>OX381719.1:54322957-55590957 GCA_947462335.1 Harmothoe impar | reverse complement strand
GCTGACATAGCAGCTTTAATATTCAAGTCTGCAATCCGATATCAAATTTGGGAATAATGATAGATCCGCTCTTGCTTGTTCAATGCGACTCACGGCACGATAGATGAGCGATCTTTTCCACTCAGGGAGCAGCTCTAAACCAGAAGCAGACTTGCGTTAACGTGGTTGTCATTCTTCTGAATAGGGACAGTAGTATAGTATGTATCGGAACGGGACTATAGTTAAGTACTGTTTATTACTCAATCGATATGCAGCCAATCAGAGGCCTCCATTTGGTCACGTGACCCGTTGCCATGGTAACGTGACCTACTTAGGGCTCTCAGCCAATCAGAAGCCAGCATTCTGGGTGACCTACTGACCTACTTAGAAGCTCTCAGCCAATCAGAGGCCGGCATTCTGGTAACCATGGTAACGTGACCTAATTACGTCACGTGACCTACTTCGGCTCAGCCAATCAGAAGCCGGCATTCTGGTAACTAGGGTAACGTGACCTACTTAGGGTTTGTTTGTAAACAACACCACGTGGCTCTCTTGTTTGTAAACAACACCACGTGACACGTGACTGTTTGTAAACAAACAAACGAAAAAAAAAAAAAAAAAAAAAGTTATGTAGCTTGTATTATAGAAATAAGAACACAACAAGATAATTTCTTTTCTTTTCATTTTATTCTTTATTTTCATTTCAATCAGAAAAAACACACAAGTTTATGCTTTTTTAGCTTGCTTCTTCGATTTGCAGCAACTCAACAGGCCGCAAAGTCTCACGTCGCCGTCACTCGCACCACCACACCCCGGACGAGTTCTCTCCAATAGACATTGCACGACTTTGGATAAATCCAACACCATTTCGGCAAGGCAGAGAATCTTTGCTTCCATGAAACGGCCGCCATCGCAACAACCCGTCACAACAGCATCATCGATAGCTTCTGACTCACGACCCGGTCGCTCAGCTTTGGGATTCTGCTCATGCGCATGACGCACTTCTTGGGGTTTCTTGTTCGACATGCTTCAATTAGGAAATGAACGCAATGAGGTCCACAGGTGACAGCAGAAGTGTCTTGTAGTTGAATGCGGTTTCTTTGCCACTTGAACGGAGCAGAGCGTTCCACGAAGGACAAGAACTCCGCACTCAGCGGCGGTAAGCCGAAAGAATCAAAGTAGTACACTTCACCCGTGCTCGACACGTAAAACGCCACCCAATGCTGACCTGGTAAATGTTGCGGATCTGTGTTGCTCACGAAACAAGTGTCTTTGATAGGGTGCTTCGGAATAGTGTCACAAGAGAAAACGCCCAGGAAACGATGTTTTGTGTGAACGTTTTCCTGCAACACTCTGCTTATTTCAAGCGTGTTCATACGATACGCCAAGTACCGCGGTCTTGTCTTCAGTTCATGTGGTAGTCGGTGATGGGGTGTCGATCTCGGGTCAGCTCGACGACGTTGTCGTACACCAAGTAGAGCAGCACGGTTGTTGTCGCTACTAGCGCCGAGCGGAAACTGACTTCCACCCTCAGCTGACCCGCTCTTATAAGGTTCACGCGACACCCGTCGTGCGATCTGTCTGGGGTTAAGTCGAGGGGGAACACCGTGTAACCGTTCAGGAATTGATCGTATGAAATACCGCAGGAGCGCGCGCCTTCGTACATCCCCGTTTCCGTGTGTAGCGCCAAGTACTCTCTCACGGCCGCTTTGGTCTTAAAGTCGGGCACATACGCGTCGTTCGGCACTTTCTGATCGTTCACTATCACTTGAAGCGAGCTGATGTCGTAATGCTTCATCTCGAACGGGTTCTTGGTGAAGCTACCGTTGAAGGCGTCGTGGTCCAGGAAGCAAATCATCATCGACTTGGGAAGCTGGCCTGTGTTGGAGTGCGTGTAGCTGTGATCTCTGTTACCTTGAGGGATGGCGTACGTCGTCACTTCCACTCTGTTCACCGGGTAGTCGAAGGGTCCGTGTTCTATCACCGCTCTCTCGTGCGTTTCCGCTACAGCGTCCGCCACCAACACGCGTCGCACGTAGAGCTTTGCTTTGTAGATCTTCAAGCTGTAGCCTGCGTCAGCGGCGCACATCAGATAGAAAGAGGGCGCCGCCTGTTTCAGAGTGAGATTGATTTCCGTCTCTCCAACGATGAGCTTCGGTTGATGAGCCAGGTCAAAGTGCAGTCGCGCCATCAGCGAAAAGCGCTTGTTGGAGATTAGCTTCTTGCGCGCTTTGTACCCCGCATTCGCGTCAGTCAACGTGTCAAACTGACCGGGCGTATCTTCATGCCACCCCTGGGCGCTCATGACGCCGTCCTTCACGTCTTTGTTGTAGTTGAGTAACCCTTCCAAGTAAGCTCGGTAAGGGTAGGTCTCGGTGTTGCCAGACACTTTGAAACCGCCGATGGAGACTTGCACGTCTTTGAAGAGCGAGTGAGCCAAGTTGTTCACCGGAGCTACTGCGTCGGTGTCATCGATCGCCGTTCCGTTCGCTTTCAGCACTTGACATTCCAGATGAAGGTAATTCTCGTTGAGGTCTGTGTACTCTTGCGACTTGTTGATGGTGAAATTTATGTTACCTCCATCCTCTAAAGAGTTTTTTGTTTCTATCCCCAGGAAAGACGACTTTAAGATAGTAGTCTGAGTCGGCGCTACGGTGTGCAGGTCGAGCTCAGAGAGCGCGCACTCGTTACTGCTCTCGTGTACGTAAGCCATTGTGTTCTCTCTTCACGCGGCCGACAGACTGACGCCGACCGCCTCCAGTCTTTTTATTTATACCTGAACGCCTAGGCGCTTACCGGTCGAATACATCCCCTCTACGTCTCTTGCAAGAGCCACCGCCCGTCTGAGGGGAATGCCCACGACGACGTTTCGACCCTTTCTTAGACGCGACAGGCGTCTTTCCTCCCGAGAACGCCGTACTCGCCAGTCTCTTCAGAGCGCCTGCGCCTCGGTCTTTCACGCTGCTCTTTAAAGTCCGACCCGCCAGCACATCTTTAGCTACGCCCACACCGGCGCGGAGCAGCGTTTTTCCCACCGACTTCAATAGCGGGGTAGCCGAGCGCATCAGACCTAACAGAGCGCCGCCCAAACCGTGCCCGCTCTGGAAAGAGCGCCCGCTGTACACGGTCACGCCGTTGCCCAGCTGCGCGTTGTAGTAATCGCTGTACCCTCTGCCGAAGTCGGTGCGCCTGGGTGGAAAGTACGGAACGCGTTGACGCATCATTTTCTTCTCTTTCAGCGCTCAATAGGTCTCAGATGAAGTGTCGCGGTCACCTCGCCTCTACCGAATGGGATGGAATGACCGGATCGGTCTCTTAAATAGATGCCGACCTCGGTAAACCTCTTGGATTTCAAGGGGAAATAATCCAAATGGGGAAAACTGATAGCTTGCACGCCACCTCGACGCTTTCCGCCTCTGTCCACCGCCACGCAGCGCAACAGCGGCACTTGCATGTCGCCCACACGTCTCTCCTGGATCATGTCGGTGTATATGTACACAGAGTGCACGTCCCCGTAAACATCCATCGAGTAGGCGCCGGTAGTCGGCGACGCGAAACACGTCTTCTCTCCGAAGCCTAGAACGCATGCGAGATGCTGACTCAGCAGGACAGCACAGTGTCTCGGCGGTTTGATGGTGACGCGTTTCGTCTTGGCGTCGTACGATAAGATCCGCATCGGTTTGAGCAAGAAGCTGTCGCCCTCTAGTCTGTCATCTCGCAACGTCTCACTCAAGCGCTCGATTAGGGTGTGGTTGCTTCCGGTGAAAATAGGAGGTATCTCGAATATGTTTGGCATGAAACTGCGCACTCCCATGTCCTTCTCCATCTTTTCGATCATCTGTCTTGCTTGATGGCTGATCGTCTTCTTCTTCACCGCCGGGGACAAGAACTGCTTGTATACGGCATTCGTCTGTCTCAAGTCGACCTCTCTCTTGAACCTTTTTGTTTCCGGTTTCAATTGCTGCTCTTCCGACGTGTCTGATATCTCTTCCACCGTTACATAGCTCGCTTCCTTCCAGTTCAGCGGGAATTTTGAGGTGAACGTTAGCTTGATCAGACCGTTCGCGTTTTTCATTCTCTTCCAGTCTACCTGTGGTTTTTTTCCTTCGGAGAAATTAGTTTCTTTTAAAACCTGGATCGCCTCCTCTAGCGAACCTTTGGTGCGCAGAGGAACAACGATGATCAAGTCGTCGTCGTGCACGTTAGTCCATTCTGTAGGGAGGATGATCTCAGTCAGAGCCGCTTCGTACGCTTCGGGCAGAAGGAGCGGCGAGTCGAAGTGAGTTCGGAAAGACGTCAAGCTGTTGTCAGGATAATACTCCATAGAGCTGTTGCTAGGTAGAGTGATGTTCATTTTGTTACGTTATTTTTTTGACGGGGATCCACTCGTTGAACTTGTCGTCGTAACCTAACCAACGTACGAAAGCTAACTCTTTACCGTCGACGGTCTTGCGGCGCAACACCTCGTCTATCAGGTAGTTCTTGTCGTAACGACTCTTGTACACCTTCTGAACCTCTTCCGGGTAGAAGACGCCTTTTATCTCCTCGCCCTTGTCGTCTTTCAGCTCGAACCCTCTGCTTCCCAACGTGTTAGCAACGTCCACCACTTCCTCGCGCCAGTTTCCCTCGTACCCTTTGTCGAAGGCGCCTTTGGTTCTCAACATCCTCACTCTGTCACCCGGAGCGATGACGTCGACGGCGGACGTCTTTGTTTTTTTCTTCTTTTTCCATATTTCGTCGATTTGTTTGTTAGTTGGGAGATCTTGTCGGTAGAAAACTGTTTCGCTGTTTTCCGAGCTGACTTGAGCCGGCGCCATTTTCAACGTCTTGTGGTGAGTGCGATTGTAAGAAGACACTACATGGTGCAGCACGTCTACGTAGCGATACGTGCGCTTGTGTGTGAAATAACGCCACAGCTTCTCCTTCAGACTGCGGTTCAAGCGCTCCACTAGACTAGCTTTGATGTCGTCGTTCTCGCCAGTGAAGAACTCTATGCCCTCGCTCTTCAAGTGATCTTGAAAGATCTTGTTCAAAAACTCTTTCCCCTTGTCTGTCTGAACAGTGCGCGGTCGTCTCTCGCCAGGGCCTGTCATCTCTCGGAAGGCCTCGGTGACATCAGCGCCGCTCTTGGATTTAATGGGAACGGCCCACGCGTACCTAGAGAAAACGTCGATCGCCGTCACCACGTACCGGAAGCGGTCGTTGTGAGACGCCAAAGCTTGCATGTCCATCAGATCTATCTGCCACTGCTGATCGATTGCGCCGGTTATAGTCTTGTTCCTTGCGAATTTTCTCCGAATGGGTTTATGTTTAGTGTAGGCGTCCAGCGACACTAAAGCATCTCGGATGACGGCCGGGTTCAGGTGGCGAAAATGATGTTTCTGGAGTTTAGTCACGCTAGTGAAACTGGAGGGCGCTTTGACGTCGGTATATCTAGCTACTACGCGCTTCTTTTCTTTTTCCTTCTTGGTCAGTCTCTTCACTGGTTTGCCCATCGCAGGTCTCTTGAGGGCGTGAAAGACGAGCTCGCCGCTAGGCGGTTGCGCGCTTTCCTTTTCTTACTACGCGGCGCGCTCCTATAGGAAGTCGGAGTTTGGAAAAGTTCACGGTCGTCCTCCTCGTCGTCAGAGGATTGATCGTCCACCACCTGCAGAGAAGAGTCTGCTGCTGCTACTGCTGCTGCTGCTTCTCCTTCTTCCGATTCGAAGCTCGGTCGTTTCCGACCTCTGTCAGCAAGCCGTGTGTCCAAACTTTGGCCAGGTCCGCTCGCTTTATACAGATGGTTTCCGATCAAGGCGTCTGTGGTGGGAACCGCTTCGCGCAGCGCTTTCGTGAACGGCGAGTAGCCCGCCGGTCTGGGCGCCGTCTTCCTGAACCTGGCGGCGTCGTTCAGTAAGTCCACTATGTTGATGCGATGCTCAGGTGGTATTCTCCGACCCGACATCTCGCGCACCGCCCCGTCCTCGTTCCACTTGATCACTCCGGATTTCTCCAATTGTTTGTACAGCTCCACGGTCCGGCGGCGACTCCTCTTGGGAACTTGGTTCGCCAACCGCTCGAGTAGGGACGCGCTGGCCTCTTCAGCAGACTGACGGAGGTGAGCCGGGGGCGAAGAAGAGTAGGACGAAGAGATGTTGCTGTTGTGGGGATTCGCGAGAAAAAATTGCAATCTATTCAACAACCTTCGGTATTTCAACATTTTCTCGCGCGATTCCAAAGTGGGGTCGTTCAACACTAAATCCAAGTCCCTGTAGATAAACTGTAGCACCTGGTGCAAGGCCGCGTCGGGATGAAGGGACTGCTCTGCCTGCTTGTGGTAATAGGCCATGTCGGCGGGTAGGCGGGCGGCGGTGGCAGGAGCGGAACTCTCGTTCTTTTCAGTGCGCTCATCAGGAAGAGGAGGAAGGTTTGGAGCAGTAGAAGTACTAGCAGCAGCGACTGCAGTAGTAGCAGCGCTAGTAGTAGCAGCAGCAGCGGGCACATGATGAAGTAGACCTGCTCGTGATGATTTGTAGAGCGTCTCAGGATCCACGAGCGCTAAACGTTTGTAGTGTTGTTGCTGCTCTGAGTCCGTCATGGGGACGCCGGTGGCAATGACGCTGGTGGTGGCGGTAGTGGTGGTGCTGTCGGCGAGTAGGTGTCGAATGACGTGTCTCATATACGGAGAATGCTCTTTATAAGCGGTAAGGCCATCCCTATGAGAGCCGGAATGAGGAAACCTCCCTCTTGTACCAAGACGCGTCTCTTTTTTTTGATGGGCGTAGATTTTTTGCCGACCTCCCTCAACACGTCAGCCGATTCTCGAAGCTTGTCCAGTTGTTTGTCGCTGAGCGGGATGTTCCCTACCAGTAAATTGTGACAGATCTCACTCAACGCTGCGATCAGCTCGTCGCTTCCAGAGTCTATTAGATGCGAGCAGTCCTTTGGCGAGCACTTAGCTAAGTGCTTGAGAGTACCAAAGTGTCTTTCGAGTAGATGAGAAGACATTTTTTATTTTTTTTTTTTTTTGCTACTGCTTTCTGTTGTTCTTTTTTTTGTCTAGCGGTACGAACACTAGCTGAGAGTGTATGGCCGTCAAAGAGGAGCGTATTCTCAGATCGTCAGGTGTTGACTGCTTGAAGTCCAGGAGGAGGTATGAGTGAGGTCGCTTGAGTTCATGGGTAAATATACTAGAGAGGGCCGCCGCGTTGGACGGAAACACCTGGCGAGACAGACTAGCTATTTGCCCCATGTCGCGCGGGTTCTTGAAAACGATCATGTAGTGAGCGTTCAGACTCATAGTTCGAAAGTCGGGTGATTTCTGGAAGAGGTTCTGAGTGATGTATATGACGCTCACGTTCCAGTGATGCGAGTATTTAGTAAAGATGTCGGCTACCACTTGCTGATTGGAACTGCTCATCAGATCGTCCAATATCAGTAGAGTGTGGGGTCGTACAGCGTCTTCTGCTACTTCCACGTCTCCCGCTATAGACTCTTTGCTAGGAAGACCTTCTCTGAATTCCACACCGTACCGATTTGCCATTTTTTCAAACAGAGGTTGCCACTCGCCGTAATGGTAAAAAGTCTTTTCCACCGGCGGCGTGACCAAATTGTTCACGTCGCTCAGAAATTGATCCACCAAGCGCGATTTTCCACAACCCGACGGACCGCTAATGATACAACTAAAGGGTCCTTGTAGTCGAGCGTCGAAATGAATTTCTGTGAAGAGTTTGCTTTTACTACTGGACATTTTTCAGGACGCGTCAGAGAGCGGTTGTGTGTGTGACTGTCTGCTGTGTTTCTCACTCGAACGGTCGGTGAATGGTTGTGGAGAAAAGTCCGCCGACCTTTTTATTGATTCCGGCCGGTGTCACAGTAGCGGTGGCAGAAGTGTCTTTTTTTTCTTTTTTATTTTTTGCGATAAAATTCTATTTTCACTCAATAGTCATAAATGTTTTGTATCAGACTCCAGAGGAGTCTGATACAAATATTTATTTTTTAAAAAAAAGAAGAGAGAGAGGAGGAGGAGGAGGAGGAGGAGGAGGAGGAGGAAGAGGAGGAGGAGGAGGAGAAAAGCGCAGATTAATTTTTTTTTAGGCAAAGCTCGTCGCTTTGCCGCTTTCTTTTCTATTTCTGTGTTGTGACAGGATCGTCTCGAAAAAGCAATAAGGCGTGTGATCGCGGCGGTGACAAACACATATCGGTGCGTATGGTATGAAATAGTGCGTCCCTATCTTCTTCCATTCGGCTGCGTTGCAATAAGCGGGATAACAAGTGACGACGTCGAAACTTTTAGTTACCGTGTTCACGTCGGCCACAACGCGCGCCCACCGAGTGGGAGCTGCAGTCACTCCCAAGAATCCGATCGGTTTGCGGAATCGTTTCATAGCGCTTATTCTCACTATATAAGAAGAGGCGGGGTGAGGAGAGTGGCGGCGCTCTTTCTGTTCATGAAACGCCCAACGAGTGGGGGCGCTGAGAGCGGATATTATGCAACGGTAGAGTAAATACTGTTCTGAGAAGACGGCTCTCGGCCATGCCGCTACGTTTTCCTTTTCCGCTCTTGTATAACGACGCTTTGTGGCTTTGCTTTTCTCGAGAATTTTGTACGCTTCCAAAGAAGCGTGAACCTCAACTACGTGACGCTCTCTCTTTTGAGATAAAAAAATAGCCGGGCAGTTGAGGAGGAGGGCGCTTTGTTCGCGCGACCGTCTTTTAGAAACTCGCGCCCTCTGCAGTGCCATATTTCTTTCCTCCGAAACAAAAAAAAGACTGAGTGAAAATAAAAAAGCTCAAAGAAAAAAAATAAGCAATAAGCAGACTCAGCTCGAAATTCCCTGCCGGCGTGATGACGGTGTCTGCAGGCGGTGGCGGCGGTCGGCTGGCGATGGGCGGTGGCGGTGTCGGCGGCGATGGTAGTAGAAGGGCGTGTGGAAAGAGAGAGAGACGCATCTCAGGCTTTTATAGGCGCGGCGAGTCTGACATTTTCAGCTGTCGCATGCTGACCTGCTGCTATCATAAGAGAAACAAAAGCCCTAATCACACTTTTCAGCTGGATCCTTCCACCCCGCCAGACATGGATCCCAGATGGGAAGGCGGTTTAAAATTAAATCCGTGTACCGACTGTCATACAATAGGGTAATTAGTTGAACGCGTGTTACCTGTATAAAGGATTAACGGGTCATGGGCTCAGCGTGTGTATAGAAAAAACAACTACAGGTAGCGTGAACAAAGCGACCCCCTCCCTTTCTGTCACTCTGTCTGTGACTAGAGGGTGCGCGTGTGGTAAGCGGCTTATATCTAAAGAAAAAAACAAATCACCCTCGCCTGTCATCAGCAGACAGCCGGCCGGCGGCTGGAAAATGCGATTAGAGGGATGATGAGCCACGTAGTAAGCGACTTAAGGCTGATCTAAAGACCTGCCGTGAAGGGGCAGCTGGCCGGTGGCTTGAAAAAAAAGCGGGGCGTAAGGGTATATAAGGGGAGTGAAACCCCATTCAGCATCGTCATCATCGTTCACGCTACTACTACTACTACTACTACTACTACTTCTACTACTACTACTACTACCACCACCAGCACCGCGCCTCAATTTGCAGATCCTCGTGATGGAAAGTTGCTACCGTGACATGAAGCGGAATGACGAAGCGGCGCGCGAATGTGAAGCTGATGCTGTAGCCTCTGCTACTGCTGCTGCTAGTGCTGCTCAGCGTGCTACTGCTGCATTTACTGCGGCTGTTAGTGACGCGGGTCGTGATGACGTTGTTGTTGTTGCCGCTGCGGCTGTGACTGCTGCTGTTGCTGCCGCCGATGCAGCTACTCATGCCACCGATGCCGACGCTGCTGCTGCTGATGCTGTTGCGGCTGCCGATGACGCCGCTGATAACGCTACTAGTGCCCGCTCTGCCGCCCTTGCTACTGTCGCTGCTGCTGTTGTTGCTAATGCTCACGCTACTGCTGCTGCCGCTGCTGCTACTGCTGCTACCGCTGCTGCCGAGGCTGCTGCCGCTGCTGCCGATGCTGCTGCCGATGCTGCCGATGCTGCTGCCGATGCTGATGTTAGCAGTCGCGTCGACAAAGAATCGTCATTTGTCACTCTTAAAGCCGCTCCAGTGGAACGCGCGACGGGTAGTAGGGCTACCAACGCGACGGCCGGATGGTGCAAATGGTGTCGTCGCTTCTGCTCGTGCGCTTGCTTTTCTTCCGGTCCTACCTGCTGCTGCTACGGTATGATAGTGTTATAGTGTTTGAATGAAAACGCGCGTAGTTACACATAGACGCTGTTACAGATGTGCTTTTTTATTCGAAAATATAATTTTAACATAAGATGGAACTTGTTGTGTTTTTTTCTATATATACGTTGTTTGTTTACAAACAGTCACGTGTCACGTGGTGTTGTTTACAAACAAGAGAGCCACGTGGTGTTGTTTACAAACAAACCCTAAGTAGGTCACGTTACCCTAGTTACCAGAATGCCGGCTTCTGATTGGCTGAGCCTAAGTAGGTCACGTGACGTAAGTAGGTCACGTTACCATAGTTACCAGAATGCCAGCCTCTCATTGGCTGAGAGCTTCTAAGTAGGTCAGTAGGTCACCCAGAATGCTGGCTTCTGATTGGCTGAGAGCCCTTAGTAGGTCACGTTACCATGGCAACGGGTCACGTGACCAAATGGAGGCCTCTGATTGGCTGCATGTCGATTGAGTAATAAACAGTACTTAACTATAGTCCCGTTCCGATACATACTATACTACTTGTGATGTCATGGCTGATTGACCTTTTAACTAGATTATATTGGTCAGAGTGAAACCAACAAAACATATATACTGAACAGGCTTCTGGAGGTATGCATGGCTGTGTGGCCCAATGGATAAGGCGTTGGACTTGTCATGCATAGGTGGGCTGTTCGAATCCCACTCAAGTGATACTGCATTTATTCCTGCTCTCCGATTTGAATTCCATCTTTTTAAAAAGAATTAGTAGTGCATGTATCACATTTTATAATTATCATATAAATTGAATAGAATACTTTTTAACTGAGATTCAAACCAGCTATGTATACATAGAACATACATAGCTGACTATACATAGCTGTTGGGTAACCAGTCCATGCAGGCTCTGTATTTATCACGTGATATGGCTGTAAGTATACAGTAAGTATTCTAGCAAGCTACATATAGGTCTGCCCCTGTGGCCGACCGGTTAGGGTGCATGCCTTTAAGTTGGAACATTTACCAACTTGGGTTCGAGTCCCATAAAAGTAGGGTTTTGAGTAGGAAAGAGTCTACAAAACCTCCTCAGGAGATTATGTGCAAAACCTCCGCTCAGGGTCTCCAAAACCTCCGCTCAGCACCCATAAAACCTCCGCTCAGCACCCATAAAACCTCCGGACAGCACCCACAAAACCTCCGGACAGCACCCACAAAACCTCAGCTCAGGGTGGGAGAGGAGGAATATGAGAATAAACCTACAGTAGGGACCGTGTATTGCACTAGGTGGCGCCCTGATGTGAGCCTATACAGAGCCTGTGCACAGGGAGTCCCAGAGGTCCTCTGGAGACTCCCTAACTCTTCGATCCACTATGAACTAAATATTGGTAGTAGAATGATTTAATATAGCTCATTTGAAAGGGGAAGTAATGGCCAATAAGAGGACACCACCTCTGGCTACAGAAAATGTAGTGATCTGGCTAATGTCATTTAATTACATAATTGTACCACTTAAATAGGGTAAAAATGACATTAGATAATGAATATCCAAAATTATCCGCACCACAGGGGTAATTCTACATCACTTGTGATTGCATATTTGTAATTTTTACGTTTTTTTATGGAAGCCCCCGAAGGCCCCATGACATATATAAATGTTGGTGTCTGGTTCGCTATCTATAGCTATACTTGGAGAGATGGGGAACATATATATATGAAGACTGGGGAGGGGATGGAGGAGTGGGGACCCTGGAGGAGGGAGGGGACCCTTGAGGAGGGATGCAGGTGCTGCTGGAGGAGATTTCTGGGACCCTGGAGGAGAGATGGGGTACCGGAGGAGGGATGCGGGACACTTGATGATGGATGGAGGATCATGAAGGAGATATGGGAGGCCCTGGGGGAGAGATGCCAGTGGATGTTGGACTAGGGATATAGGACCCTGGAGGGGTAGGGGACCAGGGGACCCTGAAGGGGGGTGTGGCCCATAAAATAGGGAGAATGGGTGCAGGACTGCTGAGGAGGGTTGAAGAACCTTGGGAGAATACTGTTGAACCCTCTAAGATGGCTGGGGGACTGTGGAGGATAGATTGAGGACCCTGGATGCAGGGGACCCTGAAGCCTGGAGGGACTATGAGGAACCATAAAAAGAAAGGAGGAACCTGGAGGATGGTAGGGTGACCCTGAAGGGCCGATGAGGGAAGAGTGTCCCATCCCCCTTACTTCCATTGGCGGATCCAGGGGGGGCCCGACGGGCCTTGGCCCCCCCCTTCCAAAAAAAAAAAAAAGAGAAGAAGAGAGGTAAAAAGAGGGAGAAAAGAGAGAAGGGAACAATACCATATAAACACAGTCTAGACCATCAGCCTTTTCTTGGGGGGGGGGGGCATGCCCCCAAACCCCCCTATGGCTGCTGCGCTTCGTTTGCACTGCGCGCGGGAACATACAGTCACTCCTTGGTTGGCCAGGTTTGGGCCCCCCCTCTGGAAAATCCTGGATCCGCCACTGACTTCTCTATGGTGTCCCACTGAACACATATGGTGCCCTGTTCTTTCTCCTGGGTGTTAGATCCCATCATTATTGAAACAGATACCTCCTCCAGGGTGTCCCTGCTAACCTCTATTGAGACTTGTCCCTTCTATGGCATGTCTCATCCAAATCTTATGTAACCTTTTTTTTCCCCTGGGTGTCAAATCCAATATCTATTGTTCTCACCCCTCTTCCAGGGTCTACCATAGTACTCAGTAACTCCTCCAGGGTGTCCCTACAAGGCTCTATGGTGACTTGTCCCTTCCACAACATGTCCCATCCAAACCTCATGGTACCTTAACTTTTTCCTCCAGAGTGTTAGATCCATTCTCTGTTGTGTTCATCCCTCCTCCAGGGTCTCCTACCATACCATTTTGTTTTCAAATTCCTCCTCCTGGGTGTCCCTTCAGAGCCATATGGTACCCAATCCCTCCACTATGGTGTCAAACCATGCACTTAAGCTGCACAACCCCTGTTTCAATGTGCTTAATTAAACCCTATATGGTACCCGTTCCCTCCTCCAGGGTGCCTCAGCTAACCTCTATTTAGGCTAATCATCACCCCTGGCTCTTCTTCCAACTTATCGGCTAGTTCATTCCTTCATCTGTGTCCCTCAGTCTCATCCAAATGTCCCCAATGAGTATTTCCTATACCCACTGTGATACAGTAATACCTTCTCCAGTGTGTTATATATTCCTCCAGGTATCCTATTTCCCCCACATAGTCCATATACCTTTTTGCACTGTGTACCCTACCTACCTATTCAAATGTACTTGATTACCTTGGGCATTACTAAATGTGAAAACCCACCCTAAAGTGTGATATTCCACCTGTAAGCAGAGAGAAAGTCTCAAATCACAGTTTCAAGTAGGAGATCTACTATAACCTATAGTGCTCAGAACAGCCCATATCCAACATTTCAAATCCCTTTTTCTCAGCTTCTAATCAAGTTAGAAACAAAAGTAAAACTGATCTGGAATGCTTATAACATAGAGCAACGGATATCAGGACAATGAAATATTTTTGCATGGCCTAATTGTTTTTGTGCTGTCCCTACCTACAGTAAGAACAGTAGGCCCAACAACTAGGCGGAGTATAAGTAACAAACAACATATCATCCTCCTTTGCAGTGGTTCAAATATCAAAATGGCAGTTATGGCTTTTGAGCGCAGGAAGAATTACATCATATTTCCTTCAGCGCGATGGCTCTGTATGTTAATTGAGTGACACAATAGTCTTGAGTCATGTGCATCCATTAGTTAAAATATTCTAGATGGAAGAAATGTTAATACTTTGTCTCATTTCGCCTATTTAATCTCAACACTTAACCATTGACTACATAACATGTATCTCTATGAATATATGACAGTTCGTGTTTATCATGCAGAGACAAGTACAAAATTTCACACTCAAAATGAACCATACTACTTCATGTTTTCTTGCAACCATACTGATTGGTAGCAAACAAAATGGCGCTGTCTGGGTATGTCCAGATTTAACAAGAGTGGTAGTCTACCGCAGTGGTCATTTTTTAACAACAGGGGGGAGGGGGGTCGGTGGCTTTTTGCGAAAAGCAGGTCAACATTTTTTTGGTGCCCCCCGCAGGAGGGGTCAAATTCTATTTGGTCTTCCCCTCTTGCAGGTTGAAATTGAGCGTGGCTGGCCCCTTTGAGCCATAGTAACATACAAGCTTTTGGCAATTTTTTCAGTCCCCCCCTCAAGAGGGGTCCAAATTTGTTTGGTCCCCACCAACCCCGTCTACATGTTGTTAAAAAATGGCCACTACCTAGCATGGGAATACCACACCACCAGACCGACACCACAGTAGATACAGATGGACACACTATATAGAGAACCAGACATTCCCTGGACAGTCCCTATGGGAGATGTCAGCGTCAGAACATGGTCCATGTCTCATGGGGCTCGCTGCCCTTCTAATGAACTTGATGCAGCCTCAGGTCTCCTGCATGAGGTGCTTTGTTTACAATATACTAGTATTTATAAAAACGATGTATTCCATATCTTAAATATATTTCTAGCCTTATTGGACACCCACGATCACAATCCAACTATGGGGAAGGACTTAAGTTGATGATATGCTACACCAAACGGATGGGGGCATTGATTAATCTACAGGGTGTGTCTCACGACCTTGGGCCAATGTTTTTGTCTCTGATCAGGTGCCCTCTCTGACCGGGTGCCATCTCTGACCAGGTGCGGTCTCTGACCGGGTGCCGTAACTGACCGGACATCACTTTAGGAGTTTAGTTAGCAGGAGGCTAATTATAATTACATAACAACTGCTGTAACGTTTTTACAAATCCTTATATATGTGAGTATAGGTTAACAGTTAAAAAAACACTTTTCTCTGACACAAGGTCAGAGACGGCACCCGGTCAGAGACGGCACCCGGTCAGAGATGGCACCCGGTCAGAGACGAAAACATTGGCCCCAGGTCGTGAGACACAGCCTACTATGTCTAGTTTTTCAAGGTGATTTTACAATCTGATATGGGGCAGGGTTTACGTTTATAATTTAGATATTTTCAGATAACTTAAAATGCACTGTAATCCACAGATTCATTCCTGTAACAGAGCAATGATGGAATCTCCAAATCCTCAAAGGATTTGTACAGGATCCTTATTTAAAGAGAACAGTTACAAAAACAGTTGGTGGGCTCATTCTGACAGAGGCCATGAATTATTCAAGTGGGTCCTATTTATCTTTGTTGTGCTGGTGTCAGACTATCAAAGCTGCATCCTCTGTTCAACAAGGAAAGCATTGAATTAGGTTAATTCTGGAATAATAGATGCCAAAGGTGTCAGTAAGTGTTGTAAGTATGATATCACAAATGAACATTCAAGATAATTCTCTCATGTGCACTCTTACTGTGACAGAGGCAAAACTGCATAACAGTGTGATATGTCGCAAAATGCTAAATTCTCCAACACAGTCACTTGTAAACTCTCTAGCCGGTACACTAAAGTCAAGGTTAAGCAGGTGATTAGGCAAAAAAAAGAAATGTGTGTTTCAGGTTACATGGTCTGAAAACCCTAACGTAGGTAGGTCGGATTTCCTTTTTTTGAAGATTAAAAAAAACACCTTTGGCCTGAAAAGTACCTAGAAATTCACTCCCGAACTTAAATGTCGACTCGCCAACCACCCCCTCAACTTGTGAATTATTGAACTTGATGAAATAAGACGAGGTGAGCGAGATAGTTATATTCAATTGGACTCGAGCAATGTGACTAATATTTATGTCACCGCCCCTTTATTACAAATATGAAGACAGAAGATAATAACAAATAATACACAAAAAAAAAAAAAGATTTTTTCAAGAGCTGCTAGTCCTGCCAATGCATATGGCTGCCGGTGCTGCACTAAATGTCCCCAGCTCAGGTGGCTACCTGTGAACTGACCACCTAGGGGGCGCCAGGGTCGGTCATAGTCCATCGTCCAATACTCGCAACACCCGGGTGTGTTACTACCCATTGAACTTGATGAAATAAGATGAGGTGAGCGAGATAGTTATATTCAATTGGACTCGAGCAATGTGACTAATATTTATGTCACCGCCAAACCCAAATACATAATCATAGTCATAGTTCTGTTCATTTCAATTCATGATCAATCTACTGGATAGATCCTGAGAGACCACTTTGTCTGTCTCCACCCGTCCAGACAGTGGTTTAGTCAAATATATCAGCGCAGCTAGACTGCGCCAGTCTCCCGCCTGTCTTACATCATCCAGGCTGAGGCCGAGAGCATACATGTAGGACGCCCCAGCCCGACGCAGAGAATGCATGCCCGCTCCTAGTTGGTCCTTACCCACCTTACTCAACAGATATTTCAAATATGCTAGTAACTTTGAATAGGTGAGGGGGACCGTCTCGGGACCCCGCTTTACTAAGAAGGCTGGAGAAGAAGGATCCTCCGATGGAAAGTCAGTCATGTGCGTGCGCATCCAATGTACTGCACACAAAGGTGACCCTGTTGCTGGAGTGATAGGAATGTGGTTCACTCTCTGGTTATATTGTACAGTTTTGGTGCTAGAAATTGCCAAAGCCATGCCCCAGGGGTGGAAAGATATTGCCCCCCTGCGTAGGTAGTGAACCCCTGGATCAGAGTGGCTGTTCAATACCAGGTTGCTCTTCCTCAAGAGGGAGCGGAAACCTAAAGCTATGCATGCCCACATAGCCCTCTTAGAGATGTCAGCTGTTTCCACATAGGTGAACATTTTCAATAAGTCCTGAATGCACAGGGAAGGACGAGCTGGCTCTGGGTCTCCCAACACACGCTTCAGCCCTGCCATAGTGGACTTAAATGTGAAATCCTCCCGGATATAATCCCTGTTGTAGCCATAGTGCTTATTCAGTGATAATACACCACTGACGTAATTGTCAATTGAAGAGTATTGTAAGTCCCCTGAGCATGATATAATAAAACGACACATCAATAGCGGTGAAGTTGGTAGGACTGGGACAGCAATTCTCCTACAGAACAAAATGTATTTTTTCCATTGCGATCCTTTTGTTTGCCATGTGGTAGGAGCCCAGGCTTGGGCCCTAACCTGGGTTGCCCGGAGGTCTAACTCCTCCCTTAATCGCTCCGCCTCTGCAGCACATACAAAATTTAGGAATAAAATTAACAAAATCAGAGATACGAGAAAGATAATCTGCCTGTGTATTGTCTGAGCCCGGGAGATAAACCGCCACTAGATGGCAGTTGTATATGACTGTCTGCCAGAATATGTCACGCAGTAATGCAATGGTGCTAGAATTAGGGCTGCTTCCAGAGTTGATGGCGGCTACCACCTGGGTGTTGTCTGTTTCACATATTACCCTACAATCCCGCCACGAAGGTCCCCACCTCAATAATGCCTCCAGTATGGGATACAATTCCCGTATACTAATGTGATCAGTGCTTGATATCCGTGTAGCGGGAGGGCGACAATGACTGTGACGGTCAGAAGTGATTGCCAGAGCTCTGGTCCACGAGCCCAAGACCCAGTCAGTAGAGCATACCGCCCCCCACCCACTGCCTGAGGCATCTGTAGTGAGTGTTCTTGATGGGAATGAGGCGCCATCTACTATCCTTGCATGTCCATTGGACCATTCTGCAAACTTGAGCCACCACTCAAGGTCTGCAAAGAAATGCTTGGTGAGGCGAACATACCGCTTACTTTCAGAAAAGTTTTTAAGTAGGTCAATGATGCGTCTAGAGAAGGTGCGTCCTCCCCTTACCAGTGTTGCACAGTGTGATAGCACGCCACACAGACGTTGCAGCTGTACCTTCGTCGCCTGGCGGCGACCTAAAAAGAAGGACAATTCGTCGTGTAGCTTATCCACCTTGCCGCTGGGTAGAGACAGTTGCATAGATACCGTATTGATTTCTACCCCTAAATAGATCTGCCTCTGTGCTGGAGAGCAGACCTTTTTGTAGGCAATATAGAAGCCTAGGCCCCGCAGGGTTGCGTGCAGAAATAATTGACCTTGCTTGCATTCCTCAAAGTCATCAGCAATTATCAAAAAGTCGTCAAGATAATTTATGCAAGTAAATCCAGAAGCACATACATATCTTGACACCGCGTCAGTGATCCTAAGTAGTATAGTATGTATCAGAACGGGACTATAGTTAACTACTGTTTATTACTCAATCGACATGCAGCCAATCAGAGGCCTCCATTTGGTCACGTGACCCGTTGCCATGGTAACGTGACCTACTTAGGGCTCTCAGCCAATCAGAAGCCAGCATTCTGGGTGACCTACTGACCTACTTAGAAGCTCTCAGCCAATCAGAGGCTGGCATTCTGGTAACCATGGTAACGTGACCTACTTACGTCACGTGACCTACTTAGGCTCAGCCAATCAGAAGCCGGCATTCTGGTAACTAGGGTAACGTGACCTACTTAGGGTTTGTTTGTAAACAACACCACGTGGCTCTCTTGTTTGTAAACAACACCACGTGACACGTGACTGTTTGTAAACAAACAAACAAAAAAAAGTTATGTAACTTATATATAGAAATAAAAACACAACAAGATAATTTCTTTTCTTTTCATTTTATTCTTTCTTTTCATTTCAATCAGAAAAAACACACAAGTTTATGCTTTTTTAGCTTGCTTCTTTGATTTGCAGCAACTCAACAGGCCGCAAAGTCTCACGCCGCCGTCACTCGCACCACCACACCCCAGACGACTTCTTTCCAATAGACATTGCACGACTTTGGATAAATCCAACACCATTTCGGCAAGGCAGAGAATCTTTGCCTCCATGAAACGGCCGCCATCGCAACAACCCGTCACAACAGCATCATCGATAGCTTCTGACTCACGGCCCGGTCGCTCAGCTTTGGGATTTTGCTCATGCGCATGACGCACTTCTTGGGGTTTCTTGTTCGACATGCTTCAATTAGGAAATGAACGCAATGAGGTCCACAGGTGTCAGCAGAAGTGTCTTGTAGTTGAATGCGGTTTCTTTGCCACTTGAACGGAGCAGAGCGTTCCACGAAAGACAAGAACTCCGCACTCAGCGGCGGTAAGCCGAAGGAATCAAAGTAGTACACTTCACCCGTGCTCGACACGTAAAACGCCACCCAATGCTGACCTGGTAAATGTTGCGGATCTGTGTTGCTCACGAAACAAGTGTCTTTGATAGGGTGCTTCGGAATAGTGTCACAAGAGAAAACGCCCAGGAAACGATGTTTTGTGTGAACGTTTTCCTTCAACACTCTGCTTATTTCAAGCGTGTTCATACGATACGCCAAGTACCGCCGTCTTGTCTTCAGTTCATGGCTCACTCTCACCAAATCAGTGCAACTAAAAAAGTGACGTACATGATCGGCGGACGTACATGATCGGCGGACGTACATGATCGGCAGAGTACAAAACCCATCTTTTACCCCCTGCACTACGATGTTTAACTCTCCCAACCATACCTACAGGCTGTAATGTATCTTTGGGGAGTTTATTAGAAAAAAAAAACTCCCAAAATATTTATAGGGGCCGGAGGGGGGGGGCTCAATGTGTAACCGATCATGTACGTCACATGACGTACATGATCGGCTTGGAATGTCATGTAACATTTCCTCATTACCCACTGCTTCACATGTCTATGATTATACATATTTAGACCTACAACATATGTACACCTTGCTATGATTGATTTATGTTTTATATATGGTCAGAAAGGGTAATTAAGACAGTCAATAAATAATGGCCGATCATGTACGTCACATGACGTACATGATCGGGATCGAAATGTCATGTAAAATGATTTTAATAGTCGCATCTATACATTTCTAACACATAACATTTCAATACACACATCATATGTACACGTTGGTAAGGTTTATTCATGTTTTATCATGTTCATAAAGGGTAGGGCAGTCAATAAATCACCGATCATGTACGTCACCGATCATGTACGTCACATGACGTACATGATCAGTATTAAAATGCCATGAAAAATGACCTTAATAGTCGCATCTATACATTGCTAACATATTACATTTCAAGAGACACATCGTATGTACACCTTGGTAAGGTTTATTTATGTTTTATCATCTTCAGAAAGGGTAGGGCAGTCAATAGATCACCGATCATGTACGTCACCGATCATGTACGTCACCGATCATGTACGTCACCGATCATGTACGTCCGCCGATCATGTACGTCCGCCGATCATGTACGTCACTTTTTTAGTTGCACTGGTTTGGTGAGAGTGAGCCTCATGTGGTAGTCGGTGATGGGGTGTCGATCTCGGGTCAGCTCGACGACGTTGTCGTACACCAAGTAGAGTAGCACCGTTGTTGTCGCTTGTAGCGCCGAGCGGAAACTGACTTCCACCCTCAGCTGACCCGCTCTTATAAGGTTCACGCGACACCCGTCGTGCGATCTGTCTGGGGTTAAGTCGAGGGGGAACACCGTGTAACCGTTCAGGAATTGATCGTATGAAATACCGCAGGAGCGCGCGCCCTCGTACATCCCCGTTTCCGTGTGTAGCGCCAAGTACTCTCTCACGGCCGCTTTGGTCTTAAAGTCGGGCACGTAGGTGTCGTTCGGCACTTTCTGATTGTTCACTATCACTTGAAGCGAGCTGATGTCGTAATGCTTCATCTCGAACGGGTTCTTGGTGTAGCTGCCGTTGAAGGCGTCGTGGTCCAGGAAGCAAATCATCATCGACTTGGGAAGCTGGCCTGTGTTGGAGTGCGTGTAGCTGTGATCTCTGTTACCTTGAGGGATGGCGTACGTCGTCACCTCCACTCTGTTCACCGGGTAGTCGAAGGGCCCGTGTTCTATCACCGCTCTCTCGTGCGTTTCCGCTACAGCGTCCGCCACCAGCATGCGTCGCACGTAGAGCTTTGCTTTGTAGATCTTCAAGCTGTAGCCTCCGTCAGCGGCGCACATCAGATAGATAGAGGGCGCCGCCTGTTTCAGAGTGAGATTGATTTCTGTCTCTCCAACGATGAGCTTCGGTTGATGAGCCAGGTCAAAGTGCAGTCGCGCCATCAGCGAAAAGCGCTTGTTGGAGATTAGCTTCTTGCGCGCTTTGTACCCCGCATTCGCGTCAGTCAACGTGTCAAACTGACCGGGCGTATCTTCATGCCACCCCTGGGCGCTCATGACGCCGTCCTTCACGTCTTTGTTGTAGTTGAGTAACCCTTCCAAGTAAGCTCGGTAAGGGTAGGTCTCGGTGTTGCCAGACACTTTGAAACCGCCGATGGAGACTTGGACGTCTTTGAAGAGCGAGTGAGCCAAGTTGTTCACCGGAGCTACCGCGTCGGTGTCCTCGATCGCCGCTCCGTTCGCTTTCAGCACTTGACATTCCAGATGAAGGTAATTCTCGTTCAGGTCTGTGTACTCTTGCGACTTGTTGATGGTGAAATTTATGTTACCTCCATCCTCTAAAGAGTTTTTTGTTTCTATCCCCAGGAAAGACGACTTTAAGATAGTAGTCTGAGTCGGCGCTACGGTGTGCAGGTCGAGCTCAGAGAGCGCGCACTCGTTACTGCTCTCGTGTACGTAAGCCATTGTGTTCTCTCTTCACGCGGCCGACAGACTGACGCCGGCCGCCTCCAGTCTTTTTATTTATACCTGAACGCCTAGGCGCTTACCGGTCGAATACATCCCCTCTACGTCTCTTGCAAGAGCCACCGCCCGTCTGAGGAGAATGCCGGCGACGTTTCGACCCTTTCTTAGACGCGACAGTCGTCTTTCCTCCCGAGAACGCCGTACTCGCCAGTCTCTTCAGAGCGCCTGCGCCTCGGTCTTTCACGCTGCTCTTTAAAGTCCGACCCGCCAGCACATCTTTAGCTACGCCCACACCGGCGCGGAGCAGCGTTTTTCCCACCGACTTCAATAGCGGGGTAGCCGAGCGCATCAGACCTAACAGAGCGCCGCCCAAACCGTGCCCGCTCTGGAAAGAGCGCCCGCTGTACACGTTGATGCCGTTGCCCAGCTGCGCGTTGTAGTAATCGCTGTACCCTCTGCCGACGGTGCGCCTGGGTGGAAAGTACGGAACGCGTTGACGCATCATTTTTCTCTCTTTCAGCGCTCAATAGGTCTCAGATGAAGTGTCACGGTCACCTCGCCTCTACCGAATGGGATGGAATGACCGGATCGGTCTCTTAAATAGATGCCGACCTCGGTAAACCTCTTGGATTTCAAGGGGAAATAATCCAAATGGGGAAAACTGATAGCTTGCATGCCACCTCGACGCTTTCCGCCTCTGTCCACCGCGACGCAGCGCAACAGCGGCACTTGCATGTCGCCCACACGTCTCTCCTGGATCATGTCGGTGTATATGTACACAGAGTGCACGTCCCCGTAAACATCCATCGAGTAGGCGCCGGTAGTCGGCGACGCGAAACACGTCTTCTCTCCGAAGCCTAGAACGCATGCGAGATGCTGAGTCAGCAGGACAGCGCAGTGTCTCGGCGGTTTGATGGTGACGCGTTTCGTGTTGGCGTCGTACGATAAGATCCGCATCGGTTTGAGCAAGAAGCTGGAGCCCTCTAGTCTGTCATCTCGCATCGTCTGACTCAAGCGCTCGACAAGGGTGTGGTTGCTTCCGGTGAAAATAGGAGGTATCTGGAATATGTTTGGCATGAAACTGCGCACTCCCATGTCTTTCTCCATCTCTTTGATCATCTGTCTTGCTTGATCTCTGATCGCCTTCTTCTTCACCGCCGGGGACAAGAACTGCTTGTATACGGCATTCGTCTGTCTCAAGTCGACCTCTCTCTTGAACCTTTTTGTTTCCGGTTTCAATCGCTGCTCTTCCGACGTGTCTGATATCTCTTCCACCGTTACATAGCTCGCTTCCTTCCAGCTCAGCGGGTATTTTGAGCTGAACGTCAGCTTGCTCAGACCGTTCGCGTTTTTCATTCCCCTCCAGTCTACCTGTGGTTTTCTTCCTTTGGCGAATTTAGTTTCTTTTAAAACGTTGATCGCCTCCTCTAGCGAACCCTTGGTGTGCAGAGGAACAACGATGATCAAGTCGTCGTCGTGCACGTTAGTCCATTCTGTAGGGAGGATGATCTCAGTCAGAGCCGCTTCGTACGCTTCGGGCAGAAGGAGCGGCGAGTCGAAGTGAGTTCGGAAAGACGTCAAGCTGTTGTCAGGATAATACTCCATAGAGCTGTTGCTAGGAAGAGTGATGTTCATTTTTTTTTTTTTTTTTTTCTACGTTATTTTTTTGACGGGGATCCACTCGTTGAACTTGTCGTCGTAACCTAACCAACGTACGAAAGCTAACTCTTTACCGTCGACGGTCTTGCGGCGCAACACCTCGTCTATCAGGTAGTTGTTGTCGTAACGACTCTTGTACACCTTCTGAACCTCTTCCGGGTAGAAGACGCCTTTTATCTCCTCGCCCTTGTCGTCTTTCAGCTCGAACCCTCTGCTTCCCAACGTCTTAGCAACGTCGACCACTTCCTCGCGCCAGTTTCCCTCGTACCCTTTGTCGAAGGCGCCTTTAGTTCTCAACATCCTCACTCTGTCACCCGGAGCGATGACCTCGACGGCGGACGTCTTTGTTTTTTTCTTCTTTTTCCATATTTCGTCGATTTGTTTGTTAGTTGGGAGATCTTGTCGGTAGAAAACTGTTTCCCTGTTTTCCGAGCTGACTTGAGCCGGCGCCATTTTCAACGTCTTGTGGTGAGTGCGATTGTAAGAAGACACTACATGGTGCAGTATGTCTACGTAGCGATACGTGCACTTGTGTGTGAAATAACGCCACAGCTTCTCCTTCAGACTGCGGTTCAAGCGCTCCACTAGACTAGCTTTGATGTCGTCGTTCTCGCCAGTGAAGAACTCTATGCCCTCGCTCTTCAAGTGATCTTGAAAGATCTTGTTCAAAAACTCTTTCCCCTTGTCTGTCTGAACAGTGCGCGGTCGTCTCTCGCCAGTGCCTGTCATCTCTCGGAAGGCCTCGGTGACATCAGCGCCGCTCTTGGATTTAATGGGAACGGCCCACGCGTACCTAGAGAAAACGTCGATCGCCGTCACCACGTACCGGAAGCGGTCGTTGTGAGACGCCAAAGCTTGCATGTCCATCAGATCTATCTGCCACTGCTGATCGATTGCGCCGGTTATAGTCTTGTTCCTTGCGAATTTTCTCCGAATGGGTTTATGTTTAGTGTAGGCGTCCAGCGACACTAAAGCATCTCGGATGACGGCCGGGTTTAGGTGGCGAAAATGATGTTTCTGGAGTTTAGTCACGCTAGTGAAACTGGAGGGCGCTTTGACGTCGGTATATCTAGCTACTACGCGCTTCTTTTCTTTTTCCTTCTTGGTCAGTCTCTTCACTGGTTTGCCCATGGTGGGCCTGTTGAGGGCGTGAACGACGACCTCGCCGCTAGGCGGTTGCGCCCTTTCCTTTTCTTACTCGCCACGCTCCTATAGGAAGTCGGAGTTTGGAAAAGTTCACTGTCCTCCTCGTCGTCAGAGGATGGATCGTCCACCTGGAGAGAAGAGTCTGCTGCTGCTACTGCTGCTGCTGCTGCTGCTTCTCCTTCTTCCGAGTGGAAGCTCGGTCGTTTCCGACCTCTGTCAGCGAGCCGTGTGTCTAAGCTTTGGCCAGGTCCGCTCGCTTTATACAGATGGTTTCCGATCAAGGAGTCTGTGGGAACTGCTTCGCGCAGCGCTTTCGTGAACGGAGAGTAGCCCGCCGGTCTGGGCGCCGTCTTCCTGAACCTGGCGGCGTCGTTCAGTAAGTCCACTATGTTGATGCGATGCTCAGGTGGTATTCTCCGACCCGACATCTCGCGCACCGCACCGTCCTCGTTCCACTTGATCACACCGGATTTCTCCAATTGTTTGTACAGCGCCACGGTCCGGGTGCGATTCCTCTTGGGAACTTGGTTCACCAACCGCTCAAGTAGGGACGCGCTGGCCTCTTCAGCAGACTGACGGAGGTGAGCCGGGGGCGAAGAAGAGTAGGACGAAGAGATGTTGCTGTTGTGGGGATTCGCGAGAAAAAATTGCAATCTATTCAACAACCTTCGGTATTTCAACATTTTCTCGCGCGATTCCAAAGTGGGATCGTTCAACACTAAGTCCAAGTCCCTGTAGATAAACTGTAGCACCTGGTGCAAGGCTGCGTCGGGATGAAGGGACTGTTCTGCCTGCTTGTGGTAATAGGCCATGTCGGCAGGTAGGCGGGCGGCGGTGGCAGGAGCGGAACTCTCGTTCTTTTCAGTGCGCTCATCAGGAAGAGGAGGAAGGTTTGGAGCAGTAGAAGTACTAGCAGCAGCGACTGCAGTAGTAGCAGCGCTAGTAGTAGCAGCAGCGGGCACATGATGAAGTAGACCTGCTCGTGATGATTTGTAGAGCGTCTCAGGATCCACGAGCGCTAAGCGTTTGTAGTGTTGTTGCTGCTCTGAGTCCGTCATGGGGACAACGGTGGCAATGACGCTGGTGGTGGCGGTAGTGGTGGTGGTGCTGTCGGCGAGTAGGTGTCGAATGAGGTGTCTCATATACGGAGAATGCTCTTTATAAGCGGTAAGGCCATCCCTATGAGAGCCGGAATGAGGAAACCTCCCTCTTGTACCAAGACGCGTCTCTTTTTTTTGATGGGCGTAGATTTTTTGCCGACCTCCCTCAACACGTCAGCCGATTCTCGAAGCTTGTCCAGTTGTTTGTCGCTGAGCGGGATGTTCCCTACCAGTAAATTGTGACAGATCTCACTCAACACTGCGATCAGATCGTCGCTTCCAGAGTCTATTAGATGCGAGCAGTCCTTTGGCGAGCACTTAGCTAAGTGCTTGAGAGTACCAAAGTGTCTTTCGAGTAGATGAGAAGACATTTTTGCTACTGCTTTCTCTTGTTCTTTTTTTTTTCTAGCGGTACGAACACTAGCTGAGAGTGTATGGACGTCAAAGAGGAGCGTATTCTCAGATCGTCAGGTGTTGACTGCTTGAAGTCCAGAAGGAGGTATGAGTGAGGTCGCTTGAGTTCATGGGTAAATATACTAGAGAGGGCCGCCGCGTTGGACGGAAACACCTGGCGAGACAGACTAGCTATTTGCCCCATGTCGCGCTGGTTCTTGAAAACGATCATGTAGTGAGCGTTCAGGCTCATAGTTCGAAAGTCGGGTGATTTCTGGAATAGGTTCTGAGTGATGTATATGACGCTCACGTTCCAGTGATGCGAGTATTTAGTAAAGATGTCGGCTACCACTTGCTGATTGGAACTGCTCATCAGATCGTCCAATATCAGTAGAGTGTGGGGTCGTAAGGCGTCTTCTGCTACTTCAACGTCTCCCGCTATAGTCTCTTTGCTAGGAAGACCTTCTCTGAATTCCACACCGTACTGATTTTGCATTTTTTTAAACAGAGGTTGCCACTCGCCGCAATGGTAAAAAGTCTTTTCCACCGGCGGCGTGACCAAATTGTTCACGTCGCTCAGAAATTGATCCACCAAGCGTGATTTTCCACAACCCGACGGACCGCTAATGATACAACTAAAGGGTCCTTGTAGTCGAGCGTCGAAATGAATTTCTGTGAAAAGTTTGCTTCTACTGCTCGACATTTTTATTTTTATTTTTTTCAGCACGCGTGAGAGAGCGGTTGTGTGTCTGACTGTCTGCTGTGTTTCTCACTCGAACGGTCGGTAGTGAATGGTTGTGGAGAAAAGTCCGCCGACCTTTTTATTGATTCCGGCCGGTGTCACAGTAGCGGCGGCAGAAGTGTCTTTTTTTTTCTTTTATTTTTTGCGATAAAATTCTATTTTCACTCAATAGTCATAAATGTTTTGTATCAGACTCCAGAGGAGTCTGATACAAATATTTATTTTTTTTTAAAAAAAGAAGAGGGAGAGGAGGAGGAGGAGGAGGAGGAGGAGGAGGAGGAGGAGGAGGAGGAGGATGAGGAGGAGATTAATTTTTTTTTTTTTTTTTGATCATTTAGGCAAAGCTCGTCGCTTTGCCGTTTTTTTTTCTATTTCTGTGTTGTGACACGATCGTCTCGAAAAAGCAATAAGGCGTGTGAGCGCGGCGGTGACAAATACATATTGGAGCGTATGGTTTAAAATAGTGCGTCCCTATCTTCTTCAATTCGGCTGCGTTGCAATATGCGGGATAACAAGTGACGACGTCGAAACGTTTAGAGACCGTGTTCACGTCGGCCACAACGCGCGCCCACCGAGTGGGAGCTGCAGTCGCTCCCAAGAAACCGATCGGCTTGTCGAATCGTTTCATAGCACTTATTCTCACTTTATAAGAGGAGGCAGGGTGAGGAGAGTAGCGGCGCTCTTTCTTTTCATGAAACGCCCAACGAGTGGGGGCGCTGAGAGCGGCTGTTATGCAATGGTAGAGTAAATACTGTTCTGAGAAGACGGCTCTCGGCCATGTCGCTACGTTTTCCTTTTCCGCTCTTGTATAACGACGATGGCGCTCAGCTTTGCATTTCTCGAGAATTCGGTACGCTTCAAGAGATGCGTGAACCTCAACTACGTGACGCTCTCTCCTTTGAGATAAAAAAATAGCCGGGCAGTTGAGGAGGGCACTTTGTTCGCGCGACCGTCTTTTAGAAACTCGCGCCCTCTGCAGCGCCATATTTCTTTCCTCCGAAACAAAAAAGACTGAGTGAAAATAAAAATTTTAAAAAACAAAAAGCTCAAAGAAAAAAAAAAAGCAATAAGCAGACTCAGCTCGAAATTCCCTGCTGGCGTGATGGCGGTGACTGCAGGCGGTGGCGGCGGTCGGCTGGCCGGCGGTGGCGGTGTCAGCGGCGATGGTAGAAGGGTGTGTGGAAAGAGAGACGCATCTCAGTCTTTTATAGGAGCGGCGAGTCTGACATTTTCAGCTGTCGCATGCTGACCTGCTGCTATCATAAGAGAAACAAAAGCCCTAATCACGCTTTTCAGCTGGATCCTTCCACCCCGCCAGACATGGATCCAGATGGGAAGGTGGTTTAAAATTAAATCCGTGTACCGACTGCAATACAATAGAGTAATTAGTTGAACGCGTGTTACCTGTATAAAGGATTAGCGGGTCATGGGCTCAGCGTGTGTATAGAAAAACAACTACAGGTAGCGTGAACAAAGCGACCCCCTCCCTTTCTGTCACTCTGTCTGTGACTAGAGGGTGCGCGTGTGGTAAGCGGCTTAAATCTAAAGAAAAACAAATCACCCTCTCCTGTCGTCAGCAGTCAGCCGGCCGGCGGCTGGAAAATGCGATTAGAGGGATGATGAGCCGCGTAGTAAGCGACTTAAGGCTGATCTAAAGACCTGCCGTGAAGGGGCAGCTGGCCGGTGGCTTGAAAAAAAGGGGGGAGTAAGGGTATATAAGGGGGAGTGAAACCGTATTCGGCATCGTCATCATCGTTCACGCTACTACTACTACTACTACTACTACTACTACCACCACCAGCACCGCGCCTCAATTTGCAGATCCCCATGATGGAAAGTTGCTACCGTGACATGAAGCGGAATGACGAAGCGGCGCGCGAATGTGAAGCTGATGCTGTAGCCTCTGCTACTGTTGCTGCTAGTGCTGCTCAGCGTGCTACTGCTGCATTTACTGCGGCTGTTAGTGACGCTGGTTGTGATGACGTTGTTGTTGTTGCCGCTGCGGCTGTGACTGCTGCTGTTGCTGCCGCCGATGCAGCTACTCATGCCACCGATGCCGACGCTGCTGCTGCTGATGCTGTTGCGGCTGCCGATGTCGCCGCTGATAACGCTGCTAGCGCCCGCTCTGCCGCCCTTGCTACTGTCGCTGCTGCTGTTGTTGCTAATGCTCACGCTACTGCTGCTACCGCTGCTGCTGCTGCTGCTGCTGCTGCTACCGAGGCTGCTGCCGCTGCTGCCGATGCTGCTGCCGATGCTGCCGATGCTGCTGATGCTGCTGATGTTAGCAGTCGCGTCGACAAAGAATCGTCATTTGTCACTCTTAAACCTCCAGTTGAACGCGCGACGAGTAGTAGGGCTACCAACGCGACGGCCGGATGGTGCAAATGGTGTCGTCGCTTCTGCTCGTGCGCTTGCTTTTCTTCCAGTCCTACCTGCTGCTGCTACGGTATGATAGTGTTATAGTGTTTGAATGAGAATGCGCGTAGTTACACATAGACGCTGTAACAGATGTGCTTTTTTTTGAAAATAAAATTTTAACATAACATGGAACTTGTTGTGTTTATTTTCTATATATAAGTTGTTTGTTTACAAACAGTCACGTGTCACGTGGTGTTGTTTACAAACAGGAGAGCCACGTGGTGTTGTTTACAAACAAAACCCTAAGTAGGTCACGTTACCCTAGTTACCAGAATGCCGGCTTCTGATTGGCTGAGCCTAAGTAGGTCACGTGACGTAAGTAGGTCACGTTACCATGGTTACCAGAATGCCGGCCTCTGATTGGCTGAGAGCTTCTAAGTAGGTCAGTAGGTCACCCAGAATGCTGGCTTCTGATTGGCTGAGAGCCCTAAGTAGGTCACGTTACCATAGCAACGGGTCACGTGACCAAATGGCGGCCTCTGATTGGCTGCATATCGATTGAGTAATAAACAGTAGTTAACTATAGTCCCGTTCCGATACATACTATACTACTATCCTATTAAAAATGAAAGGCGCTGAGCGGGTGCCAAAACTAATGAAATTATCCTGTAAGTAGCACAGCTCCCCCTCCAAGACCCACTCCAGACCTTGGTATTTGCGGTCATGGGGCCTAATAGCACATGACCTATAGGCTGACGCGATGTCAGTTACCGCCAAGAACTGGCCACTCTTCAATACTGCACATACGTCATCAATGGTTTTATATTTAAAGTGGCTAAATGTTTGGTCCATATAGGAGTTGATTGAAAGGCCCTTCGGCCTGCTTGCGTCCGTTATCGGGCGTATGCCCCCACTTGACTTCTTGACTGCACCCATGGCGTGAGTGCATTGTGGCGGGTCAGATAGAATTGACAACTTCCCACCCGACAATTCGGTTACAATAATATCATTCACTGCTGCTTGTGACGTATGGGTTGCTGAGTAGTAGTTTGGTGTGAAGTACGGAGACACGTCACCAGCGGATCCACCACTTTAAAACCATGGATCACCCCGTCTAACAAAAATAAACTGTCACTGTCCCACACACCGTAACCAAACACGCAGTTGCTGCCGCCCGACAGCATCTTAGCCCACGCTGCGGGGACTAATTGCAATCTAACCCCACCTAAAATGTGGGCCGCCGAAATGTCAAACAGTGGTTTGTACTCACAATGTGTTTCAAATATTTCCGCTATAGAATTGCAGCCTAGAAGCGTATCCATATATCCGATATCATCGACTCGACTTCTTGCACCGCCATCTTGCTCCGCTGGTTGCATTCCACACATTGGTTTAGAGTCATAACTGCCGATGACCAGCTTCGGCGTCAACTTCAAACCGAGGCTCACTTCGGGGGAGCTCGGGGCCGACCCGAACCCCGCCGAACTCGGAGTAAACAAACGCACGTGCTCAGCCCCGGTGTCCTGCACCCGCCTGTCCGCCGGGCCCCTGCGTGTAACCATGAAACGCCGGCGGTGCATAATGCTGAGACTGCTGCTGTAGTTGGTTGTGATAGTGCGCGTCACTGGAGCGTGACGGCTGGGCGCACTCCTGCCTGTCCTTTGTCTTATGGGGGCCTCTGCACGCGGCACAAACATGGTGTTTATTACATGGATTGTAGTCGCATTTGGTGAAGTTAAACTTTGCACATACATCGTCGGGGCAGACTACGGCAAATTGACGAGCTGGGCGACCGCTCTGATGACCCAACCGCCCCCCTCTGTTCTGACCGCCGCCGCTGCCCTGCCCGCTGCCGCTTTGCGGGCCGCCTCCCGTGCCGCCCCCGACTCCCGGGCCACCTCCTGGGCCGCCTCCGCTTCTTGCTCCGCGCCCTCCCGGGCTTGACGGTCGAGCTCTGCCGACCGGCGGTCATTGCTGATACGTAGACGTCTGAGCTCCTCCTCCAGCTCATGCTGCTTCTCTCTCTCTGCTAGGAGGGATGCCTTTAGCTTTTCCGCTTTGAGCATACGCACAATGGTCTCACCGTCCACCTGGGCCCGGGCCATTGCCGCCTCCTCGTCCTCTGTGTCACCGACGGGTACATATACTTATGGTCTTTTTCCTGCTCCCGTGTATCCTCCATGGTGCTGCGAATGGAAGATTTTTTCAAGAGCTGCTACTCCTGCCAATGCATATGGCTGCCGGTGCTGCACTAATTGTCCCCAGCTCAGGTGGCTACCTGTGAACTGACCACCTAGGGGGCGCCAGGGTCGGTCATAGTCCATCGTCCAATACTCGCAACACCCGGGTGTGTTACTACCCATTAAAATGACTCTTAAAATTGCCCCAAAATGACCTAAAGTATAGATATTTTTTTCAAAATCGGATAAAGATTTCTAGGGTCGGACCTGTTTTGCTAGGTAGGGTCGGGTAAAATGAAACACTCCTTTTTTTAAATTTGGCCTTAAGGAGAATATCACAGATAACTTAACAAAGCAGTGAGGGTGCTGACCTGTGTCAGAAAGTTGCTACAATTCTCAAGATCATGATACAAGGGAAATGATTCTCTCACCAGACCCACACCTTATATCATTTATACTACAATCTAACCTGCCCCCATAGCTATCAAAGGGCATGCCTTATTCAGGGGCTTGTCACAGGGTGTTCATATTAATGCCACTGGGTAAAGGGGGTAACCCATCAGGGCTCTGATGCTGGATGCTAGAAATGGATACACACTTGTGTGGGAATATATATTTGTGTCCTGTGATTCTGAGTACACATGTTCTCTCTCTATCTATGGTTATCTCATTGATTTACTTATCTGCTGTTAAAAGCTGTATAATCAATTCCAATACGGGCAAATAATTATGCACTATATTAAAGCCTTTGTGACACTTGTTATGTACTGTAGAGGCACTTGAAATATTTGATTAGATTTAAAGTTGATTAACATCAAAGTGCCTGATAGCAATATAAATTACTGTCCTGGACTGATAAACCAAAGAAACTCTGATCACTACAATATGAAGACCTGCAGGAAACCAAATGCAGCTCTTAAAGCTGACAAGTCTGTAGGCCGCTCGGTGAGCTCTTCATTTTCACAAGTATGATGTGGACAACCATGAGCAGTCCTTCTAAAATCCTTTTTCTAAACCTTCCCCTTTTTTTCGGCAGAGAGTTGCATATGGCATGTCATGGGGCAGCACATGCCAGCTGATTGACAAAATGCAGGCAGGCCTAAGGGCCTTAAAGCCTGGTTAATGTCAGCGATAAATGGGCTTCGAGCTGTACTTAGGCAATCCATGCACAGGGTGCGCCATAAGTTGAGCTTAGTATGATGGGGTGGGTACAGAGGGGTGACTGATTATGGCGAACAAGCTAAAGTGTAATGCAGGTTTTGATGATATTTTACTAAGTAAGTTGTCATTAAATGTCTGATAGTGTGATTCTTCTTTGATTGGCCATCTTCAGAAAGCTTCACATACACCATATCAAAAGCAGGTTGCTCTTTTCTAAACTACAGTATGCACATGCCATCAAACAGAAATCTACCCCAGAAAGTCATGGCTTGCCAGCGTGCACCTGTTTTATTCTCTTTCGGGAGAGATGAATTATTTCCCTCTGTACATCTTTTTGTTTGTTACTGAGTTGACAACAAAGCTGCTTGTGCAGTAATTACTTCTGTACACGCAAGCTGTTCTGTGAGCCCTTCCAAGGAATTGATGTGCCACAGAGCAAAGACAGCTTCAATAACTGTTGAACCCCCTGGGGTCCCTGGGGTAAAAGGGAACTGCCTGATCTCACAGGCCCCATCCCATTGTAGGTAGCTACCATGGAGGTTATACCAAATACACCATATGAGAACACACATACCTTTTAAAATGTCACTTTTTGGACACTAGTACATGCTAACATGCCTGCAGATTTGATATGGGATTGAGCAAAGATTAGATTTTCATTGGGACGTTTTATTTATACGCCAAAGTTTTTTTCTGGGAATCAAGAGTGTGTTAAAGGAGACAAAAGCCGTTTATTTATTCCCCTTTTGCTTTATTTGTTCTCTAATTGGACGTTTTATGAGTTGTTGAGAAGTTTCATAAGCACTTGTCATATTCAAATCGAATTGCGGTTTCCTATTTATGAACAAAAACATAGAGGGTGTGTTGGTCTATTGCCATCACACTAATAAATCTGATGTGCATAATGTAAGAAAAAAGTTATTGCCAAAATGAAAGCTCAATATGAAGACCGGTGAGATGTTTCTAGAGTAAACACTGTAAGAAAGACAAAACGTGGCAATAACTGTCTATGTTTTCATTCAAAGTCCATCAGATCTTTCGCCTTATTGTTTAACCTCCTGAGCTGTCAGTTGTAAGGTGTTTGCCTATCTGTCAGTCTGAAAAGCAAAACGTTGTGAAAGCAATGCTGAAAGGCAATGTGTCATAGTATTTTTCATCCGACATTTTCAATGCGAATTATTCTTAAACAATCATATTGTTTTAATCTTACTTATGCTTGGGCAGGTGTAAGGGCTATGGTGTAACTTTAAATGTTAGGAGAATGATTGCTTGATTTGAACTTTAAAGGGTGCGTTATAACAAAGAAGGGCATCTCATCTGCTCTTATCACTTTCATCATTTCAAATTACTTCTCACCAAATAACAAATAAATGTCAATGCTCAAAATTAGAATTGGCATCATGAACAAAGAGATGAATCATCTATTGAATTACTAGTCCTCCTACTGCCCTGTGCATGTTAATCATCTAGTAATAAATATTTATTCATATAGGGCTCACTCTCACCAAACCAGTGCAACTAAAAAAGTGACGTACATGATCGGTGGACGTACATGATCGGTGGACGTACATGATCGGTGACGTACATGATCGGTGACGTACATGATCGGTGACGTACATGATCGGTGACGTACATGATCGGTGATTATTGACTGCCCCAGTCTTTCTGATCATCATATTACATAAGTAAACCTTACCAAGGTGTACATATGATGTGTGGCTTGACATGTAAAATGTTAGACATGTGTATATTCGACTAGGAAGAGAATTTTACTGGGCATTTCAATACCGATCATGTACGTTATGTGACGTACATGATCGGCGACGTACATGATCGGTGATTATTGACTGCCCTACCTTTTCTGAACAAGGAAAAACATAAATAAACCTTACCTAGGTGTACATATGATGTGTGTCTTGACATGTAAGATGTTAGACATGTGTAGATGCGACTAGTAAGAGTATTTTACATGACATTTGAAATACCAATCATGTACGTCATGTGACGTACATGATCGGCCATTATTTATTGACTGTCTTAATTACCCTTTCTGACCATATATAAAACATAAATCAATCATAGCAAGGTGTACATATGATGTAGGTCTAAATATGTATAATCATAGACATGTGAAGCAGTGGGTAATGAGGAAATGTTACATGACATTCCAAGCCGATCATGTACGTCATGTGACGTACATGATCGGTTACACATTGAGCCCCCCCCCTCCGGCCCCTATAAATATTTTGGGAGGTTTTTTTTTCTAATAAACTCCCCAAAGATACATTACAGCCTGTAGGTATGGTTGGGAGAGTTAAACATCGTAGTGCAGGGGGTAAAAGATGGATTTTGTACTCTGCCGATCATGTACGTCTGCCGATCATGTACGTCCACCGATCATGTACGTCACTTTTTTAGTTGCACTGATTTGGTGAGACTGAGCCATAGACTTCAACACTGACATGGACATATGTGACTGTCAGCATTCTTGTCCTATACCCAGCTGTCATGATGCTGTTATCATGGTCATACACAGAGTATACTGACTAATGAATCCTAGCTGACACCTCCATAATATCATGTTGTCATGGTAACATACTAAAACGAGGCTGTATGGCGGACATCTTGGCAGCCATGACACCTGAACTTATGGTAATGTCTCATTTACTGTAGCCACAGCTAGCTGTCTGCTGAAAGTTTACCATCTATCAATCACCCTTCATTAATGTCACCAATGCAATCTCATCAGCATAGATTGACCTTGGAAAAGTCATCTATAATTTGTAGCAGTCGCTACAAATAAGAACATTATACATCTAATTTAGCTTCTGGACACAATCATGTCCCTACTTAACACTTAATCATACTACATAACTATTGTCTAACTCGAGCATACTATTTGGAGAAACCTGTACTACAACAAGAAACTAATTTATCGAATATCATGTGACTGAATAAATTTGATTTAAACAAACAAACAAAAAGATGTTAAAACTATAGCAATGAGGCACAACATAGGAGATGAGAAATGGCGGCTTAAAGAGAGAGCACTAAGGCAGAAAGAAAAGTCCTGTAACATGGCCATAAAATTATTGATAGAGTCAATATGTTTTTACTGCAGTCAATTCTGATCTTCTACCCACGATGAATCATGATAAGTGCAACTGGTTAGTTGAATGTAGATCCATTTGTCAGTTGTTGGCTGGTTGCTGGATGAATAGCATTTTAAAGATACAGTATGCTCGTCAAGATTTGGCAAAAAGTCCTCCCATCTATTTGTTCAGCATCAACTATAAATCACTCTGTATATACAGATTGTCAATATCTACATAGCAATCGCCCTCTAGAGCTCAGAGCTCAGAGCTCTTTTAAAAAATCCAGTACCAACCGTTGGCAAGGCAGAATATTCCACCGTACAAACAAATATGACTACACGATGTAGATTACTTCCCTCCTGTAAGTGAGCGGATTGTATGAGCAATAACTACAGGCTGTGCCTCACGAACATGGCCCAATGTGTTGGTCTATGACTGGGTGCAATCTATGACCACCTGCAATCTATGACCACCTGCAATCTATGACCGACCTGAAAGAAAACAGTTTATTTAGGGAAGATGTAGATATAGCTTGAAATAAAATGAGTGATATAAAGTCTCTCATTGACATTTTTAACCATTTATCTTCATCTGCCCTAAATAAAGTGTTTTTTTCTACGCCGGTCATAGATTGCACCCAGTCAAAGATTACACCCGGTCATAGACAACAACAATGGCCCGATGTCATGAAACACAGCCTCCAGTAATGCTGCTCTGCTAGGTATATCACAAATTTTTTTATTTATACACTTCTTTCTAGCGTTTTTGGCAGGATTTTGGTGACCAAAGTCTCAACCATATCCGTTATGTCGGACAAAATAGATAATATCCAAATAATTTACATTGAGGATCGAATATTAGGAAATTGGCAATATGTTAGGGAGTACAACTTTCTGCCTCTTTCTGAACATCTATGATATAACACTATTATTCTAGTAATACTGACGATTTAGCCGGTTTCCTCAGCTGGAGAGACGGATGACAAATCACTGACAGTTTAAGACCCTAACTAAGACCAATCACTGAGGACTTTCTTGTGATTACCTCGTATCAAGAACAGTACAAAAACAGCTGGTTCGCTAGTTCTGACAGATCACCAGCGGGCCTGAATTATTTAGGTGGGTCCTATTCATCTCTGCCCTGCCAGTGTCTGTGATGAGATACAAGGATGGTAAGGGTGTTCAACATGACCAACAGGGGTCAAGCTTGCTTAACCCTTGAACCACATGTTCTACTGAGCAACAGCATTTTAGTGAGGTTATTATGGGTGGTTCCAACCAATCGTTGACATTTGGCCATGGGGGGAGCCTTGGGGGGATAATTTTCAAATATATGAGTAGATAAAAATACTTTTGCCTCAGTATAGTAGGGGTCTCGGAACAACTGTGTGCAAATCTGGAACAGTTAAATCCTAAAACTGTTGCTATGGTAACCAGGCAAAGTTGCTATGTCAATGGACTTGAGTCTCTGTGAGGCTACGAGTCACTCACTTATTAACTTATAATAATTTTAGCATTTACTGTTATCTTCAGGTGTCTTCAGCCATGGGAGTCATATGCAATTTGTAGAGGAGATGCTGTGGATCATATCTATATGCTTTTGTAATCTCGGGTCATGTTTTTTGTAACTTTCTTTCTGTCTTTGAGTAAATGGGTGAAATTGTGCAAGGCTGGGGGGCATTGGTATTGATGACCAATTTTTCTTTGCTACCCTCCAAATATCCCTACAAATTGGCACCCCATAGAATACCTTTACTTTCTACTTTGATATATAGTAGGCCATATTGCCTATGAGCTGGTATAAGGGTATTGGGCCTCTCTATTTCCTAAGTGCCTCTATCATGTCCATGAAGAGGGATTTATTCATGAGTGACTCGTAGCCTCATACAGCACATGATGATGGGAGGGATAAATGAGGAATCTTTTGGTTATGGGGGTGAGAACAAATCATTGGTGGTGTATTTCTAATTAGGCTACATCTTTAGATATTGCATTGGGGAGTATTCACCTTTTTACATTTTGGTTCTAGTCATGGTAAGACCTGAGATATTTCATTCTCAAGATGCCATATCTGCAAATTTTGGATTTAAGTAGATCCACCCAGGCCCATATCTAGGAGGGGGGTGTCAGTTCAAACAAGCCCCCTTTCCCACAGCCCTAATGTAATGAGAAAATTCCACCCTGGGTGGCCTGGAAATAGAGATAATTGTCTCCTTGCCATTTTTTACAGCTTGTAAATTGGACAATTATCAAGGTCTCTAGTGATTTAACCATAAAAGCATAATTCATTGTGATCTATGGCTCATTAAAGTTATATTTTTTTGTACAAGCAAGTCACTATTTGCATCTCTTTTAAAGGATATCCACTATGTTACACCATTGAATTTACATAGTTACACATTAAAATAGGGAAAATGCAATATTGCATCATTTCCCTTATACAATTCCCTTAATAATAGTCCGATTTAAACCCAACAAGGACCAAAATGTAGCTCTATGTCCAAGGAGGACAGATCCAGGCTCCATTTGTGTGTGATGCGTAGTTGCGTGATGCGTAGTTGCGTGATGCGTACAAGTAGAACTTGTTTTATCCAGGATGAAATCATGTCTTTTTTTATTGGTGAACATTCCCTTGCACAGCTCCCTTAATAATGGTCCGATTTACACCCAACAAAAACCAAAATGTAGCTAAATGTACAGGGAATACAGATCTGGTCTTTAAATGCATGATGCGTAGTTGCGTGATGCGTAGTTGCGTGATGCGTATTTACCGTATCCCTGTCATTGTACATATATAGATCTGGACTTTGGTTGTTTGACATATCGTCCCCCTCATTATAGAGGTACTTCATGTGTAAAATGGATAGTTAAATATAGTTAATATGGGAGATATGATTGTATTATATTTCATTTCTGAGTGACTCGTAGCCTCAGAGAAAGTACACAACTTTCCCATATTATCATTCAAATTGCTACTGTGCCAAGAGTATTCAATAGTTTCTCAAATTTATTTTTGCTTATATATGTTTAGGTATTAGGTATTGTATCATGATCTTTGGTTAAATTCTATGGTGTTTCTGTATTAAGCTAGGGGGCAGATTATTTAGCCTAATAAGTGAGTGACTCGTAGCCTCAAAAGTACACAACACTTTTGCAGTCACACAGGAGCTTCATTTTTTTGCCAAATCAAGGATTTAGACATGTCTGGTATTTCATTCATTCATCTCCTATGGGAAAATGATAAAGCATGTCATAAACTTCCTCTATTTCTTACATGGTACAGTCCATTACTTTTTTTTATGGAAAAAAATCCACGGGAATCTGCATTTATAGCCTAATAAAGCCTATTCTCAGCCTCTAACAGCCTTAATATCAGTCACAGATAGGCAAAACTATGGTACCACTTGTTGCCCTAGATGAACCCGACCTAATAGGATGTATAAAAATTGATTTCATAGATGTTCTAAAGAAATATAGCTGGCAAAACACAAAAATCATGATATGTCAACAATTGGTTAGAACCACCCTTATACTGGTTCAACATTATGGCTGATAATAGAGAATGCAATTTATGTTCTGATACTCAAGGGTTTTGTTTTGAGGAGGCAAGAATCTATGTTAATATGGATGGTATGTCTGTCTATAGTTCTTGGTGATTACTATTATAATGGGTGCTTACTGGCCAAAATACTCTAATCAAAAAGAATTCAAAATGTTTCTGCTCCTTATATAAGTGGTAACATCACAATTGTCATTATATTTCTTAAATATGTATTATACGCTAAAAACAGGATATACCTTTATATGATTGTTGCAGTATTAGGACATTTCCTCTCTAGATTCTATAACAATTCTAAGAGTTCCTTTTTGTGAGGGCGAGGAAGGGAAATTGGGCTATTTTGATATTACACTTATCTGGCAGTGAATTCTAACCAGAACCTACAAAGGCTACAAATAACTCAGAGATTATTTTGTATGTGTATGCAGAGATACATATGAGAAACTCAAGCTGTGAGGGTGATGGTTAGTTTAAGGAGATTTCAATGAGTTAATAAAAATATGACACAAGGAAATGATCTACTCACCAGACCCACCCCATATATTATATATGCCATAATCTAACCTGCCCCCTGTCTATCAAGGGGCATGCCTTATTCAGAGGGTTGTCACATGGTGTATGTTTATGGCACTGGTTAAGGGGCTAACAGATCAGGGCTTTGGTGCTGGAACATTTATACATTACGGAAATAGTGCTGGAACATTTATATATGAAAATAGTTTAAGGATTAGGTATAAGAGCTATAGACCTTTAGGAATCTCCATGAGCCGAGTCGGGAGTGTTATCAGGTTGTTATCTCACCTTTTAGATAAGTTCAACTTTGGCGAAAATATGTTTATTCCTTATTTGGAATTAATATATTCAAGAGCACAACATATCATGAAGATGACAATGATTAGTCTGCAATCCACCTGTCATATTTGTAATATATGTGCTATTCATTTCTGTGCAAATTTTCTCCTTGTATGTATAAGTTCATTTAGCACAGCGTTCTCGTGTGGCCTTTACTACAACAGTGTTCAGGTTTTCCGTGAAAAACACTTAGTGACACTAAAGCAAAATAAATCTGACTCTACAAAACCAATGGCTGAACAGCGCAGAGAAAACCCAGAGGCAGTTTATAAAGCTCAGAAGATTTCCTGAGAGCTACAAGCAGTCTATCAGATGTTCTTTTGAAGCTTGCTTTACAGTCTTTGAACTTTCAATTCCACCAAAAACATTCTAAACTCTTTCCCAACTCTATCTCCATCTTAGTCAACCCTCCACAGTCCTCGGCCCTAAGCATTTTTGAGGAAGCATCTTTACATTCTGGTTAGTACAGAATGGTGACCATGCCTTAGAGAGTCCTTCCAGTTTGACAAGCTGGTAAAAGCATTTGTTAAGCACATTAGCTGCTACCACATGGATGCCCCTGGAGGTCTTAGTGACAATGGATAATGGGTTTCCTGACATACTGTTACCAATGTCTTCATAACATGGCTATTGACCATACCAAAAGTGTCACTTCCACTTTTTGCTTGACTGATCTACAAGGCTGTTCTCTGGAAGGATGCTACATATATCAAGATCTGGCGTTAATCGATACAGTGTCTTATGATTTTTATGATAGACCTACAGAGGAATAAATGTTGACTTTCCAGATATGTCATGGCTTAGATCATCCCATCACAAGCATCCACTGTGGCTCAGTAGATTCACAAGACAGTGATCTTTCAATTCTACAAATGCAGGGATGATATAATTAGTGAAAGATAAACATGAAATAAGGGTAAAGGATTTCCTCTAGAAAGATTCTTTATATAGTATTTTAAGGCAGCTTGCCCCTTTCGCTGTATGGCATAACAGCACCCTGAGCATAATGTAAGGACAATGAAAGTAGCGATGTGAATGCTTACAGAAATATATACTGTGTTTCAGATTATACCTGTGGTTTCTTTAAACCTTATCCCCCAAATTCGTTTTTGGTAAAACTACTACTGACACTGATACATTAACACAGAAATACTACAGCGATCCATCACCAGGCTTGACTTTTCCCAAAGGGGACATCCCTTTGTCTCTAAATTCACAGTAAAGCAGATTGTCCAATATTAGCTGCTTGACATCCAAGTAGTGAGTTGGACTCTTTCAAACCACAACCAATGGATGGACAACCAAACTGCGTGTTACACTTCCTAAAACGCATGTTAAAAATTTAGTATTTTCCAAACTTTCCCCCCTTTTTTACCAGCAAGTGGCATATGGCATGTCAAAATGAGGGTTGGGTGTTCCTGGTTGACTGGAGAGTAGGGCTCTGCATGCAACCTGCGGGCAAGTCTGAATGAACTAAAGGTTTGTCATCCTCAGAGAAAAAAGAGTGTAGTAGCTGTATTTAGGCAAACCACGCACTACAGGTTAAGCTTGGGTGGACATGATGGGGAAGGATGGGTACCTGACTTATGGGGTAGTGGCATAAGAGCATGCGAGGCTTTGACGATGGTGACAAACTAAGTTGGGGTGCATTATTTAGGAAGTCTCTTGCATTCTGTATTTTGCCCATGGTCATACTGTAGTTTGGTATTATTTTCCCATAAACTAGCTGAAAGCGCTTAACATGTTGGGGACATTAGAAACACATATTCACATTCATTTTCAACAGATTCTGGTAAAGTACTTTTCAAAGATGGATTATTGTTGTTATAAAAGCATGAATGTAAGTTTTATATTGCTGCTTCGCGAGCTTTGAGTTGAAAAAAAGATTCCAAAGGCTGTCAACTAGCTCATGAAGATATGGTAAGTGGCCTAACTTGTTCACGCTAGTAGTAAGATTCTGGTCATCAATCTAAATAGTGTTACAATGAACATGAACTAGGCTAGCTCTCAATCTTCTGATTAATAGAACTTTGGATTCCAGAATGCCAAGGCGATGTTTGGTACTTTTCCTTTTTATCAATTAAACCTCAATATACACTTTAGAAATCTACTTATCAGTCTGGCATCTTCCAGATTGAGAGTGGATGAATTTTATCCTCTTGTAAACTGATCAAAATAGTGGTTGCTGGCCGAGGATTACTGGCCCCTCATAGGCTTGACGCCTGACTGTTATAGCTTCTCTATAGGAAAAATTAATTGATTGTGTCAGAACTCCCATTCTATATGGCTCCCTCTTTCCAATTCTGAGTCAATTTATCAGACCCTTTAAAAGCTACGTTTAGGCAATTTTCCACTCAGCTGCCTTTCGTCCTCCCATCATTATCAAATTATACATGGCTGAATTTCACTGCCACTCTCCTCTCAATATCTCTTCCCACCTTTCCTTTAGATAGCTGAGCTCTGTAGGACAGGAATAGTTAATCAACTTGAGTAGCTTCTATTTCCTTGCGCTGCTAGATGGGGAAACTGGTGTAGAGAACCTTGGTGGCTTTGGTGACTTTGGCACGGGCAATGTATGTGTGTGTGTGTGCAGGAGGATGGGGGGGGGTAGTTGCATCGAGGCTCGTATGCATCATGTTATGGAAGATAGCTCTAGCTGTACCAGATTTGTTTATCAGAGAATTTGAACTGATACATAATATTATGCTTCAACGAGTGTGTATTAGTGCATAACATTAATCCTATTGAAACTCTAATCATATTGATATTCAGACATACTGATATGGGGTTTTCAGGTGTCCGAATTGACTATAAATTAGGGCCCATTTTTATCTTGATCTTCTGTTTGGGCCATGAAAGAAAATTGCATCATTCAATTGATAACAAGAAAAAACTGACGATACCAACTGTCAAGCGCTTATTCACATTTCATATGGTATCTCAACACAGATATTCCCTAGTTATCTGCTCGGATGCTAAAAGTTTGGTTCAAGTTAAACTCATGGATGCATATCGTCCAACCAAGGAAATCAAGGCCAATTACATTAGTGGAACAATTCTGCAAGGAAGGTATTATTTAGCTACATTTAAGGTCCCTCTTGAAACTTGTCTGTGCCGTCCGGGGGGCCGGCAGACGAGGAGGGCCAGCCATATTTGCACGAGGTCCTCGTGCAAATAACGTCCGCTATTCGCACGAGGAACGGCAAGAGAGGCGACATGGCAAGAGAGGCGACATGGCCAGAGAGGCGACATCCATAAGTACATAATACGTTTTTATTAATGCACATAGTAAGTATCATCGTGGTATAGTGGTGAGCATTCTTGTCTCCCATGCGCTGGGCCAGGGTTTGGGTCCCTTAGAAATTTAATTTTTATGATGCTATCTGACGACGAGAGAGGCAACATGACGACAAGAGAGGCGACATGATGACGAAAGAGGCGACATGACGACGAGAGAGGCGACATGAGGTCTTTTGGGGAACAAATGATCATCCAAATTCTCTCAGCAACACAATACTGACGACCACTCATTGGCACTTTTGGGTGTGTATTGTTAAAGGGGCTGTGCAGGAAAAAAAAGGGGGGTGTAACTTTGTTTAAACAATCTCAAAGGGAGGTAGTGCACAGTTGTCAAAGCGTCTCATAAACTATATAAGACCCTGAGGTACATCAGTGCTCCTGGGTCAACTCTAGGGGAAACATAATTGAATCAATATGAATATATCTTGGGATGTATAATCTATAAATTAGGATGGCTATTTTCATAGTATTCTTACATTTAATACCAGGGGCGGCGGAACCATTTGTTGGTGGGAGGGGGGCAAAAGTCAGAAAGATCTTTGGTGGGGGATGGGAGGTGAGGTAGGTACCAGGGACAAATTATAGGGGGTACCCAAATGTGAAACTGCATCTGCCCCCCCCCCCCCCCCTGCCCTCACCCCCCCCCCCCCCCAGTTCTATCATTATTCTAGTGTAGGGTGCCCTACTAATTGGGTGGGGAGGGGGGGGTCCTCGTGCAGATCGCCTATCTCGCATATTCGAAGTGAAGGTCGGCTATCTCATTGTCGCCTATCTCCCCGGTTCCTCGTGCACATCAGGTAGGTAACTCTGGCTCGTGTGGGTCGCCTCTCTTGTCATATCCTTGTGTGGGTCGCCTCTCTCATCATAACCTCGTGTAGGTCACCTCTCTCGCCGTCGCCTCTCTCGTCAGTTCCTCATGCGAATAGCGGCCGTTATTTGCACGAGCTCCTCGTGCGGCTATCATCGGCCGACAAGGAGTGGTGTTGGGGGGGTTGGGCTTGAGAGTTTGAGAAAATTTCACCCAAAAATGATACCCTTTTGAAACTTTTTTCAAATGAATTATGCATGCAAAATCCCAAATTTAGCTTAACAAGCAGTGTTTGCTGTAGGGTTAGTAATACACTGTTCTATCACCTGGTTCTGTTAAATGCCACATACGCCTTATCCTAAAATCAAAGCTGATTGTGAGAAATGGACCACTGGGTGTAACTTGACTATCATCATTGTCCTTTTTCATGAACATGATACATGACATGAACAAAAGGATAGAGGCATTTATCCTCAGTGGAATTCATCCTTAAAGCAGCGAAAGTCATATTACCTGAAATCAAATGATGGTTCTAAGAGCAGTATTTACTCAGGCCTCCTCTCATCTTATTTCATCTAATTAAAAACAAAAATATCGGTTGTATTCACTATTGACACTGCAATCCCCACCAATGGAACAAACAGAGCAACCCTAAGTCAACATTTTGATGAGCCTTTTGTGGAAATGGGGAGGACAGCAAGAGCGTAGTAAGCTCATCTGATTTGCAATGATTTCCAGTAGGAATTCCCCCTTTGGATTAATGAGGGGTTCTCTCATCAAACAGGTTGCTCAATACCCTAAAATACTCATTACATTGGTACTGCTTTAAGCCAATGCAAAGTGGGAGCAGTTTCAAATCGCTGTTTATTACCTGAGTCAAACAAATTATTACATCACTTATCCAATTAGAGATTAAGATGCAGTTGTTCGCTGTCATCACATTTGTAAATGATTTATACAGAATCTAAGTAAACTAGAATTGCCAAACGATTGATGAATTTTAACAATAACGTACATGGAAACCTAACCAAATAAAACTTTAAACAAAAGGACAGGAGTAGTTGATATGACCGAACTTAAAAGGTAAGAGGAAGTGATTACTTTCCTTCAAATGCAAAGGGCATGTTATAATGATATCATAATAACGCATCGCAAATCACTTTTAACTGCTGAAGATTATTATGATTAAAAGTTGCCCTTGAAGTATCGATCCCCATAATGAGCAAATAATTGTTTCATTTCTTATAAACAGTGAAAAGCAGATTTTGCTTTTTGCCAATTAAAATGATTAATAAACACATGACCCTCATATCCTACACATTTTATAGCTGTTGCAATCTCATCTGAAACCTAGCCTTCCGTAAAAATCGGGCAATCATTACCAATTAACATTTATAGTTTTCTTCTGAACTTCTGAAATTTGTATTAATGTCAATGGTCCTATCCACCTGCCCTATTGTTAATGTTAGCAGGGTATTATTGTAGTTAGACCTGTCTGATGATTAACTCTCTATGTACAAGATTATGATGCCTATTGCCTTTTTATAGTCATGATTAATAATAACTTGCCAGTGCAGCACTGTTAAGACTCTGCCATGCCTCTAGGAGTGCAGCGTCCTTGGAGGGGTTATATGAAAGCTCTGTAACTGTTATCAATTATAATTGAATGCATTCATGATTCAACAAAGAGTATGCTCAACTAAAGCACAATACCACTCATGAAATGTTTATCGAACATGAGAAGGTCAGGTTAAATTTTGTTGACACTTCATCCAGTTTTATTTGATATTTCTAAGGATTCATTTCACAATCATTTAATAACTGAGTGGCTTAAGATGTGGCTTTTCAAATCATTTAGTACTGTCAATGAAGTGTCATCTTTGACAACTTGGCTTACTCGTTTCATCTTGTCAATAACCATCAAACCAAATGGTGCTTATTGCCAGGTTTGGAAGTTAAAACCAGTTATTGAGGTTTCAGTATTCGTTGTGCTTATCCAAGGCACAATCACATCGACTCCTGCGACATTGCTGGATGAAAAAGACTGGTTGGCATTGCAGCTACTTAAACTCAATTAATGGCTTTCGGGTCTCCATTACCATATTATTAAAATGATTCGAAACATAGTACACCCCTGAAGATATGACCACTAGATTAGGGTTCAGATATTAAACAATCAGTGTTATTGATGATCATTCATCTTGCGAATGGGCATGTAAGGTAAGTGTTGTAACGTTTTAATTGGATTCCGGCAATACTTTAAATCGTTGCAGGATACCTGGGTTAGACCTGTAGAACTAAACTTAATGAGGCTAAAAAAAATAAATAAAAAAAAGGCAGTGTTTCAGGTCACCCGACCCTACCTAGCAAAACAGGGTCGACCCTAGAAATGTTCATGCAATTTTGAAGATATATTTATATTTTAGGTCATTTTGGGGCTAAGGGTGGATCTGATAGTTCACGAGTCAAGGCGGTCATCAGCGAGTCAGCATTAAAATTTGTGAGTTTATTTCTGGGTACTTTTCATCCCAAAGTAGAAAAAATAAATCAAAAAGAAAAAAAAAGAGAAAAGAATCTGACATACCTGGCCCAAACCTCTGACCTATGTTGTTTTGGCTATTTCTGGCCCCTTTCAGGCTTATAGCCCTACAGAATAACCAGTTTTGCACCAATGTTTTCAAAAATTTGGTACATGTGAGAAAACATCCCAACAATTCAGGATTTTTCTTTTTTTGTGTATTGGCCCAATATTTTTCGTTTTTAGGCCCTCCAAAGGCCCAAAAACCCTTAAAAACGTCAAAAACCCTTCAAATTACATGTTTTACATGTTTATCATGTCTAATAAGACAGTGACAGCCTATCCCTAATATCATTTTCTATATGGCCTATGGTATAGTCAATTGATTCACAAGGATTTCACTAGATATGTACCGTATTTTTTTCTCCACAGCCATTAAAGTGTATATTGTCAGCAACATTTTCAAATGTCCTTTCATTTTGATACCACTATACAGTAAATAAACAAGATCCAAACAGTATCCCTTGTACCCCAGATCGTGAGGTAACTATTGTGTCTTTTGCCAGAAAAAAGAAATTTTGAAAAAAATCTAATATTCCAGCCTCCAGGACCAAATGTGTATTGTGTCACCCTCTTATTTTCGTCTCGGAGTCACTCGCCTTGCTGATAATAGTAAAACCCACACTGAATTGTTAATATCCTATATATTTTAGTTATCTTTAGTGCCACTGCTTCCTATCCACCCCCTCTTATGCTCTAAACCAGAAATCTGATGATTCCACTAATTTAACCTACATTTATACAATATTTTATTTTGGTCTCGGAGTCACCCGGGTGACTCCGAGACCGAAATAAGGTGAAATAGCCGCTTTTTAGGCCAGTACGGTGCCAAGTAGGTTCAACGAAAGATCCTAATGGTCCATTTTTCCTAAAGTATATACCATCAGGACATTGTAGAGTGATTTTGACAATTGATTGAACCATTTTGAGTGAACTAGGGTAAAATGAGAGTATGTTGTTAAAATTTTAATATTTTTGATAAATCTTCAATATTCATCGAGCTGTATCTCAAAAACTGTTTTTCTGAGGGTATCCATTCTTGGTATGCCTTAAGATATATGTTGTCCCAGTTTGTAAACAAAGTTATTAGTTGCTGTTATGTACTTTAAGACATTATGAACATAATCACCTTATTTTGGTCTCGGAGTCACCCGAAAACAAACAATCAAGTTTGTGAGGCAATAAAAAATGAACCGCTAGGGTTAGAGATGTATCAAAAAGTGTTCCAAGGAGCCGAGATATATACCTTTCAATAATATGAACTTGTTTAAATATATTAAGAACTTTCTGATTTGTCCTTCCTCTATCCTAAAACAACATAAGTCAGGAGTTTGAGCCACCTACCCTAGATTTTCAGACCATGTAACCTGAAACACACCTTTTCTTTTTTGGCCTAAATGATTGGAGAGTGTGACTTGCAATGAGAATTCCTAGACTGCAGCTCCAAACACATCTGCCATTAAACTGACCATTCTATGCTGAGGCACAACCTCCAGAGGCAATTAGAAATAAGCTTGGCATCAGGTGGTATCACTAGACTCATGTGCCAGAGTGGTAATTTGATTTCAGTCAAAAAAGACATATTGTAAAATCATTGACATTTCTTATTTAATTCCTTCTTATGCTTACACTAATTTTGCATTCAGGAAATTCATGCTAGCCAGTAGGAAGAACACACTTGGTACAAAATGACAATCTGGACAAATTGACAAGTTACTTTATTGATAGAGATACATTGCTGCATATTGAATGGTCATCAGTATGCAAAGCACAAATGCAATAGAACAAAGAGCACACAGGTTCTTAGGACATTAAGAGATTTTATTATTGAAATGGATATTAGAATTATTGTAATTTGGATCGGAGTCCAGTTTCACAGGGCTGGTAGATAATAGGAAAGAGTTGTAAGTATTATATTGGATATTATCAGAGATTAGGTGAGATCCTCTACTTTCAGTGTTTGAAAAAAACCTGTACCAAGGTCCAATTTTATTTCGGTTAACTGATTTTCATCATTGGTCTGACAAAAATAACATGGTTGTCATATATAAGAGTCTGTATAGAGGGCATTGCATTCGTTGTGAATGGCAACAGAGAGTGGATAAATGTGGGACAACAATAATGTGTGCAGATAACATATTAGAAAATCAGAGAATTGGTCTCCTATCTTTTAATAACAACAGTCAGAAAAGGAAAAATCCAAATATACATTTTATACAGTAGAAATGAGAGTCATCATACATAGTCAGGACAGCTGCTATAGATATTCTTCACTTTCTATGTAGCTACTTATACTTTTTTAACATCACAAATCATGTTTAAACAAGGATGAGGATGATATGAAGCCTCCCTCTGATGTAGCCATCTAACAAAGCAATCAACCTAATTGCCATTTGTTTTGTTTTTCACCACAATGTGTTTTTACCCTCCTGTAATTAGAACATTAAAAAGGCAGTGACAGGTATTAGAAACACAGAGGATCACTTTTGTTATTGGTTTGGTTGGCATGCGTTCAGCTGTGCCATCTAACTAAACAGCTAATAGGAAAAAAGGGGTAGGATTTATAGGTCCCGAGAGTTGATTAGATATTGGTACTGTCAGGGGATTCAAGTTTCTGTGAATTAAAGTTGTACTATAGCTACCGTCCACAGAGCATAAGGTAGGGAACTTCGTTGGAATAAAGCTTTGTTTATTTTGACTTTGTACAATGTTTGTATACAAACTTCGGCATCTATGATGTGTCAAATGATGTGCAAATGATGTGTTATCGGCCGAATCCTGACTGTATAAGCTTCAATATATTGGAGGGCAGGGTAGTAGTTGTGGGTCATACTATAGAATATTTATATACAATGTGAATGTAAATAGAAGCTTATCTCTGACGGCTGTATAAGAACCCCTGACAGCCGTATAGAGGCTGTGTAAATAGTATTGCGAAGTGAAGACAGAGCAGAGTGGCTGGGGGGAAACTTGACTTATTGCTTAGTCAGCAATTTTAAACCGGTGATCCTAGTTTACGATCTGTGGACAGTGGCCATCAAAAGGGATGCTTTTAATTAACTCTACGTAATGCTACAATACAATCTCCTGTTGACAGCTTTGTGAAATGGGCAGCACAACTGCGAACCTACAGTATCTACTCAAACCACAGCTCTGGTGTTTATTACCCTTAAGCCGGACTCCACTAGGGCGGGACAGAGCCTCGCGAAACGTAGCAATCTTTTTTTATGTTTTGATTTCCAGATTTCGCTTCATTTTGCCTCATTTCGCGGCAGTGTCGCCCTGATTGTCACCCTTTTTCTGGTGATAACTAGGGCGACACTGCCGCAAAATAAAGCAAAATGAAGCAAAATGTAAGAATCAAAACAGAGAAAAAGATTGCCACGTTTCGCAAGGCCCTGTGCTGCCCTAGTGGAGCCCAGGCTTATCAAGACCGCACAAGAAAGCTTGGTTAAGGTAACACAGCCAAAACATCTAGGTATGCTAGGTGAAGCTTTCAGAACAAGTTTTCCTTTCACATCAAAAGCCTGTCCATAATGCACAACTCTACAAAAAATACTTTATAACATTGAGAATCGTATTAGAGTCACGACCTGTGATGTTGGAGACGGGCCCTGATCCGTTGCGCCACAGAGCCGGTGTTACAAACATTCATATTGGGATATATCTCTACTCTACTTTTCAACTGATTGATTATAATTTATAACGGTCTGGGGTTGGCCTCCCAGTGCTGGTGACATTTTTAATCATCCATGTGGGGGAAAAACGAATTTTTGGTCGATGTAGGTAAAACAAGAGAAGTGGCTCGACCAAGGATTGAACTCGCGACCTGTGTTGTAAGAGATTGGCCCTGATCCGTTACGCTACAGAGCCGGTCTTACAAATGGTCATATTGGGATACAAGTTACCTCTGCCATGTTTATATATTAAATGAGTTACAGCCTTGTGGCTAAAGATCCCTAATGAGAGGTGGCTAGACCAAGGATCAATCCCACAACCTCTCATGTACATATTACAGGGAAAAGTGTTGTAGATCTACAAGTCACTACCGTAACCTGCAACTACAGTAACAGAATTGTACATGTACATCAGAATTTGCTGTAATATTCTTTACAGCTAAACTACTATACATTTACAGCAAATTTTGCTGTTCACGAACAACAACTTTTTACAGTGTAATGCTGCTCTGCTGGCTGTATCATAAAAGTTGTTTGTATTTGTCTAACTACTTTGCTAGCGCTGTTGGCAGGATTTGGTGTCCATTGTCTAAAAAATATCACCCAGCAAATTGTGGTCATGCTGGCTGAGGGCTGGGACATCCCCTGGCCCAGTGCGCTAGTTGAAACTAAATCTGGTCATGGAGAGTCATGACTCAGCCTGACCAGGGTTGACACATTGAGCCATGACCCAGCCTGACCAGGGTTGACGCATTAGGTGATAACCCAAACTGACCATGGTTGACGCACTGGGTCATGACCCAGCCTGACCAGGTTTGACCACACTAGTATTATTAAGAGTGCTAGCATTTTTTTTTTCAGGGGACAGGGGGGGGGGGGGGGGTGTTATAGAAGACATAAAGGGGGCAATGAAAATGTGGCGGATATGGGTGGGAGTGGAGATATATGTGTTTCATCATTTCCTTTTATTCATGAATTCATTGATGAATTCTTCCCAACCTCTGGGCGCCCTTTGTAGACCCTTCCCCGACCCTCCAGACTAACTGATACTGACCCAATGCATTATGACCACTACTGTGAGATGGGTGAGAATGTGTCATGCCAAGTCAGACTAACAGGGGGTGACCCAAGCTGACCCAGTATGTTACGACCCAACGCATGGATCACCCAAACAGATAATACATCACCCCAGTTTGCTGGGCAGTTATGTCAGACAGAATGAACTTAGATTAAGGGTTAAAGTTTAGAAAATGAAGGGTATGTTAGGGAGTACTACTTTCTGCCACTTCCTGAGCATATATGTTATAACACTATTACTAACACTGCTAGTAATCCTGAGGATTAAGTCAGTTTCCTCACCTAGAAACTGGTGACAGACCACTGACAGTTTAAGACCCTGACCAAGACCCCAAATCACCGAGGACTTTCTTGTGACTACCTAGTATCAAGATCAGTAAAAAAAACAGCTGGTTCGTGAGTTGTGACAGATCACCAGAGGCCCTGAATTATTTAGGTGGGTCCTATTCATCTCTGGCCCGCCAGTGTCTGAGATGAGATACAAGGATGGCTAGGGTGTTCAATATGGCCAACAAGGGTCAAGCTTGCTTAATCCTTGAACCACATGTTATACTGAGCAACAGTATTTTGGTGAGCTAGAGATTCCTTATTATGCTGGTTTAAAATTATGGCTGATAATAGAGAATGCAATATATGTTCTGATGCTCAAGGGTTTTGTTTAGAGGGAGCAAGAATCTATGTTAATCTGAATAGTTCTGGGTGATGACTATTATATTGGGTGCTAACTGGCCAAAATACTCTAATCAAAAAGAATTCAAAATGTTTCTGATCCTTATGTAAGTGGTAACATCACAATTGTCATTATATTTATTATATATGTATTATAAGCTAATAACAGGATGTACCTTCACATGATTGTTGCAGTATTAGGACATTTCCTCTCTCGATTCTTTAACAATTCTTAGAGCTCCTTTTTGTAAGGGTGAGTAAGGGAAATTGGGCTATTTTAATAATACACTTATCCGGCAGTGAATTCTAACCAAAATATACAAAAGCTTCAAACAATCCTGAGATTATTTTGTAAGTTTAAGCAGAGAAACATATGACAAACTTAAGCTGTGAGGGTGATGATTTGTTTAAGGAGATTGCCATGAGTGCATAAAAATATGACACAAGGAAATGATCTACTCACCAGACCTACCCCATATATTATAGATGCCATAATCTAGCCTTCCCCTCTGTCTATCAAGGGGCATGCCTTATTCAGAGGGTTGTCACATGGTGTATGTTTATGGCACTGGTTAAGGGGCTAACAGATCAGGGCTATGATGCTGGAACATTTATATATGGAAATAGTTTTAGGATTAGGTATAAGAGCTATAGACCTTTAGGAATCTGCATGAGCCGAGGTGGGAGTGTTATCAGGCTTTTATCTCACCTTTTAGATTAGTTCAACTTTGGCGAATATATATATATATGTTTATTCCTTTATTGGAATTAATATATTCAAGAGCACAACATATCATGGAGATGACAATGATTAGTCTGCAATCCACTTATTCATTTCTGTGCAAATTTTCTCCTTGTATTTTAAAATCATAAGTTCAGTTAGTTCAGCGTTCTCGTGTGGCCTTTACTACAACAGTGTTTAGATTTTCTGTGAAAAAACACTTAGTGACATTAAAGCAAAATAAATGTCACTCTACACAACCAATGGCTGAACAGCGCAAAGAAACCCAAAGGCAGTTTATAAGCCTCAGAAGCTTTTCTGAGACCTACACGCAGTCTATCAGATGTGCTTCTTAAACTTGCTATACAGTCCTTGAACATTCAATTCCACGGAAAACATTTTAAACTCCTTCCCATCTTCTTCTCTACTCGATCTTGGTCTACCCTCTGCAGTCCTCCGCCCTAACTATTTTTGATGAATCATCTTTACATTCTGGTTAGTATAGAATGGTGACCATGCCTTATAGAATCCTTCCAGTCTGACAGCATGTTAAGAGCATTAGGCCAGATTTTAAAAATGGTTTGTTTCAGGTAACATGGGATGAAAATCCAGGGTCGGTAGGTAACATTTTCTTTATTTCTTTTACTTTTTTGAAATATCTTCTACAGCCCTTTTACCATACCAAAAAAGTGTAAAAATGTGGAATTTGTTTTGTAAATCTAAAATTGACCCCAAAAAGTGTAAAAATGTAAAGAATTCTTCAAAGTTGCAAAAAAGTAGGGTCTGCCCTGTTTTGATAGGGTCGGTCGGGTTGCCTGAAACAAATTTTTTTTTTTTGGCCTTAGTTAAGCACATTATCTGCTACCACATGGATGTCCTTGGGAGGGCTTAGTGACAATGGCTAATGGGGTTCTTGACATACTGTTACCAGTGTGTTCATAACATGGCTAATGACCATACCAAAAGTGTCACTTCCACTTTCTGGTTGAGTGATCCACAAGGCTGTTCTCTGGAAGGATGCTACATATCATATCAAGATCTGGCTTACATCAATACAGTGTCTTTTGATTTTTATGATAGACCTACAGAGGAATTAATGTTGACTTGCAGATATATCATGGCTTAGATCATCCCATCACAAGCATACATTGGGGCTCAGTAGATTCATAAGAAGGTAATCTTTCAATTGTACAGATGCAGGGATGATATAATTAGTGAAAGATAAACTTGAGATATGTGCAAAGGACTTCCTCTAGAAATATTCTTTGATAGCATTTTAAGGCAGCTTGCCCCTTACTGTGTATGGCATGGCAGCATCCTGAGCATACTGTTTGCCTGTCTCATGTAAGGACAATGAAAGTAGGGATGTGAATGCTTACAGAAATATATACTGCGTTTCAGCTTATAGCTGTGAATTCATTAAATCTTAATCCCCAAATTTATTTTGGTAAAACTACCACTCACACCTATAGGGTAGACTGACCTAGAGTTAACCATGTACCTTGAGATGACCACCTCAATTTTGTCGACATTCATATCATAATAAGCTCTATTTTTGTGTATCACAGTACACTTTAAGTCGTATTCTTTTCAGCGAAGGACAAATAAATACAATAACATACATGAGTAACTGTAAAATTAAGGTGGCCATCTCATGGACAACCAGAATGGGTGTTAAGCTTCCTAAAACACATGTTAAAAAATTGAGTATTTACCGAACTTTCCCCATTTTTCTTTTCTACCAGAAAGTGGCATATGGCATGTCAAAGTGAGGGTTGGGTGTTCCTGGTTTTTAATGGAGGGTAGGGCTCTGCACGCATCTTGTGGGCAAGTCTGAATGAACTAAAGGCTTGTCATCCTCAGAGAAAAAGATGAGTGGTAGCTGTATTTAGGCAAACCACGCAAAGGATGCACTACAGGTTAAGCTTGGGTGGACATGATGGGGGTGGATGGGTGCCTGAAGTATGGGGTAGTGACATAAGAGCATGCCAGGTTTTTGATGATGGTGACATACTAAGCTGAGGTGCATTGTTTGTTGCGTCCTGTAGGTTGTCCATGGTAATACTGTAGTTTGGTTTAACTTTGCCCTACATTAACTGCCAATCACTTAATATACTGGTGTAATTAGAAACACATATTCACATTCATTTTCAACAGATTCTGTTCAAGTTCTTTTCCAAGAAGGATTAATTCTGTTATAATAACCTGTAGATATATCCCAGGTTGCTCCTCAGCAACCTTTGAGTGGAAAATCACCTTTTCAAAGGCCGTCAACTAACTGATGGAAAATAGGGTAACTGGCCAACCACACTGCTTCATTAAGTTCTAGCTTGTTCACGCTAGTAGGTATGTTATGGCCACCAATATATTGTTACAATGAACATGAGCTAGGTTAGCTCTCAATCTTTTGTTTGATAGAACATTTGGTTTTAAAATGCCGAAGCAATTTTCGGTACTTTTCCTTTTTATAAATTGAACTTGAATATACACCTTAGGAATTAACTTATAGCTTCTCTAGAGGAAAAGCTATTGATTGAGTCAGAACTCTCCATTCTATACAGCTTCTTCCTTCCCATCCTGAGTCAATTTATCAGCCCCTATAAAGGCTACGTTTAGGCAATTTTCCACTCTACTGCTTCTTGTCCTCCCATCATTATCAAATTATATATGGCTGAATTTCACTGCCACTTTCCTTACAATCTCTCTTTCTACCGCTTCTGTAGATAGCTGAGCCCTGTAGGATGGGAATAGTTAAATGAGTTGAGTGGCTTCAATTTCCTTGCGCCACTAGATGGGGAAAGTGGTCTAAAGAATCTTGGTGGCTTTGATGACTTTGGCACGGGCAATGTATGTGTGTGTGTGCTGCAGGAGGGTGGGGGGGGGGGAGGTAGTTGCTCAAGGCACCTATGTACATGATGTTATGGAGGATAGCTCTAGCTTTACCTGATTTAATTATAAGAGAATTGGAACTGATACATGAAATTATGCTTCAATGAGTATATATACTGCATTACAGTAATCCTATTGAATTCTAATCACATTGATATTCAGACATAGGCCTACTGATATGGACGTTTCAAGTGTCCTAATTAGGGTCCTGGAGTAATCTTGATCTTTTGTTTTGGCCATGAAAGAAAATTACATTATTCTGTTAATGACAAGAAAAGAAACTGACAATGCTCGAATACAACAAGTCAATAATCCTATCGATCAGCAAAGTTAACATGTTGTGTTGTTTACTAAATTTTTTCAAATAACATCAGTCAAATGCTTATTCCCATTTCATAGGTTATCTCAGCAAAAATATTCCCTCGTTAACTGTTGGAATGCTTAAAGTTTGACGTAACTCATGGATGAATATTGTCCAACCAAGGAAATCGAGGCCAATTACATCAATGGGACACTCCCGCAAGAAAGGTATTATTTTGCTAGATTTAAGGTCCATTTTGAAACTTGTTTTAATAGATTATGAATGTAAAATCCCAAATTTAGCTTAACAAGCAGTGTTTGCTGTAGCGTTAGTAATACACTGTTTTATCACCTGGTTCTGTTAAATGCCACATACGCCTTATCCTAAAATCAAAGCTGATCGTGAGAAATGGACCACTGGGTGTAACCTGATCATCATTATTGTCCTTTTTCATGAACATGGTACATGACATGAACAAAAGGATAGAGGCATTTATCCTCAGTGGAATTCATCCTTAAACCAGCGAAAGTCATATTACCTGAAATCAAATGTTGGTTCTAAGAGCAGTCCTCCTCTCATCTTTTTTCATCTAATTAAAAACAAAAATATCGGTTGTATTCAATATTGACACTGCAATCCCCACCAATGGAACAACAGAGCAACCCTAGGTCAACATTTTGATGAGCCTTTTGTGGAAATGGCAAGAGGAGGACAGTAAGAGCGTAGTGAGCTTATCTGATTTGCAATGATTTCCAATAGGGATTCCTCTTTGGATTAATGAGGGGTTCTCTCATCAAGCAGGTTGCTCAATACCCCAAAATATTCATAACATTGGTACTGCTTTAAGCCCATGCAAAGTGGGAGCAGTTTCAAATTGCTGTTTATTACCTGAGTCAAACACATTATAACATCATTTATCCCATTAGAGATTAAGATGCAGTTGTTCGTTGTCATAACATTTGTAAATGGTTTATACAGAATCTAAGTAAACTTTCTGACTTGAATTGCTAAACGATGGATGAATATTAAGACCAACGTACATGGAAACCTAACCAAATAAAACTTTAAAAAAAAGGACAGGAGTATTTGATATGACCAAACTTGAAAGGTAAGAGGAAGTTATTACTTTCCTTCAAATGCAAAGGGCATGTTATATTGATATCATAATAACGCATCGCAAATCACTTTTAACTGCTGAAGATTATTATGATTAAAAGCTGCCCGTATAGTATCGATCCCCATTATGAGCAAATAATTGTTTCATTTCTTATGAACAGTGAAAAGCAGATTTTGCTTTTTGCCAATTAAAATGATTAATAAACACATGACCCTCATATCCTACACATTTTATAGCTGTTGCAATCTCATCTGAAACCTAGCCTTCAGTAAAAGTCGGACAATCATTACCAATTAACATTTATAGTTTTGTTGGATAAACTTCTATGAATATTAATAATGTCCTATCCACCTGCCCTATTGTTCAACTAGCAATAACCGTGCCTCGGATGAACCTAATTGGCCAAGGTATTGCCACTGCGCAAAGCTCACCTGCCCTATTGTTAATGTTAACAGGGTATTATTGTAGTTAGACCTGTCTGATGGTTAACTCTTTATGTACAAGATTATGATGCCTTTTGCCTTTCTATAGTCAGGATTAATCAATAACTTGCCAGTGCAGCACTGGTAATGCTATGCCATGCCTCAAGGAGTGCACCGTCCCTGCACGGGTTATATGATGCATGAATGCAGCTCTGTGAATTTTCTCAATTCTAATTGAATGCACTGCATTCATGATCATGACTCAACAAAGAGTGTGCTCAATTAAAGGACAATGCCACTCATTAAATGCTAACAGGAGAGAGTCAGGTAAATTCATCACTTCATCCAGTTTTATTTGATATTTCTAACGATTCATTTCACAATAATTTAATAACTGATGTGGCTTTTCAAATCATTTAGTACTATCAAATGAGGTGTCATCGTTGACAACTTGGCTCCCTTGTTTCATCTTGGCAATAACCATCAAACCAAATGGTGCTTATTGGCAGGTTTGGAAGTTGAGCCAGTTATTGAGGTTTCAGTATTCATTGTGCCTATCCAGGGCACAATCACATCGACTCCTGAGACAATGCAGGATGAAAAAGACTGATTACCATTACAGCTACTTATACTCAATTAATGGCTTTTGGGTCTCCATTCCCATACTATTAAAATGATTTGAAATGTAGTACACCCCTGGAAATATTACCACTACATTAGGCTTCAGATATTAAACAATCAGTGTTATTGATGGTCATGCATCTTCCAACAATTGCCAATGAGCATTTAAGGTAAGTGTTGTGACAGTGCAATTGGATTCAGGCAATACTTTAAATCAATTGTAGGACACCTGGGTTACACCTGTAGAACTAAACTCAATAAGGCCAAATTTAGAAAAAAAAAGGGGTGTTTCAGGTTACCCGATCCTACCTAGCAAAACAGGGCCGACACTAAAACCTTGTAGGCAATTTAAGAAAATAAGAATTATATCTTAGGTTATTTAGTGGCTATCTATGGGTCGATCTGATACTTCACGAGTTGATGCGGTCGTCAGAGAGTCAGCATTGAAAGTCTATTTCTGGGTACTTTTCATCCCAAAGTAGAAAAAATAAATCGAAAAGAAAAAAACACAGAAAAGAATCTGACATACCTACCCTAGATTTTCAGACCATGTAACCTGAAACACACCTTTTCTTTTTTGGCCTATATGTTTTAAGAGTGTGACTTGCAATGAGAATTCCTAGACTGCAGCTCCAAACACATCTGCCATTAAACTGACCATTCTATGCTGAGGCACAACCTCCAGAGGCAATTAGAAATAAGCTTGGTATCAGGTGGTATTACTAGACTCATGTGCCAGAGTGGTAATTTGATTTGAGTCAAAAAAAGACACATCGTAAAATCATTGACATTTCTTATCTAATTCCTTCCTATGCTTACACTGATTTTGCATTTAGGAAATTCATGCCAGCCGGTAAGGAGAGCACACTCGGTACAGAATGACAATCTGGACAAATTGACAAGTTACTTCATTCATAGAGATACATTGGTGAATATTGAATGGTCATTAATATGCAAAGCACAAATGTAATAGAACAAAGAGCACACAGTTTCTTAGGACATTAAGAGATTTGATTATTGAAATGGATATTAGAATTATATTTTGTAATTTGGATTGGAGTCCAGTTTCAATGGGCTGGTAGAGAATAGGAAAGAGTTGTAAGTACCATATGAGATATTATCAGAGGTTAGGTGAGATCCTCTTCTATTAATGTTTAAAAGAAACCTGGAGCAAGGTCCAATTTTACTTCGGACAACTGATTTTCATCATCCGTCTGACAAAAATAACATGGTTGGCATATATAAGGGTCTCTTTAGAGGGCATTGCATTCATTATGAATGTCAACCGAGAGTGGATAAATATGGGACAACAATGATGTGTGCAGATAACATATCAGAAATACCAAAGAATCGTTCTCCTATCTTTTAATAACAACAGTCAGAAAAGGAAAAATCCAGATATACATTTCATACATCAGATATGCAGTTCATCATACATAGTTAGGACAATCACTATAGTTATACTTTACTTTTCTATGTAGCTACTTAGGGAGTGTTCAGGGGGTGGTGAAATTTAGCGCGAGGGGTGAAAACTTTTTATGCCCCCCACCCCTTCGAGAGTTCGTGGATTGTTTTGTGGCACCCCTCACCAAAGGTGCCAACATTTTTTCATCCACCCCCTTCTGAACTATAGTAACACGCTGGCTTTTTTGCGCCCCCTCCCAAACCCACCAGGCCCCCCTGTAACTAATAAATGAACACTCCCTTATACTTTTTCAATATCACTGATCATGTATTGAACATGGATGATATAAAGAGTCCCTCTGATGAAGCCATCTAACAAAGCAATCAACATAATCGCCATTTGTTTTGTTTTTCACCACAATGTGTTTTTACCCTCCTGTAATTAGAACATGAAAAAGGCAGTGACAGGTAATAGAAACACAGAGGATCACTTTTGTTTTTGGTTTGGTTGGCATGCGTTCAGCTGTGCCATCTCACTAAACGGCTGATGGGGAAAAGGGTAGGATTTATAGGTCCCTAGAGTTGATACGACATTGGTACTATGTATATCAACCTTAGCAACACCTCTCCCCTTACACGCATACGTGGGTAGGGGCTAATATATACCCTCAGTGAAGCCTTTCAATGCCTCGAGCTGCAAAAAATTGCCCAGCAAGCGGTCAGGGGAAATAGAAGCCATTGGACTCTATGAACCAGTCCCAAACTACTAATAGTTTTATAGTTATGGGATGAAATATGCTGACCTTGGTCGAAAAAGAATATTTTTTTGTATGGTCTGTGGTTATAAATTATAGTTGCACATTTAGTATTTCAACAAGCTAACAATGGAATGACTGAGGAGGGGGGAGATAAAAAGTAAAAGACAGAATTATGAGGCAAAAGAGTGGTTTATTTTTAAATTGTTTGCCGAAATATCAATTGGGGTAGGCCTGGACACTGAGCCTCGTATTTCGCTAAAGGTGAATAACCAGCCCCTGTATTTCCTCAAACCTCCGTATTTCGCGAAAACTTCACTTCCGGCCGCACGTAATATACCTAAGGTTAGTGGTTCAAAATGCTCTACTGAGGCCTCCATAGGAAGTGTGTCTGGGTTGGTGTATTGGTTACCGTTCATGCCTAACATCAGGGTGGCCGGGGTTTGATTCCAGGACAAGACACGACATCACTACATTTTTTTGGACAACTGTATATGTTTCTGCGATATAGGGCAATTTATGCTTTTATCCTCTTTTATTTAATACCTTCAAATATTAAAAGCAGGCCTACATTGTACAAATAAAGACAATCGAAGGGGGGGGACTTTTTTTTGGCGCAGGTGCACAGACCGGAAGTGGGTGTTGAGCAAGGTGTCGGGCCCTTAAACAAATCCTGTTTACATATTTTGTATTTTCAAAAGGGGGGAACATTGGCACTTTTGGCAGCAAGCATGTAAGCTTATAGGGTTTTTTCAATGTGCTGAATCCATTTCTAGGTGGAAACAAAAGCATGAATGCAATTTGATATTCCAGTGCAGATTGGTCTCTGACGCCGATATTTACGTATAAAGAGAGGTTGATATTTTAGATTTTGAGGGATATAGGGTATTTGAGGGATAAAGGCTTTGAGCCTTAATACCATTTTAAGAGATAAAAATTTTGACAGACAAAGGCCCGACAGTAACTATACCATATACACGCTGATCACCACTGTAAACTAGGGTTGGCTCTTAGTGTTCTGTTTATCCTCCATCCAGCACTGCATGACGGGTTGAAAGCATAATAATATATAATGGCACCCCACATTACACACATTAAAGATACATTACAAGCTTATTTTGGGTGATTTTTTATTTTCATTATGTTTCCATATATCAAGTGGCTGTTAGTCTATATGAGAAATTTTGAGTCTGTTATTTTGTCCCTTTTAACCTGTGAATATGGCCATGATAGCATGCGAAAGATATAACTGCGAGCCACCAGAAATGAAACATGCAGTGGGGCTGTTATGAACAATCAAAACACATAGGCTCTCACAGTGAATTGATAGGTCTACCAGAGAGCCCTCCAATCAGTATTCCATCTAGATTTCATAGCAAATGGCTTTCCTATGATAAGGGAGCCTGTCAGTTGATAAGGAAATGACAATGGAAGTCTATATCGGGATTATTTCATGACTTGATTTGGGTCGATTTTGGTGGTAATGTATCTTTAAACAGATGATTACAAATGTATGACTCCCTACACCAGCAGATTGTATGTCCTTCCCTCCGTGTTTTTTTGCAGAGCTTCAGATAGAACTAGCTCTCACCTCAATCATATATTTGGCCTGAGGCAGATCTGATATATCCAGTGTAAATTGGCACCATGGTCAACATTGCACACAATCAGTGAAAAGTAACTGTAGCATATGTTCTTGGGGCAGGGTCATAATTACATGTGAACAACAAACGTATGAACAAACAACGACACAGGAGTGGCCTTTATAAAACAGTATATATTCAAAATAAGACAACTCAATACGCCAATACAACACAGAGAGAAGAAACCGAGTCAAAAGGGAGTCCAGGCTTGCCTCCAGAATGACTCCCTTTTCTGACTCTTTTTCTGACTCTCTTGATGAACCTGACTCCCTTAAAAGGGAGTTATGTGACTCCCTTAAAAGAGCCCAGGTTTTGCCTCCAAAATGACTCCCTTTTATGACTCCCCGCTACAGACAGAGTCCAGGTCTATGCTGCAACTCCCTTTAGAAAGGGAGTCTAGGCACAGGATGGCTCCTTTGGAATAGAGAGTCATAATTTATAGGTAATTCCTACCCCCTAGCCCTCTATATAACCATTTCAATGGCTGTCTCCCTAGCTGATGTTTCTACATTATGTTGGTGCAATGCTTCACAAGGAGGAGGGATCTCAGAAAGATCCCTCAGAGCACATTAGTTAATATACAAAGGAACATATGAGCTTTTGGGATTTAACTTTTTCATGTTGCTACAAATTGGATGTCTATACCTTATACATCATGCTTATGCTACAGTTTTAAATTAACTGTAATTATTTCATAAAATGTAATTCTGACATTACATGTTGATGCTACAATGATATACACGTATCAGCATAATTATCAATGTCACAAATAACATGGATCTAGAGATCTGAGCATGCAGAATATTACCATTTTAGGTATAGTGCTACCACCTAGCAGGCTTAACTGTAACCAACTGTTTGACTCCCTTGGGGGAAAGGGGAGTAGGGACCCATGATTCTGATTAGAAACAGAGTCAGATGGCTTCTTAACATATATGCTAGATGGCATTATAGTCATTGTACAGTAGTGTCACCTAGAGGGTTTCCTATTTCCGTTTTGTATGCTCACCTCTGTGACTCCCTTAGGGAGTCCAGGTAACCATTGACACACCTCAGCTGACATGGACTCTGTTTGATCTAATTGAAAAGGAGTCAAGGCTCTTAGAAGGGGGAGTCAGACAGTGTGAAAAGTGAGCCAAAGGGACCCTGGCTCTCTTTTTATAGCCTGGACTCCCCTTGTGACTCGGTTTCTTCTCTCTGTGAACATATTCATTACACAAACAAACAATTATACAGGGATGGAGGGTGGGAAATCGTGACTTCTGGTCTCAAATAGGGTACTCCCCGAGGTCAGTCTGTACATCCTTACTGAAAAACAAACTCGGGACAGAATACCAGATGAGTTCTAAAATTCTGTTAAAAATCACAGGTGCCCCTATATAAATTTCAAATCATATGACATGCAATAAAACATGGTTCTTGGAGGTAAAGGCCTTTGTTTTGGGGTCTATCTGAGTTGGGTCTGAAATGAATTTATTCACTGCAGAACTGGCCGGTCATGGAGGTTCGTAGACATTTGGGAGTAGCATTTCAGATTTCCGTGAACAAAGTATCCTTATACTTAAATAGATTATGTATGAAGGTTGATTGTAGTGACATATGATAGGCTTTTCCATCAATACCTCCTTATAATGTCATTTATTGCATGTCATGCTATATTTAAGTATAGTGCGGGGGTAATTCCCTGTCTGAGACCCTCTCAGCTTGATTTCAAATGAAATATGGCGGTCTCCCTCCTCGCACATGACCACTTCCGGTTATGGTACCATCACAATACACTAGGAGGCATTTGTGTTCCCTGAAATTAAACACGACTGGACATCGTTACCAATGAGATGTTGAAGGGTTAAGGTGGCTTGAACCCTTGATAGTTCAGCAACACACCACTAGAGGGTGTCCTTCAAGACTGTCACATAGTAGTGGGCAAGTTGGCAAAATCCTGACCAAGGCTAGAACTCTCGACCTTAGTGTTGTGAGACAGGCAGCAAACCACTGCGCCAATCTGTCTGTGGTGGAAGTTGCACTCATAATCTATACAGATAGGTGTTCCAGTTTATTTCATTTCTTTTACAACTTTTTTTTTTCAATTACCAAAAACCTTTAGAATATGCCTAGGACCATATGTTCAAAATGCATTTAGGCCTATACTCTGACAGAATTATATAGAAATTTAGCTACTTTACAGTATGATTTTATGTAGATATAATATAATACTATCAGGAAACACTATATAATCGTATCAGATGTCACTTGGAATTATGCTTGAATATAAGAAAAATAGCTTGACCAGAGGCAGCACCCTTAGCAGGCTTTTAATTGAGCTCTGACAACAGCAGGGCCAAGGTAAATAGGAGCTTCCTAAATAATTCAGGTCCTCTGGTGATCTTTGAGAACGATGTTTTCTTAAACAGTTTTGTTTATAAAGGGATCTCCAGGAAATCCTTTAGGGCTTTGGGGGCCCAGTGTGGGTCAGTTGGGGCTGTGAACGATCTGTAACCAGATTTAAGCAGAGAATATAAGTATTTACAAGTTAAAGTCAAATACATATATGAAAATGATTTGCGGATTAATTGGAAATAAGACCGGGTCAAATCTTTTATATTTTTAGTAAATGTTAACCTCTTAGCAAAATAGATGAAAATAATCAGAGATTTAGAATAGTATATCTTTTAGTTCTCTAATTCAGGAATCAGAAAAAATGTATGCGCATTGTTCTTAGGGTGAGCTTAATGTGAAAACGTTCATCAATAAGGCAAACGAAATATTTATACACTCTCATTGCTATATGGTATTGTCAAGATCTGATTGATGGGATTAATTTATTAATTATAATGGGAAAAGTTATTGAATAGATTTGAAATAAGCTGAGTATTAATGTCAATAACACCGCCAAAGCTCTGGGTCCATGTTTGGACTTTTATTCAAAGGTTTTCCATTAATCTGTCAGTAAAAGTGAATGTGTCTGATGGAAGCAGACAATAGCATCACTAATATATATGGATGTATTTCACTGCAGCCATGAGTTTTAGTATATCGTGTCTAATTTTGGCCGCTCCCACGACCTAACTCCAGGGAGCCCTATAGGATCTGCCCATAGGGTCATAGTCAAGGTTTAGTGCCCTATGTACAGTGGGTGTAAGTACCTATATACTGTCTTGTAGGTTTACAAACATACTGCCCTCTGCCGGGACGCCTACCTTATCATCTCGGTTTATGGCTGTGCAGTGTCTACTCACTTGCTGGTATTACTTCAGATAGAATTATAGGACGGAATGAAAATGATTTGATCATGTTTATCAGGAAGTTCCTTTAATTTTTACTGGACAGCACTCAGGAGACATACCTGATTTTTTACCAGTCAGCATCACTGCTCTGGTGGAATTACTGTTTGAAGTAGACCTTATCTATCTGAGGGGTAGACAACTAAGCCATCTCTAATATAATATTGACATTTTCTTACACATACACGTTATGTTTCAGATGATGGACACTGCAGAAGACCAGTAGGAGATTCATTGCAAGCATCAATGTTCTCCAATATGAGATATTCAATAGTGTCACGTTTAAGCGCTGGGTTCGAAATAAGGGCCTAAAGAATAAGTACCGGGAGTAGAGGGTGTTACAGTATGATGTTACAGTATGCACAATTTAGAAGAAAAGGCATACACACTTCACAATGTTACTTCAAAGGAGGAGCTTTTCCCCAAGTGGGGCCAAGTGCTGAATCACCCTTTGTTCCTCGATTATAGTACCAGGACTTTGAAAGCTTTAGGCACCCTTCATATGGCAAATATGACCTCCAGCTCCTGGACCAAAACATGGAACAATATTTACACATTCAAAATATGAGATTTTCTGTAAATGTTATTGGGGGTTGGACTATGAAATACTAACTCCATCTTTTTTGAATAATGCTGTAAAACTGATTTCACTTATTCATTTTAGTCAAAGCCAGAAAGCCATGTTGAAACATTTCCCGACACAATGGGAAGTGAACCCAGAACTGCTTCAGTCATGCAAAGGCCCACTTTGGCTGTCTTTCAAACAGATAACCCAAGGAGAGTCCCTCTCATTGAAAAACAACATGAAAAGTGAAATTCAAGGAATAATAAGAGGGAAAAGCTATGCCTAGCTCATGCCATTCATCATTTCGAGATGACAAGACCACTATTGGACCATTAGACATGAGTCTTTTCTTCATCTGAAACCTCAGACTTTCAGGAAATTCAGTTTTGGCCAAGGCCTTGTGGAAATGCAAGATTGATAGCTTGGCACAAAGCACAAGTCTGGTTGAAGATGTATAACTATTTTCAAGAAACTGTAACAGGCAGCGGAAAACATGACAGCCCCACGGGGGATCGAACACCGGCCCCTCCGCTCCGGAGTTGAGAATGCTACCACTACACCACAGGGCTAGCTGCTTCTGGTGTCACCACCCTAAAGCACTAGGCCGTGTTCGGAAATTTCAATATTGACCACCATCGACCTGCCATTTGAAACACTTAAAACTCTCACAGTGTTTAGCCACCTATACCATATTTTAGCTTATGACATGCAGAAAAATATATAACGGGTGTGACCCCAAAAAGTCAGGCTAGATTTTGCGTCAATCGCCATGGTAACCGGGTAGTGGTTTTGTACAGTGAGGCCTACGCAGCGTATAGATACACTATAGGGCCGTTTCACCCCCATAAACCTACACTGTTTATATGGAGTAGATAAATCCTTCTTTTAGGACTATAAATAAACACTTTCTGATCACCCTAATAACAAATAACCATGTATTTAACCCTTCTTTCCCTCCCCTATAGGCTAAATTCCGCAAAATAACAAAGTTCATAAGCGACTCTTTGGCCAGTAAACCCGGAAGTGACCCGATTTAGGGTGGTGACACCTTAAACGAAGACGGGTTGCCATGGTTACGAGTAAACTTTTTTTAAATGACACATTAGAGCGTCCTTAACAATAAAAAAACACTATATAAGGTCTAAATAACAGATTTTAGCTTTATTTTGGCCAAAAAAATATCCCCGGGGGTCCTGCAACTAGCCAAAATCAACAAAAATTGCGGCCGTTTAAGCGAGTCCTTTCTCGACGAACCTACCGAAAAATCTAGCCTGACTTAGTTTATACAAATACCACTCCAAATGAAGCTTAAGACATGAGGTTTCAGGAGGTATACCCCCCTAAGCCCTGTGAGAGTTACAGACATGGCTAGAGCGAGCCAGAGGGCAAGTATGTGGATGATTTTCATGTCAAAATCACCAGTTTTGGCCACAAATTAGGCCCCGGGGGCCTATCATTGTTGTTTATTTACCATAGCAACCCATAGCAACCAATGGAATGTGCAACCTAAGGCCATAATAAGCAAGCACAGTGAATACACTTCCCTCCTACTGCATAATATTCCAAAAAAATAAAGAAAATCAATGAAAAAAAAGAGTCCCTGCCTACTATTTCCACCAATGCAAGGCCCTCCCTTTAAGGTGTCACCACCCTAAAGCACTAGGCCGTGTTCGGAAATTTCAATATTGACCACCATCGACCTGCCATTTGAAACACTTAAAACTCTCACAGTGTTTAGCCACCTATACCATATTTTAGCTTATGACATGCAGAAAAATATATAACGGGTGTGACCCCAAAAAGTCAGGCTAGATTTTGCGTCAATCGCCATGGTAACCGGGTAGTGGTTTTGTACAGTGAGGCCTACGCAGCGTATAGATACACTATAGGGCCGTTTCACCCCCATAAACCTACACTGTTTATATGGAGTAGATAAATCCTACTTTTAGGACTATAAATAAACACTTTCTGATCACCCTAATAACAAATAACCATGTATTTAACCCTTCTTTCCCTCCCCTATAGGCTAAATTCCGCAAAATAACAAAGTTCATAAGGGACTCTTTGGACAGTAAACCCGGAAGTGACCCGATTTAGGGTGGTGACACCTTCTCCACCACTCTGCTATGGCAATGCGCTCTCAACGCACGCTCTGGCTGCCCCGAGCGATACGTGCCGGCTACGAAACCAAGAACCCTCTTCTAACCAGCTTTAATATGCAACATGAACATAGGACATAACTGAAATTAGGCAGTCATCTCTGATCTGCCTTATATTGAATGATATTACGTGATTTGCTTTGGTTATGAACAGTTTTTGTTTACCAATAGATATTAAAAAGGACAATTTAGTTGAAAACTGACTTGGATTTTGCTTCAGGAAGTCCTATTGCCTAAGGATGTGAGACACTGATCTTCATTTTGGTTTAAGATACACCAGGAAAATTTTGGCAATTTTTTATTTACAGTATGTTTCGATATATCAAGTGCCTGTAAGTCTATATGAGAAATTTTGAGTCCGTTATTTCTCTTTTCACCGGTGAATATGGCCATAACAGCATGCACAGATATAACTGTGAGCCACCAGAAATGGAAATCTGCAAGGGGGCCATTATGAACAAACAAAACACAAAGGCTCTCACAGTGAATTGATAGGTCTACCAGTGAGCCCTCCAATCAGTATTTCTTTTGGATTTCATAACAATTGGCTTTTCTGCGATAAGGGGGTCTGTCAGTTGATAAGGAAATGACGAATGGTAGTCTATGTTGGGTTTATATCATAACTTGAATTTGGGTCGATTTAGGTGGTAATGTATCTTTAAAGTATGATCTCACACATCTTTACCCAATGGCACAAAGTAATCATATTTGTTGGTCAGCAAAATAACCTCCATTGCCCATACTATACATATTACTATTTGAAAATTAAGGGGTGTTGTACCTCCATTCATCTGTTGGTAGGGTAAAATCTGTAATATTGATTTAAACAAGAATTGTGGTTGTGGCCTCAGGCATTTTTATACGCGGCAACAACCGCAATTCTTGCATTTGAAGGAACATACTGTCTACATGGTTGGTATATTTGAAGGGGACCCATTCAAGACACCAAATAAACAGGGTGGAAGGATAATATAACTTCAAATATGGTAGTTCCTATGAACTCCTTGGGTCAATGTTAGGGGGGAAACAAACCAATAGAACCATTGAATTCCTTGGGTCAGATTTAGCGGGGGTAGGTATGATTATAATCAACCTCAGCAGCATGGAAATGTCTGTTGCTAGGCAGATAAACAATAAGAAAAGCTGTTGCTAGGCAACCAGTTGTATTAGCAACAAACCAACAGTCTCCATGAAAACGTGCCGGACACCGGCTATAGCCGGCTAAAAGGCTGCTGGACCGGCTGAACTGGTGCCACTGCCGGTCCAAGTGACTGGCTGGATCTGTGGCTACATGTCAGCTTTTACGGCTTGTCAATCGGACCATTATTAAGGTCTCTAGAGGGAAAATCATTTTGCATAAATATTTTGAAAATCATTACTCTAGATTGTACATTTTACAATGTTTCAATAGGAATATACAGGAAAGCTGTTTTGATTCAATTTAAATTCTTGCTTTATATATTTTTTATGAGATATGAAAAGTGCCCTCAGGCATCCGGGCTTGCAAAATGTAAGCTGGTCCTGCAAAATAATAGATCTGCAGGACCGAATGTCCTGCATGGCAAAAAAGTTTTCACGGAGACTGAACCAATAGAACCATTGGATTCCTTGGGTCCAATTTAGCGGCGATAGGTATGATTAGAATCAACCTCAGGAGCATGGAAATGTGTGTTGCTAGGCAGATAAACAATAAGAATAGCTGTTGCTAGGCAACTAGCTGTCTTAGAAACAAACCAATAGAACCATTGAATCCCTTGGGTCCATTTTAGGGGGGTAGGTACGATTATAATCGACCTCACGAGCATGGAAAGGTATGTTGCTAGGCAGGTTATCAATTTGAATAGCTGTTGCTAGGCAACCAGCTAAATTAGGAACAAACCAATAGAACCATCAAATTTCTTGGGTCCTTTTAAGGGGGGGTACGTAGGATTATAATCAACCTCAGGAGCATAGAAATGTCTATTGCTAGGCAGATAAACAATTAGAATAGCTGTTGCTAGGCAACCAGCTGTCTTAGCAACAAACCAATAGAACCATTGAGTTCCTTTGGTCCAAATTAGAGGGGGTAGGTATGATTATCATCAAGCTCATGACCATAGAAATGTGTTTTGCTAAGCAGATAAACAATTAAAATATATGTTGCTAGGCAACCAGCTGTCTATCAAAAAAAACAATTGAACCATTAAATTCCTTGCATCCATTTTAGGTGGGTAGGTATGTTTATAATCAACCTCAGGAGCACGGAAATGTGTGTTGCTAGGCAGATAGACAATTAGATTAGCTGTTGCTAGGCAACCAGCTGTATTAGCAACATATCAATGGAACCATTGAATTCCTTGGGTCCATATTAGTTGGTGTAGGTATGATTATCATCAAGCGCAGCACCATAGAAATGTGTGTTGCTAGGCAGATAAACAATTAGAATAGCCGTTGCTAGGCACCCAGCTGTATTAGCAACAAACCAATAGAACCATTGAATTCATTGGGTCAATGTTAGGGGGGTATGTATGATTGTAATCAACCTCAGGAACTATCAAAGCTTGATTAACATTATTGTTATCATATAGCATAAATTTGTGTTGTGACTCCTCAATCCAAGATGGCGGCACAATCCAAGATGGCGGCGCCCGTTCTGACTTCTGGCAAAGTGCAAACATCATATACCTCACCTGGCAGCACCACCAGGTGGCTACGACACCACTTCGGCATAAAAAAATCAAGCATAGTGACCGTTGGCTATGTCTCAGCTTTCTCTTTTCCATCCAAAGACAATTTATCAGAACCTATATTGGCTATACGTTTAGTAACATTCCACTATGTTGCCATTGCTCTGCCCATCACTATCAAATCATATGCGTTCAGGGCCACTTTACTCTCCATTCTCTTGGGCCCATTTCTCAAATTTGAACTGTTCAGTTTGCTTAATATTGCTTAAGTAAAGCAGTGAACAATTCATGCAACCCTTACATATAGCAGTGAACAGTTCATGCAGCCCCTTACATATTGCTGAATAGTCCAGATATAAATGGCTATCACATGATCATCCCTCTCTGCCTCCCTGCCTTCCTGCTTCCCTCCCTGCGTCCCTTCCAAGCCTGCCTCCCTGCCTCCCTGCCTCCCCCCCTCTCTCTGGACGAAAGCTCTGGACGAAAGCTAGCTCTGGACGAAAGTTAGCTCTGGACGAAAGCTAGCTCTGGACGAAAGCTCTGGACGAAAGCCATGTCTTGGACAATTTGCTCTGCACAATTTTACCAGATATTAATGTTTTGCTTATGATGCGATCGTTTCCCATGGAGAAATGGGCCCCTGGGGTCTACCCTGCCCAAGGATAGCTGCGTCTTGCAGCTGCAGAATAGTTGATTGGACTGGTTGGCTTCCATTTCCTCAGGCGGCTAGGTGGACAAATTGCTGTACAGACTCTGTGTGCACGATGCTCTGGTGAGTGTCTACTCTGACTGCTGGCTCACTCTCACCAGATCGATGCAACTTTTATTTGGCCGTACATGATCAGCCCATTATCTATTGACTGCCTTAATTACTAATTCGTCATGTGATGTACATGATCGGTTGTACATTGAGCCCCCCCCCTTTGGCCCCTATAAATATTTTGGGATTTTTCGTTTCCCAATATAATCCCCAAAACTACATTACAGCCAGTAGGTATGGTTAGATGGGTTAAATTGTGGAGTAAATGGGGCCTTAGGCGGATATTGTTGTTTTCCGATCATGTACGGCTGCCGATCATGTACGGCCACCGATCATGTACAGCCACTTTTTCAGTTGCACTGATTTGGTGAGAGTGAGCCTGCTACGATTGGAATGAGCATAGGGTAGATTGACCTACAATCAACCACGGACCTTGAAATGTCCACCCCAATTTCATAGTTATCTATACATGATAAGCCCTCCCTTTGTGTGTCATAGTACACTTAAAGTGTTATTCTATCAGGAAAGGAAAAATAATACTATAGATGAACAATGACATAATTAAGGTGGACATTTGAGTGTACATTGTTGACTCAAGGGCGATCTACCCTACTTGAAAATTCCCCATATGAGATCTCATTGTATTATGATGTGCTATTACATTGTTATTGAATAAATGCTGTTAATCTGAGCTAATCCTGGTGCCATTACCTTTACAATCCTTCTCTCTATTGTTTCTAGTTTAATCAGATTCCCCTCATCTGACTCTTAATGAGTTGTTCTTTTTCCAATTATGTCGCAAGTTTTACAAATTCCAAAAAAAGGTTTTCTCCTCAGTGCTTGTCCTACTGGAAATGTACTTAAATAAGATAATTATTGGATAACACAATTATCAATTCACTTAGGTACTACCAATGTCTGTCTGGATTGAGGAGGAGGATGAGGTTACTAATAGTAGGGCCCCAGACTGGTAAAATCGACAAATCAACATGGATCTAGTGCATGACAAGGGACATTACCTATTTCTTAAAATGGACAAATGACATAAGCATTCCTTAAAATCGACAAGTGACATGAGGGCTGGTGACATTTTTATTGTGTTAGTGACAATCACAGGTTTGAACAAGACCTCAGCTTGGCGAGTACCATGGCTATATGGGGTATCATGGGAAGGTGTGCAACTAGAAGTCCACGGTCAAGTATGGACGTGACAAATGGGTTCTACATACCACTAGTGTGCAGGGCATTCACTAGGGCATGCAGTAACACCATCTAGTGCATATTGTGCACACTAGTGGTATGTAGAGCCTAGGTCACGTCTTTGTCACGTCCATACTTGACCGTGGACTCCTAGTTGCACACCTTCCAATGATACCCTATATAGCCATGGCACTCGCCAAACTGAGGTCTTGTTAAAACCTGTGGTGACAATGGACAAGACCTTTTTCATAAAATCGACAAGGGACATAGGTATTTCTGAAAATCGACAAATGACACAGGTACCCCGTCTAGGGCCCTTATAATTCTGATCCAATTATGGACACTGCCATACACCCTCAGAAAAGTGAGCGTTTCTGTAACTGAAATCACTCTCACCAGTGCCAGACCTTCAGGTAAGAGTGGTTTTGGCGACAGTGACGCTCACCTTCCTGAGGGTGCAGCAACCTTTTAATAAAGCTATACATGATTCTGAGATAGATCCCACTCAGTACTATCTAGGTATCATGGATGTATTTTATCATCAACTAAACTTATCACATGAACAGCAACATTCACAGAATGCATGCCTGAACAAGGAGTCGCCATATTACCTATCATTGAATAGAGCTCACTATTTGCTGAGACGTCATCTCCTGAATAAAAATGAAAACATCTCCAGTGATCAATGTTGACCCTTTGTCAAGGTTTGATTAGGCTTTCCCGGAAATGGGAGGAAGAGGAAGTAAAAATGGTTACATCTACAGTGAGGTAATTTCATTTGCAGTGATTTCATCAGTGATTCCTCTTTTGACTCAATGGGGTGTGCCATCCCATTATAACCGAATGTTAGTGTTTTGTTCATAACAGAGAACTAGGCGGCAATTGTCTGATGCCATCACAGTTGTTATTATTTTTATACAGAATTAGGATGAACATAAACTGTTGAAAAGAGTACTGAATAATTATGAATATTGAATGTGATGTTATTAAGGTTATCATTGTAAGAACGACCTTGGGTGTTGATTACTTTTTCTTTTCTTGATTTTAAGATAATACTTTACTCTTCTTTAACCCGCCAGTTGTCAGCTGTAATACGGTGGATTATCTGTCAGATTTAACACAGTGAAGCCGCAATAAGTGCTGGAGAACGATATATCAATCATCGAATTGTTATGAGCATTTTTATTAAATTATATTTGCTTCCCTCCCTGAGAATTCCATGTCATTCTTGAGAAAGCTGCTTGTCTTCCTCTCATGGCTGTGTCTCAAGAACTTGGGCCAATGTAAACGTCTTTGACCGGGTGCCATATTTGACTGGGTCCATCTTTGACTGGGTGCCATCATTGACCGGCTTGATGGAAAACGGTTTATTGAGAGCAGCTGGAGATATAAATGGGTTGAAAAGGTTAATAGATGTTACAACATGTAAATTAGTCAACTATAGCCTATTTATATCTTTATCTGTCCTTAATAAAGTGCTTTCTATCTAGCCAGTCAAAGATGGCACCTTGTGACAGATGGCACCCAGTCAGAGACGTTTAAAGTGGCCCAAGTTAATGAGACACAGCCTGGTGTCCCCAATGTTTATTGATGACCATCAGAGTAGACAGTGCTAATCAGTAAGAACCATGCCAATTAGAGGAGTTTTACTTCTCATTATTCCTAGCCTAGCAGTAAGTGCCTTAACATCTGAGACAATTGAGCTGGATGAGACCAGTTACCATAGCAACACATCACCAATACTTTCAAATTACTGTTATGTTTTACAGATTCTTATGGTTCTCACTATAGCTCAACCAAGTTTCCGCAAGTCCACACAGAGAAAAGTAACGGTGTCAACTGTGTCTCCCACGTGGTTCTGGTAAAATAGAGAGTCAACCCGCAAATGACTCTACTTATATGAAGGGTCAACTTGAGTTGACTCTCTACTATCAGTGTAAAAAGCAGAGTCAGTAGCTGTTTGACACTCCATTTTTGTCAGAGCCACGTGAATGAAAACAGTTATTTTCTACCCCTGGTACTGCATTCGTGCTACTTTTAAATGGTTAATGAGACATAGGAAGGTCAAATAAAATGTATTCACAGAATATCTTACTGTGTAACTAAATTGACATTTAAACAGTTTAGTTTTTCAATCAGATAGCCAGTAATCGTTCTTCCAGCAGGCAGTGGCTTGAATGAAAAAAGGATTCTTTTCATTTTTTGCAGGTTTCCCCTTTCTAATAACCCTGTTTATTTCAGTTTTTAGCCACATGAGCCGTTCCCGCAGAATAACAAGAGGCATCTTGAATATATATTGTATAAGGTGGACATTTTGTGTAGGGTGGGTCAATCCTTTGCTGTAAAAGCAGCTAGATCTTCACCAGGTTTTTGCCATAACACCATAAAAGCATTCACCTTCCAAAAATGCTGAGAACATCGGAGGGTCCTGAGCTGTTTTCTGAGATTTTTAAGCCTTAAGTCAGTGTTTCATATAATTAGAGTATATACAGTGTTTTGCCACATATGTACATGAAATTGTATTGAAAAGTAGCTGAATATCTGTATCACTCTCTCATAATGTAGGTTGTAATGTTCTCTCTCTAGAGAATCCCTTTTGAACATATGGTCCTGGGCATATTTCTAAAGTTTTTGTCCTTTGAATAAGTTGAAAGAAAATAGAAATGTACTGATGACTAGTTATCTATGGCTTCTAAATGGCAGCAACTACCACAAGCTCCATAGCACAGTGGAAGAATGCATGCCTTCATATCCAAAGGTTGATGGTTCTCACCCCGGTCAGGCAACACCTTTGTCCATTTTTGGACAATTTGATATAACTTGTTCCAATATGAGACAAAGGTCCCCTGGTGATCTATGGCAAAACAAGAAAATGTACCTGTGCAGAAAACTGCCCAGTGAACGAAGATGGCATCATATTGACCAACCTTAACAGTTTGCAATGAGACAACACTGTCCTTGAATTCAAAGAAAGTACATGTATGTTCATTACAACCTTTTCCCTATTTAAATATAACAGTAAAAAACAGTGACAGGGGATGAAAGGACAGGAGATGGCTTTTGTTATCTGTTAAGCTGCCAGGCATCCAACTGTGATATCTCACTAAACAGGTGGTACAGGGTAGGGGTATGATGTGTAGGCCCCTAGTGGCTATATGACATGGCACAGATAGCAGGGATTAGAGCTGAGAGGACAGGTCAAATTGGATAGGGTATCTGAGCCATAATATCAGGGAATTTCGGTAAGCAACTTAGATGATTCATCAAATGATTACCTATTCTGTTTACTAGACCGCAGTTTTATAAATCATCCATGTTCTTTATACTATAACTGCGTCCAGACTAGAATGTATGTGGGGGACATCGAGTGGATTCGGGGGGGGGGACCAACAACATTGGACCCCTTGAAGGGGGGGGACCAAAAAGATTTGGACCCATCCCAAGGGCGGGACCAAAAGAATTGCACCCCTTTTTAGTGAAAAAGCCAGCGCGTTAATATAGCTCAAAGGGGTCAGCTGTGCTTAATTTCAAATTGCCTGAGGGGGAACCAAAAATGTTTTGACCCCTCCGGTGGGGAGGACCAAAAAGATTTCGACTTGCTCACCCAAAAATCTAACGACCCCCACCCATTGTTAAAAAATGACTACTCCCTAAAGGTTAAATCTGAGCTACCTATCCCCCAGGCCGTATTGTCTGGTCAAAGGTGCAAGTCTTAAAGCTCTGTCATCTTCAATGAATTACATTTAGCAGCTAAATCATATTTCATCACCAAAATGCTTGAGTTCATTAAGGGTGTATAGACACAGATAACTGAATAGGAGCACCAACTTAAATTGAGGTAAATGGCGGATGGTGAAGCCAGTATATATATGTGCCCTAAAGTGGGGGCCATGAAAGTGGTAAGGCCAAAAAAAAGGTTTGTTTCAGGTAACATCGGCAGAACATGTAGGGTGGTAGGTCGGTTTTTTAACCATGAAAATACTAGCTAGCCTCTCCGAAGACCCTAAAATTGACCAAAAAAGAGTAAAAACATGGAGATTTAGCAAAATTGCATAATAAATAGTAGGGTTGGCCATATTTTGATAGGGTCGGTCAGATGACCCAAAACAAACCTAAATGGCAGACGGTGAAGCCAGTCTATGTGCCCTGTAGTAGGAGCCATGAAAGTGGTAAGCACATGCAAGGTAACTGTGGTTTAAATAGAAATAAGTAGACTCTGACCATAAGCAGGTTCAGACAAATATTATGTATTGAGAAATAAAGAGAGGCTGGATGGCTTTATCAACTGGCTAACTCTTAATTAGTGGTGACGGATATATTCTGGCTTCCTTGAGTGTACAATCTAGATGGTTTTAAGGGAAATGCAAGTAGACACCAAATAAAAAAGAGCAGGGAAAACATGAATTCAAAACCAACTTGAAATTCAATCCTGTCTCATAGAAAGGTTTCTAGACCTACATATGTGACTGAATCACAGTATTGCTATCATATGTATACATGTCCTGACACCAAAACCCCTCATCTGTCAGCTTCTCACATAGTACCATAGACCCAGACACCCTGTGACCAGCCCCTGAATAATCCATGACCCTAGATTGGTAGGGGAGCAGGTTAGATTGTAGTATATAGCATGTAGGGGTGAGTGTGGTGGCCACATCATTTCTGTGCATCATGCTGTGGATGTACACTGAAAAGTAAACTTGTCTCCAGACTTGTCGAAGAGACTACCATAAAATAAACGAGTCAAAAGATGTCTAACCTATCAGGTTACAATCCCACAAATAGCATCTGGAGCTGGCAACTGTCAGGTTTTGGGCTGGCACATGCCAAGTGGGTCTCTATCTCCAGCTAGAAGATCCGCTTCCTTTTCACTTAGCCAAGTTTTTGACTCACTTATTTTATGACCATCACTTGGAAGAGTCTACTGACAAGTTTACTTTTTGAGTGTACATGTGGAACTCATCTATCTCTACCCCAACATGTTTACAACAGAACTGGATTAATTGTGTCATTTTGATTATGAGCTACAGTTTGAATTTAGATAGTACTTCATACACTATCTAAGGCTTTTTGAGGACTCATATGTTTTCTCCCTATTGAGAATAATGCTGCTAAACTACCATGCTGCTAACACAGCAAAGGTGTTTTAAGGAATGAATGCCTTTTTAAACAAACAAGCTTCAAACAGGCATTTGTTGACTTTAATGAGGTTTTTATCTGGTTCGAATAATTCATCCCCATTTGATGACATGACACTGCTGGTAGACAAGTCACATAAGGCTAAAAAAAAAGGTTTGTTTCAGGTCACCGGACCGACTCTATCAAAACAGGGCATACCCTACATTGTTTTTTGCAATTTTAAAGAAATTTCCGTATTTTTACCCTTTTTTGGTCATCTTTAGGGCCTTCGGATGGGCCGCCTGGTACATTCATGTAAAAAAAATTAGTTTATTAAAGTAAAAATCTGATTCAAGATAAACAAATTTGTTTCAAGCTAGAAAAATGTATTTTAACCCCCAAACGAGGTCAATGAAAAAAAAATCATCTCAAAATCGAACCTACATCTAGATTCGTCGCGGAATCGAACCCGGGCCGCGGCAGTGGAAGGCGAGAGCGCTAACCGCTAGACCATCTCGGACAACCTACCATGGAACATTCAGTTGGCGACTTTGAACCGCTGACCTTTGATATCCTTACGCCAGACCGGAAGTGAAGTTTTCGCGAAATACGGAGGTTTGAGGAAATACGGAAGCTGGTTATTCAGCTTTTGCGGAATACGAGGCTCAGTGCTGAAGCATACCCGACTTGATATTTACACAAACCATTTAAAAATAAGTATTCTGGCTTCCTTGAGTGTACAATCTTTAACTGGATGGTTTTAAGGGAAATGCAAGTAGACATCAAATAAACAAGAGCAGGGAAATCATGAATTCAAAACCAACTTGAAATTCAATCCTATCTCAATGAAAGGTTTCTAGACCAATATATGTGACTGAATCACAGTATTGCTATCATATGTATACATGTCCTGACACCAAAACCCCTCATCTGTCAGCTTCTCACATAGTACCATAGACCCAGACACCCTGTGACAAGCCCCTGAATAATCCATGACCCTTGATTGGTAGGGGAGCAGGTTAGATTGTAGTATATAGCATGTAGGGGTGGATGTGGTGGCCACATCATTTCTGTGTATCATGCTGTGGATGTACACTGTAAAAGTAAACTTGTCTCTAGACTCATCAAAGTGACTATCATAAAATAAACGAGTCAAAAGTTGTCCAACCTATCAGGTTATCATCCCCAAAATAGAATCTGGAGCTGGCAAATGTCGGGTTTTGGGCTGGCACATGCCAAGTGGAAGCTAGAAGACCCACTTCCTTGTCACTTAGACAAGTTTTTGACTCATTTATTATATGACCGTCACTTGGAGGAGTCTGGAGACAAGTTTACTTTTTGAGTGTACTTGTGGGACTCATCGATCTCTGTCCAGACATGTTTACAACAGAACTGGATTAATCTTGTGATTTTGATTATAAGCTACAGTTTGAATTAGATACTATTTCATACACTATCCAAGGCTTTTTGAGGACTCATATATGTTTGCTCTCTATTGAGAATGATACTGCTAAACTACCATGCTGCTGACAGAGCAGAGGTTCTTTAAGCAATGAATGCCTTTTTAAACAAACAAGCTTCAAACAGGCATCTGTTGACTTTAATGAGGTTTTTATCTGGTTCAAATAATTAAGCCCCATTTGATGACATGACACTGCTGGTAGACCAGTAGACTAAAAACTAATCGCATGAGGCCAAAAGAAAGGTTTGTTTCAGGTCACCCGACCCACCCTATCAAAACAGGGCTGACCCTACTTTTTCTTATGCAATTTTGAAAGAAATTCCGTAATTTTTACCCTTTTTTGGTAATCTTTAGGGCCTTCAGACCGGCCTCCTACATGTAGTACATTCATGTAAAAAAAAGAGTTTATTAAAGTAAAAATCTGATCTATCGACCCTACATTTTCTGCCCATGCTACCAAAAACAAACCTTTTTTTTGCCTAAAATCTGATGTGCCTTACATGATGCAGATACAATGCATATTCATGCCTTTGATTAATTTGGAAGATTCCGTGAGACCACAGCACCTGAGGGCAGTCATGGTACAGAAATGCTGCACCAATGAAAATAGTTTCATACATCTTGTATTTTTGAGCACCTACAATTGGTGCCTTATTACATATTAAACCACTGCATGGCAAAGTCTACTCATTCACATGTTTATGTTTACCATCCTGTTTATTGCTAATTTCAATGTTATATTTGAGCTTGGAAATACCTAGTATATGAACAAACTTCAGACTATCTTTCATGCAACTATTGTACATGGAAGAACGCCCTTTTAGGGCAATTCTTGCAATACATTTTACATCTCAATCTTAATCTCAATAGTATATTAAACAAAAGCTACCTGAAAGGATACATTGAAAACATTTTCTCACACACAATTCATTAATTAGCAATTATGGGTTCTCCGGGCAAGGTCATAATGGCAGGTTAAAGGGTCAAGTAAGGTTAAACAGAAATAACATCCTTAGCAGCCTTCTTGGTCAACTCTGAGACCAGAGGGGCAGAGGGAAAAATGACCTACCTCAATAATTAATTGGTGATCGGTCTGAAAAAGCCCACCAGCTGTTTTTGTACGGATCTGTTTAAAAATAGATGCCAGGGAAAGCCCTCTGGCCTTATGGGGCTCAGTGGGGCTGTCAATGATTCGTTACCAGATTTTATCTGAGCAAATACTAATTGGCTAAATATGAAATAATTACATTTACAGAATAAGTATGAGGAACACATTTCAAGAAATGTGACCATGACAAGAAAAAGACCCATCCAGGAGGGCATAAATGTTGTAGGGGTACTATGTTACGAATTAATGTCATACACGGTATTTCCGAGTAACGTCTGTTGTTTACTCGGCTTCTCTACCTGGAGCTAGTGCACACAGTTTTCTGGGTGATAAAAGTCTATTTATTCTTGCACCTGGAAACTGCCGTTCTCGTTGTCCATTAACTACAAATAACCACCAACCACCACACTGTTTTTAATTTGTACCATCTTTAGTGTCTGATTTTAATATATAAAAGAGTTTATCGTAGGTTTTTCATACATATTTGCCTAGATGAACGAACAACACGAGTGTCAGGCCTTTACCCTAATACTACTAGCCTCCTGCAGACCATCTGAACCAGAAGGCTCTGATTCAGCCTGTGTGACAGCACACAGAAAAGTAAAGGTGTCAACTGTGTTTCCCACGTGGCTCTGGTAAAATAGAGAGTCAAACCGCTAATCACTCTGCTTATATGAAGGGTCAGATTTAGTTAACTCAGTACGATCAGTGTCAATTCAAATTGACTCTGTACTAGCAGTGTCAACTCAAGTTGACCCTGCATATAAGCAGGGTCATTGGCAGTTTGACTCTCTATTTCACCAGAGCCACGTGGGAGACACAGTTGACACTTTTACTTTTCTGTGTGAGGTACTGTCTAAATGAGGGAAATCCATTGAAGTGCATTTGAAGTTTCATTCCCTTAACCCAATTGTTGGAAAAAACTAACTTATTCACATTGATGCATTGCCCTTTGCTTACTCCTTTTCATTTGGTGGTGCAAGAATGATATGCTGTAGGCTGTAACAATAGACCTGAGGTCGGATAATTCTTACACTCTTGGTAAATACAACTTTTATTAGTTTAGTATCACGTTTCCAGAGTTCCAGTGTAACTTTCAAGATCACAATTCAGTTTCTTGATAGTTCTCTTTCCTATGCTTAATCAATTTCTTAGGTTCAATAAATTCTGCGCTTAAGCAATTTTAGACTCTGCTGCCTTAGGTCCACCGATCGTTATCAAATTATATACAGCTGACTTCTTCTTGGTCTACCTCCCAAATAGAAAGTCGAGTTTTGCAGCTCGAAAATAGTTCATTGAGTTGGGCTAGCTAGGCAAAATGCTATAGTGAAGTGGATTTACTGGGAGGCATTTCTCAAGTTTGAACGATTCATTCTGCCTAATACGATTCATTCAACCCTGATGTAAAGCAGTGAAAGATTCATGCAGCCTTATATTTAGCTGAACCCAAAAGCTCTGGAAGAAAGCAAAGCTCTGGATGAAAGCTCTAGACAAAAGCTATACTTTAAACATGTAGCATCTCAAAGAATTTGAAAGTAAAAAAAGTTTTACCGGACGATTCACAAATTCTTAGCCTATTTGGCCATAGTGCGATCATTTCCCTTTGAGAAATGGACCCCTGAGGGTCTACCTTAGATGTCACCAATGTCTTTGTGTGTGTCTGTGTGTGTGGTATAGCAAGGGTGGGTTAGATGAGATAAGACTTAAATTGTTTGATTATTTCCCCAAAAAAAACCCTGAACTTTTGGTGCAAGGGGTGGGGTTACCTGCACAAGTTAGATGCACATGTTAGGGCCTGGTCATTTTAAACAACAGGGGGGTGGGGTTGTGGATTTGGGGGGGGGGACCAAAAAAATGTGGACCCTTATAGGGGGGACCCAGAAAACTGTACCCCTCTTTAGCGAAAAGGCCCGCATGTTACTATAGCTCAAAAGGGTCGGTTGCACTCAATTTCAATTTGCCTAAGGAGGGACTATAAAAATATGGACCCCTCCCATGGGGGGGACCAACAATTTTTCTACCCCCTCACGCGAAAATCCACCACCACCCCCCCCCCCCCCACTGTTGTTAAAAATGATCACTCCCTTAGGCTCAAAATAACCAGTACTATGGTAACTGGATGAGGGTGACCAAAACAGTTACTATAATCCACCTGATTCTAAAAGCCCTTCATACTGCTGCTCTAGACAATTCCATAATACATTTAGTGGCGCAAATGCTGAAGTATGGTTCCAGCTGTAACTATACAGTTATGCAATACCACAGCTGCAATAAACACAGTGTAATCACCACTTTTGATTATCTATAGATGCTACAGTGGGGAATCCGAAATGGTGATCTGGTGACTGCAGTGTCCAAAGTCACCTTCTTCACAGTGCTTATGGGTTAATTACATATGCAGTGGTAAAGAATCCCTTCCTGCACAGTTCTAGGGTAGTAATGTGAGCATACAAGTAATGGGATTCTCAAATAATCTACACTCTGCTCAATATATTGATTAACCATCTGCTTAAACGCCCAGCCCCCCCCTATATAGGGCTGAGTACACTGTAAAAAGTTGTTGTACGTGAACAGCAAAATGTGCTGTAAATGTACAGTACTTCAGCTGTAAATGATAATACAGCAAATTCTACTGTACATGTACTATTCCGTTACTGTAGATGCAGGTTTTTTTTGATTGTTTAATCATTTATTCTGTCTCGTCTTTCACGAGGGTACTTTAGACAAATGTTTTAAACATGTACAACTGATATTATGTCCTTATCATGCACGACAAGAAACACAAGTATAATAAACCCTTTTATCAATATGATATATACCGGTACTTATCCTGCACGACAAGATACCAATATTACCCGTTATAATACTTATATTACTTTCACAATGGTATCGGCTAAATTTGTTGTAGAAACAATTGTATCCAGTCATACACACTTTCTATTGTAATACAGAATAAAATGAAGGGTTGCTTTCAAGCTTTGCAGCTTATTCGAGGGCAGCAACCTTACCTGGTTTAAATATCATTACCTCGTAGCCCGAAATGGGAAAATGCACAGCAGTATTTTGCACCAATACATCTCATGGAAAGCAGTACACTCTCTTAATTCTAAGTACCTAATGAACTTTAAAGATTTATTATCAATCTTGTGTTAAACAAGTCATATGAAAGGAAATCATGTATAGTAAGTTACTATATATTGTTTGTACGTGGAATAAGAGAATAGTGACAGTAGACTAGACTGGGGCAACCTTGGGTTTGTTTAGAAGTAGGAATTTGTCAATTTCGTTTTTAAATTTAGCGAGAGTTTCAATGGCTCTGTCCTCAGGCTCTAACTCATTCCAAACAAAGGCCAACGAATGCTCCAAACTTCTGGTATAAGCGCATCCGTGTGCAGTATGGCATTTAAGAATAGGTCCACCCCATGCCCTCGTATTAAGATTTCTATTGTCCCTATATTCTGCCATTCTACTCCTTATGTATGCCTCTTTGAGCTGGTGGGCATACATCCTGTCTTCCAACATATTAAGCTTGGCAGCTGCATGTATGTCATAAGTAGGAGTTAGGAAGTTTGCACGTTGTGCAACCTTTAAGCCCCTGTTCTGAGCTCTTTGTCTCTTCTTTAAGAGGTCTTTCTTTACTCCAGCATATAAAATGTCCCCATACTCTAAGATAGGCAAAATGTACGTTTTATACAATAAAATTGCAGTTTTCACATCAATAAATGCATTTAGTCTTGCTAGCTGATACGTTCTAAATGAGGCAGTCCTAAGTTGGCCTGTAACAAATTTCTCATAATTAAGTGACGTGTCTAGAATAACACCTAAATATTTATACTGGTCAACCTCGTTGATATTTTCATGATTAATGTGGAGTTTACAATTATACCACTGAGCTTTACCTGAAAAACACATAAATTTAGTTTTTTTACTATTAATCGTCAGCTTATTTTCATAACACCATTTGTAGTACCTGGACAAGTCTTCTTGCATTTTGGCATTGACATCTTTTTGGCTTTTACCTTGAACATATAAAACAGTATCATCAGCGTATAATAAAACCTTGCTGTGTTTACAGATGTGTTCAATTTCATTGACGTACAATAAAAACAACAGTGGTCCCAATATGGAACCCTGAGGTACCCCGCAGAGTATGTCTGCTTTTGGTGATTTGACTCCATTTGCCAACGTACATTGTTTGCGACCACTTAAGTATTGCTTGAGCCAAATTCCAGCCTTTCCCACAATTCCATATCTGTCACATTTCCTTAAAAGTATTGAGTGGGCTACCGTATCGAAGGCCTTTTTCAGGTCTATAAATACGGCCAAAGTGTTATTCCCAATATTTCTCTCTCTAAGAATATCATCAGCCAATTTACCTATAGTCTGAACTGTGGAATAGTTTTTCCTATAACCCCCTTGTATCTCAGACAGTATATTGTTTGCGTCAAGGTAGTCAGAAATATTTCTATGAACTATTTTTTCTAGTAGTTTAGAGGGTAGGGGGAGCAGAGAGATTGGTCTGTAATTTTCTACTAAGGTTAAGTTACCATCTTTTGGGATAGGAACAATTGTTGCTTCTTTCCACCTACTGGGTATTACTTGAGTGTTTAAGGAACATGTAAACAAATGTGTGACTTGATCTAATAAGAATTCAAATGCATCCTTCATCACCCTACTATTAATTCCAGTAAAACCTGATGATTTATGTGTTTTGATATTACTAATAAGCTTCCCTATCTCTTCTTTTGAGGTTATAAATTCTGAAAGTTCACACTCAACACTTGGAAATATTGGACTCCACACCGAATCATTATTTTCTGACAGTTTTGGACCAATGTTTGTAAAATACCTGTTGATTTCGCCAGCCACTTCATTTGGTTTTAACATTTCACCTGATAACGGGCTCACCAAAGAAATATTGTTTTTGCCACTGTTGCCTGGTAAAAGGTCTTGTATTTCCCTCCAAAACTGTCTGGGATTATTCCTGTGCTCTTCCAATTTATTCCTTATAAAAGTACCTTTCGTTTTGACAACCAATTTCGAGGATTTGTTTCTCTCCTTGTTAGCCAACTTGAGCGCATCATAATCCCTTTGTTTTTTGGCTTTGGACACCCTTCTATCTTTTTCTTTCAGATCAGACAAAAGGTCGTTGCTCAACCATTCTTTTTTGTTTGGCTTCACCTTGTACTTAGTCCAGGGACAGAGAACATTCAAGACATGTTCAATTCTCCCATAGAGTATTTCCCACAGAACTTCTACATCCGAAGTTTCATAAAAAACATTCCAATTAAAGACCCTCAGCGCTTTACATAAATTATCCTTTGTGTATTTTTTCATTCTCCTACAATCCACATAATTTTTTTCAACATTTTTCACTCTCTCAACATTCGATGTGATATAAATCATGTCATGATCGCTGGGCCCAAACTGGATAGTTCCAGCCTCGACTACCGTATCTATGTTTGTAAACAATAAATCCAAACAAGTTTGACTCTTGGCGTACCTTGTGGGTATATTAATGAAGTTCATGAGTCCAAATCCCATCATGCCTTGTTTTAAGGCTATTACATCATCATCATCACTTTCCAGCATGTTAATATTCATGTCCCCAAGAACATACATCTCTTGTCTGTGTAACCTTATGATATTTGATAAAATTTCCTTGAGTTTCTTCCAAAATCTAGCGAAGTCACCTTTGGGCGGTCTATAAACATTTAATATCAAGATATCTTTTTTCTTCTTCCTTTTAACAACTACCGGTAATAATTCCAGATCTTGTGAACTCACAACATCAATATCTTGACACCCAACTACCACGTATTCATTCTTAATATAAGTCAACAGCCCTCCTGATTTTTTTAATTTACCATTTTCAAACCAAGTTCTATCAGATCTTATTGTTTGGTACCCCTCAAGACTAAAGTCCCCTGTCTTGTTCTTTTCTTCTAACCAAGACTCTGAACAGGTGATAACATCCAAAGCACATGAATCAAACATCAATCTAAAATCTTCTATACAATTTCTTATACTTCTCGAGTTTAAATGTGCTATATGAAAACCCCACTTTACATTGAAACTCCCGACATCCTTATGAAACTTAGTCATTTGTATATGAAAGTCCCCAGATGTCCAACTGTCTTATAACTATCCATGATGATGATGAGAAAAAATTTAAAAAATAAACTATATTAAAAAAAGAATATGCAGTGATAACTGCTCTCATTTGTGTGTCAAAGAAAAGTAGCTGGCAAGCTTGCAGCTTATTGGCTCCCTTTTACGCTTCTAGCACAATGTCTATGTGGTTCACGAAAAACATCGTCACAAATCTTACGTCTAATAGATTATTGTAAATGAAGCTTTACCTTAAGTGTCAGCTGGTTAATCATACAATTGCTATCACTTATATATTTGGTTGTTTGATCCCTCTAACCATTGTACCGTCTTACAACAATAACAGAACAAAACAATCGCGGTATCAATTGTTAGAGTTTACAACTCAGCTCATCAGACATTTACTTTCCTTATCATACAAGACAAGAGTAAAGCATGTCCTCAGGCTCAACCTTAAGCACCACTTTTACAAGTTCAAGTTAGATTAGACCGGGGTGTAACCCTGTGAGGCTATTCTTTCTTTGGTGCGCTCAATGTGAGTAGCAATGATCTTGGTAACCATGGTGACCAAGACGTCTGTGAAGTGTAGACCGTCAGCTAGGAATTTACGATACTCATGCCTTTTGCCGACAGTGTTCTTGTTTGTATGCAAGACTCTACTTATCTATGGCGTGCTTGTTTTACCATGTTTGTTTAATTGAGCTACACACGAGTTAATCCTTCATATACCCCTGTCCATGAAGCCTTGCTTCTCCTCAGTGGCGTTGGTACACGTTCTGTTTAATTGAGCTCCCAGTATAGGACATAGGATTATCCTCTGACCTTCATGTAAACTAAGGAGGTACTGATACATGGTAGTTAGCGTATCACAAATATTGAACACAAACTCATCCTCGGTTGACCAGTCAAACGTGTACGTTTTCCTCCCACCTTTGTAAGTCGGTTTGTGAGGCGTCGACATATCGTTTATCCCCGCGGTAATGTATGTAATATCTCCGGGATTACACCTAATATAGTTATGCGCGGCGATGCAAACAGATCTGAATCTGGCCCCTGGTAGTGTATACACATTTAAATGGTATCCTGACGTGTTCTGTCTGCGTAATTCACTTTCAAACAAGGACGACAAACGACTGTCCCCGAAAACTGCGACCATCGGCGCCATTTTGGATTAGTGACTAAAGCAGTCCAATTCAGCGGTGGGTTTCGTACTTTTCATAAATGTAGCCAATCTATCATTACACGCTCTAAAAAACCTTTGACAATATTTGTTAATAGAACCTATTCTAGATTGAGTCAATATTAATTCTCATTGTGTGAGCTAGTGAGAAAAACTAATCTTTTATAACGACGTGTTAGTTGCGTATTAACATCCCGATACACATGGTTGTGTTCTTAGTTTCGCACTATCATTTCATGTTTACCATAACACATTGTTATACACGTATTAATCTCTCATATATTCAAATACTATTAATTAACACATTTTACCACCATATCTTATATTCCAATTTTAACATCGAGCTTAAAAGTCACACAACAGGAATTTTAGTTTCGTATTAACACGTGGTTGCGCCACAGTTTCGTATAATGATTTCATATTTGCCATAACACGCAACTAAATTCACGTAAAACTATTGTATTTACAAATACTATTATTCGGCACATTTTAATAGCGATTTTGGAAAAGTAAAAGAAGATTAAACACCAAGCGTAATAGATCATGCGTACTCACCACCTGTCGAGTTTGGGTTAGCCATAGACGGGTTGCGTAAATACATGTACCCTGTTTGAAATAAATACACGCATAAATTACAATGACCAATGAATTAATCCAATTTTGCCAATGAGTTAATCACATATGGCCTAACCTGATCATGCTCTGGCCGTTCTTTACCTCCGAGGAGATTTCTTGCTCTTTTTGCTTTTTCGTTGAGGCAGGGGCGTATCCACTTTCACCGGAGTAGACGTGCCCTTTGCAGCCTGGTCCCCTTGGTTATTCTGTTTTTCCCGCTCTTGAGTTTGGGTTTTCGGAGGCGTCTTGGGCTTGTCTTGCGATGGTTTCGGGGTATCTTGTGGAGGTTTCATGGTATCTTGAGGAAGTCTCTGGGTAGCTTGAGGTGTTTTCTGGGTATCTTCTTCAGGTGTTTCTTCCTCCTCTTCAGACTCAGAGTCAGAGTCAGAGTCAGAGTCAGTTCCGGAATCATCAGATAATAAGTCATCTCGTAGAAGTTTTAGCATCTGCCCCAGTTGATTCTCTCCCTTCAGTGTAGCATCCTCAATTTGGTCAGCATCCTTCAGAGCCCATCCAGAACTCCAATAGAGATCCCCGGTTGTAGCCTCGTATAGATGCCCGTCAGTTTTCTTCAGCTTAGCCATCAGTTTGGGGTCAGTGTACTTCAGCTTTTGAATGAACTTCATGGTCGGTCGTCGCCTCTCTTCCCAATCCTTGTTATCAATGATTTTTGAGGCCTTTCTTTTTGCTTCGTAGGGACAAATGGTGCGAGCAATGTCAGTGGCTAGTGCTGGTTGTCCGCAATTCAGTGCACGCTGTGATTGGTATAGTGATTCGGCAGTACTATACAAGTTGCCCTTGTGTATCAGATCGACTTTGTGGAAGTTTGAGAGAAAGGAGGAGGGCCCCTGGAAGGCCACTCCATCCTTGACCTTTCTGGTTTTACTATCACTGAGTCTTTGACCCTCAGGTAGACTCTCGAGTTCGTTGTAACTGAACCTTGCGTTGCCTACAATCAAAGACATCCCCCTTTGTTGCGCCTCACCACCGTTTGCCCGGATGAATCCTGCCAGCTGACGCATGTCACGTTGTTTCCTTTGGTCCACTGGACTCAAGTCGTCGTTTATATATGTGCGACGCCAGGTATCATTCCCTCTCAACAGCTTCAATCCCTTAAAGACCTCGATTTTTTGTCCCATGTTCTTCAGCTTCAGCATAATTGGCCTTGGGCGAGGGTCAGTCCTGTTGGCCCTACCAATCCTGTAGATGGAGAGAGTGGCCTTGTGATCATACGTGGTTTGAAGATCATTCAGTAGCTCGTCAACTTGTTCCACGGTATTATCATTATCATTCTCTGGCACTCCTGTCAGGATCAAGTTGCAGGCTCTCTTTTCACGTTCAAGTTCAGATACCCTCTCCTCGAGGGTTTCAATGACCTTTTCTTGCCTGGCTTGAAGTGCATAACTCTTCCCAATGTCCAAATCCAGAAGCTTGAATTTCTTCTTGTGTTTGGTCACTTTGTTTTTCATGAAGGCAGCATCTCTGATGTGGATTTCAGATTCCTTGTCAAGGGTTTCAAATTGGTCCTGCAATGCAGCGACAGCCTCAGCGAGTTTAAGCAAGTCTACTTCACCAGGCTTCGCGGGGACTGTGATTCTGGCTGGTAGTGCAGCCATGGTGGTATTATCGCCCACAGGGATTTCTCTCACAGTAAATCCTGTAAGTATCCTTGTTTGCTCGAGTTACCACCTTTTATGTCTAGTCCAGCAGCTTCCCTAAGGGTTTATGTAACCAATCCTATCCTAGAAAGTGTACTAACCACAATGCATTCACGTAATGTTGACGACAATGCGCCGCTGCTTTTCACCACGTCGTGCTACGTAGCCATGACACACACGTTATTTGAGGTTACGGTAGTGACTTATAGATCTATAGTACCTTTCCCTGTAATATGTACACCAGAGGTCGTGGGATCGATCCTAAGTCTAGCCACCTCTCATCAGGGATCTTTAGCAACAAGGCTGCAGCTCATTTAATACAGACATGTCAGAGGTCGCTTATATCCCAATATGACCATTTGTAACACCGGCTCAGTGGCGCAATGGATCAGGGCCTGTCTCCAACACCACAGGTGGTGAGTTCAATCCTTGGTGGAGCCACTTCTCTTGTTTCACCTACATCCACCTAAAATTCATTTTTCCCTCACATGGATGATTAAAAATATCACCAGCACTGGGAGGTGAACCCAGGACCTTCAGACTATGATATACAATCAATTTTGCTGTACAGTAACAGAGGATTCTTCTGTCCCTATACAGTACATAGTGCTGTAAATAAACAAAAGCTCACTTGCTGAAGGTCTACAGCACAATCTACTGGAACCAAAGTTGCCCCCAGTATTTGGTGTACAGGGAACACTACTTACTTCTAACAGTGTACCTTTCCCTACTGCACTCTGGCTGTTACCGGACGTGCAGTAAGATTTGCAGTAAGTTTTGCAGCTCGAAAATAGTTCATTGAGTTGGGCTAGCTAGGCAAAATGCTATAGTGAAGTGGATTTACTGGGAGGCATTTCTCAAGTTTGAACGATTCATTCTGCCTAATACGATTCATTCAACCCTGATGTAAAGCAGTGAAAGATTCATGCAGCCTTATATTTAGCTGAACCCAAAAGCTCTGGAAGAAAGCAAAGCTCTGGATGAAAGCTCTAGACAAAAGCTATACTTTAAACATGTAGCATCTCAAAGAATTTGAAAGTAAAAAAAGTTTTACCGGACGATTCACAAATTCTTAGCCTATTTGGCCATAGTGCGATCATTTCCCTTTGAGAAATGGACCCCTGAGGGTCTACCTTAGATGTCACCAATGTCTTTGTGTGTGTCTGTGTGTGTGGTATAGCAAGGGTGGGTTAGATGAGATAAGACTTAAATTGTTTGATTATTTCCCCCCCAAAAAACCTGAACTTTTGGTGCAAGGGGTGGGGTTACCTGCACGAGTTAGATGCACATGTTAGGGCCTGGTCATTTTAAACAACAGGGGGGGTGGGGTTGTGGATTTGGGGGGGGGACCAAAAAAATGTGGACCCTTATAGGGGGGACCCAGAAAACTGTACCCCTCTTTAGTGAAAAGGCCCGCACGTTACTATAGCTCAAAAGGGTTGGTTGCACTCAATTTCAATTTGCCTAAGGAGGGACTATAAAAATATGGACCCCTCCCATGGGGGGAACCAACAATTTTTCTACCCCCTCACGCGAAAATCCACCACCACCCCCCCCCCACTGTTGTTAAAAATGATCACTCCCTTAGGCTCAAAATAACCAGTACTATGGTAACTGGATGAGGGTGACCAAAACAGTTACTATAATCCACCTGATTCTAAAAGCCCTTCATACTGCTGCTCTAGACAATTCCATAATACATTTAGTGGCGCAAATGCTGAAGTATGGTTCCAGCTGTAATTATACAGTTATGCAATACCACAGCTGCAATAAACACAGTGTAATCACCACTTTTGATTATCTATAGATGCTACAGTGGGGAATCCGAAATGGTGATCTGGTGACTGCAGTGTCCATAGTCACCTTCTTCACAGTGCTTATGGGTTAATTACATATGCAGTGGTAAAGAATCCCTTCCTGCACAGTTCTAGGGTAGTAATGTGAGCATACAAGTAATGGGATTCTCAAATAATCTACACTCTGCTCAATATATTGATTAACCATCTGCTTAAACGCCCAGCCCCCCCCCCCTATATAGGGCTGAGTACACTGTAAAAAGTTGTTGTACCTGAACAGCAAAATGTGCTGTAAATGTACAGTACTTCAGCTGTAAATGATAATACAGCAAATTCTACTGTACATGTACTATTCCGTTACTGTAGATGCAGGTTACGGTAGTGACTTATAGATCTATAGTACCTTTCCCTGTAATATGTACACCAGAGGTCGTGGGATCGATCCTAAGTCTAGCCACCTCTCATCAGGGATCTTTAGCAACAAGGCTGCAGCTCATTTAATACAGACATGTCAGAGGTCGCATATATCCCAATATGACCATTTGTAACACCAGCTCAGTGGCGCAATGGATCAGGGCCTGTCTCCAACACCTCAGGTGGTGAGTTCAATCCTTGGTGGAGACACTTCTCTTGTTTCACCTACATCCACCTAAAATTCATTTTTCCCTCACATGGATGATTAAAATATCACCAGCACTGGGAGGTGAACCCAGGACCTTCAGACTATGATATACAATCAATTTTGCTGTACAGTAACAGAAGATTCTTCTGTCCCTATACAGTACATAGTGCTGTAAATAAACAAAAGCTCACTTGCTGAAGGTCTACAGCACAATCTACTGGAACCAAAGTTGCCCCCAGTATTTGGTGTACAGGGAACACTACTTACTTCTAACAGTGTACCTTTCCCTACTGCACTCTGGCTGTTACTGGACGTGCAGTAAGATTTGCGGGTTAAAGCTTGGATGTGAAGTGGTGCTTTGGATGTGAAGTAGTGCTTTGGAATGTACAAGTTAATTGTTTCAGTCCGAATACTTCTAGACAAAATCTTGTTTTATCTGAAAGAGGACAATTGACTGAGCTAGAGATTACCATCCATTAATAGGGGTCTTCAGAATTCCCAACCGGCCTAAAATGTGAAAACTCTGGAATATATACATGTATATGGAACATGCTATTGTAATGTGAGCCTTGCTGGTAGATTTGACTGTACTGATCGGTGCTATAGTGAGCATAAGAGTGGTGGCTGTAGAACTGCTCATTTAGACCCGGAGGAAGATTGATTCAACTCATCAATACGTACAGCACTTGGCTCAGTTCTATCTACAAGTGACTTCGTATTAAATCAGTACTGATCTCTGACATTGCTAGCAGAGAGGTAGACAAATGTAGACACTTTAAAAAAAAAGGATGGTTGAAGGTAGAGTCACAAATATTAAGATGTAATCAAAACCTCTGAGATTTAGCCTATTGCAATCTAAGGTGGGACACATCAGGAGGCTACTTTGTCATTTAGGCTTACCTGCAGCAAGTAAGAATGCATTTGATGAGAGTTCTAAGGAGGATTCTATAACAGTATCTAACTTTGATGAATCCCAACAGATGAATAAAATGACTTGCAACATCATCTTGCCATTCTAAATAATGACCTAAGGAAGGGTCATTCTTTAACAACGGGGAAAGGGGGAGGGTTGGTGGATTTTTGCGCGGGTGGGTTTAAATCTTTTTTGGTCCTCCCCGCAAGAGGGGTCTACATTTTTTCGGCCCCCCCTCTAGGCAGGTTGAAATTGAGCATGGCGGTTCCCTTTGAGCTAAAGTAACGTTCTGGCTTTTCTGCTAAGAAGGGGGTAATTATTTTGGTCCCCCCTCAAGAGTGGTCCAAATTAGTTTGGTCTTCCCCCTTCAAGGGGTCCAAATCTTCCCCCCACCCCTGTTGATAAAAAATAACCACTCCCTAATGTGGCTTTCATTGGGTGCAGTTCAGCAGAAAGGATGCCGATAGTCAACACTGACATGTCTTTGCACTTTCATCAGCTCAATAGCTTATTGGAGAATAATAAGGAAATGAGTCTTTCCGGCGAGGGAGGGATTGACTAAATGGTGTTTTTTCACCCAATATGAAGATGTGTGATTATTCCGAACTATGGACATCGACTGAGATAACTATGATAATGGAGAATTCATTAATTCTCATGGCTACAATCAACAGAGATTTTACTCTCAATAAATTCACCCAAAGGTAAACTGACAGAGAGCCATGTTTAGTTATAACATAATTTGAAGTAAATCGTTGCTAAGCCAACTTAACTGAGTACTACACTTTAGCATTGAGTGTGGGATAGTAAAGAAGGTTAGGGAAAAGAGGTGAAAATCAGACCAAAAAAAAGGTTTCAGGTAACTTGGGCAGAAAATGTAGGGTCAGTGGGTCGGATTTTTTTTTACATGAGAGTACTAGCCGGTTAGTCTGAAGACCCTAAACTTGACAAAAAAAGAGTAAAAATACGGAAATTTCTTCAAAATTGAAAAAAACAACTTAGGGTAAGCACTATTTTGATAGGGTCGGCCGGGTGACCTGAAACGCACATCTTTATTTTTGGCTTCACCTTGTGTACTCTACCTCTAGATGCACAAAGTTTTGCTGCTCAATCAATTAGCAACTGATAAAAGTGCTTAGAATCATAAAAAGGGGGGGGGGATAATGTATATATGACCCGTGCTAATTATTATTTCCATTACATCATTATTCAATCAGAACTGACCTTTCAGGTACAGTCAGGCCTATTAACCCCATTTGCCCATTAGCATTCAAACTTTTATGAAATGCTAAACCTTTAAAGAAATTGTATCATTCCCAACGACCCTATCCATCTGTTTTGTGGTTAAGGTTAACAGGGTGTTATGGAAGTTAAACCTGCCTGATTGTAAACCCTTAATGGATAGCATTCATTATATCATATTGTTTTTGCGGTTCATAAATCACTACCGGACACTACAATTGTGCATTATGCAGCCTCTTCGGGAGTGTACCATACCCACATAGCCTACACTTTGCCTGATTGCAGTCCTGGAGAATTTCTCACTTGTACCAGAAATAATGAGCCCTGATATCAAAGGAGTATGGTGAACTACAGCACTGTGCTACTCTTAAATGGTTAATGGAACATGAGAATGTCAAGTAAAGGTCCTTATTACACATCATGTTGCAGTGTTGCTTGACATTTCCCAGGTTTTGTATCTCCATGTGACAGATGATGACGGGTTTGTTAAAGTTGCTCCTTGTTTTCATTGGTTCCAATTTTCTGCTTTCCAAGGGCGCATTCGGTTTCTGTTGTTTTTCTTTCCCTTTTGGTAAGGCCATGGAAACCGTGAGTATAAATAGACAGAGCTGCACGCTAAAGTGACCGAGTCACTACTTGCTTCACGAGCAGTGCTTGGGGCGTATTGCACGCTGGCCGTAGACCTAGTGCAATACGACCCAAGCACTGCGAGTGAAGAAAGCAGTGAAGAAGTTACTTTAAAGTGACGCTCTGTATTTATTTCAGGGTTTGTTAATGTAAAATATTTATGTAGACTACGTTAGTTTACTTCCACAGCATTTGTTTGTTTCCGCTGCATTTCTTTTCTTCCGTCGGCTGCCATTTTAAATTCCGTATAAGTGACCTTCGGTAGCCTAGAAACGCCATGGCGACGCCATGACGACGCCATGACGACCCCATGACGACCAATGGCGACCCTCGGGAGCTCGAAATACCACTCCAGCATGCAAAACGACTTAGGGTTATTGCACGCTGCCCTGGAGAACGGCCCTCCCGTTGCTTTAACCTTGACAGTCAGTATTCACCACAAAATAAGATAAGAAAGACCATCATAATATACAGTCCATAGGTCATAATATGGTGATATGGCCTATTTAAATAACATTATGATCAGGTATCACTCATTTGATAATGGTGTTCATATAGTATTGTTCCAGATCTAGCTCACTATCAATCGGACCTCTAGTTTTTTAAACGTTGCAAAATATTCTCAAAATGTGATTATTTCACAGTTTTGAGACTGTCAGGCTTTTTGTACTTTTGAGACTGTCTCGCTGGAGAGTTGCAAGATACTTACAATATAAACTCTTATATCTTGAGACTGTCTTGCAGTTTTGAGACTATCTGTCAGAATTTTGACACTATCTCGCAGTTTTGAGACTATCTAGCCTAACACACCCTCTCCCCCCTTTGTGCTTATGTGTCAGCTTCAGCAACTGCTGACAAACAGTGGCACCGTTTGATTAAAAGGTAGCAATTGCAAGGTCAACATTGGCTATCTTCATTTCTAAGGCAATATATGAGAGCTGAGCAAAAAGTGCTTTGCTGGAGGCTTACATAAATAACGGTAACATAAATGCAACTGGTTAAAACATGCATTCCACCTGATGCAACTTGCTGGAAATGAAAGATGTCCTGAAAAACTTATAATTTAATTTGATAAAAAAAAAACACACCATCATCGGATTCTGCATGAGGGTAAATGTTGACAGTAGCTTTATATTTGAATTTGACAGAATTGAATTAACTATGTGTGCAGGGTGCAAAGAATCTTTTCTGTGGAGTCCATTGACTCTGACTGTCGACATGCTAAGCAATTCGATGAGGTACCCTCTGAGTAAAATGATCGCAATAATCATTATCTATCGAGATTACCTTTATGTAACTAATTTTAACTTTTGGCTCTATAAAATGGACAACATAAGTATCAATTTATCTGATCAAACACAAAGAGTGGCTTAACATTAAGAAGAGTTATATATAAATGGGGTAATGTGATTTGAAAAAATACGCCCCCTTCTTCTAACAAACATATCTTTAGAAAAGTAAATCAACAAGGTCATCAAATATGCTGTTTCTTTGATGTGCCTCCGCACAACTACTATTTGTCTTTTATTGCAATAGAGGTATGATTTATTCTATATGTATTCGCATGGTGATCTAATAAGTATCACTAACAACTATTATAGTACATACTGTGTGCATTATGATTAGATATGCTGTTTTGTTTCTTGCAGATGATTCGGGGGTTAGCATGTTAAGAGTGAACATTTAGATTCAGCAATAGAAACAAACCGAACCTCGATAATGCTGAATGAGAATGAATGAAATAGGTGGCAACGGGGGCATGAATGGTCAGATAGATTCCAAGTCCAAGTATCTGTTTGCACTTATCTTAAAGGCGACCAACGTATATTCTTGTAAATTTCCTGTATGAATACAGAGATACAGAGATGTTGGTATTATTCACAATGATCCATTTGTATGACATTGTGGGCTGTGTGAGTGAAAACAAGCAGATTGAAATCAGGTCATTGAGAGATGTCCACAAATTGCTGTTTGCAAACTGTGTGCGTTCATAGAATAAGCCAATGCAATAGAGCTGCCATATTTTTCACAAGAACATTGTGTGCGAAGATTCCAATGTTTACTAATGACTTTCAAAAAAGACAGTCCTTGTTGATAGGAGTACTCAATTATAATGTCAATTAGGGATAGGCCCGGGTGGCAGAACGGCCTGGTGAAAAATATGTTTGACAGTCTGTACATTTTGCCCAAATGAAACCTTGTAAAAAACGATTTGCTGCATTTAGTTTCTATATCCAACCCTAAAGTGCCTTCATACCAGGAATGAATATGGATGAATGGGACCAGTTAATCTGATAATACTGTTAATACTATCTAATTGGGACTTTCCTGGGACATTCAACAATGGTGCAAATATGCGAAATACCCTTAGAACTATGAACACTGGAATAAACTTGCATACTAAATGATTAAAGTACAAGCCTCCATCTCTCAGGAAGTGGCCTTGGAAATGTAAGGTAAATGTTGTAATGGTGCCATCATGCTTAGGTAAGGGAGTGGTCAATTTTTAAAAACGGGGGGGGGGGGGGATGGTGGATCTTCCACTTGAGGGGCCAGAATTTTTTTGGTCCCCCCTTCAGGCAAGTTGAAATTGAGGGTGGCCGACCCCTTTGAGCTATAGTAGTGCGTAGGCTTTTTTGCTAAAAAAAAGGGGTGCAATTCTTTTGGTCCCCCCCTCAAGAGGGGTCCCACCCCCTTGAAGGGGCCCAAATCTTTTTAGTCACCCCCAATCCACCAACCCCCCTTGTTGTTAAAAAAATAACCACTCCCTAAATAAATGTAAAAAGTTAGGACTGGCTTTGCACTCTTGCATGAGTCCAAGATGCAGGCAATACTAAAAATCGATTCCAAACCTGGTGGAGACCTATAGAACTATGTTCAATGAATGAGTTTGGAGAGTGTGACCTGGAATGGGAATACTGAGATTACAGCTCAAATCACATCCATCATAAAACCCACCATTATATGCTGAACAACGACCCCGAGAGGCAATTAAGTTTGGCATCAGGTGGAATGATTAGATCCCAGTATCACAGTGGTAATTCAATTTGGGTAAAAATGATGGCCCAAGAAATCAACTTTTTAAATTTTATTACTCCAAAAGCTAAATGTTATCTTGCAGTTCTGAAATTGTGCCAGCCAGTTAAAGCGACTAACTGGTCACCAAGTGATGATTAATCAAGCCATAGTGAGTGGAATTATTTCATCAACGCAAAAGCATTACTATAAATCAAATTGCAAATCAAAAAGCACAAATGTGATAAATGTAAAAAAAGGGATATTCAGAAGTGGGACTCTCATTAGATTTCATAGATGGTAGAATCAAATATTGTAATTCAGATTTAAATGCTGTTTGACAGGGCTATTGCAGAATAGGAATATTATATGCCTGTATCACACAACATCTTGTATACAATAGCCAGTTTGTTTTTGTTCCTCTGATGAAGGGAATTAACACAGCAATCAACAAAAAATCTGTTTCCTTTTTGCCTTTTTGTAAATAGAATGGGACAGGTGATAAAACAGTGACAGGTGATAAAAAGTAAGGGTGGCTGATCTTCTCTGGTTGGCTGCCAGGCATTAAAATAACTGTGCTATCCCACTTAAAAGGTAGTATGGGGAAATGGCTGTAAACAATATGATTAATTATGATATTTGGGGAAAGTAGTGAGGATAAAAATGTATATCAAATTAACTGGTTTACTACGGCAATATTTCTTATGTGTGATGAGTTGGATTTAGATACAAAATAGTGGCTACTTTCGAACCATCGAACAATCAATGTTGGGGTCAGTTTGATGAATGATTCAGTATCAGCACTATTATAGATGATCATCTTATCGAATTATCTTAAATTACTTTTCACTCCACCATTAAAAAACATCCAATAGCCCCCCCTCTCGCCACTCAACTTAAGCAAAGTAAGAACTTCCCTGAAGCCACTCAAGATCTCAGATAGTAGGAAGAGGAAATGGAGGCCACTCATCTCTCTATACTATTTTCAGACATCTAATTTACCCTACGTATTAGGGAGGGAGACGAGAGGTATCGGTAGAGAGAGTTGCACTGAAAGTCAGCTGTATGTAATTTGATAGTGATGGGTGGACCTACAGCAATTGAGTTTAAAATTACTTGATGCCGTCCTCAATGCTATACAAAACTGAATAAAGTGGATAAGGAATAGACCCAAAGATGGAAAACTTTAGGAAAAGTCAGTGCTGTGTATATCATCTAGGTAATAACAGCATGATCCCATACAATGAGTCTTCTTCCAATGAAGCTTGTTCTCATATGATTTTAACATTATAAGATTTAACAGATGATTATATATATATGGCTTGTTACTCAAATGGTCTCCAGTAGAATCCAAGGAAGAAGTCTACAGACAGGTTTCTCAATGAAATATAGCAAAGCTCCTGGCGAGAAGTTCCATCAAAACTTAACCTACACCAAGACACATCTCCGTCATCACGATACATGAATAAGACCCTAGTAAATTTACTCAAGAGGGATACATGAATACATCATGCAGATGCTTTGAGAGTGTATTAACTGCATAGTATTGGCATAATGCTCGAATGCAACACTGACAACTTACGTAGAAGGGCTGCCTTCTAATGTCATCCTGAGAAAAGCCATATGCCTCCGCTGAAGCAATGATGCCACAAGCTACTGTTCCCCCATTGATGACAAGGTTTAGGCCCCTCAGACATACAGGCTCTATGATGATCAGCTTGTACGTAGTGAACTGCCCCGGCCCATTAGGACCTTCCATGACATGCCATCCCAAAATACCAGGGTACGGGTAGTTTAGCTATTTAAGGACAGCCTGATGCTGAAGTGGCGACCATTCAGGAATGCATTATCCCTATGGCAGTTGGCATGAAGCGGGAAAGCAGTGTAAGTGAGTTCCTTGCCAGAGTTGTATCATGTCAACAATACGGTAAACAGTCTTTGCAAAAACATGCAGGACAGTGGCAATGTCCTTCTAGAATGCTACCGGTCAAACAAATTGACAAGTGTAGCAGGACCAAATGTCCAGTCACATTTTGGGCTTTTCTGAACTAGAAGAATTCAGTAGGGCTTCTAAAGCTGAAATATGTATGACAATATAGGGTGTAAAACTATATATCTATCCTGATTTGCCGATAAATGATAACAAATAAAATGTATTTTCAATGGACAAACTTCTTTTATACTTAAAAAGCAGAAATCATCGGATATGTGGCTATCTGGTCCTCCAAAAATGTAGCTGGTCCTTTGATATTTTTGCAGGACTGAATGTCCTGTGAGATGATTTTCTTTTCGCAAAGACTGTGGTATAGCACTTTAAAGAAGGTTCATTGTTCACATCAGCCCGTTTTAATCTCGAACATTTTGCATCTCCTTTCAGTTTGATACCTGGTAGATGAGCAGTAGGTATACATCATAAGATGATTTGGCCCTGGCCCTACCCCCTCTCTTAACAGACACTTCTCCACCCCCACCCCAACCCCTTCAGAGGTCAACCTGTTTGATCTATACCCAGCAAAATAGGGTATGCTAGTGCAAACCTATTGGGTTAGCTTGGGTAAGCCCTAGGCTGGCACAGCATTGCACTAATTTGCGAGGTCTTTCCTATTAGCCAAGTGAGTCGATATGGCAACAGCCTAAGCACTTTTGGTATGTGGTTACATCTGCCCATACACAATGATAAGTCCATTACCTTCTGTCCCTTCGGTAGGTATTGGTATGGAAGGTGCTACCCAAAGGTCAATGATGACCTTTGGGTCTAAAGGTTAATTAATAACAATGTAGTATAGTGATATTGGTAATGGGAAGCCACCTCCAAAATTTATCAATGCATGTGCATCATTTCAACCACTGGAAACTTCACCCAGTGTGCAGGGATTGTTCTGTAGGGTTAATAAATTAAAACTCAAGATGAACACGCAGGGTAAATGTATAACAGTTTGGTTCATATATCATTCCACAGGTAAAATACATTGTCCAGTTTCATATTACAATGTCTGGAACTGGGAAGGACATTCTTGTATACATAGGCGGTGCTGATAATCACATTGGGAAGAGTTAGAACTACTAGAAGCGTCCCTATATATAACACATGCCTTTGGCAACACCCCCGCTCACACGCACATGGCAATAGTAGCCAGAGTAGACCCTTAGTGAAACCCCTCAAAGCATTCACAGAAAATTGCCCAGCTAACAGGCCAAGGAAATAGAAGCCACCTAACTCTATAAACTATTCCTAACCTACTAAGACCATGGCAAGGCAGGACGGCAGTGATTTTAAGGTAAAGAGGTATTGGAAATCAGCTGGAGACTATATCAAATCCTGCAAATAAATAGAGGAACAACTAGCCATGGAATTAGATATATTGGCCTGGTATAGGAATAGCCTACCATACGGGGATGTTTTATGTCAGTTGTTTAACATTCGGAGTTTTTTCAGCTTGTAAAGACCTAGTTAGTTGATAGACAGAGAATGAATAGAGAGAAACGATGAAAACGAAGTAAGTAGTCTTAAGGAAAAGAATAATGCATCCTCATTTTGAATTAAACACTCTTGCAGCCTTATGAACCGTAGTTGAGAAAATCTGTTCCCGACAATCCTGTTTAGTGAGAATGCTTGCGCGTTAGAAACTTAGAAAAGAGCATTAGGTGAGGTTGGTCTTCCATTTGAAAGTAAGGTCGACAGGTATAAACCTTATGGCTATTTACTTACCACTTTCAGCTTACCATGGACTGACTAGAATCTTACAGGTAGGTGCGAGGTGATAAAAACCTTCTTAGTAAGTGCTCAGTAAAACTAACTGCTTAAAACTAAAGAGCAAAGGTAAGGTTTTCAAGAAAGTAATACCCGTGTGAACTGTCTGATTAAAACTGGTAAGCAGCAGTAGGTTTTTTGTTAGGGTAGATTCACCCTGAGTCCGACACATACCTTGAGACGGACAGTGAAATTTAAAGTCATTCATGTACACTACAACTTCTAGTGGTAGTTTTTTGGATCCACCAACCCCCCCCCCCCCTTGTTAAAAAATGACCACTCCCTAACAAGGGTTAAATAGTTACTAGTGCCACAGCACTAGGTATATTAGTTGAACATGAAGATCTGGAGCGGACTGCTATGTCCTGGGAATTTGCCTTACATATGCATTCTCCACCTTATAGCAGATAGAAAATTAGGTTCTACCAAATTGAGGTATGTATTTATAATCTTTGAGATGGTAACATTTACACTCCTTTGTGCTTCAGTGGTTGTAGTCACTGCATAGTAAGCGTTTTTGTATTCGTATGACCTTTTAGGTATGGGATCAATGCTTTAGGCTAATATGTAATATTTGCCTTGCCTGTAGCTTTGCTTAATTATATATGATACAGAGCATTAATTTTGGTTGTTTTCAGTTTTCCGTCTCTGTACAGTAAAATACAGGATGTTTTTAGAAATAAATAGACTTCCATACAGCAGCGCAGATCACATCTGATTGTATGTATCATATTAAGATTTAATCAAACAACCCCTCTGGCAGACACCACTAAATAATTGTTAATGCATGTGTTGTGGGAGAAGGGTTATAACGGACGGTTGATGAGTCAATTAAGGTTGACCAGAGGACTGACCCTTAGGGAGTGGTCATTTTTTAACAGGGGGGGGGAGTCGGTGGATTTTCACGCGAGTGGGTCAAAATATTTTCGGTCCAGCCCCAAGCTGGAGGGGTCAAACACTTTTTGGTCCCCCTCAGGCAGGTTGAAATTCAGCGTGGCCGACCCCTTTGAGCTATAGTAACACACAGGCTTTTTTGCTATAGATATGGGGGGACCAAATATTTTTGGTCCCCCCTTCAAGGGATCCAAATTTGTTTGGTCCCCCCTCAGATCCACCACCCCCCCTGTTGTTAGAAAATGACCACTCCCTTAGTGGCTTTTTCATTCAGCACTGACACCAGTAGGGCAGAGGTAAATAGGAGCTGACTAAATAATTCAGGGCCTTTGGAGATCTGTCAGAAGGAGCAGGTTTTGTCCTGTTACATCTAAATAATGATCAAGGAAAAGCCTTCACAGATTTGGGGGCTCGAAAGGGGTTTTAGGCTGTTCATAAGATATAACCAGATTTTAATTGAGAAATTGGTTGAATACAAGATAATGTATTTACAAATTGAGTGTGAGGATTACATGAAAATAAAATCATCTTAAGGCCTTTTTGCTAAGGCTTAAGGATTTTACCAGATTTTCAATGTTTTCTTCTTGACATTAAACTAATGTAGTCCTTGATTCTCAATGATCTTTATACACTTTTTATCAGATGATGAAAAAGAGAATAGAAGCAGTGGTTCCAGGAAACTGGCATAGGTTGGGGATGGTCAGATAATATAGACAGAGGTCCACAATAATCTGTCGGAAAGACAGGTTTCGCCATGAGTAGGACCTTGGGTTGTATCACACGAGGCGCAGCCGAGTGTGATGCAACCCAAGGTCTCACGAGTGGAGAAACAAGGAGGTCAGACTGATTTGTTTGTTTCATGTGAATACTGATCAATTCCATTTTAAAACAGCATTTCAAGATTGGTTTCACAACTATACCGTGGAGTATGGAGCTGTGGAGAATGAGCATCAGTTTCTCCACGGAGGTGTGGAGAATGGCCGTTCTAGTACTTAAGCATAGTAACTTTGTTTCTCCACATGGAATAAAAGAATGTACACTTCTGAAAAATTTGCAAGTACTTCATACTTTTGATGGGACTGTACAACTCGTAGAATGCCTGAATGGTTATCTATACCAAACAGATTATCCCTTGTAGACTTCCCTCCATTCATGCAAACAACAGGCTTTAACTACTGATAAGTTCTACTTTCTGGGACTGATAATCCTGCCCGCTACTAAATAGTAATCTGTACGACTCTCACACGATAGAAAGGTGACCTATGTACCGGTAGCACAGTTGAGGTGACGGCATTGTAGCACCACAAATACCATTGAGCATGTACTATCAGATAGTCACCAAAGTGAAGAGGGAATTGGTGGTCTAATAGGCCAAGGACTTGGCCTATCATGCCCCTAATACCTTATACTAGGGGCATGATGTTATTTATAAGGCTTGATATAAGCTGTGATTCAGGTTTACTCCAAGTCTGAACACAGGCCACAAAGGCCTTTCTGGTGGTGATATCTCGTAAAATTTGCCTGTTATTTTGTTACGTGGTAATAAAGTAGACTAGTGGCTAGGGGAACAATGTGTATTCATGAGTTCCGATAGATTAGGGACTAGATGAAATGATGTTAGATCTAGCATACCAGTTTTCCAATGTTATTAAGAAGCATTGATACACAGAACTCACCTTTACTCTTGGTTTCACAAGCAGAATACAAAGGAAAATTCCCTTTATCTCTTTTTGTAATTTTCTACTGGAATTAATCTATATTACAAATAAATTAAAATTCCACACAAAACCAGACAAGTTGAAGTTGGGTTAGTAACTTTTATTGGGGGTTTATGTACATCGAGAAGGGGCGGGTGATTAGTATGAACTCTCGCTACGTTTCGTCTACATTTAGTAGACTTCTTCAGGCGGTGTTATATTAACATGGTATGAATACAGAGATCCATTCAAATCAGTCTCAACTCCTACTTTGGCCACGAGTGGGACCTTGGGTGGTATCACACTCAGCTGTGCCTCGTGTGATACCACCCAAGGTCCCACTTGTTGAGAAACCTGTCATTCAGACAGATCATTGTGGACCTCTGTCTATCACTGATAGTGAATCTAGCCTCTATGTATCTAATGAAGTAGTAAAGAAACCAGAAATAGAGAACTATTAAATGTTCCCTCATTAAGCATTTATATTGACATGATACCATGTATCTGACTGACAATGGGCAGTTGTACCATGCTTCCTGCTCTGAACAATTTAATAGAAAACACTATTCAGGTGCACATATAATATGCACCATTCTATCAATAGATTGTACTGTTTTATTGCATAACCTGCTCTCTCACATATAGGCAGGATCCGTTCTCTTCATATGATCTATTGTGGAAGTCATTCAGTGAAAATGAATTACTGAAATGTTCATTCACAGCTCGGATGTAAATACCAAGTATTCAATGAATAGGTTGAATTATAGTGGTGACACATCCTTTGTAGCATACACTATGGAATTATTGAACAATGATGTTCAATGGGAACCTGAAATAAAAATGAAAGCCTTTTCAGTAGCATTTGCCATCCAAATTTTCCGATAGTAAAAGTCAATATCAAATATATACACATGCAGATGACAGTTTGGTATTCTGCCCAAAATCCTTCAATACTGCTACCATCACAGCATACAGCAAAAACAAAAGTATTTGTGCTACCCTCCTCATTCCATTCCTACACTGTAGTTGGTATTGAAAGATCAAAAATGTGGCAAGGGTCTTGTCCTTTGAAAGCCAATTTCAGGGGGTTTCCCAATAGAACTGATATCTTTCAATTCTTATTCCATTTCATAATAAAAACTGTTATCTGCCAGCCTGCTCGCAGGTCATTTAGACTTCACTACTGAGCTCTGTCATAATTGCTAATATGATAGCAGTGGTATCCAGACAGAGATATGGCAGCTTTCTAGACCAACTGCTTAAAAGTAGTAATATTACTAGTATATAGGAAATGCCACCATGTATGCACTGTAAAATGTTGGTTGCAGGTGTACAGTAAATTCTACAATAGGTCTACAGTTTATTGTAGGTAAACAGTAGAATCTACTGTAAACCAACAGTAGGTTCTACTGTAAATGCATTCTCCTGTAGAAGTACAGTAGATTCTATTGTGTACCTACACTAACTATTTACAGTGTAGTGTGCTAAAGGGTCCTGCGGTCCCTATTGAGATATCTCCTTCTGCCTATACAGTCTTTGCGAAAACTATTTCATCCCGAAGGACATTTGGTCCTGCAAATTTTCAATATTGAAGGACCGGCTATAATTTTGGAGGACAGGATAGCTACATATCCGACCATTTCTGCATTTTAAGTATATAGATGAAAAGGCTGTTTAAAGATTAGGACAGCTTCGAATCACCCAAAATATAAGTCACTTTAGTCCAGTATACATCAGGTCAGGTGAACAGATTTCGGTGCTACATATATTTTATGAAAAGAACTCTAGTTTTATCTACAATATCTAAGTTGTCCTCATTAAAGTAATGGGTCCCTGTTTTTACGTTATAAAATATATGGATGTAGTGAGACCTGAATCATAAGGTGATGAATCTAATGTCATTGATACCTCAGCAGCTTCTGTAGTCTTCTATAGTGAAGGTAGCTATACGCATCTGTCAAATCAGAATACCAGTTGAATCATTCACTCTTTATATTAAAATGATCCCCGCGTGCCTTACTGACACCAGACAGATTGAAAATTCAAAATGATACTTCTGACTGTGAATGATAATATCTAAGAATGATCAGTTAATCTGGCACATATAAAATATACACCATTCTATCAGTAGATTGGAGCATGTTCTTTGCTCAACCTGCTTTCATATATACATAGACATGCAGCGGATCTATTATCGATCCTCTGGGGAAGTCATGCATGATGAATCACTGAAATGCTCATTCAAAGCCCAGAGGTGCACACTAAGTATTATGTGAATAGGTTGGTAGGTAGTGGTTATACAACACATTCTTTGTATCACTCAAATGGGACCCTATAACATACATGTTTGAATGGCACAAAAGTATGTCCACTCAACATTGAAAAGCGGAATGAAAGCTCTTTCAGTGAAAAGGTGAATGGATCACTCAATACTGCTATATTACTCTAATAGTATCCGGATGTCCATGTATATGTAGTCATTGTGAATTGGATTCTCTGTGATCCATGTTTGATGTTCAGTGTCTGGTATGCTTCTGATGCATGACACACTATAGTCAAGACCGGAGAGTTTGGTGAAGCCGCCAAAGAGAAAGTTAATTGATAAAACTGCAGGGGGTCATTAGGTGAGTGTAACCCTTACAGTGAGGAGCACCACTAAATGCCCTGTGGCCAGTTTTATCACCTCCAGGGACCACTGTCCATCATAAATGACTACTGTAAACCTGTGAGGTCTAGGAGTGTGATTCTCAGAATAGGGTGAGTTGCTCTTAAATGAATGTTTAAATGGGTTGTTTAAATGGTGTGAGGTGATGGTATCTGATATTAATGAACTAACACCTAAAATTAGGAATTACGACCTCCCAGTGGGGAGTTTCGCCAAATTCTCTGGTCTTGACTATATCAGTTATATACTCTGGTTTCTTTTCCACATGTTTAACACAGCAACGAAGCTATTTTTTTAAATTTATTTCATAGACTTATGAAAGGGAACCTAGTTAAAACCTGTGATCTAAAGCATGATTCAGCCAGTGACCTAGGAGGAAACTAACTAGATGAATGCCTCTACCTAAGCATCAGGATTTTTACCAAATCTGGAATAAGAATTATACGTGCAAACGTATTTCTACTTATAGATTACAACAATAACAACCAGGCTGTGTCCAAGGAACTAGGGCAAATGTTTTTGTCTCTGACCGGGTGCCATCTCTGACTGGGTGCCATCTTTGACCAACCTGAGTGGAAAAAGTTTATTTAGGGCAGATGAAAATAGAATTTGGCTGAAAAGGTTAATTGATGTTATAACTCTTTAAATTGGTAATAAGTTGCCCATTCTTATCATCATCTGCCAAACAAACCATTTTCATTCAGGCTGGTCAGAGATTGCACCTGGTCAGAGATGGCACCTGGTCAGAGATGGCACCTGGTCAGAGACGAGACACAGGCACCACATTTACCACATGATCTATGAGTAGAGTCCGCTTTTGTTAGCCAAGGTGTGGATTAATAACACTGGGTGTAGGCAGAATGCGATCAGGCTGCAGAAAATAGTTCCTCATTTGGCCATTAAAGGGAATTGCTAGTTCCTACACAGAAGGCACCTGGTGGCAAACATCGAATCTCATGAAAAGTATTCTTTAAGCTGTATATATATTCCTACATACACAACTTTCCCTAATTCAACTATTTGTATTTGCTATTTGGACAGTATACCTCCATTGCTCACATATATTCACTGCTAGGACACCCATAGTATCCTATAGTTAAGGCAAAAGAAATATTTTTTCCAAAATTCATCCCTTTCCTATTTCATCCGTGACCCCTGTTTTATTGGTCCTAAAATGTTTGTATAGATGTCTATTATATATTCCAAAGGTTTGATTGAAGACATTAATCTACCCCACCTATCATATTTTGATGCTAGATTGCCGGATTCTCATGCTAGATTACCAAAATTTGATGCTAGATCGCCGATGGGGTTGTTTACATTGCCGCCATTGTTCTACCTGTCACATGACTAAATGCTGACTTCTGATTGGTCTAGAGCAGCAAAAAGCGTACCACACGGCCGGGTGGTACGCAAGAACATACCACACCCTCATGTGGTACGTTTTTATTCATTATACAAACACAGGATCGTACCAATAACGTTAGGTCGTGTAATAACTGCTGGTACCCAGCATAACAATACCACTATTTAGGTATGAAATCAAGACTAACTTGAAACAAGTGGAAAAAATCCGCTCATGTGCATATGAGAAAAGGTTATATGAGACCCGTTTTAACTAAATGGGTCGGAAGTCGCATATTTTAAATGTTCTGATATTGCAATATTCGTGTTAAGCCCATCAAGAGCTTTCATTTGTATGTGACATGTGGTATATTGCACAGTTTTGACCGTTAGGCATATTTTTGGTACATTTTTGTTGAATAAGATGGAAATTAATGTAGTAAATACCTTTAAAGCAAAATGGGCATGGAGTTCAGCCAACTTATATATTATTGCCTACTGATCAAAAAAGAATTTTACATGTCCTAGCATTTCCTTGTTCCTCTGGTGCTTAGCGTTTGTACCGTGTTCAAACTAAATGCTGTCAACTTTATGAACTGTGTTAGATATGTAGCAGTGAATAAATCACGTCCCTTTCATAAGCATATACTATAATAATGTTTACATCATACCCTGGTACCTTATTGACAGGGGACTGTTCATCCTGGCTTCCCGCTCTGAACAATACAAATGACAACTACAATTCAGGTACACAAAGGATCAAACTATTTTATGGCTTAGCCTGCTCGTTCATATAATGGCATGGGATTCGTTTTCATTGTATCATATATTGTGGAAGTCATGCTTTAAACATGAGTTAGGCCATAAAAGATTAGTTTCGAGTAACATGGGAAGAAAATGTAGGGTCGGTAGGTCGGATTTTTTTTTTTTTTATGATTTTTTTTTTTTCATGAAAGTACTGGCCGACCTCTCAGAAGACCCAAAAATTGACCAAAAATGGGTAAAGATATTAAAATGTCTTCAAAATTACACAAAAAAAACCCGTAGCGTCAGCCCTGTTTTGATAGGTTCGGTCGGGTGACTTGAAACAAACTTTTTTTTTTGGCCTTACTGAAATGTTCATTCACAGCTGGGATGGACATACAGAGTATTCAATGAATTGGTTGATGGGCAGTGGTGACACATCCTTTGTATTGTACAATATGGAACTCTTGAACGGACATGTTAAAATGGCCCAAATGGCTCATTTCGGTTTTTCTACTGAACCATAAAATAGTGAAATGAATACTCTTTCAGTACCGTTTTCAATCAGGTTTAGGTTTGGCATGCTATAGCAAAATAACATATTCTCTTTGATATATCATTGCACAGAATATTTTTCATGAAATCAAAAATGTTGTTAAAAAACAATAACAACATTAAGATTATCTTCTATTATCCCCCAATTCTACCATTTTTAGCTAAAACTAGACATCAGGAGTAGTATAGTATGTATCGGAACGGGACTATAGTTAAGTACTGTTTATTACTCAATCGACCTGCAGCCAATCAGAGGCCTCCATTTGGTCAAGTGACCGGAAGTGACCTACTTAGGGGATTAGTGGTGCATTCTGGGTAACCCTGCAGCCAATCAGAGGCCTCCATTTGGTCACGTGACCGGAAGTGACCTACTTAGGGGATTAGTGGTGCATTCTGGGTAACTTACTGACCTACTTAGAAGCTCTCAGCCAATCAGAGGCCGGCATTCTGGTAACCATGGTAACGTGACTTACTTACGTCACGTGACTTACTTAGGCTCAGCCAATCAGAAGCCGGCATTCTGGTAACTAGGGTAACGTGACCTACTTAGGGTTTGTTTGTAAACAACACCACGTGGCTCTCTTGTTTGTAAACAATACCACGTGACACGTGACTGTTTGTGAACAAACAATTCGACTTAGTCTGACATTTTCAGCTGTCGCATGCTGACCTGCTGCTATCATAAGAGAAACAAAAGCCCTAATCACGCTTTTCAGCTGGATCCTTCCACCCACCAGACATGGATCCAGATGGGAGGGTGGTTTAAAATTAATCCGTGTACCGACTGTCATACAATAGTGTAATTAGTTGAACACGTGTTACCTGTATAAAGGATTAGCAGGTCATGGGCTTAGAGTGTGTATAGAAAAACAACTACAGGTAGCGTGAACAAAGCGACCCCCTCCCTTTCTGTCACTCTGTCTGTGACTAGAGGGCGCGCGTGTGGTAAGCGGCTTAAATCTAAAGAAAAAAAATCACCCTCTCCTGTCGTCAGCAGTCAGCTGGCCGGCGGCTGGAAAATGCGATTAGAGGGATGATGAGCGCGGTTTTTTATATTCAATATATTAGAAGCGTGCTTTGTTGCTTATATAGTTCATTATGCGTTTAAAATGTTCGCGAGTATCGTAGAAATGTACAAAAATCCTATTGTGGCGCCATCTGACGAAAAGAGCGGAGAACTATACTAGGGTATGGCGAGCTAGACTAGAGCATGTAATCACCAGGCGGCAGAGTGGTCAAAAGACAATCTCGTAGTAGTAGGTCTACTTGGATCTTGAGTAGCCACCCTTGTGGTTGCAATTACCTAGACTAGTTGACCCTGCCAGCCTGGTTAAGTGAAATTAGTAAGGAGACCGCACATTAACGCGCTCCACAGTCTTTAGACAGTTAAGACTATAGTACCGTAGATTCTACTGTGTACTCACACTAACTATTTACAGTGCTACATATTCATACCCGTGTTCTAAGTGTTTTTTTAGAAAAAAGCGATCTACTCACCCATTTTTTTTTAGACAAACTCCTATTAGCAGGTAACCCCTGTATAAACCATACTGCAAAGATCTGCTACTTCGAGCGTCTGCCTCGTGACTGATAGTGTACAACAAGACGAAGTGGGCAGAGGTGAAGTACTGTTCCAAGAAAAATTGAGGCTCTTTATATAGCTGAGAGAGCGGCTAATCCGGATGTTCTAAGCTTGTTTTCACCTAGAGCCCCACCCTCTTCCAGAGAGGAATCAAATTGCTTTTCACCTGGACCCTTCCACCCCTCATCCATCAGCATGAAAAGAGGGATAACAAGTGTAACGTGCGCTACATGTATATGGGATTATAGCTGGTGAAGAGATAAAGCCAGGTCAACTGTGTATACAAAGACTACAGGAGGTGATTAACGACAGGTGTGACGCGCCAGCCCGTGGACGGATTATCTTCTAAGCTGACGCTTATTCAACTAGCCAGCTGCCGTCCGCTCCACTCACCACGGCAAGAGGAGGTGCTTTTGTTTTACACTTAAGTCGCTTACCACATGTACTCTTCTCTACCTCACAGACAGACACCCTCTCGCTTGCTTCACGACCCCTGTAGCTCTTTTTGTATACACACTCTAATCTCATAACCCCCTGATCCGTTATACAGGTAACGGGTATTCTCTTTTAAATAGCTGCCAGTCAGCCTGCGGCAGCTGAAAACGACGGTAAGTAGCTTAGCTCTAGAAGCAAGAAGGCGTATATAAGGAGGCTGACACGTGTATAGGCGCCTTATAAGTCGGCAGGGGGTAAATACTAGTGAAAAAGGAAGGCAGGTGTGCAGGTAGCTTTCTAACAGACACGTGTGTGCACTAAGCTGCTTAAGTCTAAACCCACCTGCAGTAGTCAGGTAGCATGTGAAAACTTCCTTAACAGATCTCTTAATTGAGTAGAGACTCTGTACTGAGAGAGTCTTTTCAGCCGTTTAAGAGGATTATCTAGGACAGGGTACATAAGGAGTGAAACGACGCTCTCACCCATCACACTTTCTCGACCCGCCCTTCATCATCGTAGCATCGTCCACTCTACGCTCGCTCAGAATGTTATGATGGTTAGTTCTGCTATTTTCAGCTACTTTTCTTATCGAAGTGTTGACGCTACAGAGCATCGAAACTCTCTCCAAATGAGTCCAAGAAAGAAAAAGCAACTTCCACTTGAAGCAGGAAGAGAAACAGTGCCCTATGATGCATGTGAGGTAAAGAAACATTGGAAGGACGTCACCAAGGAGCAATGGATAGAAGCATGCTTCAACTTCATCGGAACGGAAGTAGTTTCATTTGGACAGAGGGAGAAGATTTTGTTGGAGCTATTTTTCTTAGCTCCGTATACTTGGCCTGACTGTGGTGAAATTCCTTCAGGTATTTGTTCAGTCTTCGCCATAGAAGTTATCAGGTCTTTGAAGGAGCTTCGATATATGCAAGGCACTCACGAGGAGATTGTTCAGAAAATGACGGAATTCGAAACAGGAGAAGACACAATATGGTGCGAGGAGACGACATATACGGACGATGATCTGGAGTACATCATTTGTAGCCCGTTGGAACATTATGTTAAAGACTTTGAGGACATACTAGACAGCACTGAGATGAACCCGAAAGAGAGATCCCTTACTGCACAGAAAGAGGCCAAAGCTGTGTTGGAAAAGCTCAAGTTTGGTCAAGGATTCACTCTTCAAAGCAGCTGTGTGAGTGTGATAAAAGGCCTTGTGTTGAAACATCCAGACATGAAGTTTTCGCGTGCTGTCGACACACTTCCTTTGCCTGAACTGATGATGAACATGATCGATCCCATCGTACCAACATGTTTCGACTCTGCCAATTGTCCCATGTATAAAATGGTTTCAAGTTTTGCCCGTGGCCGATGGCTAAACGATCCACTGAAGTCAGAAAACCTCCTTGATTTAATCAACTGACTAAATGTATTTTCTCATACTAGTATTAGTAGCATTAGTAATAGCAGCTACTCAGTCTCGTGCAGCACAAGCAGCAGCATCTGTCAGCAGCATCCGTGACATCGTCAGCAGCAGCAGCAGCTGCACGAGCAGCACAAGCAGCAGCATCTGTCAACAGCATCCGTGACATCGTCAGCAACTGCAGCAGCTGCACGAGCAGCACAAGCAGCAGCAGCTGTCAGCAGCTGCAGCAGCTGCACGAGCAGCACAAGCAGCAGCACCAACAGCAGCAGCAACAGCAAATCAGCAGCAGCAGCAGCAGCAGCAGCAGCAGCAGCGGCGGTGTGGACCACTAAATTCGAGATGGCGACATGTCTGTTTCTTAGAATCGACATTCGACATGAGGCCTAGTGACATTTGACATGAAGCTTGAAAAACATAGTGACAGGTGACATGAGCAATTCTTAAAATCGACATGAGATATGAGCATAATTAAGCGACATCGACATGTGCCATGGCTATTTTTTTTTAAGACAAACGCCATAGACTCCTCATTCAAACCCCCACTAGTAGTGCTCTATAAGCGCAAGCTTTGCCTTAAGAGAGCTGTGGCTGTGAACCCTCTCCTCCCCCCGTACACACAGGTAAATATCAGAGTCAGCCAATGTCGCCAATACTACTCTCATACAAGGGTCAGGCACTGCTGGACTATAATAGATGGGTCAAGGACCATTCTACTGAGGGTCAGGCTAGGCTGGACATTCAATAACAGGCTGGACTTTGGCAAACTTGCTTGAAAGTCTGGCCAGCAAGAGTCCGTTGAAGGACTATACGGTAAAAAGGCTGCTGTTACAGTCAAGATACTCATATTTCAAGCCCAGAAAACTGTAATTAGCTTTCCAAGTTGTTTATTTAACAATATCCTGGCCTAGCAAGAAGCTGTCAGATGACATCTAAGAAAAATGGGGCTGTTAATTGATCAAGAGAGCTACATTGTTACAGAGGCCTATTCCTCTTTTGAGGTGGGACCAAATTTGAAAAAAGAATAAACTCAAAAAAAAAGCCAGGATATTGTTAAATAAACAACTTGGAAAGCTAATTACAGTTTTCTGGGCTTGAAATATGAGTATCTTGACTGTAACAGCAGCCTTTTTACCGTATAGTCCTTCAACGGACTCTTGCTGGCCAGACTTTCAAGCAAGTTTGCCAAAGTCCAGCCTGTTATTGAATGTCCAGCCTAGCCTGACCCTCAGTAGAATGGTCCTTGACCCATCTATTATAGTCCAGCAGTGCCTGACCCTTGTATGAGAGTAGTATTGGCGACATTGGCTGACTCTGATATTTACCTGTGTGTACGGGGGGAGGAGAGGGTTCACAGCCACAGCTCTCTTAAGGCAAAGCTTGCGCTTATAGAGCACTACTAGTGGGGGTTTGAATGAGGAGTCTATGGCGTTTGTCTTAAAAAAAAATAGCCATGGCACATGTCGATGTCGCTTAATTATGCTCATATCTCATGTCGATTTTAAGAATTGCTCATGTCACCTGTCACTATGTTTTTCAAGCTTCATGTCAAATGTCACTAGGCCTCATGTCGAATGTCGATTCTAAGAAACAGACATGTCGCCATCTCGAATTTAGTGGTCCACACCGCCGCTGCTGCTGCTGCTGCTGCTGCTGCTGCTGCTGCTGCTGATTTGCTGTTGCTGCTGCTGTTGCTGCTGCTGCTTGTGCTGCTCGTGCAGCTGCTGCAGCTGCTGACAGCTGCTGCTGCTTGTGCTGCTCGTGCAGCTGCTGCAGTTGCTGACGATGTCACGGATGCTGTTGACAGATGCTGCTGCTTGTGCTGCTCGTGCAGCTGCTGCTGCTGCTGACGATGTCACGGATGCTGCTGACAGATGCTGCTGCTTGTGCTGCACGAGACTGAGTAGCTGCTATTACTAATGCTACTAATACTAGTATGAGAACATACATTTAGTCAGTTGATTAAATCAAGGAGGTTTTCTGACTTCAGTGGATCGTTTAGCCATCGGCCACGGGCAAAACTTGAAACCATTTTATACATGGGACAATTGGCAGAGTCGAAACATGTTGGTACGATGGGATCGATCATGTTCATCATCAGTTCAGGCAAAGGAAGTGTGTCGACAGCACGCGAAAACTTCATGTCTGGATGTTTCAACACAAGACCTTTTATCACACTCACACAGCTGCTTTGAAGAGTGAATCCTTGACCAAACTTGAGCTTTTCCAACACAGCTTTGGCCTCTTTCTGTGCAGTAAGGGATCTCTCTTTCGGGTTCATCTCAGTGCTGTCTAGCATGTCCTCAAAGTCTTTAACATAATGTTCCAACGGGCTACAAATGATGTACTCCAGATCATCGTCCGTATATGTCGTCTCCTCGCACCATATTGTGTCTTCTCCTGTTTCGAATTCCGTCATTTTCTGAACAATCTCCTCGTGAGTGCCTTGCATATATCGAAGCTCCTTCAAAGACCTGATAACTTCTATGGCGAAGACTGAACAAATACCTGAAGGAATTTCACCACAGTCAGGCCAAGTATACGGAGCTAAGAAAAATAGCTCCAACAAAATCTTCTCCCTCTGTCCAAATGAAACTACTTCCGTTCCGATGAAGTTGAAGCATGCTTCTATCCATTGCTCCTTGGTGACGTCCTTCCAATGTTTCTTTACCTCACATGCATCATAGGGCACTGTTTCTCTTCCTGCTTCAAGTGGAAGTTGCTTTTTCTTTCTTGGACTCATTTGGAGAGAGTTTCGATGCTCTGTAGCGTCAACACTTCGATAAGAAAAGTAGCTGAAAATAGCAGAACTAACCATCATAACATTCTGAGCGAGCGTAGAGTGGACGATGCTACGATGATGAAGGGCGGGTCGAGAAAGTGTGATGGGTGAGAGCGTCGTTTCACTCCTTATGTACCCTGTCCTAGATAATCCTCTTAAACGGCTGAAAAGACTCTCTCAGTACAGAGTCTCTACTCAATTAAGAGATCTGTTAAGGAAGTTTTCACATGCTACCTGACTACTGCAGGTGGGTTTAGACTTAAGCAGCTTAGTGCACACACGTGTCTGTTAGAAAGCTACCTGCACACCTGCCTTCCTTTTTCACTAGTATTTACCCCCTGCCGACTTATAAGGCGCCTATACACGTGTCAGCCTCCTTATATACGCCTTCTTGCTTCTAGAGCTAAGCTACTTACCGTCGTTTTCAGCTGCCGCAGGCTGACTGGCAGCTATTTAAAAGAGAATACCCGTTACCTGTATAACGGATCAGGGGGTTATGAGATTAGAGTGTGTATACAAAAAAAGCTACAGGGGTCGTGAAGCAAGCGAGAGGGTGTCTGTCTGTGAGGTAGAGAAGAGTACATGTGGTAAGCGACTTAAGTGTAAAACAAAAGCACCTCCTCTTGCCGTGGTGAGTGGAGCGGACGGCAGCTGGCTAGTTGAATAAGCGTCAGCTTAGAAGATAATCCGTCCATGGGCTGGCGCGTCACACCTGTCGTTAATCACCTCCTGTAGTCTTTGTATACACAGTTGACCTGGCTTTATCTCTTCACCAGCTATAATCCCATATACATGTAGCGCACGTTACACTTGTTATCCCTCTTTTCATGCTGATGGATGAGGGGTGGAAGGGTCCAGGTGAAAAGCAATTTGATTCCTCTCTGGAAGAGGGTGGGGCTCTAGGTGAAAACAAGCTTAGAACATCCGGATTAGCCGCTCTCTCAGCTATATAAAGAGCCTCAATTTTTCTTGGAACAGTACTTCACCTCTGCCCACTTCGTCTTGTTGTACACTATCAGTCACGAGGCAGACGCTCGAAGTAGCAGATCTTTGCAGTATGGTTTATACAGGGGTTACCTGCTAATAGGAGTTTGTCTAAAAAGAAATGGGTGAGTAGATCGCTTTTTTCTAAAAAAACACTTAGAACACGGGTATGAATATGTAGCACTGTAAATAGTTAGTGTGAGTACACAGTAGAATCTACGGTACTATAGTCTTAACTGTCTAAAGACTGTGGAGCGCGTTAATGTGCGGTCTCCTTACTAATTTCACTTGACCAGGCTGGCAGGGTCAACTAGTCTAGGTAATTGCAACCACAAGGGTGGCTACTCAAGATCCAAGTAGACCTACTACTACGAGATTGTCTTTTGACCACTCTGCCGCCTGGTGATTACATGCTCTAGTCTAGCTCGCCATACCCTAGTATAGTTCTCCGCTCTTTTCGTCAGATGGCGCCACAATAGGATTTTTGTACATTTCTACGATACTCGCGAACATTTTAAACGCATAATGAACTATATAAGCAACAAAGCACGCTTCTAATATATTGAATATAAAAAACCGCGCTCATCATCCCTCTAATCGCATTTTCCAGCCGCCGGCCAGCTGACTGCTGACGACAGGAGAGGGTGATTTTTTTTCTTTAGATTTAAGCCGCTTACCACACGCGCGCCCTCTAGTCACAGACAGAGTGACAGAAAGGGAGGGGGTCGCTTTGTTCACGCTACCTGTAGTTGTTTTTCTATACACACTCTAAGCCCATGACCTGCTAATCCTTTATACAGGTAACACGTGTTCAACTAATTACACTATTGTATGACAGTCGGTACACGGATTAATTTTAAACCACCCTCCCATCTGGATCCATGTCTGGTGGGTGGAAGGATCCAGCTGAAAAGCGTGATTAGGGCTTTTGTTTCTCTTATGATAGCAGCAGGTCAGCATGCGACAGCTGAAAATGTCAGACTAAGTCGAATTGTTTGTTCACAAACAGTCACGTGTCACGTGGTATTGTTTACAAACAAGAGAGCCACGTGGTGTTGTTTACAAACAAACCCTAAGTAGGTCACGTTACCCTAGTTACCAGAATGCCGGCTTCTGATTGGCTGAGCCTAAGTAAGTCACGTGACGTAAGTAAGTCACGTTACCATGGTTACCAGAATGCCGGCCTCTGATTGGCTGAGAGCTTCTAAGTAGGTCAGTAAGTTACCTAGAATGCACCACTAATCCCCTAAGTAGGTCACTTCCGGTCACGTGACCAAATGGAGGCCTCTGATTGGCTGCAGGGTTACCCAGAATGCACCACTAATCCCCTAAGTAGGTCACTTCCGGTCACGTGACCAAATGGAGGCCTCTGATTGGCTGCAGGTCGATTGAGTAATAAACAGTACTTAACTATAGTCCCGTTCCGATACATACAATACTACTATCAGGCCTGCTGATATTTCTGGATACACCTCGCATATTCCTTCCATATTAAGAGTTTACTTATAGTTAACGTTCTCGTTATGGTTAAGTACTTAAAGTCACTTAAAGTTGAGTTATGGGCATCTGGAAACTGTTGGGTTGTCCAGGAATTGAACCCAACCAGGCTATGAGGATAGCTACATTAGGACGGCTACATTAGGAGCCATAGCTATAAGGGGGGCAACCCTGCGCTGTTAGAAGTAACTACTGTAGCTGTACAATATAAAAGGAGGTATTTCTGGTTTCCAGTATGACATACTGTACAGCTACACTCACCTACTGTAGAACACCACACAAAGGAGATCATGGGTTCGAATCCCACCTTGGCAAATAGGCAGTACTGTTGTTTATCTATAGAACATCTAAATTATACAAAAGCATATATATTCAAATATTCATTAGCTAACATTTCTATGTCAATATGGGTGAAAAGGCATGTCAAATGGGTTAAAGAAATATGAAAAGAAAAACGTATTTCTCCTTATGCCAAGGTGGGATTCGAACCCACGACCTCCTGTGTGTGCTGCTCTACAGTAGGTGACAATGGCAGTAGCGACAATGTCAGGCAGTAGCGACAATGACTCACTTTTCTGTGTGTGAAGTTTTATTTAATGAAAGTATATGGTACAAGTTTACTAGTAAATTGGCTATGGAACTTAAATTCCATTAATGCATACCAATCGAAACGATCGATTTTCATGTTTTTGACATTTCCCTGCAGCACACTCCTCTCCTCTGGTATTTGACCTGTTGAGATATATAATGTCCCTTCCGAATGCTATAAATTATATGTAATGCGCTATGGGCATTTCCAAATTCAATTACCGTATTCGATGTAATAAGCGCCCTGGGCGCTTATGAAATTATTTTAATGGCGTTAAAAGTACTTAAGGGTTTAATTGTCTCCAATATCGGGAAAGACTTTGTTTTAGTCTAAAATGCCAAAAAAGAGGAGGGGGCCCTTTGTAGGGAGAGGGCGCTTTTTACGTCGAATACGGTCTATTCAGTTCCTATAGAATCAAAACCTGGAACCTTCCCACTTGTTGTTGACCAGGATGGCGTTTCTGAGGTAGGATTTAGTAGAGCTCTTACTTTGGCTGTGTCTCACGAACTTTGGCCAATGTCTTCTTCTCTGACTGGGTGCCATCTCTGACCGGGTGCCATCTCTGACCGGGTGCCATCTCTGACCGCCCTGATTGGAAATGGTTTATTTAGGGCAGATAGAATTTTGCTGAAAAGGTTAATGGATGTAATAACTCTTTAGAGTAGTAATTAGTTGCCCGTTTTTATCATAATCTGCCCTAAATAACCCGTTTTTATTCAGGCTGGTCAGAGATGGCACCCGGTTAGAGATGGCACCTGGTCAGAGATGGCACCCAGTCAGAGATGGCACCCGGTCAGAGATGAAAACATTGGCCCAAGTTCGTCAGACACAGCCCTATACTGGTACATGAAAAACTAGAAATGTCAGTGTCCGTGCCCAACTCATGGTGAATCTACCCTACTATTCTGTGACCACACAACTAGTAAGGTCCCGGCTCCAGTTCTAGCAGAACCACTACCAAAGCTGCTTCCAACACTGCCACATGTCATTTCCGGCAAGGTGGTTTCTGGGAATGTATGGGGCAATACAGGGGTTATTGGAGCTCCGAATGAGGCTAGAGTTACTTCCGGTTATGGTGGGACTATGGACCTTTCTATATGGGCTGGTGGTGCCTTATTAACCATTGGGGATGGAACAGAAGGTCAAAGGTCAAGTCCTCTTTTCTGAAGCTACAAAGTAGTGGAGGCTACAATCCGGAAATGCATATTCTGTGTATTTTCTGTGAAGTTGAAAAAAAGGTGTTTCACGCAACCCGACCCTAAATTCCAAAAAGGTCCGACCCTAGCATTTTTTTCACAATTTCGGAATTTTTAAATATTTTTTACATTTTTCTTTTTTTCCCCTCAATTTTAACAAATTCTTTCAAGAATAACTAGCTCCCAGTGGCTTCAGAGGCCTGAATATTTGATTAACTTCAAGAAATAGCTTTTTAAGAGGAATACATATGCTAACTGATATTCCTAGTCAATAGAGGAATAATTGAAGAATTCTGGTGAGTCGCAAGTCAATTTATTGATCCACGACTCATTCCTGGTACTGTAAAAAAAACACGAAAAAAAAGAAAAAATCCGACCTACCTAGCCTAGAAATTCTCACAATGTTGCCTGAAACACACCTTTTTTTTTGGCCTAACTATCATTGCTGCATTAAGCAATGGATATTAATTTTGCATGCAGTTGGTCAGCAGTAAGCATAGATGCCTCATCAAAAAAAAATCTGAAAATAGCCGATTTTCTGGGCAATTCTCAGAGTCAGATCATACCCTAGTTCTCCTTACATGCCATATGGGCTACCATTTTTAGTTTAGATGGAAACCCAGCTGCATAATTCATCATACATTAGCCAATGGTGGAGTTAGATGGCTTTAAATTTACAGAGGGATGAGTATCATAGCTCTCCCCCTCATTATAACTTGCAATTACAATACAATAATTATAATTATATGTCTATAGAGGGGAATTTATGACTTTATCCTTAATTCATCAATTTAGAAGGAATTAAGGAAACGTGCTAGTCATTTGATGTCATTTGACGTCATTTGAAATATATTACTGTTGAAATATGGACAGGCTATGGAAGAAATTGTAATACACACTTCAATGTAATTATTTACTCTATTGATCTACCAGTAACGAAAGTATGCTTTACATATTCCATAATTATAGCACTCTGTATGGAGTTTGATTTACCATTGCAATGTAATAGCTGTTTTGCCCATCTCATAAAACTGTCTTCATAATATTCTTTTTTAGCAGAGAAATGGTCATACATGATAATGACATCGGTATTTAGTTATCTATATTTATTTTCTCTTTTGTCCCTGTATGCATATTGCTGAATTTAACATAGTGTTAACATCATTAAAGGTATTTTGCATTTAAGATGGTTCAAAAAGAACACAGAGATATATAGTATATAATAATAATTATTATAAGCAACCTCATATATTAGAGATATTTCCTCAAATAAACCATACTGTCAATTTGATATCCATTTTTATCCTGATCACTTTCCCCGAAGTCCATAATTAATAATATTGCTTACTGACACTTCCTGATATTATCCCTCAGATATATCCCATGTAATATACACTCGCATTTAAAATCCCCATAACCATACCCATGTAATATTATCTCTAGGGACTTACAATTCCTAGACCTTATAGCATACCAGCCCTTTAGTGGGATACCACAGTTAAATGCTTGGCAGCAAACCAGATCAGGTCAGCCACCCTTGTTTTTCATCAACTGTCACTGTTTTTATCCTGTTCTAATTACAGAAAGGCAAAAATGTGGTAGCGAAAAAAGGAAACAGATTTTTTGTTGATTGCTGTGTTAACTGCTTCATCAGAGGAACTAAGAATTATACTGTCAATTGTATAGAGGCAGCTGTGTGAAACCAATATTAAAGTAGACCTATAGTAGCAGGCAATTGAAAATCCAGTTAGGATCTCTTTCCTTCTTTTCACGTCTGTTTTAATTTAATCTTCATCTATAGGACAAGATATGTTATGACAAATAACTACAAGTAGCTACATGGGAATATATCATTTCACCTGATGCCAAACTTTATTCTAACTGCCTCTCGGGGTTGTGGTCCAGCATAAAATGGAGTTTTGTAGCAGATGTGACTGGGGCAGTAATCTCTGAATTCCATTTCAGCTCACACTCTCCAAACTTGTTTTCATTGAACACAGTTCTATGGGTCCCTGCCACACAGGATGGTGTCTAGGAAGTGCCCTGGTCTCAAATTCCTGACCTCAGCCTATCAGCAAACAGTGTTTGCACCATGTTTCTGAAGGTCTGGAAGAGGGGTCAGTGAGTTCAACATGGCATCTTGGAGACAGATAGAAGCAGAGTATATAGCTAGTATGTGTTGATGCTATCGACCTCGGTGAAGACCTGAGGTTCCTTCATCTAGAGGCCACCAGGTGGCATCAATACTGCCACCAGGAGGAGGCTAAGGGTGCTAATAAGTACAGGTCAGTCATCCAGGGTTAGGTGAGGCAAAGCCCAGTATTAGCTGTCTCTGTGGAAAGGTTAGGACCCATAGATTAACACTATTTTTGCGGTTCATACAATCAGGTTTGACCGTGTCTTCAACCAAAACGTTTGTGTACCGTTTGCTTTGACGTTAACTAGTTTGATCTGAGTATGTGGCTACATGGGACAAATGAAGGGTCCAAACAACTTTTACAAACTACCTTTTGAACAGAGAGACAGAAATACTGGTTAGGATGGTCAAATATAGCACTATATCATACTGCATTTCTGGGATAGATTTATGCTCTTTTGCATCAAAACTGTAACATAAGATCACTATATATTTTTACAATATAAATGATGTCATAACCCTTTCATGCAGCACATCATTGTAGAGGGTTGTAGTAAATCCCTGACTATACTACCATAATCTGGAGAGAGCCCTGTATCATCTTCACCTCTGCCTCAGAAGTAAGTAATTTTTTTATCGGCCCTTGACAGAAATAGGATAGACCGCTTTTACCTCAATGTCAGTCACGGTGACCATCTATAAATACCAGTAGAATTGATGCTCAAGGCACTCAGAATTTCAGCTATGTGGCAGTCAAGTGCATCCATGTGTAAATGAAATTGATTTTTCTTTTTGCATAGGATGGTGGTCTTTGAATGACATGTAGGAGATTCTTAGAGACCCTTGGGACTTTCACGGTGCAGGGCAGGGAAGTTGTAAGCTGGCTGTCAGGTTCTTTGGGAATAAGGTTTTGGGTGTACAGGGGCTAGGGGAGCTGGGTGTACAGGGGATATAGAAATGTAGTAAAGATCTTTTAGGTAAACCCTAACTCCCTTATGAATAGGACTAGTTTGTCTTTTTCTAATAATTCCATTTTTAATTTTTGTTTTTATTTCTTATTAGATCAGAATAACCAAAAGGATAATTGGATCAGATGTTTATCTGTTAATGGCATATAACATGAGATTGGGCTTTTTAAAGTACTCGTCCATAGACCACCTTCTCCTGACACCAAGGGATTTACATCCTAGACAAGTACTCCTTACGTCATTATTTCATTGAGAGGGATTGTTTTCAATCTCTCTGGTTTCACATCCGGGATCGCCAAAAACAAATTTTATTTTATAAAGAAGCAGATGTGAACTCATAGCAGGATGCGGGCAGTGAAATGTGCTGAGCATGTGGGCACGGGGAAAGGGCAATCTCCTTCTTTATTGATGGGACTTGGGAAGTTGTCTAGTGGCTACCTATTCAGCAGGAGCAGACCAATCATACTTCAGAGAGTTTGGTTGTAACTGCAGATGCTACCTCTAGATCAAATTTGGGAAGCTATAAAGACCTTTCCAAGATAAGCGGAACTGTGTCTGTACTCCTCTTCTCACCATCTCTCTATCCCCTATCTCATAGTGTTCTTGTCTCATTCTCTTGTTCTCTACTTTTTAACCAACATTGCTACTAATACCTCTGATAGAAATAAAATGCAATCAAAATGGAGACCAGCAACAAAAAGACAGATACAAGAACGTTTGCTTCTTTAACACTCAATTCCCTTTTTCATGCACATACCCTGTTTCTATTGTCTGGTTGGAATGGGATCGCTGATTGGTAATGGCCATTCAAATAACATGCTAGAACACCCATAAAAATGGTAATAAAATATGGGTAAATAGCTTAAAACAACTAGTGTTTTTGTGCCACTATGTAAAATATTTCCGTAACCTTTGCCCAATATATTTATTGAGTGGTTAATTTTCAAGCCAGCCCATTTTCACCATCTCTGTCCTATTTCCCGGGGCAGAATGCTTTTGCTGTAACTTATTGGTACATGGTAGATACTAAGGTCAAAGAGGAATTCATTGGCCGAGCCACAAGCATTTTGCATATTCACAGCCTTATCTCTCACTTGAGTTTGAATTGAGTTTGAATTTGTCTTTATTTCAGTTAAATAAACAGTTACAGGCGTACATTAATATCTCATGACTTATCCACAAAGACAGGTCGCGTCTTAGCCTTTTCAGGCTAATTTGAATTCAGCGACCTTTACTTTTTTAGTTAACACATTGTTTTTCTATTTGGCGAGCACAATTTTAATATTATTATTAACCTATTATCTCAAAAATAAATGATAATCTCATTATATGTGATGACAACCAGATTATATTATTAGCCTTTATTTATGATACAAACAAATATTGATTTGCATTATACAAAACGCTTTAAACTGTAACACTTAATAAATTATTAATTAATATACCCTTTGTACCGGTACTTTATAAAGTCAAATATCTTGACATCGTACCCCAGTTCTCTTGGGAAAGGAACTATCCTCGAGATTTCAAAACCTCGTAATATATTGACTTCAACCTTTAACTCACTCATAGTTGCATTATACAAAACGCAGCTATGGCTTTAACAATATACCATACTTATAACTAACTTAATTCTAATCCGTTAGTAAAGCCTTGCCGCTACCAGAAACTTCATTATGTGGGGGGGGGGGGGGGGGGGGTAATCATTTATATAGGCTCTGGACGATTTAATAGTAAAAATTTGTGTACATCTAGTTTGAAGGACTTAAAGGAAGGAATATTTCTATCTTCTGGTTCAAGATTGTTCCATGCAAAGGCAAGGCCCCACTTTAGACTTCTTGTATAAGATTTGGCGTGGGGGGTATAACATTTCAATATTGGACCATCCCAGGCTCTTGTATTTAATCTTCTATTGTCCCTATATTTTGGAATCATGGCTCTTTTGTATGCAGCTAAATATTGATGTGCCAACATCCTATCTTTTAATAAATTCAATTTTGCTGATGCATGTATATTATCAGTGTGTGACCTAAAGTTTGTTTTCTGAGCTATCTTTAAAGCACGATTTTGTGCACGCTGACGTCTTTTGAGTAAATCACTATTACATTCAGGAAGCAATATGTCACCATATTCAAGTATTGGAAGAATAAAAGTCTTGTACAGTAAAATTGCTGGAGATACATCTAGATATTCCCCTAATCTACCCAATTGGTAAGTTCTAAAATTGACTGTTCTTAGTTGTTGATGCATAAATTTCTCATAGTTTAACGCTTGATCCAAAATAACTCCCAGGTATTTATAATTTGAAACCCCAAATATCTCATCATTACCTATCTTGAATTTACAATTTGTCCATCTAAAATTTAAACCAAAGCACATGAATTTAGTTTTTTTGCTATTGATTGTAAGTCTATTTCTCTGGCACCAATTATAGTACTTGTTCAAATCATTTTGAAGAAGCCTATTCACAACCCTTTTATCTTTTCCAGAACAATAGATTACAGTGTCATCAGCATATAACAAAATCTTACTATTGGTGCAAACCTTGACAACATCATTCACATAAATTAAAAATAAGAGAGGTCCCAGGGTTGATCCTTGTGGGACACCACACTGCATTTGTAAATAAGAGGATTTAATGTTATTAGCTAATGTACATTGGGCTCGATCAGTTAAATAGTTTTCTAACCAAAATAATGCTTTTCCTGAAATACCATAGCTTTTACATTTTTCCAATAGTATGGGGTGGTCGACAGTGTCGAAGGCTTTCTTTAGATCGATATAGCAGGCTATTGATTCAAACATACTGGTTGGCAATTACCTGTGATTTATTTCATGCCTTTTATATATTTTGCCTTTTTGTATCATATGCGGTTATTTCATATAGAGAGGCCATTACTACTACAGGTACACTGTTTATTAATGATTTTTTAAATAAATTCCCGGAGGTAGATTAATGCTACAGCTAGCATCTACACTGTACCGTATTACACTATAATCTAATCTACTATGAATAACATGTCCATAGAGATATAATACAGATTAGGACATATATGAAGTCTTATTATAGGAATCACCTTACATTTATTATAAGGGATCTTTGGATGTAAATGCATGCCATTGTCAGTATGGCTAGGAGTGTGATCTAGACAATTTAAACAACATTCAAGTTGGTAAAACTAATCAATGACTACACTTATACATTACCAAATGCCATTTACAGAGGTTCATCCTAACAATGTATTTTTTCAACCAGTATAAGCCCCAAACGAGCATAGGCGTCTATCCCTATAGTCTAGGGCATTAGTGTTCCTTTCATTGTAACAGCCCATCAACCTCAGTTCATGGTTATTTCGCTCCAGGCTTTATCCCAGCCATCTTCCACTGCAGGGTTTATCCCTGCCATACAGTTTGCCTGCTCTGCTACATTATGTACGTACAGGGCGCAAGACTAGTTCACATGTGTCAGACTCGTCTCACCAATCAGAGAACCCATAACCTGACTATTCCCCTTGCAGTGAGGCAGCCAAAGTCTATACTGTCAATAATTGGGAGTAATATGGCAGTTGCTTTACCTCTGGGATGAATGAGTTAGGAGTATCTTTTTTTATTGCTCGAAGTCATGTTACAAACACACATAGATGAAACTAAAAAAGGTCCTTGATAAGTTTTGACTCAAAATGTATCTGATCCGTGTAAGAGTGGGAAAAAGACATTAAGGGCAAAAATATTGCCAATTGTTTGTTCTATCAAATGACAATGCATTTTGTATAGACCTTTTACGTTTTGTACACATTGCCTCAGAATCATCAGAAGCAATGGTTGTGTGATGGCATAGGAGATTTAATGCAAGATAACACCATAGTCCCTTTCTATTTAGCTGTTTTCCGTCACAGTTATGGTAGGCACTGCATCCATTAGTATGTTGTTCATGTCTGAGGCTGCTCTATGAGGTCACATATATCATGTGTCAGACAGGTCAGGGTTTGTGGTGCATGGAGGTGGAAGTAATGGTGAGCTGGGATACCTCTCAGCCATGGATACTACATCAAAAGTGCAAAGCTAAGGCAAAGGCGGAGGATGCATTAGTGTATCCAACCAATACTTTGGGGTTGTGTAAACTCCTCAGGATGAGTTACAGTGTTAGCTGCTCATATATATTCATGCTTTGCAAATTGTGATGATCAACTGGAAATCAACCATTTCCTAGTAAGATAAAAACAGAGTAAAGTTTGTTCAGGTGTGGGTCAGCTTACAACTCCCCTTTATCTCCCAAGATGCATTTGCTGAAAAATTATAAAGCCGCTATTACTGGTTAAGGATAGCACTCATTGTTTTCCGTCTAGCTTTCTATAATAGATGAACAATGTGATGACATCAAAACCATATCCTGGTGGAGATGCTATCAACAAATGCTCAGACGTGTGTCTTCTCCATCTATAGGCCACCAGATAGTGTCAATACTGCCACCAGGAGGAGGCTAAGGGTGCTAATTAGAACAGGTCAATACCCCAGGGGTTAAGTGAAGCTAGGCCCTGCATTAGCAGTCTCTGTGGAAGGGTTAGGACCTATAGGTTTTTTACTAGCAAGCCTCATGGTAGCATGGATTGAAATGTATCTCTGATATCTGGGTTAAAGCTATTCAATTTGCGTTAGGTTTGTGTTCATAAAGGACATAAATAGGAACATAATTATGCCAATAAAGGAGAGAACCACAGTTAGATAAACAATGAGTATTTCTTGATTTTTCAGTTAAATCACAGTCATATTTGTAAAAGAAAGTATATGCCCAATAAGATGTCACAATAATAAATTATTGCAATCTGCAAAACAAAATCTGCAAGGGTTTTGTACACTGTTGCGCCTGCCCAAATTTGAGCCTCTCACCTGGGCTTTGATGTTTAAGGAAGCTCTATAAGATTGGCCCACATGATGCTGTTATATCACTATAAAGGCCCATCAAAGATAGATGTTACATCTTGGTTCAATGTATAATATTACTTTTAAGAAAGCACTGTTCGATAATTCTGCATGAATTCTTTCGGTTGCACCTTAAATCCAGGCCTGCTAATGGCAGCAAAGTCAGCCATGCTCAAAGAGGCATATATATCTGAAGGAACCCACAGAACAGCCTACACTGATATTCTTAGGCTCGCTATAAAACCAGTCTCTCAGTCACTAGTACCTAACCTAGTTAGTAACTTTTTGGCTCCCTATTGACCAACCTAGGTAAGTTATTATTGTCAGTACTGACCAAACCACCTTGATCTTTTAATTTCCCAGGGGAGCCACTGAGGGGTCATCATAGTATCTTACTGGTGGCACAAACTAGACGTATACAAATACAACACACCAATGATGAACCTAGGTTAGTCACTACTGACTGACCCCTCAGTTATATTTGAATATAACTTTGCCATTGTAACTAACTCACCTATGATGAACCTAGGATAGTCTGGACTGACTAACCCTTTGAATCTATGGATCTTCAGTGTACACAATATCCTGCATGCGAAGGAGCTAGTACTTTGCCCGTCTGGTGAGAGAGAATTCCCAGATCTCTGAGAGGAAAAAAGTACAATGCTGAAATTTCTCATCGTAAAATATAGCAGGACATATATGATAAATATTCGCTAATTACACAGGAAACTGCCATCCAGTTGCTTGACTAGAAAAGCAAGAAGACACTTAGGCAGTTGAAGCCTGGATACAATAAACTACAACACTGATATATCAGAGAGAACAGTTCCCTTTGGTGTCTCTACTGGGAGAGTAGAAGGCCATGGACAATGCTGAACACTGTCTCCATAATAAGACAGGAACAGAGGCTTACGGAACAAGGTCACACTGGGAACATACCTTCAAGCAAATCTTTCTCTTCTTCCCAGTTGGAACAGAATTCAGATGATCATTGAATAAACATTGAATCAACATTAAATTAAAATTGATAACCATTCTTCAATGTTGATTGAACATTCTGTGCCTATTGGGCTAATAAGTCACAGCAGGCCCATAGGGAGCATGATACCTGGTTTCTTGCGGTACACGGCAGGTTCTGGTCAAAGGTGCCTTTTGGTTGCGCAGTCTTAGCTATAGGGTTAAAGGTGAGGTGTTTATAGATGCTGGGAGTGAATAGTGATGCCAAAAGTAACCACACACCACCCACTCTGAGCTGTAAACCCTGGGTGTAAGGACCACCACGCCAGGCCTAGGTGGTCTATGGATAGGTACTTGAAAAGGACCAATCTCACAGTGAAAAATGATGGACCTGGAAGCCTTGCCATGAAACGGCTTCAGCACAAACCCTTGACTATATATTGGCTTGAGTTAGGACTAGACATCTATTGTTCAGTTATGTCTTAGATATATCATCATCTGACTGTGTTAATGAATGAGTCAAGACACAATTTTGATAGCACTCAGCATCATCATGTCCACAGGACTCCGATGAATCTTTAATGAAGAAAACAAATCACTTCACCAAAAACTCACACAAAAAGGCACAACATGGTTTCATTCAATAAAGGGTACCATGGCCACAGACATAGTTTCAGACAGGAAATTAATGGGGTCCCCAAAGGTTGATTAGTTTTGAAAGTTAGAAATAAGCATAGCTGTCCTACGGGTACCCTTTAATGTACCACTTCTAAGAGCCGTCACTCAGACAGAGTGCCCCCAGGGGCACACTTCTAAGACTATATGGTGGGTCTGATTCCTCACACGTCTTGTACTTACTGTACCTCCTCTAGGTCGTATTCTAACCATTTGGATAAATCATGCCTGTTCTCCAATGATTATTCTAAGTTATTAACATTAACTTATACTACTAATCCAGTCCATGAAGCATGTTTATTTTCATGTTTCATATATGTGCCTTAGCTATCTCAAATTACTGTAAGAAAAACCTCAAGTTGATACATGATATTTTACACGGCCCTAATTGACATAAGACATGCCATGTCTAAGCCACTTGCAGAAACATCTCATTGTGCTTGCTAGTTAGGAATGCGACCTGATACATAGAGTGGCCCAATGTAAATCTTAGACAAAGGGCCTGGTCTCCGCCTCCATAGTGCAGATAACATGATCCTGTACATCAGTGATTAGTTTGGTGGTGCCATGAACTAATTTGTTGCTACCTGTCCAGTTGCAAGCTTGAATAAAGATGTTGAGTTCCACTGTCCTTTTCTTTGGGGGACGTTACACAAAATTTATACAAAGCAAATACATATTCCTAGGCCCTAAAATATCTCATCAGAGCTATGGTAAGTAGTGTACTTAAACAGTATGTATATTTAAATATATCAGAGCTAATGGTTATTATATATATATATATATATATATATATATATATATATATATATATATATACATATGTATATATGTATATATGTATATATATTTCCTTTCAAATCCGATCCTCCTGTATACACACTAAATATACCGCTTAATCTTATGGTTACCTATTTGCTTACTGCTCTGATATATTCCTGACATATCCTAATGTGTCTTTGGTTTATTAAGATGAGCAAGTGCCTTGTGGAACATGCCCCCAGAGTAGTCAATTTCAGGTATGGAAGTTTCTACCTGTGTCAAAGAGTCTTGTATTAAGCAGTGCCTTATACCAACCATTATCAGAGTACGAAGCCCAGGGAGGAGCATCAGACAGACATCATCTACATCTCTTGTCATAAACACCACACACATCCAGAATAACACTATGGATCAACCTGACGACACCCCTGGGTTCTCCTATATCATCATTCAAAGTATGGTGGCACTGATATGCTTTATGACCAACTCACTACTTGTCTTCACAATCGCCACATTGAGATCAGGCCATCTGAACTATTCCACCCGGTGGTGCCTTGTCTATCTGACGAGTGCCCATTTACTTCTCAGCTTATTAGTGCCTCTCAGGCCCTTTCTACAAGAGAAAGAAAGTTGTGCCTTAGCAACAACAATTGGCCTAAGTATGGTGTACTTCATAGCCACTGGCATGTTGCTTCTCTCTCTGGACAGCTTCATCACCATGAAGAGACCCTTTACCTACAAACAGATCCTGTCACCACGACGGGTCAAGTTGTCAATCACTGCTGCTGTCAGTTTTGTTCTGGTCGTTCTTCTGGGCTTCTTCTTAACCGGGCAAGTATTACCAAGAAATGGTTCACCATGCAACATCAATGACATTTTTCTAACACCGACCCAGGTGATAATCTACTGTAGTATTCTCCTTGTTGTGTTTCTGCTAAGTGCTGTATTCCAGGCATGGACACTTATACTAGTTAAACGCATGAGTAGTGTCGCACCAACAGTCATCTACACTACAGTACCCCAATCACAGAGCCAAGTTGTAGCAACAGTCAGCTTCCCTAGTACCGATGCCACTACAGTACCCCAGCCACAGGACCAAGTTGTAGCAACAGTCAGCATCCCTAGTACCAATGCCACTACAGTACCTCAGCCACAGGACCAAGTTGTAGCAACAATCAGCTGCCCTAGTACTGCTGCCACTACAGTACCCCAGCCACAGGGCCAAGTTGTAGCAACAGTCAGCTGCCCTAGTACCGCTGCCACTACAGTACCCCAACCACAGAGCCAAGTTGTAGCAACAGTCAGCTGCGCTAGTACCGATGCCACTACAGTACCCCAGCCAGAGGACCAAGTTGTAGCAACAATTAGCTGCCCTAGTACCGCTGCTACTACAGTACCCCAGGTGCAGAGACATGTTCAGCAGGGTAGAAATACACCTACAGGACCTAGCAGCTCCATACAGCGCTCACAAGACAATCAATCTAGACAGAACCTAATAATCTCTGATGTAAACCTGTCCAACCAAGGCCTGCCACACCAGATGCTCCAAAGACATCAAGTCCAGGGTATTCAAAGAAGACCAAATCGCCATGGCCGTTTGATGAGACTACTGTCTACGTCACTACTGGTGATCCTTATCTGCTGGCCACAACTAGTGATTACCACTACAATTGCAGCTGTCTATGATCTGTATGGCATTGACAGGTCACAGTCCGATCACTGGAGATTGCAAATGTCTGCACTAGCATTCCTGGAGGGAGGCATTTATCCCATCATTTTAATTTCTCTGAGCTCAGAACTAAGGGCTGCGATGAAGAACTTAATTCTCAAGCTGGTTTGCTAAGGGGATATAGTGATGGGATGGCAATGGAACAGCCTGGCAACTCAGATTCAGCAATTCAGTGGGAGGGAGGGGGAGAAGGCTGCAGCAGCCAGGATATTGTAATAATTAATGGCTTAGTGCAGGGGCAGGAGGGATATAGAGACAACCACAGTGCATGCATGTTCTGTATGTACATTGGTAAAATAACAGCCAAGCAGGCTACGAGCTGTGAGTAAATCAATAAAGTTTCAAACAGAGAGCACATGTGCAGGAAGTAAGAGAGATGACATGAAACGCATCTGGAGGAAAAGGGGTCTCAGAGGGGTTGTCTCTCCACAACAACATTATGCTGAGAAGGGTAAATCTCTCAACCTCCGGTTCTATGATTTATGAAGGTAGGTGACTCAGTGTGGATGGGGTGAAATGAGAGGAAGGGAAATGGGGTAGAGAAAGGCAGATATCTAGCTTGAAAGGGATATCTAGCTTGTAAGGGAAGACAGAGTGTTTATCATGATTGAGGTTGGATGAAACTAATAATCCATGGTGAATTTAGGGAGAGGAAAACCTAAGAAATCAAGGGGAGGGAAATTGAGTTATAGCAAAAAGTATGGGAAAGGGTATCATGGTGTGAGAATTGGGTTAATAGATTTTTGGGTTGTAAACTCTAAGCGAAAATGAAGGGTAAACATTCCTGTACCAACAGTTAGGGGTGAATGATATGGGAATTTAGCAGTTTAAATAGAGAGAGACTCTTAGGAAAGTGTAGTTGATATAATATATGTGTGTATATCTGTATGTGTCTATGAATATCTATACTCCCCCTGGGTGTTTGGTCTATTGTTCTCATTGTAGGTTATATGACATATTCTCCAGCAGGAGATATTGAAGAGCCTGAGGGGAGTGACCTAGTTCATATAACCTCCTCAGGAGGTTATGCATATAACTTCCTCAGAAGATCATATGAACTAGGTCAAGTCTGGAAGCAGGTTATGGGGATCTTTTCTTTTTTAAAACCCTGCCTCTAGTGGATTTGAACCTAGGCTGGTAAATCCTCCAATCTGATGAACTCTGCCCTTACAGGTAGGCCAAAACAGAATCCCCGTGTGAAGGAACTACTGGTTACTTATCAATTGTTATACTCATAAGATATGATTACCTAAAAACTGTTCAGCCTTATGGTGATATGAACCCACAATCTTCTGCTTGCAAGTCAAAAGACATACCACTACACTTTAGGGCCCAGGCTGCCAGGTACACTCTCAGACCTCCTACTTAGGTTGCCATGTTAGCACAGGTATACCTGGTAAAAATCATAGGGACTATTCTCACCATTTTATTGAGGAAAGAGATCACTGTTGCAATATCCAACTGATATCATGGGGCTGTAGGACTTTCTGTATTTCCTACCATTTTTCTTTTCCGAACTTGATAAATAATGGGTGACATTATCATCTCAAATTACAAAATGTATAATGTTGACCAGGATATGCTAAAACCGGGGACTTTTTAACTACATTACCCTGTGCCCTATCCATCTGGCTACCAGGTACCTTGCAAAGCTGCGTGTTGCTTTTGATAATTGATCATGTTAGTTCAAATGAAAACAAATTAAAAATCATGTAAATTCCTTATTGAAAGATGGATATATATCATTTTCTTGATCTACTATGTATAGAGGGCGGAGCTGTAGAATATGGTACATAACCTCTTCGGCTGTGCCTCAGAGGTTATTTACCATATTCTACAGCTCCACAGAGGTTTTCCATCACATATCTATGTTTAGAGGGATAAGAGAATAGGAAGACAGTATGGTTTGCTGTTGTTTCGCAAATTATTGTATTGTCCTGGTCTAGTTATAGGAGTAAGATTGTGTGATGAGTTATTGTACCTACTATATGGTAGGTGTATATGAATAATAGTGTATATTGGCATCAGGACTATCTACCAGAAAGAATAATGTGTTGGTTTCAGTAGAGTATAATAATAGAAGGGATTTATATTTGATTTGAACATGTGTCTCTGATTGTAGGGGCAATATCTTGAGCTGCTTTTTGTAAAAGGCATTAAGCATAGGAAACAAGAGATAAGGGTGCCTTATAGCACAACCAGATAGTAGGAGTATGGGCAGAACTAGAGGGAATAAGCAGGTGCTGGCAACTCATTGAAATGACTTATGAAGCCATTGTGGAAAATGACCCTTCTCTTAGATCATAGTAAGTGCCTTTTTTCAATGGATTTTTCAGATATTTGCCTTCACTTTTCAGTTGTGAAATCATCATAAATGGAAGGAGAACTATATGTTTTAGCAAATTAGTATTTCAAAATATCTCCTAATGATTTTGTTAAGTAGTATACTAAATACTCGCACCAGACATGGGAGAGACTAGCTCTCTATTCTCAAAAGACTGTGAATGTGACTGGTGTGCCAAATTTGTGACAGAAAAAAAGCACCACATCAGTAGAAGCACAATATAATCTAGTAAAATCCGGGAGAACTTTGGTACCAGAAGTATAGCAGCTGAGAAATCTGAATTTTAAATTATATTTGTATGTGTGTTCTTTACTAACACACCAGAAAGGCCTAGAGGGACGTGTAGTCAATGGGATTACATAATAAGCAGAGGGGTAAGAAAGCCCCGAAAATGAATCTGTCTTGAGCATTCACACCTTGGGAGGTGGGAGGGGTGGGGGGTAATGTGGAGAGAAATGGCCCCGGCTTCATAAGCCTTTGCAGGGTCATTTCCTAGTCATTGCTTAGACCTGATAAGAAGAGAAGATGTTAAAAGGAAAGAGGGGTCACAGAGCCATAGTTGGTATTGGGTACATGCTATGTTTATTAATATGGTGTCTATATTAATTATTCATCTGAAACTGAAGGTAGCTTTTATTTGAAATAATGATAAGGAAAGAGAAATAAGGTGGTCATTGTCTGCCTTTCACCTGTAATGCATATCCTGAGTCAGCACATGGGTACGAGCCCATACCGCTACATACTGTACCGCACCAATCCCATTGAAATGTATCATCCTAGACAATAAAATGTTGCTATCGTGCTGAATGGTTGATTGTTTGCCCTTTCAAGCCAAGGGAAGGGTGATATTGCTAGATTCCTCAGAAATAGCAAATCATTTCATCATGGCAAAGCTCCTCACACTATGAGGAGAATCCAACACAGCAAAGGAGTCCAAAATGATATTATAGTAATATCTGTCAAATAAGAAAAGGGAAAGGTACAATATGTGACACCACTTCCCCATCAAGGGCACTGGGGGGCTCAAAACTCATTCTAAATTGGCTCGTATAAGCTGCAATGCTTAGGCCAAAAGAAAAGATGTGTTTCAGGTAACCGATCCTACCTAGGAAAACAGAGCTGACCCTAGACATTTTTATCCAATTTTGAAGTTTGCAACTTAATTTTTGGTCTCTTCTCAGGCCAAAGTAAAAAGAAAAAATGTTTTTTAAAAATCCGACCTACCCTACCTAGATTTTCAGACTATGTTACCTGAAACACATCTCTTTTTTGGGCTTAGTGAATACAAGGGAGTTATAGGGAGGGGGTATTTTCATTAAAGCTGAAATAATTGGTATGTAATTAAAATGATTCAACAGGAACACAAGCGACATGAATGTAAGGGAATGGGGATTAGACAGACTGAAGCCAAGGAACACTTCCCAAAGTGAGAAGAGATAGGAACATAGTAAGTGTTATGGTAAAATGGTGCAAATACATATTGGAGTGAAGTTTGGGCCACATTGATTAGGGGTGTGCTAATAAAGCCTTCACATACAAATATACATAAATAAACATAATAAAAAGACGCCCACCTTTTACAGGTTCCATGTTAAAGTTGCTATAGCTGATGATTTTCATATTCTAAATTTTACTTGAAGGTGTTCCAAATCTCATAAAGGACTAACAAATGACAAAAATTCTTAGCAAAAAGCCAACGCTTTATTATAGCTCAAAGGGGTTAGCTGTGACCAAGTTGAACCCATGTAGGGTGTGGGGCAGAAAAAATGACCACTCCCTAATAGTCTCCAGCATGTACAGCCAGAACTGGATGATTCTTAAAAGAAGCTACTTTGATAATGGCTTCTGTCAAAAGTTTTGTTATTACTAAGCAATATCCTGACATACTTAGTAGAGCATGGGCCATATAAGGTGGGACAGCAGATCTGCTGCAGCCCATAACATCACTGTTGCCTGCACATGACTGTAAGGCTACATGCAGAGACCACTTGCAGCTTTCTTTTGACACTGCTTGTAGATTTCACTTCACAAGTAGCACTAGATTACTCCACAGTTGTCCATATAAAATATTATGACGCTGTACATTTCCCTATTTAATAATCAGAACACCCGAAAATTCGTTTGGTTACAGCCTCCGGTCTTGAACAATGCAGCATCTGGTAAATCTGATAAATCCTATCTATTCTTAGGACCATGTGCCTGAAATCTCCCCAAATCAACACAAGTTGACTGGGTGTCTTCTTTGACTGGGTGATCTGTTTGACCAGGTGACATATTTGACCTGCACTGAGGCCTGACTAATAACCTTTAGTCTCAGAGTAGCACTCACCAGTAACAAAGCCCCAGAGCACTGTTAGGTCCTAGTTAGGCACTGAGAGGTAAGGTGGGATGGAGTAGCTATTCACCTGGTATTTTGGATAGGGTGAAGGGTGAATTGATTGTTACAGTATTTGGGGGAGGGGGTTAGGCGAGTATCAATCTATATCATTGAAAAAGATAACGTTGTTGATGGATACATATTAATTATGTTTGTTTAATCACAAAACTAATCACTCGTCAGATACTTTTCCTATTTGTGATGCGTTTTCACCTAACCAGTCGCATCTCGCACCTCCTAGACCAGAGATAATAAGGTCAAAGGGCTAAAAACATCAATTTTCATAAAATTAAGTTTTTGCACATTTTAATTGATTGATGTCTCCGCTGCAATACTGTGGCAGGAAAATTTGAAAAAAATGGTCAAAATCTCCCAAATTCGTCAATTTTTATAGTCGCTAATCGCTGTTCTAATTTTGTTCAATATTTATAGGAAAATTCTTTGATAACCCCACAATAGATTGTTTTGCAAAGAATTTTTACTATTCATTCAAACATATTCAAATAGCCACACCTGTTTACTCTGATTTGGTACCAAGCTTATTGGGTTTATACCTTCTAGATTGCAACTGGCAACAAATGCACAGTGGATGTGTCATGTTGTTTTTCAGTAAATGTGGAGAAAAAGCCCCTAGCTTAGGCTTGTATATCTGAGAATCAGTTTTGACTGATTTTAAAATTGAAAAAATCACTAAAAAATCAGGAAATAATAGTATCCTGATGAAATTAAAAGTGAAATCAAGCTTGTGATCTGTTCTCCATGAATCTAACATAATCCTGAAATCTATTTTTGCGAGATATGACTGGTTAGGTGAAAACACATCACATTTGCCAATGGATATTTACGTCAGGTCAAGGTCAAGGTGAGGTTGGTGCGGCTCTGAGAAGCAGCGACATCTATATGAGAACTACCAGAGCAGATCACTCAGTACCTTCCGTGCTAAGAAGCTTGCACAAACATACAGTCGACTCTCACTACCTTGGACATTTACTCCCTCGGATCCCTTACTTCCTAATACAGTTGGCTGGTAGCTGTCCCTATATATCCCATTATATTTGGACTTGATTACTTGGATAATGTGCCTATAAGATATTTTTCCCTTAATTTTCCAAATTTGAGGAAGTTAGGGCCCATTGTTTGGCTTTGGTGGTGCTTCAACAAGCTCATTGAGAGTGATGATTCCCCCTTTCCTTCTGAGGAAAAATGCATCACGTTGACAAAGCACAATTATCATAGATTCCAGAAATGAAGAATGTACTGATTTATGTAAGGCTGTTATAGGGCCATTATGGTGCTGCAGATATGATGTGAACACCACAGAGGACCTAAAGACATGAGAAATTAATTTTTACATTTTTTTTTACAAATTAAAATTTTACCTATCCATGCCTTATACCTTTGTTATAATTTGATGTCAATTTTGAAAATGGCGCTTATTGCGTTTTGGAACCAAACTCTTCATATGCTGATCACTAGTTCTGAGTATCAAAGTCTATGATATCAATAACCCTATAGAGTACACCTTAAGCAAACTGATTGGGATCGATAAGGGGCAACTTGAACAATAAGAAACATAGTACTGTAGAAAAAGGCGTTCAGATTTGGGCATCTCACAAAGGCATAAAGTTCAGTGAGGCATTGTGTTTGCCTCAGATATCTCTTGAAAGGGACCTCTACATGTCTAGCACAATACAGGAGTAGTACCCATCTACCATGGAGTAACAAAGGGTCATATTTCGGTTGGATACCACACCACTGTTCTATTATCTATCATAACATGACTGAGCAGTTATCTTGTGGATAGGTCTACTATAGTGGGTCAACAGATAAGATTCTATCCTATATAACTGTGTCATGAACAAAATAGTGGGGACACATCAGTATATGACTGCCCGAGAAGGTAATCGTTCTTAAATTGTCCCCATGTTTCCATTTTTCTCTTTACTCTACCAATACTTGTTGTATGTGTCTCTCCTTCTTTCAGTATGTACTTACTGTATCGCGTTTTTTAAAAAGTGCAGGGGTTTCATACATGAGCAGGGTGGAAAGGGACATCTTTATCAATCCAGAATGAAACATCTATATAATATTCTATAAAACGCTTGGCCGTGCATTATAGCCTCAAGGAAGTCACGTGACCTTTAGTTATAGTGTAACAGTGCATGCTGAGCACAGGGCCACAGCAGTAAATAGTAAACAGACCCACAGACAACCTTAAAAATCATTGAAAAACTTTTTTAAACACAGAAATGGTGAAATATGTTTTATAAAGACAATAAAATGCTCTTTCTTCACATCTTGACTCTCTGTGACTCTATAATGGGTCATAGACCAACAGAGAATTTCGATGTGAAAAACGTTGAATCCTATTCTCTCAATAGAAGGTGTAATGGTAGCAGCAGCAGGACGTGTTCAGGACTCGGGGTTTGCGTGGGTGGTGTGTGCAGCATGTTTCCTGATCCAGGTCATGATGGCAGCATTTCTGCACACCTCTGGCATGTTCTACATCATGTTTAAAGATGGACTCGATGCTTCAGACAGTGCACTGTCGTTAATAACATCACTTAATATCTGTGTCATCTTTCTTGTGGGTAAGCATCATATTCCGATCCAATGGTTTGCTTTACCACATCTTTTTACTGGCCCGAGCTTTTCGCTGAAGTAAATATTCCTCTCTAGTGAGTATATCTGGTGATAGGATCCCTTAATTGAATCTGTCTTAGGCTAATTACCTGTTATTTAGGCCAAGTTTGATGTTAATGGTCAAATATGGTCAAGATGGAGAATAACATTGTGCATAATCTTATCACCCCCCCTCCCATTGCAATTACATTATACAAGATCCCACTGCTCTTGAATACAGTTCTATTGTATCCAACTCAGAAATAATACAGTTTTATTGTGCCCAACTCAGAAATAATACATTTTTACTGTATTTGGAACATGTTCATGAATTAAGGATTTAGAATTTAGTAAAAATCGGATATACTCATTTTAAACAAGGATACTTTATTCATTTGAAATATATTTAGAATTGTAATAAAAAGGCCATTTGAACAATTTTCTCATTTGAACTATTTTTTCATAAACGTCTGTCGAGTTAGCAGCTTAATAAAGAGTGAGTAGTTATACTCAACAATGTAGGTACGTTTGTTATGCCATTAATAACATCGTTATACACACAAAACATGAGGACTTAAAATATAGTGACATGTTTTTCATTTTAGGTCCAGTTGTTGGGGCTTTAACTGGACGATATGGAGAAAGGCCAATATCAATATTTGGAGTCATATTATCAACATTATCACTGGCTGGCTGTTCCTGTTTCAGTCAGGTACTTCTAAAACATTTGAAACATGTAATAGCTATAATCGGGAAATATGTATTTGCCTCATTTTATAAGCAGAATTAACGGTTTGTGAGTCTATACTGGCGTAGACATGCATCATGTCAAAGGGGCATTCTAACCACGCATACTTACCGCACGGCAGACTAAAATAGTACTAGAAATGTGAGTGGAAAACACTCAGTGAGAATGCCACTTTAACAGTAGAATGTTGATCACTACCGACATAGTATGCATACTGTACAGCAAAAAATTATTTACTACACAGTCCTGGTGTATCATGACAACATTTGTACATTGCAGATAATACATTATTCAACACTTAAAGATGTACAACTCCTATAAAGTGGTGTAATGCTTGAAATCTATTAAACCTAGCCATATTCACAGGTATGTCGTATGATGTGGTTGCAGGTGCATCTGTACTTTATTCTTCTGCTTGTTTGCTTTAGATAAATCACCTTCATATCCTGAATATGGTGGTATGAAACCTAAATACTGTTTTTCATTTTCCCACAGATTTATCACCTGTACATACTGTATGGTTTAGCTGCTGGCATTGGGTTAGGGATGACTTACAACTCCTCTCTCTCCATCATTCCCCAATACTTTGATAAGTACATGACGGTTGCTACCTGTATCATCTTGTGTGGGCCTGGAATCGGATCGTTCATATTTCCGCCAATAATTTATGCACTTGAAAACGCATTCGGATGGCGAGGAGTAATCCTTATGATTGCTGGACTAAATGCACAAACATTAATATGCTGTTGCTTTTTCCGACCAGTACAAGCAAAATATTCTCATATAAAAATAACTGAAAATGTTGATATAGGCAAATCTGAAAACCTCTTGGAAAATGATAAGATCTGTCAGCACACAGGAGTATGTGAACCTGAAGTTCACAGAGTGGTGATCTCAGAAAAACTCAAGAATTTATCACTTTTCAAAAATGTCACCTTCCTCTGTCTCCTCGGTTTAGGTCTCTTCATGAACTTCCCAGTAGGTATCGTGGGCACCCATTTTGGCAGTTATGTGTTGACTCTGGGATACACCAAAGCTGATGTAGTTCTGCTGTACATGGTGTGGGGGATCAGTTCTACCATCAGTCGGCTCATTTTGGGAATATTCGCCCAGGTTACTCATACTAACACTGGCCTACTGATCATGTGTGCTTGCATTCTGAATGGGGTCCTCACCCTTTTGCTCCCACACACCATCCAGCTGTGGTTTCTCTACATGTTTGTTGTCCTGTATCAAGCACTGCTGTCGTTTTATAACCTCCTCAACTTTACATTATTGGTGGAAACTGTGCACTCTGAACAGTCTTCACTCGCAATTGGCTTATCACTATCCTCCTGCACACCTGGAGTGGTAATTGGACCTCCCTTAGCAGGTGTGAATTAACTTTCAATCCCCCCACTCCTATTTAATAATTTGTACTATAGACCAATGCAGCAAGAAAGGGTGACCTTTCAGAATGTTGTTCAAAAAGTTTTTGAACATTTTAGAAGTGTGAACAACAGTTACATAGATAATACCTCAGGATCATATATTCTAGTATACAATATTTGAACAGAAATTTTCCTTGGAATCTCATGGTATGATAAGTTTGCAAACATAGCCAATACAGACAATGTAGTCAGGATTCTGCTAACACCCATGCAAACACAACTTTATTATGAAAAAGTTACCCATTCTTGCTGCATTGGTCTAATGATGAATCCACACACTCACTAATGTTTTTTAAAGTTTGGTGTGATCAAGACAAAGGGTTTGATCTATTCATATTCATATTCAGTTCATCAAACTAGATTGACTTGACTACTGCAATTTTGGTGCAGCTTAACAGTTATCGTATGCTCGTCATTCACGAACACTTGATTATTATATTGATGCATGTACATACTCAGTTACTTCGCTCATCAAGTAAGCAAATTGTACATTATGATAATGTATGCTAAGAAATAGAACTGAGTCATTGTGTTGTATTTCTTTCAGCATGGCTGTATGAGTCTACTCAGGGGTACAGCTCTTCATTCTATTTGTCTGGTGTGCTACTTATCATAGCTGGGCTAACAATGGTTCCACCAGCCTACAGAATCTACAGACTTGGCAAAACCAACTGAACAGAGCACCACTTCTCCAACACATCGTACATGTGCATCAAATTTCCTCATCCATTCTACAGATGAAAGTACATTGGTCTCTTATGGCGTACCAGAAATGAAGAGAAAGAACGAAATTTTCATATTTTATATTTAGGAATTCTCAAAAGTTGTGTGTATTTATTGGTAAAAGATTACTGAGACATTCCTTGTTATAACTCTAAGCAAAAATGAATAAATTTCTCATTACTTCATGCTTTCATGGCACAATGTATTCTACTTTTTTCATGTACTTCTGATGGAACTACTTTAACAATCCATTCATCTTCGTTAAAGCCTCAAAGTCTCAGAGCCATCCTAAAACATTTCCACACATTCTTGGTAGTCGCTTCAGATAGGTTCCAATCACTCATTGTGAGAACAGCTTTCCCGGAAATAGTGTACAAAAAATCAAATGGAAATTCAACAAATAGTAAATAGGGAAAAGCTAGTCTCAGCTCTTTCATGTCATTTTCATCATGTTAAATCTCCCAAGGGACAATCTGGTTTGAGTCTTTCTTGGGTGCTTTTTAATGTTTGCTTGAAATGAAGAAAAGGGTTTGTGTGGAGGGTTTTGCTCTGCTAGATCTTTATATGAATAGCTTCGGATCATTTCATACAATTTAAGGGGCAACCTAGATGTTTTGAGAAATCCAGAAAAATAAGTATCACGAGGGCAGCCTGGTAAACTGAGGATAACACTTTTATATTATTCCACACCAACACCACACCTCCCGGACAGTAGAGGGACCTACTGTGGTAGTGGTCATATGAATGGTCATGACACAAAAGTTACTCCCCCTTTGGCTGGTGACCTAGCCAATGTCAAAGACTATGGCATCATCTGTAAGAGTCTTTAATATGTATTTATTGCTGAACGATTCTCAATTGCAAAGAGCATCATCATATTATTTTACAGTTATATAAGGGGTGAATACATCACACAACAATTACAGTGCATATATATATTTTAGTTTTAATTGTACATGGAGATGATAATTGTATTTGGTATACAGTATAGTGTATATAAGTTATTATTAATATCTTAGGATAATCATTAGGGTAAAGGCATGATTTATCCAAATCATGCATTTTCTCCTCATCTGCACTTTATTAGAATTGCAAGTTGCCTTGAATAACGAAATAGGCCTACTAGATATAAAAACTCACCTGACTTTAAACATAATCCCCCCAATTTGCTAAAAAGGTGCTAGCCAAAATTGCTTTAATTTCTTTTATTGAAAAACGCTGTTATAATCCAACTCTCTCAGTTTCAATCAATGACTGGTCTGATTGCTTACGAGTTAAGAATGTAATAAATGCACCTTAAGTGACCAACCAATCTCAATTTGAATCAACACTAGAACTCGGTTGAGCAAACCATATCTTAAGTTATCCATCTCAGCTTTATCGAAAAAGTGGACAGAGTAAACTAGCCTATACAAGAGTATAACGGTTAGAATACGACCTAGAGGAGGTACAGTAAGTACAAGACGTGTGAAGAATCAGACTCACCACATAGTCTTAGAAGTGTGCCTCTGGGGGCACTCTGTCTGAGTGTCCTCTCTTAGAAGTGGTACATCAAAGGGTACCCTTGGGACAGCTATGGTTATTTGTAACTTTCAAAACTAATCAAGCTTTGGGGACCCAATTATTTTCCTGTCTAAACTATGTCTGTGCCCATGGTACCCTTTATTGAATGAAACCGTGTTGTGCCCTTCAGTGTGAGTTTTGGGTGAATTAGTTTATTTTCTTCATGAAAGATACATCAGAGATTTGTGGACATAATGGTACTGAGTGCTACCAGAATTGTTTCTTGACTGATTCATTAACACAGTCAGATAATAGGTATCCCTTAAAAGAACTTGCGGAATTTATGACATTTTTCATCTTATTCATCCAAAAATTAAGCATCCATTGGTATTGTAGGGAGGGGCATTGGAGGTTGTCTACTTAAAAAGATATAAACTACTGTAGAGTTCGTCTTTATGTAATTCGATTAAATAAGGACTCGAACCGCAGTTTTCATGTAGAGATGCAAGAACACAGGGTTTATTAGTCGTTCACCTGTACAACAATGCTAATCCTTGAAGTATATGAGGTTCGATCAATGTATGTTTGGCTTTCAAATAACTTTCTATATATTACACAGTCAGAGACCTGAGAAGGTCTGCCAGAGCAAGGGGGTGAGGACAGCTTATATACTGTCCGCCTCCGATAGGGGTGCCCCCTGGCTCCGGCCGCCCGAACTACCTTGTAGGCGTTCGATTACAATACTAATATTAGTGTCCCTACACCACCCCCCCCAGACATTACATACGCTTACGCTTTTAAATATATGTACAATATAATATAAACTCATACAACTGAGTTTATTTTAGTAAAGCGTTATGTTACGTCGTGAACACAGTAGGGTATATAAAAATATACAAAACTAATATTATTTACATAGGTGGTAATATATCCGAACGGCTCGACACATTTCGAATGATTAAGGACACTTGTATAGTATACATACAAACATATATAGATTAGCGACTAGAACAATTTGACATCTCTCATGACAAAAAAACATAGGAACAAAAAAACTGAAGATCCGGGCAGCCATCCTAACCTTTTTCAACATTGGTTAGGCACGAAGTACCATCCTTTCGGAAGGACTCGGGTGTGTGGTGCTCTCCTCTTCAACAGCCGTCCTGTCCCAAACTGGACAGGCACGTTCATTCGAACGGGTTAGTGGTGCTCTCCTCTTCATTCTCGTACTGCTGCCTCTGTTCTAACTGAACAGACACGTTCTTCCGAACGGGTGAATGGTGCTCTCCTCTTCAGATGTCTGGTCACCGTATTCATCTTGCGTACTTCGGTTACTGCTGTTTGATGGTTCAGTAGACGTTCATACTACACTAACTCGTTCTCTTTCGAATATCAAATCACTCCTATTTTCTCACTCTTGAATCGTGGGCTCACCCTTCCTCACTCTGGTTCTTTAGCAGTTCCAGAGCGGATTCGCGGGTGCCATCCCACTCGTCCAAGAACACTCCAAATACCTGCTGGAACTTGACGTTCATAGCCTCGTTCCGGTCATTTGACTCCTGCAGGCGTTTCTGAGCCAAAGCAGTCCGTGATGCGGCTAGCTTGGCTTCGTTCCGAATTTTATTCGTTTCGGCGGCCAGAAGCGCCTCATTATCTTTTTCCAGGTTCGTTCTGGTTCTGGCCTCCTGTTCAACCAGAGAGCGGGCAAACAAGTTCGCCACCCCCTGGTTGTATCGGACAGCCAATTCCCTCTGAGTTTCCTGGAAGTCGTCCACTGCCTGCCGGGCTTGGGCGCACACCACTTTGTCACTCGGATCAAAATACAGATCCACCGGTCTCGTGCTCAGTCGGGGCCTATTGTCCGGAATCTGAGTCAGTACAGGTTCGACACGTGCCGGAACCTTCTGTGCGCTCAATTCTGGGAAATCACCCGTCTCCGGCTCACGGGCCGGTTCTTTCCGGTCGAACCAAGCAGGTGGATTATCACTCTGCGAAGCTGACGCTGATGCCGAACCTGCTGACGAGGACGGACGTGACTCCGACCCCCCACTCATTGGTGACTGATAGTCAGTCGAATCTCTCCGTTTCTGCTGCTTTGATCTGGAGTCACGAGCCACAGCCAGGGGCTTCTTAAACTCCGATCTTTCGGGAGAATCGGACCGAGATTTCTTTCCTTTGACACTTGCTGGGCTGCGGCTAGCTCGCCTCTTCTCGTCAATCTTTGCCTTGGGTGGATCACCCCTCCATTCACACACTCTAGAGAATAGTTCATTCGTCATTTGAAATTTCCCCCGAGCTCTCACTAGGGCAATTCTCGCACATATCTTGCCCTTCTTGGACTCATGCACATTACAGAATGAATCCGTCTTCACGCCGATGTGCTTGAAGTCCGAAGGGATCATTCTGTTGTATTCTGTCATCACTTTGTCGTGCAGGCTCATTACCTTCTCGCGCGCTGCACTCAGTCCGGGGCTTTGGCAAAACTTCAGATGGCGAAGCATGACACCCCTTCGGGGAGTAACGCAACCATTGCAGGTTGCACTATCCCTCTGTCCTTTCTGATTGGCACATTCGTAGACCACCGTGTGGTGGAAGTGCCGTTCGCATAGATGCCTCAGGAACCGCATTGCTGTCGGATATGTCCTGTCCTTTCCTTTCTCCTCTATGCAAATGGCGAACGGGCAATATCGCTCACCGTCTTTCTGATACCAACATAAGTAGGCCCAGCGCAACTTTGACTTCTGGTCTCTTATGTAGTAACTATCGGGGTATTTCGTTAGTTGTTTAAACCACTCCGTATAGAAATCTGATGGCAAGGGATCGTCCTCGGTTTCCCGAATCCAATCTTCGTCATCGCTTTCGTCATTCATATTTCGGGGTTCGGGGCAACCGTACGCTTTCTTGCCCTACGCACATTCCTCGAACGAACCCGGAATGAAGTGTGCGAACTTCGCCTCACTATTCTTCCAGATTCGTTGATTTCTTTCCCGTTCTTCCTCATCTTTCGATCCCTCTTCACCCTCTCCCTCTTCTTCCTCCTCTGGTTCCTCCTCATTTGGAACCTCCATCTTGTCCTCCGGATCCTGTGTGGTTGGATCCGGATCGGTTTCCGGAGGTTCGTCACCCGAATCTGGTCCAGACTCGTCGTCCGGACTATCTACGGGTTCAGTCACTTTAATTGCCTTCTTAGTGGCTCCTTTGATAATACCACTGACCTTGGCGGCGGCAGCAGCCTGAACGGCAGCCATCCGTCCCTCCAGTGGGTTATCACTCGAAGGATCTTTCCTGCCCACTACCTCTGTGACTTTAGCAATCACTTTCGGAGGCACAGTCATTTTTGTGTCTTTCTTAGATTCCTTCAACTTCTTTTTTTCTTTCGCTGACAGAACCGGTGTGAAGGCACCCTGGTCACTGTCAGATTCGGTGTCGGTCAGAGACTTTTTCTTCGTCTTTCCCTTCACGCCTTTACCTTTCGTTTTCTTTGGGGTCTCCTCTCCTTCGGTTTCGCTCCCTGTTGACACACCACCTTTTTGTTTGGCGGCCTTCAGGATTGCTTTGCCCTTTCGGATGGAAGCCAGTCGTTCTTTATGCTCAGCAGAGGTCAGTTCTTCCTCTGCCCCGGGAACATATGCCCTAGTGGCGTAGGTCCCCTCTCGAATCATCGTGCTGATGATTCCGTTCAATTTCTCCTCCGGCTCCGAACACTCCTCCAGTCGACGAAGTAATTCGTCTCCATTCAGAGTGTAGAGCCTCGGGACGTCCGGATGCTCCGCTCGTTCTACCCAGTCTTCTGCAGTCCTGGGTTCTTTCTCCATGTCGGGTTCCCGGTACAGTACCTCTCCTGCAATATCCATTCCGGTCACCCCCATTCCAGTATGGTCAGTCAATACATGGGGTAGGTTCGGAAGGCGATTCTGTCGATATGCGATTTCGCAATCGAACATCGCCCTTCGGAACGGCTGACTCACTTGCAGTCCAGTCTCAGTTCGGTTGTAAAACAGGAGCCATTCGGATGGCAGTGCTTGGTACTCTGTCGGGGATAGGAAGTGTCGAACGCAGTCCCTAGTGGTTGCGTCCCAACACTTTCGGTCTCCTTCTAAGATCCGGTCGTGAATATGGACTTCCCGACCGTCATACCTTGATTTAAAGCCATCCAGATTCGGCTCGAGCAGCGGCTCGTCCGATCGTTCCAGGATTTCTTCAATCTCCATTCCTTCCATTCCCGTGCTACTCTCCTCTGCTCCGGATTCATTCAATGCACTTTCTTCGTTCTTGGTAACTGGCGACATCGCCTCGGTCTCCATAAATGCTTCGGACACCTCGTCGAGGGCCGATCGTTCGGAATGAGAGCCAGACGCCGAAGCCATCGTGACACTCAAAAAGTTCTTTCACTCGATAATAAATGAATGACAGGTACCAGGACCCTTTCTGCGGGATCCTGGCGACTTCACCCACCTGCTATACACCGAGTTCACTTTCAAACAGTCTTTATCTCCTCGCTTTTGTGCTCTGATACGCTTCCCCTTGCTCTGTCCGGCGAACCGTAAACAAATATGGCGGATTGCTGACCCGCGTCGACCTTTGCGCACGCGCGTCGGTCTCGCGAGATACCGCGCATTCGGCGAGACTTCAGTTTTCCCGCGCTTGCAAAATATAAACAATCATTCATCCTTCCCGCGCGTCACGCATTACGATCAGGTAATTATAGCACTGATACCCTCACCGCCCTGTCGAATTCATCTCGAGTCCTTATGGATCTAAATACGGATAGCAACTACTAATCCGCCGGATTATCCGTCCATTACCCACTGGCACATTCACAGGTAAGTTTGTTGGATTTCTGACTTTTATCGTGATCATTCCTACATATAAGACGAATTACCCGGTTACCCCGGTAATTATGACAATATTTAACTGATTACATCGTTGTGTTTCAGGTTAGGTAACAGCACCCCTCACCCTCAATCTAGGGCTGCGACGAACCCCTACTGGATTCTCTTTACACCTGACATTCGGAGAGGTTTTCGCCCGTTCCCTCGTAGCCACAGAGGGGACAGTCCTTCTCTTCCTGTCTGCACCTGCCGAGACATTCTTTGTTTTCTCCGATCGCTTTGGAGATGATTTAATTTGCACCGATTCCTTCCTCACCTTCCTGGGTCTACCCGGACCCCTCTTCTCGATTACTTTATCTAACTCTCTTTTCATCTCCTCCTTCTCCTCTTGTCCCATCTTGAACATTTCCGTGGAGTACTCTCTCCCCTTCCATGGTTTCAACCGGGCCACATTCGATTTCTGATTCCTCCCGAAGGTATCTCTCATCAGGACCGTATCATCACTTACTCTCTGGGTAATCCTCCACGGACCATCCCAATTATCTCTCAGCTTGATGCCAACCAGAGGTTCGTGGTATCTCGCTACTAAGTCCCCTACCGCAAACCGCCGAACCTTTAGATTAGTATCATAGCCCACTTTCTGCCATTTAGCTGTCTTTCCTAATTCCTTCCTTACTAATTCGTATGCCTTCCGGAATTGTTCCTTCAACGCCTCCACAAACATGATCTGACACGGGACATCTGGATTCATACCAACTACTCCGAACACTAGGTCCGCTGGCATAATCAGATCCTCCCCGAATACTAACAGATTCGGAGAGCAGTTCGTACTCGCATGTACCGTGCTATTATAAGCATGGCAAACGAAGTCGCACTGTTCATCCCAATCATCCATCTCTTGATTTACTAAACTCTTCAGGACCTGTATTAGGGTACGATTGAATCTTTCCACCTGACCATCACTCTGTGGTTGATACGGATTGGTTCGGGTCTTGCAAATGGCCAATTGATGACACATTTCCTGCCATAGATTCGATTCGAACTCTCTCCCTTGGTCGCTATGCAACATCAGAGGCACTCCCAAGTACAGTATCCATCCCTTCACTAACATTCTAGCACAAGTTGCTGCTTTGTGATCCTTCATTGGGAATACCTTCGTATACTTCGTGTAGTAATCCGTTACTACCATCATACATGTATTTCCTTCCGGAGTTGTCACAAATCCTGTGATTATATCCACTGCCACTCTTGCGAACCTGACTCCAAACAGTTCCTGGGTTAAGGGCATTTTACCCAACCCAGGCCCGGGCTTGCTCGTACAACATTTCGGACAAGTGTCTATCCATCTCAACAGATCCGTACTCATACCTGGCCAGTAATACATTCTAGCCAGCCTTTCCAGAGACCGTTTCCTCCCAAAATGGCCACTGGTCCGATGCCCATGGCAAAAGAACATTATATCCCTTCGCATGGCAGTAGGAATAAAGATCTGTCTCGACTTATTTCCCAACGCATTCGTCTTCCACCTATAGATCAGTCCATTCACCACCTCTAACTCTGTCCATTGAGCTATTAGTCGCCTCATCTCCCTGTTCTCCAACGATATTGCTGGCCGAGTCGGGACCCTTCCTTCTACAAGGAACATCTTCAGACGGATACTATTCGCATCTCTCTCCTGGAAGCTCTTAATGGAGTTCTCGTCCCATTCTAGTATCATGGGTTCGAGATCTCTAAAAGGCTTCCGGACTCCTGCCAACACGGCATTATGCTTTCCACAATCATCACATCCGTCATTCTGACACTTCCTCACCGGGATTCGCGACAACGCATCAGCGTTTACATGCTTAGCCCCCTTTCTATGCTGAATTTGGCTATGGTCCAATCCGAACTCAGATAGGTGTGCCAACCACCGTCCTATCATACCTTCCGCGTCCTTAAAGTTTAATAACCACCGGAGGGAGGAATGATCCGTACGTAAAGTAAAATCAGATCCCCACAAAAAGTGCTTATATTTCTTTGTATATACTACCACTGCCAATAATTCCCTCTTTGTCGTACAATAATTTCTTTGTGCCTTACTCATTGTATTGCTTGCAAATGCGATTGGAACCTCTTTCCCATCTTGGACTTGAGACAAAGCTGCCCCTATACTTTCATTGCTCGCATCAGTGTCTAATATGAAATGACCGTCCGCAGTGGGGTATTTCAAAACTGGTGTTTCCACGAACAACCGTTTAATCAGTTCGAATGATTCCCCTTGCTCTTTCCCCCATGGGAACTTCTCCTTACGTTTCCCCGGGGTCCAGTGCAACAGACATTGTATTGGATAACTTATCCGGGAGTATCCTGGTAAGAAATCTCTATAATAAGAACAAAATCCTAGGAAGGATCTTACTTCTTTCGGTCCTTTAGGAATGCTCCAGTCTGTTACAGTCTTAACTTTCTCCGGATCAGCCTTCACCCCATCTGTTGAGATGATCCGTCCTAGATAGTTAATACTCTTCTGAAACATATTACACTTTTTAGCTTTCAGCTTTAACCCATTCGAGATTATTCGCTGCAACACCAACTTCAGGTTCTCCAGGCATTCCTCGAATGTCTTTCCGAATATGATCACATCGTCCAGATATACTAGACATTTCTTCCACAATAAGTCACTCAGTAAAGTCTCCATCATTGCTTCAAACGTGGCCGGAGCATTACAGAGTCCGAATGGCATCACGTTATACTGGAACAACCCTACATGGCTCGAAAACACAGTTTTCTCCTTGTCTTCTTCTTTCATTCCTACCTGCCAATAGCCAGACTGCAAATCAATCGTACAAAACCATTTATTTCCTCCGAGGGAATCAATGGTCTCATCTATCCGGGGGAGCGGATACGAATTCTTTTTAGTCAAGCCATTCAGTTTTCGGTAGTCTATACAGAATCGGATACTCCCATCCTTCTTTGTTACCATACATACTGGACTACTCCAAGGGCTGGTGCTCGGAGTTATCACTCTTTCCGCCAACATCTTCGTAATCTCCTCTTCCGCCACCACTTTCTTTGCTAGCGGAAGACGTCTATATGGTATCTTTACTGGATTCGCCCCTTCTGTGTTAATTGAGTGCAGGACTCGATCCGTTCGTCCCAACGGCTCTCCGGGCCGCGCAAAGGCTAAACTACACTCAGTTAACATCTCCCTCAGGGCTTTCCTCTGTTCCTCCGTCTCTACTCCGGATCCCTCTATTAACTTTTCCAATCCTTCTTCCATTACTTCATTGTTCGGGACTAGTCCACTTCCATTCTCAAAGCTACTGGTGACCGCTTCCGCGGATATCACTTCTCCCACTACAGTGCCTTTCTCTAGGTAGATGGTTTTCGAACCCGGGTTCGTTATAGGGGCCACCCCCCATGCTATGTTGCCTATCAGGGTGTCGGCTGATTCCAAACCCCTCTTTCCCAACACTGTCACATTAGGTTCGAAAACCCCCGGAACGCCCCTCTTCATCCTACTGGAGGCTATTAACACATCACATGCCATTCCGGGAGGTATTTTTACCGTCTGTACCACACTCGCTACTCCACTAACTTCTCGTGCCAGGCATTGTATCCTGTCTTTGTAGGGACGATTTACTTTCAACATTCCAGTGATGGGATCCAATTTTACCCCATATAAGGAAGCGAAATCCATCCCAATGATACCATCATCCTCTATCCCAGCGACAGTAGGGGAAATGATATATTCCCTACCACCCACCAAGATGATCATACAAGTTCTACCAAACGTTCGTATCTTGCTCCCATCAGCCGCACATGCATTTACCCTCGTTGTGAGGTCATCATCCATGTTCGACACCAGATCGTAGAATCTTTTCGACATAGCGGAGTGGCTAGCTCCGGTATCCAACAAAAATTCTCCCATTCTGCCGTTTACAGATACGGACACATACCATCTCTTTCCTCCCATCATAGAGGGATTACTTGCGAACCTTTTGATGTCGTCTGCCATGTCAAAATTGAATCCGAATCCTTTCAAATACTCCAGACACGGATGACCTTGGGGAAGGCGGATCCCCCCGATCCTGGATAGTTCCTCTACCCAACCTTCCTCTCTAGTGGTGATCGGTTTCCCTTCTTTGCTCTCCCTGGCAACTGTCTCACCAATACCCCCAGCCCCACATGTTTTCGGCTCATCAGCATTTCCCATGCTGCTGGGCGGATACATTACAGACTCCTCAATCGCGTTCGTATGGATTGTATCCTGGCATACTTTATTCGGGGTCGTCAGCTTGCCTTCACGGACAACCCCCTCTAATTTCCCGTCTCCTCTCTCTTTCTTTCCCTCCAAACTGGTTTCTCGGCCGTACATTCGGCTGCGAAATGTCCGGTCTCCTGGCACCTGAAACACTTCACCGTTGCTCGATCTAGCTTCGGTCGTTTCTGATAGTCCAACAATCCTTTCATTTCCTCCATCATGGCCATTAACCGTTTCTCATTCTCTGATGACGCTCCTAGCTGGGGGGTAGGGATGGGTTTAGAGCTTGCCTCTACTGGCTTCTCTTTCTCGGGTGGTTTACTACCATTTTTCTTCCACCGATTCTTTCGATCCCACTTATCTCCCCCTATTGCTGCAATTCTTTCCTCATCCGAACCAGCGTCCGAATCGCTTTCCTCTGGAGCAGCCGTATGTGCAGACGCCACTCTTTGGTTGGGTACGAACCCAGAAAGTAGTCGTTTCTTCTTTTCATGCTGATCGATAGCCAAAAAGAAGTCTACCATTGAGGATCCTCGCCCCCATTCCTTCTGGACGAGTTCAGCATGGGACGGATCCCTCAGTCCTTTTATGAAGTGTGTGAATAGTTCATCTAAGAAATATTCATCATCCCGTCTCCAATAAGGTCGAGCCTTTTGCAATAATCTTTGAAGCTCTAGTCCGAATACTTTCGGAGACTCTTTTGGTTTCTGTGTTCGTACCTGGAACTCCGACCAAGGATCATTCGCGGACAGCACCCCAAAAATGTGTGTGGCGGCTGCCACCAATTGGTCATAGTTTCCATCTTCTCCATACGTCTCTCGCCAATCATCTACAGCTATTCGTCCCGGACCCTCACTCAACCATTTAATGAGAGGACCCAAGGAAGCCTCCTTGTCCCACCCATGATAACGGTTATCGTCGCAAAAGTCTTGGTAGCTTTCCTTCCAATTCTCTCCATTGAACCGTCGGGGAGTTCGAACAGGCTTCCTGGCACTGTTCTGACTCCATACCAGTCTATCAGACTGCCTCCGGCTCCATTCCATTATTTCTGACTCATCTTCCCGGGTCCGACTGCAACAGTCTATCCCCATTCCTTGTATACAAGGATCGGATTCCACTATGGCAGCAACCCTCCGGCCCATAGATGATCGTTTTGTCAACCTCCTCGGGGCAGGGACCGGTCTTGGTGCCCCTCCTCTTGGATTTGGCTGAGTTCGTTCAGGACTGGGGGGGTAACCTCCGTACGAACCAGGGTTCGGCACAGTTCCGGCTCCTCCTCCCGGATTCGTTCCGGGGTTCGGAGCACCACCTGTCCCCCTGCTCGGAATCGATCCTCCCCCTTCGTTATAGGACTGATGTCCTTCGTTCGATCCGGCTCCGGGTAATGGTGCCCGATACTGGTAGGTTATATTATATATGGGTGGTGGTGGTACCGTATAATTATGTCCTGCCAGCGTGTCATCCGCAAAGGGATGCAGAGAGCCGTAACTATGGTTCATTCTTTTGGGTGGGGCCTCGCTCGTGATATCATGGGTGCTAGAGATTTCTTTCTCCTCGGTTCCCCCATACGTGACTTTACGATAAGTCTCATTCGGAACAGTCCCTCCCTGGGTTCGTTCATACTTCCCCTCCGAAACAACCCCCCGTGTTTCGATGGGCTCTACTGTACTCAATATCGGACTAGGTGTGGATGCAACGTGTTTAGGTAGCTTGGCTCCCTCATTCATTGTTTCCCGCCTCCTAGTCTCTTCTTCTTTGCTGATCTCCTCTATCTGACTCTGATAAGCCAGGTAGGTATCATTGATTTCATCTTTCTTCTTCTGAATATTTTCGAGGTCAGTCTTCATGTCGATTCGAGCTTGCTTCAACGCCTCTCGTTCTTGCTCGAACTGTTCCCGCAGGGCCTCGCCGGCTTTCTCTTCCTTCGAATAATCAGCCTTGATTTTCTTGACCCTTTTGGATTGTCGTTCGATCTCGCTTTCATAGGTATCCCGAAGATCACGACTTCGGCGAGCCTCTTCCTTCTCTTTCTGGAGTTGTGCTTGCTCCTCGGTCAGACTGTGTTGAGCAATCTTAACCTTCTGTTGGACCTTGGCCAACTGAGAAGTTTCGAGAGCCAACTGTTCACTTATATATTTCCTATCCGCTTGGATTCTGGATTTTACTTCACTCAATTCCGCTGCTTCCTTCTGGTTCTGTGCGATTACCCTTGCCTTTTCGTTGGCTAATCGGATCAAATCTTCATTCATGGCTGTATGCCGATCCCTCATTGACTCCTCTTCTGCTTTCAATTTCTCGCAGTAGGCGTCATAATCAGGGACCTGTCGACCTCTTCTAGACAAATCTCGTTCCATATGTCCGAGGTTCGGTTCGGAGGGAAGCATGTCCGCCCATGGGTTCCCTCTGAACGGATTGGTGTTCGGCACTGTTCTGGTAGGAGGAAATTCTCCCGGAGTTCGAAAAATCAGACTCCTCTTTCGAGATTTTTTATTCTCTGGGGTATGCATTCGAGAGGCAATATCCCAGATTTCATTTATTTGGGCGACTGTGTAGTCCAGTTCCCCATCTTCCAGCTCGGCTCCCGATCCTTCATCCCCCCCGTTCCTTGACTGAGCCTCTGCCAGGGTCAGTCCGCTATCTTCTACATAAAAATCCTGGTCACGGCACCAGTGTAGAGTTCGTCTTTATGTAATTCGATTAAATAAGGACTCGAACCGCAGTTTTCATGTAGAGATGCAAGAACACAGGGTTTATTAGTCGTTCACCTGTACAACAATGCTAATCCTTGAAGTATATGAGGTTCGATCAATGTATGTTTGGCTTTCAAATAACTTTCTATATATTACACAGTCAGAGACCTGAGAAGGTCTGCCAGAGCAAGGGGGTGAGGACAGCTTATATACTGTCTGCCTCCGATAGGGGTGCCCCCTGGCTCCGGCCGCCCGAACTACCTTGTAGGCGTTCGATTACAATACTAATATTAGTGTCCCTACACTACTGTGTAGGCCTACCGTTGTCATTGTAGTCTTCCCTCCCATAATCAGTGTCCCTTTGACAGGTGGCTGTGTATGGTGTGATACATATAGATATTTCAATCATGATTTTTCTAAATTGGATTATGCCATGGTAAGGCGGGCAAATTGTGGAAGAATAAACCTACATCTAACGATATTCTAAAACAATAATTTGTTTGATTTTCTAACTTAAAGCGCCTAGATGTTATTTACTAACATCTAGGCCCAGCAAAACTGCCTGTGGTTTCTATTAACAATATCCTGAACCCTCTGGCTAATCTCAAACCATAACTTAAGCCAATGTATAGTCAAGGGTTTGTGCTGAGGCCGTTTTCATGGCAAGGCTTACAGGTCCATGTTTTTTACCATGAGATTGGTCCTTTTCGAGTACCTATCCATAGACCACTTAGGCCTGGCGCGGTGGTCCTTACACCCAGGATTTACAGCTCAGAGGGGGTGGTGTGTGGTTACTTTTGGCATCACTATTCACTCCCAGCTTCTATAAACACTTCACCTTTAACACTGCTCGACCAAAGGCACCTTTGACCAGAACCTGCCATGTACCACAAGAAACCAGGTAGCATGTTGCTAGTAGAACTACCTTCCTGTGGGCCTACTGTGACTAATTAGCCCAATAGGCACAGATCCATTGAATCAACATTGATGAATGGTTGTCAACTTTAATTTAACGTTGATTTAATGTCGATTCAATGGTCATCTGAATTATGTGCCCACTGAGAGGAGGAGAAGGATTTGCTTGAATGTAAACAATGGGAATATTAATGAGTAAAGCCTGATGGCAAGAGGTTGTCTGTATCAGTTTAACGAATTCTGTATTTTACACTACAACGCCTCTTATTAAATTTATCAAAGGTGGAAAAAACTCTCCAACATCTTCCATTGGTAGTCCTAACATCTAAAAATAATGAATCAGATGAGCTGAAAATAGCTTTTCCCTTCTTGTTATTTCTATAAAATCGGTTTGAATCATTTTCAAACTATTCTTATGAGAGCTGCCCTCCTCATAAATCTTCTCACATTGAGATTCAATAAGTGCCTGGCTTTGAGTAATTGGAGCTTTTGTGAATCGACTACAGAGAATGTTGGGAAACATTTCAAGATGGCTTTGTGGCTTTGACTAAGATGGATTGTTATCAAATGTAGTTCTAACAGAAATACATAGAAACAGTTGGAATGAAGTGTAAGCAAACTCGAAATTGAAACTGGAGGATAATTGGATTGTGTCCTGAATTTACTCAAATGGAGGAAATGAATTATGACTTCATAATAACATTGCGAAAGCATATAAGAGAAAGAGTCCTTTCTAATGAGAAGGGATACCAATACCTTAATAGCTTTAAATCTTTAAAGAATTGGTTACTATTTTTCTCCATATGTGCACTGTAATGTACAAGTCATTGTTGAAGGCCAAGTTCCTTTCCCTGGAGATAGAGGTTTTGGACACATGTAGGATGTATGCCGGCTTCAAGGAGAGATTAATATACAATTTCATAAGAAAAGGGCCTAGCAGTGCTCTAATTAGTTTTGCCCAGTTTGTCGAAGCTGTAGGCTGGTAGACCCATTGTAAGCCCAGCCATGATGAGTAAAACACCAGACAGGTAGAATGATGAACTGTACCCCTTGGTAGACTCATACAGCCATGCTGAAAAAAAAATACAAACATGTTTATTTAGTTTTGTGTAGAGGGAAACAAGGAGAGGTCTTTACCCAGCCAAAATTCTGAAAATATCGATCAGGTAGGTACAGATTCCTGCTTTTTTTTAGATTCCTGTTCCTATTAGTGGACCCCCTGTCTCTGCTAGTGACCCCATTCTACGTTTTTCGAGGTTGGTGAATTCAGTCTTACTGTGTTGCGCTGGTATTTCTCAGATTTCTCAGATTGTAATTAGAAAGACAATATTGTTAATATGAAACAAAAGAGAAGTTTTTAATGTGTGATACCTATAAGGGTTATCAATGGTGAGCTTTTAACTCCTATTCAATTTCTAAACATTTTAATAGGCAATCTAAATATCAAATCAGAGTGCTGAATAAAAGTAAATACAAACCTGCCATGGGAGGTCCAATGGCAACTCCAGGAGTACAAAAGCCAATAGTTAATCCAATCGCGATTGAGGACTGTCTTGAATGCACAGACTCCACAAGTATTGTTATGCTTAGGAGGCAATAAAAAGACAGCAGTGCTTGGTGTTGGGTAGCAAAGATGTAGAGTAACCATGACTGGGTCATATGTGGGAGCACAATAGTGAATACCCCATTCACAATACATGAGCATAGTATCAAAAGGCCAGTGTTAGTACGAGTCACTTGTGCAAATATTCCGACCATGAGCCGACTGATGGTAGAACTGATCCCCCACACCATGTACATCAGAACTACATCAGCTCTGTTGTATCCCAGAGTCAGTACGTAGCTGCCAAAATGGGTGCCCACTATACTTACAGGGAAGTTTATGAAGAGACGTAGACCAAGTACACAGAGAAAGGTACGATTTTTGAAAAGTGAAAGAATGCTGATCTTTTCTGAAGTCAACCCTTTTTCACGAATCGTCATGTCTTCTACTGCTTCAAGGTGACCCTCAGAAGTATCTATTCTGTTTTCCTGCTGTGTGTTGGCTACAACATATTTGTAGCCTTCATCAGTTGTATTGAAACTACTTTTCTGTGTACTTACTTTTGCATTGCTTAAAAACTTGGAATCTACTTCGAATTCAGTGTCCCTTGGGCGGACTCTAACTTCACATGGTTTTTTTCCCTGACATATCTGATAATGCTCACAAACTTTCTCAGATTTGATAAAATCTAAATCTTCAGTTAATGTCATTCCTTTAGAGTTTGCTGGTGCAGGTCTAAAAAGACAACAGCATACCAGTGTCTGTGCATTTAATCCAGCAATGATAAGAATTACTCCTCGCCATCCAAACTGATTCTCCAGTGCATTTATTATGGGGGGGAATATAAAGGATCCAACTCCAGGTCCACACAAGGTGATACAGGTAGCGACCCTCATGTATTTGTCAAAGTATTGGGGGATGATGGAGAGAGAAGAGTTGTAGGTCATTCCTAGCCCGATGCCAGCAGCCACACCATACAGTATGTACAGGTGGTAAACCTGTAGAAAAAGGAAGACTGGATTTAAGAGCTCATAAATCATCATTGTCTAATGCGTTATGTGTACGTAGGACGTACAGTCCTTGTCATGATATAATATACCACACAGTGTAAACAGCTACTTTGAGTACGGTATAACCATTTTTTCAGTTTGCGGCAACCCTGTTGAGTCATCATAATGCATGGACTAAAACATTATAAACCCATGATCTGTAATTTCTCCTTTTACAATAAGCAATGTTTTCCCTCTTAACTGTCTGACTTTTTTTTATATAGGTAGATTAAAAAATACCTGAGTCGAAAATGAACAGCAGGCTAGTGCTACCGTTGATAAGAAAGCTCCACATAAGGATATTAGCCTTTCTCCATATCGGTCGGTTAAAGCACCCGTCACTGCACCTGAAATTAAGAAATACCTAGATTTTACATGATTATGTTTCATGTCCACAAAATATTATCAATCTTCACGAATTCCTTATTTAAACCTGATGAATAGTCATAATTAAATGATAACATTTTAAGTTTCTGGATATTTATGGGGAATCATGAATAAAAAATAAACATATGAAATTATTTGTATTTAGAAATACTTTCAATTAAGCTCGGCCTAGGAAAGACTGTGACCCAGGAACAAATTGGATTTGATGAGTATAAGCAGCCAGTTCTATACTTACACATGAGGAAGATGACACAGATATTAAGGGATGTTATTAACGACAGTGCACTGTCTGAAGCATCGAGTCCATCTTTAAACATGATGTAGAACATGCCAGAGGTGTGCAGGAAGGCTGCCATCATGACCTGGATCAGGAAACATGCTGCACACACCACCCACGCAAACCCTGAGTCCTGAACACCTCCCGCTGCTGCTACCATTTCACCTTCTATAATATATTATAAAACACTAGGCCATGCATTATAGCCTCAGAGATGTCACATGACTGTTCGTTAGAGGGTAACAGTGCAGACTGGGCACAGAGCCATAGCAGTGAACAGTAAACAAAGGCACACAAAATGTTAACAAAGCCATGGAAACCCTTAGCAAAGCCACTGAATTTGTGAAATACGGTTTATAAAGATAATAAAACACTTGTTCTTTATACCTGCACTATCTGTGACTCTATAATGCACTTATAAAGGCTGGACACTATTGTGCATTTAAAAGCAACAGAGAGTCTCCACGTTATCATTTTCCATTCTCTAAATTTAGATGACTCATTTTGTATTGATAAATATCCTTTCAATCCTGCCCTTGTATGAAACACCTTCACTTTTAGAAACAGCAATACAGTAAGTACAGACTTAGAGAAGGCAAGACACATACAAGAAGAAGAGGTAGAGTTAAGAAAAAATGGAAATATGGAGACAATTAAAGAATTGTTACCTTCTCGGGCAGTCATATATACTGATGTGTTCCCACCTTTTTGTTTATGACATAGTTATATGATAGAATCTTATCTGTTGACCCACTATAGTAGACCTATACACAAGATAACTGCTCAGTCCTGTTATGATAGCTGATAGAAAAACAGTGGTCTGGTACACTGTAAAAAAGTTACTGTATTTAAACAGCGCAATGTGCTGTATATCTACAGCATTATTTGCTGTATAATTACAGCATTATGTACTGTAGATTGGGTCTCCAGCAATGTTGCTGTAGATAAACAGTGCATTGTGCTGTAGATTACTGCCACTAGGTGGCAGCAGTATACCATTTTTGTAGTAACTATTCCACCCAACCCTTTCAATGCAGTTATCACAAAGTGTATTGTTATTCGCATAATTGTGTTGAATAATACAAAAAAAACTAGCAAAAGTATAGAATAGACACCACATTGGTGGGCAAAGTTAAATGCATAAGTGCCTTGACTGGGAAATAGCTGGTTTCACAGACAGTTCAGCTGTATTATAGCAGGAATAAACCATTACATTGTGTAGAGTGTATTATCCTAGATGAAATTGAACTACTATGCAAGAAACTACTTTCCATGCATGCATATCAGTTGATATTAATTGATGACAACAACAATATGGAACCTACAGTAGAAGTTGCCGTAACTTTACAGCACCCAGTTGCTGTACATGTACAGCAAAATCTACTGGAACAAAAGTTGCTAGCAACTTTTGCTGTAAATTTACAGTAGACGTTGCTGTAAATGTACAGCAAGTCAGTTGCTGTACACCTACAGCAAAATCTACTGGAACAAAATATGTTTAAACAAGTTTATATTATTGAAAGGTATATATATCTTGGCTCCTTGGAACACTTTTTGATACACCTCTAACCCTAGCGGTTCATCTTTTATTGTCTCGCGAACTCGATTGTCTGTTTTCGGGTGACTCCGGGACCAAAATATGGTGATTATGTACATTATGTCCTTAAGTACATCACAGCAACTAATAATTTTGGGACAACATATATCTTAAAATATACCAAGTATGGATAACCTCCAAAAAACAGTTTTTGAGATACAACTCAATGAGTTTTGAAGATTTATCTTAATATGAAAATTTCAACCACATACTCTCAACTTTACCCTAGTTCACTCAAAATGGTAAATTAAGTGTCAAAATCACTCAACTATGTCCTGATGGTATATACCGGGTGACTCCGGGACCGGAATAAAACATTGTATAAATGTAGGTTATATTAGTGGAATCATCAGATTTCTGGTTTAGAGCATTAGAGGGGGTTGATAGGTAGCAGCCGTACTTAAGATAACTAAAATATATTGGATATTAACAATTCTGTGTGGGTCTTAGTATTATCAGCAAGGCGAGTGACTCGGGGACCAAAATAAGAGGGTGACTCCGGGACCAAAATATGTATCTCAACACATATTTGGTCCTGCAGGCTAGAATATTGGATTTTTTTCAAAATTTCTTTTTTCTGGCAAAAGACAAATAGTTACCTCACAATTTAGGGTAAAAGGGATACTGTTTGCATCTACTTTATTTATTGTATAGGGGTATCAAAATTAAAGGACTTTTGAACATTTTGCTGACAATACACACTTAATGGCTGTGGAGAAAAAATTATGGTACATATCAAGTGAAAGCCTCATGAATCAATTGACTATACCATAGGCCTAACAGAAAATGATATTTGGGATGGGCTCTCTGTTCCTGTCCTATTATGGAGACAGTGTACAGCATTGTCCATGGCCTTCTAGCCTCCCGGTAGGGGCACCAAAGGGAGCTGTTCTCTCTGACATATTAGTAGTATACTGTATCCAGGTTTTAACTGCCTCAGTGACTTCTTGCTTGTCTAGTCTAGCAATTGGACAGCAGCTTCCTGTGAAATTAGTGAATATTTGTCATATAATGCCCTGCTTTATTTTACAATGTATACATTTAGAAATAAGTATAAATCTTTCTGAAGTGGTAAGTCACTGTTTTGATACCAGAGCCTATGCTTTATAACCATTTGCACTGATTACATTTTTGGGACAGGAGGTGGCAGCATGTTTGGTGTCCAAAGGGTGCAATGTTTGAGCCTCATCAGAATATATATCGTAAAATGAATACATTCTCGATTTAAAAAAAGGATTTATTGAGATAATGCTAGTTCAGATTTAAGGTACTTTCTTTAATTGGGATCAAGTATCATATACTTAGATAACTACCACTAGTTAAAATGAGGGTACTCTGGTCACCCGAATAAGCATTTCATTAAATGTCAGCCATGGTAGAATGGTATAGGTTAGACACCGGCAGATAGACCTGCCTTTACCTTCTGAACAGAAACACATTTTAAGAGATGTATAACAGTCCAGCCTTTAGAAAACCACTGTCAGTGCAGTCACACAAAACTGCCACACAGATCTATGGCCTCTCAGCATTGTACTTTTTTTCCTCTCAGAGATCTGGGAATTCTCTCCCACCAGATGGGCGAAGTACTAGGCTGTGTCTCACTAGCTTGGGCCAAGTTTTTGTTTCTGACTGGGTGCTGTCTCTGACCAGGTGCACCTGGTCAGAGACGGTACCCGGTCAGAGACAAAAAAACATTTGCCTAAGTTTGCGAGACACAGCCACTAGCTCCTTCACATGCAGGGTTTTGCGTACGCCATCTGTGGGTTCCTTCAGATGTGTATGCCTCTTAGAGCATGGCTGACTCCGCTGCCATTAGCAGGCTTTGGATGTACAGTAGTAGTTGAAAGGAATCAAACAGTAATTTCTTGATGTAATATTACACATTTAACCTGGATGTAACATTTATCTTTGATGGGCCTTTTTAGTGATGTAACAGCATTATGTCTGCCAGTATTATTGAGTTTCCTTTATTATGGTGAGATGCTCTCATGAGGATAGAAATTATAGAGAGGATTGCCTAACATATGCAGTTATAAGGGAGAAAGGTTGGTTCAAAGTCAAAATGGAATAGGAATGGAATGATTCATAATAAAGTCCAAACTGTTGCAGATTTTGTTTTGCAGATTGCAATTGTGACCTTTTATTGGGCATATCATTTTTTACTATTGTGACTGTGATTTTACTGAAAAACAAAAAATAAAAATTGTTTGTCTAGCTGTGGTTCTCTCCTTTATCAGTATAATTATGTTCCTATTTGTGTCTTTTATAAACACAAACCTAACGCAAATTGAATAGCTTTTACCCAGATATAACAGAGACATTTCAATCCATGCTACCATGAGACTTGCTAATAAAGAATCTATAGGTGCTAACCCTTCCACAGAGACAGCTTATGCAGGGCATTGCCTCACCTAACCCTTAGTGTATTGACCTCTACTAATGAGCACCCTTAGCCTTCTCCTGGCGGCAGTATTGACACCACCTTGTGGCCTCTAGATGAAGAACACAAAGGTCTGAGCATTAGTCGATAGTGTCTCCAACAGGCTATGGTTTTGATGTCATCACATTATTCATCCTTTTTAGAAAGCTTGACGGACACAATCAGTGCTTATATATGAACCAGTAACATAGACTTTATTATTTGACAGCAAATGCATCTTGGCAAATAAAGGGGAGCAGTAAACTGACCCACACCTGAAAAAAAAATCTTCTCTGTTTTTATCTAACTAGAAAAAAAAAATTCTGGTTGAGTAAAGGTCTTCACAATTTGCAAAGCATGCATATGAGCAGCTAACACTGTAACTCATGCTTAGGAGTTCACATGACCCCAAAGTATTGGCTAGACACACTAATGCATCCTCCGCCTTTGCCTTAGCTTTGCACTTTTGATGTAGTATCCATGGCTGAGAGGTAGCCCAGCTCCCCATTACTTCCACCCTGATTCACCACAAACCCAGACCTGTCTGACAGATGATATGTGACCTCATAGAGTAGCCACAGACATGGGCAACATACTAATGTGATACTAATGTGAGACCGAGCTTTAATTTGATTTTATTCATGTATGTCTGTAACACGACTTTGAGCCATAGAAAAAAGAGATATTGCAAAAATATTCATCTGGCAGAGGTAAAGTTACAGCCAGATTACTGCCAAATATTGACAGGATAGGCCTTTGCTGCTCCACTGCAACGGAAAAAGTCAGATTATGGGTTCTCTGATTGGTCAGACCAGTTTGACACATGGGAATTTATGATGCGCCCTGTACATACATAATATAGTGAAGCAGGCAAACTGTATGGCTGGGACACACCCTGGAGCGGAATATGGCTGGGATAAAGCCTGGAGTAAAATGACTAGGAACTGAGGTAGATCTGCCGTTACCATCTTGGGACATTGATGCACCAGAGAATTAAGGATATACGCCACAATGGCAATTGAAAGATACTTAATGTATGGTGATTCCTACAACAAGCTGTATTATGTCCTAATCTGTATTATATTTCTATGGGCATTTTTATTCATAGCAGAGTATAATATATTGTGATATGGTAATGTGTAGATGCTAGCTGTGGCATGAATCTAACTCCAGGAATATAAAAAATAAATCTGTAGTCAACAGCCTTCCTATATAAAATTACCACAGAAATTACAAAAAGGCAAAATATATAAAAGGCATGAAATAACGGTAATTGCCAACTAGTATATCTGCATAAGGGAGAAATAAGGCTGTGAATATGTAAAATGCTTGTGGATCCTATTGGCCTTAATAGGCCTCACTCTCATGTACCAGCAAAAAAGGAGAGGACCTGCATCTTAATATTGACCTCAACCATGTCATTTCTATGTTGTTTAAAAACAAAGGTATTATGACTTAGTAGTTTAAGATTGTATCCTTATACATCTTACAAAACATCCACATTTTAGAATATTTTAAATTAAATCATATATAAAACATAACTCTTCAATTGATATATCGGGAGGCAATGACAGAAATCTTTTTCATAATGTCATTTTATTCTGTTATGAAAAGGGCAAATACAAGTGTGTAGTTATTTCTTTATACTTTATTTTTCATGTCATGAGTGTTTTTGCATGTTAGTTGGATAGCCATTACTATTGAGCGATCCCAGTGCAACCAAACAATAGAAACAGGGTATGTGCATGGAAAAGGTAATTGAGTGTTAGAGAGGCAGAAGTACTTATGTCTGTCTTTTTGTTGCCGGTCTGCCGGTCCCCATTTTGATCTCATTTTGTTTCTATCAGAGGTAGTAAAAACAATATAAGGTCAGAGTCAGAAGGACGCTGCAAGGTGAGAGGCAGAGAGATGAAGAGAAGAGAAGGCTGTACAGACACAGTTCCCCTAATCATGGAAAGGTCATCATAGCTTCTCAAATTGGATCTAGAGGTCGCATCTGCAGACCTCGGATGGCAGTTACAACCAAACTCTCTGAAGTATGATTGGTCTGGTCCCGCTGAATAGGTAGCCACTAGACAACCTCCCCAGTGCCATCAATAAAGAAGAAGATTGCCCTTTCCCCATGCCCACATGCTAGGCACTATTCACTGCCCTCATCTTACTACAAGTCACATCTGCTTCTCTCTATAGAAAATTTGTGTTTGACAATCTGGATGTGAAACCAGAGAAATCGAAACCAATCCCTCTTATTGAAATCATAATGTAGGGGACAGGGTACTTTGGTAAGTGGTGACTAAACCTTTCATTATTATCTCATATTATTCTCTTTCTTATAGATCCAATTAGCATTGTACCTTCTTGATTCTCTCTGCCAGATATGCAATGTCTGTAATAGTTTCCAACAATTTCTAACATGGGATTGTGGTCCTGAATGTGTAATACATCTCTTTTATATCAATATTATGTACTCATTTTTTATAAAGGGACACAATATCCTCTGTTTTTATCTATCTTAATTACCCGAACACATGTCAATGAGAAATACTCAGCGTATCAAATTGTTTGAAGACAGAAAATGACAACAGACTATAGTAAGGCTCTGTGGGCTACCAACCCTTTAGTTTGATTTAGGCTAAAAAAGAGTTTTTATACTGCAAATACCTATACTGCTAATAGCTTTTTGCAAAATGAGCTTGCACGTTTAATGAAATGCTCCCTTTAACATGAATACTTATTGGCAGGGGAGTTTGGAGTGAAGACTACTAAAGGGTGAGAGGTGAGCTGTTCATAGAAATTGGATTCAAATAGGGATAACAAAGGTTAGCCTTGCATAGGATGTAGAGCCCTTTGTTTAGGTGCCACTGTGTCAGGAAAAGGTGGTCTATGGACAAGTACTTTAAAAAGACCAATTTCATGTTATATCCCATTATTCTCCAATTATCCTTTTGACTATTTTGATCTCATAAGAAACAAAACAAAAATCATAAACGGGATTATAATGATACAGAAAAAGATAAAATATCATCCCATTTATCAAAGGAGTTAAGGTTTACCTGGAAGATCTTCCTACCTTATACAATATACCCTGTACACCCCACTCCCTTGGCCTCTGTTCACCCAGAACCTTATTCACAAAGAGCCTGACAGCCAGCTTACAACTTCCCTGCCCTGCACCAAGAAAGCCCCAAGGGTCTCTAAGAATCTCCTACATGTCATTCAAGGACCACCATCCTACTCAAAAGAGAAATCAATATCCTTTACACATGGATGCATTTGACTGCCACAGGGCTAAATTCTGAGTGCCCTTCTGAGCATCAACTCTAACAGTATTTATAGAGGGTCACCCAGATTGACATTGTGGTAAAAGTGGTCAGAATATCCAATTTCAGTCAAGGTGTGACAGAAAAAGATTTACTTCTGAGGCAGAGGTGAAGCTCTTCCCAGATTATGGTAGGATAGTCAGGGGTCTTCTAAAACCCTCTACAATAATGTGCCGCATGAAAGGGTTATGCTCTCAATTAAATTGTAAAAGAATAGTGATCCTATTTTAGAGTTTAGATGCGAAACAACCTAAAACTTTCCCAGAAATGAAGTATAATATACAGTATTCAACCTAATAAGCGCCCACCCCCTAATAAGCGCCCCCCCCCCTTTTTGGGGTATTTTTAGACTGGAACAAAGGCTCAAATTTCACGATATTATAGACAATTAAACTCTTAAGTACTAAAACGCCATGAAAATAATTTTATAAGCGCCCTGGGCGCTTATTACGTCGAATATGGTAATGCTATATCTGACCATCCTTACCAATATTTTTTTCTCTGTCCAAAATGTCGTTTGGACCTAAAACCCTTCATTTGACCTATTTAGACACATACTCAGATTAAACTAGTTAACTTTAAATCAAATGGTACACAAATGTTTTGGTTGATGACACTGTTTAACCTGATTATATAAACCATAAATATAGCGTGAATCTATAGGTCCTAACCCTTCCACAGAGACAGCTAATACAGGGCTTTGCCTCACCTAACCCCTGGAGGACTGACCTCTACTAATTATAGCCTTCTTAGCCTCCTCCTGGTGGTAGTATTGATGCCACCTGGAGGAAACTCAGGTCTGCACAGTGGTCGATAGCACTACCACCAGGCCAGGGTTGTATATTTATTACAGTCTTTGTTCATCAATTGTAGAAAGGTAGACAGAAAAGACCCATTCTAACAGTTAAAGGAACAAGAAATGGGCTAACCTGATCCAGACAAGTACTGGTACTAGTATGGCATCTATAGGCCTTATTCTTGAGTATGAGAAGATTTAAGTAGGCCTACATATATCCCATTTATTTATCCTGGCAACATAAAGAACCATAAAGATCTTATACAGCTCGAAAATATACATCACCAGCAATATAGTATGAGTACACGTAGTTGATCTGTTATACAAAGGAATGACTTAATGTCTTCCTGAGGGGCCATTATAAGGTACCGTATAGTTTCTAATATAACAAACTAATAACAATATCGGTATATCTCGGCACTGGCCCCAATTAATAACCAATGAACACTTCAAAATAAAAATGCTTTATAACACTTTTCCTCGTGCTTTATACTAATACTCTTTTATTTAATGGTATAGTTATCTGATGACACAGGAGCATTGGCAGACCCCTCAACATACTAGCGATACTCTGCTTTTACCAGTAATCTGTCTCCAAGACGCCATGTTTCACTCAGTGACCCCTCATCCAGGCCCTTAGAATCTGGTCACGTGATGTCCCCTCATCACATGGTGCCTACACCAAAATCTGTTTAATCATTGACCAAAGGTCACCAAAATTTGCAAAGGTCATTAACATCTGCAAAATGTTGATATGAGCATTAGCAAACACAACTCATGAATGATGAGGATTCAACCTTTAAGAATAGGCTTGATAAACAACAGCATCATCTGTTGTGAAGCTAATTCCTTGACTCTTCCGATTATACGTAGAGTCCATGGTATCTCAGCCTACCATTACTTCCACCTTCATGGACCAGAAACCCAGACCTGTCTAACACATGATATGTGACCTTATAGAGTAGCAACAGACATGAGCAACATACTAATGTGGTACTGTGCCTACCATGAAGCCTGATTGAGGCTGAATAGAATGTGACTGGTGTGCATTAAATCTACTATACCATTATACAATAAAATGTATCTGATAGTAAATGTGTGCATCAAATAACATATCAATTGAATTAGCATTGACATTAAGTACATACAAGGATGTATCTTTTATGTCAGAAATAGTTGTTTCTCTTCTTTTTTTACACAAATTATGCAAATGAGTAGATCAGACACATTTCAGTCAAGGTTTTTTGAGTTTATAATGTATTTTATTTCACCAAGTGATATTCCAAAATACAGTATACATTTCAAATATGAGATTTAATCATGATGATAGCGGTACATGAATAGTTATTAGATGGCTCATAATAACAATCTCATTTAATGTAATTATGTAACTATCAAGCAGCTGATCAACGTAGAGGTTAACAGGCGATTTGTCACATAACAATCTTTGAACATGGTACATTGCTGATATCATGGTAGTAATAATCATTGTAATACAAGTTAGGAACTCGACCTATAAGGGAATTTACAGTTTAGTAATCATTTGTTACATTGTATAGGTAAGAGCCTACCGCTTCAGATTTAGCTCATATAGCTCTTTTACCTTTAATAAAGCTTTGGCTCTAAAAACTTCTTTAGTGCCGGCTAACCTACATGAATTATTCATTTTATTCCAAAGGTCCACTCCTCTATAAAGAGGGCTTCTTCTATAGCCCAGCTTTATAGATGGTGGATATATCAACAGACCGGTTCCACTAGATCTAGTGACCCTCCCGGTTGGATTTAATGGTTGGAATCTTAGACCAAGAGCTTCTGGCTTATGACAGGTGCCGTACATGTATTTATACAGTAGTAATAGTAATTGAAGGTCATAGCGAATACTGAGGAAATCTATTCCGGTGTCTGCATGTAAATTAATAACAGGGTATCTCATTTTGACAGCCAGACACGTGCGTAAACAGCGGTTCTGCGAGAGACCTAGCTTTATTTTGTTACTGCTTCTGGTTTTTTGTAACATGACTTCTAAGTAGTAAAACCCAAAGGTTGCTTATGCAATTATCCTAGAAGTATAGTAACTGTGAGATTAGTGCCACACATTAACAAGATGTACCGTGGATAGTCAGATTATGGATTTTAGGATCAATCAGCTGAGTCTGATACATCAAAAATAGTGTTGGGCCTAATATGCATTGGTTGATATGCTCTTTCTATTAAGCTGGGGTTAAGCCTTGGACAGAATTGTCAAGGAATCGGATTGAAGGGTTATTAACATGAAAGGGAAATAAATGTAAAGGAAAATATGCTCCTGATCAAACTCTCTAAGGTAAGATTGGCCTGGGCCTGCTGCATATTAGTCCTCAGACAATTTGCCACTGTCATCAATAAATAAGAAGATTAACCTTTTCATACAGGACATTCAAGGTCCAGCTGCTAGAGGCAATTCCCCATGTCTACTACAACTTCGTCATTATATAATTTCTTTTCGAGCAACCCAGATGTGAAACTTGAATTACATCTGAAATTATCTAAAATTATTCCAACATGTCAGTTGATTAATGGCTAATTTCAACCAAAGAACTTTAATATTTAACTTACAACTCAAGTGTTATAACAATGTATTTAGATCCTTCACATGCGTTTCATTTGGAACTCTTTACAGAAGCCATTCATCTAAATTTAAAAAATATCAAAACCCTCCTAAAACATTTTCCGACATTCTTGGCAGGGACTACAGATCAGCTCAAGTCACGCAAAGCCAGAAAGCTCTTGGCTCTGGATGTGAGAAATACTCTAAGAAGAGCACATTACACCGAAATTATTCAAAGCAGAATTCAACAAATAATAAGAAGGGAAAAGCTCTTCCAATCTCATTCATCACTTTTAGATGTTAAGGCCTTCCTTGGAGTGTTAGACATGATCCATTGAGTTTCTCCTCATCCTGCAAGTAAAAAAGGAAAGGGAAAGGCCTTGTCACGGAATAAAATTGATGTCTTGGCAGGGTTTTATTAATTCAAAGGGGTAAAATGTAGATCTGTTTTGAAAGAAATACTCAGACATTCTTTTCTGAATATACAGCTATAATTATAAGAAATAGACACAATTTTGTCATATTTTCATTGCCTGTACCCTGAATATCAAATAAATCAATGAACTAATTTGTTAGGCACAATACATGCCTAGATGTATACTCAGTACAAATTAAACTAGCATTAGCAAAAGTCTGCTCTCAGTTTCTTTCATATAAATAATGTAATAAATTATGCTCAGAATCTTAGGCTGGATCACGGTTTCTAGCTCTATGGAACAAAATTAATATTTGAATAACTAATTCATCAGATGTAGTAAATAATACAGTTTCATCCAAATCTGTCTAAACCGACAGTTTCTTCACTCCGAGGGCATCTGTCATAAAGCATGTAATTTGCACCTATACCTCCGGGTCCTACCTCTATAGAAGTGTACCTTAAAAGACCACTGTTCCGCGAAACTAGGTATTCAAAATGGAGGATTCATATTAATAGAATTGCAACCCCTCTGTATTTTTACCTCTCTCAATATTACTTTCTCTTCCTCATATATCTTGCACAGTTCTTGTTCATGCCCTTTCTATTAAATGACATCTCATGGTCCCACGATATTTTGCTTTTTTGCATTCAGTATCTCCTTAACCCATTGAGGACGAATGTAGACTATAATCTACATTCATGCCAGGCCGCATGTAGACTATTTACTACACCATGAGGGCCGGATGTCGACTATAATTGACATCATTTCGGATTGTCCCGGCCACAGGGAATTTTTTTTGGAAAAATTATCAGCCCCATGACAAAAGTTTTAATTTCTGGCCGGCCTCAATGGGTTAAGGCTGTCACTGATTCCATTTTCTGACTCTGCTCTATCTTCTCACCTTCTCACCTCCAGCCATAGTCCGACTGTGAAGGCCATACACACCTCCCCTCTGCCCTGTTGTAGCCTCTATAGATCCATGCATTAAGAAATGGTGACTTTTCAGAAAAGTTGTTGATAAAGTTTTTGATCAGTTTTGTCACTGTGACCTACAAATTCATGATATAATCTCAGAATCCTGTATTCTTATGTACACTGTTTGAAAGAGAATTGTCCTGTGAGTCTCTTGATAAGAGACATTTGCAAACTTAGCCATTGCAAACAATATTGTGAGGATTCTGCTAAACCAGTGTAAACACAACTTTATTTTGAAAAAGTCACCCTTTCTTGCTGCATTGGTCTATAGCTATGCCCAATGCATCCTCCTCTTTTCACCCGACCACCAGGATTAAGACGTGTATCGTCAAATGATTTCCCCTGGGCAGTATGCAGACGGAGGCTCTATAGCATGTAGCCCCTGAGCTGTGACCAACAGAACTTCCCAATAGTCTAGTCCTGTCACCAAGGAAAGGCCAGCAGCTCCCTTCAACCCCTCATAATCCTCCATTGCTAGTAATGTTCTAGTCTACTACAACGCCCCCTAACTAGGGAAGGGCCGAATCAGTCACGACGTAACCAGCATATAGGAATAGAATTAATCTACATGACTGCTAGTATCAATTGTGAGTTAGACAAGTACCAAATATTTAGCTCTTGAGTGGCCCATCACTGAACATTACAAATGCTGTAGATCTCAATACATTCCATGACATTCTTACAATTAGGATTTCCATGGCACATAAAATAGGCTTGTACCTTCCTCAAAAACGAGATATCACCACTTACACGTTACCACACAGTAGAGTAGCACAGTGCAAAACTTAAATGCTGCTTTATCGAACACAATCCCTGACAAACTGGATTGATTGAGGATTGGAAAATCACAATCCATGTTGTCAACGGTTCATGAAGATGTATACTTAAAGGTTTAACAAGAAACTTAAAGTACACTTTACATTTACCGTCCATCTTGCTTATACATAATTGTTATGTCAAATATTATTTCATGATTGTACTTTATCCGTGGTATGGCTCATACAACAGTTATACTGACGAGCCTATCACTACTTTGTTGCTTGACGCATTCATTAGTATGTATCATTGTTTTCTAATATTGTGTGATAAAGAAAAACAGATGTTGATATACATGATACATAAGAACATACCGGTAACAACGACAAAATGTTAAACTTTGTCTGCTTTTTCAAGCAATAAAGTTTAAATTTGTTTAAAAAAAAAATCGTTTAATTACATTGGCAAAGCGGGTACCAGCAGGTAAGATGGCTCTGCTGGCTCTATGTCTACACTCAAAAAGTAAACTTGTCTTCAGACTCTTCCAAGTGACGGTCATAAAATAAACGAGTCAAAAACTTATCTAAGTGACAAGGAAGCGGGTCTTCTAGCTGGAGATAAAAGACCCACTTGCCATGTGCCAGCCCAAAACCCGACATTTGGCAGCTCCAGATTCTATTCATGGGATGGTAACCTGATAGGTTATATAGAAAACGTTTGACTCATTTATTTGATGATAGTCACTTCGACGAATCTGGAGACAAGCTTACTTTTTCAGCATATTCTGGCTGTGGAATCGTAGCATGACATGGTTGGTCATGGTTGGTGGGGGTTGTAGAGTGAGAAGTGTCTATGGAGGCTGCAGCTGAATAACCATGGCACAAGTAACCACTAGAGGTACTGTAAAGCCCTGGATCTAAAGGCTGGCATGCAGGGGAGAAAGGGCCTATGGACTGATGGACAAGTACCTTAAAAAGGACCTGTCACGTAGTGACAGCTGTTGGCATGATAGCCTTCTGGTGGTGGTAGGGTATAAGGCCAGAAAAAAAGGTTCGTTTCAGGTAACATGGCAAGAAAATGTAGGGTCGGTAGGGCGGATTTTTTTTTTTAACTTCTTTTTTAAACATGAAAGTACTAGCCTGCCTCTCCCGAACCGAAGGCCATAAAATTGACCAAAAATGGGTAAAAATACGTCGATTTCTTCAAAATTGTACAAAAAAAACGTAGGGTCGGCCCTGTTTAGATAGGGTCAGTTGGGTGACCTGAAACAAACCTTAATTTTTTTGACCTAAGGCCACTCAAAAATAACTGTTTCTCATCACTGAGCACTAAAACTATAACAAGGGAGGCTTCTTTCTTTCATTATTTTTAGTTACGTTCTAAAATGTATAGCATAATATAAATAAACCATATAACCCTTTTCAAGCGCTAATGAGAAACCAATCTATTCTTTGAGGGGTTTCATTTAACCTATAACACCCGACACCCACCTACACACAGAAAAGAAGTAGAATCACTGTGACTCCCGACGTGATCACTGAGGAAACTCTCCCCAGGACTCTAAAGTGACTCCTTAACAATACCAGGACTCTAAAATAACTCTATAACGACTCTATAATGACTCTGTATTAAGACTTCCTAATGATTCGGAGTCACTTTAGAGTTGTGGGGAGAGTTACCTCAGTGATCGGGGCTAGACTCCCATTTGAGAGTTACAGTGATCCTACTTCTTTTCTCTGTGTACATTCACGCTCACATTCCACACAGCCTTAGTAAATACTCAAGCCTATCATGTAAAAACGCGAGTAAATAAAAGCTTGTGATCTTTCATCAAAAAAAAAAAATCAATCGTCTTCACCGACAGGTCAATACTTGTCACCTAGATTACCACCTCTCTTACATGCACTGAGAAGTTCTACATATGCCTAAACTGAAAATCCATAGGTTTAAAGGGATAGTCAGTACAGATTATCCTAGGTTGGTCATATGAGTGATAGTCACAATGGCAAACTTATATTCAAAAATGACCAAGGGGTCAGTCAATAGTGGCTAGCCTAGGTTCATCAGTGGTGTGTTGTGTTTGTATACCACTAGTTGGTGCCACTTGTAATGACCACTAAGTGGCTCCCCCTGGAAATTAAAAGACTAAAATGGCTTGGTCAGTACTGACCAAGCTGACAATAATAACTTACCTAGGTTGGTCGTATAGGGAGGCTAAAAATGACTACTCACGAAACTGGGGTGAGGCTAGGGCATGCTAGTGCCCGCTAGGGTAAACTAATTTTGTGCCTAGCTCAAGGGGTGAGGTAGTCTGAGCTTTGGGTGAGGTGCCCTAGCCCTTCCACATGCCCAGCCAATCCTACCTAGTGCAGTCGATACGAAATCCTGCCGGACACCGGCTATAGCCGTTAAAAAGCTTGCCAGGCCGGCAGAAACGTGGCTACTGCCGGTCTGAATGATTGGCTGTCATTTACAGGTCTTTGCCTACATGCCAGTTTTTACGGCTTGCAAATCGGACCAGAATTAAGGTTTCTAGCCTAAGCTAGGATGATGCATCTACTTTTGTGTTTGTTATCTTTTACCCAATAAAACACTTTAAAAAGAACTGTGTGCCATTCATAACTAGAAACAGATTTACACAACATTGACGGTATCACAACAACACTTTGGTAGGCAGTAATGGAATTTTGGTGGAATTTCACTGGTTCACCATTGAGGCCAAAAAAAACAAGGTGTGTTTCAGGTTACCCAACCCTACCTAGAAAAACAGGGCAGCCCCTAGAATTTTTAATGCAATTTTGAAAAAATATGTATATTTTAGGTAATTTTTGGGTTATTTAAAGGCGCACTGAACCCACATCGTCGTTTGCATACAAAGTTTAAGCAGGGCTAGGTCCTCAACTCAATGCACCTTTAAGGATCAATCTGATAATTCACGAGTCGAGGCGGTTGTCAGCAAGTCAGCATTGAAGTTCGTGAGTTGATTTCTGTGTACATTTCAGGCCAAAGTAAAAAGGAGAAATCTTTTAAAAAATCGAAAAATCCGACCTACCTACCCTAGATTTTCAGACCATGTAGCTGAAAAACAACTTTTTTTCTTTTGCCTAATCATGAATGCAAACTTTGGCAGTGGTAGTGATATGCTGGACACCAGCAGTAATGTGATATTTTCTCTGTACACATCCACTTAACGGCACACTGAGGGACTATTTCCGGCAGCCTCATCACATTCTGCCCCCACTAAGTGTTATTATTGCACACTTTGGTTGATCAGGACCGGATCCATGTTCTGCCCCTACTAACACTGTGGTCATGTTCTAAATAATTCTGTACTGATGTAAACTCTCACTTACAGTCTTTGCAAAAACATGCAGGACAGTGGCAGTGTCCTTCTAAACAGCCACCAGTCCAGCAGATTCACAGGTGTAGCAGGACAGATGTCCAGTGACATGTTAGGCTTCTCTGAAGAATTCAGTTGGTCTTCTAAAGCTGAAATATATTTGTCAATATACTGTGTAAAACATCATTTATATCCTAATTTGGCCATAAATGATTTCAAATAAAATGTATCTTTAATGGAGAAAGCTATCCAGTCCTCCAAAAAATTAGCTGGTCCTTCAACATGAAAGATTTGCAGGACCGAATGTCCTGTTGGATGAAAACCTTTTTGCAAAGACTGCACGTACAGTGGCCTAATGTGCTCAGAGTAAAAGAAGTTAAATCTCTGGTTTTATATATTCATGGTTCAATAAACAAGTCTTTTTGATTCCAGTTTTGACCTAGAATTTAGTTGTAGCCTAAAGTTAAACTGTAACGGACATAATACTTTGGCAATAGATATTACCAGGAAACAACTGCTGTATCCTTTTTTCTTGTTCTAAATCCATCGCTATCTTAAAAGCTGAGTGCCTTATGAAAATCAAATGCTAAAATGGCTAAATATCTGCACTAAATGCCAGATACGAAAATTGCAATTGCCTCATCCTCTAGGGGGAAATCTGATTCAACTCATGAATGTGATGCAACTCCTCTGTCTGACCGTTTTTGGGGTTTTTGCTGAATATAATGAACCCATTCATTGTTGTATGTAATTTTTTTCACCTATCATGTCCAAAAAGTTTAGTTCTAGCAGACTATATATGGTTTACCCTACTTCTGTACCATATTTTTCCCATATGAGGCCAAAAACTAGCCAAAAATTGTCGTCAAATTGTATCCTAAGCAGAATATTCAGATTTTTTTTAAATCAACAGGTGCACTGCAGTCATTTATGTGTTTAACTATTAGAAACTGATACTTGGCTTCAATCTAAGTGAAGATCTTGTATATTTTTCTCATATAGGCAGGGCAGGACAATTATAACTGTCTCGAGCCTACTTTCCCCTGTCTGACTGTTTTAGGGAATTTTTCTAGATTTGTAACCATTTGCCATACCCCATGTACATTATAATATTTGAAGGTCTATATCATATTCCATCACACATTTAATGTCACGTAGCATTGGGTAGAAAAATATCTCCTTCTCATATCTGCTTCCGTTCCAAGCAGAACAGTCACCAAAAAGTTGATGTAGCTCCACTCCTCTGTCTGACCTTTTTTTTTCAATCCAGTGGCCCATTTGGAGTTCATCTAAATAATTATGTACAATATGTCCTTCATGTAGGCCCCATATGGGCCTCAAATGTAATCCAAACATTAAGACTGTGTGACTGACACAAACAAGGTACTGCTATCAATTCATCTCTTGTTCCTCTGTCTGACCACTTTTGAGCCATCCTGACCATTTTCAAATATCTGCTCTCAGCATGTAGAGTCCAGTTATTAAACTACCTGTCATATGTCCATCATGTAGGCCTGTATGGCCTTCTAACATGATCCAAACATCAGGACTCGCTGACTGATAAAAACAAATGGAGTGGTGGTTTACTGCCTCTGGTGGCCCTGGTTCCTCTGTCTGACCACTTTTCAGCCATCCTGACCATTTTTAGAAATCTGCTGGCAGCATGCAGATTTAAGTTATTAAATTACCTATCACATGTGTATCATGTAGGCACCTGTGGCCCTCTCACATAATACAAACATCAGGGCTGGCCGTGCGACACAAACAAAGAAATGGAGTGTCAGTGTACTGCCTCTGGTAGCCCTGGTTCCTCTGTCTGACCACTTTTGAACCATCCTGACCATTTTCAGAAATCTGCTGCCACCATGCAGAGTCCAGTTATAAACCATCTATCATTAGTGTATCATATAGACCCCTATGGCCCTCTAACATAATTTAAACATTGGGACTAGATGACTGACACAAACAAATGGAGTGACGGTTTACTGTCTCCGGTAACCCTGGTTCCTCTGTCTGACCACTTTTGATCCATCTTGACCATTTTCAGAAATAGGCCGGCACCATGCACAGTTCAGTTATTAAATTACCTATCATATTTGTATCATGTAGGTCTCTATGGCCCTCTAACATCATCCAAACAACAGGACTGGCCTACTAACAGAACCATATATGTGTGCCCATCTCTCTGACCGGTCAGACAGAGGAACATATTTTCCTCTCTCTGACCACTTTTTTACACATTGATCAGAAGATAATCCTGAAATACCATGCATCATGGGTAAAGTTTGATTCTTCATGAATAGTACATCAATATGTCTTTCAATTGACATTGATAGGAATAGGAAAGAATAATACTGGCTGGCACTAGAGCCTTGTATTAGAATTCCTCTCTCTGACCTACTTTCCTCTGTGTGACCGCTTTTTTACACATTGATCAAATGACAATTATAAATTACCATTGATCCCAATAGCATAATGTAGTATACACACGGACAGATGATGCATTTTGGAAAGTATATGCGTTGTAATTTGAATGGACCTTATGGTGGGCTACTCATGAGAAATATGTAACATTTGTGAATGTTTCAAACTGCCAGAAAGTGAAAAAAACGGAGAAAATCTCATATTTCAAGGTGCCTGGGAAGGAAGAATGAGATGCATCATGCCTAAAGTTTGTTTCTTCCCAAATAGTTCATCAATATGTCTTACAATTGACATTAATAGAAACAGGAAAGAATAATACTGGCTGGCAGTAGAGCCTTATAATAGAATTCCTCTCTCTGACCGGTCAGACAGAGGAACTACTTTCCTCTGTCTGACCGCTTTTTTACACATTGATCAAATGACAATTATGAAATACCATCAATCCCAATAGCATAATGTAGTTTACACCTGGACAGATGAAGGGTTTGGTTAACCTTTTTGACCGAAATTTCCATTGACATATATGGTAGGTTTCTCAGGAGAAACAGGCAAAGTTTGGAAATATCTTAAATTGCTAGAAAGTGAAAAAAATTAGAAAATCTTATATTTCAAGGTGCCTGGGAAGGAGGAATGAGATGCATCGCGACCAAATTGCTTTTTTTCCTGACAAGTATATTGATATGTCTTCCAGTTGACATTGATAGAAACAGGAAAGAATAATACTAACTGCCAGTAGAGCCTTAAATAAATAATTCCTCTGTCTGACCGGTCAGACAGAGGAATGACTTTCCTCTGTCTGACCGCTTTTTTACACATTAGTCGAATGACAATTATGAAATACCATCAATCCCAATGTCATAATATAGTTTACAAGTGGGCAGATGAGGGATTTGGGCAAGTGTATGGACGAAAATCTCCATATACATATATGACGGGTTACTCAGAAAACATATGCAAAGTTTGGAAATATTTCAGACTGGTAGAAAGTGAAAAAAATGGAAAAAACAGAGAAAATTTCATATTTCAAGTTGTCCAGGAAGAAAGAATGGGACGTATCAAGGGTAAAGTTTGGGTTTTCCTGAATAGTATATTAATATGTCCTCCAACTGACATTGATAGTAATAGGAAAATATAACACTGGCTGCTAGGAGAGCCTTAAACTAGAATTCCTCTGTCTGACCGGTCAGACAGAGGAACGATCATCAACATAGTCATCTTGCAATGATTGACATGGCTATCATAGACATATATAACTACAACCAACCATCCAGTAGTGTCCACCCACACCCACACACAATATAGGAGTATTTGACAATATACCAAATTTTCTCAGGGCACCCCCGACCACCTGAGTTGCATCACGTTCATGAGAATCAGTTCGCCTTGTGTCATTAGGTGCAATGTCCACTATACCGGTAGTGAATCATAACACATGTGCGTGTGTACTTTGTGGATATAGAGTGGATCGTTAAGCTAAGGGAGAATTCATTTATTAGTTACAGGGGGGGTGGTGGGGTTGTGGGGGTCGTCAACATGTCTAACCCCTCCATAAACATAACCCAGTCATAGATATTCCCTGGTCATAAGGCTGGACTCCACTAGGGCGACACTGCTCACTGCGAAACGTGGCGTTTATTTATTCCTTTGTTTCCGAAAGGATTGCTTCATTTCCCCTCAGTGTCGCCCTAAGTATCCCCACGAGCAGGGCGAAATCAGGGCAAAACCAGGGCGAAATAAGGGCGAAATGCAGTGAAACATGCCTAAACAAAACATTAAAAAGATCACCATGTCTTGCAGGTACCTGTGGAGCCCGAGCTATAGGCCGGTCAGGTCACCTGGTCATAGACGTCAACCGGTAATAAAAATCATTTCAATCGGCTGGATTTGGCAAGACTGAGCCTAGTTCTTCATGTGGTGCCAGAAGGTCACAGGTGATAAATTGGTTTAGCATAAAAGTGAAGCTTTGTGGTCTCATGCCAAATGTAAAGGCTGAAATCAGATTAATTAGACTAATCTTCTGAAGTGCTTCAGAGAAAAAAGAGACTAGACGGATATCAAAATGATGTATAAGTCCAACCAGCATCTTCCAAGATCAAGTTAGATTCTTCTATACTCGATGATAAAACAAACTGATTCACAGGTGTAGCAGGACCGAATGTCCATGGAAGAATTCAGTTGGTCTTCTAAAGCTGAAATATGTTTTTTCAATATACTGTGTAAAACAACATATATATCCTGATTTGGACATAAATGATTTCAAATAAAATGCTTAATGGAGAAAGCTATCCAGTCCTCCAAAAATTTAGCTGGTCTTTTAACATTGGGGGTAAATCTGATTCAGTCCGTCTCGGGTCATGAGGTGCAATGTCCACTAGACCGGCAGTGAATCATAACACATATGCGTGTGCACTTTGTGGATATAGAGTTGACCCTGAAGCCAATGTAATGAACCCTGGTTGTGATAAACAAAGGGGAGTTGACACAAGACTTTACACACCCATATCTAGAGATGTCATTCTGATGCGAGGGTTGCTGTCTGAAAGTAGCTTCTGACTGGTTTAAGCCTAAAGCAGCACCGGTTTGGACTTGTACTAGAACAATTTCATTGTATTTTAATCTCAAAAGAGCAGCGACCCGTTGTTGGTATAAGGCATAAATGAACCTGGGACCCTCAATCCCTCTATTTCATATTTCTTATTATTTCCCCCTCTTAATATAGTCCCCAGATAGCTCTAATGGCTGATTCCCCACAATTGGGGTCACCATATGGGGTTTTATAAATTAATTACCTTTTAGCAGTTATCAATTACTATTAACTTTTTATACTACAAAAGGGCTATACGTTAATTCCCGGCTTCTTTTCCCTCATTATTTTTTCATCCCACCTCTATTTCTTGCCCATCTTGGGCATTGTTTCTCCCCTTTTACTCATCCAACATACCTTTTCCTCACCCCCACACTTAGTGGGATTGATGTTGTCCATTGTTTGTCCTGTTATGTTTTTCTTGTTATGTGTTACACCAACTATTGTCCCACTCTAAAACAGGACCTTCATATACCAAAGGGTCTATTCCTCAGGGGAGGCCTACAGATGCAATGTTGCCTTAATGGCACAAGTTCCAAAATTCTACATCAATAGTCCTGGTTCTCCTCCATCATCTCCCTTTTTCAGTCCCTAACATTACTCCAATTCCATGTAGAGTTCTCCCAAGTAAGTTTTTTTTTTTTAATATATAGATTTTAAAAACCTTTGGAATAGCCTATGAACGGCGTTGTGTGCCTGCCTGACTCTTGGTCAGGTTTTAAAATGTATCATCATCGTGCACTGGTGAATAACCTGCTAGTGAGATTTCCTTATGGAATCAAGTTAATTGAAACGTCTATGACTGGTTAACCTCTATGACTTGTTGACGCCTATGACCTGGAGAGCCTAAACTAGAGGTTTTATGATTTATAGTATATGTATTTAGTACGGGGTATTCCTGTTCATAGAGCAGTTACCGCTGGAATGAGCAAATTCAAAAGTGAATTGCCCTTTTATAGTGTCTGTCACGTGACCTACATTGACCACTCAGAGCCAGTCTTGGGACACTTCACCTGGTCATAGACGTCAACCGGTAATAAAATACTTTTCAATTGGCTGAAATTGGCAAGACTGAGCCTAGTTCTTCTTGTGGTGACAGCAGGTAACAGGTGATAAATTGGTTTATCATAAAAGTAAAACTGTGTGCTCTCATGCCAAATGTAAAGGCTGAAATCAGATTAATTAGACTAATCCTCTGAAGTGCTTCAGAGAAAGAAGAGACTAGACTGATATCAAAGTGATGCATGAGTCCAACCAGCATCTTCCAAGATCAAATTTAAATCCTCTAAACTCGATGATAAAACAAACTTTTCGCGAGTAGCTGACAAATTTGTCTTCAGAAAACAGGTCCCACTGGTTTTTTTTTTTGAGTTTATAACGTATTTTATTCACAGAGTGATGTTCCAAAATACGGTACAGTTCAATGGACTATTATTAGTCCCGTAGAATGATATTTCTTTGACATTAACACAATAAATACATAGTAGGTACAAGCTTTTTCAAACAATCAATTACATAACTGGCCAATTGCCATTGGAACAGCCGTTTTAGCATTATAACAATACGATACGGCTAGTATACTCAGGTGCACTCAATCATAGGTGCGGTTGGCATTGAGCCGCGTATATCATACATTTGCTGCTAAGAAGAGCCGTACCACCGTTGGTTTGGCTTTGTTTTTGAAAGCTGATCGGTCTGTGGTTAGTCTACAAGAGGCATTTAGAGAATTCCAGAGATTTATACCTCTGTATAAGGGACTCTTTCGGAAGCCCATGGTTGCACTGGGTGGGTATTCCAGCAAGCCAGTGTTGGTTGAGCGTGTTATACGCCCACATGCCACTGGTTGCTGGAAATTCAGCCCAAGCTCCTGGGGATGGTGGGTTCCGTCATACATATATTTATGAATAAGGAGTAATAACTGTAGATCATATCGGATACTCAGATGGTCCACATTAGCATCTTTATGAAGGTCACAGATGTGGTACAGCCGTTGTACATTCAGGCTGACTCTAAGACATCTGTTCTGAACCAGTTGGAGACGCTTGCGTTGGGCGTGTATTACACCGTTAAATAGATAACCACAGTATTCAAGGACAGGCATTATAGTTTGTTTGTACACAAGGATGGCAGTATGTCGGGACATACGACGCCTCGTGTTGGTTAACATATGACACCTGTTTGAGGCACTGCTTACATTTTTACTAATTGTGCTCTTAAAAGTAATACAGTTATCAAGAATAATACCTAGGTATTCATAGCTGATGCAACATTCTAGCACTGTGTCACCCATAGTGACTTTAGGCGGGCGGAAGTCACCTGGCGGGGGGTTAAACAGTTCAACCTTGGTTTTACCAGTATGGATAACAAGGCCAGCTGCACAGAACCAATTAAATACATTAGTAGCATCTTGTTGCAAATGATATTCAAGCAGCCGTAGATTAGATGATGTGCTATAGAATACCACATCATCGGCATACATAATAACCTTACAATTTTTTATGACATCGGGCAGGCTATTCACATAGCAAATAAAGAGTAAAGGGCCAAGTATGGAACCCTGTGGGACGCCGTAGGAAATTGGGAGAGTGCTAGAGGTCACTCCATTACAAGCGACTCTCTGACTGCGGCGACTTAAGTATGCATAGAGCCAATCAGTGTATAAAGGAGGGAGGTTAAGGGTTTTCATTCTTGAGATAAGTTCCAAATGATGTATGCTATCTAAAGCTTTCCGTACGTCCAGGAAACAGGCCAGCAGATGCTCTCCCCTGTCCCGTGCGATATAAATATCATTCACTAGCCTGAAGACAGCATCATTTGTCCCTCTGGACGCACGGAAGCCATATTGATGTTTACTAAGACTACCCATGTTTTCAAGGGTGCTATAAATTCTTTCATAAACTATACGTTCCATAATTTTGCTTGGGGCTGGGAGCAGTGAGATGGGCCTCCAGTTGCCTATGTTTGTGAGGTCTCCAGACTTAGGGAGAGGAACCACCTTTGCACATGCCCACTGCTCAGGAAAAGAAATTGTGTGTAGGCCTCGGTTTATTAAGGCTGTTAGTTGAGGTGCTAGGATGAGGAGAGCATCCTTGAGAACAGCAGCATTTATGTTGTCAAGGCCACTAGACTTGTGAACTTCAATAGACTTAATGAGTTCCAGTACTCTGCTATATGGGACAGTAGTTGAGTCTGTTGGTGAGTAAGAATGATTAGAGGGGGTATTAACTGAGGATACCTTTGGGAGGTCGCCTAAAGTATTGAACAATTTTGAACCAATGTTTGTGAAGAACTCATTGATGTATGGGGGCACGGAGTCCCCCCTGAGCTCATTTCCATTAACCTGATCTCTTAAGACTAAGTCTGGCTTATTCTGGTAATCAATTCTATTCTGGAAGCAATGATATTCGGTCAGACAGTTGTGAATTCTAGGAAATCCATGATTGACACTCGATCAGTCCAAACCAAGTGATCCTTGTTGACCTGAATCGCCCTGCACACATTTAATTAATGAGCAAGTTCGGAAAATGAAAAGATAATCCAAAATGTGAGATTACAAACGTATCAGTAACCCTTGTAGGTACACTCTTACAGTGAAGTGATTCCCTGGCGCTGTATTTCTCAACCTTTCTGACTCATCCTAAACTTTGTCAAAACCTTAGAGTCTGCTTTTATATATCATAAATACTGGTGAAATAGTTCATGAAAGCATTTAGATTGAATATTAACTATTGATGATGCTATAGAAAGTGCAATAAAAGTTCATTTATCATGTATACACAAATATAATCTATATATGGTAGGGGTAGTTTTGTCAAGTAACATGCATGACAGTCCATATATAAGCAATTGCATGTTGTCAATATCATTACAACCTGAAGGGAATGATCAGAAATCAATTGTGTTCTGACCACATATAAGGATTAGAAAAACAGGACAATGTGATATGAAAACAGAATGTTATATGGAGCACAATGGATAATGTTGCTCAATCACAAAAATATTTTTCCAAACTAAAGAACTGCATTTTTCCTATTTGTAAGGAGCTCAATTGTTGGTCCCATATCCAAAGCAAACCAGATGCTAAACATGTCATCAGATATTTCTAAGAATACTTATTCCACAGCAGGCACGGAGAACAAAGCCTTTCACACCTCTTGTGTACTGTATACAGCTAGTGGTATAAAGTAGCTATAGGCCGAGTACCAATCTGTAGGCAGCCTATAAGGCTCCTTCACTGTATTTCGCATACAGATTGGTACACGTCCTTTAACTACTACAAACTATTAGGACTTAGTTGTGATTAAAAACTTGATTGATAACTACCCAGTGGGCACAGCAACACTTAATAAGTGACTAATAAGCTCTCCAATGAAGTGCTTATTATCCATCTATATTGTGGCTAGAATGTAAGAACTATTAGTCAGCTAATCTGCAGCACTTATTAAGCCCTTCAAAGCAGTGGTTATCAAGAGGTTCAATAATTCAGCTAATAAGGGCAACAAAAGTCAAATTTATTCAAAGATTATAATTGTGACACTACCGCACTGCTATAAAGCAGCACTTATAAGTGACTTGCTCTGCAGTTCTTATTAAGCACTTCAAAGCAGTGATTAGTAATAAGCTGAAGTGTGCCACTATTTCAAAAGGAATTCCACTGAAACGTTCTGCTGTTTATTCAAGCATATAACATTCATAAGCAGCTCAGTATACATACATTGGAAATTCATGATTGTTGCACAAATTAATGTTGTCAATGGGAATCGAACTCCTTACCTCCAGATGTAAAGTCCAGTGTGCTATTGCATGAGCTAGTGGGGCTGATGATAAGTGTTGGTCCTAAACCTTACTGTACCCCTAGCATACCCTAGGTACACTTCAAAAGCAGCCCTTCATATATCATGCACACACACTGGCTAAAAAGGGCTTTATTTGCAGTGAGATACAAACAAAAACTGTCTTATTTGAATCTGATTGAATGAAAAACCCATTCAATTCATTTTGGAAATAGATGGGAAGTATCATTCTCTTCAGCTATGCACCCATTTTCTTTGCATAAAGCAAAAGCAAAAGGTCCGGAGGAGTTTTTCTCCAATTCTTTTCGGTTTTATCGAAGCTCTCACAATATACAGAAAAGTGGGAATAGAAGTATTATATCAAAATTGAGTTTGTATTGATAGTGTACAAGTCATAGTCAACCACTGTGAACACATCCTAGCTCCTGACCCTGGCAAACCTGACACACCTGATAACCAACTGGTGACTGTGGTGCAATGTGCCTTGACCGTACTCACTGTCAGATAGCGTGGGATGGCTGCTGTCACAACCTTTTCTCAGAGTCTCCAGTGGTCCATTGTAGCCTTTTCCCCTCCCGGCTAGGACCACCTTCGTCAACACTGATATCTGCTATCTTTCTACCAGTCGCAAGTGTATTATGGTTCTACGGGCTGAAGCGGATCTGTGCAAGTCTCATGGGAGACCAGGACACCGAAGGTTCACTGCAGTCTGTCTACTGACACTTACAGACGCGACTCCTATCAGGACAACTCTTCGGAAAATTTGGTGCCGTGGCTCCTTCTGGGATCGCACCCAGGACCTCTCACACACAAGTCCAGCGACTTACTCATTAGGCCACCAAATCTCCTTGTAGAATCATGGTGTATTCCCCCCTCAAATAGGTACCAGAACAGAAGACAACAAGGAGACACAAAGTATTCTCAAAGATCACACAACCTACCCTTGGGTATTAATATGTTATGACATAAAGTGGTTCTTTGACAATACAAATACAGTCCTTATCAAGGGATGTCAATGCACTGACTAATAAGAACTTCATTTGCGGGGCTTAATATCCATTATAAAGAAGATGGTTAATCAGTTACTAACAAGCCCTGCTTTTGCAGCCCTGCAGAACCTCTAATAAGGTCTTACATGTGATGGTTATTAGACATTGAAAAAGCAGCCCTTATCAGGGCATGTTGATTCACTGCTTAATAAGGACTTATCTTGCACTGACTGATAAGAACTTAATTTGCAGGGCTTGATATTCATAACAAAGACAATAGTTAATCAGCTATGAATAAGCCCTACTTTTGCAGCCCTGCATAACCCCAAATAAGGTCTTACATGTGATGGTTATTAGACAGTGCAAAAGCAGCCTTTATCAGGGGATGTTGATACACTGCTTAATAAGGACTAAAAATGTAGCCCTTCTTAGTTATTATGAAAACCACCATTAATAAGTCCTGTTTCTGTAGCCCTTCAGCTGTTGTAGCTAACCAGAGCTGCATGGCCCCGCCTAATAAGGGAGGCATATGTAGCCCTGCATGTGCATCACTTATTAAAAGCTTAATATTCTGTTAATTATTGAGTACAAATACCATGCTAAATGTTACCAACTATTGTGTGCTGCCTTAATGGATAATACGCCCTGCAAGGTCATTAGACACCAGAGCAGCTACTAATCAGTGGTGGCGTGCCCACTGGGTAGTTGTTTCAGGTAATCTCCCCTCCTCGTCAATAGGGCATGGCACATTGAAGAACTGTATTGCCAATCAAGGGTTAGTCTCAATCAGACCTAGACGGAATGATCTAGGTCAGCGGCCCATTCTGCAAGGCTTCCCCGGCAGATCACAAACTGCTCAAATAGGGAATCCCGAGTGATGACGTCATAGCGTAGCCAATAGCAGCCGTGCACACATCCCCGGTCAACTGGCCCGTACCCTTATGGGCCCGGTACAGGCTAATCAAGGGTTGACTATACTTAAGGGGTCGTAATAGGTTGGGTCAAATCAACACACATGCATGCATTATTTGACACAGATATGTTGAAACTATACATATTGTACACCAAATTGATCATATTTAATGTTTCTATCAGATTAGTTCCATTTTGGAAGATTTCAGAAGCCATGAAGTGCAAATGGAAAAAAAACGTTCTTTTTTCTTAGAACAGCATTATGGGATGGGAAAAGAACACTATCATAACTTTTGATAATTGGAGATTAATCTAGGTGTCATTCCCTGGGGCACTTTCCTTTCTTTTAGCTGTATCTCAATTATTAAACTCTACAGAGCTGTTCAAAGTAGCATAGTCACATAAATATTGATGATTTTTCATGAAAAATGACTAAAATACCCTATTTTCCCCTATTTTCGCCTGTTTTCAACAATTTCCAACAATTTTCAAGTGACTATGCCACTTTAAACAGCTCTGTAGAGCTTAACAATTGAGATATAGCTAAAAGAAAGAAAAGTGCCCCAGGGAATGACACCTAGATAACTCCCCAATAATCAGAGCTGATAAAAATGTTCTTTTTCCATCCCATAATGCTGTTCTAAGAAAAAAGAACGTTTTTGTTCCATTTTCACTCCAGGGCTTCTTAAACCTTCCAAAATGGAACTAATTTTATAGAAAAATTAAATATGATCAATTTGGTGTACAATATGTTAAGTCTCAACATATCTTTATCAAATAATGCATGCATATGTGTTAATTTGAACCAACCTATTACGACCCCTTAAAGCTTGACCGTCATGGTTGAAGTGAGGCCAACAGCACTTTTTGATATAGTTCAGTTTTCAATCACAAGAGGTCCCTTAAGGGCTGGTAGCTCAGCTCTTACAGACACAAGATAGGGCGAATATGTAGTAGCTGGACCATGTGCATGGTCCCCTGTCCAAACACTGCTGCCCTCTAGTGGAATTGTTATTTGAGTCCATGAATGGAAAATGCTAAACTTATTCCCAGTCTCTTTCAAACTAACTGAGACAAGCAATTACAGTAATTTTGTTGTCGTAGGGGCCGTGACACAGCAACTCACACCAGTCAGTGAGACACAAATGTAACAAAAAGTACTGAAGACATCTTCATCAATCATTGCTATTTACACTGATTCTAACAGGTCACGCTTGAATCACATTTATATCAGCTAGCTTTTCTAAGCATATTTTTATCAAGAAGTAGCGTTCAGCTCCTATATATTACGCTGAAATGCACAAAATATCGTGGCTTCATATAACTCTTTTTTTTTAATTGTTCCTGCAAGGACTTTTCATCATATAATCAACCTGGTTCCATAAGCCTTTGCACTTTATATTTCTATTTACCTTTCATTTATTCTGTCTTATTCAGATGATAAATCAAGTATATGAGAACCTCTTGGTGCTATCGAAGTATCATCCAACATTGATAGACCCCATTTCAGAAAGATGTTGTTGAGGGGTAAATATTGCGATAGGAGAGTTAGGCCATGGACATAATGTTACCAAAAATCGCCTCCATATATATATATACATACTCTATGGATGTTGGCATTTAAGAAAAAAAAATCGGACTGCTAAAAGTCACACTTTAAGCATATTTAATTTCTGTAAAGGCCAATTATAGCTGCTTAAATGTCATCATGACTTTTCCAGTACATTAACATAAAATTTACTGAGCTTAAAGCTGCTTAGATAGTGACTGTAAACACTAAAAGGTTTGCTTAAATGCCAATGTTCATGCAGTGATATTTACATGGGATGTTTCATCATTACCCGCCGGTCCAGTGATATAATTGTTGTCATCTACCTAGGGCTGTGGATGACCAAATACCGTAAAACCTCGCGTATAAGCCTAACTTGGGTATAAGCCGCATCCCGACTTTGGGCCGATCCTATAATCCTATAAGCTGCACCAGCGATCTGGTTATGGTGACTTTAGTACTGTACTTTAGGAGCAAAAACTCGCGTATAAGCCACACCTGGACTCTGTGCCGATCCTATAAGCCGCACCAGCGATCTGATTTGTGTACTAGCCGCGGCTTATACGCGAGGTTTTATTGTAGTGTCTCATTTTTAGATCATGAATTCCGCAATAGCTTTCATATCGTAAAAAGTGATCATGCTCATTTATCAAAATGTACAACATTTTATGTGCTGTCAATTGCCATTGAGGTATTAAGGTACTATCTCAAAGTAAATACATTGTGAGGGGGGTTGTGAGGTTCCTATCCCTGAAAAGGCCCGTACCCCTCAAAACTGTCCTGTTTGAGATATAGAGACCAGGTGCTAAAAGGCCCATGTGGACATAATCGTTCTGAAAACCTTTGAAAGTGACAGGTTATATTTACTGATACATTCATTTTATCAGTGTGACCTCTAAATGGGATTCAATGAGGGGCTCATCACACCTATTTTGTGGATGAGGTTGAAGTACTCACGCCGGTATCCATTTCTTGATGAGGCCAAAAAAAGGTATGTTTCAGTTAACATGGGAAGAAAGACTATAGGGTCGGTAGGTCGGATATTTATTTTATTTTATTCTATTCTTTTAACATGAATGTAGTAGCCATCCTCCATGTAAACCTTAAAATGACCCGAAAACAGTAAAATATGAAATTTTCTTCAAAAAAGAGTAAGGTAGATGGAGGTTATTGCATATGAGTCATATAATATCAGTTCCCATTTTAAAACTATGACAACAGTAGTATAGAAATCACCCCAAAGGTGAAACAGTTGAGGAATCAGTCAGAGGCTCCTTTGCACAGAAAATAGTCAGATTGTAGGGCCTACAATTTTGATCAGGTTCCAAGAATAGACCGTAATAACATCTCCCAATCTCTACTCTATGGACATTTATATTCATACTAGAGCATATTTTATCACTGTATATCATCTTGTGGATCCTAGCGCAAGCATTGATATCCTTTTTGTGACTATAAAGTTATGGATGGGCATTGTATCAATAGGCAACAATCTTCTACAGGAAATTACTAAAAGTACGGCAGATAAAGATGATGGATAAGAAAAAAATGAAGGCCATCAGAGGCAGCATCCATTGTAGTATGTTGTTTATACCTTAGGAAAAGCGAATAACTGCCAATATCAGAGGATATAGAAAGCAATGGGAGATTGTGCTCTGAATGGACGAAGCTGTGGTATGAAAGCATGATTATTTATTTGACCACAGTAGCCATCTATAGGGGGCGAAAGCTTACCCGTTTACATTCAATTGTGCTGGTGACGAAAACCGAATCAGGACAGGATTCTCCTATCTAAACCATGATATAATTGGGGAGGGTACTAGTCGGACACACACTTATCTGAAGGCATTTCCAGTAGAAATCTCCCTTTGCTGAGAAAGAATATTTTTTCCGAAATTCCCATAGCGTGACATCGCTTCCTGTCCTGATTCGAGGGTATAAAACCACCCGTTTTTCCCATGGCATCGGGTTACTTTCACACCTTTTTATGAAAATCGTAGTGTTACACTGCCAAATACATGTGCTGGCCTTTAGTACTTAGATCAGTGTTGTCTCATGTTAGAGTCACACTGATTACTATGTAGTGGAGGCCAGGATTATTCTTCCCAGGAAGATGGCATCATTACTATGCACAACCTGTTGTTAGATGGCTTGTGTGAAGTTTGCAATTATCTAAGGGGAGAACCAGAGTGCTTCACACAAAGCAGAAGTAAGCTTGATCTAACGTTTAAATAATTTTCAAATATCAACCACTTCAAAATTGAAAAATGAAGGTACAAATATCACGCAATAAACTTAATCACAGTGTCACTACACGATAGATAGACGGTCAATATGAGGAATACCTGACGGGGAAAAGAATTGACTGCCAACGCTCCGTCTCTTTGCTTGTGATACCAGAATCTATTTACATTTGTATGTTTGTCTCAAAGATTGTTGTAACAAACATATAGTGGCGATAAAATGAAAAACACGGGAGAAATAACACCGACAGAGAAGGGGGAAAAGGAGAGCGAATTGGAAGGGAATAAAGAGAAGAGGAACAGAAACAAATATGATGGCAGTCGACAGGTATGTGAACAGGATGTCTAAAAGAGGATGTAAATAGGCAGGGAAAGAAACCATAAGGATCCCAGTATCATAAAGGTATCTTTCATTAAAGCACTGAGCACTGAGTTTTCATCATTTTTGCGTTGAAGTGATTCTGCATGTGGGGAAACATTTTTGAAAAAAAGAGCAAAAATAAAGATGTCATTTTCCCATCTGTTCCCTTTGTTGCTGCGTTTGCTGGATTAAACATTGTCAGTCATATACCACTACAACTGAGAGAGCTACACGAGCTTGGGCCAATGTTTTTGTCTCTGACTGGATGCCGTCTCTGATCGGGTGCTGTGTCATACCAGGTGCTGTCTCTTACCAGGTGTCCGAAAAAAGGTTTAAACTAGACTGATATATAAATGGATTATGGCGGTTGTTATATCATAGCAGTTAGCCTCCTATACTACATTTTAATGTCCTTCTACCCGATTTAGACATTATCATTCCCAGCCAGCACCTGGTCAGAGACGGCACTCGCTCAGAGACAGCACCCGCTCAGAGACGGCACCCGCTCAGAGACCAAAACATTGGCCCAACTATGTGAGACACAGCCTGTTAGATGAATGCTCGAAATCAGTCTGCAAATGATAACATGATAACATATTTCTTTGGGAATAGACCTTATTCAAGCCTCGTTGGTCTTTTCGATAGCTTATCACAGAGGTACACTGTAAAAGGTGGATTGCCATTTTTTATGTGTACAGTAGATTCTACTGTAGGTGTACAGTATATTGGAGGTAAACAGTAGAATCTATAGTAAATCTACAGTAGATTATACTGTGTACCTACATTAACTATTTACAGTGTAGATCTGATTGAGGTATCTATGATGAGTTAATAGGTGAGAAGAGTTGTAGACTAGAAGGTTGGGCATTGATGGGGTAAAAAGGCCTGAGGCTAGTGCCCGTGTGTAGTCTGAGAGGGTTGGGTGTTGGTCACAGCTCAGGGCCTACATGCTATAGAGCCTCAGTCTGCATACTGCCCAGGGGAAATCATTTGATGATACACGTCTTAATCCTGGTGGTCGGGTGAAAAGGGGTGGCTGAAAGGGGCATGGCTGAATGGCAGCTGATCTTTGAGGAGAGCTCATGTGATTGAATATAACCTCTGAGGCGCATCCGAGGAGGTTATGTGTCATATTCCTGAAGAGGTTATGTGCTATTATTAACCTCCTGGTGCTCTGAGAGAGGTGAAAATGTAATAGAACCTACAGTAAGGACAATAGGTCCAACACCTAGGCGGAGTATAAGGATAGATGACCATTAATCTAGTAAAGGAGCTGAATTCTGTGTCCTCATGATGGATCAGGTGAACAAGGTAAAATTATACTTGAAATACTTTTATTGTTAAGTTGAACAACGTTGAAGCAAATCATTATTACTGAGATTAGACATGGAAGGGAACATGCAGGTTCACTCCTGTAGCTAAGGGAGTGTTCATTTATTAATTACAGGGGGTAGTGAGATTTCACACGGATTTTTTTTACGAGAGAGCACCCCCCTTGGAGCTATAAATGCGCAGGCTCTTTCGCTAAAAAGGGGCTACATTTTTTACCCCCCCCCTCTTAAGAGGGTTCTGAAATTTTTGCGCCCCCCCCAAACCACCACCCCCCCCTGTAACTAATTAATGAACACTCCCTAAACCTGCTCGCTGGTTCCTAGTGGTCATTGTAGACAGTGGTTGGGCCAGGCTGGGAAGCAGCCGTAATGTGATATTTTCTCTGTACACATCCACTTAACGGCAGACTGAGGGACTATCTTCGGCAGCCTCATCACATTCTGCCCCCACCAAGTGTTATTAATGCACACTTTTGTTAGGACAGGCTCCAGGTTCTGCTTATAGAAACACTGGGATAACATGGTGAGTGTTGCTGTGAACCTGTATGGTATCAGGACAAGTACTCCCCAGACATCTACCCCACAGACATCTACCCCCTGCCATTTACCCCCCTGGACATCTACCCCATAGGACATCTACCACCTAGGACTACTACCCGCCTGGACATCTACCCCTTGGACTTTTACTCCCTTAGGACTTTCACCCCCTAGGACATCCATGCTCTTGGACATCTAACCCTTTGGACTTTTACCCTCTAGGACTTCTAACCCTGTAAGCACATCCACCCCCTCCAGGTGCCCATATGGTTGAGCCACATCATGTGGAGGCAGTAGGTGTCCCCAGGGGTAGAAGTCCCAGAGGGTAAAAGTCAAAAAGGGGTAAATGTCCAGGGGGTGGATGTACTAGAGGGTAAAGGTCCTAGGGGGTTAGATGTCCAGGGGGTACTTGTCCTAGAACCCTGTTGTAAACTCTCACTTACAGAGGCATAATGGGCAGTGTGTAAGAAGAAGTTTAATTCTACTTAATTTGCGCATAAAACTGATTCATTTGACTATAAGTTCTCATGTACAGTTAAAATGTTACAGCTGCTGTTAAGCTAGTGTCCTGGGTCTGCTGTAGTGTCCATGGATTAGTGTCCATGGATTAGAGGTACCTCCACCAACCACTAACTTCCACCCTGATGCCTCCAAACCCTGACCTGTCTAACACTTGATATATTGCCTCATAGAGCACCCACAGTCATGAAGTACATACTAATGTGGTACCGTCCCTAGCATTATTGTGCCTGACAGAGACTGAATGGAATGTGACTGGTGCGTTATTTTACATTAGAACATAAAGGAGCCTCATAATGTTATGTTGGATGTATCACCAATACCAACTGGTGCAAATCATATAGTAGTCGTTGTGTTTTGTGGATGACCAAAGTAATAATGTCTCAGTTTTAAAACATAAATTCCACAATAGCTTTCATCTTGTAGATAAAAATCATGCACATTATTAAATTAAAAGACATCTTTTTTAACTTGCAGGGCAGGCAAAGATATATTTCTATGAATTGAGAGAAAAGCTCATAATTGATGTTTAATCTAATTGTGCTTTTCAATTTGTCCTTTTTCAGAGCCGCATGCAGCATTCTATTTCAGTATTGACATTGAAAAGGTCACATTCACCACATGACATATCAGAGTAAATAGTTGATGAGGGGGAGGTTATTCTGAGCGGTATATCGATACAATCATCACAAAGGTCTTTGAAAGGGGTAGGCTTTATTTACTGGTACATAGCTTTAAATAGTCTGAACTTAATGATGAGGGGCTCATCCCACTTGGATTGTGGATTAAGTTGAACCACTCTGGTATCAATCACTTTATAAGTGGGAATGCCAAGAGAGATGTAGATGACGGATATAAAAAAATGAGTCCCATAACATAAGTTACATGATTGATGCATATCTCTGACACTTGTCAACTAGTAAAGCAATTGTCTCAAATAATAAACAATCAGCAGATCAGATCGAGGCTCCACTGCACAGGAAACTTTTTTTTATGCCCAAGTGGTGGCCTAGCCACCTGGTGGTGCCGCAAGGAATATTACAGGAAACCAATACTTATTCCCACACTGAAAATCCACAAATGCTTAATCAATGACAGCTGCACGGCTTCAGTCCCCTGTTCCATCAGAGTATGCACTGAAAATCCATAGGTTGAAAGGGCTAGTCAGTACAGACTACCCTAGGTTGGTCATATGAGTGTTAGTCACAATGGCAAAGTTATGTTCAAAAATTACCGAGGGGTCAGTCAGTAGTGGCTAACCTAGGTTCATCATTGGTGTGTTGTATTTGTGTAACACTAGTTGGTGCCACATGTGATGACCACTCAGTGGCTCCCCCTGGAAATTAAAAGACTAAGGTGGGTTGGTCAGTAGTGACCAACCTGACAATAATAACTTCCCTAGGTTGGTCGTATATGGAGCCAAAAAATTAATAACTAGGTTAGGCACTAGTGACTGAGAGATTGGTCGTATAGGGAGCCTAGGAATATCAGTGCAGAGGTAGACCTGCATTATCTTTGATGGGATGAGTTGAATATAAGGCGTGGACTAGGACTTTGCGGTATCAATGGGGTAAAGTAGCCTGAGGCTAGCGGATACTCGTTTGCGACTTAAGGGTTTGTTTGAGGGATAAATGCCCAATAAGCCTCATATCAGCCTAGCAATGAAGACAAAATTAGGTAAGAAGACACTTCCCAGCCTCAACACCGTGTGCTGTGTAATAAGAGGACCAGGAAGCTTGGTGTGTCCCTCCTACCAATATAATACCATGTGTTTACTGTCAGAGTAATTGCCTGCTTGGTGTGGGTTGGTAGCACTGCCTGGTTACAGACCAAAGCTGAGCCAATGTTGCACCCAATGACACCTAACTATAGAACATCCGGGCACTTGGGAACTGGTCACATGATGTCATCTGGTCACATGTAGCAGGCATTACATGCTGATTGGCCGAGGTTACTAACTAGTGACTAGGGCACGTTGAATGAAACACTTCATATCAGTGACTTAAGGTGTGACCTAAAGGCTATTCAATAGGCATTAATGTCACGGAAGAGCAGCTTTAACGACCTTTGATCAACATTGCAAGGAAGATATAAATGTCTAAACGACATTTGAGTATCTTTGGTTAACCACAAGTCACTATTCCGGTACATTTATGCAGCATTAACCAAATGCCAAGGTCATGGAAAATATACTTAGAAGGTGCATTATTGACATCTTGTGGTACACAACTTTTGATGACAAAGAACAAATAAGTATTTAGGAGATACCAGACTGATATGATTCACAAAATTTGGGTGTGTTTCAGCTAATGGATTAATGTAGCTCATTATGTTAATAGGGCTACACTACATGCTCGAGATCCTTCAGCTGACGATGATTTTTTTCCACACTATTGACTAGTTTTTCACAAAATTTATTCTGGTTAACCACCTACAGCACTTTTCCCTGTAATATGTACATGAGAGGTCCTGGGATCCATCCTTGGTCTAGCCACCTCTCATTAGGGATCTTTAGCAACAAGGCTATAGCTCATTTAATACAGACATAGCAGAGGTAGCTTATATCACAATATAACCATTTGTAACATCAGCTGTGTGGCGCAACGGATCAGGGCCCGTCGCCAATACCGCAGGTCCTGAGTTCAATCCTTGTTCCAGCCACTTCTCTTGTTTTACCTACATCCATCCAAAATTCCTTCTCCCCTCACATGGATGTTTGAAAGTATCACCAGCACTGGGAAGCGAACCCAGGACCTTCAGATTTGGTTTTACAATTAATTCTGCTGTACAGTAACAGCAGAATTTGCTCTTACTGTACAGTATATGTGCTGTAAATATACATAGGCTGACTTGCTGTAGGTCTACAGCACAATCTACTGGAACCAAAGTTGCCCCCAGTATTTGCTGTACAGGAACACTACTTACTTCTAACAGTGTGTCATGCTTGAATCAGGTGATTACCAGCTAAAGCTTTCTTTAACTTCTATTCACAGCTAATACTGGCTCCAATTAACTCGTTGTAGACATGATCTTTCATTTGATATTTCTTTAGCATATCTTATCAGATATCATACAATCATGTTTTTTACTATCATAAATCGAGAATATATGCTGTTTCATGTCATGTGCAATGACAATATCACAGTTGGCCCGATGTGTCTCTGAATGAGCTCAATATCATATGTTGCATAGAGGGTATCACCACTACCGACCAACGCTTTGACACAATAGTTGATATGTACCTTTGAGCTGTGGATGACCAAATAGGGTCTCATTTTTAAAACATGACCTTCACTATAGCTTTTATGTTCTAAACAGAAATCATTGTCAAAATGACTTCTTTTTGTAGTTACAGGGTAGACAAAGAGTATATCCCAGTACATTGTGAGAATTGTGTTTATTTGATGTGTATCTCCATTTAGCTTTCTATCTGTCCTTCATTTAGAACCGGAAGCGGAATGTTCTATTTTTGCACAATCCTTTGTCATTGATGTATCAGGGTACCATGTCAAGTAAATAATTAATTAGGAGGTGATCTGCTAAACATGAAGTTAGCTTCGTTGTAAAAACCTTTGAAGTGATATTTACGATGGATTAGTTTGATTACCATCACCTTTGAATCAGGTTTGATAAGAAGGCTCAAAGCACCTTGATTTTTTCGACAAGGCTGAACTACTCACTCAGAACCCATCATGTTGAAGTGAAAATACTTTGAGTAACCTAGGTAAAAGAAAGCCTTCAAATATGAAATATAATGAAGCAATCATTTAAGATGTCAAACAACTGATGGATCAGAAGAAGGATAACAGTTTCAAAGAATAGACACTCGTAACATGTTCTGTTCTTTCTATGGACATTTATATTAATTGCACAGCATATTTTATACGTGTATGGCATTAGAACTATGGATCTTAGCATACATCTACTACCTGTCTGTAGCCGGGATTTTAAAAAGAATACTGCCAATACCAGATCACATAAACATCAGTAATAAGAGATATGGCTGTGAATTGGGTTATTCGTTGTGGTCTGAGGGCACAAGATACCTCCTTCACCTTCCTGGCTATCCAATAATACTTGCATTATGGTATTCCTAGTGTTAGAATGCTATATATCTCCCTCCCTGCTGTCTATAGGTCAGCCTTGTAGCCTGTAATACTGATTGTTTTGTAGTAGAGGGTAGGATTGTTAGTCACAAAAAGCCGGCCTTATTATTGTTTACATCTTTGTTCGCATGAATGGTGTGAGGTGTGCAATTACTTTGAGGATTGGAATAAAGTGCTTATTAAACTCCTGGGCTAAAGAAAGCAATATTTGCAAAACGCCCACTTTCTAGGTGCGAGCATCTCTGGGATGCTCTTGACGACAATGAATTGTATCTGCTTACTAAAAGGACTTTGCAAAGGCCATTTAGCAGAATATCTGCACTCCGATTCTGGAAGCAATAACTGAAGCGCTGAGTTGTAATAATATCAATTGAGGCGGAACTCTGGTTAAACAACATACTGTAGAACTTTAAAGGCCCAGTGCCCCTATATATAGAGTAAAGGCACCCAAAGGCGGACATACCCTAATTCCGGACACTCTGCAATAATATGATGATTGTGGTACTAAATATATACATAATTTGACGTATGACAATACCTGGTAATTGTCCTACATTTAACCTTCTCACAACTGAAAAACTGGAATGTTGCACACAAGGACATGTGTTTAAATCTGATTTAACTGTTGGTATGTATCAACCCGAGGCTGTATACAATGTTTCTTAGCGGTGCTGCTAAGCTCAAAGACAAAGTTTACTGGGTGACATTGTCTGCAAAACATAAAATACATGCATAACTCTACCAGATATAGTTACATACAGAATTGACCTTTTATGATGCCCATTGGATTTTGAAAAGATTGTTGTCTTGACATCATTCAACCATATAGAATTAGATACTGGGCTCAAGTGTGGGTGCCGAATTCCGGACACCCTGAGCCCTGGCTATATATAACCAGATGGGACATGCTATGACTATACTAGTTGTATAAATAACCTAGCTCTCTTTATTCATGGTCGATTTAGCAATGTCTTTTAGGAATGCAAGATCATGTATATTATTGCATCTGTGCATTAATGAAGTTTCATATTGGATAGAATATACAATATATGAAAAAATAATTCCTAGTATCTTGTACCAAGGATGCTTTGTAAGGTGTCCGGAATAAGGTACCTGTGTCCGGAATTACGTGCCAGATTGACCTTTAATCAATCACACCTGACCCCTATTGCCTAGGAGGTAACAATTTCAAACCTATTGCATCTTAATAACTACCTATTTGCCTTTCATATGCCGCTATTTTGGCGATGACAGGTTATTCCCAACCAGAGAAATTTGAAGATTTCCACTAACTGTCCGGAATTATGGTACTTTACTCTATAGGGCTAAGTACCTTTCCCGACTGCACTCTGGCTGTTACTGGACATGCAGTAAGAACTGCTGGTTTAAGACTCTATGACCTAATTTGCTCGTATTATGTCATTCTCTTGGCTGTATTGAAAATCGCCCCTTGATATGTGATACTATGGTCAATAAAAGTATAAAACTACAAACTAAATCTCCCTTCCAGTTTCCTACAATGCAAAGTAATTATCAAACAACAAAATGAAGGTAAAAATATCACACAAAACTTCCAACAGAATGAGATCAACTGGAAAATCATAAATTATGACATTGCAGCACTGGCCCCATTTCGGCTGAACTCTGGCTTCTTAGACTTACTATTACCACATGCTGCCCTCTAGTGGGCCACAGGAGAGGATCATTGTAATGCACGCTCCTTGTCAAACTGGGGCCCGGTCACTATACTAAATATAGTAATTATTCCAGCTCAGTGCTTAGAAAGTGATGTGTTTAGGAGGTCAAAATTTTAAACGGAAGTGGTTTGAAGCAGGAGCGGCTGACGCATGATACACTGTGCACCCCCGCGGGCATATTAGGAACCTCGGCCGGATAACATAACATAACAAAGGCACGGGAGCAGTAACCCGGTATGAACACATATAAACACTGACACCTTTATATAGTCAGATCAGAGACGTGTAGAACTACTATCACGTTTAGATATTTATCTTTTAATAAATTCATAACCATGCAGCTTTTTGTAGGTTGGGCGTTGACAGAGAGGTAATAGAGGTTCACTATGCATAGTCATGGACTGATGGGATGTTGATTGGGATGATACTACTACGTCATGAGAGCTCAGCACGACTTACTGGTCTAGAAATACACAACATATTTATTCTATTTCAACATTGTAACAATCTTTGAGGGGACCAGTACGGTGTATCACAACCAATTGATAAATACGATTGATATTAAGAGGTTACAATCAATGACATACGAATGGTCATAGTAGAATGAGGTGAAGTATTTCACAATGAATACATTACGATCAATCGTATCTCACCCATTGGTTGTATCTTTTGAGCAAGATAGGAATGCCCCTTATGAAACACCTAGATACGATTGATCATAGTTTTATAGAGGTAGATACGACCAATTAATTGTAACGCCTGGTTATATATGACCAACAACCTAGCTTTTTCTCTGCCAGATATACCTTTTTGTACTCTATATAGGTGCTGTGCGTCATCATGTTCACATCATTCCGGCAGAGAGGGTGATGCATATGAGTGCTGGCCATGTCATTTGCCTAATATATCCCATTAGAAAGAGAGTTTAACATGACATTTGACGGTACACATTAGCACATATATGTTGGTCCTAATAAGTCAAGAAGATATGATCAGTCGTTAATAATGGTTGTCGCAAAACCCACTTACATCTGAATAACACAGTTATTCTCAGGAGCAGTAATTCTATATAAAATAGGAACGATGTGTTGGTCATACCACGTCTATCGGTGAAAAGATATTTGGGGTTTTCTGATGGGAAAAATATAAGGGGCATGGTTATTGGTGCACGCTAACTAAGGTTGTGAAACACTTCATTTTCAATCGTAACTCCATTCTAACTTTTAAGATCAATCTTAATTATTGGTCGTATTTCCCCGTGAAACACTTTATAGTACTCCCAATTACGACTAAACTCCCCCGGTACGACCATTACAACATACGAATGCAGTTATGAGTAATTATACGACCAAGGCCAAAAACAATAAAAGGTGTGTTTTAGGCAACCCGACCCTAGTTTCAAAAAAGGGCCGACCCTAGCATTTTTTTCCGATTTTGGAGATTTTTTTTCTTTTTTTCTGCAAAGTATTCATATTTTTCGGAAATTTTAGCAATTTTTTGGTCAGGAAGGACAGTTCAATGCCTAATTAACTGTCCAGCCTCAGGAAATTGCTTATTAACAAGAATGTCCAATAATTTCATGGTATTCCTAGTTAAAGTAAGAATCGGTGAGTCGTCTTAATGACCCGCGAGTCAATATGGCAGTCCGTGACTCATTCAAGGTACCTCCAACATTAAAAAAATAAAAAATAAAAAATAAAAAATCCGACCTACCTACCCTACATTTTTGGACCATGTTGCCTGAAACACACCTTCTTTTTTTTGGCCCAATGGTTGTTTTTTTACGATTGATCGTATATGGCCGTTCTGAAACACCCTACTGTCAAGCTCTAGCTAAATTTATTGATTTTGCAAATTACTTGTAGATCAGAAAACAGTCCCAAACTTGTTAACAAGATGAAACTTTCAGAGACCTGACAGAACCATGCTGATGTAGTGTCAGGTTTTCACTCCTGGATTGGCAATTCATGATCTCCCAATAGACAAGGACAAACATGTTTCATTAAAAACTTCATTAAAACGTGCCTGATAAGACAATATTAGGAAATGTTTAATAAATCTTATCCTTTCAGCGGAGGCAATGGCTGCATGAAGTCACCCATGTGTCTATAATCAGGCCTGATAGAGTGGTCAGCTTATTAAATGGGGAGTTCTTTTTTTGTAAGACCAACAACTTCACCTTCAATTAATTGATTCATGAGGAGTATTTCTTAATGATTTTCTTTTACTAGATAAGTACTGCATTGAGCCAACAGATACGTTTGATTAACTCGATTAAAAAGATGTTTTCTTTTAATGTTTGAATGACATGTTTTTAAGAGAGAAGAGTTTAAGAAAGTTGATGGAAAAGATGTTATAAATTTTAAGTATTTTATGAGTGAATGCTTTTAAAGTTCCCTCTCCATATCCAATTCATATGAAGGGGGCTGAAGTCGTCGCACAAAAGACAAACACATTCAATTTCAGTGGAGAAGTGTTTTAGAAGATTCAAAAACAGTTTCACCAGACTAGCAATGAGTCGATCAATTCAATCTGCTGTGGTACTAAAACATAATCAATATCTCGAAAGATTTTACTTTCATATATATTTTAATTATAAGTTAAGCAATAAATTCTGCATTTTCCTGGTTTATATTGCTAAACACCCTATGTGTGTCAAACTGTAGAAAATTAAGTGATCTCAAATAAGGGCTAAGTACAGCGATCAGGAAAAAAATCACTGCACTATTGCTGTTAAATAAGCTCTGGTCCTGTATTCGTAAGCTCAGGGTTATAAAGGAGTTGAAAGTGATAAGTTCTTTGATATTCATACAGACACTTCTTTTTTATTCCCTGCTTTTTGTTGAAAAGCTTTATTTTTTAGAATAACTCCTTGACAGGTTAAACTGAGGGAGAAACCACTCCAGAGTTTAAAGGTCATCACAATTAACCCAAAATGATCTACATGTAGGATCTACAGACTGTAGATGCCGTTTTCCTTCAAACACTTTGAAGTATTATTGGCCTGGGCTTTGCACACGGTTATCCACTAGACGTTTTACTGTGTCCCTTTCCAAGTCATTCCTCTCTGTTGCAAACTGAAACCTTCATTACGAGGAAATAATTACAATTGCATGGGAGAGGGTAGGGAAGGTCACTATATTGAAACTGAATGAAACTGGATGTAAATACTGGCATAAACATGCAGAAGTACAATATTCAATATTCAATTCGATATGCGCAATGTGCAGAAACTTCCCATTTCTGTGTACAGGCAGGTTGGGAGAATACAAATCCACACCTAAAGCATCAAACTCTCACAGCTAGTTTCATATTATAAAAGATCACGTGATTGATCTTCCATTTTTCCTGCCTCCATGGAAAAGAGAGTTTGAGTTAGTTGCAGTGACTGAGTAAGGGTACACGAACACAGTTATAGATTGACCTTCATAGATCTGTGCCTATATCCGAGGCTATATTGATGGCCGTCCGCTAACTGCCAAATCCCATTTCTATCACACCTGCGTCCCTCTAAAAGAGGCCTTTTCTGGTGGCAAGGATGTGAAACCGGAGAAACCATGACCAAACGCTCATACTGTAACCATGACCTAGCAGCAACCAGGCATTAAACTGATATGAATCCTTATTATGACCCTCATGCCACTGCTTTAACATTTCATTCTTTAAAATCTACCTGCTTTTTGGATTATAACACTATCTCAGCTTCCCCTTGTTCTATTTCCTATAGTAGATTTAATAGTTTTATTGCCGCTATTATTTTGCTGCTAGTCTTGTCAGGGTCCTTTGGTAGTAACCAGTTCCTGGTTCAGTTCCTGTTTCCTCTCGCCAGCCTCGTGTAGTTACTTCTTGGTCCTTTTTCAGTTCCCTCTTCAGTTTGTTGCCACTTTTTAGCCTTCAAAGCTGCTTTCTCATAGTTTACAGTTCCTGTTACAATTCCTGTAGCCCCTCTCCAGTCTCATGTAGCTACTTCCTGGTCCTTGCCAGTTCCATTTTCAGTTCCTGTTGGCCCCCTTCAGCCTCCAATAGCTGTTTTCTCACATTTTCCAGCTCCTGTCTCAGTTCCTGCAGCCCCTCTCTAGCCTCATGTAGTTGCATCTTGGTGGTCGTCAGTTCCTGCTTTAGCCCCTCCAGGCCTGCACTGCTGCCTATGTGTGATACAATGCTGGTAGGTTTGTTGGCTACTATAGTTGACGCTGTTGAGTCATCTGCCTCTTCAATCTGGTTATTTGCATTGTAAACTTTCAGGACCTGAAGAGATATAGAGTGTAGAAAATCATAAATTCAGAAGGAATGGGCAACTGCACAACATCTTTAGATGTGATATTGTGATTGCAGTGGATTGGTGACAATTCAGAATGTGTACCCCTTTTACCATAGCTAGGCTGAATATTAACCATTGGAGGATTGCATACACCTTTAATTCATTATGTAAAATACAAGCCTACTCGGACATACCCAACCTATGAGTGGATATGCCCCACCAGAGTTATCATGATATATGGATTCCGCCCTAGGACTATGTGGGTACTTATGGTTGATGGGTTTTTGTGCTTCATGGTATATAAAATTTGGTTACCAGACCTATAATCTTTTGCATTTTGGTTACCACCTTAAGGACTCTTGAAATGGGTGGGATTCGATCCGGCAATCTTCGGATGTAAAGTCCAATGCTCTATGATCTAGCCTGGCAGGTGATAATTGAACCTCATAGTAGGTTAGTGTTATTCAAAGAATATTGGCCAATGAACTAGGACTTTCTTTAACATTTCTTTTTCCAATTCTGCTGTGAATCTTTTCCTATGACTGCTTGTTTTTATTTTTTAGATATGTTACAGGTGATCTCATGTATACATCATAGAAGATTAGTTAAGATATTGTTGGTCAATTCCTCAGTAGGAAGATGTTCAGAAAAAAGGCTGTCTCCCCTAGATGGCTATAGTAAAGGGTGTTTCAATGTCAATATATCAAATCTAGCATATAAACCATCTTTTTCTTGGCTTCTATTACATCATCATAATATATCAAACTAACAAAGTGCTTAGCGATTTTGAAATGTCATTGGTGGATTAATATATATCGAACACTGGGGTATCTCTATGACAACGGACATAGTTCACAAGAGCTGTATGCTGCTTTAAAAAAAATAACGGCTGCTCTCAGCTTGACAGGACTAAATTTACACATTACAACAATTGCAGCATTTGAAACTGGGGTCTAAAATTGGCTTACATTGGAAGAGGCCTGGATTCAAAAAGGTTCATGGTAATCTTATACAGCCTCTGATTGGGGTGAAAAGACTCACCTTGGGTATGAATATGGTGAGTTGCACAATCGTAGTTGCAAAGATGATGAAGGCTGACACGAGTGCATAGGACAGCACAACTTGGTTCTGTAGGGCAAACACTAGCACCACACCCACGATGCTCAGTATGGTAACATTGTACACACACATCCCAACTAACTGGGAGTCGTTCAGGTCAGGGATATTCACCTAAAAAAGATACATGGTAATAGAGGCCGGTTTATGATTAGATAAGACCATGTACATTATATGAATATATAAATTTGAATTAGATTAAAATGGTTAAAGATTTGATACAATTCATCTTTCTCAACCTGAACATAGAAGACTAGATAGTGAGTAACTTCGAGGCTTAGTCTCAGGATTTTGTAACGATTGGATAGTCTTTGACCGGTTGACATCTTTGAGCAGGTGACTTCTTTGACCAGGAAGCATAATTTTGGCATGAATTAGACCTATATATTTAGATATGGGTGGGAAAAGTCAAAGGATATTCTCACACTATATGAAAGGAAATTTATTTAAAGTTTATTATATTTATATGTAGGCCTTATTACGTGCATTATAGAATTATAAAATAATAAAAATGAAATAAATAAATAAATGCCTTTTCTAGCTTCCCGGTCAAAGATGTCACCCGGTCAAAGTTGTCACCCGGTCAAAGACGTCACCGGGTCAAAGACATCACCTGGTCAAAGACGTCACCCAGTCAAAGATGTCACCCGGTCAAAGACGTCACCCAGTCGAAGATGTCACCCGGTCGAAGATGTCACCCCGTCAATAATCTCACCCGGTCAAAGACTATCCAATTGTTACAAAATCCTGAGACTGAGCCACAAAAATGTGATTTAAACCACCAGATGGCAGGACAGAGCACCACTACTATAAACCCACAACTCTAAACAACAGGTATGCAGCATCCCCAGGTGTGCAGTCACCCGCCATATTGGACATACACTCTGCATGCCTGGATCCTTCTAGACTAAACAGTCTTGGGGATCCAAGCCAATTACCCCCCCCCCAACCCCTGCACCCTGTAAACATGGTATAGGCATATACTTTGATCCTCCTTTCTTAGACACTTCAACTGCATAGATGCACATTGTACTGTAGCAGGCATTTATCGCTCGGGGCAGCCCGAGCGTGCGTGGAGAGCGCATTGCCCGCCTGTGGTAGCTCAAGTAACGTCGCAGAGCAGTGGAGAAGCAGCTAGCCTTGTGGTGTAGCGGTAGCATTCTCAACTCCGGAGCAGAGGGGCCGGGGTTCGATCCCCCTTGGGGCTGTCACGTTTTCCGCTGCCTGTTACACTAGTGCCTTGACCAGGATTCAAAACCTGGGTTGTGGTACTTGAGCGTGTTTAGCTTCTGATAGGAGGTCCGTGTGACCTCCGGAGACCTAGCAGAAGTCTGAAGGGGAGTAATGTAGCGGGCACTTATTGCTCGGGGCAGCCTGAGCGTGCGTGGAGAGCGCATTGCCCGCCTATGGTAGCTCAAATACCGTAGCAGAGCAGTGAGAAGCAGCTAGCCCTGTGGTGTAGCGGTAGCATTCTCAACTCCGGAGCGGAGGGGCCGGGGTTCGATTCCCCATGGGGCTGTCACGTTTTCAGCTGCCTGTTACAGTACTAACAATATGTGATAGAATGTACTGCCCAGTGACCAAATAACGTTATACACCATTTTATAACGTTATAAAACATTATATGTCAACGTTTTTCTAAGGCTCTTTAGTATGGCATAATGTTATGTAAAGTTAAAAACGTTATTTTGACGTAAAATAACGTTCTTTTGTTAGCTGGGTGTACATGTACAGTGAACGAAATGAGGTCTACAGTTCAAGTTACTCTACCAGCTAATTTCAGGTGATTTTCTCATTTTAGGTTGATTACATGCTATGTGTAACTGTTTACCCATGTGGAAACATTGGAGGCTCTCATTCATTATTTAGCATAATAAAAATACAATATGTTGTCCCAAATGACTAGCTGTCCACCAACACAAATGAGAATCAGCTAGGGGTGCATTATGAACAATCAAAACACATAGGGCTCAGTCTCATGAGTTTGTAACAGTTCAAACGTCTTTGACCGGTGGCGTCTTTGACCCATGGCGTCTTTGACCGGTGGCGTCTTTGACCGGGTATGTGATTAAAATGAAGAAAAAAGTAGTATATAGTAAAGAAATTTAAGCTTCAACTTCTTCATGTAATAAACAGTCTATGGTTGTTTTACCCAATTAAAAAAACATTTTAATGCACATATTAAGGGTTCCTTTTGGGCTTTTTTTCTTCAGCCGGTCAAAAGACGTCACCGGTCAAAGACAACGCCGGTCAAAGACGTTTCAACTGTTACAAACTCATGAGACTAAGCCAGTAACATAAATATATTAAATATATCAATTTTAAATTATGCCTCGAAATGATGTGTTATAACATGTTATACAATAAATTTACCCATTTCTTTACTATACACTACCTTTTTCTTCATTTTAATCACATACCCGGTCAAAGACGCCACCGGTCAAAGACGCCACTGGTCAAAGGCGCCACCGGTCAAAGACGCCACCGGTCAAAGACGCCACCGGTTACAAACTCATGAGACTGAGCCATAGGCTCTCACAGTGAATTCATAGGTCTATCAGAGAGCCCTCCAATCAGTATTTTATCTGGATTTCATAACAAATTGCTTTCCTATGACAAGGGGCCCATCAGTTGATAAGGAATGGTGAACGGAAGTCTATATTGGGTTTATTTCATAACTTGATTTTGGGTCGATTTATGTGGTAATGTACCTTTAACTTACTGGATAGTCTTCACTCCCCAGTGCTTTCACTAGGGATCAGTGCAATTACATAGAACTGCAAAGGGTTTCATACCTTTCGAGTTTGAAAAGCCAGAAATGCTCCAAATATGAGCAAGATTCCTTTATAGGCCATAACTGATGCTTCAAAGTAAAGCTTGTAGTCCGAGTAGCAGGCCATGACTTCCTTTTCTACCACAAGGTCACCATTATTAAGGATCTGGAAGAGCATAATCATAATAATGTATTGTGTTTAGTTCTGTGCAGTAGCAGCATGATGACTCCCCAATCATTCTCACTATACTAATGGTATGGTAATGTTAAATTACTAGATTAAAACTACAAAAAGAATTACCTACATACAATAAAAACAAAAATCATTATACATTAATACAATGTATTTAATGTATATTCTTACTTCTTTTTCGAGGACAGTGTTGACAACTCTAGGAGTGTCTACTCCTTCTCTTAGTACAAATGCTGTCAGGTCAATCAGAACCAACACACCCACTATCAACAGCAACTGGTAATCACGTAGAACCTGCATAAGAGAAATTATTTTACACTACTTTTATCAAAGGCAATCCTACATCTACATCTGAATAGACTACCTTAGATCCCTGTGTATAAGCTTAACTTGCTGATTAGCCACACCCCTAGCCTTTACTAATCCTATTAGCCTCAGAGGGGGTCTGAAAGTTGCTTATTTAGTACTATAGCATACTTATAAAAGCCCACATAAAAGCTTCACCATGACTTTGATTTTTGATCACATCCTATCCAGTGATCTGACTTGCTATTACCCACGGCCTTTACGTGAGGTTTAACCGTATCATAATTTTTGGGGGTAATTCAAATAGACTTTAAATGTTCATGTTTCTCAAATTGGAAAAATGATTGCTTTAAAAGACATTCATGGAACTGGTTTTCAAAACACAGGAGAAATTTGCCAATATCAATGTCAGACTTACCACCCTTTTTGTAGTGTTGGTAAAGATGAGATACACCCTCCATGTTTTAGCAAAGAGAGCCCCAAATGACATGCTGAAGCCAACCATGATAGCCACTGTTCTCAGCTGAAAGCAGTTGAACAATTCATTACTGTTGTTTTCTTTTATTTGATTTGTATTTGAATGATGAATTTTCTATTGAAGTAGTGTCAGTTTTAGAATGCTTTATTAAGTCACTTTTGCCTCTTGTTCCACAAGGAGACCAGCCTAAAAACTGGTAGTGTCTATGACATGTTCGAATTGACTATCCTATTTGGTGATTATAAATGATGCCCTTGTGTTCTGAATGTGGATGAATATTCTCGTGATCATTGATTTCATTGCAGTTGAATCACTGATTGGTCACTGATCTTCTAAGAAAAATAGCCTACACTACAAGAAAGGTCAGCGTCATTGTAGCTAAAGCCACTCTCACCTGAATGTCAGACAGTGCCTGACTCACAGGTGAGAGGGGTTTTAGCGACAATGATGCTGACTTTTCTGAGTGTGTAGCAGACCAGATTTTCCAAGGGTCAGTGATGGATTAGCAATTTGACAGCAGTGGTATCAAATGTGTCTATTATAACTAGCGCCATACATGGCAAGCTTGAGTAGCCACTCGTTTAGATGTTAAATACTTTATACTTAGCCACTTATTTAGATGTCAAATACTTCATACTTAGCCACTCATTTAGATCTTAAATACCTTGCAGAGGAGTGCCACATTGTTAGCTGAGAGTTCCTGCAGAAATACAGTTGAGTAGACAACGATGCAGCCCAGTAAAATGACATTGTTCATAACTGGGGAGGACATCTTAATTAGCCTGTGGAAAGAGTTTGTAAAGCAAAGTTATCATTGTGTGAGGAAGATGGGAAGGTATAGTAAGCAAAATGATGACTAGATATAATTACATCATTCTTCTTGAGTTGGACCTGCAGTAAAACACAAAAATGGTGGTAGCAACATGAGCTATAATTTAGTATGTAGGGAATGAGTGGGTGTGCTTCCATACTATTGCATTATATTTGAGACACATTCTACCTTGGTTGTATGGCTGAAATTTGAAGAAGTTGCACTTACCTCAGCTTCCTAAAGTAGATGTTGAACACCAAGAAGGCTACAGCCACCATCATGCCAACACTGGCACAGCAGCACACAGATATGTAGACCGTCTGGCTCACAAACACATGCACCGTCCTGAAGGTTGTGGCATCCTTGGGGATCCCACCTGTTGGTACAAACTCACAATGGACATGATTCTGTTAAATACACAATTTCTAGTAAGATTTACATAATAATTTTATGTTCCAGGTTACTCAGGTAACTATTATGGTCTGTGTGGTGAAACTCAGAGTAATAAAGTTGTGATTGATAAAATGTGACCGCAAGATGTATCTTTCGTTATCCTTCACATGAACAGGGACACTCACACAACTAAGACTTACTTTCCCATGAAATTCCTATGTTGTCATACATTGTGATAAGATCCATTTTCTGACTGTATATACCCACAGCATGCTTTTTTGTCCCTGCATTTGTCAAATTAAAATGTACTATAAGTTATACATTGGGAGTTTAAAAGGAAGATAGCATACTTAAGGAAAATGTTAGTGAGTATGGGAATGTAGATGTTACAATAGCACCATATATTAGATATATAACTGACTACTATATTCTATGGCAGCTGGCCCTTTCCCCTGTAATTTCATGTCAATAATGGAGAAAATTTGACCTACCCCTAAACTGTGAGATCTGCACATCTCTTGGGTAATCACCATTCTCATCGAAGAACACATCTCCACTGATACCCAGAAACTTCTGTGCCCAGATGTTCTTTAGAATCAGGTCACCCATGTCCTTGTCAGAGTAGGTGAAATCTTCTAAGCCCTTATCTATCATTAACAGAATATATTGATCATTTTGTTAAGTGTGAGTATCAGGAACACTTTAAGATTGTAGGATCATCCGTGCCCATAATGTCTGAATTATACACCAGATAACATGCTAAAAACCTAAAGCAAGGATTGGGAAATTATCTTTATTGTAAATACCTAGGAACCTGTAATTGATAGTGCATTAACTACAGCAAGCAATAACAAGTCATTATCTTACTACACAGTTTGACAACAAGATTTTTGTAATGGTTACCAAACAAGCAACTATCAAAAAGGCCTAAATAGTGATTTTCTATGAAAATAAGTATGTTATTACCAGAACCCTGAAGGTCCATTGCTGTCTTGTTCAGTCCAAGTGCAATGGCCCAAACTGTATCATATGCATTATCAGCGCCAGTGGTTCCAGCGTATTCCCGATTATCAGTCCGCTCATAATACCTCTTCATCAGCTCAGAAGGGGTCATTCCTGCTATCCCACGGGTACTGCGCTGGTTCATACCAATAGGTGGGAACCTTAAGAGGATGCTAGAGGGCCTAATTACAGCATAGATCTGGTCTGGAGTACAGTCTATGTCAGAGAAAGCTGAAAATGCAAAAGTTAAGTGGGAACACTCAATAAGTTACTGTAATTATTACCTCAATGCATGTACCACATTAAACATCATATATAGAGTTTTCGGTAGCAGCAAAGACAACTCGGAAGGTCCTTAGAATTTCTGGATGCAAAAGAGAGGTTTATTATTGGTTCCTGCACATTCACTCTAAAGACGGTTCTATTCGGTACGAGACCCTGTCAGGTCTGTCTTCCACCTGGGCCACTCGGCCTTATATATTCACCCCTATCCCAATCGTAGCGCCCCCTCACTATCACTTGCGCCCTCTTTATATAGGCCAAGAACTTATACTTTCAGGCGACTTACATAATAACGATCCGAGAGGGATTCGAGTCTCCTACATTAGCATTATTGTTGAAGGGTTTCTGAAAGGCCCTTTTTACTTTTATTTAGATACTGTCAAAAAAGAAATGCTTAGAAACACACTTACAGTGCTGTGGCCAGTCCTCTCTGTGCCAGTCTGCCAGTAACCATACATAGCGGTGACCGTACATCCCTGCCTTGTAAGCCTGTCATGATGGAACAAGCATACAGTATGAAATAACTACACCAATCGATGTAATGGTGTAAATTCTAAAATAGAAATATTAAATCACTGCAGGGCTAGACACCAATAACCAGTACATTTCTTGGTGAGGCCACAGTAATCTTAAGACAATTCTCATCGAATACATATATTGTGATATGTTGGGGGAAACGTTTCAAGCTTAAGGCTAATATATATATATGTTAGCACTGTCTACATAAGACATGAGAAAGTGGTCTCTACCTCACACATGACAGCCACCAGTTTCTTCTCATAGGCTGCAACGACGATAATACGTGCATCGTCTTGCTGAAAATGGAAAAACGGGTTTTACTGTAATCTGATATACCAGAGTTGCCTTTTGGAATGTTGGGTTTATATTGTTGATAAATGAAAGTAGGCATATTGATAATAAGCGTGATATACATCAGTTGGAGGTATGATGCAGGGAATAAAGATTCTGTTTACTCCCAGCATTGTCACTTTGAAATAAAAACACAGTGACTCCAAAAATGTTTGACATAGACCTATACCTGTTTCATTGAATAGTGAAGTATGTACAACCGTTTAGGTTTGTTCAGCTCAACAAACTATAAAAGTAATAGATTGTACCTTCAGACTTTGTATTTGCAGAGCAGGGTTTTCACTGATGATGTGGCTGGAGATGAGGGTCAGGTTCTTTGCTGCCAGACGCAAGCGTAGGTCATCTATATCCTGGATGATTATGTAGAAGAGTAAAGGGGAGATTCAGCCAATAGTAAAAAGAAATTAGTACTTTATGATAGTCATGTCAAAAGATAGAAATGGCAAAAAAAAAAATTAGTTTCTCAGATAAAATGCCATACTTAAAGAGTCCATTCACAACTTGGCGCCCCCTTACCTTAGAGAATATCGGCAGTGGTTCATGGATGGAAGCTACACGTGTCCAGTTGTACCTGAGTCACAATTAACAGCCAGAGTTTAAAATGTTCATTTACTGTTTTTTGCCCTTTGTCATCATGTATGCAGAACCACTGTTTTGATCACTCCTGTAGAGCCTGCATGATACCTGAATCCAGCCTGGCACACTAACACAGGGCTGCATGCATACACTGATATGTCAGAGTAAAATAAAGCGCTGTATGGTTCTTGAAGTGTGAACAAACTCCATGAGAATTCTGTGAAAGGTTAATATACAATGTGCAGTGGTCTAGTTATTTTGTAACCTAAAAATAAATGATAACCTTTCATGATGAGACTTATTTCTTGAGTGTATACTGCGACTTTTCTATGTTAAAGCAATGGGCATATTTACCAATTAAATCTCTCATAAGAAATTCATAGAAGTCCACTTACCTCTTCATGATGGCCAGCCTGACTGGGTTTACAAGGTTTTCCGGTGACTGGACTCGTAGGAAGTATGGGAAATCTGCTTTATTTGATAGAGCTGGTGAGATGGCAGAATAGGATACCTGTAAAAAAGAGTGTTTGAATATTCCTATGAAAAATTTACTTTACATTGATTTTCTTCTGGTTTGTTGATTTTCATAGTAAACTAGAATGACAAATTACTTTTATACATGGCTTAGTTTTCCTTTGCATATATGGCACACAGTTAACAGTTTTATGGCATGCATATATCACACAAATAAAGATATGTCTGCTCGTTTATTGGTGTGAGATACAATGAGTATATATACTATGTGTACAAGGTACTCAATAGAGCATTACTATTCCTCCAAACCTTTGATAAGATTAAGCTTGGTAGATTCAAAGAGGTGTCAATTGTTCTGGACTTTTTGTATTTGCTTAACCTTGTCAAATAGTCAGAAATGGTTTCTAATCTATTCACAAAGATATCTTTTTTTTTCTTTTCCAAAAGGATCAGAATCTTATGAATGTTTGATCTAGTATTAAGTGTAACACTGTGCAACGACGAAAAAAAACATGAGAGCAGACCTCCCTGACTAGGTGAATTTGAAGTCACTGAATCCAAAACTGAAGGTGAAAAAAAAAGCCTCATAAGTCTCAGTTTCAAGATATTCCAACAATGATTATTTATCGGTCTACTACTGAAAATATGATCGGACCAAAATAAAGTAGGGACAGCATTCATAAAGAAATTTCAATTTTGTTTGCTTGGCAGAGATAACATGACTCTGAAGCACAAATAGTGGTAAGAGACGATAAAAACAGGATTCTACACTGTTATTAGTGATATTTTACCGATATTGATTGAAAAAAATGCCATTAAACATGTAAATTTACCCTAAAGCGATATGACATTTTTTAAGCTACTAAGATCAGGATTGTGACCCGTTCTGACTAGAGGTACCTTCAGGGAAGCTATTTTTACTGTTTTTAGCCCCCACAAGCACCAGAAACCCCAAAAGAGTAATAAATAGACAGAAAATTGCTCTGATAACCATAGAATTCAATGATATATCATTGGTGTAACATCTCTAGTTTTAAAATTCTAAAGCTTTAATGGGTTTTTTAGACAAAAATGGCACTACCGCCAGGTTCTTGTTTCCATGGCAGCCATTCCCACAGTCAAAATATTGGATAATGGCTCTTGTATATATAGGAAATGTCATGAATATGGCAAACCTCACAACAGGCCTTGCAAATTCCTTTCAGAACCATTAAGTTAACTGAAAGGTATCCTTGTATGAGGGTATTTGTCCATAAAACCTAATTTAACATGAAACATTAGCCAGGTACATTGCTGGAATATGGTCAAAGGGGGTCCTGATGGGGAATACAAAAGGAAGACAATGCAACGTTTTTTAAGCACTAGTTACATGTTTCATAATGTTATTTTAGACCTATTTATTCACCAAGAGTACTCATTTCTGCAACAGATCAGTAATATATCAATAATGTAAATAGTTGAAAATAAGTTTTACATGAAAAGATCCATTTTCCTACTTTTTGATCAAATAGTGTATATATATAGGATTATATAAGCTCTAACCAGTTATACAAGATAAGACCATGTGAAAATCCTAAAACTAAGACTTATCACAACATTTGAAGTGCTATTTTTGAATTCCCAAGACAACTTTTGACTCGTTTATTTCATGAAAGTCACTTGGAAGAGTCTGGAGACAAGTTTACTTTTTCAGTGTGGCCACTTACCTGTACAAGGTTCCATAGGGTGGCAGCCCTTGCTACAGGCTCAGTAACCCAGGAGCAGCCACCACCCAGTAGAACAATCTTAGTAGGTGCCGAATACAGACGGTCACATAAAACCTTAATACCAAGACCTGGTGTACACTGGAAGAACATGAAACATTGCATATTATTTTTTATTGATTACGACTGTCTCATTGATTTAACCAATGAAAGCCATATTTAACCAGACTGTTGAATAACCCGCGGCTGTATTTAATGGCCTATGACGTCATCAAACAGGGAGGTTCATTTACGTTTGAATGGTATACAAAGCTAATCTAGGCTCCCCCCTATCATAATTTTGGTTTTCTGAATCAAAAAAAAAAAAAAAAAGCACAAAGGTGTACTCGTTTAAGTCTATTGACTTAGTTATTTCACTTGTTGACCCTTGTGAAATACGGCCCGAGGTCAATGTGTGAAATAACCCAGCCAACAGACTAAAACTTGTGCACCTTTGTCTATGTATTTCTAAACTTGATATTTCTCAGATGGACCACACATAACCAGGATACAAGAAAGTATAGGAAAAAAGTTAAGGATTCCAAAATTAGAAGCATTCTCTAACGTTTAAAACAAAGTTTAGCATCATAGGCACGGACCTACATATTGCAAATTAGAAGATTGACTTTTTACATATTTCTTCATGTTTGACAAAGAACTTTCTTCAAATATTTCTGTAATAAAATGCGACCTAATAGTAGATGTAAAGCAAATTTCAGTGAATAACTGGGGTTAATGGTTGAGCTTCATAGCAGTTAGGCACACTGATGTCAGATTTTGGCTAAGGCATTAACACATATAAATTGTCTTCCAAAAAAAGAACTCACTTCGGTGTCTCCCCAATCGAGGTTCAGTTCATAACCAGGAAGGATGTCTATCCTCTTGTTGATATCTTCTATTGCCAATTCCACAGCTGGCAAGACCCCAGGCCCACCAGGCCATGCCCCAGACATGGGGAACAGGCCTAACAGGTATAGGGGGATCTTACCAGGGGTGTTCTGAAAGGTATAATTATGACATCATTGTTATAGAGATACACATCCAGAGAAAAGAATGTGCAAGAGTTCAGTGGTGCTGCTGGAAACAAAATGCAAAACAATGCTGCAGAATGTAACAACTAAGTTCTCCTCCTCAAATTTGCGACTGAGAAAATAAGCCGTGGAAATTTGCTTCTGAAAAACTAACTTCCAGGAAATTGAACCCGGGAATCATTACCCCCATTCAGTTAATGTTAGGGCTGCAGGAAGTTTAGTGCTCAGGATATAATATTTCAGTCTAGTATTTATCAAATGCTAGTAACCTGATTCACTGTAGTTGAGTGGTCTAACACTATGTTCTTTCTCCTCATTATTAGTCATTGATACTACATCAGTCCCTTTAAGTATATAATGTTAGGGAGCTATTGGCTTACCAGAATAATTACTTTGTTACAGAATAAGACAGACTTACCGTTGAAGAATTCATACTTGGATGTGGAAAGGATACTGAGGGGCCAGGGATGGTGGTGTTGAGCCATTCTGTCTCCTCCTGCTGGGCATGAACAGTTTGGACAATGAGGAAGGTGTAGAGAGTGTGTAGGTACAGACTCACCGCCATAGGTGTATCTGCTGTCTCCCTCTCTGTGTCTCTGTAAGCTTGCTCTCAGATGTGTTATCCAGATGTGGCCCCTGAAGGATGAAGGAGGTGAGTATTTTCAGACGATCTCACCCCATATACCACTACCACACTATTACAATATAGCACTAGGTTTAAAAGGAGCGAAGGTTTTTGTATAAAGACAGGGTTTTGAGGATATGTCTACCCTTGGGACCACTAAAATCTGGTTTTGTTTCAGAAGCTCATTTCCTCTAAGATGATTGGGTTATGAGTATAAAAGTTCGGTTGAAATAGTAACAATCGGTTTTCTTGATTTCTTCACCAGGGTCACTGTCCCCTTGAACTGACAACTCTTTGATATTAAATTCTCCATACACTGTCAGAAGTAACTGTAGCTGCACAGTGATTTATACTGTAGCTGCACAGTGTACAAGGAAGTATTTTTGGTTTCAAAACTAAAAATACCTGCTTTGATACTGTAATTCTACAGGATAAATCACTGTGCAGCAACAGTTACTTCTGAGAGTGTAGATTAAAAATAATTGAACTATCAAAATGGGGTATGAGTTATTATGCTATAGGTGTGTGCTTCACAAGACACGCATATGATTGACATCAAGGTCCTGATAATCAATATCGGACGGCCTTTGACTTGGACACCCTACATTACATTTGTAAATATTGAATATATTTTGAATCATGATAAAATGAATGTCAAATATGATTACAGCATCATCTTTGGAGGTCATTCCTCCCTGGGCAATAGGTGACAGCTAAGGTATAGTGTTTCAAATCATACCTTTAATAGGTGGACATACAGCGAGATTTACGGAGGCAAGTAGCTGAAGTATTTCCTTTAGAGAACTTGATTATAGGGAAGAAAATTATGTATGTGGCAAAAAGAGTATGATCATCTTTTACATACATGGGTGTTTCATTTAGCGGAAGGGAAGTCAGAATAGATCAACATAAATTAACCTGAATATGCTTCCTACTTTTGTTGTAAATTGTGTTGATTTTCTTCATCTCTAAACAACAGGAAGATGTAATCGGCCTTATATGGTGACCCAGGAGGGTCACGTAAAAAATACTTTATCATACTATAAGATTGATAAAAAATAATTTCAAAGTGAAGTTTTTTTTCCAAAGTGAAGTGTGTTTTTTTCAAATTGAAGGTGGTTTTTCTTTCAAAGTGAAGTTGTTGTTTTCTCAAAAAAATATTTTAATTTGTTTTTATATGTGACCCTCCTGAGCAACCAAATCCCTAAACCTAAAGTGATGTAACATTAAATGCAGGCTTGCACATGGAAGATGCCAGATCCCCAGGTAACTTTATGGCCTTTAAAATAAGTGTCTAGAGAGTCCTGCATTTATAGATCATCATGATAATCTTTTTTAAGTAGTCATACATTTATATGAAATAGATTCATCAGGGCTGCATTTATGCATCATGATGTCCAAAGACAAATGACATTAACAAAAAATGCCGTCCTCAAAATTAAAAAGATTGTTCTTTGACTATCTTTGATAATACCCATTTTGATAGTTACTGCCATAAACAGTCAGGGCAATATCTTAAGATATGGCTGCTCCATGTCACTCACCTTGTAGATTCATTCAAAGTCTCCTCAAAAATGCTCCAAGTCCTGGCCTTTCCTCTGCAATACTGCTGCTTTTGCTACATTAGCCGTCTGTCTTATCAGTCCTTCTGATGTCGATAGGGGCCAAGGCAGGAGATCAGGTGCATGACATCAGATATGGTGCATATCGATATTGCATCCTTGTCCCATGAAAACAATATGGCCAGACAATGATCGGTATACCACCAAAATGCTCCTAGTCATCCTAGCATTTACTTCTCTCACAGTGGGTAGAGTCACCATGACTCACACAGACGCCTTGAGTCGGACACCAATCGTTTTAAGCTACATGGTCAATAATTAAATTATACCTACGGTATTGAATACGGGTGAAAGCTGAGGAAATGTCCCTTATAGGAAATACAGCACAGAACATATTTATTACATAGCTGGTAAAAAAGTTGGAATTCTGTAAAGCTTCCAAAAGTGGTCACTTAAATTGCTTATAAAGGAACTTCCGAAACTGGTGCCTTTACCCCATGTGGGGATGCAGTGGAATACCCCACTAGCTCTGTAAGTAGCGTGTCCAATGCATGATCAGTGTATTTATGAAAGGGGGATACATAACAGGTGACAAGATAAAAGGTAGACATACCAAACTGTTGGAGAGCTTTAGAAGTTATAAATGTATTGCATTCAGTACAAAATACAGATAGGCCTACAATGTATAGATCTATCATGATCTATGTCATGGATTCAAAGAATGATATATATATATATATATATATATGTATATATATATATATATATATATATATATATATATATATATATATATATATATATGATGAATTGTTTGCATGTATGTAGTACCTGATGGTATAGATGGTTCTGATTCTGAAGATTGGATATGTAATGTAAAGCTATACATGTTGCTATTTTCATACAGGAGATGAGGGGTAGCACTGTACTGATCCGAATAAATCATTTCTGCATCATAAATTTGTTTCTTCTTTTATTAGAACTGGTGACTTTGATAATTTACAGGATGTTTTATATTAACTTAGTAATACAATCATGAGGACACTGAACTTGAGCATGGACCATAGCGTAATGATTAGGGTGTTGTTTTTTTCAGATACAAGATATACTATGCCTAACGAAAGGCTTGAACGGCTGTATTCAATACCCCCCATTTAATACGATGTGGCTGTATTGAATTGGCTACGAAAAAAGTAGATTTTCCCTCATGAAATGGCTTCATTGATACCGCTCCGGTGTATTTCACTAGTGGGGGGTTTGCAATCTTAATGATTATACATGCAACATGATTATTTAACTCCAACATTCTAACAAGAACAGGGCTTTGTTTACGTGAGCCCCATTACTTCCACATTTATTTGCATGCACCTCTGAGAAATCTCTAATGATTTGTCTTTTTTTTTCTGTAAAAAAGCTGCTTTAATGAAAAAGATTATATTCTTGATCTTTCAATCATCATCAAGGTACAAACAAAGGTAACGCGGTGTAAATAAAAGAAAATCTTTATTGAAATCCTTTACATATTAGCACTATAATCTATGCAGATCTTGTAACAGCAATATGTTATCCACTGTTCATCGGGTTTATCTTCAAAAGAACAAAGAGGAAACACCTGCATATTTTAGGTTAACACAGCGAGTCAAGCTGGATCTAGAGGTAGCATCTGCAAACTTTGGATGACATTTTCTGTCAAACGCTCTGAAGTATGATTGGCCTGGGTCTGGTACTGAGTTGGCTGCCCCTCTTGTGTCACTCTCCAAGTAGTCCTTCCCTGTTTCATATGGTCTCTACTGCAACCCCAGAAGCTGTCTGTAACAGCAGCATGAGAACGATTGCATGAGAATGGATGGGAATTTACTGGGTGAGGACCGGAAGAGCATGTAAGTATTCACCATTGATATTCTCCCTGTAACTCATGATACCTTGTTACCTCTGTTATAAGCGTACCTTGATTCAAAAATAAGAAAACCTTGGTTATGAGCCGAAAGTGACATTGGGGGCTTGGCGAACCCCTGACCCCCATCAACCAACCACTTTTAACATGATTACATACCTGTTTTCAATAAAATATGTGTCTTCTACGTCAGAGTAATTAGTTAGGACATTAAAAGACGTGTAGTATATATTTTCATTTTTAGGTATTTAGGGGAAGAAATTGGGCTTATGTCAAAATCAACTTATAAATAAAGATTTAGCTTATAACCAAGGTTTTATTGTATAATATTATAACAATATATACTGATAATGATAGCATACAGTTCGGTCCATGTTCCACACCAGCGGAAATATGACTGTTCAAGCTGGTACAGAGTCACAGTGATGGAGGAACCAGAACACAAACATGGGTGGAGATTGACCTTTTTCCTATACCTATTTCCCAGGCTCTTTTGATGTCCTTGCCCTTGATGCCAATTATCCATTCCTACCACACCTGCGTCTACACTAACAGATATCTATTCTGGCAACCCGGATGAGGAACCGGAGAAACCTCAAGGCTGCGTCTCATGAGAACGGGCCAATTGAAACGTCTTTGACCGGGTGCCAGCTTTGACGGGGTGACGTCTTTGACTTTGTATTCTACATGATAATTTACAATATCCTGCATTATAAGAGCATAGTTTATTTCCCTCTCTAGCTAATTGTAATCCTTATGAGGGAAGCTATGCAGCTTTTGGGAACTAGTGTCATTCTCACATTGCCTACCGGTGTACAGCGGAGTGGACGTAGCGGTGGGCAACCCTCCAACACTACAATCCTAATGACCAAGGTAAGTTCACATTTGCCGCTCCTCAGGCATGCCACAGGTCACATGATCCAAATGGAAAGAATCTCATTGGAAAATCTGCGAAATAAAGTCAGTCTCCACATGTTTGTTTCTATCCCCCATTAAATTAATGATTGAACCTCAAGGTCTACATAGCAGAAGTTTTGATTTTTTTCATTTACAACAATTTACGTGAAGATTTTTAACAGATTACGAGGAACTTCAATCATTTTTTCAAGCTGTTCTCATGGTGAATGTATTTAAGTGATGGAGTATTGTGATTTTTTTTCATGTAGAAGTTGACTTGGAATTGGGAAGAGATATGGAAGTTATCCTATCAGAAGTTATATAAACGCACATCACTGCTAGACATTCCCCAAGATGATATCTCTGCGGCACCGGAAATAGTCTGCTTTTGAGCTCTCTGATTGGTGAGACGAGGGTGACACACTGGAGGCAGTGTTGCGTCTGTTGTCCAAATGGCTGTGTCTCACGAACTTGGGCCAATGTTTTCACCTCTGACTAGGTGCCATCTCTGACCGGGTGCAGTCTAAGACCGGGTGCAATCTATGACCTGCATGGAAGAAAATTTAAAGCTTATTTAGAGCAGATGTATATAAATGGCTGAAAAAAGTTAATGGATGTATTGAGACTTAATGATACTAATCTTATTTTCATAGTTTCTATAACTATATTTCTATGTTAACACATTTAAAATAGAAAATTCCATCTCATAAGGTCATAGATGTCACTTTATAAATAGCATTAATTTAAAACACCTACATTGTTGAAAGGAAGGGGAAATAACGACAGCCGTCCATGTTGATTTATGCATCACATATTGTAAAAATGTAAATCTGCCCTAAATAAGCCTTTTTCTGTAATGCCGGTCATAGATTGCACCCAGTAATAGATTGCACCTGGTCATAGATTGCACCCGGTCATAGACGAACACATTGGCCCAAGTTCATGAGACACAACCTTATAGGGTGCTATGTCAGGTGATATTGCTGCAACCATAAAGAGGGGATCAGGCCAGGAGCATAATAGGAAAGGACTGAGGTACATGGGTGGTTATTGTAAAAGGGACTGTTATGGTAAGATACAGACATGGACTTGGTATAAAATACCAATACATATATTTACCACATAGATTTTATGTGACAAATATTTTGGTTGCTACATTCAAATGCATAATAAGTAATCTATACCGTTTAGTAAATATGGCATTTGTGGCACTGTAAATGTTGATAATGGTACCTACTATAAATTGGTGTTTATGCTGTTCTCCAGTGATTTTATCACCATCCTCTGTAGATGCTAATACTTACATTAATCTACTTTCATGCATACACACATCAACCAACTCATGACTGAAATATAATATAGATATCTAGTCAGCGACCTTCTGGAATGGATTTGCACCAATACAAAATCGTACATATGTAAACAAGAGTTATATAAATAGACAACGGTGCACAAGGTTTTGGTCTGTTAGAGGGTTATTTCACAAGTTGACCCTCGGGCCAGAGGGTCAGAGGGTCAACAAGTGAAATAATCCTTCAACAGACCAAAAACGAGTATGCCTTTGTGTTTATTTTTTTTATCTTTTTCGATTCAAATTAAATTATTAGGGCCTGAAGGGGGGTTGAGGGATTAGAATAGCTCTTTTCTACGCCGTTTAAATGTAAACAAACCGCCATTTTGATGACGTCATAGGGTCGTGAAATACGGACATGGGTTATTTTGCAGGGGTCTTGAAATACGGACCTTTTTGATTAAATCAGCGGGACTGCTGTATTCCAAAAAAATCTAAAATCGTACATATGTAAACAAGAGGGATATAAAGTTAGATGGACAGACTAAAGCATGAGTGGCGTGTAATGTTTAACCACAGCATGGGTAGCACATGTAGTGCCTCATGCCAAGGGCTCAGTCTCATGAGTTTGTAACATTTTAAACGTCTTTGACCGGTGGCGTCTTTGACCGGTGCCGTCTTTGACCGGTGCCGTCTTTGACCGGGTATGTGATTAAAATGAAGAAAAAAGTAGTATATAGTAAAGAAATTTAAGCTTCAACTTCTTATATGTAATATACAGTCTATGGTTGTTTTACCCAATTAAAAAAAAAAGTTAATGCACATATTAAGGGTTCCTTTTGGGCTTCTTTTCTTCAGCCGGTCAAAGACGTCACCGGTCAAAGACGACGCCGGTCAAAGACGTTTCAACTGTTACAAACTCATGAGACTGAGCCAGTAACATAAATATATGAAATATATCAATTTTAAATAATGCCTCGAAATGATGTGTTATAACATTTTATACAAAAGATTTACCCATTTCTTTACTATACACTACTTTTTTCTTCATTTTAATCACATACCCGGTCAAAGACGGTACCGGTCAAAGACGGCACCGGTCAAAGACGGCACCGGTCAAAGACGTTTGAAATGTTACAAACTCATGAGACTGAGCCCAAGGACACAGCCAATATTCCAAGCAGATACATTTTTGCAAAGAGTGCAATCTTCAAGAAAACACTTAACTTGTGCACATTACTCTTCTTACTCTTTTTATTCTAAAAGAGATACTTTTAGAATAAAAAGGCTCTCCTTCAGTACCAGGAAGGATAAAAACAGACAGAAAAAGGAGAGAACAACCATCAGTCCAAGATATATATGTTCAGTAGTGTATAATTGGGTAACCGGCTTATAGGTGGGGTTGTCTGATTCAGTCACTGTTTTGTGTAATTACAGATCGCACTAAGGCCAAAAAAAAGGTTTGTTTCATGTCATCCGACTGACCCTATTAAAACAGGACCGACCCTACATTTTGTTTATGCAATCAGTTTTTTTACCCTTTTTGGTCAATTTTAGGGTTCGTGAGACACAGTTCATGTTTAAAAAAAGGTTTTTTTTAAATCAAAAAGAAATCCGATATACCAACCCTACTTTTTTTGCCCATGTTACCTAAAACAAACCTTTTTTTGGCCTAACATAATATGAGCTTTGACTTCTTAAGTGAGTAGTTAAAAAATATCAAAGGTGGAAAATTATGGATAATAAGTGTTGTTGGGGGAGACAGTCTCATTAAGTTGCCGAATGCGGCATGTAATATGAAACAAAAAGCTACTGCTTGGTTATTTACACCATTCTATATCAGGGATAAGTCATTATTTACCCCTCAGTCATTTTGAATATCACTTTGGCATTGTGACTAACACACATATGACGAATCTAGGATAGTCTTTATTGACTTACCCTTTCAGTAGATTTTCAGTGTAGGACATATGAGTCTAAGGGTTAAGGGTCCAAAACGTATAGCCCCATATTGGTAGTTAGCTCATGCCTGTAGGTATTCTATGAGGCCGCATATCATGTGTTAGACAAATGCGGGTTTTGGATGCATAAGGGTGGAAATTAGTGGCGGGCTTTGCCGCCTGACATTTACAAGGAGGTACAGGAAAAAAGCAAACTTGTCTCCAGACTCGTCGAAGTGACTATCATAAAATAAATGGGTCAAAAGTTGTCTAACCTATCAGGATACCATCCCACAAAAAACCTGTCTAAGTGACAAGGAAACGGGTCTTCTAGCTGGCGACCCACTTGGCATGTGCCAGCCCAAAATCCAACATTTGGCAGCTCCAGATTATATATGTGGTATGGTAACCTGATAGGTTAGAGAACTTTTGATTCGTTTATTTTATGATGGTCAGTAGTATAGTATGTATCGGAACGGGACTATGGTTAACTACTGTTTATTACTCAATCGACATGAAGCCAATGAGAGGCCTCCCTTTTGGCGGGAAATTCAAAAGCAGCCAATGAGAGGCCTCCCTTTTGGCGGGAAATTCAAATAGGTCACGTGACCGGAAGTGACCTACTTCCGGTCACGTGACCTTTGGGCGGGAAATTCAAATAGGTCACGTGACCGGAAGTGACCTACTTAAGAGGGTCACGTGACCGCCATGTTGGCGGGAAATTCAAATAGGTCACGTGACTGGAAGTGACCTACTTAAGGGGGTCACGTGACTACTAGGTTGGCGCGAATTTCAAATAAGTCACTTGAGATTTTTATGGATAAATAAATTTTAAAAAGAAAAAGCAAGCTGAAAGCTTGCTAAAAAATATTTTAAAAATGTGGCTCTTTTTTTTTAGGGGGGGGAGGGGCACTCTGGGGGGCACTCTTTAAGATGCATGGGGGGGGGAGGGGGGAGGGGGGGAGGGGGGGAGGGGGGGAAGGGTTTTTAAGAGTAAGACTCGCTCTCTGCCCTCTCTTTTAGAGGGCAGAGAGGCGAGCTCTCTTGATCAATTAACAGTTTACATTTTTCTTAGATGTCATCTGACAGCTTCTTGCTAGGCCAAGATATTGTTAAATAAACAACTTGGAAAGCTAATTACAGTTTTCTGGGCTTGAAATATAGGCCTTCAACAGCCCCCTGTTTTACAGCCATTTGGTCAGCGACAGCCCCCCTTTTCTCATCTTACACAGAGGCAAATATCAGAGTCACCCAATGGCGCCTAAACCACTCTTAGACAAGGGTCAGGCACTGCTGGACTATAATAGATGGGTCAAGGACCATTCTACTGAGGGTCAGGCTAGGCCGGACATTCAATAACAGGCTGGACTTTGGCAAATTTGCTTGAAAGTCTGACCATGCTGGATCCTTATGCCACAGTCTGTCAATGCTGGCCAGACTTTCAAGCAAGTTTGCCAAAGGCCAGCCTGTCATTGAATGTCCGACCTAGCCTGCCTGACCCTCAGTAGAACGGTCCTTGACCCATCTATTATAGTCCAGCAGCGCCTGACCCTTCTATGAGAGTAGTATTGGCGCCATTGGCTGACTCTGATATTCGCCTGTGTGCACGAGGGGAGGAGAGGGTTCACAGCTACAGCTCTCTTAAGGCAAAGCTTGCGCTTATAGAGCCCTACTAGTGGAGGTCTGGATGAGGAGGCTATGGCGTTTGTCTTTAAAAAAAATAGCCATGGCGCATGTCGATGTCGCTTAATTATGCTCATATCTCATGTCGATTTTAAGAATTGCTCATGTCACCTGTCACTATGTTTTTCAAGCTTCATGTCAAATGTCACTAGGCTTCATCTCGAATTTAGCGGTCCACACCGCCGCTGCTGCTGCTGTTGCTGCTGCTGCTGCTGTCGGTGCTGCTGCTTGTGCTGCTCGTGCAGCTGCTGCAGCTGCAGCAGCAGCAGCAGCTGCTGCAGTTGCTGACGATGTCACGGATGCTGTTGACAGATGCTGCTGCTGCTGCTGCTGCTGCTGCTGCTGACGATGTCACGGATGCCGCTGACAGATGCTACTGCTAGTGCTGCTCGTGCAGCTGCTGCAGCAGCTGCTGGCTGCTTGTGCTGCTCGTGCAGCTGCTGCAGCTGCTGACGATGTCACGGATGCTGCTTGTGCTGCTTGTGCAGCCGCTGCTGCTGCTGACGATGTCACGGATGCCGCTGCCAGATGCTGCTGCTTGTGCTGCACGAGACTGAGTAGCCGCTATTACTAATGCTAATGCTAATGCTACTAATACTAGTATGAGAAAATACATTTAGTCAGTATATTAAATCAAGGAGGTTTTCTGACTTCAGTGGATCGTTTAGCCATCGGCCACGGGCAAAACTTGAAACCATTTTATACATGGGACAATTGGCAGAGTCGAAACGTGTTGGTACGATGGGGTCGATCATGTTCATCATCAGTTCAGGCAAAGGAAGTGTGTCGACAGCACGCGAAAACTTCATGTCTGGATGTTTCAACACAAGACCTTTTATCACACTCACACAGCTGCTTTGAAGAGTGAATCCTTGACCAAACTTGAGCTTTTCCAACACAGCTTTGGCCTCTTTCTGTGCAATAAGGGATCTCTCTTTCGAGTTCATCGCAGTGCTGTGTAGCATGTCCTCAAAGTCTTTAACATAATGGTCCAACGGGCTACAAGTGATGTACTCCAGATCATCGTCCGTATATGTCGTCTCCTCGCACCATATTGTGTCTTCTCCTGTTTCGAATTCCGTCATTTTCTGAACAATCTCCTCCTCCTGAGTGCTTTGCATATATCGAAGCTCCTTAAAGGACCTGATAACTTGTATGGTGAAGACTGAACAAAGACCTGAAGGAATTTCACCACAGTCAGGCCAAGCATGCGGAGCTAAGAAAAATAGCTCCAACAAAATCTTCTCCCTCTGTCCAAATGAAACTACTTCCGTTCCGATGAAGTTGAAGCATGCTTCTATCCATTGCTCCTTGGTGACGTCCTTCCAATGTTTCTTTACCTCACATGCATCATAGGGCTTTGTTTCTCTTCCTGCTTCAAGTGGGAGTTCTTTCTTAGACTCATTTGGAGAGTTTCGATGCTCTGTAGCTTCGACACTTCAATGAGAAAAGAAGCTGTAAAAGTAGAAATAACCCTCATGACATGCTGAGCGAGCGTAGAGTGGTCGATGCTACAATGATGAAGGGCGGGTCAAGAAAGTGTGATGGGTGAGAGCGGCGTTTCACTCCTTATGTACCCTGTCCTAGATAAGCCTCTTAAACGGCTGAAAAGACTCTCTCAGTACAGAGGCTCTACTCAATTTAAGAGATCTGTTAAGTAAGTTTTCACATGCCGCCTGACTACTGCGGGCGGGTTTAGACTTAAGCAGCTTAGTGCACACACGTGTCTGTTAGAAAAGCTACTTGCACACCTGCCTTCCTTTTTCACTAGTATTTACCCCATGCCGACTTATAAGGCGCCTATACACATGTCAGCCTCCTTATATACGCCTTCTTGCTTCTAGAGCTAAGCTACTTACCGGCGTTTTCAGCTGCCGCAGGCTGACTGGCAGCTATTTAAAAAAAAAAAGGATACCCGTTACCTGTATAACGGATAAAGGGGTTATGAGATTAGAGTGTGTATACAAAAAAAAAGCTACAGGGGGCGCGTTTCTGTCTGTGAGGTAGAGACGAGTCCATGTGGTAAGCGACTCAAGTGTAAAACAAAAGCACTTCCTCTTGCCGCAGTGAGTGGAGCGGACGGCGGCTGGCTAGTTGAATAAGCGTCAGCTTAGAAGATAATCCGTCCACGGGCTGGCGCGTCACACCTGTCGTTAACCACCCCCTGTAGTCTTTGTATACACAGTTGACCCGGCTTTATCTCTTCACCAGCTATAATCCCATATACATGTAGCGCACATTACACTTGTTATCTCTCTTTTCATGCTGATGGATTAGGGGTGGAACGGTCCAGGTGAAAAGTGATTTGATTCCTCTCTGGAAGAGGGTGGAGCTATAGGTGAAAACAAGCTTAGAACATCCAGATTAGCCGCTCTCTCGGCTATATAAAGAGCCTCAATTTTTTTTATCTCTGCCCACTTCGTCTTGTTGTACACTATCAGGCACGAGGCAGACGCTCGAAGTAGCAGATGTTTGCAGTATGGTTTATACAGAGGTTACCTGCTAATAGGATTTTGTCAGAATAGGGTGAGTTGCTCTTAAAATGAACATTTTAAATGGGTTGTTTATATGGTGTGAGGTGATGGTATCTGATGTTAATGAGCTAACACCTAACATTGAGGATTATGACCTCCCAGAGGGATGTCTCGCCAAATTCTCCGGTCTTGACTATAGTCTTAACTGTCTAAAGACTGTGGAGCACGTTAATGTGCGGTCTCCTTATTAATTTCACTTGACCAGGCCGGCAGGGTCAACTAGTCTAGGTAATTACAACCACAAGTGTGGCTACTCAACATCCAAGTAGACCTACTACTACGAGATTGTCTTTTGACCACTCTGCTGCCGCCTGCTAGTCTGGCGATTACATGCTCTAGTATAGTTATAGTTCTCTGCTCTTTAGGGTTTTTGTACATTTCCACGATACTCGCGAACATTTTAAACGCATAATGACCTATAATAAGCAACAAAGCACACTTCTAATATATTGAATATAAAAAACATGTCAATGTTGTGTATTTCTGATAGAATGAGGCAGATTCTTTGAAATATCAACTAAACTATAGCGAGATTGAAAATACTACACCATATCTAAAGCGATATAAAAAGCTATATATAGTCAGAACCTCTGACGGATCGGTATTCTGCAACCGATCACTCAACCACTCGTCTTGAAAAGCCACACAGGGCTCCTGTTGAGCCTTGACGCTTTTGAGGCTTGATCCTATGCTGCCTAACATGAGGTGTAATTAATAACACCGATCGGTCCCTCTTTAGGGGCCACACAATAAACAAAGAATAGGGTAGGTCTTAGGTTTAAAGTGAATCTCCCAGGATTTTGGCGAGGCCGACAAAGGGGGAGATAACAGATTAAACTGCAGGAGACTATACGCAAACCTTGATACTCTCAGAGGGGAGCCCCATATTGCGGGCCTGTGGTCAGATCTATCACCTCCAGGGTGCAGTCTGCATGTCATAAATGACCACCACAGACATTGGGATATAATGTTAATCCTACTCCAGGGTCTCCATAATTAGACCCTGAATCCGTTGTTAAACGGGTGTGAGGTGATGGTAACTAATACTTATGAGATGCAGCTCTTACGAGGCATAAGCACCACCCAGCGCGGGGGCTCGCCTTGAGATGGGAAATTTACTATAGCACTATCTGTCGTTGCAAATGGTGCTCGTGTAGAGTCGGGATGATGTACCAAAAGAGCATTTTATACACAATGATACCCTTGTACAAATGTGTATACCTAGTAGGCAGTGTCTAATCATCAAATCTTAGAGGGTGCTATAGTTTTATTATACTTTTATAGGCCATTTTAAAATCCGAGCTTAGCTTAGTTCATAGTCTCCTTACCAATTTTCACTTGACCAGGCTGGCAGAGCCAACTAGTCTAGGTAATTATAACCACAAGGGCGGCTACTCAAGATCCAAGTAGACCTACTACTACGAGATTGTCTTTTTGTCCCCTCTGCCGCCTAGTTATTACATCCTCCAGTCTAGCTCCCTACACCCTTTGAGCAGCTCCATTGCCTCGGTAAAAGTGTAGGGGCGTGCTTTCCACCTTCAGTCATCCATAGATTCGATCACCATCACCCCCCTTGAAATGACCTCAGCTGTTAATTAGGGCGTAAAGCAACCCAACAACCAACCAAGTCTGTGTCAAAGATGTGAATAACGAACGCGCTAGTATACTTCTCCGCTCTTTCATCAGATGGCGCCACAATAGGATTTTTGTACATTTCCACGATACTCGCGAACATTTTAACGCAATAATGAGCTATATAAAGCAACAAAGTGTGCTTCTAATATATTAAATATAAAAAAACAAGTCAACGTTGTGTATTTCTGATAGAATGAGGCAGTTTCTTTAAATATCAAGTAATCTATAGCGAGATGAAAAATACTACACCATATCTAAGGCGATATAAAAAGCTATAGAAAGTCAGAACCTCACACGGATCGGTATTCTGTCTGCAACGGATCACTCCCACTGGTCCTCGTATGCCACACACGGCCCTGCCGTGTTTGAGCTTTGAGGTCTTTGAGGATCCATGCTGCCCAACATGAGGCGTAATTAATTACGCTGATGTTGCACAGCACAGCGGCAGCATCTAACTAACTCTAAGGAGTTAGTCGGCCCCTCTTTAGGGGCCACACAATAAACAAAGAATACCCTGAATCTGGGACCTGTGGGCGAGGGCCCCAACTGTGAAGTCATTATTGGCCACATTGGTAATATCAATTAAAACTTTAGACAACACCCACCTTAAGTATCATTAACGGGCAATATCAATAAACTTAGCATCCTCCTGGTTACCACATTTAGCACCAATTTTACAACTCACAGGGGCCACCCTTGAAAATAACACCAGCCCCACCCCGCTTTTTTATTGCTCTGCTGATTTCTCCAATCCAAAACATTGGGTATCTAGTCCAGCTGTGAGCTCATTAGGTAAGCCCTTTGTCGGCCTCGCCGGCAAGTCCCGGATTCAGTATAGAAAGACTAAGGGGGCGGGGGGTAGGTCTTTAGGTTTAGTGCTATCTGTGTCATTAGACCATTTAAGTGACATGTGACACGACCATTCTTAAAAATCGACATGTGACATGAATAAAAAATTCTCAATTACTGTATAAGTAGGCGCCCCAACTCTTCCTTCAAATTCCGGCCTTGTGGGTAGTCAAATTTTTAAAAAACATTCCTAGGGTCTATGGTCCCAAGAGTCCGATTGTATCAATTACGGTGCCCCTACATTTTCCCCTTAGTGACACTAGTGACAACGCCTTTTTTCACTTAGTGTCATGTGACATGGTCATTTCTTAAAAATCAACATGCGACATGGGGACCCTCCCCCCCCATCTACTGTAAACATACTTTATTTCGCGCTGTACATATTTTTCGCGATTTCTCGCGGATCCCCCTTGTCTTGTTGCTATAACAACATAGATGAGGTTAAACAAAAAAAATAAGTGGTGTCCAAAAAAAATAAAAAAAAGCACTCCCCGTGACGTCCACGTCCAGACCCCCGCAAAGGGGTTACATAACAATAAGTACAAAGACCCTCTTTTCATGACAATACACGTTCATCTCAAACCCTTAGCGCCCCTATAAATAGGGTTAAGTACCTGTCCGACTCCCCTACCACTGCTGCTGGAAGAGTACCGAGAACTACCCCCTTTTTAGAAAACTAAGTAAAAATATCCTTCTTCATGTCCAGTTACATACAGTGTCGATCAATTTGACACTGTAGCAGCGTGTCTCCATATCTGTATGCTGCATAAATGCACAATACACGGTTCTGCACGCACTTAAACCAAGGCTAACATGGGTGACCTATATAGATGTGATACTCTCGTTTTCGGGGCTTGTAGAAATTAGGCGGCTAATATGGACGTTCCGGGTTCGAACCCTCACTAAGTTTTAGTCAAGACGTCTAGCCACGTCGCCTAAGGCGACGAAAGCGCGTCAAGGTGTTTACAGGGTTCGAACCCGTGAGCTGCTCCTTGGGGCCACAAAAAACGCTTCAAGCTTGAAATCCCATAGGAAAGAAATTTTGGGTTTTTGGACTTTAGGCCTTAATTTGGGGGTGATCCCGGGCTGATAGAAAAATAATTCTTGGACGAGCGGATAGCTCTGGATCTCTTTTCATCTAAAACAGCGAAAAATTGATTATGGTTCCGCCGCAATTCATCCGACGAGGGGTAATCAGCCCCCCCCCCTCTGCCAATCACGGCAGTTAATTTAGACGGCGCGCAATCGCTCGCAGCCGTCGCGACGGACCAATTGGTCCTGTCGGCATCTTAGTATGGTTCGTGTGACCTACTTAGAGGCTCACACGGTGGGGGTGTGTCCGGCGTTTGGCGCGTTGATTGGCTACTGGTGGGAGGGCCGTGCTGCGTCAGGAACTTTACCTATTTGGGACGGGTGTTAAAGGCGCACTGAGTTGAGGTGCACCTTTAAGCAAGAGCACAATCCGGCCGTCGCGTTGGTAGCCTTACTACCCGTCGCGCATTCAACTGGAGGCTTAAGTGTGACAAATGGCGATTCTTTGTCGATGCGACTACTAACATCAGCAGCATCGGCAGCAGCGATAGCAGCATCGGCAGCAGCTATAAGGTGAAAACATGTTCAGACACGGTCGGCGTGTGAGACCTGTCCAGGCACGTCCGAGCAGGTTCGAACGTGTCTGAACATGTTCCGGAGTGCAAGACGCGTGCACACACAGACCGAACAGACACACACAGACCCACACACCCACACACCCCTATGTAGTGTGGGATGTAAAAGAACCCTTGTCTCGGTAAAAGGGCAATAGATTCGATCACCATCACCGCCCTTGAAATGACCATAGCTGTTAACTAGGGCGTAAAGCAACCCACACACCCACACACCCACACACCCACACATTTTTCTGTATGAGACTTCAGACCTGAAGCTGCTCAGTGTACGGGACTAGGTTTTGTCATATGCCCTACGGACGCTACTCAAGGGGGAATAAGAGAGCTGTCTCACCATGGCATGGGCTGGCTGTAGTTTTTTATGTTTCGGTACCTACAACCAAACAGCCAGTACCCACCCCAGGGCTTCATGTCGCACGCGGGAAAAGTATAAAGATTCGAACGGTGGCGCCAACTGTCGGAATAGCGGGTACACTACGTCAGTAGTTCTTTTGTTCTCCGCTGAGTGACTGGGCGAAATGTAGTCAGTAGCTCTATTTTCAGTGCACTGTTCTGTTCATTTTCTACACTTAACGCTTAAATAGAACACGTGTTTGTACAAGCTAGCCGTTTTTATCAGTGCAAAAATTAAATAAGCATCGGATAGAACAATAAAAAAATGAGAAAGTAATCCAGCACTTAGTATAACACGCCAGTTTTATCATGAGACACCGAAAGTCTGGTTCTTTCGGGTGCATAAGACAGTCGACCGAGAGCTCCAAACCAACCAAAATGTACCAGAGTGCGATCTATCTCATTAGAACGTACCCGACAGGGCAGGGGCCTTCTACACCCCGGCTCTGATGAGCAAGCGACAATTGTTGCAGGGGTCCTATTCCTCTTTTGAGGTGGGACCGAAATTGAACAAAAGAATAAATTAAACCAAAAGCCTTAAGATTGAAAGAGTTGTAGATGACAATTTTAACGAAGAAGTCGTATTCATTAGTTTACAAATAGCCAGTGTAAGTACGCCTATGTATAGGAGAGAGACCTTGCTTATTTCTTATAGGGTTGTAAGATAGTCACATCATGATGCACATCATCATAAACGCATCATGATACATTTCAATCTTCATTGTAAGTAGACGAACCAGTAGACTCGCCTCTCTGCCCTCTAAAAGAGAGGGCAGAGAGCGAGTCTTACTCTTAAAAAACCCTTCCCCCCCTCCCCCCCCCTCCCCCCCCCTCCCCCCTCCCCCCCCATGCATCTTAAAGAGTGCCCCCGAGAGTGCCCCTCCCCCCCCTTAAAAAAAAGAGCCACATTTTTAAAATATTTTTTAGCAAGCTTTCAGCTTGCTTTTTCTTTTTAAAATTTATTTATCCATAAAAATCTCAAGTGACTTATTTGAAATTCGCGCCAACCTAGTAGCCACGTGACCCCCTTAAGTAGGTCACTTCCAGTCACGTGACCTATTTGAATTTCCCGCCAACATGGTGGTCACGTGACCCTCTTAAGTAGGTCACTTCCGGTCACGTGACCTATTTGAATTTCCCGCCCAAAGGTCACGTGACCGGAAGTAGGTCACTTCCGGTCACGTGACCTATTTGAATTTCCCGCCAAAAGGGAGGCCTCTCATTGGCTGCTTTTGAATTTCCCGCCAAAAGGGAGGCCTCTCATTGGCTGCATGTCGATTGAGTAATAAACAGTAGTTAACCATAGTCCCGTTCCGATACATACTATACTACTATGGTCACTTAGACGAGTCTGGAGACAAGTTTACTTTTTCAGTGTGCTAAAGGGACAAGAAGTAGCGAAAATCATATTGATTCAGATATAAATTGTTTGAGGCAACTTAATGCTGGGTTTATACTTGTCATTTAACATTTTTTCATATGTACATTGCTGATATTTTATATCAATTTTCTTCTGATCCTCTGGTTGAATATGGCAAGCACCCCCACTTATGCTCCTCAGAATGTAAATGATTGTAGACCACTCGTCAAAAGACAAGCAAGAGGAGAATATGACATCTGAACCACAATAACATCATTACAACAGGTTGTCAAACAGACAGATGCATACAGACTACCAATAATGTGGTACTGTGTTTTCTATGGCTATTATTGTTCCTAAAATTAATATGCTATTAAGGACACTATCATTCTGGAGATGGTCATATATAATACAACGTTAGAACTAGCTCCATATTCTAATTGGAATGAGTTTAAATGAGGATTATTCTGGTTAAACGCCATTTAAAACAGTTTAGGTGAGAATTGGTGACGTTTCAGTAATTTCAGAGAGCCTGGTAAAATCACAGTTCTGCAAAATAAAATCATGGTTCCAGTTTCACAATGCAGTTTCTTTCATATTTGGTTGATTTTATTCTGTCTTTATTGTATCTCGCTTAACCTGGTTTGATGCGACACATAAAAAATCTGTTTTCTACTTGTGACTTCTGGCAGCTAATTCTAACTTTTGAAATAATTATAACCATCTCTCTTCCACATATGTTAAGTCCTACATCGTTCTTTCATATGGATATCTAGTATGTATCACTGTAAGACATGCCAAGAGTTTTATGCCATTGATGAAGAGAAGGAACAATTTTATTGAGATGTAATTGCTGACATGGCCCTTTCATGCAGCACAACAATTTATATACCAATTTAGTAGATGTCTTATTTCCATCCCACATACGACTAGTCTTGTAATGCCTTCATTTCTGTCTGAGAAGTAAATCTACTTGTGGTCAACTCCTTGACAGAGAATGAATTGTCAGACCACTTTTGTCTTAATGTCAGTCCAGACAAGCACCCATAAACCCCATAAGAGCCCAGGGCAATGACAATTTGGTCCTTTGGCAGTCAGGTGTAGTTATGCATGAAGGATATGGATTTTTCTTCAGGCTCTACAGCTGCTGCTTGAATGACCTGTAGGAGATGCCATTGAACCTTGAGGGGCTGTGCTGCACATGTCAGCGAGGTTGTAACCCCGGTGACAGGTATTGACATGGCTACAAGGATGTTTGATGATAGGCCTGAGGATTTGGTGGGGCCACCAGAGGAGGTAAACTGAAAATCCACAGGTTGAAAGGGTTAGTCAGTACAGACTATGCTAGGTTGGTAATATGAGTGTTAGTCACAATGGCAAAGTTATATTCAAAATGACTGAGGGGTCAATCAGCGGTGGCTTACCTAGGTTCATCATTGGTGTGTTTTATTTGTATACCACTAGTTGGTGCCACCTGTGATGACCACTCAGTGGCTCCCCTGGAAATGAAAAGACTAAGGTGGGTTGGTCAGTTCTGACCAACCTGACAATAATGACTTACCTAGGTTGGTCATAAAGGGAGCCAAAAAATGACTAACTAGTTTAGGCAGCAGTGACTGAGAGATTGGTCGTATAGGGAGCCTAGGAATATCAGTGTAGGTGGGTGTCAGAGTAGCCAGAGTAGGATAACACAGGGAAGAGGGTCCTAAAGGTAATCTGCGACCATCGGTCTTTATTCCTCATCAATAAGTATCTAGTATTTCTAACTTCTCAGGTTAATGATTTAACAGTATTATTAGACTTCCTCAAACATTCGTCACACAAGGTATCGATCGAGGTGAACACAAACTACAGTATTGTTAGCGGGGGTGTCAAATCGCTAATTTTGTCGTACGGTTTCAGGGACAGCCTCAAACTATGCATTTAGGACCCAATACTCGGGAAACCACAAGATAAAATATTTTCAGACCCCCGTGACCCCTCCTTACATGGGGTCCAATGATTGGCCAAATAGTGAAAAAAACAGCCAAAATTCAGCTGATTTATCGGTATTTTATCATGGACGAACCACCTCCCCAGAAGGGGTAACACCTCTGTAATCACAACAATATGACTTGAAATGCTTTCTTTGCGTCCCATATGAAGATTTCTGACCATTTAAATGAAACACATGATGGGATTTGAGAAGGAATCTAAGAGCCTGAATTTTGCCTGTTTTATCACTATTCGGTCGATCTTCGGACACCCCTAGTATTGTTCCACCAGTACTCACCTTTTGTTGCTACTACAAGCTAAACTAAATTTGTTCTGTTTCGAATGATACTGGCGTATAGGTTGTTGTATGTTGAATAAATACAAAGATTCAATATAATCACAGACCTTTAGCTAAAAGGAGGGGAAATTATCATGAGTTAAAAAGGTGTGTCTAAGGTTACATGATCTGAAAAACAGGTCAGATTTTTAAACCTGTTTTGCTAGGTAGGGTCGGGTAACCTGATGTTTGCCTTCTTTGGACCTAAAATAGTGGTGTTTTTCAAATGAAGAGAAGCAATTTGACATGTGTGCCATTTGACAACAATTTTGAGGAGGGTCAGCCAGTCTCTGAGGCCAGTAACCATGCCATGTATAACACCACTGTCATAATTTATGCCTTATAGCTTTGATTTCCCTGAGGATTCTTGCATTCAATATACACAGTGGCCAGCATGGTACAGTGTATAACATCGGCACCCTCATCTCCCTCCATAATGTCTCATCCCTCTTCTATAACCTAATACCCTCAGCCAACCCTTCTATGCCAATCAGGCTGCTTTATTGGTCTATACAGTATCACCGTCTACAGTTAACTTGCTGTTATTAATGATGCTGTGGTGTTATACCTCAACCCTTGGGACCTAGCCATGGGGTAAAACTGATAGATGTATTCTAGGGTACCAGCCCTATTTATAAGCTACTAACTATTAGTATAGCAGGTCAGTGTAATTCTACGATGTGCTATACTTGTGAGGTAGTAGAGCCTATGTGTGTCTTACTTAAAGTGACATGGTCCAATGATTAAGGCTCAAAAATCAATTTCATAAAAAATGAACCAGACTGTTCCCTATGGCCATACTTCATATGCTAGCTACTTTATTTAATCTCATTCCATAGAATTCTTCTTAGAAGTCGAATAATTATCAGATTACGGCTTAATTTGCACGCTATAATTCCCCCATTGAAAATACACTGTAAAAGCTATACTTGGGCCACATCTGAACCCTTAATTAGGCTTGTATTGCTCATAGATGACATTTAATTGGGCCGTATCCTCCAAATATGTTATTGTACTAACACTTGAAACACATTTAAGCAAGGTTTAACATATGTAAAAAAGAAATCGGACCATTTCACTTTAACTGTATATTTTTTGTAACTACTAAGTTTCACAAATGTGATGCAACTGTGGTAGATGGGGGAGGGCAGATTAAATTAGGTATAATGGTCAAATCCTTTAATATTGGTATGCTACAGGTGAGGAAGGACACTGGATGGGTGGTTGTTGTTAAATATGTCTGTGGTAGCCATGGCAACCATAGCAATCTGACACGCTAAAATCATTTCACAATCTGGCCAGTCTGAAAGGTGGAAAGTGATAGATAGCAGTAATGGAAAGCATATAATGTAGCATATTTTTATAAATGTCAATGGTGGCACACATTTATATACTTTAAAGTTAAAAATGAAACTTACCCATGATGTACCGCTATCTGCCATACCCTCGACTTTGAAAAATGAGATTTTCTTTTTTTTCTCCTATATTTCAGCCCTCTAAAATATTCATGAACTTTGCACATTTCTCCTGCAAAACCTGTTCTACATGTACATTCACATTTTGGTTCACACAATAACCTAGATCAATCATCTTTTGATCTGATGATAACATTAAGCTACTATTATTCATCCTTTTATTGCGATCTGTCCAAACTCTATAAAAGAAATCATATAGGTGAAAATGCATTTCCCAAACTGTGCATTGATTTATCACAATAAATACTGCATATGCATGCAATATATTCCATAAAACGCTATGTATGTTCTTGTGACATTCAGTTGCTCCCCGGCCTTGGTCCCCCACGGCATCAGGTGAACAATTTAGAAGAACAACCAAAGCAACCCTCTCGGTAGTGTTGTAGATAAAAGAAGTAGAGCAATTGCCATGTAAGCTTCTCAGATGAAATGAGTATGATTTACAAGGTAAGTGGTAATCAGTTCTTTGACAATTTTCTCTCTTCAAATAATATGATCTTGTATTATTCTTGTAGCTATACTACTGAACATATGAGGTAGTATTTTGTGTGAAATACATTTGTAATGAAAAGCCAAATATTAATATAGGGATTTTGTGTTAATGTAGTTAATGCCTGCAATCATTATGATGCATGGCAAGTTTTTTAAACAGTGCTGAAACTCAGACTTGAGGGACCAAACAGACCTAGTGGGGTTTGATACAATTCTATAGAGTCAGTATGATTCATGCCTACAATCTACCTTGGCTCATCGGGATTGCATTATTGCTACAAAAAAAATAGCATACTTACGTACTTTATGATTCTTAAAAGGTTAAAGTGGTATGATCACCAAGCGTATCCCATTCACAATTATAGTACTGCTCTAGTCTACTATGTGATTAAGTACGAGTGGTGAGAATGCCCCTTTAAGAGTGCCTTCCACAACCAGCATCATTGACCCAGTGAACATAGACAATCATATTTTCTTTGAACCTGTATCATTATTTCAACTGGTCTCTGCACAAGGCTATCCATTATTGATTATCAGGAAAGTGATAATATGTTATCCTTCATCTCAGCATCTGAAGACATTACACAAAGTTATCAACAGCCGCGTCCAATGGAGAGTAGATAGTTTTAAAGTTTTAAAGACCAACGACCACTTGTTTAATCAATGCTGATGAATCAAGAATCGTCAGATCAAAGGTGAAAAGACTTTCATATAGAAATCAATATGACAGTTGACCATGATATAGACCATACGGTTGGCCTTCAGTTCAATAGAGTATTCAACACCAAAGCTCTAAGCCGTAATTGGGTATGGTGAGAGCGTATGGAAATACTAATCATTATCAAGCCACCATCACCAGCTAGTTTACAGAGACAATTAACGGGTACAGAAGATACAGCTATGGCAGCTAGTCTGTATCATACTCTTCACTCCTTGATTCTTGTCTTAACCATTGTCCAAGGCCAACAAGAGGAGACAGAATGGCCCAATATCACCAACCCTGGGCCTTCAGTGGCACCCCCAGGACCATCCACGAATATTTCAATGGTGAGTCACTAATAATTGGTCTTCCTCTATCTCAAATTTACGGCAATAACTAAATCATTATTATTTCCCACTCACTGCCAGCCTCAATGCATCAAGGATACCCTGCCTTTACATGAGTGGAAAGGCACATATACCACATCTTTTATGGTTACACTTGGAGAGTATCTGTGGCTATTAAAATGAAAAGTAAGGGCAAGGATGCATTAGATAATTATAATGTTTTTACTAGACACTGCAGTGGTGTCGGAAACAGAGGGTGGGGTAGGTGGACATTGCCCCATCCCCCAATCCTATGATTTGGGAGGCTAGAGTATCTATTATTGAAAATCCTAATTATGAAAACATTCCTGTGGTAGGCATTGTGAACATGATCATCTACACACAAATTTACCATAAAATACAGTCTTCTTATCATGTTCCTAGGATTCAATCTTTAGGTGTGGAGGGGAGCAATTTCTTCTGGGTATGCATTTCTAGGGTAGAATTTCCCAGAGGGGAAAACCTAGATGAAGACATTTTCAAATAACATTATACCCATTTTCCCAAGAGTGGCCAGCTTTGTATTACTATGATAATGATATCACATGATTTCTACCTTTCAGAACACCCCCAGTAAGATTCCTCTATACCTGATAGGCCTGTTCCCCATGTCTGGGGGATGGCCTGGTGGGCCGGGGGTCCTGCCAGCTGTAGAATTGGCAATAGAAGATATCAACAAGAGGACAGACGTCCTTCCTGGTTATGAGCTTATCCTCAAGTGGAGTGACACAAGGGTGAGTTACTCTTCAATTTGATTCAATTCAATTCAAAGATTTTTATTTTCACTGCAACTGACAGGAACAAGTCCTGTATTTTGTCGATTACAGCAAGTTGGAGATATGATATAACATAAAGTAGGCATTAAGATATCATACTGTGTTACATCAGCCTATAGATGTAGGTTTTACTCAGCAGTTCATAAGGGAATTAGCATGTTCCAGTAGGTTAGTGTGTGAGCAGTTAATAATATTTTCTTCAATATCAATACATGCTTTGGTATGTTCTTAGGTGAGAGAAGGGGCCACATATAGGACTTTGAGGGGAATCTTAATAAGCGCTTGTTTTGGTAGCATCATATTGATAATGTCTTCGTCATACTTCATATTTCACATGTGTATAATCTTTCTGCTGGTATACATTTCAAACATGAATAGATAAAGAGACAACCAAGATTTTATCAATATTCAAAACTCCATATGAATATATCAAATTAACTAGCAACTGTATCCTCAATACTAAAATCATTTGCTATAATGTACCAATGATGTTTCATGAAAGTCCTGGCTAATGCCTCAATTCACACTTTGTAGGACAGTTTGACCCAAGACTTTGTCATCAGGGTTTCTTAGAGGAGAGGAACATCTGAAGAATATGTTTCTGTAATAATCATAAATAGACAGAGCTTCACACTCAAGTGACCAAATCAGTGGTTACTGCATGACAGGTCCCTGCCCCTTACTGCACGTTGGCCGTAACCAGTGCCCACTGACAAGGTTACTTTTGAGTGACGCTCTGTGTTTATTTCAGGTTTTTCGATCTAAAACAACTATACAGTCTATGGTTGTTTACTTCAGCGGTGTTTGGTTACTTCCGTCGGCCGCCATTTTGAATTCCGCTCTGGTCACGTGACCCTCAGGAGCGAAACACCGCTACAGCCTGCAATAAGGCCTAGGGTTATTGCACGCCCCCCTTGGGAACGGCCCTCCCATTGCTTTAACCTTGATAGTCAGTATTCACCTTGATATAATTTCGATTCCCTTCCAGTGTCAACCCGGTGTTGGTATTAAGGCTCTGTGTGACCATCTCTACTCAGCACCCACTAAGATTGTCCTACTGGGGGCAGGCTGTTCCTGGGTCACTGAGCCTGTAGCACGGACTGCATACTTATTCAATGTTGTACAGGTAACACTGAAGAAGTAAACTTGTCTCCAGACTCGTCGAAGTGACTATCATAAAATAAACGAGTCAAAAGTTGTCTAACCTATCAGGCTACCATCCCACAAACAGAATCTGGAGCTGGCAAATATTGGGTTTTGGGCTGGCACATGCCAAGTGGGTCTTCTATCTGCCTGCTCCATTGTCACTTAGATGAGTTTTTGACTCGTTTATTTCATGACCGTCACTTGGAAGAGTCTGGAGACAAGTTTACTTTTTGAGTGAAGGCAGGTGAAATAAAATGTCCAAGGCTTACTATAGCATGGATTCATCATGATTCTGACACATACCTTGAATAGCTTATTGACTTTGTACTGAACATAGAGTGAAAAACAGCATAACTAAAACTGTTACTCTTAATCGCAAGACAACAGCTAGATAGCTTAACACGCCTGAATAATTTGAAATTGAATGGCTGATACAAGGTAGAATTTAAGAATAAATAATAACCTTTCTCTCTACATGTTTGAACAAATATCTAGGAGGACATTGACAAATATATTAATTAGTGTTCAGACCATTCAATTTAACTGGATCGCTGTATTGGTTTGATATGCCTGAAATAACATTGTTAACAACATATAAAACCTCTAGAATATAAAAAAAGGCATAGAATCCGCCATAAAATACAACTTGTTCTAAAACCAACCGTGAGATTCTAGTTTATATAAAGAATTAAAATGCTTGAAAAAGTTTCCCTTCATCTCTTTAGATATACTTCAGATTCCTTTCTTACAGGTATCATACTCGGCCGTGTCACCAGCCTTGTCCAACAAAGCTGCTTTCCCATACTTCCTAAGAGTCCAGTCACCAGAAAATCTAGTGAACCCTGTCAGGCTAGCCATCATGAAAAAGTAAGAGCCCCTCTATGAATTTATCATGAAAGGGATATGTGTGATGGTAAATATGATAGCTCTATTGTTTCTTATTCCTGGCTTGCAAAATTCTCATAATTAAACATGTAACCCTTTTGCGATATATTCATAGGAATAACCAATTTGAACTTTAACACATGTTGTCAACATTCATATGAGAAATACAAAAAAAACAATAGAGTAGGGCACTAGAATAGTTCACAACTGTGGAAGTGCAGTTATAAACCTTTTAAACCTGTTTATACTTGCAAACTTAAGGGAAAACACAACACATATTCCCTAAATACAGATTGTATTTGAAAGGGCCCATCTGATTTTATGCGACAGCCTAAGTGAAAGCCCCATAGGGAGTGTAGCTATTTCCTAACTTTTCAGGCTTTTGTTACCCAAGCATCTTGATGTAAATATTTTCTTTATGCCCCATTTTAGTATATCAAACTATTTTCATGAAGGTTTTCGAATTAAGTGATACCGCTGAAGACATGCATAGTGTTTAAAAATGCTATCATTTTTGTGGTTTTGTTGCTTGTGCCCTGTGCTGGTGATTTACTCATGTGAGCTGTATTTGGGAGTGGTCATATTTTAAAAACAGGGGGGGGGGTGGTCCGTGGCTTTTCGCGCAAGGGGGTTGGAATTTTTTCGGTCCCCCCCCCGCGAGACGGGTCGAAATTATTTTCTTTTCAGTCCCCCCTCCAGGCAGGTTGAAGTTGAGCACGGCCGACCCCTTTTAGCTTTAGTAACGTGCAGGCTTTTCCGCTAAAAAGGGGTGTAATTCTTTTGGTCCGACCCTCAAGAGGGGTCCAAATTTTTTTGGTCCCCCCTTCAAGGGGTCTAAATCTTCCCCCCCCCCTAAATCCGCCAACCCCCCCTATTGTTAAAATATGACCACTCCCTCAGGCCTATTGTTATAACTGTTTGCTGCTTGTTACTTAGGTACAACTGGACACGTATAGCCACCATCCATGAACCACTGCCAATATTCTCTAAGGTAAGGCTGCTACATGAAAACCTTTTGATTGACCTTGAACCGTTATTTAAAAGAAAGATTTGTCTTCTCATGTCTGTCTTCGTACCTCCTTGCCCGCTTCTCTTTCTCTTAAAGCTTGACCGTCATAGTTCAAGTGAGGCCAAAAGCACCTTTGGATATAGTTCAGTTCTGATTGACAAGAGGGCTCTTAAGCAGGCCTGGACAATCCGGGACATTTACCATTACAGGTATATTATCCTACAGGGGAGTTTCTTCCAGCAAGGACAAATCTCCCCTTACTTAGTGCGGCCCCCAGGTCGGCCTCCTGCCCTTATCTCTGTATAGATAAGGGCCGCCGGGAGAGATAAGGGCCGCCGCTGGTCCGCCCCACCAAGGGGGAATCTCCCAGTGCAGTATCTTATACAGGTGTGATGGTATGAGAGGGGTAAGGGGGGAGGGGGTTCCACATATAAATGTACCTTATTTCGGCTATATTCTGTCATTCAAATCAATATATTTCATGAAATACAAAACCGAAATACAATTCCATTCACATATACCAAGACAAACACATTGTCTACCTGCACATGGGTTAATCAATTTCAGCAAATAATGTTTAGACATCAGCAAATTAGATATACTGAATTACATTTATATTAACCCGAAATCAAGGGGAGAAACCCCCTTATTCTCTTTTCTCCCTGCACGGTATGAATGCCAGGATTTACCCAGCCTGTTAAGGGCAGGGAGCTCAGCTCTTGGAGGCACAAGATAGGGTGAATATGTTGTAGCTGGACAATGCTCATGGTCCCCTGTCCAAACACTGCTGTCCTCTGGTGGAACTGTTATTTTAGTCCATGTATGGAAAATACTGAACTTATTCCCTGACAGCCCAGCTTTAACCTCCCCTTCTCTCCTCCATGTGGCTCTTCACACCAAACCCAGGACATAGATGACCTACGCTTGCGTCTGGTGGCAAAGAACCTGACCCTCATCTCCAGCCACATCATCAGTGAAAACCCTGCTCTGCAGGTACAAAGTCTAAAGGTACGATATGTATTCCATACACACTGTTATACTACTCACCTACATATCTGTTCCATACTTGTATGTATCAGTCTGCTAAAGTTCCTGAATCTACCCTTTGGCATGTGAGATAACAGTTGACACCTGGTTTCCATTATCAGCAAGACGATGCACGGATAATCGTCATTGCAGCCTATGAGAAGAAACTGGTGGCTGTCATATGTGAGGTAATTTGTTCATGTTATATAATTTTAGAGCGTTAAAAACCAGTTCATTACAGGATGTGTACTAGTCTATACTTCACAATGGGTTACGTAAACATGCTGGATGCACTATCATTAATGTTTGTATAACAATTCACCACTTTACTTTTAAGTAAGCACAGGGGTCTCAGAATAGTGCAGGTGTTGTTTAACCACATGTGTACACTGCAAATCCATAGGTTGAAAGGGTAAGTCAGTACAGACTATCCTAGGTTCGTCAAATGTGTGTTAGTCATAATGGCAAAGTTATATTCAAAAATAACTGAGGGGTCAGTCAGTAGTGGCTAACCTAAGTTCAGCATTGGTGTGTTGTATTTGTATACCACTAGTTGGTGCCACCTGTGATGACCACTCAGTGGCTCCCCCTGAAAATTAAAAGACTAAGGTGGGTTGGTCAGTACTGACCAACCTGATAATAATAACTTGCCTAGGTTGGTCGTATAAGGAGCCAAAAAAATGACTAACTAGGTGAGGTACTAGTGACTGAGAGATTGGTTGTATAGGGAGCCCAGGAATATCAGTGTAGCCTGTGAAACACAGAGTCTCTGTATAAAGTGCCTAATATAGCTACAGGTCTATTGACACAAGGTGTAACAGGGACTTGATTTTATTAGCAAAACCTTCTGTGCTATAACCTGGAGGTTACAGTGATTTACACAGAAATAATTCATTCAATATCACATATTTTACTGTCTGTTTGGTTGCTCTATTATGACAGGCTTACAAGGCCGGCATGTACGGTCACCGCTATGTTTGGATGTTAGCAGACTGGATCAGAGCTGACTGGCCAGAGCACTGTAAGTTCATAACTTGTCTCAGCCATCTAACAAAATCAGAGCTTGGGATTCCCTCCAAGGACTATACTTGTCATACTGATTATTTTGGTACAGGCTAACCCAGATAACAGGCTGTGTTGGATAATGATTCAACATAGTAAAAAAGAAAGCCAATTTAAAGTAAAAGTTCTAAAGTTCTTCTTGTTTCTTTTATGTAGTTAAATTTGTATCAATTACTGGTACTCATCTGGTACAGGCATTGAATGATGATCGTAGACAATCATAGAATATTTCTAGCTGCTTGATTTCAATACTTTATTCTTTCATGTTTCAGCTTTCCCTGACATAGATTGTACACCGGACCAGCTTTATGCTGTCATAAGACCCTCTGGCATCTTCTTGGTGATTCAAGGAGTTAGCCGTAACAATCGGAAAACCCGGGGGGTGGCAGGGTTGACTCCTGGTGAGCTCATGAAGCGGTACTATGAGCGGAATAACAATCAGAACCTCACTGGGTTTGGTATAGCTGATAGTTCCTATGACACAGTCTGGACTATTGCACTTGGACTGAACAAGACAGCAGCAGATCTTGAAGGATCTGGTAAACCACTTCTGATAACCACTTTTAGTGTGTGAACTGTAGCTGCTGCCCTCTAGTACCTTGGTTAAATGTTGTACTTATAGATAAAGGTGCACAAGTAGAGTTCTTCACTGAGGGCTATTTCACTCGGCTTCGCCTTATGAAATAACCCTCAGTGGGGAACTATACAAGTGTTCCTTTGTGTTCATTTCATGTCCTTATTAACAATATGAGTAAAAATTCAACTTAATTGCTCTGAAAAAGCTAATTTAGAGTGGTTAATTCAACGATTTTGATGATTTGATTGGCCGTGAAATACATGCGTAGGTTATTTCACAGCGGATGTTGAATACGGCCTTCCTTAGTTAACCCAATGGGAGTGCTGTATTCACCATTAAATAAAAGATAGGCCTTTACATGTACAAGTATAGTGTGGCAGCATGGCACTGGTGCAGCTGATCAGCATGTCTGTGAAATGAGTTCCTGATATACATTTAGATTGTCAAAATATTATAATCAAGATGTAGGTTATATCTAACCTGTGAAGAAATGAGTTCCTGATATATTTAAGTATTATAATCAAGATATAGTTTATATCTAACCCATGAAGACATGCACTAATAACCCCTGTAATGCTGAAGCAGTCCTGATATTTGTGTGGAATACTCTGTATATATCATTACCGACAGGTAAGGGCTTAGAAGATTTCACCTACTCTGACAAAGATATGGGTGACCTGATTCTAAAGAATATCTGGGCGCAGAGGTTTCTTGGTGTAAGTGGAGAAGTGTTCTTTGATGAAAATGGTGATTACCCACGAGATATTCAGATCTCACAGTTTAGAGGTAGGTAAATTACTGGCCTTTTTATCATTATTTTTTATCAAATAAATGAGCATTGTGGGTTCGAATAAAAAGACCCATATTTTTCTTCCCCCGGGATTGACGCACCCTAGCATTCCAAGCCCCATCCACCAAGTAAAAACAAGATGGCCTTGCACAGGGTTTTGATTGATTGATTGAGGTGTATTTCACTAATACAAAATCAGCCTGCATAACACTCAGCCTATAACCTTGTGGAATACAAGTGTCAAGCTCTTTCAAAGACTAAAACCTTCTAAGATTCAAATATATAGAACTGTAATAGCCAACAAGCACAGACTAGCATTACTAGAATCAGGTGGTACCATACCAAATAGCATCTACATTCCTATAAACGCTACGTGACAATATTTTCCTCACAAATGCAGGAACAGAGAAGCATGCTGTTGGATTATACAGTCAGACAAAAGATGTTATCACGATGCATGATGATATAGGAATATCGTGGGAAGGTGAGTCATAGATTTCCGGGGGTGTTTTATTGTGAATAATGTGAAGGGAAAAGTAAGGCATCTTGGAATAAAGCACCCTTGGAATGGCTCAACTTTGAAAAATAATCCCCAGATTTAATGGCCATGTTAACTTGATGTGTATGGGATATCCACCTAATTCAACTCTGAGTTTATGCCCACAGGTGGGATCCCCAAGGATGCCACAACCTTCAGGACTGTGCATGTGTTTGTGAGTGGGGCGGTCTACATGGCTGTGTGCAGCTGTGCCAGTGTTGGTATAGTGGTGGCCACAGGGTTCTTGGTGTTTAATGTCTACTTCAGGAAGCTGAGGTAAGTTCAAAAGTCAATATACATACCAGGGAGGAAACCTGCATTCTTGAGGTACTGCCTCTTATTACTTGGAAAGAATATTGCAAATGTCTCGGGGTCTGGCATTGTCAGTTAATTGTCTTTATATAATTATACTTTCATTATGCTAACCATGCTTAACAACTTCCTCACACAATAAAACTATTTCTTTACAAACTACCTCCTCAGGATAATCAAGATGTCTTCTCCAGTAATGAACAATGTCATTTTACTGGGCTGCATCGTTGTGTACTCAACTGTATTTCTGCAGGAACTCTCAGCTAATAATGTGGGCCTCCTCTGCAAGGTATTTAAAGTTAGGGACACTAAATGGGTGGCTAACTTGAAAAGGATTCCCACCTTTTCAAGATAATGTATAATGTTGGTTAAAATGAAATAGAGTCGCTGATCATCCAACTATGTCCTGCTATTAAAGTCTGGTTATTGTTTACAGTTTGACCAAGTGCTATATGTATAACAATCATTTACATTGTCTTGTAGAATAGTACTTGTAAAGTCAGGATCCACATGGCCTATAAAAGGGCTGCATACCTTCCAGAGATAGGTTTTAAGAAGGGTAAAAACATTCTTGAATTGTTCAACTGCTTGCAGCTGAGAACAGTGTCTATCATGGTTGGGTTCAGCATGTCATTTGGCGCTCTGTTTGCTAAAACATGGAGGGTGTATGTCATCTTCACCAACACCACAAAAAGGGTGGTAAGTCTGATATTTTTATAGATAATTCCCCTAATATTGAAAAGCAGTTCCATGGCTCTGGTTGCAAAACATTTGTCATAGAATTTGACTGGTTATTTCTAATATGTTGCAGATATATATAGTCTTTGAGAGGGGAAATTGTTAATGCAGAGAGGGGTCAAATAAGCACTTCTCTTATTCAGGTTCTACATGACTACCAGTTGATGATGATAGTGGGTGTGTTGGTTCTGATTGACCTGACCGCGTTCGTACTCAGAGAAGTACTGGACACTCCTACAGTAGTCAACACTGTTGTCGAGAGAGTGGTAAGAATATATGATTTTATATAGCCAATTTTGGCCACTGTAATTCTAGTTTTTTTACATGCTGGTAATCATACCAGTAAAGTATGCAGGGAGATTAAGCAATAATTTATCACTCGCCTTTTCACAATCAGATTGCTATCATAAAAATCATCGTTTTCCAGATCCTAAATAATGGTGACCTTGTGGTAGAAAAGGAAGTCATGGCCTGCTACTCTGACTACAAGCTTTACTTTGAAGCGTCTGTTATGGCCTATAAGGGAATCTTGCTCATCTTTGGGGCATTCCTGGCCTTTCAAACCAGAAAGGTAAGGAACCATGTGGGTTTAAATGAAAGTCTTAATCCACATGGCAGCTAAAGATAAATCATGGGTCGACACATTTCAAATAAGAAAACTAATTTGGCTGACATTCAATGTGTCACCAAAATGACACTCATTTCAGGGGCAGGCATTTTATTGAGAGTTTAGCAATTCTCTGGAGATTAGAATACAGCATTCCCAGACTGTAAGAAAGTAGCAATTATGCACTCTCCTGCCAGTTTCTGGTCATGCTGCAGCCATAATGGAGTTCAATAACTGTAGATTCAGGATTCCCTCATTGCTTGGAGCTTCTTGTAATGTCTCACTGAGTGTCTAAAATCTTTGTCCATATTATATTAATGTGAACATATTTAACAAAGTCAGCTTTGTGCAATTATCAGGATTGAAACACGCCAGCAAAAACCAAAAGAATATCTTAAGCTCATACATCAGAGACTTCTTATATGTGGCTACTAATGATCATTATTTCTCTTTTATAGGTGAATATCCGTGGCCTGAACGACTCCCAGTTAGTTGGGATGTGTGTGTACAATGTTACCACACTGAGCATCGTGGGTGTGGTGTTGGTGTTTGCCTTACAGAACCAAGTTGTGCTGTCCTATGCACTCGTGTCAGCCTTCATCATCTTTGCAACAACAATTGTGCAACTCACCATATTCATACCCAAGGTCTGTTATCTTTTCTCTCAATCAACACCTACATTCTTCTGATCTTTGGCCTCCAGGCCTGGATACTTTAAAATATTATGCCCCTCACTTGATCACTAGTTTCCACCTTCCCAGGAACTAGGTGCTGAGATGATTGTGAAGAGTTGTAATCCCCAGGACAATTTTATTAATGCTGATATATGGCCTTAAAGCTTAAAAGGCAGCATAGCCTTCAATATTCATATGCTCTTTTCCCTTAAGATACATAAATTCAGCCTTGGTACCATCTAGCCATTGCAATCGCTTTATAACATCCAAGGTATTGTCCATCTGACCTCTTTTCTGGTCTTAATTAGTGATTATGTTTGGTGTTTGGACATGTTTTAAGGGTTTAAACTCAGAATGAATAATATCATGTCGGAAAGAGTAGAATGTCACAAGTAACTGGATTTCTTGTTATCCTTTTGTATGTAATTAACTGTTTTTACACTCTATATCCCCTCAGGTCATGAAAGTCTATGATGTGAATAACCAGATTGAAGAGGAAGAAGGTTCTGTATTGGCTACAAATTTAACAAATAACATTGGGTCACATGTAGACAACAGTGGGGAGCTGCAGCAACTCAAGCAGGAACTGGAAACCACCAAGCAAAAGCTAAAGGAGGCTCTAGAGCAGTGTAGCAAGAAAGAGTGAATTCTCAGAGAAGGCTTTAACATGTGACAGCTAACCAGGAATCCCTTGTCAGTGTGGGACACTGCACCGTATTGCTATTTAGCATACACTCAAAGACAGGTTGCTGCAGCGTAGTGTAATAATAAGATGCATGAAGCATAGTATTTATTACCTAAATTATAACTAATTTGTGATCTTTCCCACAAATTAGTGATTTAAACTACTGTTATAATCGAATTGATTGGTATTCATTCTAGAGTCCTGTGAATGCATCACGTTAGTGTTATGTTGCATTTAAGAGAAATTTGAAGTTAAACTTGTGTCTCTGCCCCCCCCCCCCCCATCCTTTCCCTTATACACTATACCATGGGAGTGACCACTGTCAGAGGTTGGTGGCCACGGCTGGGGGGTGACCACAGCTTTCACACTCAGCAGCAGTGTAGGTCTACATGCCAGGTGAGATGGGGAGGGGGGGGGGGGGGTTGGAGAGCGTCACGCTATACAGCTACAGCATATGTGAAGACTGTGTGTGCACTAACAAAGCCATGGACCATACCTGTTTAAGCATTTCTGCAACATGACTGACAGGAACATGAATATGACCTTAAAACTCCTGCATTTCATACAGAATCCCTTATTACAGTCTTTATTATGAGATGTTTGTATGTTTAGACAATTCAAGCAATTTCATTAACATTTTAGTGAACCCAACACACAAAGACAATGATGACAACATTTCTTACTGATGTTGCAATTAAGATACACACTTTGTTGGACTAAAATGTAAGTATAACTGCCTGTAGTCAACCCGGTTCTGTGGTACTTGCATGACAAGGGTCCATCAAACAAGCATATGAATGTGATAACATGTGGAAAGTAACCAGTAGAAACATCAATATAATGTGAAAGCTCATGGACGATGGCAAAATGCAATGTTTCCTTTCTTGTGTCTCCTCCTCGTGTTCTCGACTATGTTTTTCCTATCCTTCCCGTACCTTCTAAAGACAGAAATATCTAAAATCATTATTGGCACACAGGTTGTTATGCCATTGTGACTATTCATTAATCTTATTAATGGCAAAAGTGGTTCAGGCAAAAAAATAATGAGCCTCACCGTGCTATCGAAACGAGGAAAATAACTTAATGTCATTATTGTCCCTTTTGATAACAGGTAATAACCACAATTTAATTACATATATTTTGTTGTGTAGAACCAATATCTATTGCATCATATTACAGTTTTAGCTGTAGTGTTTTCTTCAGATAGTGATTAGCTTTTGATCGTTCTATGAAGTTGTTTGTTTTCGTCATAAGGTTAATATTTATGTACCTATTTTCAGCATTTAATTTACTTTGGCAACTTAGATATAGAAATATTCCAGAATGCTTTGTTAAACTTCCCCAATTATCTGATCAGGTCCGGTAAATGGAGGAAAACCCTCCCCAGAGCCATTATTTACACCAGTGTTAATTTTCACAACGCAGGTAGGTGTGAAAACACTGCAGGGCTCACTGCCTACTGGGTGAGATGGAGGAGCACAGAGGGAAAGTCTATAGAAAAAGCTTATTTATATGTGATTTCATGGCAATCACCTGTATGATTCACTATTCCCCATGTATGATTCAAGAGCCTACACTAATCTATCTTATGGGATATATACATTTAACAGCAAATTGATAGAAAATTCAGCAAATGGGTTATAAGAAAACCGTTGCTAATTTTAGCCCTGCAGTGTTTATGCTACAAGCAAAACCTTTGCGAATTCTAGCCATGCAGTGTTTTCACACCTACCTGCGTTGTGAAAATTAACACTGGTGTAAATAATGGCTCTAGGAAGGGTTTTCCTCCATTTACCGGACCTGCTGATATCACTTTTGGATCTCAAGATAATGGGAATTAATAGGTAATACGTATTGAGTTCAACTTAATGACAATGGTTTGAGATTCAAAATTTCTATAACTAAAACACGTTGCATGATGTCTTATATAAAGGGTTAGGTGGGGTGGAAGATATTATTAGCACACAATAATAATATATAGACTACTGCCAGCACTCGGGCTAGGCTTATAATAGAAAGATAAGTTACCATGGAAACTTGGGGATATCCCCATATAATAAGCTACCGGTATATAGACTATTAATATAATTAATATAATATTAATATAAGAGAAGACACGAGACATTAGTGTGGTGGAAATATATAGTACCTAAATAACAGCCTATATTTTTATTAACACTGAAGTACTATCACAGTTACAAAAGCCGTCACACTCATCTTTTTAGTGACAATAACCAATAACCAACAATAACCATAAATAACACAGCAGACTAGGACAATCCACGGTCCTGTATCGCAATAACAGCATTCTTTAGCGCCTAACACAGGTCTAAACAGACACAGCAGCTAAGATGACAGGTGAATAGAATTATACAGTAATAAATATGAACATCAATAAATATCATAAATATCACAAATATCATAAATATCATAAATATCCCAAAATTCAATATTTAGTAGAAACTTTACCCCAAAATTAAAAATTTTGAAAATTCTGCGGGAGGTGTGTACACAAAGAGATTGACCGGCCGACTGACCACCGTTCAAAGGATGTGCCCTTTTCTAGTCCCCGTACAACAGATAGAACAGTCGCTAAGCGACGTCACGGCTGGTGACGTCACGCCTGGGGATGACGTCACTCCGGGGCGCCACCTCCCGGCGGCCGCTGGAACTCCTAGGGCGCCGCTGGCGCCCCCCAGGAGGGCTGGAGGAACTACCTCCAGCGGTTCGATGCCACGCCCCCCTGCCCTGGGTTTATACGGGTATAGGTCTATACTGTGTATAAAATATGAGCACTGTATATTAAATTAAACTGACAGTATGTTAACCCTAGTGAGCTTGATTCTACATCAATATTCTATTTGAAACCGTATACTGAAGGAAACAACTTTGCATTCTCAAACGATAAGAAGAGAGAAGGAAAGGAGAAGAAAACTTAACATTTCCCTTTCCTCAACGCTATTATTTTCCCCTTAAGATCTAAACCCATCTTTTAGAATATCTGCTTCTTAAGTATAAAATACTCTTTGCTACTTCGATATATTTAGTTCATCTAGTTGACTACGACAACCTCATTGTACTACCCATTAATAAGCATGACTAAACCATGCTATAGGAGTGAACTAAGGGCAAAAGGGAAATAAAGTACCAATAATGTAAATACCGTAAAACATGCACTAATATATCTGATAGCCACCGAGGTCAAAGAGGGTATCATGGTCAAATACCACAAAGATAATTCCTATTCACACCCCTCACACCAATATTGTTTTTCTGTCGTAACATTGGAAGTTATTCTTTAAAGAGCCATCACCATCGTTCAAAAAAGTATGATGATTAAGTGTACCTCTTATGTAATGTTATGCTCTTGTGTTTTTTTATTTGAGGAGATCAGTGATTATTTTACTGACTAACCTTCAACCACATAAGAAAGGACTAAGGTGGGTTCATCAAATGTGACTAACCTGAGAGCATTGACTAACACAGGTTAGTCATATAGAAAGTCCTATAGATGTAAATGAATAATTATAAACATCATTCTAAAACTTTGTGCAGCCTGATTACAGCATTTGTACAGACAACACCTGGAGCCTGGTTTTGTACATTAAAGGGGCATTCTCACCACTCGCACTTACCACATAGCAGACTAGAACAGTACTATAATTGTGAGTGGGAAATACTCAGTGAGAATGCCACTTTAAAACACTCGGTGGAGGCAGAATATGATGAGACTCCAGAACATAGTCCATGGGTCGGCCATAGGTGGATGTGTACAGAGAAAATACCACATTACCACTGGTACCCAACATATGCCTACTATTGCAGACATTAGTAGTCAAGACCAACTTGGAGCCAGGAAAGCTCCCTTCATGCATATTGATACAAGAAACAGCGCTGTGAAGTGAAAAACTACAAATTGGTGTCATAGTGAGACGGGCCAGGGGAACCCCTTTTGACATTCAAACCTCATCATCCTTCCACAAACCGGGATACCATCTGTTTATTATGTCATACACATTTATTTCCTCCTCAGGATCTGTACTAATCTGGATAGTAATAACTATGTGGTTTCAAATGGATGAAGTGCCTCTATTTCTTTATTGATAAGAGTGGTTGCAGTCCTCTTAATTGATACGATTTCATATGCTTATTAAAAGTATTATAGGTAAACAGTCTGGATTTTAGATTATAACCTTTGAAATTATGTTATAATAATTCAAGAACCCATTTGAAATATAAGAATATGTTATAATAGTATGGTTAAATATTGAATGTGATGAAGAATAATGAGCTATCTAAAAATTGAAAAAAGCTGAAAGGACTTCTGGTGAAAGACAAAACAGGTTTTGTCCCTGCACTTATCACACAGTGGCATCAATGAACTGCTCAAGTCTCTAGTCAACAACCTCAACTAATCAGCATGCAGTGTTTGCACCATGTGACCAGCGGAGATCACGTGACCAGTTCCTGTGAGCCCGGATGTTATTTAGGGAGGGGTCAGTGAGTGCAACATGGCGGCAGGGAGGGGATCAGTGATGACAGGGCTCGAGGGAAAAGTGTACTTGTTGGTGACAGATAGGTAGTTGTATTCTAGCCTAGAACCTCACTATTCCTCTTCCAAGCTACTAGCATGCCTAGACTTCATAAACACAACTTTCTAATACCTCTTTCCAACTAGTGAAAACGTATACATGTAGTACTATTAGGGAAAATAGTCTTACATGCATTCAGGAAATTGATTTGTCGCTCACATGATAGGGTTGAATAAGGTGCGGGTGGGTAAAATCTATAATTTAAATATAAATTTTAGTTAAAATCAAGGTTGCTGATCAATTTGATCAATGTAATTCGCTCTGTAAAATTTCCTTTTCATATGTCTGCACAGGGTTACTAGTCATAGTATAGTATCAACTATCCCTCGCCAGTAACTTTTTTAATTTTTCAACGTATTGCTTCTAACTGCATAGCCAACTTATGACCATTGACCAAAAAATTATAAGTTTATACACATCAATTCATATTTAGAAGTTAACCCTCAACTGTGGAATTGTTTATCTACATGGTAAAATAACAAGTGTTTAATTTGATGTCATTGTATATATCTATATGTACATTGTATAGTATTAATGATCAACTTCACCCTTCATCCCCCCTTTCCCTAAGTAATATCACCAAAGAATTGTTAAATTGTTTTTGATTGTATTAAAGCTAAGAGAAAGTATTTTGTGTATGAATGTATATTGTGATTAATACGAGGACATCTAATACCTTTTTATGTCCTCTGAGGAAACTCTTGATTAGTGCGTTAATTCGTAGATTGTTTGTTCAAAATAATAAACTTTATAAATTGAAAATTGAATTGATGCAGAAACAAGTGGTGGAGGATGGATATACATGGCGGTGTGTTAAATGTCACTAACTGGAACTTAGTCATGTGTGATTATGATAACAAAAGACAGAATCTCTGCCATCCGAAAGTAGATCCCTCCAAACTCACCAGAGGGTGCCAGCGCCCTGTTAGAGTATATATACGTTTACTCTTTACCTAGCACTATTTCAAAGACTTCAAAGCGAATGCTCCCTGCTGCCCCAAATTAGAATGGGGGAGGGGAGCATTAAAGGGGCATTCTCACCACTCGCACTTACCACATAGCAGACTAGAACAGTGCTAAAACTGTGAGTGGGATACGCTAGGTGATTATGCCACGTTAGTAGTATATAATGTATCGGAACGGGACTATGCTTAAGTACTGTTTATTACTCAATCGATATGCAGCCAATCAGAGGCCTCCATTTGGTCACGTGACCCGTTGCCAGGGTAACGTGACCTACTTAGGACTCTCAGCCAATCAGAAGCCAGCATTCTGGGTGACCTACTGACCTACTTAGAAGCTCTCAGCCAATCAGTGGCCGGCATTCTGGTAACCATGGTAACGTGACCTACTTACGTCACGTGACCTACTTAGGCTCAGCCAATCAGAAGCCAGCATTCCGGTAACTATGGTAACGTGACCTACTTAGGGTTTTGTTTATAAACAACACCACTTGGCTCTCTTGTTTGTAAACAACACCACGTGACACGTGACTATTTGTAAACAAACAAAAAAAAGTTATATAACTTATATATAGAAATAAAAACACAACAAGATAATTTCTTTTTTTTCATTTTATTCTTTATTTTCATTTCAATCAAAAACACACAAGTTTATACTTTTTTAGCTTGCTTCTTCGATTTGCGATCCAACAGGCCGCAAAGTCTCACGCCGCCGTCACTCGCACCACACCCCTGACGTCCTCTCTCCAATAGACATTGCACGACTTTGGATAAATCCAACACCATTTCGGCAAGGCAGAGAATCATTGCATCCATGAAACGTCCGCCATCGCAACAACCCGTTATTTCTGTCACAACATCATCATTGATAGCTTCTGACTCACTGTCCGGTCGCTCAGCTTTGGGATTTTGCTCATTCGCATGACGCACTTCTTGGGGTTTCTTGTTCGACATGCTTCAATTAGGAAATGAGCGCAATGAGGTCCACAGGTGTCAGCAGAAGTGTCTTGTAGTTGAACGCGGTTTCTTTGCCACTTGAACGGAGCAGAGCGTTCCACAAAAGACAAGAACTCCGCACTCAGCGGCGGTAAGCCGAAGGAATCAAAGTAGTACACTTCACCCGTGCTCGACACGTAAAACGCTACCCAATGCTGACCTGGTAAATGTTGCGGATCTGTGTTGCTCACGAAACAAGTGTCTTTGATAGGGTGCTTCGGAATAGTGTCACAAGAGAAAACACCTAGGAAACGATGTTTTGTGTGAACGTTTTCCTTCAACACTCTACTTATTTCAAGCGTATTCATACGATACGCTAAGTACTGCTGTCTTGTCTTCAGTTCATGTGGTAGTCGGTGATGGGATGTCGATCTCTGGTCAGCTCGATGACGTTGTCGTACACCAAGTAGAGTAGCACCGTTGTTGTCGCTTGTAGCGCCGAGCAGAAACTGACTTCCACCCTCAGCTGACCCGCTCTTATAAGGTTCACGCGACACCCGTCGTGCGATCTGTCTGGGGTTAAATCGAGGGGGAACACCGTGTAACCGTTCAGGAATTGCTCGTATGAAATACCACAGGAGCGCGCATCCTCGTATATCCCCGTTTCCGTGTGTAGCGCCAAGTACTCTCTCACGGCCGCTTTGGTTTTAAAGTCGGGCACGTAAGCGTCGTTCGGCACTTTCTGATCATTCACTATCACTTGAAGCGAGCTGATGTCGTAATGCTTCATCTCGAACGGGTTCTTGGTGTAGCTACCGTTGAAGGCGTCGTGGTCCAGGAAGCAAATCATCATCGACTTGGGAAGCTGGCCTGTGTTGGAGTGCGTGTAGCTGTGATCTCTGTTACCTTGAGGGATGGCGTACGTCGTCACCTCCACTCTGTTCACCGGGTAGTCGAAGGGGCCGTGTTCTATCACTGCTCTTTCGTGCGTTTCCGCTACAGCGTCCGCCACCAACACACGTGGCACGTAGAGCTTTGCTTTGTAGATCTTCAATTTGTAGCCTGCGTCAGAGGCGCACATCAGATAGAAAGAGGGCGCTACCTGTTTCAGAGTGAGATTGATTTCTGTCTCTCCAAAGATGAGCTTCGGTTGATGAGCCAGGTCAAAGTGCAGTCGCGCCATCAGCGAAAAGCGCTGGTTGGAGATTAGCTTCCTGCGCGCAATGTACCCCGCATTCGCGTTAGTCAACGTGTCAAACTGACCAGGCGTATCTTCATGCCACCCCTGGGCGCTCATGACGCCGCACTTCACGTCTTTGTTGTAGTTGAGTAACCCTTTCAAGTAAGCTCGGTAAGGGTAGGTCTCGGTGTTGCCAGACACTTTGAAACCGCCGATGGAGACTTGGACGTCTTTGAAGAGCGAGTGAGCCAAGTTGTTCACCGGAGCTACCGCGTCGGTGTCCTCTAGCGCCGCTCCGTTCGCTTTCAGCACTTGACATTCCAGATGAAGGTAATTCTCGTTCAGGTCTGTGTACTCTTGCGACTTGTTGATGGTGAAATTTATGTTACCTCCATCCTCTAAAGAGTTTTTTGTTTCTATCCCGAGGAAAGACGACTTTAAGATAGTAGTCTGAGTCGGCGCTACGGTGTGCAGGTCGAGCTCAGAGAGCGTGCACTCGTTACTGCTCTCGTGTACGTAAGCCATTGTGTTCTCTCTTCACGCGGACGACAGACTGACGCCGGCCGCCTCCAGTCTTTTTATTTATACCTAAGCGCCTAGGCGCTTACCGGTCGAATACATCCCCTCTACGTCTCTTGCAAGAGCCACCGCCCGTCTGAGGAGAACGCCGGCGACGTTTCGACACTTTCTTAGACGCGACAGTTGTCTTTCCTCCTGAGAACGCCGTACTCGCCAGTCTCTTCAGAGCGCCTGCGCCTCGGTCTTTCACGCTGCTCTTTAAAGTCCGACCCGCCAGCACATCTTTAGCTACACCCACACCGGCGCGGAGCAGCGTTTTTCCCACTGACTTCAATAGCGGGGTAGCCGAGCGCATCAGACCTAACACAGCGCCGCCCAAACCGTGCCCGCTCTGAAAAGAGCACCTGCTGTACACGTTGATGCCGTTGCCCAGCTGCGCGTTGTAGTAATCGCTGTACCCTCTGCCGACGGTGCGCTCGGGTGGAAAGAACGGAACGCGTTCACGCATCATTTTTTTTCGTTTTAGCGCTCAATAGGTCTCAGATGAAGTGTCACGGTCACCTCGCCTCTACTGAATGGGATGGAATGGCCGGATCGGTCCAAATGGGGAAAACTGATAGCTTGCACGCCACCTCGACGCCTTCCGCCTCTGTCCACCGCAACGCAGCGTAACAGCGGCACTTGCATGTCGTCCACACGTCTCTCCTGGATCATGTCGGTGTATATGTACACAGAGTGCACGTCCCCGTAAACATCCATCGAGTAGGCGCCGGTAGTCGGCGACGCGAAACACGTCTGCTCTCCGAAGCCTAGAACACATGCGAGATGCTGAGTCAGCAGGATAGCACAGTGTCTCGGCGGTTTGATGGTGACGCGTTTCGTCTTGGAGTCGTACGATAAGATCCCCATCGGTTTGAGCAGGAAGCTGGAGCCCTCTAGTCTGTCATCTCGCAACGTCTCACTCAAGCGCTCGACTAGGGTGTGGTTGCTTCCGGTGAAAATAGGAGGTATCTTGAATATGTTTGGCATAAAACTGCGCACTCCCATGTCTTTCTCCATCTTTTCGATCATCTCTCTTGCTTGATCGCTGATCTCCTTCTTCTTCACGGCCGGGGACAAGAACTGCTTGTATACGGCATTCGTCTGTCTCAAGTCAACCTCTCTCTTGAACCTTTTTGTTTCCGGTTTCAATCGCTGCTCTTCCGACGTGTCTGACATCTCTTCCACCGTTACATAGCTCGCTTCCTTCCCACTCAGCGGGTATTTTTTGCTGAAGATTAGCTTGCTCAGACTGTTCGCGTTTTTCATTCCCCTCCAGTCTACCTGCGGTTTTCTTCTTTCGGCGAATTTAGCGTCTTTTAAAACGTTGATCGCCTCCTCTAGCGAACACTTGGTGCGCAGAGGAACAACGATGATCAAGTCGTCGTGCACGTTAGTCCATTCTGTAGGGAGGATGATCTCAGTCAGAGCCGCTTCGTACGCTTCGGGCAGAAGGAGCGGCGAGTTGAAGTGAGTTCGGAAAGACGTCAAGCTGTTGTCAGGATAATACTCCATAGAGCTGTTGCTAGGTAGGGTGATGTTCATTTTTTCCTACGTTATTTTTTTGACGGGGATCCACTCGTTGAACTTGTCGTCGTAACCTAACCAACGTACGAAAGCTAGCTCTTTATCGTCGACGGTCTTGCGGCGCAACACCTCGTCTATCAGGTAGTTGTTGTCGTAACGACTCTTGTACACCTTCTGAACCTCTGCCGGATAGAAGACGCCTTTTATCTCCTCGCCCTTGTCGTCTTTTAGCTCAAACCCTCTGCTTCCCAACGTTTTAGCAACGTCGACCACTTCCTCGCGCCAGTTTCCCTCGTACCCTTTGTCAAAGGCGCCTTTAGTTCTCAACATCCTCACTCTGTCACCCGGAGCGATGACGTCGACAGCAGACGTCATTGTTTTTTTCTTCTTTTTCCATATTTTGTCGATTTGTTTGTTAGTTGGGAGATCTTGTCGGTAGAAAACTGTTTCGCTGTTTTCCAAGCTGACTTGAGCCGGCGCCATTTTCAACGTCTTGTGGTGAGTGCGATTGTAAGAAGACACTACATGGTGCAGTACGTCTACGTAGCGATACGTGCGCTTGTGTGTGAAATAACGCCACAGCTTCTCCTTCAGACTGCGGTTCAAGCGCTCCACTAGACTAGCTTTGATGTCATCGTTCTCGCCAGTGAAAAACACTATGCCCTCGCTCTTCAAGTGATCTTGAAAGGTCTTGTTCACAAACTCTTTCCCCTTGTCTGTCTGAACAGTGCGCGGTTGTCTCTCGCCAGTGTCTGTCATCTTTTGGAAGGCCTCGGTAACATCAGCACCACTCTTGGATTTAATGGGAACGGCCCACGCATACCTAGAGAAAACGTCGATCGCCGTCACCACGTACCGGAAGCGGTCGTTGTGAGACGCCAAAGCCTGCATGTCCATCAGATCTATCTGCCACTGCTGATCGATTGCACCGGTTATAGTCTTGTTCCTTGCGAATTTTCTCCGAATGGGTTTATGTTTAGTGTAGGCGTCCAGCGACACTAAAGCATCTCAGATGACGGCCGGGTTTAGGTGGCCAAAATGATGTTTCTGGAGTTTAGTCACGCTAGTGAAACTGGAGGGTGCTTTGACGTCGGTATATTTAGCTACTACGCACTTCTTTTCTTTTTCCTTCTTGGTCAGTCTCTTCACCGGTTTTCCCATCGTCGGCCTGATGGAGTAGCACCAGGAGCGGGAGTGTACGACGCCTGCGCTAGGCGGTTGCGACTTTTCTTTTTCTTACTCGCCGCGCTCCTATATGACGACAGTGGTTTCACTGTAGTCGGAGTTTGGAAAAGTTCACTGCTCTCGTCGTCGTCAGAGGATTGATCGTCCACCTGGAAAGAAGAGTCTGCTGCTGCTTCTTCTTCTTCTTCTTCCGAGTCGAAGCTCGGTCGTTTCTGACCTCTGTCAGTAAGCCGTGTGTCCAAACATCGGCCAGGTCCGCTCGCTTTATACAGATGGTTTCCGATCAAGGAGTCTGTGGGATCTGTTTCGTGCAGCGCTTTTGTGAATGGAGAGTAGCCCGCCGGTCTGTTCTCCGTCTTCCTGAACCTGGCGGCGTCGCTCAGTAATTCCACTATGTTGATGTGACGCTCAGGTGGTATTCTCCGACCCGACATCTCGCGCACCGCACCGTCCTCGTTCCACTTGACCACACCGGATTTCTCCAATTTATTGTACAGCGCAGCGGTCCGGATGCGATTCCTCTTGGGAACTTGGTTCACCAACCGCTCAAGTAGGGACGCACTGGCTTCTTCAGCAGACTGACGGAGGTGAGCCGGTGGCGAAGGAATGTAGGACGAAGAGATGTTGCTGTCGTTGGGATTCGCGAGAAAAAATTGCAATCTATTCAACAACCTTCGGTATTTCAACATTTTCTCGCGCGATTCCAAAGTGGGATCGTTCAACACTAAGTCCAAGTCCCTGTAGATAAACTGTAGCACCTGGTGCAATGCCGCGTTGGGATGAAGGGATTGTTCTGCCTGCTTGTGGTAATAGGCCATATCGGTAGGTAGGCGGGCAGCGGTGGCAGGGGTGGAAGAGGAGGCGGCGGAACTCTCGTTCTTTTCACTAGGCTCATCAGGAAGAAGAGGAAGGTTTGGAGCAGTAGAAGTACTAGCAGCAGCGACTACAGTAGTAGCAGCGCTAGTAGTAGCAGCAGTGGGCACATGATGAAGTAGACCTGCTCGTGATGATTTGTAGAGCGTCTCAGGATCCACGAGCGCTAAGCGTTTGTAGTGTTGTTGCTGCTCTGAGTCTGTCATGGGGGCGACGGTGGCGATGGCGCTGGCGGTGGTGGTAGTGGTGGTACTGTGGGCGAGTAGGTGTCGAATGAGGTGTCTCATATACGGAGAATGGTCTTTATAAGCGGTAAGGCCATCCCTATGAGAGCCGGAATGAGGAAACCTCACTCTTGTACCAAGACGCGTCTCTTTTTTTTGATGGGAGTAGATTTTTTGCCGACCTCCCTCAACACGTCAGCCGATTCTCGAAGCTTGTCCAGTTGTTTGTCGCTGAGCGGGATGTTCCCTACTAGTAAATTGTGACAGATCTCACTCAACGCTGCGATCAGATCGTCGCTTCCAGAGTCTATTAGATGCGAGCAGTCCTTTGGCGAGCACTTAGCTAAGTGCTTGAGAGTACCAAAGTGTCTTTCGAGTAGATGAGAAGCAATTTTTGCTACTACTTTCTCTTCTTCTTTTTTTTGTCTAGCGGTACAAATACTATCTGAGAGTGTATGGATGTCAAAGAGGAGCGTATTCTCAGATCGTCAGGTGTTGACTGCTTGAAGTCCAGAAGGAGGTATGAGTGAGGTAGCTTGAGTTCATGGGTAAATATACTAGAGAGGGCCGCCGCGTTGGAGGGAAACACCTGGCGAGACAGACTAGCTATTTGCCCCATGTCGCGCGGGTTCTTGAAAACGATCATGTAGTGAGCGTTCAGACTCATAGTTCGAAAGTCGGGTGATTTTTGGAATAGGTTCTGAGTGATATATATGACGCTCACGTTCCAGTGATGGGAGTATTTAGTAAAGATGTCAGCTACCACTTGCTGATTGGAACTGCTCATCAGATCGTCCAATATCAGTAGAGTGTGTGGTCGTAAAGCGTCTTCTGCTACTTCCACGTCTCCCGCTATAGACTCTTTGCTAGGAAGACCTTCTCTGAATTCCACACCGTACTGATTTTGCATTTTTTCAAACAGAGGTTGCCACTAGCCGTAATGGTAAAAAGTCTTTTCCACCGGCGGCGTGACCAAATTGTTCACGTCGCTCAGAAATTGATCCACCAAGCGCGATTTTCCACAACCCGACGGACCCCTAATGATACAACTAAAGGGTCCTTGTAGTCGAGCGTCGAAATGAACTTCTGTGAAGAGTTTGCTTTTACTACTTGACATTTTTGTTTTTTTCAGCACGCGTCAGAGAGTAATTGTGTGTCTGACTGTCTGTTGTGTTTCTCAATCGAACGTTCGGTAGTTAATGGTTGTGGAGAAAAGTCAGCGGACGGTGTCACAGTAGCGGCGGCAGAAGTTTCTTTTTTTTCTTTTTATTTTTGCGATAAATTCTATTTTCACTCAATAGTCATAAATGTTTGTATCAGACTCCAGAGGAGTCTGATACAAATATTTATCTTTTAAAAAAAGAAGAGGAGGAGGAGGAGCAGGAGGAGGAGGGGAGGAGGAGAGAAAAGCGCAGATCAATTTTTTTTTTGATCATTTAGGCAAAGCTCGTCGCTTTGCCGCTTTTTTTTCTTTTTCTGTGTTGTGACACGATCGTCTTGAAAAAGCAATAAGGAGTGCGAGCGCGGCGGTGACAAATACATATTAGAGCGTATGGTTTAAAATAGTGCGTCCCTATCTTCTTCAATTCGGCTGCGTTGTAATATGCAGGATAACAAGTGACGACGTCGAAACGTTTAGAGACCGTGTTCACGTCGGCCACAACGCGCGCCCACCGAGTGGGAGCTGCAGTCCCTCCAAAAAAACCGATCGGCTTGTCGAATCGTTTCATAGCGCTTATTCTCACTTTATAAGAGGAGGCAGGATGAGGGGAGTAGCAGCGCTCTTTCTTTTCATGAAACGCCCAATGAGTGGGGGCGCTGAGAGCGGCTATTATGCAATGGTGGAGTAAATACGGTTCTGAGAAGATGGCTCTCGGCCATGTCGCTATGTTTTCCTTTTCCGCTCTTGTATAACGACGATTTCTTTGGCACTCGGCTTTGCTTTTCTGGAGAATTCGGAACGCTTCAAGAGAAGCGTGAACCTCAACTACATGACGCTCTCTCCTTTGAGATAAAAAAATAGCCGGGCAGTTGAGGAGGGCACTTTGTTCGCGTGTCCGTCTTTTAAAAACTCGCGCCCTCTGCGGCGCCATATTTCTTTCCTCTGAAAAAAAAAAAGACTGAGTGAAAATAAAAATTTTAAAACAAAAAGCTCAAAGAAAAAAAATAAGCAATAAGCAGACTCAGCTCGAAATTCCTTGCTGGCGTGATGGCGGTGACGGTAGGGGCGGCCGGGTGACTGCAGGCGGTGGCGGCGGTTGGCTGGCCGGCGGTGGCGGTGACGGCGGCGATGGTAGAAGGGTGTATGGAAAGAGAATGCGTCTCAGTCTTTTATAGGAGCGGCGAGAGTTCGACTTAGTCTGACATTTTCAGCTGTCGCATGCTGACCTGCTGCTATCATAAGAGAAACAAAAGCCCTAATCACGCTTTTCAGCTGGATCCTTCCACCCACCAGTCATGGATCCAGATGGGAGGGTGGTTTAAAATTAATCCGTGTACAGGTAGCGTGAACAAAGCGACCTCCTCCCTTTCTGTCACTCTGTCTGTGACTAGAGGGTGCGCGTGTGGTAAGCGGCTTAAATCTAAAGAAAAAAAAATCACCCTCTCCTGTCGTCAGCAGTCAGCTGGCTGGGGGCTGGAAAATGTGATTAGAGGGATGATGAGCGCGTAGTAAGCGACTTAAGGCTAATCTAAAGACCTGCCGTGAGTGGGCAGCTGGCCGGTGGCTTGAAAAAAGGGGGGAGTAAGGGTATATAAGGGGGAGTGAAACCGTCTTCATCATCATCATCATCATTCTCTCTACTACTACTACTACTACTACTACTACTACTACTACCACCACCACCACCACGCCTCAATTTGCAGATCACCATGATGGAAAGTTACGACCGTGACATGAAGCGGTATGATGAAGCAGCGCGCGAATGTGAAGCTGCTGCTTTAGCCGCTGCTACTGCTGCTGCTAGTGCTGCTCATCGTGCTACTGCTGCATTTACTGCGGCTGTTAGTGACGCTGGTTGTGATGGCGTTGTTGTTGTTGCCGCTGCGGCTGTGACTGCTGCTGTTGCTGCTGCCGATGCAGCTTCTTATGCCGCCGATGCCGACGCTGCTGCTGCTGATGCTGTTGCGGCTGCCGATGTCGCCGCTGATGACGCTGCTGATGTTAGGACTGCTGCTGCTAGTGTACGCTCTGTTGCCCTTGCTACTGCCGCTGCTGCTGTTGTTGCTAATGCTCACGCTACTGCTGCTGCCGCTGCTGCTGCTGCTGCTACCGCTGCTGCCGATGCTGCTGCCGCTGCTGCTGATGCTGCTGATGCTGCTGATGCTGCTGATGTTAGTAGTCGCGTCGACAAAGAATCGTCATTTGTCACACTTAAGCCTCCAGTTGAATGCGCGACGGGTAGTAGGGCTACCAACGCGACGGCCGGATGGTGCAAATGGTGTCGTCGCTTCTGCTCGTGCTCTTGCTTTTCTTCCTGCCCTACCCAGTAAACACACTTACGTTACTTAACGTTCAATGAACGTTATTTTTATGTTTGAATTACGTGGCTTTACTACGTTAAATAACGTTCAAATGTAAGGGTTGTTTAACGTTATTAAACCTAAATGAACGTTAATGAACATATATAACCATAATATAAACGTTATTTCCAGGTTTATTTAGGTAAATTACGTACATCCAACCAAACAGAAATTAATCAAAACCTAGAGAATATTATGGAAACATTATTATATGTATACCAGTATGGGGCTAGGCAGATTTTCATCTCATTTTTATTTTGAAAATGTATATCTAATAAAACTGTATTTCTATTTCAAAAACCACTCCATTTATGCTGCTATTGTTTTCAGTTGTTCATTACATATCCCCCCTCATGTGCATCAGTAGAAATATCTGCAGCTATTGGAAGGGAACCCTTGATCTTCGGATATGAAGCTCATGGGTCATCTCACTGAGCTAACCGGGCCAGTGTTTATGCACATGCTCAAGGCAGGTTATATAGATCGCAGACACTATGGTGTAAAGAAACCTCTACGTCCATTGAAAATCGCTTACATTTCAAAAGGTATATAGATTCACATTGGGTTCGAACCAATGTCAATGAAAATAATAAGACATTAACAAAACTGCCTTCACCAGGATTCGAACCTACACAAGTGTTTGCCAGGATATGAAAGCAATCTTCCTAACCATGAGGCCACGGAACCTACACATGTTCTCAACCGCTAAACCTGTACCTGTATGGAACTTTTAGTTAAACATGCCCTTGCCATACTTGTACCAGTAAAAGGGACCTTTAGCGAACCAGGCGTAGCTCCTTAAAGGCAGATGTAGTCTATCCATAAAACACTACTATGTCTGTGTTTAATGAGCTACGTCAGGTTTGCTAGAGGTCCCTAATTAGAGGCCTTTAGCGGAAATGACGTAGCTCATTAGACAGACTTTTAGCATTGCTACGTCTACATTTAATGGGCTACTTGAGGTTTGCTAAATGTCCCTACTAATGTAGCACATTTTACAATCTAAGCCATGGAAGATCATGTCACTGTATAATGACTAAACTTATCTAGACTACAGGGACCTTTACTGTGAGCTATGTCAGATTTTCTAAAGGTCCTACTGTAGGGCCAAACACACAACAGGAGCATTGTGAATAATAGGCTTCAATATTCCTACATTGGTTCTGCATACCCATAGGCCTGCTTAGCTCAGTCGATAGAGCTGTATACTTCCATTCCAATGGTCGAGGGTTCCCTTCTCAGAGCTGGTAATATTGCTACCCCAAGATACTAATACCAATGCTGGTAACAATTATGTTTAATGTAATTATGTAGAACATTTCTGTATATTTTAACTTTAGGAATTATGATGTAAATCTTACAGTGTGGTTTCAAATCCTGTAACCAGCAATTATTCATATTTGTCTGTTTGGAAAACGTGTTATGTTGGGGACCTGAACATGTGTCATTTCTTTGCCATGTGAGGAAGAGGACGAGAGAGACAGGGACAGAGACAGATACAGACAGGTTTATTAGAGGGAGGGCACTTAGTGCAGTGAATAATTATGGTGCTATGTTTATATCTATTTAGTGCAGCCATAGTAAATTACCCTTAAGATAATACATGTATACAATAAAAGTCTCTTTCTGTCTCACTCACATGGCAAAGTAATAAGTCAAACACCATGTGCTGGTTACAGAATTCGAACCCACATGGTAACATTCATATAACGTATCTAAACGTAGGAATAACGTTTAGTGAACTTGAAAATAACGTTCTCAGAACGTATATAAACGTTATCTAACGTTTATTTACGTTCAATAACGTAAAGCAACCCTTACATTTGGACGTTTATATTACGTACTGAAATAACGTTTTAATAACGTATGTGTGTTTACTGGGTACCTGCTGCTGCTACAGTATAATAGTGTTATAGTGTTTGAATGAGAACGCGCGTACTTACACATAGACACTGTAACAGATGTGCTTTTTGAAAATATAATTTTAGCATAACATGAAAAAAAAAGAAATTATCTTGTTGTGTTTTATTTTCTATATATAAGTTATATAACTTTTTTTTTGTTTGTTTACAAACAGTCACGTGTCACGTGGTGTTGTTTACAAACAAGAGAGCCACGTGGTGTTGTTTACAAACAAACCCTAAGTAGGTCACGTTACCATAGTTACCAGATGCTGGCTTCTGATTGGCTGAGCCTAAGTAGGTCACGTCACGTAAGTAGGTCACGTTACCATGGTTACCAGAATGCCAGCCTCTGATTGGCTGGGAGCTTCTAAGTAGGTAAGTAGGTCACCCAGAATGCTGGCTTCTGATTGGGTGAGAGTCCTAAGTAGGTCACGTTACCATGGCAACGGGTCACGTGACCAAATGGCGGCCTCTGATTGGCTGCATATCGAGTGAGTAATAAACAGTACTTAAGCATAGTCCCATTCCGATACATACTATACTACTCACGTTGAATCTAAAATATATAAATGAAATCCAAACTACTAGTAAGACGGAACCAACATACAATTTGATCTCTGTTCCAGTGGGCACAAAATTCAGGTTAATGTTGAATCAACATTAAAACAATATTGAATCAACATCGTCAACCAGTTTACAACGTTGATTCAATATTCTGTGCCAACTGGGGTCCACTCAGGTAGTTCGGTCAGACAACATGTAGACAACATAAGATGAAACAAATATGAAGTAAACTGTATTCACTTTTGGTTCAACTATGATTTTACCAGGCTGCGAGGATTCAGTAAAACCTTACTACTTCTCACCTGAACAAATTTAATTGGGTTTTAACTAGATGTGACCATGTTTTAAAAATCCTTATAATTTGTGCTTTTGAACTTAAACTTAACCCTCGGCAATAATTGTACTGTAGACTGTCCCCAGCTGAGTATAATCTATTTTAGTACGTTCCAGATATATTATAGGAAATTTGATTCAATCGGGAAGATGAGTTTATCATTAGATTTGTAATGTTTCTCTATATACTTTTGAGTACATTTTTCCCCAAAATGACTTGTGCTTTGTCCATTGATGTAATTTCTTTTTTGACTCTCGTCATTTATTGAATAAAACGATATCACACTGCTTTGACTTATTATCTGCCGGTGTAGATTATAAGTAAATACCATCTGTTAAAGGAATTAATATGATACAGGTGAAATCTCTCTATTGTTGATTCTGGGATGGTGGGTGGGAAACTGCTCTAGGGTCTGCTGCTGGTGGGTGACTGCCTCCTCTCTTGGTGCCCCTCTAGTCTGAACTAATTGAATTAGACATCCTAAGGCTAGTGCACACTTGGTTGGATGTTTATTTTATATTATTCAAAGTGTGCAGACTAGACTTGCCCAGTCTTCTTTTCCTGGCTAAAGTAACCATAATATACATTATTTATAATGTTAATACCACGTTTTGAAGTGATAAATATGATATAGTTGGTCTTTCGACCAAAAACAAGTTTGGCCACATTGCCCCCTCTACTAACAGCAACTCTGCTCATAACGATTTTCTTTGGAGGTAAATTACCGATTTAATAAAACTATGACTTCCTAGTCTCATCAATATCATTCATTATTGATAATATAAAAACATGACAGTTCTATACATGATACTTATGGTCAACCGATCCTCACAACTGAAAACGTTTTCTCTCTGAGTTATTTTATTTGAATCAAAATAATGATTAAGGAAAGACATATTTTGTGCATGTTGCACTAAGGTCCTTTTGCCCAGTACATGCCATATTGCAACACACCATAAGCTGGCGATGTAATTGTACAATGTTCAAGAGAAGTGCACCGTATGCACTATCTTCTATTGAACAACTTCCCACAGAAGAAAATGAAAACTAAGACTATTTAATTATGACATTAAACTCTTTCAATCGTAATGAATCAATAACATTATGAGGACAAGAGACACTTCATTTACAGACTCTATCTGAGGTTTCTTTTAAAAGGATAACATGTATTAGACAATTAAGACATGTCGTGCTACTTGTCTCTGCTGCAATAGTATTAGGAAATTATGACATCATGTCGGAGATTATTACTGTGTCTGCCAGTTGTCTTGCTATCTGGTATATGTCCTAACCTTTTTTGGACTATCTCCTCTCTTTCTGGACACCTTTGTTGTGTACTGGACACCTCTGGCAGAGCTACCGTAGCAATGTATTCTTGCTCTAAATGATACATGTAGTAGGGATAAATATCTGCATATCTATTATACAGATTGTATTGGTGGTAAAGATACTCATCATTGTCAAAAAATATATAATTGTAACCGGACAAAGCTGCAGTTTTGTAGTGTAAGATACCGTGTAGCATCCACTCAGTCCCATGCCTTGGTCCCCGTCTGCATCAGAAAGACTAAAAAGTGATATGCAGTCTAGACTATTAGACTGGTCAGGACTGCATTATGACTTCAAAGAGGAAGCAAATTAAGCATTCAAACAGGATTCAGAATATCTAAAAGATATGATCATGTAACGCTAATATTTCATTTTAGCCTACTTAAGGGAGTGGGCATTTTTTAACAACAGGGGGGAGGGTTGGTGGATTTCTGTGCGAGCAGGTTGAACTTTTTTTGATCCCCCCTATGAGAGGGATGGAAATTCTTTTGGTGCTCCCGCCGGCTGACATTGTGCGCGGCCGACCCCTTTGAGCTATAGTAACACATTGGCTTTTACACTAAAAAGGGGTGCAATTGTTTTGGTCCCCCCTCAAGGGGTCCAAATATTTTTGGTCCCCCACCTTCAAGGGGTCCAAATTTTGTTGGTCCCCCCAAATCCACCACCCCCCCCCCCCGCCCGCTGCTAGAAAATGACCACTCCCTAAGTACTTCAGCCGTTAGTGCAGGGCTATCCAATATTGATTATCGTGACTGTGATGTCCTTTATGTTGGTGTCTGGTGGAGAATTGATTTGTTTGATAAAGGTATCAACATGCAACATTTGATGTCCTATAGATAATTTGATAGTCCACACAAAATGCCTCAAACACAAAAGATCACAGAACTGACATAAACCATACTGTTGATCCTCAATTCGATGTGTGTGTACAACGTTACCATACTGAGCATGGTGGGTGTAGTGTTGGTGTTTGCCTTACAGAACCAAGTTGTGCTGTCCTATGCACTCGTGTCAGCCTTCATCATCTTTGCAACAAAGATTGTGCAACTCACTATATTCATATCCAAGGTGAGTTAATTTTCCATCAAAATGGCTGTAAATGGTCCTGTAGAATATTGGGCCTGGACCAAGCAGAATCCTGACCTCTCAGAATAATCACCAGTTTCAGTTCGGTGCTAAAATGATTGGTCCCTATACCCCCAGGTCAAATTATGCTAATGCTGATAGCTCACCTTTACCCCTCATGGGCCTTCAATATTTATGTACACTGCAAAAAAGGTGCTTAGGTTTTAAACATGTTTAGGTCTAAACGTGTTTAAAGTCTAAACATATTACTAGGTTTGTGTTTTTGAAACCGTCTGTTTAGGAATTAAACACTTTTATTCTAAACACCTTAACATTTATATTGAATATGTTTAGATGTTAAGTATTTAAACAGTATGAAAAATTGGTGTTTAGGATGTCAACATGTAGTGTTTAGATCATAGTATATCAAACACATACCAGATGGCAGCTCTGTGGTTGACTGTAGTTTCTACAACCACTCAAATGTTATGGTGGCTCTAAAGGTGCTTATATCTGAGTTAATCAACTAAAATTGCACGGGATACAAAAGGATAATAATGCACATTGCTGGATTAAAGGGTTGAATGCTATATCACTATGATTTCGATGCAATAAAGATACATCTGCTACATAGACACCTCTTTTAAGAACTCTAAGAATGGATAAAGGATTATCTTCCCTGAGGGTATGTTGTATTGACTCAAGGTTGTGTCGATGTTAAAATAGAGGCCTATGTGAAATGTGATGCACATATTGCCCTAAGGGGGGGCTGCTAGAAGTCTCTTCAAGACACTATATGGAAACAAAATTATTTATTTATTTAAATATAAATAGGCCTATCTAAACATAATGATAATAATCTACATGTCTCTAGGCACACCACTTTTATCCTTAAACACCTGACAGATAAATACAATAATATACTAAATTCTTGAATTCTAAACATTTCATTGTCCTAAACACTTTGCTTTAAACACATAAATGTCTAAGCACTGAGCTAAACATATAATAGGTCTAAACATGTTTAGAAACATATTGTGTGGACAAAAACGGGGCAGGAATGTGTTTAGGATTGTGTTTAGGATCTAAACACCTTTTTTGCAGTGTACCCTTTGTCCTCAAGATAGCTGAACACAGCCATCACATTTGAACTATCATTTAGCCATCACAATCATCATATCACATTCAAGATGTCGCCTAGCTCACTTCTGAAAATGTATTAACCTATGAATAAGAGATTGTCAATGTGTAAAGGGTATAAATGACAGTATCTGCTGTTTTCTTTTTGCATGGCCTGACTGTTTATCATTCTCTAAATCTCCTCAGGTCTTAAAAGTTTATGATGCAAATAACCAGATTGAGGAAGAAGATGGTTCTGTGTTGGCAACAAATTTAACAAATAACATCGGGTCGCATGTGGTAGACAACAGTACGGAGCTACAGGTACTAAAACAGGAACTGGAAACCACCAAAAAGAAGCTAAAGAAGGCTATTGAGCAATGCAGCAAGAAAGAGTGACTTTTCAGAGAAGTTGTTGATGAAGTCTTTAAGCATTTCTACAGCATGACAAATACATGAATATAATCTTAGAGTCATTTATGTGATACAGAATTTAAAATATGCATGGCTTGTTAATCTCCTGATATGACAATCAGAGGTGTTTGCAATTTAAGACATTCAGGCAAAGTTAGTCCAACAGCTCCCTGCAATATTAATATACAGAACTACAAACTACTTGCAATGCTCTCATCTCATCTCATCATGTCTCATTATTCCAATGTAAATGCAATGTATGTGAATTGATGTATTTATATCTTTTAATAATTGCTTTTGTTCACACGAGATGTATACATCATAGCTGAGCTAAGAGAATTCATTGTTGATTAAGGCATGAAAGGGGCCCTAGCGGAGGTAATGCAATATGCACATGCTAGGTTGATACGTTTACATTTGTAACTGTTATCTTTTACCCAAATAAAACACTTTAAAATGTATCCGCACTATGAAGGACTAACGTGCAAGTCAAGGGCATGTAGCTAACCCAGTACTGTGGGACATGCCTGACAAGCGTCCATCCAACAGTTTCAAGAAAAGAAGTGAACACACACATAACATGTAATAAACCATCATTAGACCCTTCAACATTCTGTGAGAGCTTATGGAAAATGGTGCAATGCCATGTTTCTTTTTTTCATGTCTGCTTACCTTGTTCTCTACCTAGCTTTTCATAAGAGCTCAAAAATAAATATAAAAAATAATAAGTGTCTTTTGCAATTGTGATTATTAATGGTAAAGGTTGAGCTGAACGCCATATGAGACAGTTCTATTGTGTATAACAAATAACTATTGTTAATACTGTTTTAGCTGTGGCATTTATTTTTGGAAGCAATTAGTTTTCTAATATGGTATGATGTTGCTTCTGTGAAAGTTGTACCTATCACGAGGTCTCTATCGATGTACTTGATGTCAGAATGAATTTGATGTTCGGCAAATGAAAGATAAAAATAATTTAAAATTCATTGTTAAACTTTCATAAAATATTACTTAAACTTATGCTCAGCATAACATTGGGTGCTCTATGAGGGAACATATCATGGGCTAGTACATTAGGGGTGCATCCATCTCCCTTACCCCTCACCCCTGACACCCTTTATTTTGCCAATGCCCATGCCTGTCTCACTGCCTCTAACATCTGAGCAAAATACCATCAGACAAAACCACATACTCTTAGACACTACCAGTAATTTCTTTAACACCCAATAGATGGCCTACCTATTCCACGTATGAGCTGCGAGTAAACAAAAACGAAAATAGCCAAGTACCAATATGGTGTTTTTTATACAATGACAAATTGGGAGCATAATCAGATTATGATGAGGGAAGCATACAATTCCCTTTATTACTTCTTATTCATTTCTCACTGTGGTAGATTACTACCAAAGGTTTCTTTTCAATTACACTCAAAATAAATTGAGTTTAAGTTTGGTGAGGCTATATTCTACAATAAATTCCTTTTCTACTAGGAGTTTTTCAGTTATCGCCAAAAATATTGCATGCAAGCAAATATATTCAGCACAAAAAAAAACAATTACACATGTGTTCTCAAATTGGGGGGCTCACTAAGTATGGTTGTATCTCATTGTTATTTCATGGTGAATACTGAATGACAAGGTTAACGCAATGGGAGGGTCGTTCCCCAGGGAAGCGTGCAATAACCCTTGGGCATATTGCATGCTCTGCCCACATTGCACGCTCCGATGGTCACGTGACCTTGGGAAATTCAAAATGGCGATGGTGCGGAAATAAACAAAGATTGCAGAAGTAAAAAATCACTGAGGAAGTATACAAACATAGACTACATATCTATTTTACATCGATATACCCGGAAATGAATACAGAGCGTCACTTAAAAATGCCCTCTGCAGTGGTTATTGCACTTGTGGTACTTGGACCGTATTGCACGCTGGCCGTATGACTAGTGCAATACAGCCCAAGTACCACTCGTGCAATAACCACGGACTCAGTCACTTTAGCGTACAGCTCTGTCTATGTATCCTGCAAAGTCACTGCGAGGCCTACTCCCAATATAATTGCATACTTCACCTCATTCAGCTACAAACAGGATATAAGTAGCAATAAGTCCAGCTTTCTATACCCATGCCCTCTACTACGCGCAATCAATGTGGCTATGACTGGGTACAAGGCTGGCCAACGGACAACAGAGGAGGAGATATATGGCATTGTAACACTACAAAGACCATAAAACATGTACTATCAGATAGCCACTGAGGTCAAGGAGGTATTTTGTGGCCTGATACCACAAGGACTTTGCCTATTCACAGTCCAATCTTACACCAATGTTATTTATAGCCTCTGATATTTGTAGTATTTCCGAGGCAATTCCTGCGATAGCTTTTCTCTTCCTCTTTTACATAATTTGTGGTATGGTATAGGTTCATTCCGGACGGTTGGGAGCTAGATGCATTATGTTAAGTCATGTGTTTCTATGATACATTTATGGCAGTATCAGTGTTCATGAAGTATATCTATAGAAGTAGATTGATGAGGAAATATCTACAGGTTACGGAAATGTGGCTATAAATATGGACATCCAAGTCAAGATAATGATCAGAGTGTGTTATTTGGACTCGAAATCACTGCAAAACAGTCTAAGCAGCTATAGATATGTCAAGATAAATGTCAAATAAACACCATAGCTAAAGCCGTTATTATGCCATTACTGTGTCTTTCGTGGTAACCACCCATCTACCTAAGTCCTTTGCTATTCTGCTCCCAGCTTGATCCTAGCTTTATAGTGTGGGCCATATTACCTGGCACCACACCTGACACGCATACACGACTCACACTGCCTCCGGTGTGTCACCCTCGTCTCGCCAATCAGAGAGCCCTATATCCGGAGCAGGAGGTACGCTAGCGTCACTTTAGGCAATTTCTGACAGTGAGGTGTCATTGGTATCAATTCTAAGCTTCTTAAATGATAAATGTTCTACCATCTCTGTTTATTTTAGGTCTAAGAATTCTATGTTTTTGTATGTAAATGATATTACTGCTTTATCACTTATATTCAGGCCACAAAATGACCAAATGTAGCAGGGTAAATGGAGATTACTGATTCAATAAGAACGGATTTTGCTTTTTATAATTAAATCAGTATCAGTATTGTGGTAAATATGTGATCAGTGCAAGGCAAGCTAGTTAATCTTCCATCTATGCACGCTCTGTAAAACGCCAGCGATATTCGCACGAGGATCTCGTGCATATAAGGGCCGCTATTCGCACGAGGAAACGAGGAGATAGGCGACACGGCAAGAGAGGCGACATGTATATGTATATGGACATGGCGAGAGAGGCGACATCACGAGGACATGACGAGAGAGGCGACATGTACAAGGATATAATGCATATTTTTCATCATGTCAGCATGTCACACTCTGGTATAGTGGTGAGCATGTATGCCTCTCATGCGTGAGGCCAGGGTTCAATTCCTAGGGGGGGGGGAACTAAGTTTTATTATTTTAGTACAGATGTGACGAAGAGATAGGCGACGTGACGAAGAGATAGGTGACGTGACAACGAGATAGGCGACGTGACGACGAGATAGGCGACGTGACGACACGATAGGCGACGTGACGACAAGAGAGGTGACGGGATGACGTGAGAGGATGTACTCCCTATTATGTCAGTCAGGGGGCACAGTTTACATGCAAGTTAAACTTCAGATTTCTCCTTAATGCAACACCAACATGGTGCATCCCCGGGTGCATCCTTAGGTCTTTAAGGAGTGATCATTTTTTAACAACAGGGGGGTGTTCCTGATTTCCTCAGTCTAGATCCAACCTAATCATCGATCCTGAACACTGGTTAGCTGTTACCTGCGTATAGGTCGCCTCTCTCGCCATTCCTCGTGTAGGTCGCCTCTCTTGCCATTCCTCGTGTAGGTCGCCTCTCTCACCGTCGCCTCTCTCGCCGGTTCCTCGTGCGAATAACGGCCGCTATTCGCACGAGCTCCTCGTGCGAATAACGGCCATTATTTGCACGAGCTCCTCGTGCGGATATCATCGGCCTCTGTAAACATGGCTACTATGTCACCATGGACTATTTACCAACACTGCGGGATATCTCTGCCATTCCCTAAATACATTAGTCTATGGGTATTACCACTGTGTCATGCATGAGTAAGAGGTGTGCTCACAAATAAATATTTGTTAGTTACATTGTTCCTGTATCTTTGAATGTTAATTCATGTTTCTCTTCCTGAAAATTGTAATATGCTCACTTACTTCTTGGAATGTAAATGTTTGTCTCATTATCAGACAGACGTAAACAGAAAGGGCAATCTAGAATACAGTTACATCTAAACTACAGGTTGTCCAGGGATGAAAGGAGCAAAAACTACAAATGAAACACAATAACATTGTGCTGTGATTCTCTTGGGTGATTATTATTCCTAGAAGGATTCTGTAATTAAGGTTAATCAAAACTGTGTATATTTGTTACACCCAATGTGTTATAATCCTATTTTACTTTACAGAAGAGTGTAAAATGTTAACATAATAGATGTAGGTAGAGTGTGTTGATACATATGAAGAATCCGTTCATCATTCTTTTCATACTCTGTTACAACTTAGTCCAATGTAACAGCTGTGTAAGTAGCATAAGAAAGATCAACCATTTTTGTTTAGTTAGTGAATCAAACCTGGTCATCAAAACATCTTATTTCATAAAAACAAATTGTAACATTTAAAGAATCTTTGGCCTTCATTCGTCTTTGTCCCATTTACTTATGAAGATCAATTACCAATGTTACTCCTTGTAGATACTTCTGACAGCGACTCAGCAAAAGTTCAGTTTTTCATTGAATGTAGAAGATGTTCAATTTGATCTGAGTGGATGCTATCCCATCCATCATTCAAAACTAGTGTGGTTACTCCCACTTGAGGTTTGAGAGAAAAAAAACTGATGAATCGCTATCTTACTCACAATGCCTAGTGTCCTTATTCTCTTCTTGAATCTCTGCCTTACCCTGTGACTTTTAGTTAGAGCTTGTGGGGAGGCAAGTGAGAAATGAGGCTAGAGTGGAGGTCACTTTTCACATTTGTTTTTTTGAAATACAAGATTTACTATGCTTAAATATAAGAAAGGCCGTATTCAATGGCCCCTATTGAATACAATGTGGCCGTATTGAATGGGCTAAGAAAAGCTGGATTTCTTCATTAAATGGCTTCAAATCAAAAAATAAATGCAAATGTCAACTACATTGCTACCTCTCTACCGTATTTCACTCGTGTGGGCTGGGGCATATCCCACTCAGCCTGCAGCTTCCTGGGATATGGCCCCAGCCTCCACTCATGAAATACGGCAGAGACGGTACCAACGGGCTTTGACATTTGTCTATATATTAACGTAGTCACACCAGCCTAATATCACGACACAGATTACTTGTGTCTACATCATAATCAATACACAGACTACTATACATTACTCAATTGCTAACCTGCCCCTCATAGTAAGGTGATTAGAATAGTGAAAGAACTGCTATGCCACAAAGGTGTACTGGGAGGGGAAATACTGCCGACATCATATTGGAACAAGATAGCAGATATGGAAGTCTAAGACCAGATCTAGGGATTCCTATGATGTGTGATTTTTGATTGTAGAGACCATCTCACGGGGGCATTTCTCAAGTTTGAACGATTCATTCTGCCTAATATTGCTTAAGTAAAGCAATAAACGATTCATGCAGCCCTTATATATATAGCAGTGAACGATTCATTCAACCCTTACATGAAGCAGTGAACGATTCTTGCAGCCCTTATATATAGCTGAATTGTCCAGGTGGATTGCACACCCAGGGAGCTCTGGACGAAAGCAAAACTCTGGACGAAAGCTCTTGACGAAAGGTATATCCTTTAAACATATAGCATCTCAAAGAATTTGAAAGTCTAAGAATTCATACTGGACGATTCACATGTTCTTAGCCTATTTGGTCATAGTGTGATCCTTTCCCATTGAGCAATTGGCCCCGGATAGTATTATCTCCTATTGTCTCTACAAAATAAATGAAGCTGCCTTCTACAAAAGATGATTTCTGTCAATCTGACAGCTTACTGCTATCTCTTGTAACAAGATGATTTTATCTCTAGATCAGTTGAGATGGACGTGGGGGACCGCACTGATCTATTCGATTACCTTTGAATTGGGAAAGCTAGAATTTTCCCATTCCATATACATTATGAGAATCCAGGCTATATGCTCCAGTCACGTCTCATACCCCTTTCAATTACCCTAAACATTATCAATCCCATAGTCAATGACATACAATTGAGAATAAAATCAGTTTTGTAGATAGGTATTCTTTAGACAATTTCATTATTGACCTGAATTTTAGATCAGTTGAGAGGAGTATTACAAGTTTTATAATGATTGAGCAAGACTGAAATGAATTTTATTCACATTTATTTAGCTTTATAGCAGAGAAACTGATGATTATTTATGGTTCATTGTGTTCATCAGGATCTGTGTCTAGCAGTGTCGCTTTAGCAGGCCAATGGTCCTGGTAATGGCTAGTGTCTAACATCAGCTATACTGAATAGCCCTAAACACAGTTATATGATTGAAAAGACAGCAACCATATGCCACCCTTCTGGGGAATAAAAGGTTACTTTCTACCCCAGCCTGTCAATAGGGGTGTGAGTAGACTTGAGTCAACTCCTCTGTGTTATCACACTGGTGCAGGATTCTCTTATATCCACACAGTACACACACATGTGTCATGAATAAAGTGTCTATATCACTCAACTTACACTTTGCAGTATGGTGGTCTCAGGTTAAGACAAAATGTAATGAACTGGAAAATTCAGATTTTAATGGGGTTGTCAGTTCTTTTGGCAGCTGAGAGTAACCGAATCAATTTCACATTTAGCTTTCACTTCAATTCTCCATGGCTATGCTCATAGATACCAATCAGAGGCTGATCTGTATTAGTTGAGATGGTGATATTAAACACTTTTGACTCTCATCTTACTTGAATTTAAAATATTCCTAAATCAAACATTTTCCTTAACCTTTCAAAAATAGCGACATCAGTGCAATTTTAGTGCAAACAATATAACATCAAGTGATTCCAAATATTCAGTGTTTCAATAGGCATAACTTTAAACCTGCCATGGTTAGTCCTAGACCCATGCACCAAGAAAGGGGGACGTTTTCATAATAAAGTTGTTTTCACATTGGTTTAAGTAGAATCCTCATAATAATGTCTGTAATGGCTATGTGTGGGAACATCTCATATCAGAAGATTCCCAGGACAATTGTCTTTCTAATAGTACATATTATAATGCAGTATTTTGTGGTTATATTTATGTATTTGTTGGTCACACTTAAGAAATGTTCAAAGACTTTATCGACAACTTTTCTGAAAAGTCACCCTTTCTTGCTGCATTGGTCTATAGTGAGCATTTGGTGGAGCTAGAATGTGATAAGCTGGTAATGCTCTGGGAAGTAGTCCCTCAGTCAGCCATTAAGCGGATGTGTACAGAGAAAATATCACATTACCGCTGGTGAGCAAGATATGCCTACCATTGCAGGCATTTGTATTCAAGACCTACTTGGAACCAGCGAAGTACCGCTCATGCATAAAGATACAGAAACGAGTTTTGTGAAGGAAGCGACAAACTCTAATCCTACAACACTTTCACAAAGGATATCCGGATATAGTCTGTTTAGTATTTAATACTTTAATAATATCATTCCTCATCAGACCCTAGAATAAACTGTAAACTTGGTGTATGAAGGATACCATTTCTTAAGGATTAATGACATCTACTGACCCAAAAGGAAACAACCTGTCCTTTGCACTTTGATTATGTAATGAAAACTACTAGTAAGCCAAAACTTTTTTCAAATTGTATTCTATTTACCGTGTTGAGGTAAATGAATCACAACATTTTGAAAGTGATGTTGCCTTCATCTGGGGACGATATTTTATCTGAATAATTTAAAGTAAAAAACCTGGATTACAAAAAATTACAAAACACGGTTATAGTAATGTTAAGGGAGCAGCCAAGGTGAATGAAGTTAGAGGAAAAGGCAGAATATAATTACAATCATATGATTGAATACAGTTGAAATGACTTTTGTGGAAAGACAAAACTAGTTTTTTGTCTCTGCAATGAACACAGAATTCATGAAGTGGCCCAGTCTCTCATTGACAATCTCAGCCAATCAGCATGCAGTGTTTGCACCATGTGACCAGCTGACATCACGTGACCAGTTCCTGCGGGCCCGGATGTTATTTAGGGAGAGGTCAGTGAGTGCGACATGGCAGCAGGGAGGGGATCAGTGATGACAGGGCTCGAGCGAAAACAGCGTAACAGCCTAGAAACTCACCATTCATTTTTCCAAGCTTGCATAGTAAAGTACAATCTATTGGTTCGCTGTTCAAACTAGTATAACCATACAATGATATGGGATAGATGATTAATTGATAAGTATTATTTCGCGGGCAAATCGTGTTACACCCGTTGAAGGTCCCCATGCAGGAGTAGGGTACATTGTAAAAAAAAATCCATCAAAATAACGGAGATTCACTGGCAACACTAGGTGCTAGACTTTCACCGTAAAAATAACGGTCACTGTTATTTTAAGTTCACCATACTTAAACGTTGAAAGTCCAGCACCCAGTGGTGCCACAGAACCATGGATATAGAAAGTAAAATTGATCGATTTTACATTGGCCCATTGTTATAATATTCAACGGAATATTATTACAAGACAAAGCTTCACCCTAAATGAATAAACTGTACCATACTGGATTACAGTTATTCATAGTAAAATTGGTAAACTTAACTTTGCCTCACTGTAATCACATTTACAATGATCCACCGTAGTGTTTTGCATTGATTCTGGGATTATTCAACAGAATATTTTAACAGTGTATGGGTAGGATGGTGGATGCAATTTTTGTGTGCCTGTGGCTATATGTGTGCTTTGATAGGTTGTTGTTACTGGCTGGGTGCAGCATACTAGGTGTGAAATTAGAGGCTGCCAGTAGAAGAAGGGCTATCTGAGGGTAATGCCTGTTTCTGATTCATATCCACTGCTAGATCCATTATCACCATTATTGTCAGCAGTGCATAGCACATGTCCAAGAGAAACGTGTCACTATCTTTCCCATGGGTTTTATACAAATGTTGATAATTGTCCTTTCCCGATGCTACTCTCGCCTATCTACCCTACATATAATGAGGACAATTACACATGAATGGAACATTGTGGAAAGTAGTTCCATTCCAAGACACCAGAAGGTGTCAGAGCATAATTAGTGGCTTTACCTTGTACCAGGTACAACTAAAAAGCAAATAATTAAAACCTCATTGGCAAGTGTGTTAAAGTGCTCAGGGTTCAAGAAATGCTGCTTTTGCTATGGGAAGAGGGGCATAGAAACAGACCAATAAACTATATTAAGGTCCTGAAGGAATTGCTGTGTATATGGGAATTAATGAGTGCTCAGGCACTTGATATTACAATGAAATACATGAATATTACATTAATGATGTCTTGGTAGACCTTTGCAGTACAGAATTAGTATGCTCTACAGTTCTGCTGCAATGTGACTATAATCTAACTGGCTGCCCTAACGACTAGATGTTATTCCAGTGTAAAGGTTTCTAGGAATGCGTTGGGCAATATGAGGGATTCGGGGGCCCTGAATGAGGCTGGCGTCACTTCCTGTTATGATGCGTGTGGGAGAATATAGGCGATAGCATGGTGATACCTGAATTAGCGATCCAGACCTGTGTGGGCGGGAGGAAAGGTCAAAGGTTAAAGGAAGGGGTTAGTATCAGATATTATGGTTTTCTAGGTCTGAAACAAAGCTGGGGCCACTGCATTTAACCCTTAAGGGACGGATGTCACTAAAGGATGACATTTGTCATCATGCTGCACCTATATACTATGCAGCCACGGGGAGTAACTTGCTGGTGCTGCATTGGTACATCATGCTTACCCTTTGGGAGTCTCAACCCCATAGGGTCGGCATGATGCTTGAATGCAGCACTGGCTAGATACTCACCAGGGCTGCATCCATGCACCATGACGACCAAGGGCGTTATGCATTAAGAAATGATGCGGTCTTTAAAGGGTTAATGGTGCATATGCACATGGGGACCTACAGGTGATAGTATTGGGGTTCATGTTTAGCAATCTAGACATATGTGAGCAGGATCATAGGTAAAATCATTGGTTTAATCATGGACATAATTATGATTGTGGATGTGATGACAAAAAAAAATCTGTTTTCGGGTATCATATTGACAACCATTAGCAGTACATAAGGTTGGCAAGTGTAGCATTCATGAACAACCTAAACAGCACAAGCTCAAATTAATCTTTTTTTCTGGTAAAGTTTAAATTGAAAATAGATAAACCAATTCCCATTCACTAGTAAGTTGGATCCAGCGTACATCTCTTGTATTTCTCTGTTCACTCATTCTGAAAAGGAAGCCAGTTAGACCTGACAACAATTAATGTGAAGAACATATACAAACCAAATAAGAAGTTAACTGCATTCAAGAACTAAAATCCTAATTACATTTGGTACAACTGTGATTCAACAAGGCTATTTGAAATTACTGAAACCTTAATAATTCTCACCTATTTTTTCTAATGGATTTTAATCAGACAATGCCTTGTTTTAAACATGGAGTTAATTCTAACGTATGTGTCACACAGAAGGCTCTCCAATTGCTCTGCTTACTACACCTAGCTAGGAATGGCAATTTCTTTTTAAATATCTAAAAGACAAATTCAAAAAAGACAGGTATTTTCCTTATCATCTCCTGATGTGAAAGTTAGGAATGTTTAGTAAATGATGTTCACTCAGAGGCCAACAGGTGGAGTGTTGTCCATGTCCAGAAAGCTGGAGTGCTCAGATGAATTAGTACAAGTTTAATCATACAGGGCTAGAGTGTTCTACGCCAGCCTGAGTTTATGACAATTATGTATTATGGCAATAAATTGTCTTCAAATGTGATTACGGTCAAGGTCCTTTCATGCAGCACATCAACATTGACTACTTGAGCAGACAGCTTATTGCCCTCAATGTAGTACACTGATATTCCTAAAATTATTGAGGAGCCTAGGTCACTGCCCTTTATTCATAAAATGTAACCCACCTCAATGTGGACCAACTGCTGCCTTGTATCTGAGCACACTGTGATATTACTTGGGGAAACCTGACATAACCCTGTGATACTTTGTCCATAGCTCACCTGTACATTATATGCATCTCTCATTGTATATTACCATCCCTGTTGTTAGAGCCTGCTTGCAGCAAAACTTGGCATGATTCAGCCTTCCTATGTACTTGTATCTCTACCTGCACGTCTCGTACTATACTCTACCTGGACGGCTCATTGGAGTCTGGAACAAAAAATATGTACGTAATATCATGGCAATAAACCGTTATGAGGTACATAACCCCCAAAAAAAAGAATAAATAAATAATTCCTCGGCTCCCTATACGACCAATCTCTCAGTCACTAGTAACTAACCTAGATAGTCATTTTCTGGCTCGCTATACGACCAACCTAGGTTGTCATTGTCAGGTTGGGCAGTACTGACCAACCCCCCTTAGTCTTTGAATTTCCAGGGGGAGCCACTGAGTGGTCAGCATAGTATCTTACAGGTGTCACCAACTAGTAGAATACAAATACAACACACCAATGATGAACCTAGGTTAGCCACTACTGACTGATCCCTCAGTCAGTTTTGATCATAGCTTTGCCATTATGACTAACACAGATATGACGAACATAGGCTGGTCTGCACTGACTAACCCTTTCAACCTATGGATTTTCAGTGTAGTAGGCATATAACTCCTCCTGTCTCTTGACATAAATCAGATAGACCAACCACATTTACCACGATATCAGTTCTGTCAGTTCAGGTAAGCATCCATAAAGGCAATGGGAGTGACACATTTGGTTCCTAGAATTTGGGTTCAGCCATGCACAAAGGATATTGATGACTGGGCCCATTGAATGACTTGAAGGAGATGACTGTAGACTGTCAGTGGGCTTGTAACCCTAGTGACAAGTTTATTGACCGGACTGTGCGGTTGTTAGGTGATAAGCTTGAGGATCTAGTGAGGCTGCCAGAGGATGATGTTAGATCGGGAGGAATAAGGTAAGACAAGGAAAAGGATCCTTAAATTTGAGATACAATTGACATCTTAAAGCCCTCTGGAGCCCAGAACTGTTTGGTCAATATCGATTTTATTCAAAACCATTGTTTCCATATATTTACTTGATTTCTATAGGCAATGAAAAAGACTTTATCTTTAAAATGTATGACATCAATCTTATTCTAGAAAATATTTTTTAAGCATTCCAAATAACATCTCGCCCCATGGAAATATACACAATCATATTGATACTATAATCAGACTCCTCAGCAAAAGTAAGAGCTTTCACCACTATTTTTCATTTTCTCTCATATGTGTCTACATATCAATGTAAATGGCTAAAAGTATGACCTTTTTATGACACTAGCCATGATATCGATAGATCACATTTCTGACCCTGTATCTCTGAGCTTCAGAGATAATATTTTGGTGAAAATATCCCGATTAACATTCGTATTCTTATTGGAACTACCAAGTTACTGCTTTTCGATGTCTGGTGAAAGTTTGACAATCGACTCAATAGAAGGGTCTTGGTGATCGGTTAGACTCCTATAGGTGTAATAAGGTGCAAAACAAAAACGCATTCAGAAGTATGGTTGGGCATGTAAGGGTGGAATACCCAGACTGTAGGCGGCAGTGTGGGCGCGCGAGAAAGTCACTGATTTAGTATTGGCATGAGACTTGGTGTGATAAAAAAGAAACTCTATTTTTTCGTTGCATAATATGTATATCCGTCAATTTCTCAGCTCTGCCTTCCTTTCTGTCTGCCTTTTTTTGGACATGGATCTGCTGGGTGTGTTTTCCCTTTCAATAGTATTAAACAATTGTTCTAACATGTAAGCTTTGCTGCAACGATCATTGATAGAAATAAAGACAAGAATGAAAATGATTGCCACAAAATAGAGACTGAAACATTCATAATCATTTCTTTTGTCGACTTTTCTATTCCATGCATAGACTTTCACTTTTAAGCTCAATTGCTTATATCACTTTAGGTTGAATTAGTTATTAGGCCACAAAAGGGATTCTTTTTCTTTCAGGTTTCGGATATTTTCCTTTTTTTCTTTTTTTTCAACATGAAAATACTAGCCAGCCTCCCCGAGGACCCGAGAATAAAAGAACGTAGGGTCGGCCCTCTTTTGCCAGGGTTGATCGGATGACCTGAAACAAGCTTTTTTTTTTGGCCTTTCTCATTTTAAACAATGACCGTTTCAAGCCGCTCATCCAGATCACTTGGACACCTTTTCTTTTTAATAATCCATTAATATAACGAAGTCATACCATTGTATGTACTTACAAATTTCACGTGAGATTTCATGTGTGCCAGCTAAAGTATTATAGTAAATAATGTCCCAACTTATCAGATTACTAAGCCAAACGCCATAACTAGAGGGATATTAACATAAACACTGGACCTAAAGCCTTTATCTACGCATTACTCTACCATTTTTGGGAACTTTCCATCAACCTAAGTCCTTTGCTATGCTGTTCCTATCTTGATCACAGCTTTTGAATGAGGGCTACATATTTCTGGAAACGACATCCCATGTATGTCTTTGGGTTACAACACTGTCTCTGGTTTGCCACCGTTGTTTGACTAATCAAAGAGCCTAAAGTCAAACTAATTCAGTTGCAGCTGAGACACCAGAATAGGTTTACTCAATATTAAGCAGTGATGTATCATATCTATCAGGTCTAAGCTGGTAGCTCTCATACCTCTTTTCCGTGTTAACAAAGAAATGTTTACGTCCTATCTAGGATGTCTAGAGATGATATTACGAGACTAATTTTCAAAGAACATCCAATTACTCAACATAGACATCATGCATTTGCTTCAACACTTATATTCAGTTTCTAAAATAATTACAGAATCCAAATGTAGGATGATTATTTTCATTAAAATTCTTTATATCTCTATCTCTATTGACTTTTATGTGGTTCACATTGAATGACAGGGTGCGGTATATGTGTCATTAATCAAAGACAAGTGACAGTGTGTCGCCCTTTATGGAGGCCCTGTAGGCATTAAGGATCAGTGACAGAGGCTTGAAAACCCAGCATGCCAGAGTCGAGTGACCAATGGACCCTATGACAGATCGTTGTCAGAGGGGGAATCCACAGGGAACCTAACCCTAACAATAACCCTAACCCGAACCTACCTAACCCTAACCCTAAGAAAAAAAGTAACTGTGGCAGTAAATGATCGCGCGGAAACACTACAAATAAGGTTATTCCCCTATGACAGAAGCTTGGTCATAGGGCCCATTGGTCACTTGATTCTGGCGTGTTGAGCTAAGTTGTGTGACAGAGACCACATTTGTAGTCAGGTCATGTGTAGGGGTGCTTTATGAAGCCACATATCACGTGTTAGACAGGTCTAGGTTTGGGGTGAAGTAGGGTGCTTGTTAGTGGTGGGTTACGCTGCATGTGAGCACTCCAAAAAAGGTGCTTAGGGTTTAAGGCTGTGTCTCACGACCTTGGGCCAAAGTTTTTGTCTCTGACCAGGTGCCGTCTCTGACCGGATGCCGTCTCTGACTGGGTGCCGTCTCTGACCGGGTGCTGCTTTGGGAGTTTAGTTATCTTCTACCAGCAGCAGGAGGCTAATTATAATTACATAACAACTGCCATAAAGTTTTTACAAATCCTTATATATATGACTATAGGTTAAAATTTGAATTAGATTGAATTTTGACACCAGGTCAGAGACGGCACCCGGTCAGAGACAAAAACATTGGCCCAAGGTCTTGAGACACAGCCCTAAACATGTTTAGGTCTAAACATTTTACTAGGTTTGTGTCTTTGAATCCTTCTGATTAGGAATTAAACACCTAAACAGTTATATTGAATATGTTTAGATGCTTAGTATTTGGTCTGTTCTAAGACACCAGAGGGTGTCAGTGTGCTCTTGGAGAGTGCACAAGTGTTACCCAGCGCTACCTCAAAGACTGCAAATTGGTTGCTCCGTACTGCCCAATATTAGAAAACTCAATATATCACATGTTCCTAGATATCAAAACACTTTTGTTCTAATGTATGCCATGCTTGAACACATATCTATATAAAGCAGAACAGAAAACATGAAAGTACTTGCCAACGTCTCCGATGACCCTAAAAGTGACTAAAAAAGGGTATAAATACGGAAATTTCTTCAAAATTGCATAAAGAAACGTAGGGTCGGCCCGGGTTTTGACAGGGTCGGTCAGGTGACCTGAAACAAACCTTCTTTTTTTTTGGCCTAAGGCAATAAGGTGGAGGGAGATTTATGATGCAGAAGAGGCAGGCTATAACGGACTGTAATAGGTATTCAGTATTCCATACAGCTCTGTTACGACACAAATACAATCTAATCGTTTGCCATGCTGACTAGACATAATTTCCGGTGTCGGGGTTTCTGTGATTGTATTGGGCGATATCATGGTTACCAGGGCCCATAATGAGGCTGAGGTCACTTCCTGTTATGGAGTGTGAGGGGACATACAGGTGATAGTATGGTGATACCTGATTAACAATCTACACTGATATTCCTAGGCTCCCAATACGCCCAGCCTCTCAGTCACTAGTGCCTAACCTAGTTAGTCATTTTTTGGCTCCCTATACGACCAACCTAGGTCAGTTATTATTGTCAGGTTGGTCAGTACTGACCAACCCACCATAGTCTTTTAATTTCCAGGGGGAGCCACTGAGTGGTCATCACAGGTGGCCCCAACTAGCGGTATACAAATAAAACACACAAATGATGAACCTAGGTTAGCTACTTCTGACTGACCCCTCGGTCATTTTTGAATATAACTTTGCCATTGTGACTAAATACTCAAATGACCAACCTAGGATAGTCTGTACTGACTAACCCTTTCAATCTATGGATTTTCAGTGTATACCTGTGTGGTTGGGAGGAAATGTCAAAGGTAAAATCACTAGGCAGTGGTGGATCCAGCATTGTCTAGAGGGGAGGGCTCAAATCTGGCCTACCCGGAGTCACTATCTGTTTCCCGCAGGCGAAGCGCATTAGCTATACCAGGAGGCTTGGGGGCATGCCACCAAGAAAATGCTGTTGATCGAGACTTGAAATGGTGCATTTTCACACATTCAAGGACACAGTGTTTTAAAACTTAGCTCCCTCCCCTAATACAGATTATCAGAGGCCCTATGAATCAGACTGCACAATCTTTTTTTCTCTTTCCCTTTTTCTCTTCTTCCTCTTTTTTTTTTTCTTTTTGGGAGGGGGGGGGCACGGCCCGTGGGGCCTCCGCCTGGATTCACCAATGTTTGATTAACTAGGTTTTGTAGCAACATAAGATGTTAGATGTGATGAGAAGGAAAATTACTTGAGGGGTGTGATATGTTTGTTAGAACTTGGCATCCATCAGCAATACATAATTTTTGCAGTTTAAGCATTCCTCAATAACCTGAGAAGCCGATCTCTATATTAATTTACGATGTATAAAAACAGTTTCATAACAGTATTAATTTAGGAATCAAGGGTCTTTTGGAATCCATATTCACAAGTTAGTTGGAAGTAGCACGCAGCATCCGTTTTATTTGTGTTGAGTTATGTTGAGTTTGGTAGCTTTTATTGCATAGTATCTCATGTTAGGGAGTACCGTATTCGACGTAATAAGCACACAGTGCACTTAAAAAATTGTTATGGATACCTTTTAGTAGTTAATAGTTTAACTGGGGTCAAGAATTGAGATATGTTTGGTTATTTCTAATATAAGAATCGGCCAAAAACGGGGGGTGTGCGCTTATTAGGAGGTGTGCGCTTATTAGGTCGAATACAGTATCAATAGTTGTACAATATAATTGAATAATACTCATGCTCAAAATAAAACAAGTTAGACACGACAAAATAAGTGTGCACAATATCATATGAAGCAAATAAAAAGTCAACTGCATTCAAAAACCGGAGCACTAATTACATTTTGGCCAAAAACGGTGAATTCACCAGGCTGCCTGGAAATACTGAAACCATATTACATCGCACGTAACTATTTAAAGTGGGTTTTAATGCGACAAGGTCTTGTTTTAACTTGTTGCAATTTAATTAATGAGCTAATTCTGATTTTTGAATCAAATTTAACATTCTCCAATACAACAGTACTCCTAATTGCTCCTGTCAGGAATTGGAAGTTTCAACAAGTTTAACTATGCCAGAAAAAGTACACAAATACAAGGATTAACTTTCGCTGTGTAACTATTATAGAGAGGAAATTCAATTCAATCTGGAATGTTAGCTCAATTGGTTTTGAAATTGTATCACTTCTCTATATAGTCTTTTCACCTTTAACTCTTTCCTTGCCCTTCATGTGTATCCTTCCCTTGTCCATACAATATATTGTTTACCTCGTTTCTAATGATTTATTGAACAGAACAAGAAAAGATCCCTTTCTTCCACACACTGTTGCAAAATCATATTCATGAGATGGGTGATAATCAAATGATATCCATAGGCAGTAAGATCTTAGTTAAGGGGTACCACACTGCCTTTCTGTGCTAGGGTATAGAGACCTGTTTTAGTATATTTCAGTTGTGCAACTCAGTGCGTCCTCTCCAAAATGTGAACTTTAGCCTTAATGTGATAACAATACTCATTCAAGGACAAACAGAAGGAATAAGAGCAAATAAAGTTGTCAGCAAAGGTAAAGTACTTGTAATTATCCTGAATCATCTTTTGATAAAATCATCAGACTTAGTGGCTGTAAAACAATAGAATCCAAAGTGACTTGTCACAATTATTGAGTGACATAATGTTACAATGAACACTAAAGGACTATATATATTGTCCAAAAATGGACAATATGCCTATATTACTGCGCATGTATCAAATAGCCTCATTGAAATTTATTGAGCTTCATACAACTTTCCTTCAGTTACAAATGAAAACATTGCTCGGCTTGTAACCATGTGATACTTTGTGATAAAAGAGCCTTATTTAGAGCTTAAAGAAACGAAAGTATTGCTTCACCTAGAGGCCACCAGCTGGAGTGCTATCCATGTAGAGCATCCTGACATGTTTAACTCTACAGAGTCAATCAGGTTGCTCAAATCACATTCTTTGCACGTAGGATGTAGAGGGATAGGGCCAAAAAAAAAGTGTAGTTTCAGGTCACCCGACCGACCCTATCTAAACAGGGCCGACCCGACGTTTTTTTTATGCAATTTTGAAGAAATTTTTATATTCTATATCAATTTTAGAGGGGTGGTAAAAAAAAAAAAAGTAAAAAAAAAAGAAATCTGACCTACCGGCCCTAGTGTTTCTTCCCATGTTACCTGAAAGAAAAAGTTTTTTGTATTTGGCCTAATCATAGAGGGTGGACAATTCTATTGAGATGTAATTGCTGTCAGGATCCTTTCATGCGGCACATCAATTTAGACCTTTTAGTAGACGCCTTATTCCCATATACTACTAGACCTCTACCACCACCGTTTCTGTCTGAGAAGTAAATCTACTTCTCCTCAGCCCCTTGACAGAAATCAGTTAGTCAGCCAGCTTTTGCCACAATGTCGGTCCAGGCAAGCATCCATAAAGCCAAATATGAGTGGATGCTCAGGGCGGTGACAATTTTGGTCCTTTGGCAGTCAAGTATAGCCATGCGTGAAGGATATTGATTTTTCTCTTGGCTTTAGACGTGCTCCTTGTAGGAGATGCCTTTGCACCTTCAGGGGCTTTGTGCACATGTCTGTGAGGTTGTAACCTTGGTGACAGGTATTGACCTGGCTACCAGGATGTTTGATGATAGGCTTGAGGGTAGGGTGAGGCTACAAGAGGGGGTAGGTGGGTGTTAGATAGGTCGGAGTAGGATAAGGAAGGGAATAAGGCTTGGAAGGTAATCCATGACCATCAATATCCTTCATTCTCTTTCCCAATGAGCATACAAAACATTTACTGTGTAACAGTTTTGAGCTTAATTGCTTTGTAAATTTATAGTTTTATCAGACCTCCTGAAAGATGCAATGCAATAAAAACCAAAACAATAATTACCATCATGCCACTAGCTGCTCTCTTTTCTGGTACTAAGATCAACCATAACACAAACTTACTTTCGAAATTCCCATCTACCTCATCTTATTTTTTACATAATGGAGTAAAAGCATTTGTATGATGGATAGATGAATACAATTATTAACACAGGTTCTTATATCAATAAATGACAAATTGTTATATTGTATGACATTGAGATTACAATGGTAAAGGGAAAGCTCTCAAATTAGGGGAAATGAATTGAGATGTGTAGTATTTATATACAAAATGGGTCGAGAGGGCCGACAGATGGTAAGGCAGGACATCCTTACGAATAACACAGTATGATGTATAATCCCTTTTTAGCTTTCATTTCCCTAGAGATTCTAGCATCCAATATATACAGTCGCCCTCATCTTTACTCACCCTGCCTGTTGTGGTTTATAATAATAGACACCCTCATCTCCCTCCATAATGTCTCATCCCTCTTCCATAACCTAATACCCTCAACCACCCCTTCTAAGCCAATCAGGCTGCTTTATTGGTCTATACAGTATCACCATCTACAGTTAAGTTGCTGTTAGGCCAAAAAAAAAAGTGTGTTTCAGGCAACCCAACCCTAGTTTCAAAAAAGGGCCGACCCTAGCATTTTTTTTCCGATTTTGGAGAATTTTTCTTTTTTTTTTTTGCAAAATATTCATATTTTTTCGGAAAGTTTAGCAATTTTTTGGTCAGGAAGAACAGATCGCATGCCTAATTAACTGTCCAGCCACAGGAAATTGCTTTTTTAGGGCAAAGCTCTTTTTTGACCATTTTTCCCTTGCAGAGAATAGCCTGGGCTTTCCAGAACTGAAAGAATTTGGAAATAGTCCAATTATTAGTAAACTCTTAAGGGCCAAAGTATATCAAGATTTCTGAAAATGATTTAAACCGCATTTGCATAAATACATTATCTAAAAAGATATGACGTCATAAATATGATGTCCTGACGTCAAAATTAGGTAAATTTCCCCTTCCTTTTAACTGCAATATCCTAAATTTGAAGCATTGTAATGACCTGAAACCAATTTTATATGATGATGATACGTAAATTTGATTAACATTTTTATGTTGAGTGACCATAGCCAAAGTGGTGTTTTTTGTTGCCATGGCAACCAAAATCAACAAAAATCGCTATTTTGAGATATTTGATTGCCATGGAAACAAAGATTTTCCACAGAAATGTATCAAAAATCATCAAATCTTTTGTCTCCATCATTTTCAGCATGAAAAAATATTCAGTCATTTTTGACCAAAAATAGTGATATTATTTGATATTTTTGATGATTTTGACCTTAAATATTGCTTTAAATATAGTAAAACCTTCATTAAATATCTTTTGAGTTGCCATTGCTATATCTTCAAGGGAAAAGAGTATAGACACAGACACCTTGGACTCCCCAAAGACCAAGTTCCACAGATCAAGCTCAAAAAAATAGTTTCGAATTTTTATGAAATTTTCACTAAAATTTTGTGCCTTCAAAAAATTCATTGAAATATGTTTAAAATGTAGTACATTTAGGACAGTCGCCCTAAATGGGTTAACAAGAATGTCCAATAATTTCATGATATTCCTAGTCATAGTAAGAATCGGTGAGTCGTCTTGATGACCCGCGAGTCGATATGGCAGTCTGCGACTCATTCAAGGTACCTCCAACATTAAAAAAAAAAAAAAAAAAAAAAATCCGACCTACCTACCCTAAATTTTTGGACCATGTTGCCTGAAACACACCTTTTTTTTTTTTGGCCTTATCAATGATGCTGTGGTGTTATACCTCAACCCTTGGGACCTAGCTCTAGTTTAACACTGTTATGTGTATATACATGGCACCAACGGGACTAGCGCATTAGTCTATGGGGGCAGCCATCTTGGTTCAGAGCATCGCATTGTGGTTAGTCCCCCACCTACAAAGCGGTGCATCATGGGAGAATTTCTTCTCAGCCCTTTGTTTAATGTGTGAGGAGAGGGGATTAGCCTGATAAGGAGATGGAGTTTGGCCCTGGACTACCTCAGGTACCAGGATGTGCTAGTCCCTTATAGGCTACTGGATGTAGTATATCAGGCCTGTGTAGTTATACGATGTAGTTCTTCCAGATGTACATTCATTTTGGTATAATAGTCTTGGTAATGGGGGATACACAAAGAATAAATTAGTTCATTGAGCCTTGAATAAATCCATAACAAAGCTTCAGTGCTATCTTACTCTTTTATTTCAGTATTACTCTATGTGTATTAGCACTTTGTCATGTATAAGTAGAAGGTGTGCTTCAAAAGAAATTACTGAAATGGAGTTGGTTCAATGGTCACATGATCAGAATAAAAAACAGCTCACAAATGAATACTGGTTCTATCATGGCCTGCGGTGCACTTCCCATTGAAAACAATGGATCAACGTTCATGGTGTTGGTCAGAGGACCAACACCATGCTCTGACGTCATTAGAGCAAGTTGCCTGGCAACGTGGGCATGTTGCTGTGCAACATGACGTCGTCATGGCGACGTTACAAACATGACGTCATAAAACAAAATGGCGGACATGTAAACAATGACGATCTCCTTGTTGTGGTATTGTTTTAACATATCTAAAGCAATATCAAAGGTAGGTTAGATTTAAGATATGAAATTTGACAGTGAGACAATGATAGAACCGTGTTTACAGATGTGGGTGTCGTGTTGGATCCCCCCACCAACCCATGAGGCCCCCCCAGGATCCCGCAGGGGTTGGTGGGGGGACCAACACTCCACCCTCATCTGTAAACACGTAGACAATTATGGTAGTGATATTAAAAGGTCTTGCTTGAATCTAAGTGACATTAGATTCAAGCAAGACCTTTTAACCTCAAAATATTAGGCCATGGGTATTCAGCACAATTCTTACAGCTTCTTAATTCCCTGGCAGAATATTAATAGAGCTGGTTTCTCTGAGACAGCTTCAGTGGGACATCTTTATGTGTAAATGTTAAGTTATGTTCCTCTTTTTGAAGGTGGTAAGATGCTTATTTTTGGATCTTGTAGTGTAAAATGTTTGTTTCATCATCAGACAGACGTAAACAGAACAGGCAATCTAGAATACCGTTACATCTTTATTACAGGTTGTGAAGATGAAAGAAGCAAAAACTATAAATGAAACACAATAACATTGTGCTGTAATTCTCTTGGGTGATTATTATTTCAAGAAATATTCTGTAATTGAGGTTCATCAAAAGTGTGTATATTTGTTACACTCTATGTGTTGTAATCCTATTTTGTTCTACTGGAGAGTGTAAACTATTATCATAATAGTTGTATGTATGTTATGTTAATATATATGAAGAATCTGTTCATCATTTCTTTAAACTCTCTTAGAACTTAGGCCAATGTTACAGCTGTGTAAGTAGCATAAGAAAGATCAACAACTTTTGTTTAGTTAGTAAATCAATCCTGGTTATCAAAACATCTTATTTCATTAAAAAAAAACACAATTGTAACATTTAAAGAACCTTCAGCCTTCATTCGTCTTTGTCCCATTTACTTATGAAGATTGATTAAGAATGTCACTCCTTGTAGACACTTCTGACAGCGAATCGACAAAAATTAAGTTTTTCATTGAATATAGAAGATGTTCAATTTGATCTGAGTGGATGCATTCCTATCCATCATTCAAAGCTAGTGTGGTTACTCCCACTTGTGATTTGAAAGAAAAAACTCATGAATCGCCATCACACTCATAATGCCTAGTGTCCTTATTCTCTTCTTGAATCTCTGCCTCACCCTTATACTTTGAGTTAGAGCTTGTGGGGAGGCAAGTGAGAAATAAAGTTAATACCAGCGGCTCTGCCGCCGGGATACTGTAGCACAGAAAAAGGAAAGTGGGGAGTTCTTTTATCTGTGACTGTAGGCCTACGTTCTGTTTGGATCATCGTCTCCCCCCCTCCCGCACGCACTGCCGCGGGAAACCGCATGCTTGGGTACCAGTCAAAAATGGGGTGGCGTCTGCCTAGCCGGGATTGGGGACCCGGGTGAAATGCGAGATGGCATCTGCCGGGGGTGTCTGCTACCGTTTGGTGGTTGTGTGGGCATGTTAAATATTAGATATAAGTACTTCATATGGTGAGATCAGTAACAGCTGAATTGCAGTATTCATGCTGGTCATGGCAAAGCAGAAAACGAATTTCCCAGCACAAAGTAAGACGAAAAAACAATTTTATAATGACACAATTCCAGTGGGAAAATATTTGACGGAGACAGATGCGTCGAGCGCTGTATTCAAGGCGATTGGGAGGGAAAGTAAATAAGGAGGTAATAGCGACACAGATAACTTATGTCTACTTCATAAGCAATACAAAATACTTTACATTACTTATTCCCTAACCTCCCCCTCTTTGTAAGGTCATTAGAATATTGAAAGAACTGCTATGCGACAAAGGTGTACTGGGAGGGGAAAAACTTGCTGATATCACATTGGAACAAGATAGCAGATATGGAAGTCTAAGACCAGATCTAGGGATTACCATGTTCTTTGATTTTTGATCGTAGAGACCATCTCAGGGGGAATTTCTCAAGTTTGAACGATTCATTCTGCCTAATATTGCTTAAGTAAAGCAGTAAACGATTCATGCAGCCCTTATATATATATAGCAGTGAAAGATTCATTCAACCCTTATATAAAGCAGTGAACGATTCTTGCAGCCCTTATATATATATCACTGAATCGTCCAGGTGGATTGCACACCCAGAAGCTCTGGATTGAAGCAAAACTCTGGACGAAAGCTCTGGACGAAAGCTATGCTTTAAACATATAGCATCTCAAAGAATTTGAAAGTCTAAGAATTCATACTGGATGATTCTGTTCTTAGCCTATTTGGCCAAGTGGGATCGTTTCCCATTGAGAAATTGGCCCCAGATAGTATTATCTCTTATTGTCTCTACAAAATAAATGAAGCTGCAGTCTAAAAAAGATAATTTCTGTCAATCTGACAGCGTACTGCTATCTCTTGTTACAAGATGAGTTTATCTCTAGATAAGTTGAGATGGACATGGGGGACCGCACTGATCTACTAGATTACCTTTGAATTGGAAAAGTTAGAATTCTCTTTTTTTTCTATTCCATATACATTATGAGAATCCAGGCTATGCTCTAGTCACGTTTCATACCCCTTTCAAATACCCTAAACAGTATCAATCCCATAGTCAATGACATACAATTGTGAATAAAATGTGTTTTGTAGATCAGTATTCTTGAGACAATATCATCATTGACCTGAATTTTACATCAGTTAAGAGGAGTATTACAAGTTTTATAATGATTGAGCAAGACTGAAATGAATATTATTCACATTTATTTAGTTATATAGCAGAGTGACTGAAGATTATTTATGATTCATTGTGTTTATCAGGATCTATGTCTAGCAGTATCGCTTTAGCAGGCCAATGTTCCTGGTAATGGCTTTAGTGTCTAACACCAGCTATACTGAATGGCCCTTAACACAGTTATATGATTGAAAAGACAGCAACCATATGCCACCCTTGTGGGGAATAGAAGCTCGCTTTCTACCCCAGCCTGCCAATAGTGGTGTGAGTAGACTTGAGTCAACTCCTCTGTGTTATCACACTGGTGCAGGATTCTCTTATATCCACACAGTACACACGCATATGTTGTTATTCACTTCTGGTCTAGTGGACATTGCACCTAGTTGAGTGGAGAACTATAAACAGATCGATGAATCTTCCTCTGGTCATGAATAAAGTGTCTATATCACTCAACTTGCACTTTGCAGTATGGTGGTCTCAGGTTAAGACTAAATGTAATGGACTGGACAATTCTGTGTTTATTGGGTTTGTCAGATTTTTTGGCAGCTGAGAGTAACTGAATCAATTTCACATTTGACTTTCAGTTCAATTCTCAATGGCTATGCTCATAGACACCAATCAGAGGCTGATCTGTGTTAGTTGAGATGTTGACATTAAACATTTAAATTGAACTTCATCTTACTTGAATTTAAAATATTCCTAAATCAAACATTTTCCTTAACCTTTCAAAAATAGCGACATCAGTGCAATTTTAGTGCAAACGATATAACATCAAGTAATTCCAAATATTCAGTGTTTCAATAGGCATAACTTTAAACCTGCCATGGTTAGCACTAGACCCATGCACCAAGAAAGGTTGACTTTTTCATAATAAAGTTGTTTTCACGTTGGTTTTAGTAGAATCCTCATAATAATGTCTGTAATGGCTATGTGTGGGAGCATCTCATATCAAAGGATTCCCAGGACAATTGTCTTTCTAATAGTACATATTGTAATGCAGGATTTTGTGGTTACATTTATTTATTATTAAATGGGTTTTGTCAGATATAGGAAGCCATTCACTTACAACCTACATGTCGTATCAAGCTGCTTCCGGCCATTTTGGCCTGTATCAGTATAAATTCTGGGGTCACCGTATCAGGTGGCTTCCGGCCTCTTCACCAGCGTATGTACATATGTAAATTCTCCCTAATTGGACTATTTTCTCCCAACTTTTTTTTTACCGGTATATGAAATCTTTCATTCGCCATGGATCTCTACATGAAAGCAACAGCCATTGACAAGGCTAAAGAGCACAGAAGCGTGGTATGTGACTTAGTGTGGCAATTTGAAAGGACAGTACTCACGCCATTAGTCCAAGAAGTGATAGACGAGCTCCAGGCTGAATACGATGCCACGACATTTGACGCATTTGACGATTTCTTCAGCGACGACTTTGTGGATATCGATGGAAATGACGATGTTCCTGCCGTCTGCGAGGTTGATTTAGACGACCTGGACGAGCAGAGGCATTGTATTTACGTCTCCGAGAGACGTAACAAGAATACAGTCCGGAAAACTGAAGCGGTAAGCTAAAATACGACCCTCCAATGTTTTTGTCGTCGCCATGTTTCCGCCTTGTTATGGTCTGACACGTGCTTCTTCCCCAAACGCCGAGGAAGTAGGGAGAATTTAAGTTGGGAGAATTTACTATATACACACACGTTTTTCCTCAATAACTTAGTTAATTCTTAATGGATTTTATTTTTTATAGGTCCTGAGGAAAGTCCATGGCTATTTTAAGGACGTGTTACATGAAGAACGAGATGTGCTTGATATTCCGCCCAGAAAACTTGCAAGTCTCATGTGCTCCTTCGTCCTCGGGGTGCGGAAGCCACTCCCGAAGGGAGTCACTATGGACTCGGCAAGCGACGAGCAAAAGTATCACCAGCCGGAGACTCTCACGGGCTATTGGACCGGAATAGCTAGGTAAAATTGATGAAATTGATGACTCATGGCCCTTTTCTATGTCTCCCATTAATCCCAAGTTGAATATTGACCGCTAAGTATTCGAAATTTGAATTTTCCCACACGTCACATTTCCAGGAAAAGTTATCCAATACTCAGTCTAAGCCTAGTTTCACTCAGTGTCAAAATGACCGGTAGTGTTGAAATAAAAATGTATCATGATTACAGCGGGTTTATGGAGTAAATATATGTCCTATTTAATAAAACATACAAATTACTGTATCTATGGATAATTCTGTTTTCAAATATCTAAGTAATTTCCAAAAATATAAATTCTAAATATGTTAAATCGTAAATTTTAAATTTTGTATATTTTGTCACAAAAATCGATCCACTACTATAGTGGCACAGTAGCTTAGACACCCCTAAGAAGATGAACTTCCATGACCTAATCTCTGATATGCAGCCCCTGTTCAATGGCCAAGTATAGTAAATTTCTCGTTGGAGGTCAAATACTTAATTAAATAATTTTTATTTTACAGGTACTGCCGAGAAAACAACTATCCGATAAATATCATCTCGGACGATTCTTTTGCTCTGTTTAAGCGGGTATTAGAAACCCGCAAAACCGAGTTAAAGGAAATGGGGCTCGGAAACCTGCCTAACCAGGCAGTACCGCTCACGGACGAGGACACGGAACTTGCCTGGCAGAAGGGGGCGTTCGGGTGGGCGACCCCCCGTTTCCTTCAAAATACCTTGTACTTTTTCTTCTCAAATGCGTTTGGGTGGAGAGGCAGGGACGAGCAGTCGGGAGTGCGTTGGAAAGACCTAACGTTGGTCGCAGAAGGAAAGGAAAACGAGCACATAAATTGGAACGAACGCCTTTCTAAAACACGCAAGGGAAAAGGCGCTCCACGTGCGTTCAATCCCAACCTCTGGTTGAGTGAGGATGAAGATCGCTGTCCTGTACGCATGTATAAACTGTTACGCTCCAAAAGAAGTGATGCCCAGAAAAAGCCCAACAGTCATTTCTTCCTCACGCCCAAGTACAAAGCCACTTGGGACATGACCCACCCCTGGAAGGAGGCCACTCCCAAGTTCAAGAACCACATGTCCTATCAGTCGATAGGAAATATAATGAAAGAAGTTAAGAAGCAGTCAGGCATGGCCTCCGATTTGCATATCACTTCTCATTCTGTGCGCTCCACCATGATAACCAACCTGCTTCACGCTGGAATAGATCCACTGGGCATTGCCCAGTTGTCCGGGCACAAGAACCTCAACTCGGTCAGCAGGTACGGAAAACTCAGTAAGCCCCAACAGCGTAACCTTTGCGACATCTTGGTTAACCGCAATCCCAACAAGAAAAAATGCTCGGAGGAGGCCCGTTCCATCCTTAGAAGGCCCATTACGCCAGACCCATCTGACCCACCAAGTCCTGTGCCGTCCACTTCGGAGGCCCCAAGTGCTGATACAGCAGCTTCGGAGGCCCCAGGTGCTGATACATCGGCTTCGGAGGCCCCAGGTCCTATCAGATCAGCTTCGGAGGCCCCAGGTCCGGAGGCCCCAGGTCCGGAGGTCCCAGGTCCAGTCGGACCATCTTCCAAGTCACCAAGTTCTGTCCACTCTCCTACACTTGGTTCCCGTTCCAAGGCACCAGCTCCAATGGAACAACCTACAGGCGTACGACAACCCGATATGGTGATTGATGTGTCCTCCATGCAGGGAGTAGGAGGCGGGATGCCCCTGGCACGACACATTGTATCCGGGATGTTTAGTGGCGCCACTGTCTCAATCAATGGCTCGTTCAACCTGCATGTCCATTATGGGTCGTCAAATGAGCTGCACATGAGCCAGAACGGACAAAATGGTCAAAAATAATGTTTAAATTACTTGGCCTCCTAGAGAGTTCGGTGCGGATTCTCCCTTATATGACCCAAGTTAGCCTGTAATATGGCCAAGTTTCAAAAGGCTCAGTTGTGCCTAGACATTACGGATGTCTCGATCGATTTTTGTGACAAACATTTTTTGATCAATTTGATCTCTCATGATACCGTCCAAAGTGATATATATTGACCTAATTTACTGTTATCGTTATATCATCTAATATATCGTTTTTCTCAATTATTAAACCTTGTGATCCGGTGGAGGGAGAAGCTATAACGTGAATAAATATTTTCTTGTTCTGTTTATTTGAATCATTTTTAAAATTATTTCTTATTAGTCATACATTTACCACCCACAGTACACAATAGATTTAATATATTTAATAGATTGCAGTACCGACGAGTCTAGACTAGATCTAACCTCGGAGCTCGGCGAGCCCAAATCAGCTGATCCACTTGTTTTCATATTTTCTCGACAGGTCATAAATTTTAATTTGGCCGATTCAAACCTTAATTTACCTCCATATAATATAAAAAGGCCACCCATACCTAGAAAACATCCTATATTTGGACGGACATTCTCTAATTATATGTTATCTGCCATAATTATTTTGAATCGAGCACACAAACATGCCGAAAATTTAATTTCCACGAAGCCATTCCTCGCAGACGAGCATCGTCCCACAAACTGATGACGTCACGGGTCTATGTGTATGCCGCCGGAACGAACTCTCCAAGCAGATACTTTATCCCCATACATAGCTATATGAAACCAAACCTGTGCTGGAGAGGCCTTCTTCCCAAATACTGATGACGTCACGCGTCTCTGTGTAAACGAGACGAACATGGAGAAGAACCATGCGGGCACGGTCGTATTCTCAACATTTTAGTTGATTTCTGATGGATTTACGTCATGGCAACCTCCTATATTTGTACAAATGGACGATAAAATACATTTGAATCGAACAATGTGAACAATGGAGCTTCGGATTAACCATAAAAGGCTATGTCTTTGATGGGATTATTTTTCTTCGCCGCCCAAATGGATACGGTTCACGACCGGATATGACCTTTGCCGAAATCCAAGATGGCGAACTCTGCAACCTGATACGTGAGTAACCTCTCACAAAATGTCTAATTTCTCACCGAGGAGGCATTTAATAATAAGTACAGGATTGTTAAAAGGGAGTGTGGGTCGTCGGTATCACGTATCGATTTTTTGAAGTATCAGGCATCGGCCCTACGGGCCTCAGCCTGATACTTCAAAAATTCTCAACGTGATACCGACGACCCACACACCCTTTTGTCAATCCTGTCTACGTATTTGCCGGTCACACTTCAGAAATGTTCAAAGACTTTATCGACAACTTTTCTGAAAAGTCACCCTTTCTTGCTGCATTTGTCTATAGTGAGCATTTGGTAGAGCTAGAATGTGATAAGCTGATAATGCTGCAGAAAGTAGTCCCTCGGTCGGCCATTAAGCGGATGTGTACAGAGAAAATATCACATTACCGCTGGTGCCCAAGATATGCCTACCATTGCAGACATTTGCATTCAAGAGCTACTTGGAACCAACGAAGTACCACTCATGCATAAAGATACAGAAAACAGTTTTATGAAGGAAGCAACAGAATATGGTTGTCGGGAGAATTCCCCTGAATCCTATCAAACTTTCACAAAGGAAACCTGGATATATTCTGTTTAGTATTTCATACATATATCATTCCTCATCAGACCCTAGATAAACTGCGAACCAGCGAAGTACCACTCATGCATAAAGATACAGAAACAAGTTTTGTGAAGGAAGCGTCAAACTCTAATCCTACCACACTTTCACAAAGGAAATCCGGATATAGTCTGTTTAGTATTTAATACATATATCATTCTTCATCAGACCCTAGAATAAACTGTAAGCTTGGTGTATGAAGGATACCATTTCTTAAGGATTAATGACATCTACTGACCCAAAAGGAAACAACCTGTCCTTTGCAGTTTGATTATGTAATGAAAACTACTAGTAAGCCAAAACTTTTTTCAATTTGTATTCTATTTACCGTGTTGAGGTAAATGAATCACAACATTTTGAAAGTGATGTTGCCTTCATCTGGGGACGATATTTTATCTGATTAGATTAAAAGTAAAAAGCCTGCATTTAGATAATCACAAAACACAGTTATAGTAAAGTTAAAGAAGGGGCCAAAGTCAATAAAAGTAGAGGAAAAGGTAGAATAAGTTACAATCATATGATTGAATAGTTATGAAATGAACACTATAGTATACAAAAAGAAATACAGTTGAAATGACTTTTCGGAAACTAGTTTTTTGTCTCTGCAATGGACAAACAATTCATGAAGTGGCACAGTCTCTAGTTGGCAACCTCAGCCAACCAGCATGCAGTGTTTGTACCATGTGACCAGCGGATATCACGTGACCCGTTCCTGAGGGCCCGGATGTTATTTAGGGAGGGGTCAGTGAGTGCAACATGGCAGCAGGGAGGGGATCAGTGATGACAGGGCTCGAGCGAAAAGAGGGCTCGTAGATGAGGGGTCGGTTGGGGCTTAACAGCCTAGAAACTCACCATTCCTATTTTCAAGCTTGCATAGTCAAGTACTATCTTGTAGTGCGCTGTTCCAGCTAGTATAACCATACAATAATATGGGATAGATGATTAATTGATAAGTATTATTTTGCGCGCAAATCGTGTTACACCCGTTGAAGGTCCCTATGCATGAGTAGGGTACATTGTAAAAGAAATCCGTCAAAATAACGGAGATTCACTGGCAACACTAGGTGCTAGACTTTCACCATAAAAATAACGGTCACCGTTATTGTAAGTGCACCCTAATTTTAACGGTGAAAGTTCACTTGTAATAATATGTAATAATTTTGGCTTTCACTTCAATTCTCAATGGCTTTGCTCATAGATACCGGTCAGAGAGGCTGATCTGCATTAGTTGAGATTTTGACATTAAACACTTTTAACTCTAGTCTTACTTAAATTAAAATATTCCTAAATCAAATATTTTCCTAAACCTTACAAAAAGAGAGACATCTGAGTGCAAGTCCTATCTTGTGGTGCGCTGTTCCAACTAGTATAACTGTACAATAATATGGGATAGATGATTGATTGATGAATATTATTTTACGGGCAAATTGTGTTACAACCATTGAAGGTTCCCATGCAGGAGTAGCTAGAGTACACTGTAAAAGGAAATTCCATCAAAATAGCAGAGATTCACTGGCAACACTGGGTGCTAGACTTTCACCATAAAAATAATGGTCACTGTTATTTTAAGTTCACCGTAATTTTAACAGTGAAAGTCAAGCACCCAGTGATGCCACAGAATCATGGATGTTGAAAGTAAAAATTGATCGATTTTACATTGGCCCATTGTAATAGTATTCAACGGAATATTTTTACAAGACAAAGCTTCACCTTAAATGAATAAACTGTACCATACTGGATTACAGATATTCACAGTAAAGTTGGTGAAATTAACATTGCCTCACCGTAATCACATTTACAATGATCCACTGTAATGTTTTGCATTTATTCTGGGAATATTCAACAGAATATTTTAACAGTGTATGGGTAGGTGGTGGATACAATTTGTGTGTGCCTGTGGCTATGTGTGTGCTCTGATAGGTAGTTTTTACTGGGTTACCTGCTGTGTGCAGCATACTAGGCGTGAAATTAGAGGCTGCCAGTAGAAGAAGGACTATCTCAGGGTAAAGGCTGTTTCTGATATATATCCACTGCTAGATCCATTATTACCCTTATTTTCAGAAGTGCATAGCACATTTCCCACAGAAATGTGTTACTATCTTTCCCATGGGTTTTATACAAATGTTGATAATTGTCTTTTACCGATGCTACTCTCGTCTATCTACCCTACATACTACGAGGACAATTACACATGAATGGAACATTGTGGAAAGTAATGAATAGTAATAACAGACTAGCCTCATGCCATCTCAAAGTAGTTCTCTTCCAAGACACCAGAAGGTGCCAGCGCCTGATTAGTAGCTTTACCTTGTACCAGGTAGAACTAAAAAGCAAATAATTTAAACCTCATTGGCAAATGTGTTCAAGTGCTCAGGGTTCAAGAAATTCTGCTTTCGCTATGGGAAGAGGGGTATAGAAACAGACCAATAAACTATATTAAGGTCCCGAAGGAATTGCTGGGGCTATGGGAATTGATGAATGCTCAGGCACTTGATTTTACAATGAAATACATGAATATTACATTTATGATGTCTTGGTAGACCTTTGCAGTACAGAATTAGTATGCTCTACAGTTCTGCCGCAATGTGACTATAATCTAACCGGCCGCCATAACGACTAGATGTTATTCCAGTGTAAAGGTTTCTAGGAATGCGTTGGGCAATATGAGGGATTCGGGGGCCCTGAATGAGGTTGGTTTACTTCCTGTTATGATGTGTGTGGGAGAATATAGGCGATAGCATGGTGATACCTGAATTAGCGATCCAGACCTGTGTGGGCAGGAGGAAAGGTCAAAGGTAAAAGCGAGGGTTAAGTATCTGATATTATCATGTTCATGGCCTGAAACTAAGCTGGGGCCACTGCCTTCAATGGTGCATATATATGCACATGGGGACCTACAAGTGATAGTATTGGGGTTCATGTTTAGCAGTCTAGACCTATGTGGGCAGGGTCATAGGTAAAATCATTGGTTTAATCATGGACATATATGATTGTGGATGTGATGACAAGAAAAATCTGTTTTCGGGTATTATGTTGACAACCATAAGCAATACATAAGGTCGGCAAGTGTAGCGTTCATGAACAACCCAAACAGCACAAGCTCAAATTAATCTTTTTTTCTAGTAAAGTTTAAATTGAAAATAGAAAAACCAATTCCCATTCACTAGTAAGTTGGAGCTAGCATATAACATCTCTTTTATTTCTGTTCACTCATTCTGAAAAGAAAGCCAGTCAGACCTGCCAACAATTAATGTGAAGAACATAAAACAAACCAAATATGAAGTGAACTGAATTCAAAACCTAATATTCTAATTACATTTGGTACAACTGTGATTCAACAAGGCTATTTGCAATTACTGAAACCTTACTAATTCTCACCTAATTATTTCTAACAGGTTTTAATTAGACAGGGCCTTTTTTTAGACATGAAGTTAATTCTAACGTATGTATCAAACAGGAGGCTCTCCGATTGCTTTGCTAACTATAGCAAGCTAGGAATGGCAATTTCTTTTTAAATATCTAAAAGACAAATTCAAAAAAGACAGGTATTTTCCTTATCATCTCCTGATGTGAAAGTTAGGAATGTTTAGTAAATGATGTTCACTCAAAGCCAACAGGTGGAGTGTTGTCCATGTCCAGAAAGCTGGAGTGCTCAGATGAATTAGTACAAGTTCGATCATACAGGGCTAAAATGTTCTACGCCAGCCTGAGTTTATGACTATTATGTATTATGGCAACAAATTGTCTTCAAATGTGATTACGGTCAAGGTCCTTTCATGCAGCACATCAACATTGACTACTTGAGCAGACAGCTTATTGCCCTCAATGTAGTACACTGATATTCCTAAAATTATTGAGGACCCTAGGTCACTGCCTCTCTATTCATAAAATGTAACCCACCTCAATGTGGACCAACTGCTGCCTTGTATATGAGCACACTGTGATATTACTTGGGGAAAACTGACATAACCCTGTGATACTTTGTCCATAGCTCACCTGTACATTAAATACATCTCTCATTGTATATTACCATCTTTGTTGTTAGAGCCTGCTTGCAGCAAAACTTGGCACGATTCAGCCTTCCTATGTACTTGTATCTCTACCTGCATGTCTCGTATTATACTCTACCTGGACGGCTCATTGGAGTCTGGAACAAAAACTATGTACGTAATATCATGGCAATAAACCGTTATGAGGTACATAACCCGAAAAAAAAGAATAAATAAATAATTCCTCGGCTCCCTATACAACCAATCTCTCAGTCACTAGTAACTAACCTAGATAGTCATTTTCTGGCTCGCTATACGACCAACCTAGGTTGTTATTGTCAGGTTGGGCAGTACTGACCAACCCACTTCAGTCTTTGAATTTCCAGGGGGAGCCACTGAGTGGTCAGCATAGTATCTTACAGGTGGCACCAACTAGTAGAATACAAATACAACACACCAATGATGAACCTAGGTTAGCCACCACTGACTGATCCCTGTGGGGTCTTTACACTACAAACCAGTCTTTAGACTACAAAGTGATACCAATTTGTTGCATAAAGACACTCCACGGGTCTTTACACTACAATCCAGTCTTTAAAGCACAAATGTCTTTAGACTACAAATGACTTTAAACCACAAATGTCTTTAGGCTACAAATGTCTTTAGACCACAAATGTCTTTAGGCTACAAACAATCTGTCTTTATACAACAAACCCTATATAGTGGTCTATGGTACCAAACTGGGCTTAAAAATCAGTCAGTCTTAACGCAACAAACACTATATAGTGGTCTATAGTGGCATAAAGAATGGCCTATTTTTAAGCCACTTTGGTACCATAGACCACTCTATAGGATTTGTTGCATAAAGACTGGCTGATTTTTAAACCCACTTTGATACGGTAGACCCAGTTTGGTACCATAGATCACTATAAAGGGTTTGTTGCCTAAAGACAGGCTGATTTTTAAACCCACTTTGGTACCGTAGACCACTATATAGGGTTTGTTGCGTAAAGACTGATTGGTTTTTAAACCCAGTTTGGTACCATACACCACTATATAGGGTTTGTTGCATAAAGACTGAGTGATCTATAAGTCCATTTTAGTTCCTGAGACCACTATATAGGGTTTGTTGCATAAAGACCGACTGACCTTTGTGTATAGTTTGGTACCACACACAACTAAATAGGTTTTGTTGCCTAAAGACTGACTGATCTATAAGTCCATTTTAGTTTCTGAGACCACTATATAGGATTTGTTGCGTAAAGACTGGCTGAATTTTAAACCCACTTTGGTACCATAGACCACTATATAGGGTTTGTTGCGTAAAGACTGACCGATGTTTAAGCCTAGTTTGGTACCTGAGACCACTATATAGGATTTGTTGCCTAAAGACTGGCTGATTTTTTAACCCAATTTGATACGGTAGACCACAATATAGGGTTTGTTGCGTAAAGACTGGCCGATTTTCAAACCCACTGTGGTACCGTTGACCACTATATAGGGTTTGTTGCGTAAAGACTGATTGGTATTTAAACCCAGTTTGGTACCATACACCACTATATAGGGTTTGTTGCATAAAGACTAAGTGATCTATAAGTCCAATTTAGTTCCTGAGACCACTATATAGGGTTTGTTGCGTAAAGACTGACTGACCTTTTGCATAGTTTGGTACCATACACAACTATAATATAGTGTTTGTTGCCTAAAGACTGACTGATCTATAAGTCCATTTTAGTTTCTGAGACCACTATATAGGATTTGTTGCGTAAAGACTGGCTGATTTTTAAACCCACTTTGGTACCATATACCACTATATAGGGTTTGTTGCTTAAAGACTGACCGATTTTTAGACCCAGTTTGGTACCTGAGACCACTATATAGGATTTGTTGCATAAAGACTGGCTGATTTCTTAACCCAATTTGATACGGTAGACCAGTATATAGGGTTTGTTGCGTAAAGACTGGCCGATTTTAAAGCCTAGTTTGGTACTCAAGACCACTATATGGGTTTGTTGCCTAAAGACTGGCTGATCTTTAAGTGCAGTTTGGTACCATACACCACTATATAGGGTTTGTTGCATAAAGACTGAGTGATCTATAAGTCCATTTTAGTTCCTGAGACCACTATATAGGGTTTGTTGCGTAAAGACTGACTGACCTTTGTGCATATTTTGGTACCATACACAACTAAAGAGGGTTTGTTGCCTAAAGACTGACTGATCTATACGTCCACTTTAGTTTCTGAGACCACTAAATAGGGTTTGTTGCGTAAAAACTGGCTGATTTTTAAACCCAGTTTGGTACCATAGACCACTATATAGGGTTTGTTGCGTAAAGACTGACCGATTTTTAAACCCAGTTTGGTACCATAGACGACTATATAGGGTTTGTTGCGTAAAGACTGGCCGATTTTTAAGCCTAGTTTGGTACCATAGACCACTATATAGGGTTTGTAGCATAAAGACAGATTGTTTGTAGCCTAAAGACATTTGTGGTCTAAAGACATTTGTAGCCTAAAGACATTTGTGGTTTAAAGACTGGTTTGTAGTGTAAAGACCCGTGGAGTGTCTTTATGCAACAAATTGGTATCACTTTGTAGTCTAAAGACTGGTAAGTAGTGTAAAGACCCCACATCCCTCTGTCAGTTTTTATCATAACTTTGCCATTATGACTAACACAGATATGACGAACATAGGATAGTCTGCACTGACTAACCCTTTCAACCTATGGATTTTCATTGTAGTAGGCATGTAACACCTCCTGTCTCTTGACAGAAATCAGATAGACCAACCACATTTACCACGATATCAGTTCTGTCAGTTCAGGTAAGCATCCATAAAGGCAATGGGAGTGACACATTTGGTCCCTAGAATTTGGGTTCAGCCATGCACAAAGGATATTGATGACTGGGCCCATTGAATGACCTGTAGGAGATGCCTGTAGACTGTCAGACCGCTTTTCTACACATGTCAGTGGGGTTGTAACCCTGGTGACAAGTTTATTGACCTGACAGTGCGGTTGTTAGGTGATAAGCTTGAGGATCTAGTGAGGCTGCCAGAGGATGATGTTAGATTGGGGGGAATAAGGTAAGACAAGGAAAAGGGTCCTCAAAGGTTATCGATCTATCATGGTCGACTGAAATGAATTTGGAGCCCAGAGCTATTTTGGTCAATATCAATTCTATTCAGCATAATTATTTCCTTGTTTGAGTTCATGTATTATCTTTATGTCTAAGATTGCCCTTTACATAGACGAGTAAACGATAAATTTATTTTCAATTTTATTTCATTTATGTGCAAGCTGTCGGCCACATACCGGTACATATGTATACACTCTGTGATTCTCTCCTCGTGATAAAATTCTTTATCTCAGTCTTTCAGTGACATGATTCAAGCTAGACGTATTCATATCTTGTACACAAAGTAACAACATCATGAGCCTTTTATTTTTTATTTTTTATTATGGAATTTTCATCTCGTTTTACAAACTGTAATCGTCCTGTAAAAGTCCTGTATTGTCCATCTTGCTCTTTATAGATCAAGTGTACAATCAAGACACCGTGATAAAGTATGTCGGTTGGTACTTAAAATCAGCTATGCTGAGTATCATCCCTATCGTTAATTGACAGTTTTATTTTTAATTCCATCTACGTACAAATTGTGATAGTCGTCTGCGTTTATTCTGTAATACTGTTAATCCAAGGTATAGACTGTATGTACAAAATGGAAGAGCAAAAGGAAATACTCGTGTAATTCTATATGGTCAATAAATGATTAAAACACCTCCAAAAAGTCTTATTTACATATAAGAGGCACATGACATTTACTGAAAGGCTATAAAAAAGACTTTAACTTTTAGATGTATAATATCATTCCAATCTTGGTTGCCAATCGAAAAAGATTATTTATGGGCTACCTTACAAAAACTTCCTATATTTTCAACGCTATTGCTGGCAGTAAATTGCATGGACAATAATCTTCAAGCATGCCAAATAACTCTCCCCATTTCCTCTCATGTGTGTCTGCAGTAAGTTAATATTAATGATAAGTATAAAAGCACTAGCCTCGATGGACCACATTAAATTTTCTGACCTTGTATCTTTGAAACCATCAAGTTAGGGCCTTTCTCTTGGTGGTAAAATGTTGAGAATCGACTCAATGGGAGGGTCTTGGTGATGGGTTATGCGTAAGATGGTACAAAACAAAACTGCATCCAAAAGTATGGTTGGGCATGTAAGGGTGGAATATCCAGACTGTAGGCGGGAGTGTGGGTGGGCGAGAAAGTCACTGGTTTAGTATTGGCATGACTTGGTGTGATAAAAAAGAAAATCTCTTTTTTAGTTGCATAATATGTATATCCGTCAATTTCTCAGCTCTACCTGCCTTTCTGTTTGCCTCTTTTTGGACATAGATCTGCTTTGTGTGTTTTCCCTTTGAATAGTATTAAACAATTGCCCTTATATGTAAGCTTTGCTGCAACGATCATTGATGGAAATAGATACAAGAATGAAAGGATTGCCACAAATTAGAGACTGAAACACTCATAATCATTTTTTATGTCCACTTATCTATTCCATACATAGACTTTCACTTTTTAAGTTCAATTGCTTATATCACCATAGGTTGAATTAGTTATTAGGCCAAAAAATTGATTCTTGTTTCAGGTTTCTGATATTTCTTTCTCCTTTTTTTTTTAACATGAAATTACTAGCCGGCCTCCCCGGGACCCTAAAATTGACCAAAAAAGGGTAAAAATATGGACATTTCTTCAGAATTGCATAAAGAACGTAGAGTCGGCCCTGTTCTGTCAGGGTCGATCAGGTGACCTGAAACAAACCTCTCTCTTTTTTGGCCTTATCTCATTTTAAACAATGACCATTTCATAGGAAACAAGACAAACTCAATTACAAGCTGCTCATCCAGATCACTTGGACACATTTTATTTTTAATAGTCCATTAATATAACGAAGTCATACCATTGTGTGTACTTACAAATTTCACATAAGATTTCATGTGTGCCAGCTTATCAGATTACTTATCAGGCAAACCATGTCTACCTTCTTAACCAAACACCATAACTAGAGGGATGTTAACATATATACTCTGGACCGCAAGCCTTTATCAACCCATAATTTCACCATTTTTGGGAATTATCCATCTACCTAATCCTTTGCTATGCTGTTCCTGGCTTGAACCCAGCTTTTGAATGAGGGCTACATATTTCTGGAAACAACATCACAAGTATATCTTTGGGTTACAACACTGCCTCTGATTTGCCACCACTGTTTGACTAATCAGAAAGCCTAAAGTCAGACTATTTCCATTTGCAGCTGAGACACCAGCATAGGTTTACTCAATGTTAAGCAGTGATATATCATATCTTATCCGCGTTAACAAAGAAATTCCTATGTCCTATCAAGGATGTCCAGAGATGATATTACGCGACCAATTCTCAAAGAACATCCAATAACTCAACATAGACATTATGCATTTGCTTCAACACTTATATTCAGTTTCTAAAATAATCACAGAATCCAAATGTAGGATGATTATTTTCATTAAAATGCCTGATATCTCTATTGACCTTTATGTGGTTCACATTAAATGTGATAGGGTGTGTTATATGTGTCATTAATCAAAGACAAGTGACAGTAAGTCCTCCTTTATGGCGACTCTGTAGGCATTAAGGGTCAGTGACAGAGGCTTGAAAACCCAGCATGCCAGAGTCGAGTGACCAATGGACCCTATGACAGATTGTTGTTAGAGGGGGAACCTAACCCTAACGATAACCCTAACCCTAACCTTCCTAACCTTAAGAAAAAAAGTAACTGTCGCAGTAAATGATCTTGCGGAAACACTACAAATAAGGTTATTCCCCTATGACAGAAGCTTGGTCTTAGGGCCTATTGGTCACTTGATTCTGGCGTGTTGAGCTAAGTTGTGTGACAGAGACCACACTTGTAGTCAGGTCATGTCTGTGGGTGCTCTATGCCATATATAACGTGTTAGACAGGTCTAGGTTTGGGGAGAAATAGGGTGCAAGTCAGTGGTCAGTGAGTACACTCCAAAAAAGATGCTTAGGGTTTAAACATGTTTAGGTCTAAACATATTACTAGGTTTGTGTCTTTGAATCCTTCTGATCAATTAGGAATTAAACACTTTTATTCTAAACACCTAGACAGTTATATTCAATATGTTTAGATGCTTAGTATTTGGTCTGTTCTAAGACACCAGAGGGTGTCAGGGTGCTCTTGGAGAGTGCACAAGTGTTACCCAGCACTACCTCAAAGACGGCAGACTGGTTGCTCTGTAGTGGCTAATATTAGAAAACTCAATATATCACATGTTCCTAGATATCAAAACACTGTTGTTCCAATGTATGCCATGCTTGGACACATTTCTATATAAAGCCAAAAAAAGGGTTGTTTCAGGTAACATGGGCAGAAAATGTAGGGTCGGTAGGTCGGATTTCTTCTTTTTTTTTCCCTTTTCTTTAAACATGAAAGTACTTGCCAACGTCTCCAATGACCCTAAAAGTGACTAAAAAAGGGTATAAATACGGAAATTTCTTCAAAATTGCATAAAGAAACGTAGGGTCGGCCCTGTTTTGACAAGGTCGGTCGGGTGACCTGAAACAAACCTTTTTGTTTTGGCCTAAGGCAATAAGGTGGAGGGAGATATATGATGTCAGAGAGGCAGGCCATAACGGACTGTAATAGGTATTCAGTATTCCATACAGCTCTGTTGCGACACAACTACAATCTTATCGTTTGCCATACTGACCGGACATGATTTCCGGTGTCAGGGTTTCTGTGATTGTATTGGGCAATACCATGGTTAGCAGGGCCCAAAATGAGGCTGGGGTCACTTCCGGTTATGGTGTGTGAGAGGACATACAGGTGATAGTATGGTGATACCTGATTAACCATCCAGACCTGTGTGGGCGGAAGGAAATGTCAAAGGTAAAATCACTAGGTAGTGGCGGATCCAGGATTGTCTAGAGGGGAGGGCCCAAGTCTGGCCAATCCAGAGTCACTATCTGTTTCCCACAGGCGGATGGCATTAGCTTTACTTGGGTGCTTGGGGGCATGCCACCAAGAAAATGTTGTTGATCTAGACTTGAAATGGTGCATTTTCACACATTGAAGGACACAATGTTTTAAAACTCAGCTCCATCCCCAAATCCAGATTATCAGAGGCCCTCTGACAGGCCCTATGAAACATACTGCACAATCTTTTTTTCTCTTCTTCCTTTTTTTTTTCTTTTTTCTTTTTGGGAGGGGGGGGGGGGGGCAAGGCCCATGGGGCCTTCCCCTGGATCCACCAATGTTAAATTAACTAGGTTTTGTAACTAGGTTTTTAACGACGTAGATGCTTTTTAGTAGCAATATGAGATGTTAGATGTGATGAGAAGGAAAATCACTTTAGGGGTGTAAAATGTTTGTTAGAACTTGGCATCCATTACCAATACATAATTTTTGCAGTTTAAGCATTCCTCTATAACCCGAGAAGCCGATCTCAATATTAATTGATGATGTATAAAAACAGTTTCATAACAGTATTAACTAAGGAATCAAGGGTCCTTTGGAATCCATATTCACAAGTTAGTTGGAAGTAGCATGCAGGATCCGTTTTATTTGTGTTGAATTATGTTGAGTTTGGTAGCTTTTATTGCATAGTATCTCATGTTAGGGAGTACCGTATTCGACGTAATAAGCACACAGTGCACTTAAAAATTGTTATGGATACCTTTTAGAGTAGAGTTTAATTGGGGTCAAGAATTGAGATATGTTTGGTTATTTCTTATATAAGAATCGGCCAAAAACGGGGGGTGTGCGCTTATTAGGTCGAATACAGTATTAATAGTTGTACAATATAATTGAATAATACTCATGCTCAAAATAAAACAAGTTAGGCACGACAAAATTAGTGTGCACAATATCATATGAAGCAAATAAAAAGTCAACTGCATTCAAAAACCGGACACTAATTACATTTTGGCCAAAAATGGTGAATTCACCAGGCTGCCTGGAATTACTGAAACCATATTACATCGCACCTAACTATTTAAAGTGGGTTTTAATGCGACAAGGTCTTGTTTTAACTTGTTGCAATTTAATTAATGAGCTAATTCTGATTTTTGAATCAAATTTAACATTCTCCAATACAACAGTACTTCTTATTGCTCCTGTCATGAATTGGAAGTTTCAACAAGTTTAACTATGCCAGAAAAAGTACACAAATACAAGGATTAACTTTCGCTGTGTAACTATTATAGAGAGGAACTTCAATTCAATCTGGAATGTTAGCTCAATTGGTTTTGAAATTGTATCACCTCTCTATATAATACAGCTTTAACTCTTTCCTTGCCCTTCATGTGTATCCTTCCCTTGTCCATACAATATATTGTTTAGCTCGTTTCTAATGATTTATTGAATAGAACAAGAAAAGATCCCTTTCTTCCACACACTGTTGCAAAATCATATTCATAAGATGGGTGATAATCAAATGATATCCATGGGCAGTAAGATCTTAGTTAAGGGGTACCACACTGCCCTTTTATGCTAGGGTATAGAGGCCTGTTTTAGTATATTTCAGTTGTGCAACTCAGTGTGTCCTCTCCAAAATGTGAACTTTAGCCTTAATCTTATAACAATACTCATTCAAGGACAAACAGAAGGAATAAGAGCAAATAGAGTTGTCAGCAAAGGTAAAGTACTTGTAATTATCCTGAGTCATCTTTTGATAAAATCATTAGATTTAGTGGCTGTAAAACAATAGAAACCAAAGTGACTTGTCACAATTATTGAGTGACATAATGTTACAATGAACACTAAAGGACTATATATATATTGTCCAAAAATGGACAATATGCCTATATTTCTGTGCATGTATCAAATAGCCTCATTGAAATATATTGAGCTTTCCTTCAGTTACAAATGAAAACATTGCTCAGCTTGTAACCATGTGATACTTTGTAATAAAAGAGCCTCGTTTAGAGCTCAATGAAAAGAAAGAATTGCTTCACATAGAGGCCACCAGATGGAGTGTTATCCATGCAGAGCATCCTGACATGTTTAACAGTATTGAGAGCCTTTTTATAAGGTGAGTTTATGACATCTTAACTTTTGTGTGTTTCATAAGGCGGTATCGTTAATTTCGCTATCGTTGCAGCTCTCATTACTTTTCTGGCGTATTTTGGGTTAGCTCTTGTTAAAAGTAAAATTGAAGTGTATTTCATAACCGATGATGAGAGCGTTTTACGATATCGTTTAAAAAAAAAGAAGGTTACGAGACTGATTTTTGTGTTTCATAACCATTATTTATGGGGACCTTGACCCCTGGTGATAAATTTTTTTTTTGGTTAAAAAATTCCAAAAACTGAAAGAGAGGGGAGACAATGTATTCCATATAACGTATATGAAATATCATATTAAACCATAAGTTTCTGACCATTTTATAGCAGTTTTATTAAATAATTTTGACTCTGCCATTTTACCGCTCTTGTAGCGCTCTCGTAACATTTGCTCCATTTTTACGATATCGTCAATTCTGGTTCCACCCCCAGAGTCAATCAGGTTGCTCAAATCACATTCTTTGTGCGTAGGATGTAGAGGGGTAATCATAGAGGGTGGACAATTCTATCGAGATGTAATTGCTGTCAGGATCCTTTCATGTGGCACATCGTTTGAGACTACTTTAGTAGATGCCGAATTCCCATATACTACTAGCCCTGTAACATCACCATTTCTGTCTGAGAAGTAAATCTACTTCTCCTCAGCCCCTTGACAGAAATCAGATAGTCAGCCCGCTTTTACCACAATGGCGGCCCAGGCAAGCATCCATAAAGCCAATATGAGTGGATGCTCAGGGCGGTGACAATTTTGGTCCTTTGGCAGTCAAGTGTAGCCATGCGTGAAGGATATTGATTTTTCTCTTGGCTTTAGACATGCTCCTTGAATGACCTGTAGGAGATGCCTTTGCACCTCCAGGGGCTTTGCGGCCATGTCTGTGAGGTTGTAACCCTTGTGACAGGTATTGACCTGGCTACCAGGATGTTTGATGATAGGCTTGAGGGTAGCGTGAGGCTACCAGAGGGGGTAGGTGGGTGTTAGATAGGTCAGAGTAGGATAAGGCAGGGAAGAAGGCTTGAAAGGTAATCCATGACCATCAATATCCTTCATTCTCTTTCCCAATGAGCATACAAAACATTTGCTGTGTAACAGTTTTGAGCTTAATTGCTTTATAATTTTATAGTTTTATCAGACCTCCTGAAAGATTGGTCAATGCAATAAAAACCAAAACAATAATTACCATCATGCCACTAGCTGCTCTCTTTGCTGGTACTAAGATCAACCATAACACAAACTTACTTTCGAAATTCCCATCTACCTCACCTTCTTTTCCACATAAAGGAGTAAAAGCATTTGTATGATGGATTGACGAATACAATTATTCACACAGACTATAATATCAATGAATGACAAATTGTTATATTGTATGAGATTAAGATTACAATGGCAAAGGGAAACTCTCCAATTAGGGGAAATGAATTGAGATGTGTAGTATATATATACAAAATGGGTAGGAAGGGCAGACAGATGCTCAGGCAGGACATCCTTACGAATAACACAGTATGATGTATAATCCCTTTTCTAGTTTCATTTTCCTAGAGATTCTGGCATCCAATATATACAGTCGCCCTCATCTTTACTCACCCTGCCTGTTGTGGTTTATAATAATAGACACCCTCATCCCCCTCCATAATGTCTCATCCCTCTTCCATAACCTAATACCCTCAGCCACCCCTTCTAAGCCAATCAGGCTGCTTTATTGGTCTATACAGTATCACCGTCTACAGTTAACTTGCTGTTATTAATGATTCTGTGGCGTTATACCTTAACCCTTGGGACCTAGCTCTAGTTTAACACTGTTATGTGTATATACATGGCACCAACGGGACTAGCGCATTAGGCTATGGGGGCAGCCATCTTGGTTCAGAGCATTGCATTGTAGTTAGGCCCCCGACTACAAAGCAGTGCATCATGGGAGAATTTCTTATCAGCCCCTTTGTTCAATGTGTGAGGAGAGGGGATTAGCCTGATAAGGAGATGGAGTTTAGCCCCGGACTACCTCAGGTACCAGGATGTGCTAGTCCCGTATAGGCTACTGGATGTAGTATATCAGGCCTGTGTAGTTATACGATGTAGTTCTTCTAGATGTACATTCATTTTAGTATAATAGTCTTGGTAATGGGGGATACACGAAGAATAAATTAGTTCATTGAGCCTTGAATAAATCCATAACAAAGTTTCAGTGCTACCCTAGTAGCAAGCCCGCACTGGGCCAATTTGGTTTTAGCTCGGATCGGCTGTTTGAAGTCGGGCAAAACTGAGCTGGGTTTCATGTTGGGCAGATGGCTGGGCTGAAGTGTGGCCCCGATCGGGCTGCCCATTTTGGGCTCAGATCAGTTTCAAAGCGGGCTGCCCGATTTGGGCTCATGTTGGCCAGATGACAGGAAACCCGTCCAAAACCCGTTCTGATCCCAATTTGGGCAGCCCACTTGGGGCCACAGCAAAACCCAGTGCCCTAAACCAACGGGCGCCCGTCGGTTAGCCCACTCCGGGCCGATGAGGGCTGAGGTTGGGTTTGGACAGGGCAACTGGTCTAATAGTTCTGATGATTGACACCAGATGTCACTACTATACAATATCTAGAGTTTTCCAACAAGCCAGATGAAATTGACATTATATAATAATACAATAAAATGTTAAAGTGATGTAGAATAGGAAACAGTGAATAGATATTCTCACAGTTTGGAAATAAGATAGAATATATATTTGAATGATGAAAAGGAGGTTCTCTAAGCAGCTATCCAGTGTAAACACTATTTCTGTGGCATTACAATCTGCTTAATACAAGACTCATCTGCCCCATGTAGGTATGAACTATGGCTTTGAAGGCCAATGTGCACCATAGACACTTGTCTATGCTGCATGTGGCTCAAACCTGATGATAATAGGCCTGCTTGATACTTCCATTATTGGGTAGGAGGAGTATGATTATGCCTTGGGTTGATTAGCAGGCCCTAGGATATCTGGTTCAACAAATACAAGAAAGCATTTGAGAATGATTGAATAGATTCTAAAAACCCATAATTATCCCATCTTAGCCCGCTTTCAACCCAACCAAAAACCGATCTAAGCCCGCTTTCGACCCGTCCAAAAACCGATCTGAACCCACTTTCAGCCCTTCCAAAAACCAATCTGAGCCCAAAGTGGGAAGCCCGTCCAAAAACGGATCTGAGCCCAAAGTGGGCTTCCCGTTCAAAACCCGATCTGCGCCCAACATGGGAAGCCCGCATGGGGCCCGACCAAAGCCCAGTGCCCTAAACCGACGGGAGCCCGTCGGTTAGCCCACTCCGGGCCAGACTTGCAAGCACAGTCTGGCCCCGTCCGGGGCCACAGTGTGTTTGCTACTAGGGTATCTTACTCTTTTATTTCAGTATTACTCTATGTGTATTACCACTTTGTCATGTATAAGTAGAAGGTGTGCTTCAAAAAAATTACTAAAATGGCGTTGGTTCCATGGTCACATGATCAGAAAAAAACCCAGCTCACAAATGAATACTGGTTCTATCATGGCCTGCCGTGCAGTTCCCATTGAAAACAATGGACCAACGTTCATGGTGTTGGTCAGAGGACCAACACCATGCTCTGACGTCATTAGAGCAAGTTGCCTGGCAACGTGGGCATGTTGCTGAGCAACATGACGTCGTCATGGCGACGTTACAAACATGACGTCATAAAACAAAATGGCGGACATGTAAACAATGACGATCTCCTTGTTGTGGTATTGTTTTAACATATTTAAAGCAATATCAAAGGTAGGTTAGATTTAAAATATGAAATTTGACAGTGAGACAATGATAGAACCGTGTTTACAGATGTGGGTGTCGTGTTGGATCCCCCCACCAACCCATGAGGCCCCCCCAGGATCCCGCATGGGTTGGTGGGGGGACCAACACTCCACCCTCATCTGTAAACACGTAGACAATTATGGTAGTGATATTAAAAGGTCTTGCTTGAATCTAAGTGACATTAGATCAAACAAGACCTTTTAACCTCAATATATTAGGCTATAGGCATTCAGCACAATCCTTTCAGTTTCTTAATTTGGTGGCAGAATATGAATAGAGCTGGTCTCTATGAGACAGCTTCTGTTGGACATCTTTATGTGTAAATGTTAACTTATGTTTCTCTTCTTGAAGGTGGTAACATTCTTATTTTTGGATCTTGCAATGTAAAATGTTTGTCACATCATCAGACAGACGTAAACAGAAAAAGCAATCTTGAATGCAGTTACATCTTTACTACAGGTTGTCGAGAGATGAAAGATGCAAAAACTATAAATGAAACACAATAACATTGTGCTGTAATTCTCTTGGGTGATTATTATTTCAAGAAATATTCTGTAATTAAGGTTCATTAAAGTGTGTATATTTGTTACACTCTATGTGTTGTAATCCTATTTTGTTCTACTGGAGAGTGTAAAATATTATCATAATAGTTGTAGGCCTATGTATAGTATGTTAATACATATGAAGAATCTGTTCATCATTTCTTTAAACTCTCTTACAACTTAGTCCAATGTTACAGCTGTGTAAGTAGCAAAAGAAAGATCAACCAATTTTGTTTAGTTTGTGAATCAAGCCTGGTTATCAAAACATCTTATTTCATAAAAAAAAACAATTGTAACATTTAAAGAACCTTCAGCCTTCATTCATGTTTGTCCCGTTTACTTATGAAGATCGATTAACAGTGTCACTCCTTGTAGACACTTCTGACAGCAACTCGACAAAAGTTAAGTTTTTCATTGAATATAGAAGATGTTCAATTTGATCTGAGTGGATGCTATCCCATCCATCATTCAAAGCTAGTGTGGTTTGTGATTTGAAAGAAAAAACTCATGAATCGCTATCTCACTCATGATGCCTAGTGTCCTTATTCTCTTCTTGAATCTCTGCCTAACCCTCTTACTTTGAGTTAGTGCTTGTGGGAAGGCAAGTGAGAAATAAGGTTAATACCAGCGGCTCCGCCACCGGGATACTGTAGCACAGAAAAATGGAAAGTGGGGAGTCTTTTATCTGTGACTGTAGGCCTACGTTTTGTTTGGATCATCCCCCGCCCCCCCTCCCGCATGCACTGCCGCGGAAAACCGCATGCTTGGGTACCAGTCAAAATGGGGTGGCGTCTGCCCAGCCGGGATTGGGGACCCGAGTGAATTGCGAGATGGCATCTGCCGGGGGTGTCTGCTACCGTTTGGTGGATGTGTGGGCATGTTAAATATTAAATATAAGTACTTCATATGGTGAGATCAGTAACAGCTGAATTGCAGTATTCATGCTGGTCATGGCAAAGCAGAAAACGAATTTCCCAGCACAAAGTAAGGCGAGAAAACAATTTATAATGACACAATTCAAGTGGGAAAATATTTGACTGAGACCTGTAGATGCATCCAGCACCGTATGCCAGGCAATTGGGAACGAAAGTAAATTAAGGGGGTAATAATGATACAGATAACTTATGTCTACTTCATAATCAATACAGAATACTTTACATTACTAAACTGCTAACTACCCTTTCATAGTAAGGTGATCAGAATATTGAAAAAACTGCTATGCGACAAAGGTGTACTGGGAGGGGATAATAAACTATCGATATAATATTGGAACAAGTTGATATGGACAAACAAAGACCAGATCTAGGGATTATCATGATGTTTGATTTTTGATTGTAGAGACCATGTTAGATAGCACTCCCATTACCTCTACCAATGAAGCTGCCGGCTACAAAAGATGATTTCTGTCAATCTGACAGATTACTGCTATGTCCTGATTTTATCTCCGGATCAGTTGAGATGGGAGTGGAGGGCAGCACCGATCTACTGGATTACCTTTGCATTGGGAAAGTTAGAGTTCTCTTCTTTTAATTTCCATTCCATATATAAGAATCCCTGTGCCCCAGCAACATTTCAGAAACCCCTTTGAAATATCCCTAAACAGTATCATTGTCATGGTTAAAAGCATCCACTGGTCATGGCTGGTGTCTGCCACCACCTATACTGAATAGCCCTAAACACAGTAATATGATTGAAAAGACAGCAACCATATGCCACCCTTGTGGGGAGTAAAAGGTCAATTTCTACCCCAGCCTGTCGATAGGGGTGTGAGTAGATTTGAGTCAACTCCTCTGTGTTTTCACACTGGTGCAGGATTCTCTTATATCCACACAGTACACACACATGTGTTGTTATTCACTTCTGGTCTAGTAGACATTGCACCTAGTTGAACGGAGAGCTATAAACAGATCGATGGATTTTCCTATGGTAATGAATAAAGTGTCTATATCACTCAACTTACACTTTGCAGTATGGTGGTCTCAGGTTAAGACAAAATGTAATGGACTGGAAAATTCAGTTTTTAATGGGTTTGTCAGTTCTTTTGGCAGCTGAGAGTAACTGAATCAATTTAACTTTTGGCTTTCACTTCAATTCTCAATGGCTATGCTCATAGATACCAATCAGAGGCTGATCTGTGTTAGTTGAGATGTTGACATTAAACATTTAAATTGAACTTCATCTTACTTGAATTTAAAATATTCCTAAATCAAACATTTTCCTTAACCTTTCAAAAATAGCGACATCAGTGCAATTTTAGTGCAAACAATATAACATCAAGTGATTCCAAATATTCAGTGTTTCAATAGGCATAACTTTAAACCTGCCATGGTTAGCCCTAGACCCATGCACCAAGAAAGGTTGACTTTTTCATAATAAAGTTGTTTTCACATTGGTTTTAGTAGAATCCTCATAATTATGTCTGTAATGGCTGTGTGTGGGAACATCTCATATCAGAAGATTCCCAGGACAATTATCTTTCTAATAGTCATATTATAATGCAGTATTTTGTGGTTATATTTATGTATTTGTAGGTCACACTTAAGAAATGTTCAAAGACTTTATCGACAACTTTTCTGAAAAGTCACCCTTTCTTGCTGCATTGGTCTATAGTGAGCATTTGGTGGAGCTAGAATGTGATAAGCTGATAATGCTGCAGAAAGTAGTCCCTCGGTCGGCCATTAAGTGTACAGAGAAAATATCACATTACCGCTGGTGCCCGAGATATGCCTATCATTGCAGGCATTTGTATTCAAGACCTACTTGGAACCAGCGAAGTACCGCTCATGCATAAAGATACAGAAAACAGTTTTGTGAAGAAAGCAATAAACTCTAATGGGGTGGGCGGGAGAATTCCCCTGAATCCTATCAAACTTTCACAAAGGAAACCCGGATATAGTCTGTTCAGTGTTTCATACACATATCATTCCTTATCAGTCCCTAGAATAAACTGTAAACTTGGTGTATAAAGGATACCATTTCTTAAGGATTAATGATTTCTTCTGACCCAAAAGGAAACAACCTGTCCTTTTGCATTTTGATTATGTAATGAAAACTACTAGTAAGCCAAAACTTTTTTCAAATTGTATTCTATTTTCCGTGTTGAGGTAAATGAATCACAACATTTTGAAAGTGATGTTGCTTTCATCTGGGGACGATATTTTATCTGAATAATTTAAAGTAAAAAACCTGGATTACAAAAAATTACAAAACACGGTTATAGTATTGTTAAGGGAGCAGCCAAGATGAATGAAGTTAGAGGAAAAGGCAGAATATAATTACAATCATATGATTGAATACAGTTGAAATGACTTTTGGGGAATGACAAAACTAGTTTTTTGTCTCTGCAATGGACACACAATTCATGATGTGGCACAGTCTCTAGTCAACAACCTCAGCCAATCAGCATGCAGTGTTTGCACCATGTGACCAGCGGATATCACGTGACCAGTTCCTGTGAGCCCGGATGTTATTTAGGGAGGGGTCAGTGAGTGCAACATGGCAGCAGGGAGGGGATCAGTGATGAAAGGGCTCGAGGGAAAAGAGCGCTTGTAGATGAGGGGTCGGTCGGGGCGTAACAGCCTAGAAACTCACCATTCCTTTTTTCAAGTTTTCATTGTCAAGTACTATTTTTTGGTGCGCTGTTCAAACTAGTATAACCATACAATAATATGGGATAGATGATTAATTGATAAGTATTATTTTGCGGGCAAATTGTGTTACACCCATTGAAGATCCCCATGGAGGAGTAGGGTATGGGTAGGATGGTGGATATAATTTGTGTGTGCCTATGAGTGTGGCTATGTGTGTGCTCTGATAGGTTGTTGTTAGTGGGTCTACCTGCTGTGTGCAGCATACTGGGTGTGAAGTTAGAGGCTGCCAGTAAAAGAATAGATGCTATATGAGTTGAGGCTGTTTCTACATCATAGATGCATTAGTATCAGCAGTACATAGGACATGTACCGAAGAAAAGTGTCACTATCTTTCCTATGTTTTTTTATACCAATGTTGATAATTGTCTTTTGCTCCCATCGTTCATCCATGATACCAGACAACAGTGTGCTATTTAATGTAAAAGTATGAAATTTTCTTCAAATTTGCACAAAAAAAACGTAGGGTCGACGTTGGCCCTTTTTTGCTAGGGTCGGTCGGGTGACCTGAAACAAACTTTTTTTAAATTTGGCCCTATGACCAGGATAATTACACACAAATGGGATGTTGTGGAATATGATGAATAGTAATGACGGACTAGCCTTATGCCATCTCAAAGTAGTTCCATTCCAAGACACCAGAAGGTGTCAGAGCATGATTAGTGGCTTTACCTTGTAACAGGTACAACTAAAAGAGCAAATAATTTAAACCTTATTGGCAAGTGTGTCTAAGTGATCAGGGTTCAAGAAATGCTGCTTTCGCTATGGGAAGAGCGGTATAGAAAAAGACCAATAAATTATATTAAGGACCCGAAGGAATTGCTGGGGCTATGGGAATTGATGAGTGCTCAGGCATTTCATAATACCATGATGTCATGGTAGACCGTTGCAGTACAAAATTAGTATGCTGTACAGTTCTGCTGCAATGTGACTATAATCTAACCTGCCGCCATAACGACTAGATGTTTTTCCGGTGTAAAGGTTTCTAGGAATGCGTTGGGCAATATGAGGGCTGCGGGGGCCCTGAATGAGGCTGGGGTCACTTCCTGTTATGATGTGTGTGAGAAAATATAGACGATAGCATGGTGATACCTGAATTAGCGATCCAGACCTGTGTAGGCGGGAGGAAAGGACAAAGGTTAAAGCAAGGGTTAAGTATATGATATTATGGTTTTTATGGCTTGAAACTAAGCTGGGGCCACTGCATTTAACCCTTTAGGGACGGATGTCACTAAAGGATGACATTTGTCATCATGCTGCACCAATGCAGCCACGGGGAGTAACTCGCTGGTGCTGCATTGGTACATCATGGTGACCCTTTGGAAGTTTCAACCCCATAGGGTCGGCATGATGCTTGAATGCAGCACTGGCTAGATACTCACCAGGGCTGCATCCATGCACCATGACGACCAAGGGCGTCATGCATTAAGAAATGATGCGGTCTTTAAAGGTTTAATGGTGCATATGCACATGGGGACCTACAAGTGATAGTATTGGGGTTCATGTTTAGCAATCTAGACCTATGTGGGCAGGATCATAGGTAAAATCATTGGTTTAATCATGGACATAATTATGATAGTGGATGTGATAACAAGAAAAAACACTTTTCGGGTATTATGTTGACAACCATAAGAAGTACATTAGGTTGGCAAGTGAAGCATTCATGAACAACCTAAACATCACAAGCTCAAATTAATCTTTTTTTCTGGCAAAGTTGAAATTGAAAAAAGATAAACCAATTCCCATTCACTAGTAAGTTGGATCCAGCGTATAGTCTTGTTTTTCTCTGTTCACTCATTCTGAAAAGGAAGCCAGTTAGACCTGACAACAATTAATGTGAAGAACATAAAACAAACCAAATATAAATATGAAGTTAACTGCATTCAAGAACTAAAATCCTAATTATATTTGGTACATCTGTGATTCAACAAGGCTATTTGATATTACTGAAACCTTAATAATTCTCACATTTTTTTTCTAATGGATTTTAATCAGACAAAGCCTTGTTTAAACATGGAGTTAATTCTAACGTATGTATCAAACAGAAGGCTCTCCAATTGCTCTGCTAACTATACCAAGCTAGTAATGGCAATTTTTTTTTTAATATCTAAAAGACAAATCTTAAAAAGACAGGTATTCTTTTTCAACATCTCCTGATGTGGAAGTTAGGAATAATGTTAAATACATTATGTTCACTCACAGGCCAACAGGTGGAGTGTTGTCCATGTCCATAAAGCTGGAATGCTCAGATGAATTGGTGCAAGTTTAATCATACAGGGCTAGAGTGTTCTACGCCAGCCTGAGTTTGTGACAATTATGTTTTATGGCAACAATAATTCTCTTCAAATGTGATTATGGTCAAGGTGCTTTCATGCAGCACATAATTATTGACTACTTGCACAGACAGCTTATTGCACTGCCTATTGCCCCCCCCCCCCCTTGTAGTACTCTTCTAGCTCCTCCAGTTGTCCAGGAGAGTCTCTTGACAAAAATCAGATAGACCGTCCACTTTTACCACGATGTCAGTTCTGTCAGATCAGGTATGCATCCATAAAGGCAATAGGTGTGAGATTTTGGTCCCTAGAATTTGGGTTCAGCAATGCACAAAGAATATTGATGACTGGGCCCATTGAATGACCTGTAGGAGATGCCTGTAGACTGTCAGGCCGCTTCTCTACACATGTCAGTGGGGTTGTAACCCTAGTGACAAGTTTATTGACTGGACCGTGCGGTTGTTAGGTGATAAGCTTGAGGATTTAGTGAGGCTGCCAGAGGATGATGTTAGATTGGGAAGAATAAGGTAAGACAAAGCAAAGGGTGCTTAAAGGTGATCAAACTACCATAGTCAACTGACATGAATTTGGAGCCCAGAACTATTTTGGTCAATGTCAATTCTATTCAGCATAATTATTTTCTTGTTTGGGTACATGTATTAGCTTTATTTCTTATGTTAATATAAGAGATACATAACATTTATTGAAAGGCTATGAAACCTTACCTTTGAGATGTATAATATCATTTCAATCTTGGTTGCCAATCGCAAAAAAGCATTTTTATGGGCTACATTCCTATATTTTCAACACTATCGCTGGCAGTAATTAGCATTAACAATGTTCTTTACTCATGCCAAATAACTCTCCCCATTTCCTCTCATGTGTGTCTGCAGTGTGTAAATATTAATGATAAGTATATAGGCACTAGCCGCGATGCATCACATTAAATTTTCTGACCTTGTATCTTTGAAACCATCAAGTTAGGGCCTTTCTCTTGGTGGTAAAATGTTGAGAATCGACTCAATGGAAGGGTCTTGGCGAGGGTTATGTGTAAGACGGTACAAAACAAAACTGCATCCAAAAGTATGGTTGGGCATGTAAGGGTGGAATATCAAGACTGTAGGCGGCAGTGTGGGCGGGCGAGAAAGGCACTGATTTAGTATTGGCATGAGACTTGGTGTGATAAAGAAGAAAATCCCTTTTCTAGTTGCATAATATTAATATCCGTCAATTTCTCAGCTCTGCCTGCCTTGCTGTCTGCCTCTTTTTGGACATAGATCTGCTGCGTGTGTTTTCCCTTTGAATAGTATTAAACAATTTCCCTAACATGTAAGCTTTGCTGCAACGATCGTTGATGGAAATAAATACAGGAATGAAAATGATTGCCACAAAATAGAGATAAACATTCATAATCATTTTTTATGTCAACTTATATTCCATACATAGACTTTCACTTTTAATGCCCAATTGCTTGTATCACTGTAGGTTGAATTAGTTATCATCTCATTTTAAACAATGACTGGAAACACGATAAACTCAATTACAAGCCGCTCACCCAGATCACTTGGACATTTGCGGATCCAGGGGGGGGGGGCTGACGCGCCTTGACCCCCTCCCTCCCAAAAGAAAGAGCAAGTAGAGAAGAAAATGGAGAAGAAAAGAGGGAAAACTGTTTAAATATTGTGTCATAAAATGTGTGAGAATTTCAAGTCTAGATCAACAAGATTTCTTAGGGGGCATTTCTCCGAGCCCTCCTAGTGTGGCTAATGCGTTTCGCTTGCGGGAAACACACAGTGACTCCGGGTTGGCCAGGTTTCCCCCCCCCCTAGACAATACTGGATCCCCCACTTTTGGTCACACTTTCTTTTCGATAATCCATTATTATAACGAAGTCATACAATTGTGCGTACTTACAAATTTCACTTGATATGTTATGTGTGCCAGCTAAAGTATTAGTGATGGAAAACCTCCTTGGACCTGTACATGTAGAATATGGTACATAACCACTGAGGCGCAGCCGAAGAGGTTATGTACCATATTCCACAGGTCCAAGGAGGTTTTCTCACTTATACTCCACGCTCCATCCATAGTAGATCAAGGAAATGATATATATTCATCTTTAGATAAGGAATTTACATGATTTTCGAAATTCGTTTTCATTTGGATAATCTGAGCTTCGAACCCACACATGGATTCCCCTTGAGCTAACATAATTAATCATCTAAAGCAACACACAACTTTGCAAGCTATCTAGTGGCCAAACGGATAGGGCACAGGATAATGTAAGCCAAAGGTCCCCGGTTCTAATCACATCCTGGACACCATTATACATTTTGTAATTTGAGATAATTTTGAATGTCAAATCATTATTCATCAAGTTTGGGGGAAAAAAGGAAAAATGGTATGAAATACAGACAGTCCTAATCTCCCATGGTATCGATGCATTATTGCAATAGTGATCTCTTTCCTCAATAAAATAGTGAAAATAGTTCTAAATATTTCCACCAGGTATTCCTGTGGTAACCTCTTAACATGGCAACCTAAGTAGGAGGTCTGAGTGTATACCTTACAGCCTGGGCACTATAGTATCGTGGTCATGTCTTTGGACTTGCAAGCAGAAGATCTTGGGTTCAAATCACCATAAGGCCAAACAAATTTTTAGGCAACGATATCTTATGAGTAGAACAATAGATAAGTAACCAGTAGTTGTTATGGGTTCCTTCACACAGGGATTCCTCTGTGGCCTACCTGTTAGGGCAGATTCCATCAGATTGGAGGATTTACCAGCCTAGGTTTGAATCCACTAAAGGCGGGGTTTTAAAAGGGAAACCATCCCCATAACCTCCTCCCAGACTTGACCTAGTTCATATAACCTCCTGAGGAGGTAATACACATAACCTCCTGAGGAGGATATGTGAACTAGGTCACCTTCCTCAGACTGTAAAACATCACAAAGTGGTCTGAGAGACGAGAATATGCCATATAACCTACAGTAAGAACAATAGACCAAACACCCAGGCGGAGTATAATAGTAAATAATGTCCCAATTTGTCAGATTACTATTCAGGCATACCATGTCTACACAAACTCTGGACCTCAAGCCTTTATCAACCCATTACTTCACCTTTTTTGGGAACTATCCATCAACCTAAATCGTATGCTATGCTGCTCCTACTCTCGTTCCCAAATCCTTCCAAAGGAAGGCTCTGGGAACAGCCAAATGACCTTGAACTTTGGATTTTGGCAACCCCTGCTGGTAGGCTGGAACCAGTGGGCAGGAACCAGAATGTATGATGGTAGTTTTAGGTAGTTTTACCATCAGCCTTTCTGGTTCCATTTCCTGTTCCTGTTCGCTGGTTCTAAGCTACCAGCAGGGGTTGCCCAGACCCAGCAAAATCCCAACATATGGCAGTTACCAGAGCCTTCCTTCGGAAGGATTTGGGAACGAGAGTATGCTGCTCCTGGCTTAATACCAGCTTTTGAATGAGGGCTACATATTTCTGGAAACGACATCCCAAATACGTCTTTGGGTTACAACACTGTCTCTGGTCAACACTGTTTGACTAATCAGAGAGCCTAAAGTCAGACTATTTCCATTTGCAGCTGAGACACCAGCATATGTTTACTCAATGTTAAGCAGTGAAGTATCATATCTTATCCGTGTTAACAAAGAAATTCCTATGTCCTATCTAGGATGTCCAGAGATGATATTACGGAACCAATTCTCAAAGAGTATCCAATAACTCAACATAGACATTATGCATTTGCTTCAACACTTATATTCAGTTTCTAAAATAATTACAGAATCCAAATGTCGGATGATTATTTTCATTAAAATTCCTTATATCTCTATTGACCTTTATGTGGCTCACATCAAATGATAGGATGCGGTATATGTGTCATTAATCAAAGACAAGTGACAGTGAGTCCCCCTTTATGGAGGCCCTGTAGGCATTAAGGGTCAGTGACAGAGGCTTGAAAACCCAGCATGCCAGAGTCGAGTGACCAATGGACCCTATGACAGATCGTTATCAAAGGGGGAATCCACAGGGAACCTAACCCTAACGATAACCCTAACCCTAACCTTACCCTAACTAACCCTAACCCTAAGAAAAAAAGTAACTGTTGCAGTAAATGATCGCGCGGAAACACTACAAATAAGGTTATTCCCATATGACAAAAGCTTGGTCATAGGGCTTATTGGTCACTTGATTCTGGCGTGTCGAGCTAAGTTGTGTGACAGAGACCACATTTGTAGTCAGGTCATGTGTAGGGGTGCTCTATGAGGCCACAAATAACGTGTTAGACAGGTCTGGGTTTGGGGTGAAACAGGGTGCAAGTTAGTGGTGGGTTACGGTGCCTATGAGCCATGAGTACACTCCAAAAGGTGCTTAGGGTTTAAACATGTTTAGGTCTAAACATATTACTAGGTTTGTGTCTTTGAATCCTTCTGATTAGGAATTGAACACTTTTATTCTAAACACCTAAACAGTTATATTGAATATGTTTAGATGCTTAGTATTTGGTCTGTTTTAAGACACCAGAGGGTGTCAGGGCGCTTTTGGAGAGTGCACAAGTGTTACCCAGCACTACCCCAAAGACTGCAAACTGGTTGATCCATACTGCCCAATATTAGAAAACTCAATATATCACATGTTCCTAGATATCAAAACACTGTTGTTCCAATGTATGCCATGCTTGGACACATATCTATATAAAGCCCAAAAAAAGGTTGTTTCAGGTAACATGGGCAGTAAATGTAGGGTCGGTAGGTCGGATTTCTTCTTTTTTTTCCCTTTTTTTTAAACATGAAAGTACTTGCCAACGTCTCTGATGACCCTAAAAGTGACTAAAAAAGGGTATAAATACGGAAATCTCTTCAAAATTGCATAAAGAAACGTAGGGTTGGCCCTGTTTTGACAGGGTCGGTCGGGTGACCTGAAACAAACCTCTTTTTTTGGCCTAAGGCAATAAGGTGCAGGGACAAATTATGATGTCAGAGAGGCAGGCCATAACGGACTGTAATAGGTATTCAGTATTCCATACAGCTCTGTTATGACACAACTACAATCTAATCTTTTGCCATGCTGACTAGACGTTATTTCCGGTGTCTGGGTTTCTGTGGTTGTATTGGGTGATACCATGGTTACCAGGGCCCACAAGGAGGCTGGGGTCACTTCCTGTTATGGTGTGTGAGGGGACATACAGGTGATAGTATGGTGATACCTGATTACCCATCTAGACATGTGTGGGCGGGAGGAAATGTCAAAGGTAAAATCACTAGGCAGTGGCGGATCCAGGATTGTCTAGAGGGGAGGGCCCAAATCTGGCCAACCCAGAGTCACTATCTGTTTCCCGCAGGCGAAGCGCATTAGCTATACCAGGAGGCTTGGGGGGCATGCTACCAAGAAAATGTTGTTGATCTGGACTTGAAATGGTGCATTCTCACACATTCAAGGACACAATGTTTCAAGACTCAGCTCCCTCCCCCAATCCAGATTATCAGAGGCCCTCAGACAGGCCCTATGAATCGTACTCCACAATCTTTTTATCTCTTTCCCTCTTTTCTTCTCCTTTCTTTTCTCTGGTTCCTCTCTTTTTTCTTTTTTTCTTGTTGGGAAGGGGCGCCAAGGTCCGTCGGGCCCCACCCTGGATCCACCAATGTAAATTAACTAGGGTTTTTAGTAGTAATATGAGGTGTTAGATGTGATGAGAAGGAAAATCACTTTAGAGATGTGATATGTTTGTAAGAACTGGGTAGCCATTAGTGATACATAGTTTTAAGTTCAAGCATTCCTCAGCGACCCAAGAAGCCGATCTCAATTCTGATTGACAATGTATGAAAACAGTTTGATAACAGCTTTCACTTCGGATTCAAGGGCCCTTTGGAATTAGGTGTATTAAAATGATTTAAACGAATCCATATTAACTAGTAAGATGGAACTAGCACACAGTATCCTTTTTATTTGTGTTCACTCATACTCAAAATAATACAAGTAAGGTCATCTATATAAAGCCAAAAAAAGGGTTGTTTCAGGTTTTCCCTTTTTTTTTAAACATGAAAGTACTTGCCAACGTCTCCAATGACCCTAAAAGCGACTAAAAAAGGGTATAAATACGGACATTTCTTCAAAATTGCATAAAGAAACGTAGGGTCGGCTTTGTTTTGACAGGGTCGGTCGGGTGACCTGAAACAAACCTCTTTTTTTGGCCTAAGGCAATAAGGTGCAGGGACAAATTATGATGTCAGAGAGGCAGGCCATAACGGACTGTAATAGGTATTCAGTATTCCATACAGCTCTGTTATGACACAACTACAATCTAATCTTTTGCCATGCTGACTAGACGTAATTTCCGGTGTCTGGGTTTCTGTGGTTGTATTGGGTGATACCATGGTTACCAGGGCCCACAAGGAGGCTGGGGTCACTTCCTGTTATGGTGTGTGAGGGGACATACAGGTGATAGTATGGTGATACCTGATTACCCATCTAGACATGTGTGGGCGGGAGGAAATGTCAAAGGTAAAATCACTAGGCAGTGGCGGATCCAGGATTGTCTAGAGGGGAGGGCCCAAATCTGGCCAACCCAGAGTCACTATCTGTTTCCCGCAGGCGAAGCGCATTAGCTATACCAGGAGGCTTGGGGGGCATGCTACCAAGAAAATGTTGTTGATCTAGACTTGAAATGGTGCATTCTCACACATTCAAGGACACAATGTTTCAAGACTCAGCTCCCTCCCCCAATCCAGATTATCAGAGGCCCTAAGACAGGCCCTATGAATCGTACTCCACAATCTTTTTATCTCTTTCCCTCTTTTCTTCTCCTTTCTTTTCTCTTGTTCCTCTCTTTTTTCTTTTTTTCTTGTTGGGAAGGGGCGCCAAGGTCCGTCGGGCCCCATCCTGGATCCACCAATGTAAATTAACTAGGGTTTTTAGTAGTAATATGAGATGTTAGATGTGATGAGAAGGAAAATCACTTTAGAGGTGTGATATGTTTGTAAGAACTGGGTAGCCATTAGTGATACATAGTTTTAAGTTCAAGCATTCCTCAACGACCCAAGAAGCCGATCTCAATTCTGATTGACAATGTATGAAAACAGTTTGATAACAGCTTTCACTTCGGATTCAAGGGCCCTTTGGAATTAGGTGTATTAAAATGATTTAAATGAATCCATATTAACTAGTAAGATGGAACTAGCACACAGTATCCTTTTTATTTGTGTTCACTCATACTCAAAATAATACAAGTTAGGCCAGACAAAATGTGCACAATATGATATTAAGCATAAACAAAGTCAACTGCGTTCAAAAACCGGAACACTAATTACATTTTGTCCAAAAACGGTGATTTCACCAGGCTTTCTGGAATTACTGAAACCATACTACATCGCACCTAGCTATTTAAAGTTGGTTTTTAATGCGACAAGGTCTTGTTTTAACTTATCACAATTTGATTAATGAGCTATTTGTGACTTTTGAATTAAATCTAACATTCTCCAATACAACAGTACTCCTAATTGCTCCTGTCAGGAATTGGAAGTTTCAACAAGTTTAACTATGCCAGAAAAAGTACACAAATACAAGGATTAACTTTCGCTGTGTAACTATTATAGAGAGGAAATTCAATTCAATATGGAATGTTAGCTCAAATGGTTTTGAAATTGTATCACTTCTCTATATAGTCTTTCCAGCTTTAACTCTTTCCTTGCCCTTCATGTGTATCCTTCCCTTGTCCATACAATATATTGTTTAGCTCGTTTCTAATGATTTATTGAATAGAACAAGAAAAGATCCCTTTCTCCCACACACTGTTGCAAAATCATATTCATGAGATGGGTGATAATCAAATGATATCCATAGGCAGTAAGATCTTAGTTAAGGGGTACCACACTGCCTTTCTATGCAAGGGTATAGAGACCTGTTTTAGTATATTTCAGTTGTGCAACTCAGTGCGTCCTCTCCAAAATGTGAACTTTAGCCTTAATCTGATAACAAAACTCATTCAAGGACAAACAAAAGGAATAAGAGCAAATAAAGTTGTCAGCAAAGGTAAAGTACTTGTAATTATCCTGAGTCATCTTTTGATAAAATCATTAGACTTAGTGGCTGTAAAACATTAGAAATGTTAACCAAAGTGACTTGTCACAATTATTGATGGACATAATGTTACAATGAACACTAAAGGACTATATGTATTGTCCAAAAATGGACAATATGCCTATATTTCTGTGCATATATCAAATAGCCTCATTGAAATTTATTGAGCTTTCCTTCAGTTACAAATGAAAATATTGCTCAGCTTGTAACCATGTGATACTTTGATATAAAAGAGCCTTGTTTAGAGCTCAATGGAAAGAAAGAATTGCTACATATAGAGGCCACCAGCTGGAGTGTTATCCATGCAGAACATCCTGACACGTTTAACAGTACTGAGAGCCTTTTCATAAGTCGAGTTGACGATATTGTAACTTTTGTGTGTTTCATAAGGCGGTATTGTTAATTTCGCTATCGTTGCAGCTCTCAATACTTTTCTGGCGTATCTTGTGTTAGCTCTTGTTAAAAGTAAAATTGAAGTGTATTTCATAACCAATGACGAGAACGTTTTACGATATCGTTTTTAAAAAAAGAAGGTTACGAGACTGATTTTGTATTTCATAACCATTATTTATGGGGACCTTGACCCCTGGTGATAAATTTTTTTTGGGGTTAAAAAAATTCCAAAAACTGAAAGAGAGGGGAGACAATGTATTCCATATAACGTATATAAAATATCATATTAAACCATAATTTTCTGACCATTTTATAGCAGTTTTAGTAAATCATTTTGACTCTGCCATTTTACCGCTCGGGTAGCGCTCTCATAACATTTCCTCCATTTTTACGATATCGTCAATTCTGGTTCCACCCCCAGAGTCAATCAGGTTGCTCAAATCACATTCTTTGTGCGTAGGATGTAGAGGGGTAATCATAGAGGATGGACAATTCTATCAAGATGTAATTGCTGTCAGGATCCTTTCATGCGGCACATCGTTTGAGACCACTTTAGTAGATGCCGAATTCCCATATACTACTAGACCTGTAACACCACCATTTCTGTCTGAGAAGTAAATCTACTTCTCCTCAGCCCCTTGACAGAAATCAGATAGTCAGCCCGCTTTTACCACAATGTCGGTCCAGGCAAGCATCCATAAAGCCAATATGAGCGGACGCTCAGGGCGGTGACAATTTTGGTCCTTTGGCAGTCAAGTGTAGCCATGCGTGAAGGATATTGATTTTTCTCTTGGTGCTCCTTGAATGACCTGTAGGAGATGCCTTTGCACCTTCAGGGGCTTTGCGCACATGTCTGTGGGGTTGTAACCTTGGTGACAGGTATTGACCTGGCTACCAGGATGTTTGATGATAGGCTTGAGGGTAGGGTGAGGCTACAAAAGGGGGTAGGTGGGTGTTAGATAGGTCGGAGTAGGATAAGGCAGGGAATAAGGCTTGAAAGGTAATCCATGACCATCAATATCCTTCATTCTCTTTCCCAATGAGCATACAAAACATTTGCTGTGTAACAGTTTTGAGCTTAATTGCTTTATAATTTTATAGTTTTATCAGACCTCCTGAAAGATTGGTCAATGCAATAAAAACCAAAACAATAATTACCATCATGCCACTAGCTGCTCTTTTTGCTGGTACTAAGATCAACCATAACACAAACTTACTTTCGAAACTCCCATCTACCTCATCTTTTTTTTTACATAGTGGAGTCAAAGCATTTGTATGATGGATAGATGTATACAATTATTAACACAGACTCTTATATCAATAAATGACAAATTGTTATATTGTATGAGATTAAGATCACAATGGTAAAGGGAAAGCTCTGAAATTAGGGGAAATGAATTAAGATGTGTAGTATATATATACAAAACGGGTAGGAAGGGCCGACAGATGGTAAGGCAGGACATCCTTATAAATAACCAGTCTATACGAAAAGTTTTTCACCTTGCAGGACATTCGGTCCTGCAGATTTTTTATTCAGCAGGCCCGGCTTAATATCTGCAGTCCCGTATACCTGGGGAAATGAAATGTTTGAATTTAGAGACGTAGTATAAGATGAGAATTTATATAGAGGTTACTGGTATATTTGAATAATTTCAATAAACATAATTTTGTGTTATTTTTCTACAAAATATTCAGGCTTTCTAGTTTACTCTCTAGAAACCTTAATAATGGTCCAATTCACAAGCCGTAAAAACTGGCATGTAGCCCAGGGGAGTAGCTAGCCATTGGGGCCGGCAAACATAGTCTTTCTGCCGGACCAGCAGGCTTTTAGACGGCTATAGCCGGTGTCCAGCAGGTTTTCGTATAGACTGAATAACCAGTATGATGTATAATCTTTTTTCCAGGTTTCATTTCCCTAGAGATTCTGGCATCCAATATATACAGTCGCCCTCATCTTTAGTCACCATGCCTGTTGTGGTTTATAATAATAGACACCCTCGGTTCCCTTCATAATGTCTCATCCCTCTTCCCTAACCTAATACCCTCAACCACCCCTTCTCAGCCAATCAGGCTGCTTTATTGGTCTCTACAGTATCACTGTCTACAGTTAAGTTGCTGTTATTAATGACGCTGTGGCGTTATACCTCAACCCTTGGGACCTAGCTCTAGTTTAACACTGTTATGTGTATATACATGGCACCAACGGGACTAGCGCATTAGGCTATGGGGGCAGCCATCTTGGTTCAGAGCGTCACATTGTGGTTAGGCCCCCGACTACAAAGCAGTGCATCATGGGACAATTTCTTCTCAGCCCCTTTGTTCAAGGTGTGAGGAGAGGGGATTAGCCTGATAATGAGATGGAGTTGAGCCCCCGACTACCTCAGGTACCAGGATGTGCTAGTCCCGTATAGGCTACTGGATGTAGTATATCAGGCCTGTGTAGTCACATGGTGTATTTCTTCCAGATGCACCCTTTTTTGGTATAATAGTTTTGGTAATGTGGTATACACGAAGAATAAGTTAGTTAATTTAGCTATGAATAAATCCATAATAAAGCTTCAGTGCTATCTTACTGTTTTATTGCAGTATTACTATCTGTAAAGCGTTTCACACCGATTTGTTTACTCTCTATCCAATTTTTGCCTTGCCAAGTGCTTTAATGAGTACATAATGCATTAGGGCCTCATCAACCATGCACTGGAAAGTAGTCAACCTGGCCCCATTTTATCAGTGTATCATCCCAACATTTAGAAGTTTAATAAGTAAAGTTTTGACAAGGTGTAGAGCAGGAATAGGTAAATGCAATTTTGAAACAACCTTTCCTCAAAATTCGATTTTTCATATCTTTAGGTCCTATCTAATGTACACATAATATCCCAGGCACTATACTTGCTAAAATGGCAGCCTTAAAGAAATTACTACATGCTTCAATTCTGGAATGGATTTGTTTCGTTTTGAAAAAATCTCTTTGTATGAAGAACAATAGGATCGGCAACATGCCTGAATGCAGCACATACCGTTAATTTACAAGCATTATATGCATGTATCATCACATTGAAAGAGCTTAGTGTATCAGACCAATATTCTTGCTTCCAACTTCCATGAGGCCATATGAGCCATATGAGCCCATCTTTTTAATACCAATATTCACACAAGGAGGCAGCACCAGCTGTCCCCAGTCTTGTAGCACTAGCTGCTGCTACCCACCGAGGTCAATCAACTCATTGTAGGGATACAGCTATCGTTATCCTACAGTGAACAATGAAGATGGGAATTTGTTCAATTGGATTCAAGTCTAGAGGAAAATCTGCAAGGGGAGTATAATGTCTCTGCTGTAGATTTAAGCCCCACAGAGAGGCCTCCTTAACACTCCCTCTGCTACAGAATGGCATTCACTTTTTCATTCAATGGAGTCTCAGGCTGACATTTCCAGACCCTTGCTTTTAAAACATCGCACGTTTAAAATACAACATTACCCTACCTATCACCATGGCAACCCGATTCCACCCCTTTAGGGGTGAACATTTTCTGTGTGCTCTGCACGAAATCTCACTGACCCCCCCCCCCCCGCCCCTTGTTGTTTCAAAATTGAGCACTCCAATAGTTATGATGATACAAAACCGACGATTGGGCATCTAATGTTTTATTTACAGCTAAAAATACATTAATCCCTGGTACGGCTTCATCTTATCTGCTAATGGCCATGGTTCTATCAATGATTAGAAAAGCGACTATAATGTAATTACATGTTAAACCCTTACAGCATGAATAATGATATCAGTGTATTATTTTAAAGTGTGTGTACACAGATATACAGAAGCATGATGGTTATTACAAGAGTCAACTTTTACAACTGCATACATTGCTGTCTATTTACACACTTGTTGTCAGGAATGTTATTGGTGTTGTTTAATATTAAATTAGAAAAAATAACAAATAATTAGTAGGTCCCTTTGAAATCCTTGCAATCCGATCCACCTTCTAAACCTTTACAAGGTACTTTTAACTTCTGTTAGCTTATGACATGTGTATTTCTTTTTTTTGCAGATATATGCTTGAAATACTTAAGTCAAACTTCAGCAGCTTATTATTACTGAATCCTGATTAGTATGTGAGAACATACAAATAAAATCAGTGTGCTAATGCCATACAGTCAATGCGGTGCTCTTTGGGAAGCTGCTTCAAGACATTACAGGGTAATTAAGTCACAAGAAGCTGCCAAAAACGAGTTCCAGACTTCTGTTGATGAACAAATTATCTGGGTCCATTTTCCTCCTGATGGCACAGAAAGTCTCCCACTCTGGGTACATGGCCTGAAACTGCTCTGCCGTCTGTCCGTGGTCCTGCAGATAAAAGAGAGACTTGATCAGAATAATAAAAAGAAATCGAGCATTTTGGGAGTCTTCTTATTTGAGAAAAGGGTTGATGGTCACGCGGAGACAACCCCACCCATTTGTGTATTACAATCATATATATACTGTGATGATAGGCCATACACTCAAAAAGTAAACTTGTCTCTAGACTCTTCAAAGTGATGAACATAGAATAAAAGATTTAAAAACGTGTTTAAGTGACAAGGAACCTGGTGTTCTAGCTGGAGATAAAAGACCCACTTGGCATGTGCCAGCCCAAAACCCGACATTTGCCCACTCCAGATTCTATTTGTGGGATGGTAACCTGATAGGAAAGACAACTTTTGAATTGTTTATTTTATGACCGTCACTTAGACGAGTCTAGAGACAAGTTTATTCTTTCAGTGTAAGTTCAAGTAGAGGGCCAGTCCAATATATCTTTGAGTGATAAGTAGATGGATGGGATATAAGGAACTACAATCAAAACCTCATTAACCCTTACATGACATCATAGCATTTTAATGCAGTGACTCTCCAGTACTGCAAATATGCATCTTGCAGACCGCACAGGGTTGGTTTGTTGCCAAAACCCTGACATGATACACCACTGAGGTTGTTACACCCCATCAGTGCTTACACTGAAAATCCATAGGTTGAAAGGGTTAGTCAGTACAGACTATCCTAGGTTGGTCATATGAGTGTTAGTCATAATGGCAAAGTTATATTCAAAAATGACCGAGGGGTCAGTCAGTAGTGGCAAACAAAGGTTCATCATTGGTGTGTTTTATTTGTATACCACTAGTTGGGGCCACCTGTCATGACCACTCAGTGGCTCCCCCTGAAAAAAAAACTTAGGTGGGTTGGTCAGTACTGACAATAATACCTGACCTAGGTTGGTTGTATAGGGAGCCAAAACATGACTAACTAGGCTAGGCACTAGTGACTGAGAGGGTTGGGCGTATAGGGAGCCTAGAAATATCAGTGTAGATGACATCTTGTTATACCAACCTGATGTTGGTCTCTACTTTTATTTTGTGGTGAATTTGATTAATAAGAACTCTCACTAATCTTTCTTCTTACCTTCGCCCAGTGCGGACGGCCGTGGTACTTCTTCATAATCTGCTCATACTTTTTGAAGTAACCCTGGTGCTCTACTGTACGTCCGTACGGTCTGTAAACAAAGGATAATAACATCAGGTTTATAGGTGCGGACCACCAAATTTGACATGGCGACATAGCTATTTCTTAAAATCGACAATCGACATGAGGCCTAGTGACATGTGACATGGGGGTAAAAAACATAGTGACAGGCGACATGAGCAATTTTCAAAATCGACATAGGACATGGGCATTATTAAGCGACATGGCCATTTTTTAAGAGCAACATTCGACATAAGGACCCCCCATCAAGACCCCTAGGTTTGTGTCATCATACTATTGCAATATTGTAAATTGTAAAGTAAATGATTTGGACCCCTTTAGTGCATCATGGTAAGAAATTACGAACACTTAACTTTGAAACAATATACGGGCTCTAAGTATGTACCTTTTACCCTTTAGGGCCGAGCATCAACTATAGTTGATGCCGTGGCTGGCCAAGCATCGACTATAGTCGATGCCATAGGGGGCCGAACATTGACTATAGTCATCATAACTCTATGGGATTTACCAAAGGCTCGGCCCAGTGAAAGTTCCTGTTAAAAGGTCTCGGCCCAATCACCAGGAAATAATCTTTTTGGTCGGCCCTAAACGGTTAATAAGATGTAAGTACATGTGAACCTGTCGTCCACTGGCCGATAGAATGATCGGTTTGCATTTATCTTTTTTAAAGTGCTTTATATAACAGCAGTGAAGTTGACCAACACCATTTCATAGGCCAGTGGACGCCGGGCACAGGACGCTACTAAAGCTGGGCCATCAGCGAATAAGTTCAGCATTTACCATACATGGACTAAAATAACAGTTCCACCAGAGGGCAGCAGTGTTTGGACAGGGAACCATGAGCATTGTCCAGCTACAACATATTCACCCTATCTTTTGCCTGTAAGAGCTGAGCTCCCAGCCCTTAAGAGCCCTCTTGTGAATCAAAACTGAACTATATCCAAAAGTGCTTTCGACCTCACTTCAACCATGACAATCAAGCTTTAAGATAGTGCATAGACAGATGAAGATAACATTTTGTCTTTACACATTGATACTATTCCTTAATATGACCATGCTTAAAGTGACATGGTCCGATATTTTCATTTTTTAAATCCTGCTTAAACTTGGTTCAAATGTTAGTACTGTGTCATATTTGGAGGAGATTGCCCAATAAAATGTCATCTATGGGCAATAAGAGCCCAATCAAATGTTCCGATGTGGCCCAAGAATAGCATTTTACAGTGCATTTTCAAATGGGGAATTATAGCTTGAACTCCAACACTAGTAAATTGAGCTATACTGTGATAGTTATCCAAATTCTAAGCTGAATTATTGGGAATAAGATTTAATAAAGTAGTTAGCACATGAAATATGGCCATGCATAGGGAACATTCTGGTTCATTTTTAATGAAATTGATTTTTGAGCGCTAATCATCAGACCATGTCACTTTAAAACCACACCTACCTAAACGAGAGTACATTGATGTAGCAGACATCTCTTCCCGTGGCAGGACTCAGCATTAAGTCGTCTCCCTTCACAAACCTCACCTCCACGGGGAAGTGTGCGGGGATGCCGCCCCCCTCCACCACCGCCCGTAACTCACGCAGCACCGCTCCTGTGTGCTCCCTGTCAAGGAAGCAGGGTAGTTTTGGTTTCATTTTAAGGCTGTGTCTCATGAGATCAGGCCATTGTGAACGTCTTTGACAGGGTGCGAGCTTTGACCGGGTACCAGCTTTGTCAGGGTGCCATCTTTGACCAGGTGCCAGCTTTGATGAAACTTGATTTCTATCTCTTTTTTTACATGTATAAGCTGTTTAAAAAATATGATGTCAGTGGTTATATAATAATTGTAAGCCTTCTGCTGTTGTTACGCAGCCCCTTTTTTAAATATTTCCCTTCTATCCGGTCAAAGTTTGCACACAGTAAAATCTGGCATCCGGTCAAAGCTGGCACCCAGTCAAAGACAAAAACATTTGCCTGATCTCATGATCTAAAAATAGTATTATGGGTAAGAGCGTTCATCATAGCCTTAAGCATCATGATACATCAGTAAATCCCTGGCAGGTTACTGTATCCATGCATTCTGACGATAAAGGGTATAGAAATAGATAATGTGGTTCCAACAGGGTTACATCAATCATCAGAATCAGAGCGGGGGGGGATATATTGTTTCAGCTAGGATAACAACGACCAAATTCCTTTGCAATTATTTGGTATAGTTTTAGCCATTCTTATTCAGTTCGCTGGTGGCTCAGTCTCATGAGTTTGTAACATTTCAAACGTCTTTGACCGGTGCCGTCTTTGACCGGAGCCGTCTTTGACCGGAGCCGTCTTTGACCGGGTATGTGATTAAAATGAAGAAAAAAGTAGTGTATAATAAAGAAATGGGTAAATATTTTGTATAATATGTTATAACACATCATTTCGAGGCATTATCTAAAATTGATATATTTCATAAATTTATGTTACTGGCTCAGTCTCATGAGTTTGTAACAGTTGAAACGTCTTTGACCGGCGTCGTCTTTGACCTGTGACGTCTTTGACCTGCTGAAGAAAAAAAGCTCAAAAGGAACCCTTAATATGTGCATTAAAATAATTTTTTTTAATTGGGTAAAACAACCATAGACTGTTTATTACATGAAGAAGTTGAAGCTTAAATTTCTTTGCTATATACTACTTTTTTCTTCATTTTAATCACATACCCGGTCAAAGACGCCACCGGTCAAAGACGCCACCGGTCAAAGACGCCACCGGTCAAAGACGCCACCGGTCAAAGACGTTTGAAATGTTACAAACTCATGAGACTGAGCCTGGTATTTGATGGAAGTTACAAATCTGATGTTATATTTAAACATTTGAGGGCAACAGAGTGCTTACGTGTCTTCTTCACTTTGTTGCTATGACAAAGCGCATAACAAAGAAACATATACTTCTTAAAGGACTACATTGAAAATCAGCATGTGAGGTGGGTGGGGGGCTGATATCGATCTTCTTGTTGAACCGATCAAGGACAATGAAGACCTTTGCAATCTATTGTATGTAGCTAAACGCATTATCATTGATTTGGGGTTTATTTGATGCTACCCAAGCGCCTAATTGTCTTATAAACCTGTTTTAAAAACGTCTTAAACATGTTTTAAAAAATGTATCAGGCACATTAGTCACAAGTTTACTGACTTGTAAAGTGTTGATGTTCATACTGTTCCTTACATTGTTTTACCTATATTGTAATATTAATTGTTACCGATACTAATAAAACCTACGAGGGAATACTATCAATTGTACATATCACCAGAAATTTACCATTTGTTGATACTTGGTCATCATGGAAACCAACTGTGATCATTTATAGTACCTCAGTCAACTGTATATTCATTATAAGCATCTTTGCCTGATGAAGATTCAAAGACTAACTGAAAAATAGCAACATAAGATCAAATCGACAAAAAAAACTCCAAAAAATGTCTACAAAAAATAAGACTTCAAATAAAAACTGAAAAATAAATTCCTTGTGTTAGGTTTTGTGTGACATAATTATTTATTACATTGATGTAACTGCCTTATTCAATTTCAGTGTTTGGAATTTACATATTCAGTGACATTCAATTGAAAATAACTGTGACCGCTTACCATATTAAAGCTCTTATTGTCCATGGATTGTTACCCATCCTCTTTACATCATCACATTATGCATCAAAATCTATTTCTGCTTTACTATACTCAATCAACCTGAATTACTGTCTTCATCTTTCAACAGAATTTACTATCATTTGGATTATTAGTGGCGGCTTATGCATGGAGGATATATGTGCCTCTACATGGGAAAAAATCGACACAGGCGACACGGTGACACGGCCGTTTTAGGCCGTTTTAAAAATCGACGGACACGGGTAAATTAGGGTTAAAAATCGACCCACAGAGATTTCTCTCTAAGCTCTCATATGCCTAAAAATCGACACGATGATACAGTCCTTTTGCTAAAAATCGACACAGCGACATGGTCAATATTGTGGGTACCCATGTAGAGGCACATATATCGTCAATGCTATACAATGTCATGTTAATTCAATCGATGACAACATATTTACTAAGATATTGCCAAAAAAAAAGGGGTGTTTCAGGTAACCCGACCCTAGATTCCAAAAAGGGCCGACCCCCCCCCCCTTTGGAACAATCATTCAAATTTATGCACATGCACTATCCGGATAGGCTGCGTGACAGTTCTTAGTCACGGACACATCTCGTTATCTCCTTATCTTAGGCCACTCAAAAAAAATCTTGTTTCTCATCACCCAGCACTGAAAAATATGAAATCTTTTTTATTTTATTTTTTTCACTGAGGGGCCAAAATGTATAGGAGAATGTAGACTTTTCATGAACAAATTGCATACTTTAGTATTTAAGCACTCATTGAGTCTGATTTAAAGAAGTTGGAAAATGTAAGATATTCCTAGGGCACTGCATAACTGACAGTATAAGCTTTAATTTGATAGCAAATATGACAATTTTTCTGAATATTTAACACATTTCTTCATTAAAAATGTATAAAATTTTAAAAAAGTTTTCCCAAGATCATGATTTTCATGATGCGCGCGGTGATGAGAAACCAGATTTTTTTTTGAGTTGCCTAAGGTATCACTATTTTACGAAAGTAAGACGCATCTGATTGTCGGCTAGTGTCTAATCAGGATCCTGTCTTCCCTGATAAGAACACTGAGAAAGTTGTTGACTATACGGTTATTATCGGTATTGATGAGTGACTGAGATAACAAGGATACATACAGCGTGGCACTTGAACTTGTCTTAACAAGATCTGGTCATTTATATAACTGATAAACGTGAATCATGAGATATCCAGACTCAACCCATTGTTTACAGGTTAAGGGGGGTCATACCCAGTGGGCACAAAATTCAGTCCAGCGTTGAATCAACATTGCATCAACATTGAATCAACATTGACAACCATTTAACAATGTTGATTCAATATTCTGTGCCCATTGGGTAGTGGGAGAGAGGCGGGAGGTGCATGTGGGGGGTGGAAGGGGAGCTGGCATTTTTTTCCCAATTTTGGAGATTTTGTTTTAATTTGAAATTGTTTTTGTTATGGTTTTTCAATTCAATTCCGACCTACCCACCCTAGAAATTCTGACCATGTTGCCTGAAACACACCTTTTAGGGGCCTAATTCTGGTGATAGCCTACCGTGGGAAGGCCCATTCCTCCACATACTGCTTAAAGAGGCATTCGTAGTTAAAGACGTTGTAGCTCTTGTCGGCCTGCTGTCGGGTGGCGGAGTACCTCAGGCGGTAGAACAGGCGGTTTATGTACGGCACCAGACCTCCGCAGGACGCACTGTCAATAGTGGATTAGGTTTATTATGTTTAACCTGGGTTAACGTGCCTCAATATTGTTATTATTGATCATAATTGATAGATAAATTGTGTTCATCGGCATTCTACTATCGTATATTAACAAATTAATAAAGAAACAGTGTCAAAAGGGAGTCCAGGCTGCCTCCAGAATGACTCCCCCCCAGTGGGGAAAGAACATTGAATCAACATTGAAAAATGGTTCTCAATGTTGATTCAATGTTGATTCAACGTTAATTCAACGTTGAACTGAATATTGTGCCCACTGGGCCTCTTTAAGGGAGTCCAGGTCGCCTAAGGGAGCCTGAGTGACTCGCTGGCTGACCTAAGGGAGTCACCTGGGAGAGTCATATGACCCAGAGAGCTATTTGACTCCCCGGGGTGACTCCCTTAGGTCAGCCAGAGAGTCACCTAGGCTTCCTTAGGCAACCTGGACTCCCCTAGAGAGGGGAGTCATTTAGGAGGCAGCCTGAACTCCCTTTTGATGCTGTTTCTTTTCTCTGTGTGCCTTGGTAAGCTACTCATCAAGACTGTAAGAATACACCAGGAAAACTAAGGGCACATTCATGAAATCACTTAACACTCGTGAAGGATTATCAAATAAACAAAACCAGTTGACTAACGCTATCCAGTAAAGTAGTTGTAGCAGGTGGAATCCTATACCGTAGTCCCAAAACCAACTAGCCTTCTCATCTCTTAGTTCCTGTTATGGACATCAAATATTGTCAACAAAATACAGAAACTACTCATAACGAACAAATTAATTTGAGAGACAAAGTTGTATTCCATGGTAGATGATGCCTTATCTTTTCGAAATGCAAGATCTCCTATGCTTAAGCACTGAAGCGGCGTATTCAATGCCCTCTGTTGAATACAATGTGGCCGTATTCAATCGGTTAGGAGAAGATTGTCTTTCCTTCATTTATTGGCTTCAAATAAAAAAATATACACAAATGCAAACTACATTGATACCGCCTCTGATGTATTTCACTCATTAGGGCTGGGGCATATCCCACTTAGCCTACAGCTTCGTGGGATATGGCCCCAGTCCCAACTCATGAAATACAACAGAGATGGTATTAATGGGCGTTGGAATTTGTCTATTCTTGCACGATGCATGATACTTGCACGATGCATGATACTTGCACGATGCATGATACTTGCACGATGCATGACACTTGCACGATGCATGACACTTGCACGATGCATGATACTTGCATGATGCATGATACTTGCATGATGCATGAATGAAGCCTTCCTGCCAGGGATATATATGGAAACCACAGAGAAAGTTAACACAAATGGTGAAATGAATTGCTTCTATTTTGAGACCAGGTAAATGACTATTTGTTTGAAAACCAGGATGGCTGCTTTGCTATTATACTTGTATTATATCGGGGCGTTTTGAGTTAGCATAGTTGGTGTAACCTTCTTTTCTTTCTGTCTGGAGGTCTGGTTCACTTGAACCTCTCCATACGGGAACCAGTTAAACCGGAAGTAGTCAGACGCCTCCAAATACTCGTCTAGGTTGTCAAGAACCTGTGTAAAGACGAAAATAAACATGTCCATTCATTCTGTTGAAGGGAGATGGTAAGAACGAGAGGACAAGAGGACTTTATTCACTGGCAATACCGTTTAGTAAAACGGTCATCTAAATGTAACAGAAAAAAAGGTTTCTTTCAGGTAACATGGTATGAAAATCAGGGTCGGTAGGTCGGATTTTTCTTTTTTTTTACCCTTTTTCTTTTACAGTCCCTCTTCAATACCATAAAAAGGTGTAAAAATGGAGAAAAAAAACAAAAAAACTTGTAAACATAAAATTGACCGAAAAAAGTGTAAGAATATGAAAATTTCTTCAAAATTGCACAAAAAAAGTAGGGTCGGCCCTGTATTGATAGGGTCGGCCGGGTTACCTGAAACAAACCTTTTCCTTCTTTTTGGCCTGACATGAAATAAGAAATTCAGCTCCACTGAGCCCCCTCTCCACTCCCAAAAGAAAGAAACATTCCTACCCGGTAAAACCTGGTGACGTTGACAGACTTACCTTGACATCAGATGGCAACTGATGTCAAAGCTTGCTTGAAAGGATGATTAGTGATTCATTTCAAGTGTTAATGTGGTTGATGCCAACCATGAATTTAAGCTTAGACCTGCATAGTGTGTCAATGTGCTTGCAAGTCAACAATAAAAAACGTTATACAACATTATGCTACGTTACTCTATGGCTCGTCATTGTGGCAAAACGTTAGATAACTTTAAACGTTATTTTGACGTAAAAGAACGTATATTTGTTAGATGGTTATGATCTTTGCTCTCTTGATGCATGGATGTATCCCAGGTGCACTGATATTCCTAGGCTCCCTATACAACCGATCTCTCAGTCACTAGTGCCTAACCTGGTTATTCATTTGTTGACTCCCTATACGACCAACCTAGCTAATTATTGTCAGGTTGGTCAGTACTGACCAACCCACCTTAATCTTTTTATTTCCAGGGGGAGCCACCGAGTGGTGATCAAGGTATCTTACTGGTGGCCCCAACTAGTGGTATAAAAATACAACACACCAATGATGAACCTAGGTTAGCCACTACTGACTGACCCCTTGGTCATTTTTGAATATAACTTTGCCATTGTGACTAACACTCATATGACCAACCTAGGATAGTCTGTACTGACCCTTTCAACCTACCGATTTTCAGTGTGAGCCTGCTGAAACCGGACATGGTTGATACAATACCAACAAACTAATGCAGCCTCAGCCGGTCTATCCGCAGGGCTGCACTCAGGAATAAATCATGACAACAAATGTCATAGCCCACTACATGGGCTCCCCCTGGAAATTAAAAGACGAAGGTGGGTTGATCAGTACTGACCAACCTGACAATAATAACTTACCTAGGTTGGTTGTATAGGGAGCCAAAAAATGACTCACTAGGTTAGGCACTAGTGACTGAGTTATTGGTCGTAAAGGGAGCCTAGGAATATCAGTGTAAAGCACCATGGCACCTTTAAAAGGCTAAGATCCTCACCTCGTCCAGGGTGGTAGGTGAGAGTGTCTGGTGGAGGTAGAAGAGCGGCTCACACTGTAGGGTGACTGTTAGCAGCACACCCAGGCACCCCATACTGAGGCATGCAGCGCGGAACAGCTGCTCATCTGAGGCACGCGACACTACCATCACCTCCCCATCAGCTTGCATCAACTCCAGCTCAGTTACCTGTTAAAGAGGGTAATTGTGTAATATTAGTATAAGTGCTTACTCTTATTGTCTTATGCATTTGATTTTAGCTGGATCTAGTAATCAGATACCTTTCTGAAAAATATCAGTTATTTCATTCTATTTTGTCACATTCGCTTCAGTAATTTTCTCAAAAATGTATACAGTGAGAACATTGTATTCGATAGTATTAATTGTATGTATGGCTACCGTAAATTCTCACGTACTACCCGCGGGTTGTACGCGAATCAAACCCAGCTTTCATTTGATACCAAACATGCCTATATAGGGTGCGGGTTATGCGAGGGTTTTTATTACTATAGAACAGTACTAAAATCGAGATTTTCATATCCAAAAATGGGTTATAGGATTCTCTTGAGTTGGGGGTGCGGGTTATATGCGAGATGTGGGTAATACGAGGGAATTTACGGTAGTTGTGTTTGCTTACATAGTTTGGCAGTGACTTGTATTTGGAGCCTGTGCTGTGGGTTCCTGTACTAACAGCGCCCCCTATGGTAGCGTCATGGAGGGACCCAAGCCTGTAATAAAGGAAGTTTATAAACTGACAAAGGTTCATGAGAGCTATTCAGGACTGAAGGTTATCTCAAAAGAACCCGAGCAAAAGAATCTTCAATGGTGAAAAATTGAGTGTTCCTTTTAATTTTTTTGAAATACGAGCATTACTATGCTTAACTATAGTAAGGGCCGTATCCAATGCCCCCCCATTGAATACAACGTGGCCGTATTCAATGGGCTAAGAAAAATCAAATGCTTCAAATAAATAGACAAATGTGCACGAGTTTCAGTCTGTTGGCTGGGTTATTTCACGAGTTGACCTTGGGCCGTATTTCACGAGGCTGTAGGCCGAGTGAAATGCGGCCCAAGGGTCAACAAGTGAAATAACCAGGCCAACAGACTTAAATAAGTGTACCTTTGTGTTTATTTTTTATGATTTTCGATTGAATATAGCAAAATTATGATAGGGGGGGCCTACAACAGCTTATTTCTATCCCGTTTCTGCGCCGTTCAAAGGTAAACAAACCGCCATTTTGATGACGTCACAGGGCCGTGAAATACGGCCATGGGTTATTTCACGGGGGGGTGTAATACGGCCTTCCTTGGTTAAGTCAATGGGACTGCTGTATTTCATAAAAAATAAAAGAATAAATGCAAATGCCAACTTCATTGATACCTCTCTGCCGTATTTCACTCATAGGGGCCATATCCCTCTCAGCCTGCGGCTTCATGGGATATGGCCCTAGCCCCCAATCATGAAATGCGGCAGAGACAGTATCAAAGAGCGTTGGCATTTGTCTATGTATTCATTTCATGTAACTCCATCTTAAAAAACTAAAACCACTTTCAAGATGATAAAATGCAACCATATATACATATGCTAAACAATAATTGTTCCAATGTTTAACCCTAAATCTGATGAATCAATAAACTGTGAATAAGTAAGGGAACGATCAAATCGCCTATCAGCTCTTAATTTATGAATTTGATAAATCAATTGTTGTTGATCTAGATAATCAAACGCAACGGTTTCTGTAATAAAAAGGTGTTTTAAGTTAATTAGGTACTGAAGAGTGTCCTTACACAGTTATAGAGAGCCCCTCGGCCTCCAGCTGTACATTGAGTTCCTGCACCAAGGCACCAGCCTCCACCTTAACCAGACACTTCTCGTGGTCAACCTGCAATTGTAATCAACAAGGTACAATATTTTCCTCATTAGTATCCCAAGTGAGTGTATACATACTCCTGTCCATTCGCGTCTCCGTGAATTTTTTTTTGATATGCAGAACATTTGGTCCTGCAGATCTTTTATTTTGCAGGACCAGCTTACATTTTTCAGGCCCAGATACCTGAGGGCACTTTTCATAACTCATAGAAAAAAGATGTATAAAACAAGAATTTACATTAAATGAATACAGTTTTCCTGTATATTCCCATTGAAGCGTTGCATCACGTACAATTTAGAGTAATGTTATTCAAGATATTCATGCAAAAAAAGTTTTCTCTCTAGAAACCTTAATAATGGTCCGATTCACAAGCTGTAAAAACTGAGATGTAGCCAAGGATCCAGCAGGTCATTTAGTCCAGCTGGTCCAGCAGCCTTTCTGCTGGCTATAGCCAGTGTCCGGCACATTTTCACAGAGACTGCCCTTCCTGAACAAGAATAAGAACCAGCACCCTGGGTCTTTATAGGGGAGGTGGGAGTTTAAACTAGGTCAAGAATAATCTCATTGCTGAAGGATTCACAAAGGGTTTATAAGTGTTACAGTTTGGTTTAGACATGCCTATTGGACTTACGTGTAGGACTTTATTCATGCTGGTTGTCACTATAAGGTAGTCATCTGTGAACTGAACGTCAGCCGGAGACTGACCCCGCCCACAGGTCCGCACTTTACATTTGTCAGCCTTAGCCATGCGCAGTATCTGAAGAAAATATTATAAGTATTATGCATCTCACATTTCTTGTCATGGTTATACCAATACAGAATATATATCATATAACCTGCTTTTTTATATCACGAGAAGCATTTTACAAACGAGATGCATATACCACGCCAGTCTTAATCAATAGAATATGCATCTAACAATAGTTGACCTACTTAGGAAATGATTCGAGATCCTGGGTAGTTCTAATGAGATAGGTTGGTCACTGATTAGCAGGATATCCTTTAACCGATTCAGATATTATATTTTCTCGTATAGCAAATAATGACTTACCTCGGCCACCTGGTGGCGCGTGGTCGGGTAGAAGTACCGTGTGGGGGTGCAGCTGTAGGACTCGGCCCAGTTCGTGAACGTCCTCCCCGTGCCGGTCTCCATCTGAACAATGGGATAACATAGGCTGAGGAGGTCAGTGAGGTCTTCACTGTAAAATTTACAGTGAAGACCTCCTCAGCCTATGTTATAGTTAGTGTAGGTACATAGTAGAATCTACTGTAGAATGGATTTACAGTAGAATTTACTGTAGATTTACAGTAGATTCTACTGTTTACCTACAATAAACTGTACACCTCTCGTAGAAGCTATCATACACCTACAGAAATGGCAACCAACCTTTTACAGTGTTTTATTTCATGGTAAAAACAGTCATCGCTATGTTAAACCTCTAGAGGGCCATTCCGAGGGGGTGTGAATTAGCCCACAGGCATACTTTATGCTCTGGCCATATTGCACGGTCACGTGACCCTTTGGAAATCCAAAATGGTGATACCCTGAGTGTCACTCAAAAGCCTCGAAAATGGTTACTCCCAAGCTGGCACCACCTCTGCCTCTATTCCTGAGCATCATCGCAGGCTCCAAAGCTTGCTGGTGAAAGTAGTTCTGATACTCCTCATGCTGTAATATTGAAAATGTGGCTGGGTACCGCAGAAGGATCCCCCACACACTCAAAAAGTAAACTTATCTCCAGACTCTTCCAAGTGACGGTCATAAAATAAACAAGTTAAAAACTTGTCTAAGTGGCAAGGAAGCGGGTCTTCTAACTAGAAATAAAAGACGCACTTGGCATGTGCCAGTCCAAAACCCGACTTTTGCCAGCTCCAGATTCTATTTGTGGGATGGTTACCTGATAGGTTAGACAACATTTGACTCGTTTATTTTATGACCGTCACTTAGACTAGTCTGGAGACAAGTTTACTTTTTCGGTGCAGCCAATATACAGGGAAGGTGATGGCGGCTATGGCCCCTCAGATACCAGTGATGTTGCTAGGGAGCGTCTGAGGAGGAGCTGGTGCCAGCTTGTGGTTACTCGGTGCATACCTTGGGCCTTTTGCAGAATGTCCAGTAACCTGCTTGTGGAGTAACCACTGTCTCAGCCACTTGGACTTCACCCTCATCTGGCCCCACCAGCAAGCTGTGGTTGAAGCTCTGGTGGAAGTGTTATTTTTGTCCATGTATGGAAAATGCTGAAGCTATTCCCTGACCGCCCAGCTTTAACGAATCATGGCCTTGGTCGTTATGATGCACGATTGCAGCCCCAGTGTGTTTAACTACTGCACCCATGCATCATACCGACTCCATAGGGTTGATACCATCTTTAGTGGTCAGCATGATGCATGAATGCAGCCCTCGCTAGTAAAGCATTAAGGCATCATGCTGATCTACTGTCACCATGCACCAGCACAGCACCGGCAGAGCCGGGAGTGCGGTCTCATTCAAACCCTGTGGAGTATTACACTGTTCTAAGATGAAAAAGCAACCGGGGCCAGACCTGCCCAAATAGACTAATTTGAGGTCACTGATAAAATGATGGTGAAAAGTGCACCATAAGTCTCAGTTTCAAGATATTTCAACCATCATTTTTTGTTGCTCTTTTACTAGATATATGGTATAACCAACATGTAGAAGGGACAGCAGCCATGAAAATATTTCAATTTTGTCTCCCTGGCAGAGAAAACACCACCCTGAACCCTATTCAAGGATAAGAAATCATTAGAAACAGAATTCTACACTTTCAAGGCATTTTTCTACTTTTAGATTAGATAGTGTATGCATATGTAAGAACTAGCCAGCGATACAAAAAGAGACCATGTGAATATCTTAAAACTGTGACTTACCACACAATTTTAAGTGTTATTTTGGAATTCCCCAGGTACATATAAGAATAAATGTGTCTAGTCCCGGGTTTTTTCAACTTTTGAAAATGTGTGGAACAGTGTTATCAAACCCGTTGTGTTTCCATGATGCCTTCATGGAGTATCAGTGAGTTACTTTCTGGTGAATGTATCATGCCAATAACAAAAACATACTGCTCTAGTATCATGTTCAAGAGTTTTGTCTATCTATTATCTTATGTTATCTGGTTCTTGATATCGTATTGTTGCTACAATCAATGTCTTCAATCTTAACCCTTATGAGGCGGCATAGTGCTTTAATGCACTGTGGTCTTTTTTTGGGAGGAATGTATAACCCACTAGCTCACTGGTACTTCATCCATGCATCAGGCCGGTTGTACACAAGCTGATACACTTAGGGTTGGTATAATGTCCTGAACAAATGCTATAGAGTAGTCTATTAATGTGTACAACATTGCACTGAAAATCCATAGGTTGAAAGGGTTTGTCAGTACAGACCATCCGAGGTCCGTTGTATGTGTGTTAGTCATGATGGCAAAGCTATATTAAAAAATGGATGAGGGGTCAGTCAGTAATGGGTAACCTGGGTTCATCATTGTATTTGTATAACACTAGTTGGTGCCACCTGTAAGATACTATGCTGACCACTCAGTGGCTGACCAATCTGACAATAATGACTTACCTACGTTGGCGGTATAGGGAACAAAAAAATGACTAACTAGGTTAGGTACTAGTGACTGAGAGATTGGTCATATAGGGAGCCTAGGAATATCAGTGTGCCACATTGGGATGACAAATAAACATGAGCTTTAAAGGGTTAAAAACATTCACATCGTTATAAGATCCATTGTATCTTATCGACTTGATGTAGCAAACAATGTAGCAGTGTATGAGAGTTTTATTCTTTAACAATGGCAACATCTCTTTGTGTGTTGTTGTTCTTTTTAGATGTCACATATGGAGACAGTAACATAGTTTGATACAGTGTGTCAATCGCATTAATATCAAGGAGGAGTAAGTTTTGAAGAGCGTAACATGAAGTTTCCATACGCGGCAGTTATTTTATTCGATCTAGGATAATGGCGAATAAAATATCACTATGGCACCCATCACGATATTTACGTATAGAGTTAATGAAGTTTGCTAATCAATCAGAGGCGAACGGATATTGTTAAAATTTGTAGAAAATATACATTGAGTAAAAGTCATTCTTCTATATATTACAAAATGGTTCATGCTCAATAAGAGGCTTATTAAAATGCCTATTTTCCTGGATAGTAATCGGGCATATCGGGTTTGTCAAGTTATTCCCCTGTGTCAGATATTCCGAAGCATCACTAGGACATTCATGATTGTAGAATCAGCATATATTACAAGTGCTTCAGTCTTTACCAAAACACGCCAGACAGTGGCAATGTCCGCCTAAAATAGGCCTGGTCTGGCAGAATGGCAAGTGTAGCAGGGCCAGATGTCCTTCACATTCTGGGCTTTCCAAAACTGAAAGAATTTTTTAAATATTCAAACTAGAACTGAAGTTACAAGTTCGAGACTGCACACTAATATCCTAGGCAAATTAAAACAATTTCTTTGTTTTTTTTGTTCTTATATAAATGCTGTTCTATTCTAAATATTATGCAAAACTTTGATTCTCATATCCAGTCTTGTAGAACTCTATCCGGTCATGCAAAATTGGCAAGCTGCAAGACTGACTGTCATGCCGAAAAAGTTTTCGCGAAGACTGGTGCTTATTGTAGGGGGAAGATGAGATGTCTTACCTGTCCTGATAGTGTCGTCGAAGTGCAGACATGTTAACCATGGACTTGAGTCACGCTCATATCCCTCTCCTAGCCAGGTATCTATATCCTAAAGCATGGTTTCCATTGAAGACGATTTTGGCATCTTATTTCCTTACTTGGCAGTTTGAAGACCACATCCGGAGGTTTCCAAGTGGTTGTTTTGATATTATAAATGGGTAGCTTGATACATTTACTGATTGTTTCGTATAAAAATTAACTCCTAGGGGGTATATTTCTTTCTTAATTATTTGATTAAACAAAGACCACTGTTAGTGACTCTCATGCACAAAATACCAGTGATTTTGCTGTCCCCAGTGAGAACCACATGAACTACAGTACCAAATACCCAATATGTCATCACACTGGGTGACAACCGACCCAATGGTTGGGCACTCTCCATATTTCCTACAGTCATTGCATGTATGTACAAACATCACCTCAAATATGGTACCCCTAATACAAGAGGTGGCTCAACAAACTAGACGGGAAATTCCCCATGAGCCCTTGCCCATGAAATTAATGGCCCCAGAATGGAGCCTTTCCCTTTATACTTGAAATCATGTTTACACATGGCAACAAATATCACAGATGACCATACACTGGAGTGCCCCCTTGTGTATAGTAGGGAAAGCACACATTGATCAATTCAATATTTGGAGAGATTCACAACTTTTGCTAGAAATACCACTGTATACACATGTTAATGCAATGCCTATTAAAGGATTATTTAAAACATTAATTGCAGTGGCATATTCTGGTTTTCTCATATCATTCAAAACCTATGGATGTGGTCTTTAATCATACATCACCGTCTGATTTCCCTTTAGGCGCCAATGTTTAAAAAAATGGTGCCTGAAAATGGTATGAAAAGCAGTTCCACAACACCATTTTTCTGCGGCTACTTCTCAGGTAATTAAAACAGGTGAAAAAAACACAAGAAATGGCATCAAATTGAAAATCTGCTCTTGTGGAAGACCTCCTTTAATGTGGTGTATTCCTGTATGTGTCATCTTGGATGGCAGATAAGGGCCTGATTAGAGCAGATAGCGTGGGTGCCATCATGTACCACATATCATCACCAACACACAAACTAGAACGACAGACTTTTATTTCAATTGGCTTTTATTGCCATTATTGGTTACAAGATCACAACATTTCAGCCTAAGTGGCCTCCATAAGGTGATGATTTATTTTAAAGATGCAAATTACCTTTCTGAATACTAGGATATTGTTTTTGTATATGTTATTTTTATATGTTATTCTTTAAATGCTTATATCATTGTAGGCCTACATGCGGTGAAAAATCAATTCAGGTGATCCTATAGAAGAAACACAATTAACATAATATGGTCCTAAATAATATCATCCCCTCTGTATTACATACGGTTTTCAAATATGATAATAATGACAATATCATTATGGTACAGATAAAACCACACATTTACTTTAATTTCTTACAGATCTTTACACTACATATCCCAAGGAATATGACAGCAAACGATCATAATCTATACAAGCAATCACCCTTCCTAACCGTGTATCCTAGGGAATAATATCCAAACATGTTCCCAGAACATATACTCAAAAAGCAAACTTGTCTTCAGACTCTTCCAAGTGACGGTCATAAAATAAACAAGTCAAAAATTCCTCTGAGTGACAAGAAAGCAGGTCTTCTAGCTGGAGACAAAAGACCCATTTGGCATGTGCCAGCCCTAAACCCGACATTTGCCAGCTCCAGATTCTATTTGTGGTATGGTAACCTGATAGGTTAGACAGCTTTTGATTCGTTTATTTTATGATAGTCACTGCGACGAGTCTGGAGACAAGTTTACTTTTTCAGTATAGTGCTTGAAAAGGTTGATACATTCATGTTGTACCAAACAGCATAATGCACTAATGCAACGCCGAAAAAGTACTCACTAATGCAATTTTTTGCATGATGCCAAAGCCAAAAAAAAAGGTGTGTTTCAGGTTACATAGTCTGAAAATCTAGGAAGGGTAGGTCGGATTTTTTTATTTTTTTATTTTTTTACTTTTGCCTGAAAAGTACCCAAAAACTGACTTCAGCGCTGACTCGCCAACATTGGCGTCGACTCGTGGACCATCAAATTTACTCTGAAATAGCCCCAAAATGACCTAAGATATACTTTTTTTTTACAAAATTGGATAAAATTTTTTAGGGTCGGCCCTGTTTTGCTAGGTAGGGTCGGGTAACCTGAAACACACCTCTTTTTTTTGCCCAAGAAATGAACATGACGCACTGAGGCATATTGCCATCTATAAAGGGAAAATGAAAATAGTTCATTGCAAAAATCTCATGGATAACATCTAATCCAACATGACTGAACAAAATGAAAATGTAACACTAGGCGGCAGCGCAACTCTCCTCCTAGTTCATTCTGATACGAGAGGTCTGGTTCATTGTTCTCTCTGATAGGGTCAAGCCACCAGCAGATGTGTCAATGTCTCAGCACAGTATTGGTAACAATTCTAAATTAGTTGTAATTAGGTACAGAATGATTGTATATACAGTTAAGACCATTGGTGACCTGATTTGATTAGTAAATGTCTCTGTTGGTCACGTGGAAGTAATTATTATACCTTTATGTTTCTATATAGCATAACACACAAAATCAGCCTTAGAGATTTCCCAACCATTTCCATAGCATAAAACCACATGTGCCATTCTATCCAAAGGGTATTAGGAGACAACTGTAAATTTTTCCCACAATTTTAGCCATTTTTCTTTCATTTGAAATATAACCCAATCAGCATCGGCAGATGACGCCATTAATGTCACACAATCTGCGAAAAAGGCCTTTATAGTGCAGGGTGCACTAAGGTCCCTTTTCCCAATTTAATTATTTTACTTCCACATCACCTGTAAGATCAGGTTCCCACTCGCGGGCACCACAGGCTCATGTAATAGAGTGACAAACGTTTGAGACTGGTGATACAATACAACAAAGATTTATACATCGTCGTTGGGTAAAAACAAAATCAGCAGTACAGAGAATGATAATCATTATGGTGGCTCCCCGGGGTCTTTAGATAGAGTGCCCTGTCAATATAAACTCTGGACACCACTGCTATACCAGTTGGCACACTCAAACCTACATTTTCTTCATTTGTAGCTCAGATGATTGAAGAACCTTTTCCCTATTATAATCTGCCTTTTTTCTGGCAAGAGATTTCTAATATGTGCAATACAAGATTCCAATTCCAACTACTACTTATATTCTGGAGGGCTGTGGAAATTTAGTGTTGAAAAAGGACATCAGGTGGCAGCACTGAGTGGCCTGCTGCCTGACAGTCTCAGCCGCGCCGACTCTATCAATAGTAGAGTCTGAGGGCACTCATCCATGCCGCCATGTGCACATAGTGGCGCTATTACATAACACTTTGCACAGGGCTGGGTGAGGGTAGTTGAAATAGTACATTGGTCAATGTAGTATTTCGATATTGGCCTGTCACTGTGAACAATGGAAACCGTTGTGAGGCCCCTAAGTCTCAAAAAGCCCCTATCCCTCAAACATTTGTGGGATAGGGGCCTTTTGAGACTTAGGGCACACCTGAAGTCCCTAAATGTCAAAAAGCCCCTATCCCACAAATATTTGAGACATAGGGACCACATTCACACATCCCCTATCTCACAAAAAATTGAAAGATAGAGGCCATTTGAGACATAGGGACATGTCAGGCCCCTATCCTACAAACGGTCCCTAAGTCTCAAAACCCCTATCCAGCAAAAGCATTTGTAATCAATTGTAAGGACTATTTCATACTTCTGCAGTAAGAAATCATGCCTTACAAGAACACAATCATTCAAGGTTTGGCCAAAAGAAATAGAAAGAAGGAGGTCCAATTTTTTGGTCCCCCCTTCAGGCAGGTTAAAATTCAGCATTTTTTGCTAAAAAGGGATACAATTGTTTCGGTATTCCCCCCTTAAGAGGGGTCCAAATTTTATTGGTCCCCCCCTTAAAGCGCCCAATTTTTGTTTCTCCTCCCCAAAATCCACCCCCTCCCCCTGTTGTTAAAGAATGACCCCTCTTGTTAAAAAATGGACATATTTTACACCCCTCCCGAACCCACTAAACACCCTGTAATTAATAAATGACCACTCCCTTTCCTACTTTGGGAGCAGTAATCTATTATCAAAAGACGGGAGGGGATGTTACTAAGGGTGGGGTGGTAGTGGGATATTATCCAATATCCTATAAATGATCTATCTATTGCACATATTTATCCAAGGAGACACTTTTTAGGGATAGTGGCTTTTGAGAGATAGGGACATGCTAAAAATATTTGTGACTTAGGGACTTCACGTGGGTCCTATGTTTCAAACCGTTTTGAGAGATAGGGGCCATTTAGCACATAGGGACTTCACCTGGTCCCTAAATCTCAAACAGGCCAATTTTGAGGAATAGGGGCCTTTTGAGGGATAGGGGCCTCACAACCCTGCCTCAACCTCTATCCCTATATTATTGTGTGGTGAGTTGGTGCCATCGTGGTTTCCCCGGGATCCTGAAGATCCCCTGGTTGCTGGTGAGTTGACCAAACAGTGGTTAGGTATGAGCGTTTCCAGACTGACCGTGCCGCCATTAGAGTTGACTGGGGACTGGCTGCCTGAAAGTCTGTCATTGCTAATCCTACCAACAGAGTCTACTATTTCCTGGTGTAACACTGTAGATGGCGCTAGGTACCAGTGCCCGTGTTGATGTAATTAAATGCTGAATAGAATGCAGGAAGCATGCTATTTTATCTGATCTATACCTTTGAATTTAGCACAGTTAAAAGCCCCAAATTAGATTGAAATCTTACCAGTACATTGTACTAAGGAGACCCTTTATAAATATGCAGAAAGTGAACTATCTATATATCTGAGGTAGTATGCCAGCTTTAACGTCTGGACACCCACTAACCCTTCTCACCGAGCCAATTCCACTCACAAATCTTGTACTGCACTAATCCACTATGTGGTTAAGTGTGAGTGGTGAGAATACCCCTTTAATGTTTGTTGAAACATTTTAGTATGTGTACATAAATGTTAATGCTGTGTTCACACTATCTTTATTTTAGGTTAAAATGAGTATATCCGATGTATGGGACAAAAATAGATTTCCCTAATAATGAATGTTCACATATGACATACTTAAGGCTCAGTCTCATGAGTTTGTAACAATTCAAACGTCTTTGACCGGTGGCGTCTTTGACCGGTGGCGTCTTTGACCGGTGGCGTCTTTGACCAGTGGCGTCTTTGACCGGGTATGTGATTAAAATGAAGAAAAAAGTAGTATATAGTAAAGAAATTTAACCTTCAACTTCTTCATGTAATAAACAGTCTATGGTTGTTTTACCCAATTAATTTTTTTTATTTTAATGCACATATTAATGGTTCCTTTTGGGCTTTTTTTCTTCAGCCGGTCAAAGACATCACCGGTCAAAGACGACGCCGGTCAAAGACGTTTCAACTGTTACAAACTCATGAGACTGAGCCAGTAACATAAATATATGAAATATATCAATTTTTAAATAATGCCTCGAAATGATGTGTTATAACATATTATACAATAAATTTACCCATTTCTTTACTATACACTACCTTTTTCTTCATTTTAATCACATACCCGGTCAAAGACGCCACCGGTCAAAGACGCCACCGGTCAAAGACGCCACCGGTCAAAGACGTTTGAACTGTTACAAACTCATGAGACTGAGCCTTAACTTTTTATCTATTCCATTCCCCCTCATTCGCTCTGACTTTGTTCAATTTTGAATTTATTGCTCAATATCTGGTCATTTGAGAATACAATAGTGCACGATGTTATTTCACCTATTCAAAATACAGCAGAAAAGCCCTTAGTTGGACCCTATGAGATGCACTTTCTGAGTTCTTACTGCCCAATGGATATCATTTTAAAGTGTCCCAACCCAGAAATTATATATTTTTACAGTATTTGGAACATATAATGTAGGATTTAGATTTTTGTTAAAAGTCGGATATACCCACCATTTCTGCCTGGATGGTGCGTTTCTACAATTAACGTACTAATGCGGTCTCTGTCTGTGCATCCCCTGAGAGTCTATAAGCCTAAAAGAAGACGGTCTTCGAAACTTATGTCCCTGGAAAGATGCGAGATACCGTCCTTAAAGGGGTTAATATATATTTTCAGTTCTCAGCAATTTACTCCAAGGAAATGTTGTCTGTTGATTATTAACATTGTTATTAAGAGCACTGCCTTAAAATATGTTGTATATCCTGGGCGTAGAGTCTGACTGCTGCCAGATGTTTGTCGTAAAGGCTTGAAGACCTCTTCTTCCAGTTCAGCTATCTTTATGATATGGACCCCTGGAGCATAAATACAAAAAGATGATTAACCCTTTGAAGACAGCATTCTGATTTTATGCACTCATGATTAAATGCATCAAATCAGTATTAATGCAGTACCAGTGTACCGAGAAACCCATAGGTCCTGCATAAATACATCATGCCAACTATGATTACCGTAAAACCTCACATATAAGCCGCGGCTACTACGCGAATCTGATTTCTGGTGCAGCTGATAGGATCGGGATAGAGTCCAGGCGCCGCTTATATGCAAGTTTTTGCTACTTCAATACATAGCAAAATTTAACATAATCAGATGGCTAGTGCTGCTCATATGATTGGCCCAAAGTCGGGGTGCGGCTTATGCGCGAGTTGGGCTTATACACAAGGGTATACGATATGGTGATACAATACATTACCAAATGGTTGGCATGCTTTTACAAATTAATCGCTAGCACTGCATTGGTTCATCATTAGATAAATGAACATGCACTCAAAAGTAAACTTGTCTCCAGACTCTTCCAAGTGACGGTCATAGAATAAACAAGTCAAAAATCGTCTAAATGACAAGGAAGCGGGTCTTCTAGCTGGAGATAAAGACCTACTTGGCATGTGCCGGCCCAAAACCTGACATTTGCCAGGTCCAGATTCTATTTGTGGAATGGTAACCTGAGAGGTTAGACAACTATTGACTCGTTTATTTTATGATAGTCACTTCGACGAGTCTTGAGACAAGTTTACTTTTTTAGTGTGGTTCCTTTACAAACAATACCGGGATCTATTTATATTTACAGTGTAATTATACACACAAATCACAACTATTTTGAATGAATATTATCATGGAGATGGTAGAAAATAGAATTTGCCTTTCAAACTAATTCAAACTGGTTTTAGCCGCCGTCCAGGAAATATGAGAAGCCTGGATGAAAATAATTTCATTGCCCTCACAACTGTTTAAAGGGATTTTATGACACTTCTAAGTCCTTTTTGCATTTTATTCACATGATTTGATCAAAAGGAGACCCACCAGAGTGACATGCTGAACAGTTATTTAAGCAACATGAAATTCTAGCGCCTCTCACTCCCACAGGCTTTCCCCGAGAGCAGCTAGGGTTGCCAAGTGCATTTTTCATTATTTCTTAATTCACTTTTTGAGCTAACATGACTTCAGTTGTGTCTGTTCTCCATGGTTTTATGTGCTGCTTCTCTGATTCTTCTTCATAAGCTGTTTTTGTTCTAACACACTGCTATCTTTTTTATTATTGCAGGATTTTATATTTCAGAAAGGCTTTGGAAAAGGGATAATTGCACTTGGTCCAAAACGCAAAGGCATAGTCACATCTGGCATGGCTTTTAACATAGCAGGCTGAAGTTTATGAAAACAGTTTATGACACATGTACAGAGATTTCTTGCGATTAAAGTTATCATTACATAGTTCCACCATTGAAGATTTTCTTTTTTTCCTTAAGTATCAGTAATAATTAGTGAATCAAATAGTGCATGCTTGGTACCTTTTTCTTTCAGTTCGCTCAATTTTGTTGCTGTTGTCTGTTTGTCGGCATCGCTGGCGTTAGCTGTAGCATCGATTACTAGATACGTGTTGTAGCCTGGAATGGAAATATCGTTTCTATCTTGGTTAGAGATATTATATTCAATCACTGGGGCTCAAAAATCAATTTTCCTAAAAATGGGTCAAAATGATCAGAAAGACCCTACTTCATATACTGTACACTTTACTCACTCTGATACCATCGGATTTCTCTTATATCTGACATAATTGTCAAATTTCAGCCCATTAAAAATACACTAAAATGGCCTATAGCTAGGTACAATTGCTCCCCCTATATGAACCCTTACTGCCCATAGAATGTATTTGATTATTTTCTCACTTTTCAACATGATATGGGAACAGTGTGTAGAACACATTTCAGTAGGATTTACACAATGGAATTTTCGGATGTGCTAACTTTAATTTCTGTAGTCTTAAGCCGGTCATCCTTGTATTTTTTAAATGTTTATTCAGGTAAATAATGTGATTACATAAATGTATGCATTCTTAATCATGATTGTATTATTTACCCAAATAAAATTATCTAAAAGAATACAAATACCATTTCATCGGCCAGCCAATGGACTGGTTTCTGTTGACTGACACAACATGTCTCAGACATCCATGCATCGGCCAGTGGATGATGGGCTTAACGTTGCCCAATATTTCAACAAATAAATCTTGCATTTTACATCTAACGTTCAAAAAGGGCTCTAAAGGCATGTTGCAAAAGTGACTAATCAGGACTGTTGTCATGCATCATGGCAATATAGGCCATACTGCATTAAGGTGCAATACACCTCTGGATGGATAGGTGGAGTATATAGACAAATGCCAACGCCCATTGATACTGTCTCTGCCATATTTCACGAGTAGGGGCTGGGGCCATATCCCCCAAAGCCACAGGCTGAGTGGGATATGCCCAGCCCCCACAAGTGCATTTATTTTTTGATTTGAAGCAATTCAATGAAGGAAAAACTGCTTTTACTTAGCCCATTGAATATGGCCACATTGTATTCAATGGGGGGCATTGAATATGACCCTTCCTAAACGTCAGCATAGAGAATCTTGTAGGCCTATTTCAAAAAAAAAAAAAAATAACACCTGTAATACATACCGTACATGAGAGAGTCTAGTAGAGTGTAGTAGACGCTGTATTGAAGGGCTACCCCGGTCACCAACACCGTCCTCACACGATGACTCTGCAGCACGCTATGCAGACCCGTGTCTATAAAGCCACCATTGTCCTTAAAAGCTGAGTATGTGTCCACCTAGTTAAACAAAACATTTTATTTTTTGAAATACAAGAATTACTATGCTTTACTATAGGAAGGGTTATATTCAATGCCCCCACATTGAATACAATGTGTGCAGAGGCAGTATCAATGGGAGTTGGCAGTTGTCTATGTATTCAATGTTTCAAAAATATGTTTTAATGTATAAGTACACATTTTACTGCTGTGCACACCATTAATTTTGAATTTACGTTGATTCAATGCAGGTGTTCAATGACAGTGGTATATGGCTATCGAAAGAAGTTCATGAAGGGTTTGGTTAAAATTAAAAAGTTGACTTAACACAAAATCTCAGCGATGAATCCATCCTGCTCTGTGCTTTCATTTATTCAAGTTTCATACATGTTTATGCATATTTCAGTCAGATTTAGATGTAGATCTATTGCATAGATTTTATAATTATGTGGTGTTTTATTTATGATTGGTCTCAATGCTTTGTTTCCAGAAGATCTTTAATTATCCTTTTATCGTGGGTAGATTCAAGAAATAGATCAGAACATAAAGGGTCGTTGAAGCAGGGGCCTACTATAGAAATGCACAGGGGCAGCTTTCAGAAATTGGCACCAGTTGAGCAGGCTCACACACATGCAGCAGATGTGTGGCCAAGCTGTTTAATTTGCATATGTTTTATATAAAACACCCTTTTTAGCCTTTCATGTTGTAATGTAGGCTACAGCAGAGCATGTGATACATAATTTTTATGATGCCAGATGATTGCCAAGCATCCTTATATGAGGCTGTAAATTAGTACACACCATATTTAGGAGACCTCTCTGTCTTGGTGCCAGCTTATGTGGCTCTTTTATAAAGAACATCTATCAATTAAAAAAGAAACATCCCAGCTGTCTTATTCCCATTGTTTATTAACCCATGTTGTAATAATATCACCAGATATCCCTCTACAACGGCTTTCCAACATCTTATTGCATGTTATCATCAGGTTGGGAAAATCCTACTTTTTATACCTTGCAGGGTAAAAGTGAGTAGGTTTCTCCCCTTGGTTTTGGGTGAATATACATCCGATACCTTACCATTATTTTCTGAAAAACGTTCACCTATATACAAGTAGACAATTTGATTGGCTAGGTATTTGTGAATGGACTTGTATGAAAGTCTTGTATTTCTTGAGATATAATGATTTAAATCACCAAATATAGCCTGAATAAGGTACTTTTAAATGTGGACTCCTACCCATCCCCCCCTCCCTCACCAGCCTGCACTGGGAGAACTCTTGGAGGTGCAGACCGGCAGCGGCCCTCTCTATCGGCGGCCCTTATCTCTGTAGAGATAGGGGTAGGACCCCGACCATGTGGGTGTTTCAAGTATAGGAGGATCTCCCCTTGCTGGTAGAACTCCCGTTGTGGGCAGATATGCCTGTAATGGAGATTTTCCCGGATTGTCCAGGCTAGATCATTATAGCCTTATCAGGAATGAGCAATCAGATGAAACCAGAGGGTTATCTCAGTGAGACTGCTACATGCAGAGACAATCCCAGTGAACTGCCTGTGGGTGCACTTTATGTCCATTGTATTGTATTGTAATGTCCTTTATTTACACTGAAAAGCTGGTAGGTCAGAGACCCGTATCCATCTTATTCCAGTCAAATGAATGTAAAACCTGATGTCTATGATATGCTATATGTTGTAGATATGAAAATAATAGAAAATAAAATAAAGAGCATAGGCTCTGAGCCATGACTTAGTATTAATAGTACAGATATCTTAGTTTGTAATTTGCAATATAGTAGCGGCTGGTGCTGTTCCCATGTGGAAGGTGTTATTTCCAGGAGGACTGATGTTATACACTGAAAATCCATAGATTGAAAGGGTTAGTCAGTACAGACTATCCTAGGTTGGTCATATAAGTGTTAGTCATAATGGCAAAGTTATATTCAAGAATGACCGAGTAGTGGCTAACCTAGGTTCATCATTGGTGTGTTGTATTTGTAAACCACTAGTTGGGGCCACCTGTCATGACCACTCGGTGGCTCCCCCTGGGAAAAAAAGACTAAGGTGGGTTGGTCAGTGCTGACCAACCTGACAATAGTAACTGACCTAGGTTGGTTGTGTAGGGAGCCAAAAAGTGACTAACTAGGTTACTAGTGACTGAGAGGTTGGGCGTATAGGGAGCCTAGGAATATTAGTGTAGTGCTGGTTAAATGATGGTCAGTCATTTAACAGTAGTCAATGGCAGGTGGTTTCTGGTTCATATGATAAGCAAGTATTATTCAGAGTGCCTATTAAATGCCAGTCCTTGTATGAGCAATCCATATTTAGCGTGCTACTAAGGATACTAAGGATATATCAAAATATCCATGGCATCACGACGCCGATACCAAATGGCCACTCAGGCTCTACGATTATTAACAAGTAGCTGAAAAAGTAAACTTGTCTCCAGACTCGTCGAAGTGACTATCATAAAATAGATGAGTCAAAAGTTGTTTAACCTATCAGGTTACCATCCCACAAATAGAATCTGGAGCTGGCAAATGTCGGGTTTTGGACTGGCACATGTCAAGTGGGTCTTTTATCTCCATCTAGAAGACCCGCTTCCTTGTCACTTCTACAAGTTTTTGACTTGTTTATTTTATGACCATCACTTTGAAGAGTCTGGAGACAAGTTTACTTTTTGAGTGTATACTTACCTGACAGTTATTACCCGTCTTGATGATGATATCCTCTTCATGGCGGATCAGTCCCGCAGCAAATTCTGCTTCTGGTTCCCCCACAATGCAATGGTCCGGCCAAAGTATTTGAGTCACGTGGTGTCCCACGTGACCACATGGGTGGGTGTGGGGGCTGGACATGTTGGGCTGGGAACACAAGGTACCTGTTGTGAAGGACATGGGGGTCAAAGAAAAGTTTGCGTCACTTTACGTGAATCCATTATAAATCCGTTGGTCGAATGAAAGTTCACTATTGTGAAAGTTACATTGTCCAACAGGATGTGCATAAATGAAATAGTTTACTCTTGATCTTAATCAGACAGATTAAACTGTTATTTAGAAAAGAGTAAATGGAAAGTTTCTAGAATGGCATTGGTTGTTGAAACAAAGTAAGAATGATTGTTGAGAGCTAGCAGTGTTTAATCAGGGTAACGGACATGGTGCCTTCAGACAATTTTAGAGCTTTACTCACATACAAATACTGGGGTACTCTCATTCCCGAATCCTTCCGAAGGAAGGTTCCGGGGACAGCCAGTATGACCTTGAACTTGGATTTTGCTGGGTTTAGGCAGTCCCTGTAGTTGGCTTGGAACTAGCGAACAGGAACCAGAAATGGAACCAGAAAGTATGATTGGAAATACAGGTTCCTGTCAACTGGTTCCAAGCTACCAGCAGGGATTGCCCAAACCCAGCAAAATCCCAAGTTCAAGGTCATACTGACTGTCACCAGAGCCTTCCTTCAGAAGGATTTGGGAACGAGAGTACCACTGGGGTTGCGTGACAGATGCAATTTTATACCTAATTCAGTGTGACTGAAAGGAACTATCTTAAATAGCAGACATTCTTGGGAATAGTGGACATTAAATGTTCAAGTCTACTCCGACAACTGTCCAGTGAATCAGCATTATTTCAAATAAACAAAAGGAATGATTTGATCAACTATTATATAATTTGGTGGACGTCGATGTTCGCATATAAATTTTTGCACTTGCCAAATCCTTAGTTGATCGCTACTCTTAACTTTTCACCCATAGAATTTCCTAATTTTTTGCATCAGGGTAGTTTAGATCATTAAGAAAGGGAAAATGCAAAAAAATAGGGGGGGTCCCGGGCTACTTTTTTTGTTACAGATTTTTGAAAAAAAAAAGTGTTCTCTATTTTTGCCAAAAAATACAAAAAAAAGGGAAATTTTCATGATTTTTTTTCTTAGTGAACCAATGCCCACATTAATTTTGTATTGCACATGAATATTCCTAGGGCATGTCTTTTAATGGGAAAAATAGAATGATGGTCCAAAAATGTACCTTTGTATGAAAAAACGTGATGGTTTTATGACGGTTATTCGAATTGAATGCATAATTCTTCAGCAATATCTAAATATCACTGAAAAAAATCCATGATTTTTTTTTTTTTTTTTCTTCAAAAAAATGTTCAGATCAATAGCTTACATTTAAAAGGACTTTTGATAGGTGGTCCCGGGCATATTTTTATGGTTTTGGGCCTTTGAAGTTAAAAAATAGTGCAAAAATGGTCTAAATCTCATATTTAGACCCTAAAAAAATGGGTAAATGGGCAAATATCTGGGTATAAAATGGCTGTATTTCCCACCCTTGGTTATTTCAAAGAACCTAATGAGATCTTTATATATCTAGATCATGATTTATTGATTGATAAGTCCAATGTTCTAACTTATATAAAAAATTGCAAATATTATTGGCTATAAATACATCAAATATTCAAAGTCCAATAAAACGCCTAATTTTGCTCAAAATTGTCCGATCTTTTTATATAGCTTAGTCAGCATATACATGTTTCTAGTTTATTAATATTAGCTCAATCTGATACATATAAGCTATATGCGCAGAGACCCGCGCAGTGGTCCGTATTCAATGAGTAGCGATCAACCTTAAGTTGATGTGAACTCACCATCGTCTCCATACTGCAGGGTGACCGTGTCAAAGGCCTTCTTCCCAGGATGCTGTGAGGCAAAGGCCACGTGATCCTCACAGTGCAGATCCTGGACATACACGACGCACGACAACACGTCACCATGACGTCTTCTGACGTCATTCACTCCAGGAACGACGTTACTGCCATTCTCGACATGCAAAGGATTGTGGGAGTCCATGAAACAGTTCTGGACGTCCACAACCAGCAGAGCCACGCCTTCTGATTGGTTGAGAGGTGAACACGTGACTAGTGTTACCATGGCAACCATGTGAAGGAGGTTGGGAGTGATGTGTGCCAGTTTTGAAGTCATCTGTGCAAGAAAGATGTGAAGAAGATGTGAACTAATAAAGAAGCAAAAAACTAGTTAATTTCTTTGTGTTGCAATATTCTTTTTCACCAATTGAAAAGGTAGGTTATTTCCCGGGTTATTTCAAAACAAAAAATCATTCCTCTCATAATCGCAGGGCCTCTTGAGTTTATTCTTAGCGGATGTTTAAAACCTCATATATGACGTTCGGTTATGATAAAGACTTGATTTCTTGATTCGTTCTGATGGAACCAGGGCATCTTCATGTTTGCAATTACTAGATGATGGTATATAGTTGGTTTGGCTCTTCTATGTAACGCTCATGGGCATTAATATGAAGGATCAGACTTTAAAAAACATCTGACATATGGGCACATCGCATGGCTATCTCGCTGCAGAGATGGGACTCTTAATGAATACCCCAATTACATAGCACCCTCATTGATTCAAAACTTTCGCCTGCAGAGCATTACAGGTGCGGCAATTGACCCCGTCTCTTGGCTATATGTTTCATTTTCCATGCCTGGGTCTAAAATTCCTCTTAGGCCAAAGAAAAAGAACTTTGTTTCAGGTCACCCGACCAACCCTATCAAAACAGGGCCGACCCTACGTTTTTCTATGCAATTTTGAAGAATCCTTTGTATTTTCGCCCCTTTTTGGTCAATTTTAGGGTCTCCGGAGCAGCTGGCTAGTACATTTATGGGTTTTTTTTTAATGTAAATTTTTTTTTTCTTTCCGTCCCCAGAGGAGTCCACATTTTATGGTCACACCCTTTACACCCCTGTTGTTAAAAAAATATACCCAGGCCCAAAGGTACTGCATTTCCTCGTGATAGTAGAATGAAATGAATAATCAATTAGCAATCAATCCCATGCTATCCAGGAATGTATGCTAATTCCCAATGATTCCCAATGATTTATCACTGTGTGACCGGCATGGAAACCCAATCTGCTCACAAATGACCCTAATCACAAGTTCATTAACCTGGAGGCCTGCATAGTCTGATGGTGATTTAATGCATCATGCCATCCTGGACAGGCAACACACCAGGGATGCATTCATGCATCATGCCGACCCTACAGGACTGATGCACTCCTAAACACCGGCATGAAGGCCAATGCAACTTTGCTCTGCAGCTGGATTATTGCATCATGCTGAGGCAAAAAAAAAGAGTTTGTTTCAGGTAACATGGCAAGAAAATGTAGGGTCGGTAGGTCGATTTTTTTTAAATCTTAAACATGAAAGTACTAGCCAGCCACCCGGAAGACCCAATAATTTACCACAAAAGGTTGAAAATACAAAGATTTCTTCAAAATTGCATAAAAAAACATAGGGTCGGCCCTGTTTTGATAGGGTCGGTCAGGTGACCTGATACAAACCTTTTTTTTGGCCTGACGAATTAACCTCGTAGCATCATGCGAACCTTAATGGGTTAGCCAAATGAGGAAACCAGGGCAATTGCCCTCAATTCCAGCTGGTATCTGGATCCTGATAAAATGGACTAATTATCCCAGCCGGGTAGGTGTAATCCACCCAGTGACACCGTTTGTACCCCATTGATTAACATGGACTCATTGGTGGATCCAGTGGGGGGGGGGGGGGCGACGGGCCTCCCCCCCAAAAAAAAAAGAAAAAAGAGGAAGAAGCGTTTAAAAAAAGGAGAAGAAAAGAGGGAAAACTGTTAAAATATTGTGTCCTAAAATACGTGAGAATGCAATTTCAAGTCTAGATAAACAATATTTTCTTAGGGGGCATGCCCCCAAACCCCACTAAACCTAGGTAAGTTATTATTGTCCGGTTGGTCAGCACTGACCAACCCACCTTAGTCTTTTAATTTCCAGGGGGAGCCACTGAGTGATCATCACAGGTGGCACCAACTAGTGGTATACAAATACAACACACCACTGATGAACCTAGGTTAGCCACTAATAACTGACCCCTCGGTCATATCTGAATATATCTTGTGACTAACACCCATATGACCAACCTAGGATAGTCTGTACTGACTAACCCTTTCAAACTATGGATTTTCAGTGTAGACAATCCTGGATCCACCACTGGGACTGGCCCGCTTTTCAGTAGCACATGCTTTAGTGTCTTGTCCTGAAGCTATCCGAAAAAGGGAACTTGACCTGGGCGACTCGGGTGTGGCTCTCACATTTTTGTCTGAACGCCTCAGGGCAGTTGAGATCACAAGGAGGTCCTCAGAAGAAGGATACAAATCATTGGCCCTATGCTGTAAAGACAACCAGCGGCTTCTCTGGTGAGAAGTTGCTGGAGACTGTTTCATGTTTTTATTTTTATTTTTCCATATGATATAGCTGGTTAATACAGTAGTCCAACTGTCTGACAACCTCCCCACATACACGCCTAGTATTAAATAGGATTAAGGGTTTGTACATAGAAGCCCTGAGCTTTATGGTTAGCATCAAGTTCTATGTCATATCATCTTTACACAATAAGTTCCTCTGGACCATTGTGCTTTTCTTATCTTTTTCCCATTATTATAAATACCAAGGCTTTGCCTTCATACTCACAGTTGGTGGGTTATGTGTCTTATGTAGTATTTTGTGTACATACAACAGCATTTAGAGCCTATGCCAAAATAAAAATAATTTTACTATTAAATGCGGGATTCTCCAGGAGTCAACAAGGAGGGACGTGGGGGACTAGAGAAGGAGAGGACAGTGAGGACAAGCCGGGTTAGTAGTCATAACTTTATAAAATAAACCTAGGGAGTTTATTTTCAGCTATTTTCCACAAAAATGGATGTTTTAGCATCGGGGACGCTAAAACATGCATTTTTGTGGAAAATAGCTGAAAATACCTGAAAATAAACTCCCTAGGTTTATTTAATAAAGTTATGACTCCCTGTATGTTCCCCATACAGCAAAGGGAAATAGCAACCCATACTATGTAAATGTATTTACACCACGTTTTAGATTTATTTGAATTCAACATTTGGCAAACAGAGGGTAATTCGCCATTTTAGACGTCACCCTGATTTTCTGAGCAAGCACAGGGAGAACTTCCGAGGACGCTTGATGTCTGTTCCAAAGATTTATTACGCACCTGCGAGGTCATCTCTTCTGACAAAATCAGCTTTGATGAATTTACTTCATACAAGATGTAAAACTCTTGGACTCATCAACTTAGGCATTTATATAGTGAGAACCTTTAGCTTCGATTTAGGACCGCATCATATATCCGGAGTGACAAAAACGCACCTACTGCCTTAACCTAGCAATAAAACAATAACTTATGATTTTATGGGAGCAATCATTTTTGCTATGGGAAAATAATTTATGTTAATTTGGTAGCCAACATAGGTTTAGGCTTATTCTATGTTTGTGTTAACCAAATGAACACATTTATGAGATCGTTGGTGCTTTTGTCACTATACATATAAATAGATAGATAGATAGATAGACAGACAGCACGACAGACAGACATACAGACAGATATATAGATAGATAGATAGATAGATAGATAGATAGATAGATAACATAGTTTAACAAATGAGTAGATCAGGAATAGGTACATTTTTCCTTAAAATTCTATACATATTTACATATATTATATACCTATTTCGAAATGGTTAGTTCAATGCGAAAGAGCTGAATCGGTCAATTTCGGAAATATGATGTACGAGCCTACCTGGTTCCCATGTTAGACTCTACTGATAGTGATAGTGATACCACATTCATAGCCAGAAAGCTGAGTGATAAGACGGGTCTAAGAGTTCCATACATACCACTCGCATGTGAATGGCAATCTATCAATTCAACCCTTCAAGTGCAGCATAGTGTATTAATGTGCTATACCCTTTTCGTCATTATGCATAAATGTATTATGGCAGCCCAATCGGGTTGATACATTCTTGGTGCATCAGGAATGCAAAATAATGTTTTTCAAAAGGTCATCAATCCCTGCTTAGAGTTAAGATCTCAGCGTAAAATGAGTTATCCTCTAAGTTCTGACGTAACATAAATGGTCACTAAAACTTGAAATCTGTATGTTGATTCAACATTAAACTGTATTCTATGCCCACTAGGATAGGGATATATTTGGTATCAAATTGTTTAAAAAGCTGACACGTATATACACCTCAGCCTAAATATCCAACGATTTACTGGACTTACTTTCAAGGCTTAGATCGGATAAAATAGACATATTTATGCAATAAAACAAGGTCGGGCGGCTTTCAGTTGAATAACCTACTTTGCATAATATTATACAGCAGCTGCTCCAAAGCATACATGACGGCCATGGCTGTTAAGGGGGAGGGACATAACACACATTTTTTATACAAAGTAGTCACTTTGTGCAGGAAGGACGGAATGACTCGCACTCTCATTTGAGTTCTTATAATTTATTTCCATTTAGGGAGTGGTCATTTTTTAACAACAGGGGGGAGCTGGTGGATTTTCATGCGGGCGGGTCAAAACTTTTTGGGACCCCCCACGGGAGGGGTCGAAAATTTGTTGGTCCCCCCCTTAGGCAAGTTTAAAATGAGCGCGGCTGACCCCTTTTGAGCTATGGTAGCGTGCAGGCTTTTTTGCTTAAAAGGGGTGCAATTGTTTTTGTCCCCCCTTCAAAGGGTCCAATTTCTTTTGGCCCCCCCCCCCAAATCCACCAACTCCGCCTCCCCCCTGTTGTTAAAAAATGACCACTCCCTTATCATCATGATCGATCAGGGCAGTGCTGACAGTAACTAGAATTCCAGGTGCACATGGTATTTACAAATCTGTCAATGTGGGCGATAATATGGGGATATTCAATATGAGCCGCTGATAGGTAGAGGCTTCACAGAGTGAAGAAACAGCTGGTGTATAGAGTTAACCATTTAATGATAGCATGATGCTTCAACTGCTTCAGTTGTATTTGTCTTTATTATGCAGCACTGCATTGCCAGCGAGTAACTCACCAGCACTGCATTGGTGCATCATGACAACCTTTCTGGAGTATTTCGACCCTATCGTGTAAGAATGAGGGAATGGTGTGTTGCTCTCCTGGGCTGCATTTATGCATTGATCCATCATGCTCTTGGTCTTCATGGTGCATTGATGTAGCTCTGGCCAGTGCTGCATTCAAGCATCATGCAGGGATTGAGTCATTTCAGAAGGATCAGCATGATGCACCAATGCAGCACAGGCAAGTTACTCGCCGGGACTGCATTGGTACATCTTGACGTCAAAAGGGTATAGTGCATTAAGGCATTATGCGGCCCTTAAAGGGTTGAGGAGGACCCGGTGTATGGGTAGACATGATGAGTGATGAGTGGATTGCCTCCTGTGCATGAGCAGCTCATCTCTCCAACAGCATCTCAATCAGACAGCACACTGATATTCCTAGGGTCCCTATACGACCAATCTCTCAGTCACTAGTGCCTAACCTTGTTAGTCATTTTTTGGCTCCCTATATGACCAACCTATTATTGTCAGGTTGGTCGGTACTGAACAACCTACCTTAGTCTTTTAATTTCAAGGGGGAGCCACTGCGTGGTCATCACAGGTGGCACCAACTAGTGGTATACAAATACAACACACCAATGATGAACCAAGGTTAGCCACTATTGACTGACCCCACGGTCATTTTTGAATATAACTTTGCCATTGTGACAAACACTCATATGACCAACCTAGGATAGTCTGTACTGACTAACCCTTTTAACCTATGGATTTTCAGTGGAGGCCTGGAGCAACTCAGGGCACCACCTTATAGTGTGGTGTCTGTGGGCTCCTGCTTAGGGAAAGGTCAATATTATACACATGTGATTTGGCTGGGAAAATGAACCTGAATGCATTCTGTACTGAGGGCCTTTTTCGCAGATTGTGCCACATATGAAGAGTTTGGTTCCAAAACAAAACAAATCTATAACAGAATTGAAGCATAAAGTGACTTCTGTAAGGTTACCAAAGTGGCGGTTGTAGTGCTTCGGATATAATGTGTTATTTAATAGAGAGGACCTATAGGCATCAAAAATATCATTTTGATTAAGATCTGTTTAAAAAATTGCAACTATCTATTCCTAACTTATATCTTTGTCATAAGGTGGTGTCATTTTTCTCAATAGTGCTTATTACGTTTTGGAACCAGACTCATCATCTGAAAACCTTTGAAGATCATTAAAATGTTTTATGTGTTCTTCCCTATGCATTACAGCCATCTATCAGATCTTTATTACTTTGATAGGTAACGATCTTGTATATATTAATGTGACAAACATGTGTTGGGGAATTATACATCATAGAGTTCTTGGTTGCTGCTAGGAAATAGAGGGGGGACATATTATCTTTTAATAAAACGTTTTTACTTGCACGGTGGGCTATGTATACAACATAGGCAGCTGGTCTAGGCTATAATAGATAATATTTGATGTCTCAACTTTATAATGGTATAGTGAGCTGATTGATATGCTGATTCCTATCAGTTAATAGGCAGGCATGTGGGCGTGGGTGATACCGCTGTAACCAGTTTTAACTACTACATTGCTCATTTTCACAAGATAACATCATTGATTGCCCGATCAAGTCCCTTTAATCGTTTCCTTTCCTTTACAGTTTATAGTTAGTTTTCATGTAATTTCAATGAAGCATTTATGTTTAACTTCCACGTCATCATAAGTATAATTATCTTTTATTGACATGATTATCGACATTTTTCATGTGACACTTCTATTGGAAAATCTATACACAAAAGGCTCATGGTAAGATGAAAATAACTATTGACTTTCATATTGTTTCTAATTCTTATTCTCCATACTTTTCTGTGCTCGGTTTCTCATGTCTACACAGGTATGCTTGACTTGCTTACCATAGATCTTTGCAAATAAGTGAGCATAGATTTACTCACAATTTCAGGATTAAAAATAATATCATAGTAAAGTAAAGCTCTGTATTTCGGAAACGTGGGTAGAATGCTATAGCACAATGTGGTAAGTATCTATTATCAAGGAAGAGGCTATTCAAGGAGCTTAATGCCCAATCTTGAAACACTATTAACCAAAAGTGAGCTACTGATTTTGAGGAATAGGTCGGAAAAGAAAATTAATATAGGTTTGCCGTGAAAAATTATATTTCAATCCGAACCTGAGATTATGGTTCAAGTTGCAATAATCTTCTATCCACCAATTAAATAGCAACTTTCGTAGAGGATATACTAAAATAACCGTCAGAATACCAGAACTCTCAACTATTATTATACATCATGAGGAAAACGTCTATTTTATGAAGGAAACGCTCACCTTTTGTGCTTGAGGTTAGAACTGCAGGCAGGGGGCTTTAAGATTACTCTCAAATCGTCCGCCAGAAAACCCCTTTTTCTCGTCCTTTGATGATCTTACCAATTAAATGTCATCATAAATAATTCGCAGATGTAATAGATTGAATCTTCCGATCAACATAAATTACAATCCTCATACCCACTTAGACGTGGCTGTGTCCTTTTCAAATGATCCCCGGCGATAAAATGATTCCACTCTATCGTTTGAGCAACTCTCAGCAGCTCAGTGTTGAATGTGTGAGCAGCTCAGTGTTTCAGGAAGCAGGTGTGGTGAGGTGTGGGGATCCCTCAGTCTGCTATGGGAGCTGGGTCCTCCGCGCTGGTACCAGCGTGCACAACGGTAGTATAACTACTATGAGATATGAACAGCAGGAACCAGCGGAACTCGTCATATCCCCTAGCGACCAATCAGGGAACTAGATTAGCTGCTCCTCATAGCCTGTGTCTGGGGACGTGGCACTGGGGTATTATATTTGCAGAATTTCCTGTTGGAAGCTGACAACTGGCCTTTTAATTATGTGAACTAGATAGTATTTCTGCTTAGGCCAAAATAAAGAAGGTTTGTTTCAGGTAACATGGCAGGAAAATGTAGGGTAGGTAGGTTTATTTTTGTAAACTTTTTTTTGACATGAAAGTTTTACCCGACCTCTTCGAAGACCCTAAAATTGACCAAAAAAAGGTCAAAATACGAAAATGTCTTTAAAATTGCATAAGAAACGTAGGGTCAGCCCTGATTTGATAGGGTCGGTCAAGTGACCTGAGACAAACCTTTTATGTTTGGCCTTACCTCTCAAAGAATTAAGGTAATAGGCGAGATGCCACATTGTACATGATATGCCATTTGGCATGATACATGAATGCAGCCCCCGTGAGTACCTCCTCTACTCTAGTAGACAACTTTGCCATTAGCCAGTGAAGACACACATGCCCATGCAATGTACAATATAGCTTAACCATTTAAATGCAGCATAGTTCCCTAATTATATTATGCTATTCTGTCGGAACTATGCATGATAGCATCTGTTAGGCGAGATAGTCTCAAATTGCAAGATAGTCTCAAAATATTATAGTTTTGTGACAACCTTGCAACTCTCAGGCTAGAAAGTCTCAAAACTGCGAGATAGTCTCAAAATACTATAGTTTTGTAAGTATCTCGCAATCCTCAGGCTAGATAGTCTCAAAAGGCCTGACAAATAAACTATCTAGCTTGATGGTTGCAAAATACTAACAAAACTGTAGTATTTTGAGACTATCTCGCAGTTTTGAGACTATCTAGTCTAACAGCATCACCTGGTTATTTGCCAGTGCTGCATTCAGGCATCATGAAAACCTTGATGCAGTTCAAAAGTAAATAAATGCCAGTGATGCCTACAGCCTGGACAGTAAGTATAGTTCTGCTAATTCACATTTCTCTCCCTAGGAGGCGCGAGGCTCCGTGAGGTCTCACGAGACGTGAGATGTGTTTTCTCTCCGCTTGGTTGGATTTCCCAGAGGACATAGCGGCCGGAAAGAGCAGACACTTCAGGTGCCGGTGCAGCATCAAATTAGTTTCGGGATGGAAATTAGTTCCGGGGTAGATTTCTTTATATAAACGCAGTGTTAAAACAATTTTAACATTGGGATTGCTTTAAATGTGTGTACTGGACCTAGAATATATAATTATATCATTATTTATCTATATTCTTATGACATCTCTAGTTCACCATGTACATAGGTTTAAGCCATGGAAATAATTAGTTCCAGTGTAGGATATTCATTTAAGGGGGCTTTTATCACAAATTTAACAACATATTAGGTTTACATGTGTGTACTGGACCTAGGATATAATTATATTGTCAAATATTTATATTTTTATGACACCAGTTCATCACAGACATGGACTTGAAAATCCTATGGGCATCAATTCCAGTACAGGGTTCATCTTTCATATGTAGTGTTAACACAATTTTAGCACCAGAATTGGTTTACTTATGTATATTGAACCTTAAATATATTGTCATTATTCATTGTTTTTATGACACCACTAGTTCACCACGGAGACTTATAAATTCCTCCCCACCCCAGAGTAAACTATAATAATTTTGAAACTGGATAAACATACATTACCTATCTAATAAATTACCCGGATGGTATATATAAATATTTTTTTTTAACACCCCGTACAAAATTACCCGGATGGTATATTGATATAAATCTAGATTCTTGTCACACAACAAGTCCGGAACTATTTTCCACCCGGAACACATTCGATGGTACACCTGCAGTGGACGACCGTTGGTCGCCATCATGATTGATGTGCAAGGACCCCTGGGAAAATACCTACTAATACCTGCAGAGATGACCGCGCTATTGTGTGTTGGTTTGGTATCTCAACGCTAGGGTGCCTGATCTAATAGTCATGTTTATCCCATGATACCCATCTATTTACAGTTCATTTTAAGTCGATTCTGGATGTAGTTGGAAAGTGATACAGCTAAACAATTGGCTGACATCTTAAATACACTACTTCGCGGTTTTTATGTGTGGTTTAATAAGAGTATTACATCAAATAAAAGTGACAGGAAACAATAGTGAGTAACGAGTGTACCAAATTGTAGAAGTTATATAATTTTATTTTCAGTGTTTTTGGGAGAGAAAGGGAAGCCTCACTAAAGTAAACCAAGAGCCTTGTAAACTTTTCCTACACCATTCTGTTTGTATTGTGTATATCTCTTCCTGATGTTCTCTGATTAACACCACATCTGTTTCCACCAAGTAACGATCAACGTCATAACTAAATCCAAAACTGATACATAATTCATAGAAAGTATTTATTCATTCATAAAATTTCCAAAACTGGCAATTCATTACAAAACATGTCTACATGCACCTGGTATCGTAAACAGACTAAGCCTTTGAGTGTGAATTTTAATGGTTAACACCTTGCAACCCCCTGAATACCAGGCAGATAGTCCTGTGCCGACAAGTTACTAGCTGGTCCTTAGAGCCAATACCGACTACATGTATAAAGGAATGTACCACTCCCATAGGGTGCACAGGATAGGTCAATAAAACACAGGGGAGTAGGGTAACAGTGCTGCATTAATGCAGCATGCCAACATAAGATCAACTTGCATCAAAGCCAAATGCTGGCCTAAACGGGCTGATTATTCCCACCAGAGTGAATCCTGCTCCTTCAGTTCTTGAAGTAGTGAATCCTCCTCCTTCAGTACCTGAAGTAGGTACTCCGTCAGCCTGTCATCCTCCAGGATCGCGTTATGCCTGGCGTGAGGGATCTCTCTCATCTACAACAAGACAGAATATCAAACAAACCTGGGTTAACAGGGAAATTATTTTTAAGAAGATAAAAGGCAGGACGGTCTTATCTTTAAAACGGTTTAAAAAAGAGAAGCCTTTATCCAAAATGATATTCATCAATACAGGCATGTGCAGTGAGGGAGTGGTCATTTTCTAATAACAGGGGGGGTCAGTGGATTGTCGCGCGAGCGGGTCTCAATCTTTTTGGTCCTCCCCACGGGGGGGTCGAATATTTTTTGGTCCCCCCGCTCAGGCAACTTGAAATTAAGCCCAGCCGATCCCTTTGAGCTTTAGTAATGCGTGGGCTTTTTCACTAAAAAGGGGTGCAATATTTTTGGTCCCCCCCCCTCAAGAGGGGTCCAAATTTCTTTGGTCCCCCCCTTCAAGGGGTCCAAATCTTTTTGGTTCCCCCCCAGATCCACCCTTGTTGTTAAGAGATTATCACTCCCTTAGGTCATCGGTGCACAGCTGCTGCACAAAATACGGTTTATGATACGTTAAATGTTGCTTCAATCTTTTAATGATATACTAGATGTGGTTTATGTGTATTCTTCATACAAAGACACATATAGCACATGTTAATTTGTTGCTTTTTGTCTTCTAAAGTTCATTAAAGGTTCTTGAAACATATTCGCCTAAATGATTATAATATGTGCTTTTATGCCCAAAAAAAATGTAAACCCGTTAATATATTATTTTCTCTTATCCTCGGTTAATATAATTGCACTATGATGTCTCAGAACAGAAACAGACCTGGAAGTCCTTGGCACCAGCTTCAGTGGTCAGTGTGACCTTGGAACAACCTTTAAGACTTCTGAGGTTGACGGTGTCATCCCCGTCCTCTGAGACGGCTGTACGGGGCACCTTGTCCACATCCCAGCCATGCTCGTACACCATCTTGGCTGCTACCGGGTAGCCATTAGAATAGACACAGCGGAACCTACAAGGGCAGAGCATAATGCAAGTGTAACAGTCGGTGAAAAGTCATCTGGAGAAAGCGGGATTCGAACCCACAACCTCTAGACCCATGGTCCAATCCTCTACCACTATGCTACATCCCCATCCGACAACTTAACCGCACCTTACGTTACTGGATCGATATGGTCCTTATATAGGGGTGTAGGATTACTTAAGTGATACCTGCCTGCGGGTTTATCACCAGGGCACGAGTAATCCGAGCCCCTACACTAGTATCTAAAAAAGAATAATGGTGACTCTTTTCCATACTATTCCCTTGAAGATTTTTCATTAGCTTGACCTACCCAATGCAAACTTTGTTGTGCTACATTAGTATTGGTAATACCCCCTAACAACTACAACAACGAAGGGCTTAATGTATGCAACTATCCATGCATAAATTGTACTTTTGGTAAATAGCTTTAACTGACATCAAGCCTTTTATCCAATGGCCCATTTACATTTTCTTAAAATTAACCACCAGTTTCCATCAGAGTGTCAGGGAATAGGGAATGTCCGATCACTGGACCTCCTACTTTATTATGGTAAAATATTTTCTAAATCATATTAATAGATAAATAAATGGATAAATAAATAAATAAATAAATAAATAAATAAATAGCCATGAAAGTCGGGCGAGGACCAGCAGACATTCAGACACAATTGTTTCTTGTTCCTTAGTATGCATCCTTAGATCCATTAGATTATGTAAGACTAGATATGCTGCCTTGTTCATACATAGAATTGTTATTTCAATGATTAAAAACGATATCCTTTATCCTAGCGGGTACACCACATAAACGAGGAACTGACGGTGTACTCGTAAACTTGTTGACTAAATTGTAGAATATCGTCACTCATATGGATAAGAATTCATTCTAGAAATACCATCTAAGTTGGTTGTAAATGAATGGGTTCATATTTATTTAATATATAAAAATATAAATCTTATCACATACGATTTAATTGTCACAGTTATTGGTATTATCTGGGTCTAAAATGATTCGGATAGCCACCCAAGAAATAATAAAATGAAAACACATTTATGTCATACATAGTAACTGCATAAAACCTGGTCAATAAAGTTTAAAGTTTGTTAAAAATAAATAAAAATTAAAAAGAAATCGACATGTAGGATCTTGGCACTTACTTGACACCAGGATCCTTAATTTGATATGCCTCATTTGAGTATGGCCTTCGCATCGCTGTACCGATCGGAAAGCCAATATCGACGAAGAACTTCTCAAGGTCTGCTGATGAGTATTTCGCAGTGGGTGTCTGTATAATGACGTCACCGGGGTGGTAGTCGTACGGGGTGCTTCCCTCTTGTGGTAACATATACATGTTGGATTCACTGGTCCTTTGCCCCCCTCTGAACACCCATGGGTCAAGGGATTCGGAACCAAGTGTATCTCCTGTGAATGGGTAGACAAAAATGCTGTTCCATTTATATATGGGATTCTCAAGTCCATTCTAATTGATGGGTTAGTAAGTTGTTTCAGACTATATTGCTATGTCTTTTTACGCCAAACACGATTTTGCAATTGGCTAGGGAAGGACTCCTCATTTACCAGGGTGCTCTTTCAGAATAACTGTCGTGTTTTTTGAGTAAAATGTCATAATTAGGTTAGGGTCTGACGATCATGATAAGGGGTCTCTATCAAAAGAAATTACATTGAAATACATAGAAATATGTATCTATATACCACCTGTTAATAATGAGGGGTACCCTCGTCAACTACGGAAAGTGACACTATTGACTTTTGTCTGACCAATACGGCAGTTGTTCTGAATGAGCCCCCAGATATAAATGTGACATGATCTGCAATCATGAAGCTTAGTGCACTTTCCCAGCACATGCCCGACATATGATTGTTAGATCCAGTTGCATTGCATCTATCTTTAGCCAAAACTTAAAAAAAAGTTTGTTTCAGGTAACATGGGTAGAAACTCTAGGGTCAGTAGGTCGGATTTTTTTTTAAAACTTTTTTTTAACTTCCCCTCTAAAATTGACCCAATCTTTCCTAAATTTTGTAAACTTAAAATTGACCCCAAAAAAATATAAAAATATGAAAATTTCTTCAAAATTGCAAAAAAAACCACCTAGGGTCGGCCCTGTTTAGATGGGGTCAACAAAAAAATGGAAACAAACCTTCTTTTTTTTGGCCTTATTGCATTACACATAACAGGATAAATACATAAGAGCATACTAGATAAATCATGAAAATATTTTCATAAGCCTCTTTAATTAAAATGTAACCATATAACAAACCTGAGGCAAAAAGCTGCATCACAGATGTAACCCCGGTCCATGGAGAATTAATGCTCACAAAACTAGATATATACTTGTCCTTCCACGCCTGGGGCTGCTGACGAAGGAAATACAACCCGTAAAGGCCGCCCAGGCTGTGAGCCACCAACGAGACCTTCTTGTTGTTATTAGTGGAGAAGGTGTCTTGGATGAGAGCCTTGAGTGCTGAGAAGTACTTGGAAGATGAGTGAGGGGCGTACCGGAAGTCGTACGGAGCAGCACGCACCGATTTCCCTTTTACGTAGCCAGCACTAACCAATGCTGTAAAATATCAAAGTTTTCTCTTGATCATGATATATATGAGAGTAATATTTTTTCTTTTTTTCATTGGTTTAGACCCATATCAATATGCACTCTGTTGTTTCTACAAGAATAGTGTTAGATATTATTGCTGTGTTGGGATGTTGGAACTATTGCATTGAAATGTCAACACAAACCAGTACAGGATATCACGTTCTAACATTAGGAAAACATTTCTGCTATCTTATCAACATTTAGATATCACAAATGTTCATACACAAGTTTACATGCCATATTCCACATAATTAGCGTACATTTACAAAGAAAAGGCACCCTTACATTCTTTCTGGCCGACTTCTAGACTAGACTCTAGAGTATCTTAATTTTTAGGCCCAATAAACTCTAAACTGTTTATAATATTATTTAAGCACACAATAAACACTTCACTGTAAATTGCTAGTGTAGGTACACAGTAGAGTCTACTGTAGATCTATAGTAGAATCTACTGTAGAACAGGTTTACAGTAGAATCTACTGTAGATTTACAGTCGATTCTACTGTTTACCTACAATAAGCTGTACACCTACAGTAGAATCTACTGCACACCTACAAAAATGGCAACCAACCTTTAACAGAGTTGCTTCTATCCCTCACTTACCATCAATCAGAGGCTTTGCGTACTCGCCCATATTGCCCAGGGCCCAGGCGGTCCAGGAGGGGTCCATGTACTCCACCGACTCTGTGTCTCCCCACCCGGGCACCCGGACCTCGACACCATCAGCGTTCCTGCTCCTACCGCTGGTCTGGTTGTATACCAGCTGGATGGTCTCTGTGAAGCAGTGCTGGTCTCCTAAGGGGTACAACCTTATTGTATATTAGACCGTTGTCATAAACTCCCTGTTCTCATCATCCGTCTAATAATAGTAGCAGGTTGGAGACTGACCAGTTTCTTAGTACGCCCTAAGAATGGGTGACAGTCCCCAGAACACAGGGTGTACCAAGAACTTGTACCAAGAACTTGGTACACTCATTTGTTTTGACTTTTCTCATATTTCCATGCCAAAATGCACAATTTTGATGCCACTATAGGAAGCAGAGGTCTATGATTTATGTATGCACCCTTTTTCATAACTAAAATCGGAATATTATCTAAGAAATGGCTTTATCTACTTATTTTCCTTCAGTAAATATTCAGTAAAATCAGTTTGCTAATTTTTTGTTAAATCTGCTAATAAAAGTAAAATAGTGATGTCTGATAATAAGGCATATAATGTAAATATATGTATAAATGGTAGAGTGGTTTCCCTAGTCCCCAAGTGACCCCACTAATTACATGCACAGATAAGGGTCACAGTCCGGTGACCACAGGTAAGGTACATAAGTACTGGGCTGTGATTGATCCATTTATATTATTGGCTCCTTAGTTTAATTAGTCAACCCTTCCTTGTGTCTTATATTCCAGAGAGTAAATATATACTTCTTCTCATATATATGATTAAATATGTGATTTTATATTCTGAAGTCTGAAACAATAATAATTTGATAAAACTTACCAAATATGAGGCGCCACACATTTAGCCAGAGCCTGAACCACTCAGTTTCTTTTGGGCAGGAGCTCTGAGTACCTTGTCCCCAGGCCTCCCCGTGTCGGGCCTCCAGGCGGGACCCGCCATAACCTAAGGGGTATAATATAATGTGAAATAGACCCTGGAAATTATTATCTGATTCTGGAACAACTTGTCGTTAGTGATATTTATTGTCCACGAGTCAAAGCTGCAATCCTCCAATCACAGTTTTTGAGTCAATTCATGGGCCTTACTAGGGGAAAAAACATTGAAATTTAAAAAAAAAGTTAAATCTGACATACTTAGCGTTGATGATATAACCAGCAACACATCTTTTACGTCGCAGGTTTGTCAATTTTGACAAATTTACAGAGGGACGGGCCAACGGTACTGACCAAATTCAATCAGTTGTTAAATGATATGAAATGAAAGGCATCAATATAGTTGTTAAATGATATGAAGTCAAAGACATTAATATCCATTATGTCATACCTTGGCATTGTTAATCGAGAGAGATTATGGTCTCTTTTTTCTAAGTAGTTGCTTACTCTGGGAATTTTAGTGGTCAAGAAAAAGGCAATGGTATAAAGATCGATGACCATCCCTTTGAGTTGATATTTTACTCAATTGTGCAACACTGCCTCCCATGGATTGAAGCGATTCATGGATACACATATGCGAAGAGACGTTTTCCTAGTCATTATCATAAATATAGTCAGCCCTCATTTCCTCGATATTGTAAAATGCAAGAAAGAATCTCTGAGGAAACAGATTATCCAAGGGAATAAGTCCAAATATAATGGAACATTTTATAAGGCCAGCTGCAAGGCCCCCGTCTGAGGAAGTGAGGGATTCGAGGTAGTAGATATTCGAGGAAGTGAGCGTGAACTGTACACCGATGCTTCATTCGGGCCTATCAGACCTTGCACCATGGTGCCTGCAATAGGAGCTAGGTTCCCATATGGGTGTTCATGTATATGTACATTGGCGTTGCATGATAGCACCGGTGTATCAGCTACTGAGGTCACGTGATCTAGGTGTATGCCTAGGGTGATGCAGGCATCCACAGATACACAGCCAAAAACAAGTTTCTCATTTCAAGAAAAAATAAACTCGCCTGGCAGAGAAACTACGACTAGTTTTAAGAAAAAAAAAAAAATTGAAACTAGTTATTTGTCCGCCAGGCAAGTTCATTTATCTTATTTTCTTGAAATAAGAAAATTATTTTTGTGTAGTATAAGGCTGTGTCTCACAAACTTGGGCCAATGTGTTTGTCTTTGACCGGGTGCCGTCTATGACTGGGGGCCGTCTATGACCGGGGGCCATCTATAACCGGGTCCCATCTATGACCGACTATCTAAAAAAGTTGTTTGGAGGGATAAACTTTTTTTTTTTTTTTTTTTTTTAAATTTTCATTTATCAAAATTGTAAAAAAATATTATAAATATTTTTTTTTATTCCTCCGAACAACTATTTCAGATAGCCAGTCATAGATGGTACTCGGTCATAGATGGCCCCCGGTCATAGACGGCGCCCGGTCATAAACAAACACATTGGCCCAAGTTTGTGAGACACAGCCATAATTGTTAGCTGCACCTGTGGTTTACTATTTAGGGACTGCATCGTGTTTTAATGTCAATTTGCCAGAACGATGCATCAATGCAGCCTTTTCGGCACAGTACGTACACCTATTACCGTAATTCGATGTATGGCAATTTAAGAGTACGGCAAGTAAGTCCAATCACGTTATTATAAATTGAATTGTTTACGGAATATGTACGTATTTGAAGCATGTTTCATATCATACCTGTTCCATTTAATCAGAGTATTCTCATGATTCTGCAGTTAGTTTTCTCAGGTGTCATAATACGCATAATTCACCTCAAATGTATCACTATAATTCATCACAATCTGAGTATTTGCTGCATCCATGCATTCTGCCGACTGACTGGGGTCAATATATTATTCAAGGGTCAGGATGTATGCAGCTTTCAGTTACAAGCCAGTGAGTTACCAGTCTCGGACCCCGACTGTATGTATACAGTCTGGGAGAATCCATATGTACTGACTTGTACTGGATATAACCAATCTGGACATCATGGGTTCGAGTCCCACCTTGGCACAATTGGCAGAAATTTTGATGGCTGTACAATACACCTCCGTTACACTATTTTCTCGGTCTAAATATTTAATATGTAATATTACTATGCCAGTATAGGGGTATTTATGCTTCAAATAGGCCAAATAAATAATGTAAAAAAACGAACCTACATTTTTGCCAAGGTGGGATTCGAACCCATGAGGCCAAACAGAACATATCTATGTCATTCATGATCATGTGACCCTGGCTAACCAATTAGTGGTTGAGCTATCTCATTAAGAAATGATCCAGGATCCTGGATCATTTTCTAACTAGGTTACAATTATTAGATACAAAATTGTCAAGGCCCATTACAGCCTGACGGCTGTAATGGGCCTGGAGAGGTCGAGGCTGGTGAGTTACTTGCCTGAGAGTTACTCACCATCAAAGGGTATCATGCCGTCCTTCAAGGTAAAGCCTAGTTGCCTGCTGCTGGCTTCAGCTAACAGAAACCCAAGACTGCCTTTTCTGCCGAAACCGGTTATCCAAAATATAGTTTATCCTTACCAACCGTAGTATGGTGACAACTGTAATACTAAACATACTATAATGCCCAGTATTACGTCTACCACATTATAATGCTTATAACAACAATCGCTGACCGGTCGGTAGTGACAAAATAACTTTGGTTCCCTGCATATTGGATATTGGTTAAAATAAATGAGTACTGGCATAGCGCCTATGGCAAGCCTAATGGGTAAACTCAACATAGACAAAGTTTCTGCAGAGAGACACGGTTTCTGTAAACAGAGGATGGGTTTTACTGGATCTGGATTTTTGTTCCACATAAACTCACCTTCTGTTGGTTTTTCACATAAACCCCTCCTTTATGGGACTATCTATGGACGGAGGATGGGTTTTCTGTCCTGGGAGACCCACTTTTTCTAACAGAGTATGGGGTTTTCACATACACCCCGACTCTGTTCGCCGAGTTCCTATAGAAAAAGAAGGTTTCTGTGCATAGAGGGCGAGTTTATGTACAGATACCCTGTTTCTGTTGAGTGTACCCAATAGGCTTGCCATGAACGCCACTATGCAGAAACTTTTGCATGGACATACACTTCAAAAATGTGTAAACTAGAAGGGAAAAAAACCTGTTTTTATCATTATAACTTACCTGGAATAAAGATGACCGGAGAAAAGCCGGTTTCGCTGTCCTTCCTGTAACCACTGCCTGCGGGAACCAGTGCAAACAAGATGGCTGCCCCCAGCAAGGCACAGGGGGCCACCATCCTGTAAGAAACCCTCATTATGTGCTTTTTACCTTGGTGTTACATCTCCAACTGCTTTGGTGAGAGTGAGGGCTCTCAGTGGGAGAAAATGAGGACGTGTATCACTGTATGTATATGTGCACTACTCTACTATCTCTACACGACTATGGTGTGCCATGTGATAAAACTAAGTGTATATCTCCAACTATCAATAAGACACGTCCACACCAAGCTGAGTCCAACTCCTACTGACTAAGTCTTTAAGGGAAGGGCCTCTTTCTATATATAAACCATTGTGCCAGGTTATTTGAGTTGATACAACATCTGAGTTATATTTAGAATCCCCCAAACAGAGTCCCCCACATGCAGGTACACCCTAGTCCTTTGTGCCTGTATACCCCAGCAAACTACTCCATGTATAAAGGCTCAGGCAAATAGGAAACCAGTGGTGTAGTATTAAGTACTATTTATACCCACCAGTGTACTAACTACCACCAGTGTGTCCAGAGAAAATAGTATACTCCCCCTTGAATAGAACACATGCTATAAATCTAGGTAAAAATGGACATATATATATGTATATATACATAATGATACCATTGTACAATGTGCGTACCTTAAAGCAAATGTGTAATCATCAAATGAAAGAGGGTACTAAAGTTTTTTTATGCCTTATTTAACTCCAAACAAATTAATAACGCCTTATTCTTGGTCCCCCGACCTTGCCAGGACAGCATAATCACCTTTATTTCTACCTCTCCAGCATTCCACCATAATACAAGTTATAACATGTTTTCTTCGCACTCTCTTTCCACCAGGTAAGTCACACATGCTTATATCTGCCTGTTTACATATGTTACGTCATACCAATGTCACACACACACCTGTGGACGTACTGGGGAGCCTACCCGCCCCCTCTGGGGTGAGCCAGGAGTGACCTTAGCTACCTATAGCATACTTCTCAGCATTTCCATCATACAAATATGTTTTATGACTTTTTAATAAGTTCCCCCAACCGCCCTTGTATCTGGTATAAAATAATCAACATTTTAATTATCCCATTCATAATCCCTTATGTAACATTACGCAATCTTATGATTATGTTCTAATGACGATAATAATAATAATAATAATAATAATAATAATAATAATAATAATAATAATAATAATAATAATAATAATAATAATAATAATAATAATAATAATAATAATAATAATAATGATGATGATGATGATGATGATAATAATAATAATAATAATAATAATAATAATTTAAGCTACAACGCTACAAGCTCTGTGCCACAACATCATTTGTGTGCAAAGCTTGGCAGGGTTAGGTCACAGACACAGTGCTCCTTTCATGCCGTTATTATGTACTCATACTACTTACCCTAATGTAGCTGTTGGCTATTCTAAAATAGGCATCGGCTATGAAAAACTCCAGATTCGAAAATAGGGTATTCATATACAACTAGGCTAGGGCTTTCAAATCCTATACTGCATTAGAATTTGGGATAGGTAGTTTTCTCAGAATTAATTGTCAAAGATGGATTCGTTTTCATATCTGCGGAATCACCCGACAGGTCTGCCCTAAGATATGTTAGCAATAACCCATGCCCAGTTTATGATCCAATTAGAAACGTTAACAAAACTCAATTTATTCATATACAACTAGGCTAGGGCTTTCTTATCCTATACTGCATCAGTATGTTGGATAGGTAGATTTCTCAGAATTAATTGCTAAGATAGATCCGTTTTCATATCTGCTGAGTCACCCTGGCGGTCGGTCCGAAGATACATTATCAGTACCCCATCCCCAGATTTCGATCAAAGTGGAAATTTGAACAAACCCAATTTATTCATATACAACTAGGCTAGGGCTATCCAATAATATACTGCATTAGTATGTGGGATAGGTAGTTTTCTCAGAATTAATTGTCAAAAATGGATCCGTTTTCATATCTGCTGAGTCGCCCCGACGGGGCGACCATAAGATATGTTATCAGTACCCCACCCCAGATTTTGATCTGATTAGAAACTTGAACAAAACTCAATTTATTCATATACAACTAGACCAGGGCTTTCTATTTATATACAGCATTAGTATATGGGATAGGTTGTTTTCTCAGAATTAATTGTCAAAGATGGATCCGTTTTCATATCCGCAGAGTCACCGCGGCGGTCGGTCCGAAGATATGTTATCAGTACCCCATCCACAGAATTCGATCAAAGTGCAAATTTGAACAAAACTCAATTTATTCATATACGACTAGGCTAGGGCTATCCAATCCTATACTGCATTAGTATGTGGGATAGGTAGGTTTCTCAGAATTAATTGTCAAAGATGGATCCGTTTTCATATCTGCTGAGTCACCCTGGCGGTCGGTCCGAAGATACATTATCAGTACCCCATCCCCAGATTTTGATCAAAGTGGAAATTTGAACAATTTATTCATATACAACTAGGCTAGGGCTATCCAATAATATACTGCATTAGTATGTGGGATAGGTAGTTTTCTCAGAATTAATTGTCAAAAATGGATCCGTTTTCATATCTGCTGAGTCGCCCCGACGGGGCGACCACAAGATATGTTATCAGTACCCCACCCCAGATTTTGATCTGATTAGAAACTTGAACAAAACTCAATTTATTCATATACAACTAGACCAGGGCTTTCTTTTTATATACAGCATTCGTATATGGGATAGGTTGTTTTCTCAGAATTAATTGTCAAAGATGGATCCGTTTTCATATCCTCAGAGTCACCGCGGCGGTCAGTCCGAAAATATGTTATCAGTACCCCATCCACAGAATTCGATCAAAGTGCAAATTTGAACAAAACTCAATTTATTCATATACGACTAGGCTAGGGCTATCCAATCCTATACTGCATTAGTATGTGGGATAGGTAGGTTTCTCAGAAATAATTGTCAAAGATGGATCCGTTTTCATATCTGCTGAGTCGCCCCGACGGGGCTACCATAAGATATGTTATCAGTACCCCACCCCAGATTTTGATCTGATAAGAAACTTGAACAAAACTCAATTTATTCATATACAACTAGACCAGGGCTTTCTATTTATATACAGCTTTAGTATATGGGATAGGTTGTTTTCTCAGAATTAATTGTCAAAGATGGATCCGTTTTCATATCCGCGGTCGGTCCGAAGATATGTTATCAGTACCCCATCCACAGAATTCGATCAAAGTGCAAACTTGAAAAAAACTCAATTTATTCATATACGACTAGGCTAGGGCTATCCAATCCTATACTGCATTAGTATGTGGGATAGGTAGGTTTCTCAGAATTAATTGTCAAAGATGGATCCGTTTTCATATCTGCAGAGTCAACCCTACAGGTCTGACGAAGATATGTTATCAGTATCCCATCCCCAGATTTCGATTGAAGTGGAAACTTGAACGAAACTCAATTTATTCATATACAACTAGGCTAGGGCTTTCTAATCCTATACTGCATTAGCATGTAGGACAGATAGTTTTCTCAAAATTAATTGTCAAAGATGGATCCGTTTTCATATCTGCAGAATCACCCCGACCGGTCGGCCCTATCATATGCTCTCAGTACCCCATCCCCAGAATTTGATCAAAGTGGAAATTTGAACAAAACGCGATTTATTCATATACAACTAGGCTAGGGCTTTCTAATCCTATACTGCATTAGTATGTAGGATAGATACCTTTCTCGAAATTAATTGTCAAAGATGGATCCATTTTCATATCTGCGGAATCACCCCGACCGGTCGGCCCTAAGATATGTTATCAGTATCCCATCCCCAGATTTAAATTGAAGTGGAAACTTGAACAAAACTCGATTTATTCATATACAACTAGGCTAGGGCTTTCTAATCCTATACTGCATTAGTATATTGGATAGACAGTTTTCTCAAAATTAACCGTCAAAGATGGACCCTTTTTCACATCTGCTGAGTGGTATGTGCAGCAAACCATGACCCCTACCATGCAGGCAGCCATGACACCTAATTTGCATAACACCCGCGGCAGGTATCCTGGGCCATATCTCCTGTGTCCCATCTCCCCCTTCATGTCTCTGGTTTAAGCCATGGAAATTAGCTCCAGTGTAGGTTATTCATTTAAGGGGGATGTTATCACAATTTTAACATCAGATTTGGTTTACATGTGTGTACTGGACCTAGGATATATAACTATATAGTCAAATATTTATATTTTCATGACACCAGTAGTTCACCACAGACATAGACTTGAAAATCCTATGGCACTAATTCCAGTACAGTCTTCATCTTTCAAACGTAGTGTTAACAACATTTTAGCACCAGAATTGGTTTACTTATGTATATTGAACCTTTAAAATCAAACTATATTGTCATTATTCATTGTTTTTATGACACCACTAGTTCACCACGGAGACTGATAATGCCTTAGGAGAAAATTCTCCACCACCCCTGAGTAAAATATAATAATTTAAAATATAATAATTTTGAAGCCGGAAAAACATAATTACCTATCCAATAGATGACCCTGATGGTATATTGATATAAATCTAGATTCTTGTGACACAACAAATCCGGAACTATTTTCCATCTGGAACAAATTTGATGGTACACCTGCAGTGGATGACCATTGGTTGCCATCATGATTGATGTGCAAGGACCCCTGGGAAAATACCTACTAATACCTGCAGAGATGACCGCGCTATTGTGTGTTGGTTTATTATCTCAATTCTAGAGTGCCTGATCTAAAAATAGATGGTCATGTTTCTCCCATGATACCCATATATTTATAGTTCATTCAATATCGATTCTGAATGAAATTGAAAAATGATACAGCTGAACAGTTGGCTGATATCTTGCATAAACTACTTCGCGTTTCAGTTTAATAAGAGTATAACAGCAAGTAAAGGTGCCAGAAAACGATAGTGAATAATGAGTATACGAAAATGTAGAAAGAAAAAACACAGGGCCCTTTTGAACACCTTGACTCGTTCTGAACTTTGTATGTCAGATCTAAACATTCTCAAGCTATTGAAGACTGAATGTGCATTTAGTTATATATTTTTAACTTCAGTGTTTTTGGGAGAGAAAGGGAAGCCTCACTAAAGTTAACCCAGAGCCTTGATAACTTGCACCATTTGCTTGTATTGTGTGTAAACCAAAGCCTTTGTGCAGGGAATGATGATGAGAAATAATTTAATATCTGATTAACACCACATCTGTTTCCACCAAGTAACGAACTACTTTAAGTCAGAAATGAATCCAAAACCGATACATAATTCATAGAAAGCATTTATTCATTCATAAAATTTCCAAAACTGGCGATTCATTACAAAACATTTATACATGCACCTCGTATCGTACACAGACTAAGCACTAAGTGTGAGTTTCAATGGTTAACAGCTTGCAATCTCCTGAATAGCAGACAGATAGTGCTGTGCCGACAAGTTACTAGCTGGTCCTTCGAGCCTATACCGACTACATGTATTAAGGAATGTACCACTCCCATAGGGTGCACAGGATAGGTCAACAACACACTGGGGAGTAGGGCATGCCACCAGAAGATCAACTTGCATCGAAGCCAAATGCTGGCCTAAAAGGGCTGATTATTCCCATCAGAGTGAATCCTGCTCCTTCAGTACCTTCAGTAGGTACTCCTTCAGCCGGCTATCCTCCAGGATCCCCCCATGGGTGGCGTGAGGAATCTCTCTCATCTACAACAAGACAGAACATCAAACAAACCTGGGTTAACAGGGAAATTATTTTTAAGAAGATAAAAGGCAGGACTGTCTTGTCTTTAAAACGGTTTAAAAAAGGGAAGCCTTTATCCAAAATGATATTCAATATAATTTACAAAGCCAATCGGTACAGTCATGTGCAGTGAGGGAGTGGTCATTTTCTAATAACAGGGGGGGTCGGTGGATTTTCGCGCGAGCGGGTCAAAATCTTTTTGGTCCTCCCCACGGGAGGGGTCAAATATTTTTTGGTCCCCCCGCTCAGGCAACTTAAAATTAAGCCCGGCTGACCCCTTTTAGCTTTAGTAATGCGTGGGCTTTTTTACTAAAAAGGGGTGCAATATTATTGGTCCCCCCCCCCCTCAAGAGGGGTCCAAATTTCTTTGGTCCCCCCCTTCAAGGGGTCCAAATCTTTTTGGTTCCCTCCCAGAGCCACCAGCCCCCCCCCCCACCCTTGTTGTTAAGAGATGACCACTCCCTTAGGTCATCGGTGCACAGTTGCTGCACAAAATACGGTTTATGATACTTTAAATGTTGCTTCAATTATTTAATAAAATACTAGATGTAGTTTATGTGTATTCTTCATACAAAGACACATATAGAACATGTTAATTGGTTGCTTTTTGTCTTCTAAAGTTCATAAAAGATTCTTGAAACACATGCGCCTAAATGATTATAATATGTGCTTTTATGCCAAAAAAAATGTAAACCGGTTAATATATTATTTTCTCTTATCCTTAGTTAAGATAATTGCACTATGATGTCTCAGAACAGAAACAGACCTGGAAGTCCTTGGCACCAGCTTCAGTGGTCAGTGTGACCTTGGAACAACCTTTAAGACTTCTGAGGTTGACGGTGTCATCCCCGTCCTCGGAGACGGCTGTATGGGGCACCTTGTCCACATCCCAGCCGTGCTCGTACACCATCTTGGCTGCTACCGGGTAGCCATTAGAATGGACACAGCGGAACCTACAAGGGCAGAGCATAATGCAAGTGTAACAGTCGCTGAAAAGTCATCTGGAGAAAGCGGGATTCGAACCCACAACCTCTTGACCCATAGTCCAATCCTCTACCACTGAGCTACATCCCCATCTGACAACTTAACCGCACCGTAGGTTACTGGATCGATATGGTCCTTATATAGGGGTGTAGGATCACCTAAGTGATACCTCCCTGCTCGAGTAATCTGAGCCCCTACACTAGTATCTAAAAAAGGGAAAAGGGTGACTCTTTTCAATACTATTTCCTTGAAGAGTTTTCAATTATAATGTGAAGGTACTATTATTTTGACCTACCCAATGCAATACCTTGCTGTGCTACATTAGTATTGGTAATACCACTAACAACTACAACTACACAATCACTTAATGTATGTGACTATCCATGAAGGAGTTTTACTTTTGGTAAATAGCTCCATCTAACATCAATATCTTTATCGAATGGCGCTTTTACACAGTTTTCTTAAAATTAACCACCAGTCTACATTAGAGTGTCAGGGAATAGGGAATGTCCGATCACTGGACCTCCTTATTTTTTATGGTGAAATGATTGTCAAAATCATATTAATAGGTAAATTAATAGATAAATAAATAGCCATGAATTTCGAAGTAGGGCGAGGACCTGCAGACATTCAGACACAATTGTTTCTTGTTCCTTAGTATGCATCCTTAGATCCATTAGATTTTGTAAGACTAGATATGCTGCCTTGTTCATACATAGAATTGTTATTTCAATGATTAAAAATGATATCCTTTATCCTAGCGGGTACACCACATAAACGAGGAACTGACGGTGTACTCGTAAACTTGTTGACTAAATTGTAGAATATCGTCACTCTAGAAATACCATCTAAGTTGGTTGTAAATGAATGGGTTCATATTTATTTATTATATAAAAATATAAATCTTATCACGTACGATTTTATTGTCACAGTTATTGGTATTATCTGAGTCTAAAATGATTCGGATAACAAGAAATAATGAAGTGAAAACACATGTATGTCATACATTGTAACTGCATAAAACCTGGTCAATCAAAGTTTCTTCAAAAAAAAAAAATCGACATGTAGGATCTTGGCACTTACTTGACACCAGGATCCTTAATTTGATATGCCTCATTTGAGTATGGCCTTTGCATCGCTGTACCGATTGGAAAGCCAATATCGACAAAGAACTTCTCAAAGTCTGCTGACGAGTAATTGGCAGTGGGCGTCTGTATAATGACGTCACCGGGGTGGTAGTCGTACGGGGTGCTTCCCTCTTGTGGTAACATATACATGTTGGATTCACTGGTCCTTTGCTCCCCTCTGAACACCCATGGGTCAAGGGATTTGGAACCAAGTGTATCCCCTGTGAATGGGTAGACAAAAATGCAGTTCTATATATGTTGGGATTCTCAAGTCCATTCCAATTGATGGGTTAGGTTACAAGTTGTCTCAGACTCTATTGCTATGTCTTTTTAAAGAAAAATTTTAACTTCCCCTCTAAAATTGACCCAAAAAAAGTGTAAAAATGGGGAGATTTCTTTCCTTAATTTTGTAAACTTAAAATTGACCTCCAAAAAGTATAAAGATATGAAAATTTCTTCAAAATTGCAAAAAAAAAACTTGGGTCGGCCCTGTTTAGATGGGGTCGGTCGGGTGGCCTTATTGCATTACACATAACAGGATAAATACATGAGAATATACTAGATAAATCATGAAAATATTTTCATAAGCCTCTTTAATAAAAGTGTAACCATATAACAAACCTGAGGCAAAAAGCCGCATCACAGATGTAACCCCGGTCCATGGAGAATTAATGCTCACAAAACTAGATATATACTTGTCCTTCCACGCCTGGGGCTGCTGACGAAGGAAATACAACCCGTAAAGGCCGCCCAGGCTGTGTGCCACCAACGAGACCTTCTGGTTGTCATTAGTGGAGAAGGTGTCTTGGATAAGAGCCTTGAGTGCTGAGAAGTATTTGGAGGATGAGTGAGGGGCGTACCGGAAGTCGTATGGAGCAGCTCGCACCGATTTCCCTCTGACGTAGCCAGCACTAACCAATGCTGCGAAATATCAAATGTTCACTTAATGATGATATGATGTTATTTGAACACTTTCTTTTCTTTTGAAGTAATGTCTTCAAGTTAATGCTGCCTCTTATCCTCCACTATTTATTTGATTTCAAACACCCTATGATTATAATATAGTGCGGTTGTCAGTTGTTTGAACTGTTGTATCAAAGATATCTAAAGAAGCCAGGAAAACTATTGTCTTAGTATCATGCAAGTATCATGTAAATTCGGGTTCTTTAACATCTTAACAATTTAGTAAGGTCTGTTAACAGATCCTCGGGAATCTGCTGGACAAAAAGCCCGTCTATCGGTTCATTTTGACCCCTATATCAATCTGAATGGAGAGACAGGCGGATTTTATTAGGACCTCCCAAAATCCAAGATAGCTACCACATTTGGAATATTCATCAATATTCTGCTATAAAACCCTTGTTTAATAACCACAAGTATTGCTCAAAATGACCATAGTATCAGATGTGTATTAGATGTATAGATTGTATGTATACTTAGGCCAAAAATTGAAAAAGTTTGTTTCAGGTCACCCGACCGACCCTATCAAAACAGGGCCAACCCTACGTTTTTTTATGCAATCTCGAAGAAATCTTTGCATTCATACCCTTTTCTGGTCAATTTTAGGGTATTCAAAAACGTTGGCTGGTACATTCATGTTCAAAAAAAAACTTACCATCGATTAGGGGCTTTGCGTACTCGCCCACATTGCCCAGGGACCAGGCGGTCCAGGAGGGGTCCAGGTACTCAACCGTCTCTGTGCCTCCCCACCCGGGCACCCGCACCTCTACACCATCAGCGTTCCTGCTCCTACCGCTGGTCTGGTTGTATACCAGCTGGATGGTCTCTGTGAAGCAGTGCTGGTTTCCTAAGGGGTACAACATTATTGTATATCAGACCGTTGTCATAAACTCCCTGTTCTCATCATCCTTCCAATAATAGTAGCAGGTTGGGGCCGGGACCATGTTATTAGAACGTACTAGATACATAATACACCCTTTCCATTGGGTCTGTACCAAGATTATGGTACTGTGCACCACCTTGGGCTGTACCATAATCTTGGTACACCTGGTGTGTTCACTGGACCATGACCCCTGCTCATGCAGGTAAATGTACCAATCACAGCCCAGTACTTATGTACCTTACCTGTGGTCACTGCACTGTGACCCTTATCTGTGCATGTAATTAGTGGGGTCACTGGGGGACTAGGGAAACCACTCTACTATTTATACATATATTTACAATTTATAGCTTATTATCAGACATCACTAAGTGAAAACAAAAATGTCATTTTGTGGGCCTTAATCAATGATTTCATCCAATGGGTTTATTTTTATTAGCAGATTTCACAAAAAATTAGATAACACATCGCTGTGTTTCATAATTTTAATCAGGGACAAAGGGATGTGTGAAGGTCCATATTTGCTTGTGTGTAAACAATTATACAAAACTATACGTGGGGATTGTTTTCAAATTTGAATAATCTCATACTCCGATTCTCAGCACCACTTCATCCACCATTCCATTAATGACTCGAGGTTCTCACGGATATTTAATAGCTGTCCTTTTCGCGTTATTTGTATTCTAATTCAAATGGCGAAATAAGATAATAGCTTGATTCTAGCTCCTGCCAAATGGGGAGGCCACTTAACAGGTGCGAAATGGCATGGATATTTTCGCAAGTCCAGTTTCCGTGCAGGCTACTTAGATGAAATTGGTATGCATTAATTTGACGACGTCAAGAAGTTTTTTTCTCTTTTTATCTCTAGTTATTAAAATAAGAAGTAACTCTCTTGGGCCACTGCATACGTATGCTTATATCCGACCTGTACATAGCATTTCAGGTGGCCGGCGGGTATAAGGTAGAAATAGCTACCATTTCATCATACTTATGCCACATGTTCCAAAGATATGATACTCTAAGAGAAAAAATATAAAAAATAGGGGGTCCCGAGCTTGTTTCTGAAATATTTAACCACAAAGCTTGAGTGACCTATAATAGGATTATATAGTGCTCTCTTACATAGGTGGATGAAATAACATTGAAGAGTAACAAAAGTTTCCTCAAGCTTCAAGACAGTAGTCTATATGATATTATTTGTCCAGAAACTTTGTTTTGAATGCATGGTCCCGGTCATAATATTAGCATGTTCTTGATGTTTGAAATTAACAAGATAATAATATGGGAATAACAGTTCCAGGCAAGAAGAATATACCTTGCTACTTATCGACCTACAACTAATTCCATAATATAATGGTTATGGCATTTAGCTTGAAAAACTAAAGACCGGGGGTTATAGTCTCGGCCATGCCAAAGTTAGTTGATTGTTGTCATAGCATGTGCTAATATGACGGAAATTCCCCTCTGGTATTCCTCTGGTATTCCCCTGGTGTCCTGCTCCAGAACTAGAAACCCCGCCGGCCACCTTAACTGCTGCCTGGACCACTAGGTGGCCCCACTGTTCTAGCTAGCACCACCAACCAAGGTCTCAGTGAGGGTAATCCCGCAGAGAAGTGAGAGTCATATACGATTCTGGTCAGAAGTGAATACTGCAGGGGCACTGAATGGTCCATGATTAAGTTGGAAATGATGCCAATATCATGAAAACTTGTACACATGCTGCTGAATGTCTGCCAGTTCCAATCAAATAATAGGAAAGGGATTCTGAGTGAGTTTACTTTTTTTTCAAAGGCTAGATTGGGGATCAATGAAAATGCAAAATATTCAGTGCAAATTCAGGCAGAATTCAGGTGGTTTTATGCTACAGACCAGTGCTCAAATTTTTTGTGGTCAGTAGCTAATTTTGGTTGGAAATGTTCTGTAGAAAAGATGTATCTTTTAGGTCAAGGGTCTTCAGAGACCAGGTTGACCACCAAGCAGACTATGATGGTTATTTTACTATTATAGTTTCTAGTTCCATATCCGGTTCCTGTTCACTGGTTCTAAGCAACCTGCAGGAATTGCCCAAACTCAACAATATCCCAAGTTCAAGGTCATTTGGCAGTTACCAGAGCCTTCCTCTCAGAAGGATTTGGGAACGAGAGTAACCATCAGCCTGCATGTCACTGGTTTGTTCACTACCAGAACAGTAGTTATAGTAAATGCATTGAGCGATCTGCAGGAAAAAATGAAAAAGATTTAATGATTTGACTATTATCCTAACCCAGAATGCCATGTGATCTTGGACATTATCTTTTACATGAATGAATATTTCTCCACTATTCCATTGTGCAATAGCGGTGCTGAAGGATATGAATAAGATTGTCACTTTTGCCCCTCTCTTTATCAATAAAAAAGATATTTGATATATCTAAAAGTTAGCATCTGACTCCCCATTCTCCTTTTTGCACTTCAGATCTAAATAATACCAAGTAATAAAATAGTTAGTGTAGCGATTCAATGTAGTGATATGATTTGATGTTTTGTAGCTACTGTACAAATTATAGCTAATAAAAACAACAGAGCCGTTTTATAGAAAGATCTAGTTAACAACCTTTATTTCTATGAAATCACAGTCTCAAATTTGAGTATGAGATTAAAGAGGTGACTGAACATGTGAAATAGGTCAAGTTCCTCAACTGAACTTTAGGACGTCAAGTTCTTCAAATGAACTTGTGAAGATCTTGCGTCGCAACACGAGAAAAATGTAACAGGGAACCGAGATCAAATAACAGGATAATCAAATCTATTCTAATTGAATTTCAGATCTAAAAGGCGTTTCTCAGGCAAGACGGTCAAAATAGTGAGGCTATGTCGGTTCTGATGTTTAGTTTAATTGAATTCTCAACTTCTCAACATAGAATGTTCAATAAGAACAAACAAAAGATCTAACTTTATGGCCCACACAGTGAGACTCAACAAATTAAGATACCGGTCAAGTATGTCGTCTAGTTCCTCAAGATCCAAAATGACAAAAGTTATAGACCAAAAAGTTGTCTAATGATATTTGTATGACAGTTTTGAGGTTGTCTTTATGTTCTATTTGGCACATGAAAATTATCATACAAGGGGAGTATGCAAATCTTAGGCCAAAATATGATGGACTCTTGTTTGATTGCCTTTACCAGTTTACCTTAAACATACCCTTCTTTACGCCTAGCACCAGTTGTAAGATTCTAATCCTGTTAGAGATTCTTTATTATTAGGCCTATCCTAAGAACTATTCCCACTGATTAATAAGCACCAATATATATCAATGTTTTACCATCAAAATGGTATATAGCTACGATCACATCATTTTATAAAACAGTCAACAATTGCATAGCTTCATGATTATTGTTATTTACTATTAATACTCCCAAAGGGAGATGTTCTGCAATAAACAACAAATGTCGTTGTATATATTTGTCAATTCGTGGCTTAAGTTTAATGATTTAAGTCGCAAATGCTGCAGATAGTAAAGATCCAAAATTCTTTATAAACAGCTCTATTTTTTATCAAAATCAGATCAGAACTGGACTTCTACAGTGTTTCACTGTAACTGTATGGGTCTACAAGCTATGCCAGAAAAATTACAGATTATGTTATTTTGCTTATAACTGAACACAAACAAGATTATTTTGACAACTTTTGAACTGTTTGAATTACTTCTTTTTACAATGGCAAATTGATGGATCAAAGTCATGAGACAAAACAACATAAATGAGAGGAAAGACTCCTTTTTGGACACTAATTTAAATAATTATGTAGCCATACATTCTGAATAAATACATGTAATTGGACAATGATGATCACATGATTTCAGCATGGGCTGTGATTGGCTGAGATATCGATGAGGATGCTTGGTAACGGAAGTGCAGTGTTGACTTCCGGTGATGAGGATGCTGGGTACCGGAAGTGGCTGTGTGTTACTCATCTTCCTCCAGTTTGGGAGGTGGAGGGTGACTGGGAGGTTCGTACTGTGTTACGTAATCCTGCCGGTTAGCCTGTAAAGACAAAATATATATATATATATATTCCATGGTGAATACTGTCCATCAAAGTTAAAGAAATGGTAGGGCTATTCCTAAGGGTGTAAAAATAAAGCACCGAACAGGAACTCTGGCTGCTGACAAGTTGGTTGCCTAGGTTCGAGGGCTCGGCAAGGTTGCGAAGCAATCAAGCCTAACCCGAGAGCAGAGGCGACCAAATTATCAGCAAAACAGAGTGAGGATGAGGTAATAAATATTGTTCTAACACGATTTTACAAAAATATGCAGTAATTTATTGTAAAATGCAAACGTAAATGCAGACAAGGACAGGAAGCCCACAGTGCGCAAGCTCATAGTGCATTGTCCCCTGAAGTTGGACATTAGGCTGTATCTCACGGGGCAGGTTTGAGTGAAATATTTCACCGAACATAGGCCAAATGTTTAAAGGGATATCCCACCAAGCTACCCTAATTTTGGGGCCATGGCCACAGCCATATTATATTTCTGGCTTTACTTTAAAGTGTCATGGTATGGTCATTGAATCATAAACTGTGTAAATTATAGAAAGAAACATACATGAATGTAGCCCTGCCAAGTTATTTGTCAGGGGAATCATCAGATACCATGCAGAGTGGTGTTGATACTCTCCTTAGAAGTCGGCATGATGCACCAACCGAATGTTGATGAATTACTCAGTGGCACTCAGTTTGTGCATCATGCCAAATCTATAGGGTTGATACTCTTCTGAAGAGTTGGCATGATGCACCAACCCTGGTGTCAATGAGTGACTCATTGGCATTAAGGTGGTGAATCATGTCAAACCTACGGGGATGATACTCTCCCGAAGAGTTGGGATGATGCACCGACCCGGTGAGTTGTTGGTGGCACTGAGTTGATGCATCAGCAACGACAACCAGGGTGTGGTGCTTAATATAGGGTTCCTTATGTTACATACAATATTACCGTAAAACCTCGCGTATAAGCCTACCTCGTGTATAAGCCGCACCCCGACTTTGTGCCGATCCTACAAGCCGCACCAGCGATCTGGTTATGGTGACTTTAGTATGGTACCCCTCGTATGAGCTGCACCCCGGCCCTGGGCTGATCCTATAAGCCGCACCGGTGATCTGATTCGCGTACTAGCCGCAGCTTATACGCGAGGTTTTACGGTAATCTTTAATCGGGGGCGTAGTAAGTAGTGGCTATCCCAGGTTAGTCATATAGAGATATTTGTCAGAACCACAAACTGATATTCAAAAAATACTAGTTGTTAGCCAGTACTGACTAAGGAAGTGGTCATTATTTAACAACAGTGGGGTGGTGGTGGATTTTCACGCGGGCGGTTAGAAAACGTTTTGGTTTCCCCCCCCCCCTCTTCGATCCCCTTCCCCCCCCCCCCGTGAGGTTGTAATGGAGTCCAGCCGACCCCTTTGAGCTATAGTAATGCGCGGGCTTTTCTGCTTAAACAGGGTGCATTTTTGGTTCCCCCCATCCAAGGAGTCAAATCTTTTTGGCCCCCCCCCCCCATATCCACCGATCCCCCCTTCCCCCTTGTTAAAAAAATGACCACTCCCTAAGGTCAGAACATCAGTGTTATACTCACAGCGAAGCCGAGTGCGGTCAGACAGAACAGGATGTCGAGCATGGTGCCCTTACGGCCGTTCACAAGGTCAGACGCCATGAAGCACGCGGTACTCCGGATACCATACTCCTGCGCCCCCTCCAGGAAGTTCTCCACATTAGCCAGGAACTTGGACTCTTCACCGGTCGGGTTGATCTCAATCTTAACCGGGGGCATGTCCATAGCCGCACGCAGCTTGTTGATGACCCTAGGGGAGGGAGGTCAAATGGAGGTCATTTTGAAGGTCAATCAGAGGTCATTTGAGAGTTATACAGAGGTTAGATGAAATTCAATCATATGTTATCAGTAATAATTAATTATTAAATGTTATTATTGGAAATAATATTATGACCTCCCCAATGGAAACAAAATTTTGTTCAACGTTGAATCTGGGTCTGGGTCTGGGGGCAAAGCCCCCGAGGAGAATTTTGAATAAACATTGAATAAATATTGACAACTATTATATTAACGTTTATTCCATGTATTGTGCCCACTGGGTCAGGGTCATAGCGAGAAATGATCAAACATGTTCTCTAAGTATCACTTTATGCTTGTTTACAATGAAAGGTAATCTTTTCGCGCTGCACAGCTTCTTTTTGAATGGACTATTGTTCTCATGAAATTGTAGGATAAACAATTGTAGGATAAATTTCTCTGTATGTACTGAATCGATAGTTTGTTTATCCATCAATACCTAAAATACCGAGCAGTTTTCTTCATGAGCATTTGCTAGGAAATCTTGTCGGACGCAATAATTAGTTTTAAAATATCGCCGAAATTGTGTTGCTGCATCATGCAACCCTAGGAGGTTTTCAACCCGATAACATCGTTCTGATACATAAATGCAGCACTAGCAAGTTACTTAGCCATGTTATAGACCCCAATATATTAATTAACCCCATAAATATAAACAGCCAAATAGTATTAAAATAATATTGAACTTGATCTTTACTTGCCTTTGTTTCATCTAAATGACCATGTATGGATGTTCAGAGAACGTTTACCATATTATCCCAATCCACGTTAAAACCGGAAATACTAGTAGCACAATCATCAACAACAAACCTTGGCCAAACATGCACTGTCTAAAAGCGTCTACCTAATCAGAATGCTGTGCATGCAGAGGAGCAAGAGAATATAACGCTGGAATGATTGATTTTAGAAAATGGGATAAAGATCCGTTTTTAATAGATTACAGAAACGATTATGAAGAGATCGGTGCCTATCAACTACCAAAAGTAGCAGTGGTAACTGTTGTCTATCGTGTTCGGAAGATGCAACATAAACCATGTAGAAGTGAGGATAGGGTAGAGTTGAATTTCAGTTTAGAAACTACTCCTAAATTTGAAGAAAAAACTGATTATTCTATAGTCTCTATAGTGTCTCTTTTAACTCCAATTGTGGGAAAAATATGTAAATTCTTCAATAAGTTGCAGCCAATACATCTGGTGACGAATTCATTCAATATTCAATTCTGTTCTCAACATTTAAATTGCATCACAACAGGAATGGAGAAAATCAAAATATGTTGCCAGCGAAATTCATTGATACTTTCTGACAACAACAAAATGTCGCGAAATGTGTTTTGCTGTTATCATGGAGTTGCCGCGCTGATTTCTTACACCTAGAGGGAGTAGCTCATGCAGGTGTGGGTGAGGACGTTGTGAGTTACTCCAGAGGGTGGAACTAAGAATACCCAATGGGGTACAGTACCACCCCCTCCTCACCCAGATCCCTGCTCCAGACATCAGCCGCTCCAGTATGTATACTACTATGGAGTGCCCTTCTAGCAAAACTGTCTGATGAGGATAAAATAAATATGACCCAGCTTCACTCAAAAAAAAAACTTGCCTCCAGACTCTTCAAAGTGACGGTCATAAAATAAACGAGTCAAAAACTTGTCTTAGTGACAAGGAACCAGGTCTTCTAGCTGGAGATAAAAGATCAACTTGGCATGTGCCAGCCCAAAGCTCGACACTTGCCAGCTCCAGATTCTATTAGTTGAATGGTAACCGGATAGGTTAGACAACTTTTGACTTGTTTATTTCATGATAGTCACTTCGACGGGTCTGGAGATAAGTCTAGTTTTTCAGTGTTGGTTTCCCTGGTTAATTCCTCCACTGAAAACCTGCTAACCGAACATACTTTTCAAAAGTTTTACTGCCATGATTAATCGGTCATTCCATGTGGGGAAGCAGAAAGTGATAAAGAATAGTGCACTGTAAAGAGTTGGTTGCCATTTTTGTAGGTGCACAGTAGATTATACTGTAGGTGTACAGTTTATTGTAGGTAAGCAGTAGAAGGTACTTTAAATCTACAGTAGATTCTACTGTGAATCCATTCTACAGTAGTTTCTATTGTAGATCTACAGTAGATTCTGCTGTGTACCTACACTAACTATTTACAGTGTGAGGATCATTCATCTAAGGGCTGTTAAGAAACTGGGTTAATGCGATATTGGATTGGTGTAATTGATACAGGTCAGTACCCCCCCCCCCCCCCCCACACACACACACTGTACCCCCATTCACATCCCTAGGTTGGCAATGCAGTAGTATCAGCATCGTTGGAGATCACTTACTAGACCAGGGTAAGCCAAACCATCCTCAACACCCCCCCCCCCCCCTCCTCTCAAGGATAAAAGGATAAAATGTGTTTCTCATTACCCGGGAAGCGGCAAGAGAATCCTCACTGAATCCATTATATACCGGCAACAACGGTTCTGCAGATTTTAATTTCCTAAGCAGGGACTCATTAGAAGCTATTGTTTGAAATTGACTACCCCCTTATTGAAAGAAGAGGCATCAATTCTGGGCTGGTAATCGAAGCCACAAATTTGTAAAACTCGAGGTAATGGAAGCAACAAATTCTCGTTTTCTTGTGGCCTCAGCTGCCGCCCACCATCTCTACCAGAGGTCGCTGTGCTGTGCCTGGTAAGGGCATCCCCAGCGGCCTCCTGCATCTATTATTAGATCAGGGAATGGCAGCGAGGCAGGAATTCCTCCTCAGGTTGGAGCAGGAAGGAGTCACTCTCTTGGCAGATCTTTGATTCACTGATCATCTCTGCCAAAACGTGGAGGATCACTGCCAGAATTTACCCAATCTGTACTTGTTGATAAACCAACTGTGTTTTTTTAATACAGAGACGTATCAGCCATGATTTCCCGAGGAGAATGTACAGGTTGTTTTTTATGCAGTCAATGGCATAGGAGAGCTAAAAAGTATCAATACCATCCCTAAACTCCATATTAATTCATAATGTTAGGGCAGAGATAAGGTACGAATCTCTGATAGGAGTAGTAGGAGGGTGCATGGGAGAGGCCGGAGTACCACAGGGGAGCACACTAGGGGTATGCTGCTAGTTGGGGGGTGGTGGGTAGTGGGTCGTTGGGGAAGTTAGAAATGGGGGAGTTGTCTCCTTTATTATTGCTTTTCTTCATTTTCTATACCTTCTTCTCTTGTGGAGGAGGAGGGGGGGGGGGTAACTCTAAACTACCTGGATCAGAGTGGTGGTTGTGGTAGTGGTGGGTGGAGGTGGCCTGGGTTGTTGTGCTTGGGTCGATGGTGGGGGGACTTAAGTTTTGATGCGCCATCATGGCAAAAGTAAGTATGATAAAAGGCAATAGCAAAAGCTGATACATTAATATAGCACTGATGAATCATCAATTGCCATTTTCACTCTCTATCTTAATATAAATGAATAGGAGTGATAATTTGTAATAATCACATACAAAGTATTCCATCCAATAATAGTCACCTCTGCACCTCCATGATTAAACTAACAACAAAGTTGAAAGTGAAGTGAAACTTAGTAGGCCTATGTACGCAATTTGAAAAATAAAAAAGTTAGCATACTCTGATTTGACAGGACAGAAAAGTACAATAGCATGTAGAAACATGTATGTGTTCCATATTTAAAATGCAATTAAGAAAAGCTAATAGTCTGAGACTAAACCCAATCCATACCCCTGCCACACATTTGATAAGTCAACTGCATGCAATGAGTAAACGATTTGTGAGTATCAAAATTAGTACTGACAAAATAGTGAAAATGTGGTTTTGCAATACCGACCCCTCATAGCATGGCTTCTCAGAAGACTAAACCATGACTGAGCCGCCTGGGTGGGTGTGCATGGAGGGAATGTGGCGTCTGTGCAGGTTTATGTGACGTTTATGACTTAGCACTTGGTGGGAGGAGGAGGATGAGGGGCTGGGAGGCATCTAGGCAGATTCATAGGAAAGTTGGGGACTGGGGACCCCTCAGGGGTGTCAGAAGCAACTTGACTTTGGGGGGCCGTGGCTGAACTAAACAAAGTTCAGAAGGGTGCATGATTCTGAGCGTTAAAAAGAGACGCACTGAAACATTTATTGGGTCTGGGGGCAAAGCCCCCAAGGAGAATTTTGAGAAATTTGACATGCTTTGGTGCATATTTAGGTCAATTTGTGGCTATTTCTTTCTATAAATATAGAGTAATGAACATAATTTAGTAGCATTTCCGAAAAGAAAATTTGGGGGGGGGGGCAAAAGATACTCTGGCCCCCCCATGTCTAGGATTGGGGGGGGGGGGGGCAATAGCCCCCCTGGCCCCCCCTGTCCGGACACCCCTACCCCTAACTCCTCGAAGTTGCAGAACTTTGGTACGCAGCAGCAGTCATTGTTTTTATGACTTTTGTATATAAGAGGTGGATGAGGGATTGATCTGTGGGCACAGTAACATGATATTGGCTCAACCCTTTTAATGTTGGTTCAACAACTTGAAATTGACGTAGTAGCTTTTCCTAGAAATCCCTCCTCACCCATATTACGTTTTCTATATCTCCTCCGCACCTGCACGAAACTCTGGTCGATTCTATAACACTTACTCAGCCAGACGTCACGGCATCTCAAACAGAAGTAGTCCATTCCAATCCCTCTACACATGAAACAGATGATACGGAGAAATCCACATGCTTGATGGGTTATTGCAGTATATCGGGTTTAACATTCTACAGGAATCCAAGCTTCAACTGTTGTAATACTGAACTGGGTTTTGGACGACACAAAGTTCAAATTGAACCGGTTCTAGCTGTATCTATAACAGTGCAGAATAACCAGTATTGTATACCCAAGTAGCCCTGATAATGTACTTCATGTAGCACTGATTCCACCTATGGTATATAGACAAAACTCCACACCATTGACATACATGCACATCATACTTGACGAGTTGAAGCTGGGTCATATCACAGAATGCCAAAGACTGAGTGTCATATGACCCAGCTTCAACTCATGAGGTATTATGTACATGTATGTCAATAAGTGGGGTTTTGTATTTATTACGTGGCCCTACAGTCTTTAAATGAAAAAAATTAACAAATTTGGAGGCCATGGAGTATGGCTACACCGTACTCCATGGGGGCATGGAGTACGGAGCTCCCGTAGGCTTAGCATAGAGAAGGCCGTACCACCATGTAATAAACTGGAATGCCCCCATACATACATTCTCGCCCATCAGAGGAAGGATAACAGATGAAAGAACTGTTTAGGCGTGGCACCTTCCCCCCTGCCTCTATACTCCCTCATCTCTCACACTTTAAGGACCGCAGAGTGCTTCAATGTTATATACCCGTTGTCGTCATGATGCATGATTGCAGTCCTGTCGAGTGTATCTGCAGCACTGCATTCATGCATCTGCCAAACCTTTGGGACTGTATCAAACTTGCACAGTTTTCACCAAGCTTAAAGTGACATGGTCCGATTTTTTCCATATTTAAAATTTTATCTAAATGAGTTCAAAATGTCATTATAATATCATATTTTGAAGATGGGGCACAATAAAATATAATTGATGGGCAATAAGAAGCAATTAAGAGGGTCCTATGAACACAGGTATCACCTTTTCCAGTGCATTTTTCAATCGGTGGACTTATAGCGTGCACTCCAAAGCAAAAGTCTCAAATTGAGCCTCAAATTGATAATTAGCTGAGATCTAAGCTTATTCTGGGGAATAATGTTTAATAAAGTAGGTAGGACATGAAGTATGATCATTTTTAACATTCTGGTTCATTTCTAGAAAATTAACTTTTGAGCCCTAATCATCGGACTATGCCACTTTAAATCCAGTACTGGGGAGACACTTAGCAGGGTTTATTTCCTGCTGTATGACCACAGTGTGAAGGCTGTGTCTCACGACCTTGGGCCAATGTTTTTTCCTCTGACTGGGTGCCGTCTCTGACCAGGTGCCGTCTCTGACTGGGTGCCATCTCTGACCTGTTGTCAGAGGAATGTGTTTTTTAATTGTTAACCTACGCTCATATATATATATATAAGGATTTGTTAAAACTTTATGGCAGTTGTTATGTAATAATAATTAGCCTCCTGCTCTTGGTAGAAGGTAACTAAACTCCCAAAGTGATGTCCGGTCAGAGACGACATCCGGTCAGAGACGGCACCCGGTCAGAGACAAAAACATTGGCCCAAGGTCGTGAGACACAGCCTGAAGTGCATTAAAGCACTATGCGGCCCTTAAAGGGTTAGCACAGATAGTGCAGATGGGCAGGAAGCTGGAGGGGATCAGTCCCTGGTGGTGGTTCTCACATCTCTGGGAGTATGACTGATACCCACAGTCCAGGTGCTACTTGTAACCCAGATATATACCAGGTCTGTGTAGCAATGTGTCTGTATCTGGTGTCAACAGTTTTAGTAATGCTCAACCGTTTGAATCTTTGCCTGCAGACCACTCTTCTCACTGGTTACATAAAATGTAATAGCGTTCATGGGTTCTTTTTTGTTAATCACCTGGTAGACATGCATGAGGAGTGTTCATTTTCCAAGTTTTCGAGCATTCCAAGATTGTTGTGACCCCCCGCCCCTTCTATGAGAGAGGTCCAATTTTTTTAGACCCCCTCAAAGGGGTCTTATTCTTTTTAGATCCCCCGTGAGAGGGGTTCAATTCTTATTGGACCCCTGCAAATAATGTTTAAACATGATACTTTTCCTGAACATGCTTTATAAGCAACATCTACTTGAGATGGGATATATCTCCACTTGAAGGAACTGAAACTAAGGATGGCATTTCCCAGCAAAGTGGGTGAGGAAGGGCGAGACTAGGGTAAGCATGTTCATAGAGCAAGGTAGGGTAGGTTGACATGGCCGAGTCACAAACCCTGGACCTTTAGGGTACAAGGGGCTGGTGCTGACCACTATACTACAGTGTGGGTATGAGGTGGTGATATATAAGTTACTGATATATATTGCACATTGGACAACCCCACACATTGTGCAAGCCCTTACCCACCTCTCACCCAAGCCCCCCCCCCCCCCCGCCCCCCACCAGTTAGCCACTGGGTGGGATTGGGTGGGCATGTGAAAGGGCTAGGGCACCTCACCCAAAGATCACACTATCTCACCCCTTGAGCTAGGCACAAAAGTAGTTCGCCCTAGCTGGAACTATAGCATGCCCTAGCCTCACCCCAGTTTGCTGGGTGTGTATACAACTACTAACGTCCAACAGGTGTAGCTCTTTTATAATCATGGAGAATTAACAGTGGCAGTGTACCATGCTACTTGCTTCACTCTTTATATAAACACTCATATATCCAAAGAGGCAGTCAGTGGCAAAACGCTGACCCAGGCTTGAAGAAGTAAACACTTAGCAGCATGGTTACCTCCCCATCGGAATTTCTTTTTAACAGTACAGTTATCTCTGAAAATGTCCCACAATCTCCCGCCATCAATCTACACTGATATTTCTAGGCTCCCTATACGACCAATCTCTCAGCCACTAGTGCCTAACCTAGTTAGTCATTTTTTGGCTCCCTATACGACCAACCTAGGTAAGTTATTATTGTCAGGTTGGTCACTACTGACCAACCCACCTTAGTCTTTTCATTTCCAGGGGGAGCCACTGAGTGGTCATCACAAGTGGCACCAACTAGTGGTATACAAATACAACACACCGATGTTGAACCTAGGTTAGCCACTACTGACTGACCCCTCAGTCATTTTTGAGTATAACTTTGCCATTATGACTAACACTCATATGACCAACCTAGGATAGTCTGTACTGACTAACCCTTTCAACCTATGGACAAGGAGTTCTATATCAGTGGATCGGTTCAATACAATGGGCTTTCAAAGTTCTAATAAATTGATTGCAGCAATGTAAGTTTAGACATTTATTTAGAAATTATATACCAATTGAATTTTGATAAAAAGATACATTTGATATTGAATTATAAACACTAACATAATGATCCAAACGATTGCTGTAGTACTGACCAAACCCACCCTTAGACTTCCTTCTGACATACCAACACTATAATCAAACTAATAAGAAACATACTTTACTGAAAAGAAGAGACACAATCTCAAGTAACACACCATGCAGAAGGAAACGCAGAAGGCCATTCTGCGAACACAACAAGTTATAACATGGCTTTGATGCGAGGAGCAGGGAGGAGGGACAGAAGGCTGGGAGCAGAATAAATAACATGCTGTTGATGCAGGCTTGCTGCCAATATGAATATAGCAACTATAAGGCACAACACTAACTGTCGATGCTGGGTCTATGGCCTGAGGTATTATTGTCTTATATTGTGCGCTGTTTGGCCAATGGTGGTACCTAGTGTAGACTATATATTATCCCTCTTTTAGAATTATTTTATTTGTTACATTAATTTTGTAGGATTTATTTACCCATTTTGACAATTTTTCATGTGATATTTATTATGGTAGATCTAGATGAGGCTTCTATTTAAGTCTGAGCTAAGGAGGGTATGTTGCCCCTGTCTTTGTCGCCAATTGATGCAATGAAGCAATGGCGAGTGACTCACTGCAGCCCTGGCGAAATAGACTCGCCAGGGTTGTATTTTTTCATCATGAGGACATTTAAAGGGCTTATTTGATGAACGCATTTTACGGCCCTGAAAGGGTTACTTGTACACTTGATATTTGACCCAGGAGAGTATGGGATTTGATGGAGACACAGTAAATTCATTTAAAGTCCACCCTATTATAAATAATCTGAGTATGCTAGTCACTCTAAATGTGTATAGAATACAAATGACTGCAACTCTAGAAGTCTGACTCAAGTTTGGGTCGAGTCTAGTTGAATCTGTCCTACACAATGGGGTAAATGAGAAGGGGGATGAGTAGAAGAATGATGCAAGGTCAGGATGCAAGTAGGTAGGATGAATGAAAAGCATGCAGTGGAAGGAGAGAATTGCAGTAGAGTTGATATGGGAATTCAAATTACAGTGAACCAAATCCGATGAGGAATATCATATAGCCGAAAAATTGGAACAGGTATAGGAATGGATGCATAATTTTAGAGAGGTGCAGGCACAGAAAGAGATGCAGAAGGAATGAGACACAGACAGAGTAAAATATCCTGGTGGATGTAAAATTATGTTTGGAGAATGCAGCTCAATCTGTGTAAGGAGTGTGTATGAATGTATGGGGTGGGCAACTCTCCCAACATGACATCATCATACCAAAACTCTGCCCCAACCTTACAGAATAAGCTACGTGTATATTGGTATTGGAAAAGAGCGATTCACAGTGAAGCACTATATATCAGACACTTTGGGGCAGAGATTCCATGGACTGACCGATGTATCTCCTCTCAGATGGAGAGAGCAGATACAGGAAGTTATGTAGGAATACTGTAGGTAGGTGGGGTGTGGAGTGGGGGGTATATGGGGTTGTATGTGGGGGGGGGCGGTTGGTGAGGCAGGTCATGGTGAGGTCCAACCGTGAGTCTATGCAGAAACCTAATACTCAACATGTCTTGTACTAGTTTACAGTCAAACACTATTTATAGCACTAGTCTGTTTAACTCCTATAATATATTGTATATAAAGCATTATCATGTAAACTGTATACACTTTAAATTCTGAATTCAAAGTAGGACAATCATACCCAACTACTACTTATGTTATTGGTATCTACCAATATTCTTAGTATGGCTTTTTTTTATCAACCTCGATTCAATGAACTATAGATAGATCGATTTTATTTTGGCAGTGTCTGGTTCGATGAGAAATATGATTATTTCTAAAATTATCATAAGTTTAAAGTGTTTGTTTCCTAAGGGAGTGGTCATTTTTTAACAACAGGGGGGGTTGGTGGATTTGGGGGGGGCCAAAAAAATTTGGACCCCTTGAAGGGGGGGGACCAAAAGAATTTGGACCCCTCTTGAGGGGGGGGAACCAAAAAAATTACACCCCTTTTTAGCGGAAAAGCTCGCGCGTTACTATAGCTCAAATGGTTCGGCCGCGCTCAATTTCAACCTACCTGGAGGGGGGGACCAAAAAGAATTTGACCCCTCTCGCGGGGGGGACCAAAAAAATTCCAACCCGCTCGCGCAAAAATCCACCAACCCCCCCCTGTTGTTAAAAAATGACCACTCCCTAAATGTACAGTTCATGATGAGCTGTATTTGCATCCATCTTCAAAACAAACTTTATTTATTTTGAGAGAATTAGCAAATCCTGGAGCAAGAATCAGTGATATCCACATTATTCCTGGAGTATTACTCTCTATATACTCAACTGGATGTATTTAAAGGTTGTTGGCTACTTCTTTACCAAATCACAACTTGCCGTGGCTTGTACAAACTAAAAAACACTTTCCTATAATACTAGAGCGTCTGAGGGTCTGACGGACCTGGAATGCTGCCATCCTGTTTATTATTCCTTCCAAATGGCCTCGATTGCCTGGGGCTGAAGAAGAACCTTTACCTTTTTGTTGCATTATGATTCATTTGTTTGTGATATGGCTACTTCCCCTTGGTGTATTTATAACAGTGAGGCCTATTGAGATGAATTTAATAAGGACACTGGATTTCCATGAACCATGAAATCTAATGGCTGTGTCTCATGAGATCGGGGCAATGTTTTTGTCTTTGACCGGGTGCCAGCTTTGACCGGCTTGATAGAAAATGGTTTATTTAGGGCAAATGAAGATATAAATGGGCTAATGATTATTAATTTTAAGTGTTGTAACATGATTAAACCTTTTTGCCCATTTATATCTACATCTGCCCTAAATAAACCATTTTCTATCAAGCCGGTCAAAGCTGGCGCCCGGTAAAAACTGGCACCCGGTCAAAGCTGGCACCCGGTCAAAGACGTTCACAATGGCCCGATCTCATGAATGAGACACAGCCTAATGAAGGGTGAAACCTTTATAGCCGTCACAATGCATGTATGAGGCCCTGTCAAGTTCCTCTTCAGGGCTGCTTTCATGCATCAAGCGGACCCTGAAGTGTGTATTCCACCAACGTTGGTCAGCCGAGATTTTGTCATCCGATAAATGTCTACAATGTTAAACTTATGGACAAATCTGGCCCGACAGACATGATCACGGCCGATTCTGTTATTGGAATACTCCTTTAAGGAGTTGATGCTCTCTTGAGGCGTTGACCAGCATAATGCTAAATGTAATTGTTAGTACTACATGATAAAACAGAATCGTGCACTGTAAGTCCACCAAACTGTGCTTTACTGACAGGGACTTTGAACCAAAGCAGGGAAATGATACCAACAATAGATAATCAATAATGATAAGTAATAATAAATTATTCAATGAAATATCATGCATCGTCTTCCTCATAATAGAGATAATGAATATAAAATCGTGCTGTGTAAACATTCTCTGAACGGTCAATAGGGAAATAAACATTCACCCCGAAGACCTTAATTACATGTTTTTAGTTGTTTTTTCACCTAGTGGACCTCGTCCCATTTTTAGGCATGTTACCTATTTGTAGTCCCAATTACTGCATCAAATTAGGGTTGCCACACCAAACATTATACATCTACTCCATTGTTGAAGCTCCCTCAGTTTAATTTGCATCAACTAATGATGGCCGCCGTCCACAGGAGTTCGACTACATAATTTGCATGTACAGTAGCCGTATACAGCCCAGTGGATGTTGGCCATCAGGCCTCAACGTTATGATGCTATATTTCTCTTACATAAATAAGCCTAAGGGATATCAACTTAGGCCTATACCTATAATCTACAACCCTAGGTCTAACCTAGGCTTTCAGTTACCTGCATAGGACGACTCCGTCCCGTAGAAAGGCTTTGAGTTCTTCCCAGGAATAGCCTGGCTAAAAACAATAGAAAATGAATACAGATGGTCAAAACCTGATAATGCTATTAGATGCATGGTATCTCGGCTAGGGTTTGTGAAGATAGAGGAGAATGAAAATATTACAAAGGAAATTGGATTGGAGAGGAGAGACAGTTTGCAGTCGCATCCAGGGTACCATGGGATGAGAGACACAGTAATTATATATTAAAACAATTAGAACAATGTGTGGCCAATGTATTGTGAGGATGACCAAAGGAAGAATGAAAACGTGTACCATGGCTGAAGTGAGCAAATATAGCGTGATCTCCGGCATTCTAAGGGAGAAAAAGGGGAGAGAAGAGAGAAAGAGAGTGGGATATATAAATTGGGAGAGTGTGCAAGAGTGAAGAAGAGAGAGAAGGAGACAGAGAGAGAGAGAGCGAGAGAGAGACAGAGAGAGAGAGAGACAGAGAGACAGAGAGAGAGACAGAGAGACAGAGAGAGAGGAGACAGAGAGAGGGGGAGATTGAGACAGCATGAGAGAGAGGGGGAGAGAGAGAGGACAAGACAGAGCAGGGGAAAGTGTGTGGGAGGTATGAAATCAGCACAGACATTAGTACACAGAAAAATACAGTTATTTCCAGGGTGAGTGTATGGGGGGGGGGGCGTGTCTGGTGTCCACATGGTGCAGGGCACATAGATGGGGGGGGGGGGGGGAAACTAGAGTACATCAACATGAAGTAACTCCCAAACGTTTAGAATTGTACTAATGAATGAGGAAACAGTTGTTGTTCTCTTGGAATTTCTAATAAACTATTAGGAGCTTTTGTGCTCATGGTCTTCCATAAACATAAGCAGTGAAGCCTTTTAGCAAGTTTGTAATATTTCAAGATGAATTAGGTCTGGGCCCATCCCAGGTTCTGGTACGACTGCATAGACACATACATTTACAAGATAACAGTACAGTAAGACGATATACAGATACAATAGCAGCAGTAACAGTCAGGGCAAAACTAGTAATAGCCTACATGTAGGAATAAGCTACATAGACTCTATACAACATGGACGGACTGCATTGCACATAGTATTAGAGAAAAGTTGCCCAAATTGTACCCCCTTAGAACTGTGCTCTATATACCATTCAGATTCAGATTGTATTTGTTGTAATAGGGTATCATGTATATTTATATGGGTGTCTGCTTCTTTCTGCCATAGTGACTAAATTAAATGACAATGGCTCCAAAATAGACCAAACGTATTTTAGATAAAATGGTCTAAAGATTGACCCAGATGTTAAAGCATCTTGTGCTCTTGCAAAGCTTCTACCGGACCGCCACATAAACATAAACTAAGAATTGAGAATATTTGCAGTAAATACAATCTGAGAAAGGGGATAGGTACAATCTAGTAGTTGGTCCAACATGGCAACCTTCCTCTGCTTTGGCTACTACTCATGTAATGGTAACACACAAACACACTTTAAGAAAACACAGCTCACGTTGAGAAATATTATTCTGACAGGTGTGGGTTCACATAATTATTATAGATACTTACAATGTAACACATGAAAGCCAGGAAACAGCAAATGAAATACGTTGTTACAAAATACCTAGATCTTCTTTAGAGTTGCCACTCATCAGAAGGGTGCCTATACCACCCACCCCCGCAATATACTTTAAGATATGGTTTTACCCCATAATATTATGCGAGTTTCTGGTCGATTTAAGCTAAAATATATAGGTATAGGTGTCTCTCTCTACATATACCGTCCAGTGGGTAAAGTAATTTGTTGCCAGGGACTGTAGTATGTTCTACGGAAGTAGTAATAAGAAGATAATATCATTCCTTCTATTTTGATACTTGAATGTACATCAATTGATGAATATTAATACATTTTGACCCTCATCATTTAAAGAAGTCAATATTATGAAGGAAAAAGGTAGGGAGGGAGTATTCAGAGAAAGTACAGATTCTATCAACCCTCAGCACTTCACTGCAATACCACAACAAAAAAGAAATAATGAGAAAGGTTTTAAGTAAGATTATATACTTACACATTTCTTGATGTCCTTATCCCCAGCTAGTACCTTCTCCAACCAGTCCACCAGTGCTTTAGGGAGCCCTCTCTTAACCTCCTGGTCATAGAGCTACAAGGGGATGGCATGCACAGACAACATTAGATTATAATCAAATATTCATCTAAAATATAGGGATTAACCATAAGCAAGTTAAAGCTCCTGAGATTTTCAAAAAGTTAAATCAGTGTAATATGTAATCTTCCTAGCTAATTGGGGGGTATCAGCTTCATCACATTGATTATCTAGTTATTTTCAACAAAAGTATTATTTTAATCACGAAAAGTGTTAATCAGATGTTACAAGTGCCCCATCAAGTTTACTCTCTCGAGGGACATACATAAAAAGAAAATGTTTTAAGGTGGCCTCTATCAAAAAGACCTGCTATAATGGTCATGACATTGCTTACATATCAGTACACCCAACTTTGAAGTCATATGCTAAAGCAATATAAATATGCAGTTATTCTGAGAACTGAAAACTAAACTATTGCAGATAAAAATAATATAAATCACGCAATCATGTATCTAGTCATTCATGTCTTTCTTTCTAACATAGGTTGACAAAACAGATAACCAAGAAAAAATAATTATCAGTCTTCAATACGGGTCATCTATATCAAGGTGGTTTAAAGGTCATGATATCAGGATAATGTCAAAGTCAGGTAGTGTCTAGATGTCTGAACTGAATAGATAGGATAGAAAATAAACAAAAAGCTAGCAACCATTGTTGTAAAATAAAAGCCACTAGATGAGGACGACTAGATTATCAACTTAAAGTGATGCTGCAATCTAAGACCTACACAGTAGAATCTACTGTAGATTAACAGTAGAATCTACTGTAGAATGAATTTACAGTAGAATCTACTATAGATTTACAGTAGATACTACTGTTTACCTACAATGAACTGTACTCATTCAGCAGAATCTGCTGTACACCTACAAAAATCGGAACCAACTTTTTACAGTGTATGTATATCTTATTCAAAAGGTCGGAGCGTTACACTGCTGAATACCCAGGATGAATGGCTACTCTAGTGTGATAATTCCTATTTCCTCCTACATTCCCACCCCTGCAATATACACAGGTTATCCTGTGAATCCTGGGGTTATTATGATGCTGACCCCTACACTACTGGCTTAATGAGGTGAGGTGGGAAGATGGCAGACAGGGGGAACCTTGGCAGAGGGCCCAGAAAATTACCCAGACTCCTAAATACCCACTAGGTCTGCTCCCAGTGAAGGTTAAGCAGATTTAGGTGCTGGGTCTGGGTTCTGGCAGGTGGCCAACAGGAGGCGGCTGCCCTCAGAGGGCTCCTGTCCTGACCCCTAGTGGAGGGCAGGTAAACTAACTCTGTAGTGAGGGGTATAGCTTGAACTCTTCCAAAAAAGCCCTCTCCCCCCCCCAAAAAAAAAAGGTTTGTTTCAGGTCACCCGACCAACCCTATCTTAACAGGGCCAACCCTATGTTTTTTTATGCAATTTTAAAGAAATTAATGTATTTTTTCACTTTTTTTAGGTCAATTTTTGGTTAACAATTTTCTTTTTAATTTCTCCCATCTTTACACTTTTTTGGTCAATTTTAGGGTATGTAGATGGCTGTGAAGAAAAGTTTTAAAAAAAATCCGACCTACCAACCCTAGAGTTTCTTCACATGTTACCCGAAACAAACCTTTTTTTATTTGGCCCAATCATCCAGGATAATTAGAAGGTGATAGTTATGATATATTAAGAATGGCTGATACTATCAGCAGCAATGTGAACAAGAACATAGCAATATCATCATAGCCACCGTCCACTGGGGTCTTATCAGTCTATGTTGTATCGGCCAATCTTCCCTAGTGGACGCGTACAATTAGATATCTGGAATCTCATGCTTGAATAGCATCATCGTTAAAGCCCCCACTGGGGAACATTCTGCATTAAATTGTGCAAGTGTAAATGCATTACACTGTGTTTGATACATAGTTGACATTGTTGTTACTGAGGAGAGGGCAGGGACCCCCTGGTTAAGGTGGCAGTTATATTCAATATTACAAAGGAGACAAATAATAGCTAGGAAAATAGCAATAACAACGACAGAAACAAAGAGCAAAAGCAACATCAACAGCAACAAGGAGTGAAAGAGCAATAATAACAAGAAGTTCAGCAGGCATTATGAGGTCTCATATGGCTGCCACACTGATATTCTTAGGATCCCTATACGACCAATCTCTCAGTCACTAGTGTCTAACCTAGTTAGTCATTTTTTTGGCTCCCTATACGACCAACCTAGATTAGTTGTTATTGTCAGGTTGGTTAGTACTGACCAACCCACCTTAGTCTTTTAATTTTCAGGGGGAGCCCCTGAGTGGTCATCACGGGTGGCACCAACTAGTGGTATACAAATACAACACACCAATGATGAACCTAGGTTGGCCATTACTGACTGACCCCTCAGTCATTTTTGAATATAACTTTGCCATTGTGACTAACACTCATATGACCAACCTAGGATAATCTGTACTGACTAACCCTTTCAACTTATGGATTTTCAGTGTAGTATCAGTTAGCAGACCTAGACTGGGACAGGGCGGGTAATGTAAACACAGTCTTAGTCTGGTACGGGGGGGGGGGGGTGTGCTGGTGCATTATGTGGCAGGGAGGGCAACTGCTAACTGTATCAACACTGCTACATGGAGGTAGTACATACGTCCTAGCTGTATCAGAATATGTCTAAGTGTATCAATCATCCAACTTGTATGTGTATCAAATCATGCTATATGTAGTAATTAGAGTGATATCCTGTGTAGGTGTAGATATATCCAACTAACAATCCAAGCTAACTTTATCAAAGGGAATGAAAACTGTCTTGTTTAGCTATGTGGTTGGTGCAGTTGTTGATACAGTTAGCGTTTGGATCGGTGCCTGCCAGTCGCAGTAGATACAGTCAGCACTAGTGATACACTTATCAGTTGTACACCGTGGCTAACTGTCAACATTAACATTGGCAAGTCCCTCATATCACAGCATACCTTGCACATACAGGGGCCCGACCCCCCCCCCCCCCCTCCTTAAAAAATTGATTCGATTTTTTGATATGTTGATCTGCTGTGATACTTCTTAATGTGTTAGTGTATGGTGGACACGCCACGTTCCAATTCCTGTGTCTGCACCTAACCCAAACCAGGTGTCTAAGGCTAAAAATAGTTTGTTTCAGGTAACCCGACCGACCCTATCAATACAGGGCCGATCCTACGTTTTTTTATGCAATTTTGAAGAAATTTCCGTATTTTTACCTTTTTTTGGTCAATTTTCGGGTCTTCAGACCGGCCAGCTGTTTTTTTTTGGGGGTTTTTTTAAATAATAAAAAAAAAAGGTAAAATATCCGACCTACCGACCCCACATTTTCTGCCCATGTTACCTGAAAAAAAACTCTTTTTGGCCTAATCGCCTTATCTATGCTAAAATATGTCACTCCAGGTCTAACGGGGTCCTTGTGTACGATTAGTACATGGGTAAGCTGCAGGGACCGTGCAATATTTGGGTGGTAGGGTTGTAGAGAGCTTGAGAAGGAAAGAGGAGGTCTACCATAGTGTCTTTATCTGACATGATTTAACAGTAGGGATCCAGCCAGCTATTCCTGCACAGAGAGAAGAAAGTGAGTCCAGGTTGCCTCCAGAATGACTTCCCTGTTTAGGGGAGCCCAGGTCGCCTAAGGGAGTCTAGGTGACTGTCTGAATGACCTAAGGGAGTCACTTGGGGGAGTCATATGCCCCAGAGAGCTATATGACTCCCCAAGGTGACTCCCTTAGGTCAGTCAGAGAGTTACCTAGGCTCCCTTAGGCGACCTAGACTCCCTTAGAGAGGGGAGTCATTCTGGAGGCAATCTGGACTCCCTTTTGACGCTGTTTCTTTTCTCAGTGTGTCAGTCTCCCACACCAACGCCATTCCTGCCAGGTTACTTCTGACTTCCAAATACTCTGGGGTTTCCCTGAGTCATTCTGGGCCTACTTCCCACCCACTCATACAATCTGCTGAGCACTGTATTTCGCGTACAGATTTGTACACGTCCTATAAATACTACATATTTCATTTTGGTGTCAAGTTAAGGCCAAAAAGAAATAAACGGTGTGTTTCAGGTTACATGGTTTGAAAATCTAGGGTAGGTAGGTCGGATTTTCTTTTTTTACTTTGGCCTGAAAAGTACACAGAAATTGACTCACGAACTTCAATGCCAACTCGCCAATGACCATCTCGAAACGTGAACTATCAGATTGATCCTCACATAGCCCCAAAACGTTTTTATTTTTAATTGCATAAAGATTTTTAGGGTCCGCCCTGTTTGCTAGGTAGGGTTAGGTAACCTGAAACACACCTTTTTTTATTTGGCCTTAGGGATTATTCCACTGCCAATATTCATCTTTTACCTATCCATCATTGTGTAATACCCTGTATAGCTGTTTTAAGTCTAACGGGGGAACCCTTGAGATGTTCTGTGTATGCATTATGTTCAGCTTCTAGATATATTGATATACTTTGGTTGCTAATTTAGTAAAAGATAACGATAACCGTTTTCAAACACAAAATAAAATGTTTGTAGTGATCCTTTTCATATGTATCATTGAAACAGTGTAAAAAAAGAGAGAACCATTTTCCCATGTTTATGTTTATCTACGCGAAGGAGTCATAGTAAGAGCAGAATGGATATATAATAATATGAGAACAGAGAAAAAGTGAAAAGTCCGAAACAAAATAAGTCATAGTGGTTACCTTGACGACGGTGGAACTGACGTGACCACACATTGCGGACTGGACAACACATCACGTGACTGCCTGTTGCTATGGTTACAGAATCAAAATAGAAAATTCGCCTTACCTCTGCACTCACCTCCTCCATCAAAGCCAAAGCATCGTCCGCCATCTTGGATTCTCTGAAATCACACCAAGACATGGATTAGTCCTTGTGGTTCATTGTGTAGGAGATTGTCATATACAATGCAAAACTAATGTTGCGTACTGAAGCACAGACATATATAAGATTTAGTAATAAAGCTATATTGGAAACCATCGTGCACAGAATTGGTTTATTTTATTTTTGTTTTGTGGTGGAAAATCGCATTGAATGAGCATAAAAATATATTTAGCGATTTTTGATCAATGTTTTGCACTTTGTTATCTTCCAAAGTACAGTTTATTCGTTGTTAATTCCCAAAGGAAAAGAAGGGAAGCTATATATAGTGGTAGACCCTCTTCAAGGTTTGAATATCTAGACACCAATAGTCTTCTAATTCAATGGCCGTGGACTAATCTTTTAATTTAGAATAAGAAGAGAAGGTGGTGTTTCGAAAAAATAAAGTTTTAAAAATTGTAGTTCATTATTATGGTGCGATAATTTCATAATAATAGGAGGAAATAATCAGGAAATGTAGATATAAAGAAGATAGCTCCATGAAATGTCCGTGATTCAGTATTCAAATTTATCTTTCAGTAAATTCACACTGCAACAAAGCAAATATAAATTCATGACAGACAAAGTTGCTCTTTACAAGGTATATACCTGGTGTTTACTTTGAACTGAAATGTAAAATCCTAAAAAGAGAGAAGATAGAACCATTAATAAGCATGCGTGGGGACAATAATAACAACATTTGAAAACTAGTATGTTATAAGGTTAGACTCTAACTGTCTAATTCAAGTAACATAAACCATATTTAACCAACCTTGGGGTCGTTGTTATGTTGTTTTTTTATACAAAAATATGGCAAATGCATTTTTAATTCCAAGGCATTCTAGAAAGAGGGAATGTAATTAAAAACAAATAGGTCAGAATTCATTGGAGAAAGTATATGTGTCCTGAACAATTCGTGATAAGTAGAAAAAAATTAAGGTTTCGAAAATAGGAAACTATTAGATTATATTTGGTATAGCTATTGAAACGAGCTGGACATGAAACCGAACCACAGCTAGAGAGAACATGAGAGAACATGGGTGAAGACAGACTGATAGGTACAAAAACGGGCCGACAAGAGTACAAAAGTGACTGTGAATAATAAACCACATATTCAATGGGAAGAAGGAGGAAGAACTACATGCACTTAATTACATCAGAAATACTCATTTTCATTTTATCATTATCAGAAAAGATAGATATTTGGTTGGTAAATTATATATGTGTGTAGAATATGTTTAAATCATTCCCAAAACAAAGAGCTTTATAAAAGCGGCTTCAATGTACTACGTCCATTTTGTCCTGCCAACAAGAGGACAGTTAGTTGAAGATAGAAAATGTGAAGATGTATTCTCAAATCTCATAAACAACCATTACTGTGTTAAATAAATGTTTACATCCACGTTATACATTGGCAGTGTGGAGCAGAAAAAATAAATAAACCCAATTGGAGCAGCTATTTGTCAGTGGACTAAACTATATTATATATCTGTTTATAGGTTCTTCCATTTAACTGTTTTCTTGAATACAAATCCACACCCATAGTAAAAGCCATTCATAGACGCACATATCAATAGCCTATAATAAGAGCTTCAAAAATAAGATCACCCCTACTCTCTAGCACAAAATACACACAGATACAGTTAAAAACACAGCCAGCCCTCTATATATATACCCAGGTTATACTACACAACATACTGTCTACCCCTTGTACCCTACCCCCCATTAACAATCCACAGTAGCCTCCAGCAGGTTACAACACATACCAGCACCTAGTGGTACAATAGGGGTCCAACAGGGCAGCATGCGTCCAGCTCACTTACCTTGTGTAAAGTCAATGAGGGTTGTAGAGGCGGTAGGATGCGCGGTGAAAATTTCATTTACCAACCAGTGTGGGGCGGATGCTGCCAGAAGGGGGTGGAATTTAGCGTGTGCTGCCGCCGCTGCTGCTGCTGCTGCTGCTGCTGCTGCTGCTGTGGCTTCGAGTCCCGGGGGGGGGGGGGGGGGCACTCCCTACCTTTTCTACAGTATCTATGTGTGAGCTATGTGCTTCATGGACACTTTACTCCAAAAATTTGGCCCACAAAAGGTAGGGTTTACCCTTACCCACTACATAAAGTATGTATCTTTATCGTTGAAAAAAGTGGATTAATGTTTCATTTAAGAGTTTCAGCTTTAAAATGTACCCCTTTTCCTCCAAATTGCCTAGAAAGCACCCCTATCCAAGGGACCTCGTGGGCCAAAAACATACCCCTTCCCTTGGAATTGTGTTCACACATAGTCAGCAATACTGAGGGAGTGCCCCCCCCCCCCCCAGGCTTCTAGTGTACACCCACTACCATATGAAACTTGAAGCCAGGCCTAGAAAGTTCGCAGTCGCTGCTCAGAGCCCCACAGGGTTGGCAGGGCTAGACCCTGGAGGAGGGTGATTCAGGAGGAGAGAGGTGGGAGAGGAGAGGTAGTGCGGTGGATCCAGCCTGGGAGGGAGTCTACTGGGAGGGGTTGTGGCTTGTGTAGGGCTGAGCTATGTGCTTCATGGACACTTTACTCCACTAACTTGTCATTAATCTAAGTAGTTCTGGGTATAGCTATAACAGTGTATGGTCTCACTTTCTGTCTATCGATAGTTCAATATTTCTCCTAATCCTGGAGTGCCTTTTTGTCTTAATGCTTTTCTGGATTTACTGCCATGCATCGGATTACAAAATTGCTGTTTCTTTTACTTTTAATATTGATAGATCTGTACTCTCATAGCTATAGATAAAACGAATTACCTTTGTGTTGGAAAGTTGTATCCATCTGACTGTGTTTATCTCTATCTGTCAATTGAAACGATTTAAGCATTCTGAATTATTGTATTACGGTTTTGATATGTTCTAATAGTATCAAAAATGGTATTTTATATGTGGTGTTGTTTTTGCCAGATGTTGAAATGCTTATGATTGTAGTGTTATCTTTGGCGAAATGAGAATTTCCAAAACTCTCAAACTTCCAGCTGGTCACCAAATGGGCGACATTATACAAAAGGGAGTGACCATTTGTCAACAAGAGGGGAGGGGGAGGGGAATTAATTAGATTCCACCCCCGCCCACACAGAGGGGTCAGAACATACAGGTTTGTTCAGATTGAGCTCATCAACCCTTTTTAGCTAAAGCAATGAGCTGGCTTATTTTGGTAAAGAGGGTTGAGACTTTTTTGCCCCCCCCCCCCCCCACCTCCGCAAGAAATAAATAGATTTTGAGCAGTGGCAGCACCCTAAATAGGAGGCATCAATATATGCATCTGGCATTGTCTGAGGCTAAAGCGACCCTTGGAATTAGCTGCTTCTCTCTGCCACCTGACTACACTGATATTCCTAGGCTCCCTATACGACCAATCTCTCAGTCACTAGTACCTAACCTAGTTAGTCATTTTTTGGCTCCCTATACGACCAACCTAGGTAAGTCATTATTGTCAGGTGTACTGACCAACTCACCTAAGTCTTTAATTTCCAGGGGGAGCCACCAAGTGGTCAGCATAGTATCTTACAGGTGGCACCAACTAGTGGTATACAAATAGAACACACCAATGATGAACCTAGGTTAGCCACTACTAACTGACCCCTCAGTCATTTTTGATTATAACTTTGCCATTGTGACTAACACACATATGACGAACCTAGGATAGTTTGTACTGACTAAACCTTTCAACCTATGGATTTTCAGTGTATAGGTCCAAGTGGGGCGTGACGACAACAGGATACGGTGTACAGTAAAACCTCGATAATCCGATCACCCCCGTTTTAGGAAAAACACAGTCGGATGTTGAATCTGGCGGATTACTGAAGCATACCATATGCTTATGCATAGAACTGTCCCTGTCAAAAGCCACCGGATTACTGAAGGCCGGATAATGGAGGCATCACTGTAATATGCAAATATGGGATAGCTCTCCCAGGTGAGAGGACAAACGTTTAGAGTGTTATTTTAATCTTAAATCTTGATATCTTTATTCGGTGTCTTATTTTGGTGCAGCGGTGTTTTGTATTTAGAAACTGTCAGTATATTCCCTCAGTTTACAAGAAAAGATAGTTTAAGATTAAAACAGAAGAAAAGGAATTAAGACAGTTTAACATAGGATTGAAATAAAAGAAAAATAAGGGAAAAAACGGGGGTTGGGGGGCAGAGCCCCCCATTACACACTAGATAGTAATAGTATTACTTTTAAGGTAAGGTGCCGACCTATAAGTTCAACTTCAGGCACTAAAGTTAAGACAAATAACATCTCCTTAATGGTCTGATTAACATAACGCTCTAAACGTTGTCCTCTCACCTGGGAGCATGGGCGACCACTGAATATAAGCAGTGGTCTAAACATCAGGGGGAGATCAAGTGTTCCAATTCATTGGAACAGGGTAAGCTACTGTGGTCACTATACACTGAATACCTGTGCCTCTTGTGCATACACCCCTGTAGTTTCCTTGCTCCCCACAGTGTTGTAGGTATGCAGGCCATGTGCTTTAAGGACCGCAGCAATGTTGACACAAAGCAGAGGGGGGACTTTGCTAAATGTGTGCATATCTCCAGTTTAATGCAAAGTTGTGTGTTCTGCATCCCAGTAATATTATTTATTATGCAAATCCATGAGATTATGGCCTTTTAATGCATCCAAATTTATGCATTTTCACCAGAATGTGATGCTTAAAGCAGAGGGGTAACTTAGAGTTGACTACCCTGTTTCTGTAAACAGAAACACCTGACCTCCACCCAGAGGTTTAGCTCAGTGGTGGCCCGTGCCTGGGAGAGCTATCCCGTGTGTGCCTGTCATGTTGTTTTGATGGACTTCTGCTGTGTAGCAGTTGTCTCTGTTGAGCTACAGCATGTATTCAGAAAGGTGTGGCCTTTGGTGTAGGGATGTTTAGAAGCGGAGGCAGATAAAGATGGTATTTCTGTGTAGCAGATAGCTTGTGTCAATGTTGTCGACAGGTGGACTTATAATAGGGCAAAGCAACGGTTTGTTTCCAGTCACCCGGCCAGGTCTAAGAAAACATTACGACCTTACTGTTTTTCGTCTTGTCTTAAGGTACATGCTAATTTTTGTAGCTCGTCAATTTGACAAGGATTCTATAGCAAAATTATAAATCAAATAATAACAGAATTATTCTTGTTTTATAGTCGAATAGAATATATCATATGGTAGAACATTTCTTTTTTCTAAATGAAATATGGCAGTGCCATTGATTTTACAAAAGAACGCTGTATTTCACACAACCGTAAACAACCAACGCTCATATTTCACGGCCCCATGACATTATAAAAATGGTGGTTTGTTTAAATTTAAGGTAGGTCGATACCATTGACTCAAAAAGTTTAGAATTCCTCCAAATTTCTTCCAGAGGTACCTTAGATCATATAGAACAAATATCTGAAGAGAAAATAGGGGGGTCCCGCTACTTTTTTAAATACAGAATTTTGAAAAAATTACATATTTCGATTTTTATCTAAAAAATAGAAAAAAATATCACAAGTTCCATAATTTTATTTTGCCATAACCTGCAACCACAAAAATATGAAACATCACACAATGAGCGCCCAGATATTTCTTTTTATTCCAAAAATACTTTATGGTTCTGTGATGTGGCATTCTGGGTAAAAAAAACTATGTTTGTTTGAAAATATGGATTATTTTGTAATTAATTAAACACAAAATCGTTTAAAATCAATAGAAAAAAAGTTGTCATTTTTCTTAAACTTTATGAAATATAATTTAAGATCATTTGAAAACTAGTAAGACTAAATTTAACATAGGGTCCCACGCATTATTTTGGTGTTTTGGGCCAGTGCTAAATAAGATATTTGAAGTATTGCATTATGGGTAAAATGCTAATAATCATGTTATGAAATGGTCTCATTATGTAGCCCAGGATATATTTAAGCAATCTATTCACCTTTATAGTCCGAATTATATCATTTATTGGTTTATAAATATGGTTGATAAAGAAAATGTCAGAAATGCAAAAAGAAGAAACTTTAATTATTATGCAAAATATAATGTCTGATAAAATGCTCAATTTTGATCAAAATTGTCCAAAAATTTGCATGGGTCATGAGGGTTTATATGACCAAACACTCACCAAATATGATTTCATTCTGACATATTTAACATAGATGCGCGGAAACATGCGCAGTGGTCCGTTTTCAATGGTATCGACCTACCTTAATCCAGCAAATTAGTTTGACTAAGTTCCTGGAACGTGCACCCTATTCAACTGTTGTCCTATGTCACTAATTAGCACAATATGACCCAATACGCTATAGGGCAAGAAGTGACACATATTCACACAGTATCATGTACCATGGTACAAAGATGTTTCAGACCATACTGTTTCACTTTTTTTTTTCTTTTTTTTTTATATGGAAAGTCTGTTTGTTTTGTAATAATTTTAGAGTATGCTACTAGAAACATTTCTCTCTCTCTCTCTCTCTCTCTCTCTCTCTCTCTCTGTCTCTCTCTCTCTCTCTCTCTCTCTCTCTCTCTCTCTCTCTCTCTCTCTCTCTCTCTCTCCCCCCCCCCCCCCAGCACAGCAGTGAATAATCAGGTGTGTGATACCTGAAACAACATAGGGGCAGATGGGGAGGAAAGCAGACACCGATTCTGTACAGGGAGAGATGGCGCCACCTGAGCTGATTACCTCTCTGTGCGGATACCCCCATCTCTAACCACAGATGGATACTGTATGATAATCCATGCAGCTGGGTTTGAGTCTAGACCAAGAATGTGTTGAGGGAGTGATAGTTCTGCTACAGGGCTCCGAGGTGTTAGGCCATGGGCGCGGCCATGTCTAACCCCCGGTGCCTCCTTTGGTTGTCTCTAGATTGGGCCTAAGTCGGGATAGTGATTGCTTCAGTCTGTGTTACGCTGAAGGCATGTGAATAGCATTGGTCCCTAGTTCCTAGGCCTACTCACTGTAAGGCCAAGTCCTGGGAACCACTTCAGACAGAAGCAATAGTTGCCTGCCCTGTGATGTCACAACCCCTGGTTAGTACTCCACCTAGTGGCCAAGGGCCTGTACTGAAGGTTCTCAATTTAACACAAATGGTGAGCATGCGATCAGCGGCCAGGTGCGCTATAGATTTGGACCCTCAGAGAGTGATTCCTGAGTGGACCTCTGACTCAGAATGGGTGACACCTGTACAAGGTCCCGCCCTCAGCTACATGCTGCTCCTGGTGTGTTTCACATCTTAAAGGGGCATTCTCACCACTCTCACTTAACCACATAGTAGATTAGAACAGTACTAGAATTGTGAGTGGGATACGCTCGGTGATTATGCCACTTTAAACCTTTATGGTCCACATAGTGCTGACTTGAAAGGTTATGTTATGCTATGTTTGGTTGGGAGCACATCAACTCTGTAGTTTCAACATATCCCAGTGGCAGTTGCGTAGGAAAACGCCCCCCCCCCCCCCAACCACTGACGGGGGAGGGGGGCTGAATATGCCCCCCCCCCCCCCCGAAAAAAAAAAAATAATAATAATAATAAAAAATATAAAAAAAGTAAATAAAAAAAAATTGTCAAGACCTGTAAAATAAAATACACATTTTCAATCCTTACCTCCCCTGCATAGGGAAAAGTGGGTGCAGAGGGGACTGGGCCCCCAAGTCAGAACTAAAGGGGGATCAGATACATTTGTACTCCTTTTTTATACAGTCTGATAATTTTAAGTGTGTATATAATGCATCATGCATAAAAACAGATACTTAAAGCTGGTTGGAGTGGGCCCCCCTGCCCCCCCCATGAAGATTTGCTTCCTACGCCTCTGCAGTGGGCAAAGCACAGTCCAAGAGCCATTACTAAACGCCTACTGAGCCCTACAGAGAATTTGTAGGGTGTAATAGGCCCTTAATAAGTGGGCTGTGCCCACTGGGGTATATGCTGTTTGCTGCATACTGCATGCATACAATTAAAGCACTATGATTTATATGCAACACTCAAAGGGTTAAATATGCCATACATAATTCGGTCGTCCACTGCATTAGGCACTAATACATGGGTCTTTGGCTATTATCCAGAGGCTCATGGCGCGACAAAATTATATGAGTAATAGTTAAGCTTAATATAAAATGAACCTTAAAATATTTTGCATCGAATGGCTGCATAGACCCTTGAGGATGATGGACATTCAATTACAAAAGGCATGCATATATATCAGTTCATCTTGAAGGATACACTTATCGAAAATTCCCAATCGGCAATTAAATATTTGCAGTAATTGAAAATATGTTATTTAAGAGATATGGCATGAAGACACGAGCTCCATGTAGCCTCTGTCTCTGTAAGGTTCAGAATAAACCCACGAGGTGGCAGCACTGTGCTACTACACCATTGTTCCGGGACAGTAAGAACAGTATTCACTGTGCCTCACCAACATGGGCCAATGTTTTCGTCAATGACCAGGTGCAATCTCTGACCGACTGCAATCTCTGACCGGCTAGCAAGGGAAAGGCAAATATAGGGCTGACAAACATTATGCCAATTATGTAAGGACCGCCTTTATTTTTTTGGCCCCCCAACATATCACAGAATAAAAACATTTTCAAAAAATACTTTTTCTGATACCCAGTCAAAAATGGCACCCGGTCAAAGATTGCAACCGGTCAAAAACAACAACAATGGCCCGATCTCATGAGACACAGCTTAAACGATGTCAGGCCGTGGGTCTTTGAGTTTAAAAGTACCATTTCTAAACAAGGAAAGAAAGAGCCCTACTGAAAATTATTCATACAATTGTGTGTCAGTCCAATTCTCATGTGGCATTGACAATAATCATTGATTTCATAGTGTTTCCTTTATTTTCAATTGTATTTTCCAAGTTCCTATTTATTTAACCATGTGTGACGATCGATGCAAAGTAACAAGGTGAAAACAGAAAACAAATAATGTAAGAACCACCTAGTCTAGATTGCTATTGTTGCTACCGTAACCATAACAACCTCCTCTCTACCTTTATTCCCTTCTAACAAAAGAGCTCTATAGCAGAGATGGAGGAGCCAGGAGACAAACACAGGTCCATTATATGGGAACTTTGGTAAATAGAGACTGGGGTCTATCTACAGGCCTACCTACTCTCTGAAGGCTGTGTCTCATGATATCGGGCCATTGTTGTCATCTATGACCGGCTGCAATCTATGACCGGGTGCAATCTATCAACAGCTTTGAAAAAAAAACGCTTTATTTAGGGCAGATAAAGATATTAATGGTGGAAAATGTTATTGGGTGTTTTAAGACTATATATCACTCATTTTATTTCAATTTATATCTACATCTGCCCTAAATAAACCGTTTTCTTTCAAGCGGTCATATATTGCACCCGGTCATAGATTGCATCCGCTCATAGATTTCACCTGGTCATAGACAAACACATTGGCCCATGTTTGTGAGACACAGCCTGAATCTCTAAACCAATGAGGAAGCATTGATAGATAGGTGTATATATACATAGATAAATTACCTTGTCCCCAGAGTGTCAAGAGAGGCTGGCTCGACTATGGTGGATAAGGCTTGATTATGGTGGAAAGGGGGGGGGGGGGTGAGATACGATGAACCCTGGGACACATTGATAGTGCATGATAGTGTGCCTTTAAGGATATTGGATGTCAATGAATGACCTGGTAGGCACTTTCCTTGTGTAAACACAAGCTTGTGCCTGAACAATAACTATGTTGGCATTGATGATGTTCTGTGCGAGGCATTGTTGTTTTCGCAGCTTACGCAGGGCAGTGTACACAAAGCAGTTTACACACCATAATAGACCATACCAGCATAAATGATTCAAACTGTATTCTGTATAGGTATTTTAATCTGAAATATCCTATAACATGTTTAGAGTAAACCAAAGCGGTTGCACAAATGCATTTGAAGTGCAGTAGAGAGAGGCTGGATTTCAATAATAGACATGTTAATTTCACAGTATTGTACCACAATGGTGGCTGGATTTGAACTAAACCTTTGTAACTCAGTCAATATGAAAAGTTCTTTGCCTTGCAGGACATTCGGTCCTGCACATTTGTTATTCTGTAGGCCCGGCTAAATGTTTACAGGCCCGGATACCCAGAGGAGATGATTTGATCTAGAAATGTAGTATAAAGCTAGAATTTAGAAGAAACTTTAATAATGGTCCAATTTACATGCTGTAAAAGCTGGCATGTAGATCAGGATCATAGCCAGCCATTGGGGCCGGCAGACATAGACTTTCTGCCGGCCCAGCAGGCATTTCGACGACTATAGCCGGTGTCCTGCAGGTTTTCATATAGACTGAACTTGTTTAATGAATTATTCAGTAGCTGTAATGGTAGCATTCTGTGTTACACATATCAGGCTATTGGGCAAATAGTGATAGGAATATGCACATACCCAAACCTATTAACTCACATTTTTGCACCACGTCATGAACCATCCGATTTAAGAAACTTTAAGCAATGAATGAAATTAATCAAATTTGTTCCACAATTAAAGTTGCTTAAAGTTGCTCCAAGCTACTTAGAGGAGTTCATTAATCAACTTTATTGTTTGCTTAAATTTCATGCAGTGCATACTGTAAGGGTCTAATATGTGATTATATTCACAGAAGTCTTGGTCTGGACTACTTTTGTAAATAATTCATTGATACACACCCCGAGTGCCCTGTTAGCCATTCAATATTAGGTTTATTATAGGAGTATTCTATTGGAATGTCTTTATTTACCTTAAAGACTTTCGCCATTTTGAAGGTTATCCCTTTAGCCATTATAGATGCCACTTTCGAAGTAGCGTTTACTTAAAACACCTGCATTGTCGAGAGAAATAATGACAGCCTTTCACTTTAAATTATCCAAAGATTGCACCCGGTCATAGACCATAAACTTGTATTGGTTTTGTGAGACACGGCCATATTGTCCCGCCCAGCTTCTCTAGCATGGAGCAGGTGGTAACACTAGCTGTGTTGGTGAGACCAACCCAAGAAGGTCCTCCAGATCTCTCACCAGTTACATGACTTTATTATACAATCAGGCGACTCATCGTGCTTTTTAGGTGATATCCCCGTGCTCATATCTAGTGATATCGGCACTCATTTCCGGGCCATTTTTTTTACATATGCAATTTGATAAAGGGGCGATTTCATCCAAGTGTCGAACCCGGGACCTGCGGTGTGTGAATCTGACACGCAAGGTGCTTGGCCACAGAGGACATGCTACAGCGAGAGGGAAACGCTGGTTATAAATTAGGCTGGGGGAGCGGTTAGTTTTCAAACCAGCAGGTCGCACAAAGTGAGTATACTCGTATACATTAACAGTGAGGGTAGGTCGGATTTGAAATAATGAATGCTCCCAGCTCAGCTCGACCAATCAGAGACCAGGGTTGGTGGGATGTCAAAATCAACATGGCGCCCACCTTGCTCGATCTAGTTTACGTATATATCCATCAAAATGGCAAAAGTATGACCTATATTGTGGTGTATGTGGGAAGAAATTCAGTGATGAAAAAAGTAGAGACTGAGGCAAGTCTAACTTCTTCTGCAGGGTAGGCACAACTGACTATAGTTTGCCGCGCTTTTATTGCTACTTCCGGTATGAGCAGTTACAAGGTCTCACCATGCTATTTTCGATATACATTACATCCCTCCACCTTTAGTTTTGTACTCATAAGTCCAGTCTAGTAGGTGGCTTGATTACTCTGGTAGACTTTCTAATCCCAACTGGAGCAGGGCTACTTGGTCTTGGTGTAGGTGGCGTAGCACTAGGTAGAGGAGGCACATGGTGGTCTTGTGGAGTCGCTGGAGTGGTACTCGGAGGAGTACTGGGCTTCGGCATTGCAGCTGGCACTGGGATCTGAGGTGCAGGTGCAGGTGCAATGTAAGGCGGTATTGGTCGATTCTCCATGGTGCGACCGTTATCACGACACTCAGGCTCAGTTGGGACACGAGCTCTGATGTGATCCATGTGGCGTCTCCACACTCGTCCATCTTCAAGACGTACGATATACGTGACTGGACCAGTCTTTGATTGGAGCACTCCCGGCATCCACTTGGGCATACCAGCAAAATTCACGACCCACACAGCATCGCCAACAAAGAAGTCACGTGGGCTGACTGCAGGTTGATGGTACTGCCGTGCATAGGATTGTCTATCCATAACCTTATTGGACAGAGACGGATGAAGTACATCCAACAGGAAACGTGGCTTACGTTTCATCAGTAACTCTGCTGGTGCTTGTCCAGTAGTCGTCTGTGGAGTAACACAGTATCTAGAAAGGTAGCGTATCACCTTAGTTTCCAGATCCTCACCTGGCGTTTTCTTGATACCTTCCTTAAGCGTCTGTACGGCTCGCTCCGCTAAACCATTACTGGCTGGGTGGTATGGAGCTGTACAGATATGCTTAATAGCATTTTTCTTACAGAACTCTTGAAACTCTGAACTTGTAAAACAACTTCCGTTGTCACTCACAAGTACAACCGGAGTTCCATGAACAAAGAATGTTCGTCTCAACTTCCTTATAGTAGCTTTGGAAGTGGATGTGTTCATGACATGAGCGTCAATGTACTTTGAATGAGCATCTACAATCACTAGAATCATTTGTCCATCAATTGGGCCAGCATAGTCTATATGGATCCGATGCCAAGGTTTACCAGGCCACTCCCAAGGATGGAGCTGAGCATGCGGCGGAGACTTGGATTGGACTTGACACTGCTGACATGATTTCACTTTAAGCTCGATATCAGCATCGATTCCTGGCCACCAAACATAACTGCGTGCGAGTGATTTCATCCTAACGATTCCTGGATGACACTCATGGAGTTGCTCAAGAACACAGTCACGAGCTTGTGGTGGTATTATCACGCGCAAACCCCACATCAAGCAACCTTGTTCTGCACACAGTTCTTCCCTCCTGCGAAAGTATGGTGCCAGTTCCTCAGACACACTATAAGGCCAACCCTTCAAAACAAAGTTTTGTATGGAAGCCATGATCGGGTCTCGAGCGGTCCAAGAAGCAATTTGAGTACATGTCAAAACCTCAGAACACGTTAGAACCTCAAAAGCCAACACTGTTTCGGCAGGCACAGGCACGGTGAAGTACGGTGTGGTTAAAGGTAACCGGCTTAGTCCGTCAGCATTGCCGTTCTCCTTGCCTGGCTTGTAACGTAAACGATATTGGTAATTTGACATTGTCAGTGACCAACGCTGTAAGCGGGCAGTAGACATAGGACTGATGAGTTTGTCCTCTTTCAGCGGGCCCAACAGCGGCTTATGGTCTGTTTCCACGGTGAATTCGCGACCATACACATACTTATGAAACTTGGTCACACCGAAGATTACGGCGAGCCCTTCGCGCTCGATTTGTGCATAGTTCTTCTCAGCGGGAGCTAACGATCTGGATGCAAATGCGATCGGTCGGTCGGAGCCATCCGGCATCCGATGAGAGAGTACCGCACCCAGGCCGTACGATGACGCATCACAGCCAAGAAGCAATGGTAGAGCCGGGTTGTAGGGAACTAACACTTGCGAAGATTGCAATAGTTCCTTTGATTTAGCAAACGCCTGTTCCTGTTCTGGCCCCCACTTCCACGGAACATCCTTCTGTAGGAGCTGATTCAGTGGTGCGAGTGTCGAGCTGAGGTTCCTCAGGAACTTGTGGTAGTAATTTACCATTCCCAGGAAACTGCGGAGTTCACTCACATTGGTAGGAGGTGGTGCGTTCTGAAGAGCTGCTACTTTCTCGGTAGTCGGGTGAATTCCTTCTGCATCCAGCTTGTGACCTAGATAGACACAGGAATCTTGGAGAAACACACACTTCTCACCTCTCAGACGTAGTCCTGCCTGCTGCAGCCGACCCAGTACCGTCGTCAAGTTTTGATGTGCCTCCTCCTTTGTGTGCCCCGACACCAAGATATCGTCCAGATACACTGCTACCATGGGTATACCCTGAAGTACCTGCTCCAGAACTCTCTGGAAAATACCTGGTGCGGAAGATACCCCAAAACACAAGCGTGTGTACTGGTACAAACCTTTGGTAGTGTTAATTGTTGTGAGTTCACGGGAATCCTCACTGAGAACTACCTGAGTATATGCATGACTGAGGTCCAACTTGGAAAAACAAACACCCCCAGCCAACTTTTGGTACAAATCATCAACATTCGGAATTGGATATTTGTCCACCTTTGCTGCTCTGTTGACAGTCAGTTTGTAATCACCACAAATGCGAATGTCACCATTCGGTTTCATTACCGGAACGATTGGAGCAGCCCAATCTGCAAATTCAACTTTTACTATGACCCCGTCACGTTCGAGGCGATCAAGTTCAGCCTCGACCTTCTCTCTGAAAGACCAAGATAGTGTTCGCGCCTTGAACTGACGTGGTTGCGCATCAGTGTCTATATACAGTTTCGCTTCGTAACCCTTTAACTTACCAAGCTCGGGTTTGAATAGGTCAGGGAATAGTTTCCTGTAGTCCACATCTGAAAGAGAATGAACCGCGGACCAATCAAGATGCAACTCGTTGATCCAGTCTCTTCCGAGAAGACATGGACCTTGACCATCGACAACTAATGCATCAAGTTGTAATGACTGACCTGCATGCTGCACATTCAATGTTACACGACCAAGTGGCAATAGACTTGCACCTGAAAACATCTTAAGTACAGGTAAATTGGTTTTACTTAACACCAGACCAGGATTACACTTCTTGACATTGTCATACTGAACCTTGTTCAAGATTGTTACACCAGAACCAGTATCAATCTCCATGTTTGTGGCAACACCATGTAAATCTACACATACAATGTAGGGTTTGACCCTTTTACTAGGCATGGCATTGGTATGGAACAAATTATACTGATACTCGATAGCATCGTCACACAGCGGTGCTGCAGTAGCGCCTTCGTCAGTCTCAACAAAGTTTGTTGATTGTCTACAAACTTTCCCAAAATGATTGTATCGGGAACACTTGTGACAAATTTTCCCCCACGCGGGACAGTCGCGTGCTCGCTTGTTATGAGATGCGTCCCCACAACCAGAACACGTGCCCGTCTGGTCGGAAGGCTGCCGATGTTGTTGTTGCTGTTGACGTTGTTGATGTTGTCTGCGTGGCGGTGAAGACTGTCTCCTCTTGCCACGACCCCAGGAGTTGGGCTTTGACATCACCTTGTGGACCTTTGACTCCACAGGAGCGGTGGGCATAGACTGCGACATCACCTTGCTTTGTCGTCCCGTAGACTCCTGAGTGCGTGCGAATTTTAGAAGAGCCGCCAACGTGACGTCTGGCTCATCGAGTCCCTTCTCTCGCACTTTTGGCCATCGACATTTCTGAATAATCTGAGATTTTATCTCACCGTCCTCATTATGAAAATCACAGTACTTAGCGAGACTCTTCAGCCGAACATGAAACTGATCAATCATCTCGTCATCTCTCTGATAAGCCTGCCTGAACTCATATATCTGATACTCTTTGATGCATTTAGGGGCAAAGTAATCAGTCAATTTGGTAGTTGCTTCATCAAAAGTTGTGGTAGCATCAATGCCAAGAGATGTAGCAACATCCATAGCGTCATCACCTAAGAGTAACATCAATGATGCAGTCTTTTTCGCCTCATTGGTGATGCCTTTGTACACTAGGAAGTGTGGGAATTTTCTAAGCCATCTCTCCCACCTCTTAGCTGCTGACTCCACTGGCTCCAACTGAAAAGGGTGCATAATGAAGTCCCCCATTGTGAGGCAAGAAGTAGGCCTACAACAGGATGAATAGGTCTAGGCCACCTAAACAGCAAAAGTTCCACAACGCAGATGTGAATGTTCAGACTGTTAAGACACAGCTGGTGCAGATCCAAAGAGCCTAGATCCACTGCCACTGGTGATAGGAGTGTGTGCCTGTGCAGAAAGTGCCAACACATGGACTGAGGCTGACTGACTGCACAACTGACCCAAAATCACTGCCCTGAATTTTCCACCAAAGTTCACCAAAGATTACAATCAAAGTTCTCAAAATGGAACAAACTCACAGTTTCCAAGAGATTCCAGGCAAGATTGTCCACAGGGTAAGCTCCTTCGTCGCCAATTATGTGGTGTATGTGGGAAGAAATTCAGTGATGAAAAAAGTAGAGACTGAGGCAAGTCTAACTTCTTCTGCAGGGTAGGCACAACTGACTATAGTTTGCCGCGCTTTTATTGCTACTTCCGGTATGAGCAGTTACAAGGTCTCACCATGCTATTTTCGATATACATTACATATATAAGGTTAAAAAAAAGACATTCCAATCGAATAATCGTATAATAAACCTAATATTGAATGGCTAACAGGGCACTCAGGTGTGTATCAATGAATAACACACTCGTCGCTACGCCATATTAGCCATTCATTATTGGCTAATTATATACTCACTCTTGGACCTGTTGGACCCCCAGGTGTGGCGTCATTATGGTCCACATTAGGCCTGTGTCCACTAGCATATATCAGGCCGTTTGTCGTCCGTCAAAACATGAATTTGAATACAAATATGAAATACATGTTTTGTCTCCCTGTGGGATAGGAATTTGGAGGTGTAGAAAATGTATGACAAAAGTGAGAATTTAGATTTAGAAATTGGACAATACACTTTTTATTCTATTGTAAAACCTCGTCCATGTTTGCCCTGGGCAGTCTGGGCAGTAATTTATCACGCCTAGTGGACACAGCAAACCTTGATTTAAAGTGAAAGGTACATAGAAATTATATTTCCAAATATGAATATATTAGTTGACGCCAAACAGGTTAAATCTTCCACTTCCCTTGTCGTATAGTGGACACAGACCTATTGATAATAGCAATTTGTAGATAACAGCTACCCTAAGTGTCATTTACAGGCACCATCGATAGTGTCCATCCTCCTGGTTGCCACATTTACCTCTAGTTTTACAACCCACAGTGGGATTACTTGAGGATTGCATCAACCTCCCCACATTATATTGCCCTGTCAATAGGTGTATGTCCATTATAAATTGCTGCCCAGACTGCCCTGGGCAAACATGAACAAGATATTATAATAGGCCTGTGTCCACTAGCATATATGAGGCGGCTTGTCGTCCGTTAAAACGTGAATTTGAATACAAATACAAGATATATGTTTTGTCTCCCAGTGGACACAGGTGGACTACAAAAATCTAGAATATATAGAGATTACGTGACCCACCATCTGTGTAAACCAAACGACAAAACCCCTAATATTAAAATCTAACATGTTTGATTTTTAGTGCAGAAATTGGGTGATATGCTCTTTGTTCTATTATTATAACTCGTCAATGTTTGCCCTGGGCAGTCTGGGCAGCAATTTATAACGCCTAGTGGACACAGCATACCTTCAGTTAAAGTAGAATATATCTACAAAATATATTGCCAGATATGTACATATTGCTAGATCTCAAATAGACCATATGTTCCACTTTCTTTGTCGTATAGTGGACACAGGCCTAATAGAACAAAGAGCATATCGCCCAATTTCTGCACTGAAAATCAAACATGTTAGATATTCAAATGCCCACTTTTGTCGTCCATTTTTGACCCATGCAAATTGCTATCCCACTTTTGTGTTTGAAAATTTTGTCGTCCAGCTGTGTCCACAGGGAGACATAACACATATTTCATATTCGTATTCAGATTCCATTTTGACGGACGACAAACGGCCTGATATATGCTAGTGGACACAGGCCTATTGATATTATGTATTCAGTCTAGCTCATTGGGGAAACTTTTTGTCGGCAGGTCCCAGATTGATGGTTTTTGTGTATCCCCTGATGAGGGACAAGCAGTTGGAAGATCCAACAAGGCCACGATCCAACACAGATGTGGCTCTGGGAAAACACTTTGATATCCTAAAGAATAAGTAAGTAATATTTTGTTTAATTATATAACTTGATGACATCATAGGCCGTGAGACACTGGTTATTTGAAGGGGGTGTGGGATTTTATCTACTATGAAATCTAAAAAGATAATTGTTTGTTATTGTAAATAGAGTGTTTCTACGGGTGGTAGTGGGAGTCGATTTCTACCAAATATGCAATCCTTATATACGATCGGGCTAAAAACAACTCTAGAAAACAATGAGTTGAGTTTTGAGTTTGATATTTTTATTTGGCAAAAATTACTTTACATGTAAAGTCTTTCAAATAGATGCCAACAGCCGGCTCATTTGTCAAGTATACGAAGCTTCACAATTTGGTATACGATTCGTGATACACGAGCTGGCATAACAATACAATGTACAGTGGGCAGTTCAGCGAATAGCAGACGGTTGGGTATTTTAAATAATCACTCTTGACGCATGATAGACTCGTGCTAGGTAGAGAGTTGAGGTCTCTCCTATAAGTACATTTAAGGCCAAATCCCACAGGGCGATCTATGCTGGAATCTCTCTGCGAATTAGGGATCTAATGTAACTACCAGGTGTTGATATAACTGCAAGGAATCTGTTGCGAATTGAGCGCAATCTAAGATCTAAATAATTAGATATTTTCCCTTGCTTTAACAGAATATCTCTGCGAATTCATTATGCACACACTATAGATAGAAGATCTGAAATGTAAGGGGGGTCACTCCCAATTTTCAATGATGCACAGACATCGTTTTCCAAACCCTTTTTTTAAGACTGTTAGATATAATCTGCCCACAATTCGCCATACATAATGTATCATTCTAATTGGTATATTTATGTATATCTCTGCTGCATTAAATCACGGGTAAGCACAACTATTGTGGAGTAGCTCCCCTCAAATACAACAATTAATCTTTACAATAGTGTCACTACAGTCAAAATCGCAGAGGTGTTGTCCCATATATTGCCTGCATCAGTGGGATTTGGACTTTGCGTAGGTATGTAAAAACCCTTGTGAATTGGTGTATCAGCAAGGCTGCTAGAACGCAAAAGGCATAGAATGCAGAGGTTCTGGGGGTATAAATCGGCCTGTGGGATTCGACATTTAGCTGTATTATATTATATTCACGGCGACATTCACATACTCCCTCTGCATCACACAGTGTTACTCAACTGACTGTTGCTGATCTTTAATAATCCAATCATTATACGACGCAGTCATGTATTATACAAACACGATTCACTCTTGCTTGAGATCTGGTATATAGAACTCCCTTACACAATTATATATATTTCAGCCTTTGATCTTAGTGACAAATTGGGCATAGTTTTCCATAAGTTGGACCCCTCTAGTGAGACGGTTCCGGGCTAGGAAGCAGTTAAAACCAACAGTGGACAGGCCACATGCTGTTTTTCTGTGATCACTTTGGATAGATGCAAATACATGCAAGAAATTTAACATGAGCTTTTACATAGATTTCCTCTTTCATTGCTTCCATCCACAATGTATACACAGGGCCTTATTACATGAAGAATTGATAAAAGCTTGTTTCACCAGTAGCAGGATCATTAGTGTTAGCAGTCTATACGAAAAGTTTTGTTTGCCTTGCAGGACATTCGGTCCTGCACATGTATGTGTTATTCTGTGGGCCCGGCTAAATGTTTACAGGCCTGGATACCCAGAGGAAATGATTTTATATAGAAATGTAGTATAAAGCTAGAATTTACATAGGAAATAACCATCAATAGAGGCTACTGGTATATTCAAATCATTTTGACAATTACAATTTGTATATTTTTGGGTAACTTTCTACAAAATATTCAGGCATTCTAGTTTACTCTCTAGAAACTTTAATAATGGTCCGATTTACACGCCGTAAAATCTGGCATGTAGATCAGGATCAAAGCCAGCCATTGGGGCCGGCAGACATAGACTCTCTGCCGGCCCAGCAGGCATTTAGACAACTATAGCCGGTGTCCAGCAGGTTTTCGTATAGACTGCAGTAACTGTTAGCCGCATATAATTCTAGATCATGTTGATGTAGAGGTATCGTGTATATATATATATGTATATATATATATATATATATATACATATATATATATATATGTATATGTATATTATGTATAACTCAAACCTACATTTTCTTCATTTGCATCTCATATGATTGTGTAACCCTTTCCCTCTTATAATCTGCCATTTATTTTGGCAAGAGATTATATGTGCAATACAAGACTCCAATTCCAACTATTATTCATATTCTGGTGGGGTTTCGTAATCTAGTGTTGACAAAAGCCATCAGGTGGCAGTACTGAGTGGAGAGGATCCTGGAAGTTTTCCATTGCTCAACTCACAAACACAGTCTACTAGTACGCCTCACACCTACCAGGAGGCAGCATTCATTAGGCAATTTGCATGTTGTTATTGTTATCCGGTTAACAGTTGGTTGACTTTTATTCTCATAAGAGATATTCCACCTATTTTCATATAAAAAAAGGACCTATTGTATGTTTAAACTGACCTGTACGCGTATAAGTCTGTAATGATTGCTGACATGTTAAAATCTAAAATTCACCCCTTTGAGCAAAAGCTGCTGCTTTAAACTAAACAAACTGTGGTGCCATGCAAACTGCCAATATATACTCTATTAGTAATAGGCTGTTACATCTAGAATGAAATATAATCCTCGGAGTATATTCATCTACAAGAGAAAAGAGACGTATCAAGAATGTATTAAACAGAATAGGGATATCTTTAATATTAAATTTTTGAGAGTGCTGTAAAGTCGAAAATACCCTTATAATTTTACCCCTGCTGCTCTCTCTATAACCCATCAGTCCCATGGCTCTCACACTGAGGGGACATACCGTATCTTTGCATATAGGTGCCGGGTTTTGAATATAGCTGCCTCCCTTGAATAGGAGCCGAAGTGAACTAGGGGTTAGAAATCAATAGCTGCCTGGCTGTGAATAGGTGCCTGGGGGGGTCTGTTTATTATAGGGCCATATAAAATGATATAGTCATATATGTATCGGAAAGGTAATTCTAAGTAGAACCCGATAATACACATCAAAATACCAAACAACGTAATGCAAATTGTATGATATAGATATGGATAGAATCTAAAATAATTTTTCCTTTTTTGAATAGGGATGACAACGGGTATACATTATCTTCATATCGTTCTATTACTTCAGTATAGGCACATATACCTCCCCTCCCCTCGACGTCCCTTGCACCTCCCATGGCACAGCTCCTAAAGCAATAGCTCCGGGGCCTAGAATTGCTGCCTGCTTTGATTAGGAGCTTAAAATTATTTAGAATCCCATAAATTGTCCCACATTTGACAATGAGTGAGGCCATGTTTAAGTCTCCTACTGCAGATGTAGGTGCCACAGGCTACCCACTCACACAGTGCCTTGACTCAGGAGGGAACTGCACATTCGCAGGTATGTAAACATAGGAATGAAATACACAAGATAAACACCCTTAGGTGTGTGTCCACTAGGAAAGTGGAATATTTCACCTGTTTGACGTCCAGTAATATGTACATATTTTGGAATATATTTCCTAGATATATTCCACTTTGACTGCAGGTAGGCTGTGTCCACTAGGCGTTATAAATGGCTCCCCAGACTGCCCAGGGGATACATGGATGAGGCATTATAATAGAATAAAGAATTTATCGCCCTATTTCTGCACCAAAAATCAAACATTTTGGATACATAAATTCCCACTTTTGTCATCCACTTTTGACACCCCCAGATTCCTATCCCACTCTTGTACATCCACCTGTGTTCACAGGGAGACCAAACATATATTTCATATTTCTGTTCAAAATCACGTTTTAACGGACAACAAACAGCTTTATATATGCTAGTGGACACAGGCCTATTATGTCTATCAAGAGCACACATTCATTGGGACTATATAAAGGGGTCAGCCAATATTGTGGAATGTGAGCATATAGGTATCGACCCAGGTCAGTATTCTCCCTATAGTAAGGTCCCTTAGCCAAAAAATCGTTACCGGAGTGACAAAAGCGCCAAATTTCTCATAGGTGTTCATTTGGTCATAAAGATTCATTTTAGCCTAGGTTGCATTTTCAAAACAAATTGGTAACCATGGAAACAGCCTAAATCCAAGATGGCCGCCAAATTGGCCAAAAACACCTATCCCATAGCATTAATATTGTCCCTATACAAATTTGAACCATACCTATCCCCCCTAAATTGGGCCCTGGGAATCCAATGGTATTATTGGTTTGTTGCTAGGTTGAGTGGTTGCTTAGCAACAGCCATTCTAAATATATATTTCCTTAGTTACACAGACTTCATGATTATTTAGCTCAAATTCAAGGATACCTACCCCCAGTAAATTGGCCCCTAGGATTTTAACGGTGTTATTCATTAGTTGCTAGGGCCAGTGGTTGCTTAGCAACAGCCATTCCAATTGTTTATTTGCATAGCAACACATGTTTTGCAGGCACATAGCTCAATTTCAATGACATCTACCCCCAGTAAATTGACTGCTAGGATTCTAACAATGTTATTCATTGGTTGCTAGGGCCAGTAGTTGCTTAGCAACAGCCATTCCAATTGTTTATTTGCATAGCAACACAGGGTTTACAGGTACATAGCTCAATTCCAATGACACTAACCCCCCTTAAATTGACTATTGGCATTTTTATAATGTCATTCCCATCTTGCTAGGGCCAGTATATGTGGCCAGGTGAGGGAAAACGTGCCTCCGGGGGGGGGGGGGGATTTTTAGTACTGGTTTTGGCCACCAGGGGGCAGTATACGGGTAAAACACTGAAAAATTACTAAAAAAAATGCTTGAGACCAATTTTTCATGGGGAATCCAGTGATATGCTTAGAATTATTTCATCTCCACTGAAAACGTTCCATTTTTGGAATGCAAAAGGAACATTTGTTGCCATGGAAACAGGCAAAATTGGCATATATGGCATTTTCTGGTTGCCATGGAAACACTCCATTATTCCAAATGGGAATTTTTTGCCTCAAATGTTTTTGGAAATTTCACAAGGAACTCAGAATCAAAAACAGACCTCAGAAATTCCCTCTAGAACCAATTTTATGATAAAAACATCGGATTTCTTTGGTTATTTTTCAACAAAACTGTATTTTTTACATTATTAGTATTCATAATAGGATATAGTGGATTTAGAGCTTATTTGCCATTTTCAGTTGTACACACCAAGCCCAGTTGGACAAGCAGTTACAGCAAATCTACTTGGGATATTTTAGCTCAAGATATCTCATTTTAAAGCCTGTAACATAAACTTTGAAAAGCCATTTCCCCCCTGGAGGCACGTTTTCCCTCACCTGGCCACATATACCTAGCAACAGCCATTTCAATTGACTAATTCCTTAGAAACTCAGGTTTAGGTACTGCAGGGGTAGACAGTAACTGCCGACCAGGCCTGTAGCTCTAGAAATCTGTGGGCCCACACTTGAAACAACAGGCCTGGAATAGATAGTTCACTTTTCTTACCAGACCTAACCGGAATGCCAGGCTTCCTTGTGTTTCTGTATTTCCAACAACATATAACATGTCTGTGTTCACCATTGCTATAGACCGCCCAGACCTGGAGGGTAATTCCTGAGGTAGTAACTCATCAGTGCTCTATTCAAGCATCATCTCCAGGGTTGATACACTACCAAAGGGTTGTCATGATGCACCAAAAACTAAATGGTGCATTAATGCACTATTGGCACTATGCTAGTAGGGCATTAATGTTTTTAACCATTAACAGGTTAAGGGTGCCATTTCCTTGTTAGTGCTGGCATCAATGGCAACTTAAGGACTCCCCTTTCATTTCTCTGCTTACTCCCCAGCTTATTACTCTCCCTGCCTATACCCCATACCTCTCGCTCCCCCTGTTTATCCCCTAACTTTCTATTCTCTTTCTTTTAACTTTCCATCCTTCCCCATGCAGTCCTTTCATCTGCCTATACCTCTAGCTCTCAGGGATTTTCATCTGTTGTAATTTTGATAACTTGTAAAATTGAAAAGACTTTCCTCATTCAGTATCCTTAAGTGCTTCAGAATGACTGTTTTTCTCTCCTAGTAGGCGGAGGTGATAAATCTACTTTTCTTCGGGGACCGGCTCAAACTATTTGGGTCTAAAATAATGGGAAATCACTAAAATATTTTTCTGGACCCCGTGACCCCCCCTTATGTGGGGTCCGAAGATCGGCCAAATAGTGAGAAAACAGCCCAAATTCAGGCTTTCAGATTCCTTTTCAAATCTCATCATGTTTTTCTGTTGACTCCCCCCTATGACCCCCCTCCCCCAACAGCATGCACCAATAGCCATCAGATAACTCCCCATCCCCCTTCACCTCTTTATTACCCTATACTAAAATGATTTATTAACATAAGACCTGGCTGACAGTTTGAACCTTTCTTGAGGGCTCCCTGTTCCTGTTAACCAGCCCCTATGACCCCCCTGCCCCCCCATCCCCACCCTCACCCTGAACTAATAGCCATGATATAACCCCCCCCCCCCCTCCTCCCTTGCCTCCACATTACACAGTACAACCATCAGCCCACCCCTCCCTCCATGTGGCACAGTGCACAGCATTGCCTCTCATGGTATCATACCTGGGAGTGGGACAATGGTGTGGTGTGGTGTGGTGTGGCCCAAAGCCCCTCCCCCCAAACCTCTTCCAATGCTTCAGGATGACTGAGCTGGGTCCTTGAGATCACCCTGGTACTACAGCTGGTAGAGGGATACTGTCAAATCTGGGTTCAATATTTGGTCTAATATCAAGATATGTGTTCATCTGTCCTCAAAGTTTGATATTAGGTTCTACCAACTTACCCTTTATTGGAATATGTGTATCAACATACTGGGCTGACAAACTTACCCTTTATTGGAATATGTGTATCAACATAATGGTTTGGGGGTCAGCGGGGGTAGTTAACAGAAACTGGGGGCCCTCCAGAATGGTTCATGATGATGTTTTATGGCATAGAGGGACCTGATTGTATGGGAGCAAATGCCTTCAAAAGAGCTGATTTGTCTGTATTTTGCCATGGGTGCACCCTCCCCAGAGGGGGAAACACCCCTATAATCACAACAATATGACTTTCAATGCTCTTTTTGGGTCCCAAATGAAGGTTTCTGACCATTTTCATTGAGACATGTGGAGGTTTGAGTAGGAATCTGAAATCCTGAATTCTCAACCTAGCAACAAACCAATAATACCATTGGATTCCCAGGGCCCAATTTAGGGGGGATAGGTATGGTTCAAATTTGTATAGGGACAATATTTATGCTATGGGATAGGTGTTTTTGGCTAATTTGGCGGCCATCTTGGATTTAGGCTGTTTCCATGGTTACCGATTTGTTTTGAAGATGCAACCTAGGCTAAAATGAATCTTTATGACCAAATGAACACATATGAGAAATTTGGCGCTTTTGTCACTCCGGTAACGATATGCCCCAAATTTGAGGCTAAGGGACCTTACTACTAGGATTGCCCTGCGGAGACACATTTTAGCACCCATTAGTGACCATAACTCTATTGAGACGGCTGGCATGTTCCTCCATACAGACCAACCCATAGGTATGGAGCAATGTATATGTTTCATATTTTCAGGAGCTAATGCAGCCAATGTTCCTTGTAATGGCGCTGTGTTTGACTCTATGCCTCTCCCTATCTGCTGTAGACCTCCTTGGCAGTGCTCATTTCTTAACACCAGGGGGGGGGGCTGTAGTAAGGTCCCTTAGCCTCAAATTTAGGGCATATCCTTACCGGAGTGACAAAAGCGCCAAATTTCTCATAGGTGTTCATTTGGTCATACAGATTAATTTCAGCCTAGGTTGCATCTTCAAAACAAATCGGTAACCATGGAAACAGCCAAAATCCAAGATGGCCGCCAAATTAGCCAAAAACACATCTCCCATAGTATTAATATTGTCCCAATACAAATTTGAACCATACCTACCCCCCCTAAGTTGGGCCCTGGGAATCCAATGGTGTTATTGGTTTTTTGCTAGGTTAAGTGGTTGCTTAGCAACAGCCATTCTAAATATGTATTTCCTTAGTTACACAGACTTAATGATTACTTAGCTCAATTTCAATGATACCTACCCCCACTAAATTGGCCCCTAGGATTTTAACAGTGTTATTCAATAGTTGCTAGGGCCAGTGGTTGCTTAGCAACAGCCATTCCAATTGTTTATTTGCATAGCAACACATGGTTTGCAGGTAGATAGCTCAATTTCAATGATACCTACCCCCACTAAAGTGGCTGCTGGGATTTTAACAGTGTTACTCATGAGTTGCTATGGCCAGTGGTTGCTTAGCCACAGGCATTCCAATTGTTTATTTGCTTAGCAACACAGAGTTCACCGGTACATAGCTCAATTTCATTGACATCTACCCCCCTAAATAGACTACTGGCATTTTAACTGTGTCATTCCCATGTTTTTAAGGCATGTATATGCCTACCACAGCCATTCTAATTGATTATCTGCTTAGCAACACAGGTTTAGAGCAGTTTCCTAATCAATATCAGTGATCATATGAATATTCTTGATACATTATAATGTATGTTTTTGAAGCATTGTATTGCCATGCTATATAAGGAATAGCCTTAATTTCTTAACATTGCATTGAACCACATTTTGTTCCTGCATCTTAAGTACATATTCTTCTTCACTATCGTTTTTATGCAATTACAGATAAGACAATTTCCATAGGGCATCTTCATTATGTACATGCAAAGAAGCAAAATGCTGTGAGTACACAGCACCATATCACACCACCATATGACAGTATGTTACCAGTATATGTAGCGAGGCCTACACTTAACATAATACAGTCCACTTATTTACAAATACATACTTAAGTCTAGAAGCAGAATAATGTAATTATATATGCACAGTTTACTGCTTATATATCACAAATTTGATTTTTGGGAATTTCTAATGCTCACACTCAGTAGATTATTCAACTCTACAACTATTCATTCCTTTCATTGAATCTATAATGAAAAAATATGGTTCTGTTATGGTAGGCTATCCATTCCTGAAATGTTCCATGATCTATCCAGTACAACAGCTCCACACAGCTAGGGTTGATTCAATTGTTTCTAACTGCAGCATTTACATTTACAAAGAGCAGTGCACTGTAATTGGGCTTGCACACACTTGCATCTTGTACAGTTGCCTTTGCAATTGCACACAATAAACTCTCTGCAGGCCTTTGATGCCTGTGGCAGGGTCATCCAAACCGGTTTTAATCCTGTTGCTGTTCTCATCCAACCAAAGTCCTCTGGATTGGGAGGATTCCCTTCAATTGTGCATGTCGACCACAGGCCCGCCTGATATACAGCTCGTTGAAGATGTTGGAAAAACGCATTCTGAAAAGAAACAAACTACCCCATTTAGATGGTTTATATCTTATTGATAACATTTCAAAGTTTTCCTGCTTGTAGTAACCTGAACTATCGGTTCAACTAATTTTGTCACCAACACAATAGCAATATATATTGATTGGATTTACCTGAGTAGGAGGTAGATTCTCCATCTGCTGATTTTTACAGAAGAGCTGCTTTCTGGCCTTGTTCAGTTCAGTGTGGGTGCTATATTCACAAAATGTCGGCCATCTTGGATTTAGGCCGTTTCCATGGTTACCGGTTTGGTTCCAAAATGCAATCTAGGCTAAAATCGATCTATATGACCAAATGGACATCTGTGGAAAATTTGGCGCTTTTGTCACTCCGGTAACGATTTTTTTGCTAAGGGACCTTACTACTGGTTGATATATGGAGGGTAAAAAATGGTAACCCTTTGATCAGGCCTTCCTCTGCGGGCAAATATATTTCCTGTTTCAAGGCCACTGCGGTCCGGCCCGATCTGATCAATATCTAGGAAGATAAGCAGGGTAAGGGGTGATGTTCTCCCAATCGAGTCTGGATGGTCAAACATGTTTGATATTGCCTGATCGGAATGCGATATTTTGGCCTTCCAGGGGAGGGAACAAAATTTGATCGCTCTCAGGAGGGGGGTGAAAACACATTGGACAGGGCCCCCCACCTCTGTTGTTTAAAAATGAGCACTCCCCTATATAAACGAAAATATGGGATGAGAGGAGGTTGTCAAGGCAGCCACAGAAACATTGGCAGTATGAGCAGAGTTAATGTTTACTTAAGTTGTGTTGTGTCTTTGTTCTGATCGTTTGATTTGGTTGGGATAGGAAGAATATCTATGACAGTGTAAACGATGCAGGGCAAATATTTAGTATTCGAGGAAAATGGGAGCCATCATTATCCAGTGTCCATACTTTTTGAATAGCTATGTCTTTATTTGTACTGTGAAGTGTCCCTTTGGATATCATCTTAAAAGTGATACCTTATGATGCTAATGGAGCATTCATTTATTAATTACACGGGGTGGTGAAATCTTGCATTGCAGTGTGAAAATCTTTCAACCTCTCCCTGCTAGTATGCTCAAAACCTCTTTCACCCCATCCCCATGGCAACATTTGTTGCCCCCATCAACTAAAGCAATATGCTGGCTTTTTCTTTTTACAAAATAAAAGGCATACCTATTTTACACCTACCCTTCCTCAAGAGAGGTTGCAAATTTTACGCCCCCCCCCCCCCGTAAATAATAAATGAACACTCACAGTTCTACTATAGTAGGCATTATGCTCTGCAAATTCCAGCCTGGCCCCCAGGTATGTGTGCTATGCCTGACCGGTCGCTGAAACAATGTGTACCTACAGTGTACTGCTACACTGATATTCCTCGGCGCCCTATACACCCGACCTCTCAGTCACTAGTGCCTAACCTAGTTAGTCATTTTTGGCTCCCTATACAACCAACCTAGGTAAGTTATTATTGTCAGGTTGGTCAGTACTGACCAAGTCACCTTAGTCTTTTAATTTCCAGGGGGAGCCACTGAGTGGTCATCACAAGTGGCACCAACTAGTGGTATACAAATACAACACACCAATGATGAACCTAGGTTAGCCAATACTGACTGACCCCTCAGTCATTTTTGAGTATAACTTTGCCATTGTGACTAACACTCATATGACCAAACTGGGATAGTCTGTACTGACTAACCCTTTAAACCTTTGGATTTTCAGTGTAGAGTGCAGTGCTAGTCTGGAGGTGGCAGGGGTGGGAACAGGTAGCCTGGACCTCTAACACAGTGTAGACCTACCTGTTCATTCGACTTCTTGTGGATATAAGGGAAGTCAAAGGTATCTTTAATTTCAAATTTCATCGATTTTCCCTGGGCACATTCCATTTCTTCATATATACATCACAAATGCTGTATATTATATAATACATTGATGTGGAATTTTGTTGTATGATATATATAGCTAGGGTTTCATCAGGTGGGAGAGAGGGACTCCCACTATATACCTACTCTACTAACAGGTAGAATATATTGACCTTAATAATGATAATTTGAAACATAATAATTATACATATTCATGTTGAGTACTTTGTTGTACAGCATCAACTGGTTCTTACAGGTGAATGACGGCTGCAGCATTATTAATCAATTCAATGATGTCAACATCAGAGCTTACAAAATATGAATCAAAGGAGGCCAGATACAGATTCATGGGACGTACAGTGATCAACATGAGTGGATAGTCACATCAAGATCAGAACATGACTAGATAACAGAATGTTGAATAGACTGAGACACTACTATCAACCCCAACAGTATAAATTATCGATTCAACACCTTTGAGACACTGCTTTCACTATAACTGTGACTATAACAAAGTTAATAGTTTTGCTGCAAAAGATTTATAGACCCATATTACCCGTTTTTCTTCTTCATAAGTGTCAATATGCCAAGCTTTAAGGAAGAGGCTTCTCGCTTCATGCAGAAAACATCCTTGAAATGTGTCCCTCGGATCATCCATGCAGAGGCTTATTTTTTCCGCTTGCTCTGGTTGGTCGGGTTTCTAGGTTTCTTCTCCATGTGTTGCTACCAGGCCTTTATACTTACAAGTGAGTATTTGGAATTCAACAGAGCTGTCGTCCTTAATGAAGACATCAGTGATACAGTAAGTGAGTATAAGCTCATCCGACCCCAGATCTCAGTCTGCAACCTCAACCCACTAACAAGTAACATCACACTTTACACTGAATCCAACATCCAAACTTATCAGGAGTATCTGGAATATATTTCAAACTTTACAACATGCACATCAAACTGCACTGAGGATGTAATGTCCCAGATGGAAGAGCTCAGAGATGAACTTTCAACACTCACAGGATATTTTCAGAATATCGGGCGCAATTTGGCTAAATCTATCAGCCACTCCAAAGAAGACTTCATTATAGACTGCAGTGCTATTTATGTACAGGGACCGGTGCAATTTCAGAAAAACTGCTCTGAAGTATTTGAGTTTCACCAGCAGTGGGAGAACAATTACTTTAACTGTTATACGCTTCAGTATCGCAGGGATCTGGATCCTCATCTAATGGTGACTGGTGTAACGCTCGTGCTGTATTTGGATAACTATAATTCTCCAATGTGAGTATGACAAGGAGTCAAATCTTTAAGCGATAAATACATCACTTGTAATTGAGGTCTTCAGTAAGAAACCCCAATTTCCTAGCACTAAAATTTGTATTAAACTTCAGCTTCTTTTTTTTGGTAGAATGATCAAAATGTTTGAATGTTTGGACATGCATGATTCCTAGATAGATGATTGACATGTAGAATACAATAAGAGGTTGTGGGAATATACAGGTGTATAATAATACACCTAACCCCAGCACACACTCAAAAAATAAACTTATCTCCAGACTCTTCAAAGTGACGTTCATAAAATAAACAAGTCAAAAACTCATCTAAGTGACAAGAAAGCAGATCTTGTAGCTGGACATGTGCCAGCCCAAAACCCGACATTTGCCAGCTCCAGATTCTATTTGTGGGTTGGTAACCTGATAGGTTAGACAACTTTTGATTTGTTTATTTTATGATAGTCACTTTGACGAGTCTGGAGACAAGTTTACTTTTTCAGCGCAGCATATGTCAGCATCTGGATTGTATCCCTCAACCAATACAAGAGAAATTGCTGTTCTTATATTCATGATTTGCTCAAAGCTCAGACCAGTTAGTATATCCGATGTTTGGGCCAAAAAAAAAAAGGGGGTATTTTAGGTTACATGGTCTGAAAATCTAGGGTAGGTAGGTCGGGTTTTTTTTTTATATATATTTTTTTTCTTTAGCCTGAAAAGTACCTAGAAATCGACTCACAAACTACAATGCCGTCTCCCCTCGACTCGTGAACTATCAGATCGACCCTTAAATAGCCCCAAAATGACCCAAAATATAAATATTTTTTCAAAATTGCATAAAAATATCTAGGTCGGCCCTGTTTTGCTAGGTAGGGTCGGGTAACCTGAAACACACCTTTTTTTTATTTGGCCTTGGGACAAAAAATAGATCTCCCTAAAATTAAGTCAGGATGATCACAAAATTTAATAATATATTGGACTTCCTATTTGGTCCATTGCCCCTAATTCCCTCCGATTTTGCTCTAATTCGATTTTATTGCCCATTATAATTTTATGGTCATTTTGGAATAAAAGCATGCAGGCTTTTATTCCCCCATTGAGAATACACTAGAAAAGCCCATGGTTTGGGGACATTGGATCCCTTTGTGAACTATCAACACCCATTGATGACATTTAATTGACCTATTTTCTCTGAATATTATACTTTTACAATGTTTGCTAGACATTTAAGTAAGATTTAAAATTCAAAGAAAAATCGGATATACCTACTTTAAGCAGAATAAACAGTAATGGAAATTTGGTCCTCTCAGCTCCAGTCATACTACACCCTTCTGCATTGAACCAATGTAACATGGCTTGGTAGAGGGTATATATTCTGTGCCCCTGAAGTGAAAATAATTATGATATGATGAAATGCCAAATAGAAGTCAAGTTGTTTCAGAAGAAAAATCAGTTTTAATATATGTTTGGCACCGTATGAATGTAGACATGAACTTAATACTAGATCTCGGTAAAAATGGGGAGAAATAGACAGAGGTCCATGATAATCTGTCTGATTGACAGGTTTCTCCAAGAGTGGTGCATCAATGGATCGTATCACACAAGGCGGAGCCGAGTGTGATGGGATCCAATGCACCACTTGTGGAGAAACCAGGAGATCAGACTGATTACAGTGGATCTCCGTATTCATTTCATGCAATTCTTGATTAACTTAATCAAAATATACAATTAAAGATTGGTTTCATAGCTATATTTTGGTGACGTGGAGAAACGGCCCGTGGAGAATGAGCAGCAGTTTCTCCACAGGGGTGTGGAGAACGGCCATTTTAGTACTTTAACATAGTAACTTTGTTTCTCCATATGAAATAAAAGGAAATCCTAGCTTCTATTGGTGCCGCTATAAGTTGTATTCAGTCAGTTAGCACTTCAAAGCTATCAATGGGATTTCCCTAGGCACTTTACTATGCAATACTATTTCATCAATAGGGCAAATAATACTAAATGTTTAACAGTACATTTTTCATTCTCATTTTTCATAAAGTCAACATCTTCCCTAGACAGTTTTACATGCACCCATGGATTAAGTGTCACTCATCTAACACTGGTCTTGTCAAAATGACACCGAATGTTTAAAGGCAAATGCAGCAAGAAAGGGTGACCTTTTGGGAAACTTTTTGATACTTTTCTTGAACATCTCTGAAGTGTGACGGAAAAATACATAAATATAACCTCAAAATCTTGCATTCTGATATATACTATTAGAAAGATAATTGTCCTGGGAATCCTCTGATATGAAATGTTTGCAAACATAGTCAGTACAGACAATGCTGTGAGGAATCTACTAAAACCAACATCAACACAACTTTATTTTGAAAAGGTCACCCTTTCTTGCTGCATTGGTCTATAGGGATGACAGTGCTGCTCTAAGAAAAATTATTGCACATTAATCTAAATGGATTTATATGTTATTATGCAAATACTCAATAATTGTGGTATAAAATTCAATGATTAGCTTAATCAATTCGAGTTTTACAAACAGGCTTGGATCAGGTGGGGAGCATTTCACCAGCTGGCCCGCTGAGGGGGCGGTGGTCACTGCTAACCCAAGTGACGTACTTCCAGTCATTGCCATCAGGGGGATCACCTTGTCTCCCGGCATGCACACAGAAATCAAGGTCAAGGCTGTAGAGAGAACCAGGCTGGGGTCGCCTCATGGAATCTGCGGGACCACTATCCCAGAGAGACTCCTGTCTGAAGGTCAGTGTGATAATTAAGGAAAACAGAAAGGAAATGTTTAGCAGCCGGTGCCAACTAGAGTCTGCATATTTACCATACATATATATATATATATATATATATATATATATATAATATTATGGTAGTCATACTTGTAATAGTGATAACATATATCACAGGAAATGGCTCACTTTATAGGAAAATTTAGGAAATTGTGTTAAAAACTGTCTAATGGAACCTATGGGAGAGCACAATCATTATGCTGGGTATACTAAAGATATGGGAATAGTATCCCAGAAGACTACTAATCAAAGCTTACTGCAACTGTGTGTGTTTGTGGGACTAACAAACCATCAGCAGAGCAGAGGGGGCAAAATATGATGATATGATGTTATTTTGAAGGGGATTATTCGTGACCCAACCGAACATATCCTCATGGTTAGTTTGAGACTAGTAAGCCTCATGTACCAATACCAAAGCTATTTTAAATTATCATTATCGCTCTTCCATATTAGGCACTTCAAAAAAATCCTTTTACTGTACTGTATCGATCGCAGGTTAAATCAAAGGTCCTTTATGAATGTGACCATGTCAAGTAATCAAAAGTGATTTGATATCTTATTAAGACTATGGGAAGGAAGTTTTTTAATTACCAATTATAAATTGTTGATTGAATGATGAATTGAATTATCGTGTAGGAGGACTGTTGATGTTGTTACATGTACTATTTATTTGATGTACAGTTAATATGATTTACTTTCTTCTTTGAATCTGCTTGGGCAGGAGTACAACAGAGACATGAAGATCCACATGAGGAACCGTCTGCATTCTACACCACAGAAATGTGCATTAGTATTTGCATGTCCCAAGAAGTGCTGAAACAATGTAATTGTGTTGATGCCTATCTGCCCTACTTATATGGGAGTGCACCCAATGAGGAAACGGACAATAATGACACTCAAAATGTATTCTGTGGTAAGATCAGCAGCCCTATCAATGACTGGGGGAGTGTCCTTAATAGGACACAATGTTCGCATCAGGCCCGAAAGAATGCAGCAGAAGTATGTAACAATATCTGCCCTTTACCATGCACCGAAAGAATCTACAATGGTCAGATTTCCTCTGCCAGATGGCCACAAAGAAATCGGGCTAAGGATTTATACAACTACATCTCATCCCGAGGAATACTGACTGAAAATGACACCTCTCACTACATAGAAGGTCAGGTCAATTTGACAAATCCTACCCTAAACTTTATTGAACGCTTTGTCGACTCCAACTTTGTGAAGGTGTCACTGTTTCTGCAGGAGCTGCACCATGTGGAGATGAAAGATGTACCAAATAGCAGTTTCAGCACCTTTTTGTCACAGCTTGGAGGAGCCCTGAACCTGTGGTCGGGTATCACAGTGGTGGTTTTACTGGAGGTATTTGAGTTGATGCTTCGGGTGTTTGGTGTAAAGACCGGTGAAGGTAATGGGAAGATTGGAAATGTAAAACATACTAAAGTTTTACCAAAAGGTCTAGAAAAAAGTTCTCCCACGGGTGTTCCAAAAACACATGAAATCAAACAACAAAGTGAACAATTTTGAATTAACAAAATCACCAAACATTCCCCTTTTTCACTAAGGGTGGTAGTGGTTGAAATGAAACATTTACCATGGTGTTCCCCACACTATACTCCCTTGTATTTCTAACGTTAACCCATGACATAGAGCGAGCCAACCCGAGGGGAGGGCTACCCAGCTAACAAAAAAATGTTATTTTACGTCAAAATAACGTTTTTAATTTTACATAACGTTATTTAATATTAAAGAGCCTTAGAAAAACGTTGACATATAACGTTATATAACGTTATAAAATGGTGTATAACGTTATTTGTTTACTGGGTATACCAGGCGGACAGACCACACTCTACCGTATGACAGACAAGCCAGGGTGAGCTGCCTTATATAGGGGCTCCCAGGTCAGTTTCACCCTTGTCCATGCACCAAGCACTGCCCCTCCCGTGGTCACCGGTGGGTGGGTGGGGGAGGGGGTCAACCCTGGCCGCTTTAGTACACAGGCACCGAGGTGGTGTGTAACCAGGAGGTGGGCAGTGCCTAGTTTTTAGACTAGACTTGTCTCAGGCCCCCAGTCTATACTAGACAGGCAGGGGTTATTATTTATTTGTTGGTTAAAAAATAAATTGATTGAGAGGATTCTATCTCTCTGGAGGTTGACTGGGTTACGGTTTCGACATTAGTCGCATCAGGAGTTTTGTGGTGGTTAAAAGTTAGGGGTGGATAGGGATAGGAAGGCGTGCCTCCTCTATTACCCTAACCTAGTACAGGAGGTGGGTCTGTGTAATAGACTTGCCTCCACCTCACTCTTAACCAAGGAGTGAGGACTGAAGGTTCCTAACTGAGGTGTTCAAAATTATTAAACACCGTTGTAGGGACCCGTGCTAGGCCCAATATTTATTTAAAAATATTCGGCAGGTGGTGCATTTTGTTTTATATATTTAAAACAAGGGAGCTAAACTTGTCCCAGTAATATGGGAGAAACACCAGTGAATAACTGATTTGTGCAATTTTTTGTTTGTCCGGTTTGACCGTGTTATAAGTGGGGTAATTCCCACACAGCGTACACAAGCCTATTACTAGTTGTAACAGGTTGTCATGAGTCCCTATTGTTTTAGTAGGGACCCACCGGGGCAAAAAAATGTTCAACCCATGACATACGGAAAACTTTCTTCCAACTGTTTCACTGTAATAGTGTTTAATCTCATTTTCAAAATACAGCTCTCCTTATGTATTTTTTTATAAACATTTATATTCATATTCTAGTGAGGCGTAAAATGACCCCGTAGTGACCAACTAGGATGGATGCCCCTTGTTGAAATCATATTATTTTATGAAATTGAAATGAACGAGGTCAATAAAATAAGGTTAAAAGTGAAAAAAGAACATTAAACACTAGAAACAAATAAAACAGAAACTGATTGTTGTATGGCCGCAAACATAAAAATTTTGTTCCGTTCGTTTTTTTGTGAATATTAAACAAATCAATTTTTGAATGTAGGCGTGTGTGATTCATAGATGTTCAGCAATCTGTTTTCTAGTTGTGTGTTTCTTGCCCTGCACTAAATGATATCGATTTTTTATGTGTTACCTATTGACATTATGCTGGATATTATATATCATTTTGTGGTTATCCAGTATGCATAGTTTTTCTCTCCTGATGCCAACTCAAATCAACTAGTTTATTGTGACTTGGCTGCTTATGAAAAGAATCATTGTTGTCAATAAAGTAACCCAAACTCAGTCATGGTATTTTTTCATTGGTTTTGCATGTGGCGAAATTGTGATTTATTGGGTTTCATCATATACCATAAAGTCTTGCGTATTAGCTGCGCCCCAAACTTGAGAGAATTACATAAGCCAAACAGGTACAACCCCTTATATGAGCCTCACACCCCACTTCGGGAGGATCCTATAAGCACTGGGGCACTGGGGTTCTGACTCTCAGTTTCTTTTTTGTTCCCACAGGACATTCGGTCCTGCAAAGTTCCAATGTTTAAGGACCGGCTATATTTTTGAAGGACCGGATAGACACATATCTGACAATATGGTGCACCTAAGTATAAAATAGTTTTGTCCATTAAAACTCCAATTTATTTGTAATCATATATGGCCAATTAAGGATAGATATATAGTTTTACATAGTATATAAACATATTTCAGCTTTGGAAGCCCAACTGAATTCTTCTAGTTCAGAAACTGGATATTGGGTCCTTCTACACTTGTAAATCAGCAGGACCGGTAATGTATTAGGTGGACATTGCCACTGTCCTGCATGTTTTCGCAAAGACTGGATTCTTGTAAAAGTCGCAGCTTCTTCACTGATATTTCTAGGCTCCCTATACGACCAATCTCTCAGTCTCTATTACCTAACCTGGTAAGTCATTTTTTGGCCCCCTATATGACCAAAGTAGGTAAGTTATTATTATCAGGTTGGTCAGTACTGACCAATCCACTTAAGTCTTTAAATTTCCAGGAGAAGCCACTGAGTGGTCATAATAGTATCTTACAGGTGGCACCAACTAGTGGTATATAAATACAACACACCAATAATGAACCTAGGTTAGCCACTACTGATTGAACCCTCAGTCATTTTTGAATATAACGTTGCCATTGTGACCAACACTCATAAGACCAACCTAGGATAGTCTGTACTGACTTAACCTTTCAACCTATGGGTTTTCAGTGTATGCAAGCATTTACAGTACATGATGGTCTATTTCATATGTATATTACGGTCTGATGCCATCACATGTACTGAATGAGTAAACAAGACTCACATTTACAGAGAATCCAATATCATTTGTGGTACATTCACCATGAACTGGGAATTTAACATGGTCTATTGACATTATTCATTGCGATATACATAATGTAGATATATGATATATTGCTCCTACCTTTGATCACATGAATCACAGGTCTAATGTAGGAGACATGTATCATAAAACTGTTACAGTTGCACTCATACATGCCACAGTTTCATTGGACAGAATTGGACAGTATTCATATAGTTACCGTTAACATTTGGATGATGTCATGTTCACTCTATGTGGCTAACCATCACACATGTACTACGGTAAAACCGTCCATATAGGTCGCGGCTAGTATGCAAGTGCAGCTTATAGGATCGGGACATAGTCAGGGCAAAGCAAATTTTTTGAGTTTCTATTATCTGAGGCTAATATGATTTGTCAAAGTTAAGCATGTGGCTAATACGCTAGTTAGGCTTATACACAAGTTTTATAGTAATCATTTCTGTTATTTTATTGATTTATACGTAAAATCAAAAGGCTATGGTTATAAGATGTGGGTCAAGCAGAGAATATTAAAACAAAGTCCTGCTCTAAACTATAGATACAAAACTGCCCCGTGCGCTTAAAACACAATCAATGCTATTATATTCAGGCAAACATTTCTCAGAACACAATTTACCAGGAGTTCAGGTCCGTTATTGACAACCAATATCCCAAATGGCACTCTATCATGCATGGAGATCAATGTGACACAGGGTTTGTCACATTTCTGTCCCCCCCCTTCCATCTATAACATGAGCTTCCTATTGTCATCCAGCATCCATAATTGAGCAGGCTAACTTCATTCTCTCAAAACAAGGCAATAAATGCTGAATGATCCCTATAGCCATGTATCCTGCTAGTCTGCAGGTGACAGGGGTGGGGACAGGTAGCCTGACCTAACCATACAGTGCAGACCTACCTTTTGGGTGGATCACCAGTAGATATAGGAGATCGCAGGTAAGTTCATTTTCAAAACCATTTGATATTCACTAACCACACCCTGTTCTTCCATGAATGCATCACAAACGCTTTATACAATACTTTGATATGATAATCTATTGGAAAATATTGTTCAACTATTACTAGGTATTGACCTATCATACTATAGTGCACTCTACCTTTATTATACTACTTTATATTTGTAGCATTAACTTTTTGTTGCAGGTGAAAGACAACTAGAGAATTCTGAACCAACTTGGTAATGTTGAAGTAAAGCTTACAAAATACCAACCAAAGGAAACATTCATGTATATAGGACCTATAATGATGAACATACTAGATTAGTTTGGGACTGCATCTATGGTTTAGTGGTACGACGTCTGCCTCTTATTCATGGGGCTTGGGAATTGGGTTCATTGAAAAAAAGTCTACCTACTGCCAGTCTGCCTCACACTTGGCAATATGGAGGGAGAGTGGGGCTTCAAATGGTGTTGACAAATAAACACATATGGGATATAAACAAAAATCTGCCCTTTGACCATATCCTTAGCACTGCCATAGCGGGCCAATGCGTCTAGTAAAACGGGCCCCCTGAAAGCCAAGATTTTACGTTTGCATTGGAAACAATACGCTATGGCAGTGCACCTCCAGAAATACCAGCAGTCCTAAGGATATAGGGAAAATATCTGTTCAATAGGAGACCGTTAAACCTAGTACTGTACCAGCAACAATAGCTTTGTAGTAAATACATTACAGACCCTGACAATCCTATACTCTCCCGATTTACTTTCTTTTTGTCATTTCATCTAAAGTGCCAATATGCCAACTCTCAAGGAAGAGATATCTCGCTTTATGCAGAAAACATCCCTGAAATGTGTCCCACGAATTATCCAGGCAGAGTCACTATTTTTTCGCTTGCTCTGGTCAGTTGGATTTTTTGGCTTCTTCTTCATGTGTTGCTACCAGGCCTTTTTCCTTAGTTTTGAGTATTTCAAATTCGTCAGAACTGTCACCCTTCATGAAGACAGCAGTGGTCAATACAAGTCCATCCGGCCCCAGATCTCAGTCTGCAACCTCAACCCACTTACAAGTAAAATCAGTCGTTATAAAGAATCCAACATCCCAACGTATCAGGAATACCTGGAATATATTTCAATCTTTACAACATGTACATCAAACTGCAACCCAGATGTGATATCCCAGATGGAAGAACTCAGAGGTGAGCTTTCAACACTCACTGGATATTTTCAACATATCGGGCGCAATTCAGCAAGATCTGTCAGTCACTCCAAAGACAATTTTATCATAGACTGCAGTGCTATTTATGTACAGGGACCAGTGCCATTCTACAAGAACTGCTCGGAAGTATTTGAGTTTCACCAGCAGTGGGAGAACAATTACTTTAACTGTCACACACTTCAGTATCGCAGGGATCTGGATCCTCATGTGATGGTGACTGGTGTAACGCTCGTTCTGTATCTGGATAACCATCACGGTCCCATGTGAGTATAACAAAAACATTCAACAAGACAATGGGTTTAGAGGGTATCAACTTTGTAATGGACTAGGTAATTGTATATTTGTTTTCAATCTATTGGTGGTTTTAGAGTTTATCTAATCGGAATGGAGTAGCTGTAGTTCGCTTGAAGCATTTATTTATACTCTTTATGTGAGGAGTGCTGAAATCTAGGCTCCTTTTCAGTAAGATGGTCAAGATTTTGTTCAGAAGGTTTGCAGTTTTTACAAAATTACAGTATTCTACGTAATAAGTGCACACACCCTAATTAGCGCACAACCCCGTTTTTGGCCGACTTTTATACTATAAATAACCAAAAATATCTATATTTCTCACCCTAATTAAACTCTTAACTACTAAAAGGTGTCCATGATAATTTTTTAAGCGCACTGTGCGCTTATTACGTCTTATGTGGTATATGTATTTTACAGCTACCAAGTTGTTTTCATAATGAATTAAGGTTTAGCTTTACTCTTAATTTGTCCTGACAAACAGGCTTGGATCAGGTCTAGAGAGGTTAACCAGCTGGCCGGCTGAGGGGGCGGTGATCACTGCTAACCCGGGTGATGTACTTCCAGTCATGGCCACCAGGGGGATCACCTTGTCTCCCGGCATGCACACAGAGGTCAAGGTCAAGGCAGTAGAGAGAACCAGGCTAGGGCAACCTCATGGAAACTGCCGTACCAGTTTCCCAGAGAGACTCCTGCCTAAAGGTCAGTGTGATCGAAATGGGGAGGGGGGGGGGGGCATGCCAGAGATTATTGCTAATATACATGTTTCTGTATAATCCATGTAAATAATGGTATCAAAACAAATCAACAAATGTGAATTATAGAATACATATTTGTATATGGAAGAAATAATGGTATTCTGTTTTCAGTTATGGGATCCTTATCGAAGGGGGAAATAGATAAAAAAAAACACTTCATTTGAAAATACTGAAAGAAGTGTCCCAAAATATACTAAATTTAAGTAAAAAAAACTTTTATATTTCAAATGAGACGAATTCAGAGAAAATTAGCCTAGTGGCATATTTCCATGACCATTTGCTTTTTTTGTAATATTTCCTGAAATATCATTGTCAAGAGCACCCTCCACTCAATATGAATTATTTTCTTGCTTGAACCTGCCTTTTTAGGAGGACAACAGAGACATGCCGATCAGCCTGCACTGTACACTACAGAAATGTGCATTAGTCTTTGCATGTCCAAAGAAGTGCTGAAACAATGTAATTGTGTTGACGCATATCTACCCTACTTATATGGGAGTGCACCCATAGAGAATAAGGACAATGATGACCCTCAAAACGGAACTCAGACCTCTTTCTGTGGTAAAATAAGCAACCATATTGATGACTGGTGGGGTGTCCTGAAAAGAACAAAATGTGCATATCAAGTCCGAAATGTTGCAGTAAAAGAATGTAACGATATATGCACATCACCATGCACTGAGAAAATCTACAGTGCTCAGATTTCCTCTGCCAGATGGCCACAACAACATAGAGCTACAGATCTATACGGATACATTAAATCGCAAGGAATAGTGACTGAGAATGACACCTTTCAATTTATTGAAGGCAATGTCAATTTGACAAATCCCACCCTAGCCTTCATTGAACGCTTTGTAGACTCCAACTTTGTGAAGGTGTCACTATTTCTGCAGGAGCTGCACCATGTGGAGATGAAAGATGTTCCAAAGACCAGTTTGGCCATCTTTTTGTCACAGCTCGGGGGTGGCCTGAACCTATGGTCTGGCATCACGATGGTGCTTTGGTTGGAGATTCTTGAGTTGGTTCTCAGAGTCTGTGGTGTGAGGACTGGAGAACGCAAAGTGAGTATCCAACATGTAGAACCGTCCAAAGACAACCCTGAGAAGGCACAGCTAACAGATTTGCAGAGGAAGGTTTTAGTCGCAGATGAAATCAAATTGCAAAGTGAACAAAGTGAACGATAATCATTTATAATTGTTGCCAACATGTGCTATGAAAATATGATTTTATCATGAAATAATGTACCGTAAAGGCTCCTATAGAGTCTGTGATGCATGTATGAACTAGACCTGGACTTTGAGAATATTGCAATAGGATCGATTTCTAGGCCTACCATATTCAACATACTTGCACACTTTTCCAAATGAGGGCATGCCTCCTTTGTTGGCCGAAAATCAGATTATGGATGACCCAAAATATCTCAATTACACTCCCAACTAAGACACGTGTCTTGTCTTATCATATCTAGCCATATTGTCATGTAATATTCCCAATAAACTGCATTCGACACATTCATGTGTTTTTACATATATATATATATATATATATATATATATATATATATATATATATATATATATATATATATATATATATATATATATATATATAGTGGTATATTATGTTGAGTGTTATAATTATTAAGGATAAAACAGGAAAATAAATTACTTGTACTGTTTGTATGAGTCCCACTCGATCCAACCGTTCATGAATTTTCAATATAGACTGTTGCTAGGTGATTGAATGAAAATGAAGATATGACCTGAGTGTATTAAAAATATCATCATACATTGCCCATGTTGTGCCAAGAAAGGAAACCAATAATGCAACCCTGATAATGACAGAAATAATCAAACTCAACTCAGTCCATACCGTGCACATGTTATTGTTAAACAGATGGAATCTGAACAGGCTCAAGCCTGGGCACTCATAAAGCTTATAGTGTGTGATTTGTAAATCGGTTTTATTTCAATTTACCACTCATTATATTTGTTACTAGTATAGCTGATGTATAGACGGACATCTACAAAACCATGCAATCTGATTTTTGGACAAAAGACGGACATTTTGGAAATAAGAAATAGAAAATGAAAAATGAAAATGACACATCACCACTCTAATTGTCATGATACAACCATTTGAGCAAAAAAGTATCTTAAACAAAAAATGGGAAAACAGTATTTCCTCACAATATCGGCCATGGATAATCCCCTCAGAACTATTGACGTGTCAATATAGCCTGATAATTCCCAACAGATAAATGGTTTCCTCTTTGCGCTAGATTCCCTTGAAAATTCACTACAATACTAAGCTAAAGTTGAGAAAAATATATCCATTGAATATCTAAAAATAGGATGATGTATGAATATTGACTTTTTGATCAACACGCATAACTGAACGAAGGTTCTGATATTTATAACATTTTTTCTCAACAATTGACTGACCTATGCTGCCCTTAAAGGTGTTAAAGCTAGGGTTGGTTGAACTTTATGGTAGGCCTAGATCGCTGGACGTGGCCTGGTAAATAATTCAGTCACTGTTATGGCAGCAGTTTGCGATACACATATCAGGTAAATGGACAAATATAATATGACCCAGTGGCACATGGCAAACCCATTGACTCACATTTTACTACTATGAACCAAACTGAACTCTGTGGAATCTATAATGCACAAGTATTGATCTCAATTTATTATGATCGTGAATATCTCCTCTTATATTTTATGATTGTAGCGATATTATGATGTTATATTTCAGTTCTATATCAGGTAAAACATGTAAATTAGTCTACTAATCTACCAATAAACGTTTTCCAGGGGTTTTAGAAACCGTTGGAGGAAAACGTTTCACAGGGTCTTCTGGAAAGAGTTTGGTCATTTGGGTTAGCTTTATTTGTGCTTTAGTGTCTGGTTTCCTCCCCCAAAAGGAAGTGCTAATCTAGGACCACTTTGGTTCTTAACCTACATCAGTTTGCTACGTCATTACAGTTATAAAACGGTTTCTCTCCATTCTGTTCAACGGGAATTTGAAGTAAAATCTAGATGCAATTGCTAATCCAGTAAAGGACTCTTCAAAATACTTCTCTGATTGGGCAAGGTGGAGTAAAGACAGGAACGCCGAAATGGTTTGCAGTCATGTTAGTGATTACTATACAGCAAATGTAATTTAGCTTCAGTTTCAGCATCTGTCTCAGTGAGAAGGGCCTCCGACCTGGGCATACTGACCATAATAATATTATGATATAATCATATGAGTAGAATAGCTAAAAGTATTTACACTTTTATGGAGAAATTATTGGTATAATTGAAAGACCCTGACAGTGTGTTTCATTACAAAACAGCTATCTATGTAATATTCTTCAAAGCCTATCATGATAACTTATCATACAACTAATGGTGAAGCAGGGAATATCATGCTCTAACCGCGTTGTATTTTCTTACACAATCTTTTAGGGAGTCTTTATTTATTAATTAAAGCCTGGTAGGAAAAAAAATCTGCCACCCCCCTTTGAAATATAGTAACGGCTAAATTCTTTTTACGCCCCCCCTCAAGATGGGTCAGAATATTTTACGCCCCCCCCCCTCAGGAGGGGTCAGAAATTTTTATGCCCCCCCCCAAACCCACCAACCCCCCCCCCCCCCCCCTGTAGCTAATAAATGAACACTCCCTTAGACCATTTAAGAACGGCGCCTCTGTTGCCTGGTAGTGGTAGTACCTAACTCTGTAGATAGGGGGCAATGGTGTACATTAGTAATGCTTTGCACATATGCAGGGGAAGTGTGTGTGTAATTATCCTTTCACAAAGGGAAATTATGACATATGATTCTCCCAGTGAGCGCTAGGTGGTGACTGTGATCACAGTATTGTGTTTGCAAGGTGTATTCAATTTTAAGAAAATCAAATGTCATGCTATGATCCCTCTTCTATATGGGGTACTCGACCCCTTCTGATGAGTAAGCCCTCATATATGAACACTGAAGACTACGCCCATATTTGCATTGCAATATTGTACGTGTTTATTTTAGCATTCTCAGTCAATATCATAAATTCTTTTTCAAAATTTTCTTTTTCAAGTCCTTATTTTACAAACATGTCTGCCTATGAATGCAAATCTAAAGGACAAAAAAAAGACAATGTAAGCATTAGCTTGCCCAGACCTGATTGTTATCATGGCAGCCTACTCTGGCCCTGTATTCCCTCCTAACAATACATCTCTACAGCAGGGTTGGAGGAGCCAGGAGACAAACATGAGGCAATCACATGGTGCAGTGAGTACACCCAGGCTATAGGGCTCGTAGGGGTTAGGCCATGGGCGCGGCCATGTCCAACCCCCGGTGCTTCCTTTGGTTGCCACTATCAATAAATCAAGTTATAATGGCGTTGAAGTCAGGCTTCTTGGGGTAAGGGGTTCTCTGTAGTCTTTCTTTCTTAGTCTCTCTCTGGGGTGGGGGGGTGACCTCTGGGGTTGTGACCTACCGTGATGCAGCACACAAACTGAAACCAATTTCGGCTGCCCCTCGAGGAGGGGGGAGCTGTCATAAACTCAAACCAATTTATGTTTATTCGGGGGATGAAGGGCTGTCAATTAAAGTGCTAAGATGGTGTTAATTTCTATTGTCTGAATAACTAGGCTCTGAGTTTCATTGTCACCCTTGGAAAATAATTTCACTTCTTCCCTGTTTTCCATCAAGTTGACATCAAATTAAGAAAAAGACAAACAATTGCATTTATTAATTTTATTCAGTAGCATGTTATTTTACACTACCATATTTAAAGTAAAGTGTGTGATTTTAGGTTAGATCTATTTTAGATCCATTTGATGAGGAGGTATAAAAAAAAAAAATGGGGGTAGGGGCGGCAGAGCCCACTTTACATACTAGTCTACTAGCCTATCCTACAATGGACTGTGTAGTTTAAGATAGGATTGAGATAAGTTAAGATAGAATTATGACTAATTTTAAGATAATTGAGACAATCTTAATTCTGTGTTAGGATTGCGCTGTTAAAGTTTGTCCATGCTCCTAGGAAAGCTATCCCGTGCATGCGTATTTCACAATCCTGTGACGTCATTGATGACGTCATCAACAGCGGTTTGTTTATACTTGAATAGCATAGAAAATACTATTTTAGGCTCCCCTCTATCATAATTTTGACAATTTAAACTGTAAAAGATGAAAAGATAAAGACAAAGGCACACTTTTTTTGGAGATGGGGCCGTATTGCACTCGGCCTACAGCCTCGTAAAATACTGCTCCGCCTCCAACCCACTCCTGCTGCTCCACCTGTCAACAAACCAAAACTTGTGAACCTTTCTCTATATTATATCAAGTATACTTACAATTTAGTCTCTGGTGTGTGGGGTAAGTGGATGTGCTCAACCTTTCAAGTATGTGCTTAACCCTGTTAAGAAAACAAACTCTTTTATGCATATACCCTTTGATAATCCCTTTGATAATCATGATGCATGATATTAGTAATCTGCATTTAAACATCATGCAGACCCTATGAGGATGATACACTTGACATGATGCAAAGTTACAGTATCAACAATTTATCCACACGGCTGAATCACACTATCCTTAAATGGTTAAACCTGTTGTTAAACTGTATAAGTGGAGGAGTAGCCCAGAGGACCATTGAGCACCTGGGGGCAGCTTTGAATCTTGTTTAAGGTTGATCGCTACTCTTAACTTTGTATACATGAAATGTCCTGTTTTTTCCCCCAAAGGTAGCTTATATTATTTAGAAATGGAAAATGTAAAAAAAATGGGGGGGTCCCTAGCTACTTTTTTTCTTACAGATTTTTGAAAAAAAAAGTATTCCCTATTTTTGCCAAAAAATACAAAAAAATGGGAAATTTTCATGATTTTTTTTCTTAGTGAACCAAAGCCCACATTACTTTAATATTGCACATGAATAATCCTAGGTTATGTCCTTTGGTAGGAAAAATAAAATCATGGTCCAAAAATGTACTTTTGTATGAAAAGACGTGATGGTTTTATGACGATTATTCAAATTTAATGCATAAATCTTTAGCAATATCTAAATATCACTGAAAAAAATCCATGAACTTTTTTTTTTATTTTTTCAAAAAATTGTTTAGATAAATAGCTTATATTTTAAAGGAATTTTGATAGGTGGTCCCGGGCATATTTTTATGGTTTTGGGCCTTTGAAGTTTAAAAATAATGCAAAACTGGACTAAATTTCATATTTAAAGCCTAAAATAATGGGTAAAATGGCAAAAGTTGGGGTGTAAAATGGTTGTATATCCTACCCTTGGTTATTTCAAAGAACCTGATGAGATCTATATCTATCTAGATAATGATTTATTGATTAATAAGTCCAATATTCTAACTTATATTAAAAATAGCAAATATTATCGGCTATAAATGTATCAAATATTCAAAGTCCAATAAAATGCTCAATTTTGCTCAGAATTAGCTCATCTTTTAATATGGCTTTCTAAGCATGTATATGTATCTAGTTAACCAATATTAGCACAATCTGATAAATCTAAGCTTGATGCGCAGAGACCTGCGCAGTGGTCCATATTCAATGAGTAGCGATCAACCTTAAAGTGGACAGATCGATGAGCTATGTGGCAGGTGTGGGGGCTCAAGAGCCAGGTGTGGGTTGGTATAAAAGCCCTACAGGAGGTGCACAGGGCATCCAGCAACTAGTCCTGGACCAGCAGCCAACATGGTAGTCCGCGTAGCCTTCCTGGTGCTTCTTGCAGTGGGCCTTGCCCAGACAATGGTGAGTAAACAGTTTACAGGGTTGTGACCTCAACATAGAAAACCTCCTTTACATTAACTGAAAATTAGATCTCTGGTCTATTGGTATACTTTGTAGTTAAAAAACCTTTTTCACTCCTCAATCACAGCTTTGCTTTTTTTATATCCATTTACATTTATAATGACTCACATGAGCATGTGGACAAGAGCCTCCTTTACTATCATTTTGACGAATTCAATCTGCCTATTAATGGTTCAAATATGTCATATGATTTGTCTCTATAGTGTCAGATGGACATCCATCCTACATATTTGATATGTTCAGTTGTCCCAGTACGTGTGTATATTTGGTCTGAACCTATAGGTTCTATGGGAAACCAGCAAGCATTCTTCTTTCTCTTCTAGGGTATAATTATTGTATTAATGAAGTGGTTTGCCAAATTGACATACCCAGATGTGTCTGTCTTAAATGCACACTTATCTATGACATCTATATACATAAGGTATAGGGTTTTGGGGTAAAATATTCCATTGTTTCTCTTTACATCCTAGGATACATATTCTTAATTTGACGTCATAAGGCAGCAATGCGGGCCTCTCTTGTAACTTCTTGTGCATTATACTGACCCTTCAGTCACATCTGGTTAGTCAGGCCCAGGCAGTCAGTTGGTCATGCATTCATGCATTGTGCAGACAATGACGTTAAAACGTTAGGCATTAATGAATCTAACAAATGGGCTTGACTGAAGACTTTGCACTATGTTTAAAATCAATGTATCAGCAAAATCAAATTAGAGGTATCATATTGAACTAACCACTATCTACTTAAAGAGGGTTTTTACGTGAATCTGTCCCCCGGCCTGTAAAGTCACAATGCTCGGCTATCTGGTAACAATCTTCATTTGTTCATTCGAAAGGAGTTGTTGTTACCAAAAATAATGGCTAGTTTGTGTTTTATAAGTTTGAACTTCTTTGCTATACAATTAAACTAAATTTATGTAATTGTATTTACAGTTTTTCTGTTGATTCCGATCGGCAGAAGCTTGCAACTTAAAATTGAAATGATCACAAACTTGACCTGTGTCAATGTTTGAGACTGTCAATCTGATATCATGTCTGTCTAAATACATTATCAAATTAAATGCAAATATGTTCAGAGTCCAGACAGAATTCGGTAAGTCCTTGAGGCATGGAAACAAGATGCAGCTTTACCCAGATCCACCTGTAGACTCAAGGTGCAGTGGGAATTCGCCAACAAATATACGCTGACTGTCTCCTTACATTTATCCCCGACTATATGATGTGAATTGATTATTAGGTAGTTTATAGTATTGTTAGCTCATGACATTCCAGACTACCATTATATGATCTATATGATTAGTATCAAATTCAACTGCAACATCACTTGTTATATGGGTAATAAGATCACAGTTTTAGGGAGTTTTAGAGATTGACATACTATTAGGTATTTGCATAGAGGTGTGAAATATGGTGTTCCATGGTTAAATCACTACTGTGTTCACCATGGAATAAAGACACTCCTCTAGTTTGATTATATTGAATTTTTCATTTCTTAATTTCAGACCAACAGAATGTCCATGTCAAGTGAGTACAGCTTCACAATTATACTTTATACCAATTAACACATGTAAATAAAGTTGTGCCTATGCTGATGTCTAATGTCTATATCTTTCTACATTTCTCTCTCGTAGTGGGAGATTCACAGGACAATTATCTTACAAACAGTGTGTAATAAATTGAAGAGTTTAACTGTGATGTATGTGTAATCATAAATTGATTCTCATAAAATGTTTTGCTGCATTGGAGTATAGTTCATTTGGGACGAGGCAGCAGCTCCGCATAGTAGAAATTGTTCTATAGAAGTCTAATCATACTTTTTTAAGTACAATAAATGCATCCAAAAGATGTAAAATAGAATAAAATTCTCTCTATCCATTCCCAATGAGCTCTTTGGTATCTCTGCAGTGATGGATGCATGCTACCCAGTTACATCGATTGCAAAGCTGAATCACCAGCCATCCCGCGCCATGCAGATCTTCACAGACTTTGAGTTCTCATGTGCTGGAGAGATTGCTGCCTGGAACCTGTATGCCGGTAACAAGGGTCACTTCTATGCTGCTGTATGGAGGAAGCATCCTGATGGTCACTACGAGATGATAGGCAAGAACTACATCAGGGCCAACATGACAGGGCAGCAGACTTACTTCATCCCTCGCCATCTCCGCTTCAGGTGCCAAAACTTTCTTTGTAAACTATAAGTAGAGGATCTTCAAATAAGTGCAGCTATTGTTTTGGCACAGGGCAAGATCTCATCTAAACCTCTTTGAAATACCTCAAATAGGAACAAGTACTGCATAAACTGTTTAAGAGGAGCTGAACTTGTATATAGCCAACCATGTTAAAGTCATAATTATCAGTTTTCACACTCATTTAGAAATAACTGAGAGGTTTTTCCACAAAAGCTTTCAACACATTGGTCTGTATTATATAGTTGTTTTTTACCTGACTGGATGCATTAGAAGTGTGATGCCAAATTGTCCTAAAAGCTGTATATCTAGTTATTTTTAGTATTGAGTTTCCAGACAATTTAGAATTGTTGAGAGAGAGTGTCCTTAAACTAGAATATCACTGTTTGCTTTTGGCTGCACAGAATAGATAAAGATGGTCTGTTAATCCACTAGAAACGCCTTAATTCATTACATTAGTCTTGGTTACATGTATGGCTTTCTTACCAGGGTCAACACTGGAGACCTTCTAGGTATCCACTATGACTCCAAGGAGGGAAGCAGCGTCATACCTTATGAAGATGATAGCCTGCAGAATTTTCACAAGAACATTGAAGTGTCCGCCACGATTAGCATTGCCAATGCATACAATGATGACCTAGACCTTGGACATACACTGAAGGCCAAGCAGACAATGATAAACGGGAAGCGTGCTCCAGCCTTGTTCCCTGTCATGAACAAGAGTAAGTCATCCTCTTGTTCACAACATCCTGTCACAATCTATCTGGTTGATCATTAGACATTATATTTACATCACTACTGGTTTAAGAGGAGGTCATAAATAAGTAGCCATCTGCATGAGCTTTCGGGAACTTGTTGGTATAGAAGTATACATTATTCCATAAAACACATTTGTTTTTGAAGTCCAATAAAATCTCTCCCTTTTGGGAACTTATCACCTCAAACTTAAGGGAACTTTGATCCCATGCCCCCATGGAGTAGTAATACTTCATTTTATATGCTAAGGTACCCGAGGTGTATCACTCTGAGCCTACACCCTTGTGCCCCAGATCCAACTAGATTGACTTGTTTGCCAACAGAGTGAGGTTATATTAACTAATCATGCTGATTTGTGCAGACCGTCTGAGGATCGATGGTGGCAAGAAAGACATGGAAGGTCGAGCCATGTTCTTCTCTAACGGAGTGTGGGGAACGGTCTGTGATGCTGATTTCACTGAGCCTGGATGGCCAGATGTCTTCTGTAAGGAGCTGGGTTATGACCATTGTGAAGTTGCCAAGGTAATCACTGCATCTCACTCAATATCACTTAGACATGCATTCAATTCACTCTGATATCACTACCCATGGCTTCCCTTGGTGAAACTAAGTCTGCATATAAGTAAAACTGACCTATTACAAGAAGGGCTTTGCGCTGAATATTAGGGTTCTGGTAGTGCAGCTAGAAGAATACTCTGTAGGTGAACCATTTCACAGTTTATGGGAAACCCACACTTAATAAGTAAAGTGCCATAATTCTCATAATTAAACAAAATAAGTGCATTTATGTTAGTTAGTGTCAGGATATATGAGAGACAGTGAGATCATATATGTAAATCATGACACTGATTTACCTAATTGGCAAAGCCTAAATAGGTTCATGCTTATAACAATCAAACGTTTTTGAAAAGTATACTGATGTGCACGTCTTTCTTGTGGTACAGGAAGCCAAAACAATGTACACTGGCGTGGGCAAAGGTCCCATTGGTTACCAGAAGCCTTCATGCCCCCTGACTGGCAACCTCCTCATGGATGACTGCGGAAAGGATAAAGGAACATGCGATCATGATGCTGATGTCTTCGTGCGGTGTGCTTGTATGTCACATGTTTCTTACACTCTTAATGTATTTGGGATAATCCAACCTACACAGCCAACTTAACAAATGCTTGAAGTCAAAGTAATGGTTAAATATATTGTGGCCTGCTGTGGCCAATTCACAGGAATGACACAAAACTTTTCATGTGTGTAGATCTGAAGATCTTTATTTATCTTGGTCAGCAAATATGAACATGAATCATTTTGTTTCACCTTGAAAATGTACATATGGTCCATAGAACTTTGTATCAATGTATTTAAATAGATCTGAGTAAAAATTATATTTCCTCAGATGCTGTGACACTTCTCGGTGGAAAGAATTTGTCTGAGGAAATGTCCTTGAGAGGAGTGCGTTTGACTGGTGGTAAGAATCCTGCTGAGGGTATTGCTGAGGTCTTCAAACACGGGAAATGGGGTTCTGTGTGCCTGGATACTGTAAGGAGGGAGATGTTCCCAACTGTCTTCTGTAAGAACCTTGGATACGATAGAGCTGAGACCGTCATGCATGCACTGAATGCATACACAAACATTGGTTCTGGACTGTAAGTTCACCATATCAACCTCATCAGAAAATTGGTACATTTTTGTATTAATGCTAATGAAAAATATCAAATCATGTGTCATATTATAATTAACATTGAGGTACATAATTGATTTGTGTTTGCAAGGATACATGTAAATATACCTCAGTGCACCACATCCAATGAGGCCCCGAGATTTGTTCTACACTAGATGGGGCTTCAAGTAGTCCAGGTAAACGAGATCCCAGTTTTCATACATGTTTTCTACAGGTGTAAATACATGTAAGAAAACTGGGATCGCGTTTACCTGGACTACTTGAAGCCCCATCTAGTGTAGAACAACTCTCAGGTCCTTATTACCCTACCGTCGCATCTAAGCTCCGGGTATTGAATGAGCACCGGTCTTGTATAAGCATGGGGGTACTAAAAAAATGCATAAGCACTAAAAATGGATCTTAATTAAGGGGTGCTTATACACGACTGTACGGTAGTTTCTCATGCATTGTATTTGGGGGTTGGCTAATGCAAATCATTGTCAATATTATGCAAAGAAAAATTTATTGATAGTGTCTGTCCTTATCATGGCCATTTGATAACAGATTCTTAAAAAATATATTTCCCGGTGTATGGTTTACACAGGCAAATTTGTTTTGATAACCTGTTCAAGAAAGAGACAGTTCCCTTAATTGAGTCACTATTTTCAGTATCAATGAGATGAACCCAGACTGTAGTCCTCAGGATGCTAACAATGTTCTCAACTGCGGACATCCTAACCCAGGCGGCTGCACACACGACAAAGATGTATTCATCAAATGTGCAAGTAAGTTTTCACAAAACTTCTGAACTTCTGTTTGGTTAACACTTAGGCTCACATGCTGCAACACATAAGTTCTCTTATCTTTCTCTATCAGGTTAGTGAAACCTGAAGTACTCATTGGTAGATTTTCTGTATAACAGCTAGTAAATAATGTGTGTACAATAGTTAACATAATTCAATTCCTAGATAAAGTAGATGTTCTGGATGAAAAAACAGTCCACCATCTTTTATACTATAAAGTAATACATTAGCTGTCAGTACAACTCTTTTTTATTTCACTAGACAATGACTTGTGTAAGACAAAGAAGCCTTGCCAAAATGGAGCTCGCTGTATTGACATGGAGAACGACTACATGTGTGAGTGTGCTGAAGGATTCACTGGTGCCAACTGTGAAGAAGGTGAGTTTCATCCACATAGACTTTAAGCTTCGTACCCATTATTCAATTAATGCAGCAACAAAATAACATATCAAATCCAAAAAAGATGAGTGACCTTGCCTTTATATTTACAGTAAATACAAACACAGTGTTTGCAAATAGTTGACATGTTCATTCACATCCACACATTAGACATGCGATAAAAGCCAGTCCATCAGTACTAATGTTATGACATTTTCAAGTTAATGGTTACTTTGCTATCACTTACTTAACTTTGATATGTACGGAAAATACACCATGAAAAAATCACAACAATTGCGTTAAGCTGTGTCATCAATCATTTTGCGTAATCACTAAGACATCTATATGCTTATGAATATCTGCTCAGTTGTCTTTAAATTAGTTTTATTCAATATAAGTGTATTCTGTTCCATGGTGTTCTATGTGTCTTACAGGAAATTATACTTTGTATTTAAAACAGATGTTGATGACTGCTCCCCAAACCCATGCAAATTTGGTGGCAAATGTGTTGACAAGGTTAACAACTACAAATGTGACTGTGACTCTAAGAGACATGGCAAGAACTGTGAATTGTGTAAGTTATTATTGCATCTGTACTATTTACAATCTACCATCCTTGTAGAAATATCTAACAACCATTTAACAAGTAACCATTAGAATTTGTTTGTATGAGTTCAGATTTGATTTTATATATTATTACTTTTATATGATACGCTTAATAAAGCTTTATCATGAAACTGCTAGTTCTTGGCCTGATGTGATAATAACATTCATAAATAAATTTAATAAGATAATTAACTTGTGTTCATGACTTCATTCAAGAGCCTATGAATAATGATCAGACAGATTTATCTGTAAGCTGAGTTCAAAAACGCAGTACTCAATCAGGCAGGGCATTCAAAACTTGCATAATTTATTATTATTTTGTTTTCTCATGATGCAGATCGCCTGCCATCCAGCCACTTCACCCTGCATTCTTTCGATGAGCCAACCAAACGCATGTATGTAGATGGCAGCGGTAACAAGGAGACATTGACACTGTCTACAGCTTCAAGTGCCTTCACATTCTCAGAGGGAGGTACACCTGGTACCATTAGACTAGAGGTATGTCTGATGAATTTATTGCACCCTGGCATACTGTTCGTACATAGGAGTAGGCATTAAACTTATTTGCTGATGTCAGTGCGGAATGATTCCAATCAAATCATATTTAGATGCCCCGATGTCAGTATTTACACCTTATTAGTTGTTCATCACTGATACAACATACAACAGTATGGAAAGAAAGACCACTCAAATACTTGATCTCTTTTTTAAATGTAAACTGGCCTAGTATAAGAGGCCAAGTCTGTTAAATGCTTTTAGAAAGAACATTCCCAGGAATCAAAGCTGACTTCAATTAGGTAGGGGTATTGACTGTTAAAGATCACAAATCATTTATAAACACTTTTTCTCACATATCTGATACCCACAGCTTAATTACCAATTGTTACCCAATCCCAACATTCACATTTTTTTCGCAGGTCCAGGGCAAATTTAGGTACTTTTTGAAAACAAGCTCTTCTGAGATCGAATTCACTACAGCATCTACAAGTTCTGACAGCATGTTCTATGCTGAGGAGTCAAAGCAGCATCCTGGCTACTTCTCTTTCCGCCCCTCCAAATATCCAACAAAATTCATTGTGCACCATGGAGACAAGATGGCAGTAGCCTCAGGAGAGAAGAGTGATGCAGACTTCATGAAGAAAGCCCTCTTCAATATCCATGGTAATAATACAATTACAATATATGTGTGAAAAGTTATTGTATACTAACTTAATGGTTTTCCTCATTATATTTAAGATATAGCTGCATCTCAATTTTTCAATGGTCACTATCTGTCTAAAAAATGCCTCAGGTACAATGGTTTTTATTTTTGGTCAACACACCCACTAACAAGTTTTGAAGCTTTTTCCCCTAAGATGTCCTATCCTACTTTAATAGTGAGTGTATAGTTAATATTATAATTACCATCGCTATTTTTTATCAATTTACAAATCTTCATTGCTGCAAAGGACAAATATAGATTATGAATTAAGTTGAAATAATAAATGAATGAGCTAATGTGTATTTTTATTTTGCAGATCTGGATGCACAGAATTCTATTGTGATGTACAACTCAGCCAAGTTTAGCGGAATCAAGATTGCACTCACTGAGGACGATAGCAATCTGAGAAATCATGGCTTTGACAACAGTCTCACTAGTTTTGAAATTCATGGTAACTTTCGTTCATAAACAAGGTTTACTGCCAAGAATTCGAGATTTCTCGTAACCAATCTTTACTATATCACCAATGACACTAAAGTTTCATCTACTTTCATTTCAAGGTGTATCATTTTTATCAATATTTATGAAATACCTATCTTTATTCGAAATTGGCTACTAATCTATGGCAACATCTAAACTTGTTTATTCAATGGCATAAAACATGCCATGAGTAAAGCAAAGCATTTATGGAAGTTTTCCACAAGGGTATGATGTACCGCAAGAGACCATACTGTTTGTATTGTATATCTGGCCAAGTAGTTTTCCAGTCTATAAGAGTATTGTATCTCATTTCTCATTCATGAAAGCTCATCTTCCTTTATTCATGGCATTTTGTGTAGGTAACTCAGCATGGGAGCTGTTTGATGGAACTAACTACAATGGGAAGAGTGTTGTTGCCCAGCCTGGCAGATATGATGTTGATTGGGTCAACAGCCACATCAAGAACAACAGGGTCTCTTCAGTCAGAAGTGAGTTTTTCCTCTTTTCACATTCAGCACATGTCCATGAGTTTGGGGTTCCTTTCTTACATCTAGACATCTTGGCCTGCAGTGTTCTTTTAGTGTTTTATCAGTATAGATTAAATAATACTTACTTTAAACCTTACAGAGGTAGATGATTTAAAACCATTTGTATCTATTTTAGCCCAATTTAAAAAGGGGAAATGAATTTCAATGTAGCTTATAGAACCTGCATGAAAAGCAGGTAGTCATAGAGCACTCACACAACAGAAGGCTGTCACCACAAAACATCTTGGTATTCCAGAGGTGCTTGTACAGGATGGCATTGTGCTGTGGGCAGACAAGAAGTTCCAGGGAGCCAAGTTTTCAATTTCGTTAACTGTCACTGACTTTAGCAAAGAGTCTTCTCTCAAGGGTGTCAAATCCATTGAGGTAGCCGGTAGGTGATCTTCAGTCATACTAATGGATCCTTATTTTAAGTTAATGTTGTGATATTTTCCATCTCAATACCAAATTATAATCCAATCAGTATATGTCCACCTAGATATATTTTCACTGAAATGGCTGGAGTGGTCAGTTTGATCTAACATGAACATCAAAATCATAATTGCTGGGTTGCAACAATGACAAATTAAAGTTGTAGATCTGAATATTTTATAAAACTTATATTCCTTCCTTGGTTCCAGGCCCATCAAGCTGGGAGCTGTACACAAAAGCTGGCTTCAAGGGGACAAAGGTTGTTGTTGCTCCTGGTCGTTTCCCAGCAGATTGGGTTGAGGAGCATCTCAAGGGGGATAACGTTCTCTCTGCAAGAAGTAAATACCTTAATGCAATAATTTGAGTGGCCTGTAGTAACAGGAATAGTTGAATAGTTTGTCTATGTATGTATCCTAAGTTATACAAGGCTGCGTGTACCAGCTCAAGGTTACTGGATGAGTAAATGTGTCAATATTATTTGTTACTGCTTTGCAGTCTACATTATCTGCACTCTCACATAAGACAAGCTATCTATGCATGGTTTTGTAAGACACTTCATCTGCAACTGGTTTTCTATCTGAATTATTTATATTGTGTCTTGTTCATTAACAGAGGTTGATATCAACACCCCAATGTGCAGTGCCAGCAGTGGTACTCAGAAGATTGCAGGGAACAGTGGCAAAGAGCATGATGTGTTCATATCCCACAGGCAGGATGGCTCTGTATGGATGAGGTTTGGAGAGGGCAACAAAATGGATGTATGGAAATATGTAAGTCCCTGCAAGTCATTACAAATGACCCTATCAATTTTATTTTGGTAATTAGTAACTGGTAATTAGTATGAACTATTCAAATTTCAATTAGTTTGTTTACCACTTGATAGTAACAACTTTGTTATAATATGCTGTCATCATGAGTTGTCAATCCTAACTTACCATTTATTTGATCACAGAACTCTTACTATGAAGGGGCTCTCCGTTCAAGTATCATCTCTTACAAGGAGATTGCTGCCATGAAGGACTTCAGCTTCATTGATTGGGAGGTGCACACAGATCTGGACATGCAAGTGTCTGTAGACAACAGCTGGCACCCAAGCAAGGTATGATTCATACTATTACTATACTTTTTCTTGGACAGGTTAGATTGAATTTTCAATAATTACTTGACAATTTGTTTCTTACTTGGACTGTATTCCATCTGAATAATGAGTGACACCTTTTATGTCAATAGATCAATGTGATGTACCTGGGATCCAAGCAGCAGGACACCTTAAAGTTCAAGAACACATTCAGTGACCGTACAGACATCTCCTTTGCTGCTGACAAGTCTCAGCTGGCCTGTACAGGCAATGTTCAGGATGGCAAGGTTCTCAGCAACGTGTGTGGTGAGGAGGGTCTGCCCGAGTATGGAACAGCTTCTGCCCATCTGGCAATCACCTCTGTAAGTACAACCATCACTTCTATAATATACAACTGTTCTTTGATGTATAATGTGAGAACCCTCTATGTAGCAGGTGTATGTTGAAAGCTCATATTCTGGCCCTGATTTACTAATTCAATGTGCTAAGTGAGCATTGCTTATGTGGGCAGATTCTGTTAGGTTGCAAACAACAGCACTTGCTCCAGTAAGCATTAGATTTAATGTCTACTAAATAGGTCAACACCATCTAGCTTAGGTATATGAACACTATAGTGTACTGTAAACAAGAAATCAAAAACTATAGTAAAAAATGCTATTATCCCTGTATAAACGTTAATGTATTGTACCATGATATTGTTTGACATTTCCAGATTTACCTGAACCCCCATGCAGTAGATGCTTATGCCAAGAACAGGGACTTCAACCGTAATGCCTTCACCTGGTCCGGCTCCTACTACTATGTGTATGCCAAGTTGGCTGACTGTGCCAGCTCCACAGGTGGGTCATAAAGCACACATAGCATACTGTGAAACAGGTCAGATAGTTAATGATGTAAGAGGAACATCACTTTTGATAGTCACTATAGCACACCATTTACAAAAAGTTAGCATGTGTTGTAAGTAATGTTTCTCTTTCTCATGCTGGATCTAGGTTGTTACAAGAGACAGAAGGATGTCAGTTATGTACTGGACAAGGTTCTTGCCAAGCAGGACAACAGGCCTGAGACCTTCTATTTTGGTCAGATGGAACAGGACGTTGATGCTTGTGAGGCTGCCTGCAAGGATGAGCCTGACTGTGTAGCCTACACCTTGTATCAAGTATGTGTTCCTATCATTATCTGTCTCCATGTAATTTATATTAACCATTGCTTTTGGACCTATGAGAGTTATGATAACATATGTAGAGATCTATCATATCTATTATATATAATGCAGCTCGCCCTACCCATTTAATCATTTCTAGTGAAATTACTTTATATTCTGTTCTGACTCAAAGTCAAAGGACTACACAAGAATATTCATACATCAGTGAAATGGACATAAACTGTGATACTTGTCCCCTTTTTAGGATGCCAGCAAGGATCTAGAAGGTGGTTGCTATGGTGTAGGAAAGAGCCAGATTGGAAACGGTGTCAATGTCGCCGGAGCATTCAGTGGCAAAGCTGTGGAATGTGGATGTGAGTTAATAATGTGATTATATCTATATTTTGTTTCTGATTTGCAAATATATTTAGGATGATAACTAACTGAGTCACTGTCTTATAATCATTAAATGTGTTGCAGCCTTCATCCCTGAGTACATGGACCAGGATATGTGGACCAGGAACACTACTGGGTGTCCTTGCAATTTTGACACCAGCCGCACTGACTGTGCCTGCTGTCATGAGGGAGCCTGTCAATGTGAGAGCCGCTACAAGTACCAGTGCACACTCTGTGGATTCAATGACCGTTGCGGATCTCGTAAGTTACTCAAGAAAGCATATCACTTCTATAACTTGCAACATACTCAGAAATTTCTTCTTGAGGTAAATATCTATTATTGACCATATCAGAACGACATAATATAATGATTACGCCTGGTTTGCAGCCTTCCTGACCACTTCTCATGGAGAGTACATCTTTGAGTATGAGAACCAGGAGCTGTCAGAGACTGGCCGCCACTACAAGGTGCCAGATCTGTGTGTCACTGGTTGTGAGATGGATGTCCGTGGTGCCGGCAGTGCAGCTTCTGAGGTTGCTGCTTACATGACTGACTTTGCTGGTGATCGTGTCCTGACCTGTGTTGCGTATGTGCCTAATCCTATTACTCAACTTCTGTTTGATATAAAATACTTTATACACCACCACAACCACAGAAAATACTAAATGTTTATGAAAGCATGGTTTTTCACAGAGGCACATAGTTGTACAACTTTAAGTATAACATAAATGCATAGTATATGGTAGGAAATACCTAGTTCTTATAAGTGCAATGGACAAATGCCTTAGTTTCAGAAATCCATTTCTTTATCAGTTTCTACTAACAATGAATATAAAATTACTTCAAACTTTCTGTGTTTAGTTCCATATGGTTCTCATCAATGTAACCATGTACTACACATTTGTTGCCTTTAGTTCTGATCTGGATAAGGCTGGAAAGAGCACCGTGCACACAGACGGTGCTACTACAGTTGTTGAGGGAAGCCGTATCAGCCGTGTGAACCTCTACTCATTTGGAGGAGTTGGTGAGATGATCCAGCTGAGGTTAAAGGTCAATAAGAATGGCTGTCACCTTGGTATGTATATTTAGGCCAACTTTAACTTACTGTGTTTCACTATGCAATAGCTAAATGGGCTTACAGTGGTCACTATTTCATTTAATTTTCACATGAATTGTACCTGACAACAACATGTATAATATTATGGTAATTCTAGTAAGATATTTCTGTGAACACAAACCCTTCTTTAAGTAGTTTTGATAATGAATTAAATGCATATTGAATGGAGTTAGCAAGTATCATTTCAGTGATAGCTCTGATATGTATACCCCAAGCAGACTTATGTTTCAGTATGAGACTTTAAAAAGAACTGATATTCCTTGTACACATACATTTCAGGTTCAACATGTAAGTTCTTTATTTTTCATATCTCTGCATTCTATAAAATATCCTAAATTTATCCTAAAATAGCACTTTGGGAACACTTGCTCAGATTTTCTACCACACATGTTTTGGGAGTTTCAGGCATTATGTCTTTCGTTGCTGTTCAATATGACTGATGATAGTTTCTTTGGTATTTCTGATCATTGATATTTTGCATTGTGCATCTCCTTCATACATATTTTTTCGTGTAGCTTTCAAATTACTAGTCTCATTTGAAAATAAAGTAAATGAATGATATCAATAGTACTGATTATTGTCAAATATGATTTTCGTTCTCAAAGTAAGATAGCTTGATAATAATAAAATGTCTCCCAGCTCTCTTATACACTTTTAAGATATGACCATTGTCAAATATAAACCTTAAGTAATGGTTCACAAAAGTAATCCTTGTATCCTTTTGAATAACACGATGTATTCATCGCCTATCATATTTAAACTGTTTAGGGAAGTAAATACTAAAGGTTGAATTATCATCTCAATTTTCTAGTCAATCAGGATGAACGCTATGTTGGCTGCTTTGCCATGGATGCCAAGGATGCCACAGAGCCACATGTGCCAACTCTGGTGTCTACCCACATGAGCCGTGCGGTGTGTATCAAGCACTGCCACAACAACAGATACAACTATGCCATGCTACAGGTACCATAACATTCTGCCATAGGCTCTCAGCATGTTAGAATGTACAAATAGTTAAAGATTATTGGTAAACGTTATACAGTTGCACACCATTCATCAACTGATTAATTTTTTATCATCTTTCTAGCATGTGTCACAATATGTGCAAATTGTTTTGCAAACTCATCATGGTTGATTACTCTTTTATTTTCATCACTAGAATAGAGACATACATGTCTTATGTTATGCCTGTGTATACGATGCAATAAACCACCCATTTTATTCTCACAGAGCGGAACTACCTGCCAGTGCTCTCATAACCTCCCAACATCTGGACCATCCTCCACCTGTGACAGATTCTGCTCTGGAGACTCCAGCCAAGTGTGTGGAGGCATAAAGTCCAACTCCGTCTTCTTGACCAAGTTCAGTAAGTACAAATGTTTTTCTAAGTTATGTATATGATCTCATTCTAGATTTTTATTAATCATTTTCTAAAAATATGATACATTTGAAAAAAAGCATCTGTCAGGCTCTAACATAGAGCCATCCATTTGAATTAGCACAGGTGAAGACTCTATACCTTTACTAATGTCAGCTTTGTCTTTTGTTACAGGTGCACACATCATCCTTGTAGGATCAGGTAAATCAGACTGTCCGGCTGTGGGAGGTGTTCTTGCTGGTGTCATGCCAGTATTTGCTTCAGGAGCCCAGTGTAAGAAGATGACAGGTGCTGCCACAACTGGTGATGACATCAGTGAATGCCCAGTCACCATGTGTGCAGTCAACAAGATTGGTGGAGGTGGAGTTTTCCCTGCGCGCCCTGGTAGTTGTGGTGCCCGTAAGGTTGCAGAGATGTTTGTGAGGTAAGAACTGTGTGTATTACCGATCATTTTCACTACAGAGCATTGTCATAATAAAGATAAGCTTTAGCCCTTAAGTAGTCTCATACTGCATTATTACACTGTGCCTGCGGTTGGCATGATGCTCAATTGCCACTGCTGCAATCAAGCACTGGAACTGTGTGTATAACCGTGCATGTTTATGACAGATCTTAGTCCAAACAAAGAACACACGTAGAATATGACATGACATGTACTTAACGTATGACATAACTTGGGAGGGCAGCTCACTGGTACTAATGTATTTTTGTTAAATGATAATGGATGAGTACCCGGTTGGCTAAATGTGGACAAATCTTGATATGGATATAATCTGATAATAATAGAGCTGTCTTTTTTTTCAGAACAAAGGGAGCTGACTGCCTTGACATGGGAGGTAAGCCTAGCTATGCACAGAATGACTGGGGAATGTGCCAGATTGACGCCTGTACCTCGGACAAACCAAGGGACACAATCTTCTCTCCAGTTCCCCCACAGTCATGCCCTGCCTATGCAAGGTAGGTTGCATAATCCACCATTATGTTTTGATATAAATGAAATATAGTAGTGAATATTGTTACTCATATCTTATCATTCACATTATTGTTAGGGAACTATTACTTTGATTTTACCACTAGTGAACCTTAATACTTTGTTAATACAGAGTTGCTGTGATAGAAATCAAGGCATCTTCCAAAACCTGCCGTACACTGGGTGGTGCACACAGTGTCCGCACTTTGGATGATAAGGAAGAGAACTTATGTGGCTTTGAGCTCTGTGTCCAGGATAAGAGTAAGTATAGACTGTTTTGATGAAACAATCTTGAGGAGCTGATGCCTTGATTGATTAAATCAATTTTCAAAACAATATCATATTACAGTTATCTACTACTAGAATCTATAGCTGTAAAGACAAAGTTACATCATTTTATCTGAGGCCAAAAAAAAAAAAAGGTGTTTCAGGTTACATGCTCTGAAAATCGAGGGTAGGTAGGTAGGATTTTTTTTTTTGATTTTTTTTTTTTACTTTGGCCTGAAAAGTACCTAGAAATTGACTCGCTAACTTTAATGCCCACTCGACGACGACCACATCAACTCGTGAATTATCAGAGCAACTCTTAAATTGCCCTAAAATGACGTAAAGTATAAATATTTTTTCAAAATTGGATAAAAATTTCTAGGGTCGGCCCTGCTTTCCTAGGTAGGGTCGGGTAACCTGAAACACACCTTTTTTTCATTTGGCCTGACCAAGAATTACATTCACAACATTAATATCAGACCCAAAGGTTGTTGTGAAATGAGGTATATTCCAGAAATACTGTCCAAGATAATACATAGAGCCTTTTGCAAATAAATCAACCCATTTTCCCTGCAGCAGTAAATTACATTATACTTTTTTGTAGACCCAGTAAAGGCAAACAACTACATCTTCCCACAAAACAATGAGGAGATTGAGGAAGGTGCCACTCACTTCTTCAGTCTGCCAAAGATGTGTGTCACAGAATGTCAGTTTGGCTTCAAGGTAATTAAAACTTGTCATTCAGCACAATCAGCTTTTTGCAAAAATAACAATTATGATATTTACTTTAAAAGCTATTACTTTGAAATCATGGAAGGGCTTACCTGGAAGCCATATTATCCATTCACCTCTAAACAATTGGTGTTTACTAAGGATCTTTAAAATCGTCAATTGAATTCCAATCCATTTCCTAATCAGGCTACCACTGAGGGTCTGTCCATTGCCAGAGTTACCCTTATGGGTGAGAACAAGAAGGAGGCTGGACTCTTCTGTGGAGCGTAAGTAAAATCTGCTTTATATGACAAATCGTTACTGTGACGGTATCATACACATATATACACTACTCTGGAACATTTTGCTCTTTTAAAAGCCCTATTCATCTTCATAACCCAAGCCAGGTTTCCAAAGAACTTAATACCAATCCCTAACTCTACACTCATGAGTCTAGGTTACCGTATTGATACTGAGCTAAAGGTTTGGCAACTGCCACACTTGCTTTGTAGTTCACCATAGGTAGAGATACAATGAAAGAACATAGCTCCAGGCAATACAAAAACCTTGACAATTTCCCCAAAACTTTTATTGAGGTTCATCAGATGATTGTTATTTTTGTTTTCCTCACTGCCTAACATACTAATTTTTTGAGACTTTTTCTTCCATTGTCTATTAGAGAGGCCAGGAACTTTGCCTCAGAGAGCGCCCTTGGCTTTGCTGACAAGGCTACAGGAGTCTTTGTAACCGGCATCAGGATGGCTGCCCGCAACCACTCCTTCATCCTCAATGAGCTCAAACTGAGGACAAACCCAGATGGCTGCAAGGATGACGAGCGTAAGAACCAGTGAACAACTGCAATTTAAAGCTATAATCATCAAATGAAGCTCTTGGTGATTATGTAGATGCTGAGTACCATAGTGATCATATCAAAAACTTAATGGGAAATTTTAGTGATGTAGCTGAACTCTACTAGTAATTTCTGGATGGCACTTACTGTGGTCGTACTTTATTTCGCTGGGTATATATTTTCGCTATATTCACGGAAATGAAAATTTCGCGAAATTCTTATATGCTACAGTATGGAATAAATACCCGTGAATAAGTCTTTTTTGCCTCTTCAGCGAAAATTTACACCCGTAAATATAAGTACTTTCACAGTATTCAGCAATTCTTTTAGGAAAGTGCCTCACTGTCACAAAACAGGGTAGTGCATTTGAACCAGGATACATAATACTGTCTTTTCCATTGTAGAGATGATTGTCCTGTACAACAAGCCAAACTTCGGAGGACGCCCCAAGGTCATCAATACAGACGTCACAGATCTTGATACTGTTGACTTAAATAACAAGGCCATGTCATTCAAGATCTATGGTGGGTTGATGCTTAGAATTCAAATATACTTGACTGGGTGTGAAGCCTAGAGAAGAGTTTTTTATTTCATCATTTAGTATATATTCAATTTCTTTGACAGAATATCAGTACCTCTCAGTATGAAGCAGTGTACATTAATGGAGAGCTAAAATCAAAAGATCCTATGGCTTACATGTACACAATTCTTATTCAAATCTCGAGTTTTATAAATGAGTATTTTCTTACAGGTGACATGCAGTGGGAGATGTTTGAGAACAAAGACTTCAAGGGCCGAAGCGCTGTCCTCTCCAAGGGTGAATTCTACGATACCTCCCTCCTGCCATTCGGAAATGATGATCTGTCTTCTGTCCACAGAGTAGGAACTCTCAATCAGAACATGGAGAAGACCCGCCAAGAGATCTCCAATGCCAGAGGAATCGGTATATAGCTTTATTAATTGGCCTTTGTTTAGTTTTTGTTTAGATTTGTTTAGAAAAAAGCATGAGAGGATAATACAGAACACAGGGATAGTTTCCAATTTGACATCACTTAATGAATTCTTCCACCAAAACATGAACATAATATGACAGAGTCATGGTCAAGAACTTTGAAAATATTATCAGTGGCAAGTAGAAAGCACAGACACTGTTTTTTACATTAATGGTTGACCTGTTTAATTGAAGTGTGCTTCAAGCGCACACCAAAGAGCAGCGCCATCTTCGGTCTGCCACCCAACACACCCGAGGGTGAGAACCGCCCTGATGTCTTCTTCTTCGGAAAGATGGGAAATGATGTTGATAGATGTGAGCGTGCCTGCCGTGAGGAGCCCCAGTGCGCTGCCTTCACCCTCGTCTCTACTGTTGCTGATGGCAGTCTGAAGGCCTGGCGTGGACTGTGCTATGGACGCAGCTTCCGTGATGATGTACAAGTTTACCAGGAGGATGTCATGTCTGGATACGTCGCTGCCTGTGCTGAAGGTAATCACTTTTGATGTATTTGTATTTGATGTTTTTGATGTATTTGTAGTGTACAAAATGTGCACATATATATATGACCGAGCAGAACAATATCTTATTAAATTATCTGCTGAGATACAGCGAATCTAATAAGACATACACTGTAATACAACAGATGTTGTGTTTATAATTGATCACATTGTTGTTATTTTTCATGGTATATTCATGCTGAGTATATTTCTGTTTGTAGAGGACACCTTCACTCTATACACAGAGAAGGAGTATGCTGGATTCCATACAACTGTTGTTGAGGACATTGTAAATGTTACCTTCTCCGCTGGCCCACTCTCTGCTATGATCACTGGTAAGGACAAAATTAATCTAAATGAGAGATATTAAGTTCCTTATTCCTAGTTGGCATAATTACAATGTTTCTCTCATCTCTAGATGAAGATCTCCCTCTGTGGTCTGTATGTGGAACCATGTTTACCAAAACACAATACAATAGCACAGTATTCGCGAAAATCTTGTCTAGTACAGATGGTTGCATTAATCACTAAGGGCAGCTGTATTTTCACCCTTTACCACTTTTTATTGTGCTTTTAACAATATTTAAAATGTAATTCTAGTTAAGGAATATTCAAAACTTTTCTTTTCAGGCAAGGACACATGGCGTGTGATGACTGAGTCTGACGGCCACATCCACACCTATAATCTGGCACCAGGAGACTACTCAGATATCTCAGCTACTTTCACTGGCATGGTTTACCAGGTCTATAAGATGCATCCCAACACCCAGCTCTATAAGCAAATCCACAACCAGGTTGATCTGGCCCCTGTTGCCATCAACCAGATCAAGAAGAGTGAGTTCACCTTGTTTCCTTTATTATACTCATCAACAACTGGAATCTTGCATTAGATATGGAGAGATTGTATTGCATAGTACTAGTAAATAGTAAACATTCATTATCATTTTATGTAGACTCTATCGAACATCATACCTAATAAGAATGCATACATATGACAAACCCTCTTTAAAGAATGTGCCTTGATTCTATTATAGCAATCACTCAAGTCAAGACCAAGGTGTTTTCTAATGAGACAACAGTTGAAAAGTGCAACAGTACGAAAGTGGCAGACGTTTTCTTCTTGATTGATTCTTCAAGCTCCATCTTTATTGAGAACTATGTTAAGGTTCTTGACTTTGTGGCTAAAGTGACAGATAGCTTCAGCCTTGGAGTTAGCTCTGTAAGTTTTCCTTGCCAAATGTTCTTGTTAATTGTCTAATCAATGAGTTGTATATGCTGTGAAATATTAATGTTTGTTTAGTTTAATGATATGTGCCATGATTTATGGAAAAAATAGATTTAGCTAGAGTTTAACCATGCAGGATGAAGACTCATATGGCATGAAGTACAGAACCTTTGATCCTTGTTTAAGTATTGATAGTACCAATACAAAGCAATAATAATATGCTTCATGTAAATATTAGATTCTTACTAAATGTCTTTTTCACCAGGTACGGGTTGGCGCCATTTTGTACTCATACCACACACATTACGACGTTACCCTGGGACAGCACACAGACACAACTGAACTGCAGGACGCTATTAAGGGTCTCAAATACTACAGAGGTGGCACCTACACACACGATGCTCTGAAGGCTGTCAGGGAACAGGGATTCACAGATGCTGTTGTTCGATCAGGAGTTTCAAAGTAATGAGCTTTTGATATGAAATAAATTAATGTTTTCATATTATACAGTCCACCTAGCATTATTTGCACTGTTTAATTTAATTCCTGAAAATTGTTTGAATTCTAGTTTCTTTGATTTTCTATGATTCTTCTAGTTATACATATTGCTAATGTTTCTATATGTAAGTCATTGTATCAATTATAATGATTCAAATTACAGGCAGGCTATTGTCATCACTGATGGAGAGTCTCGCTGGCCAACTAAGACATCTGACGAGGCCCATCTCTGCCGTGATAATGGTATCACTTTGACTGCTGTTGGTATCAAGGGAGCAAACTATGATGAGCTCCACAACATTGCTGGTGATGCCTCAAGGGTGTTCAACGTAACAGACTTTGACCAACTTGGTGGAATCATCAGTGCTATTGAGAAGACAACATGCAGAGGTATTTAAGTGTCTTTATGTCTGAATTGTGCAGTATTCATAATCTCAATAATTTGTAACTAAGAGTACATAAAATTGTCATCCAGAGTGCAACTAAAGTTAGGCAACTTTATATCTCTATCAAATTTCTAATATACCGAGTTGCAATCAGATTAAAGTAAATACCAAAAATTATCTTTTCCTCTCTTTCCCTTTGCAGCTGTTAACCAGGGCAACACTGTCTGGAGTAAGTATTGATATTTAGACCTAAATATAGCATATTATGCATGAGTATGTTCCATGGGACATTCACACTTGATCTCTAATGAATAGCTCTTAAATATATCAAACCTTTTTACTAACTGAAATGAGAAGATATGAACCTTCAAATGCTATCTACAAAACATGCTACAAGTTAAATTATTTGCCTGTTGGCATGAAGGCATCAAACATAGATCAGTGCCAATGTATGTATTATATAATTTTGCAGACATCACAGACCATGTGACAATCACTGTACAGGGAGATGACAGCAACTACTTTGTCCATGAGGATTGGGAGTTCAACAGGAAGCCTGTAGCTCTTGGCATGGAAACAGGTAAGACTTATAAATTATACAGCTCCAGTAATTACATGTGCTATCATTTCATCTAATTCTGCCTGCAAAGGTGCTCCATTGAGAAATTTAAACTATTGTTTCAATTAATGTCCCATAAATTACAGCTAGTAATTATTCAATGTATACTTGTCACTACACAGATTGCTTTCTAAGGTATCTCTTCCTAGAGTTTGGTCAAATTACATTTTAACGACACTTGTTCATCTAATGAGTATGCTGTTATATACAGGTGTGATCTACAACAGCCAGATCTTTGCCAGCTCTGCACTCTTTGGACATGAAGCTCCTCTGGGCCGTCTGAACCACAACTCTGGATGGATGACAACTATTGGCAACCACACCAACGGGCATGAGTGGATTGAGGTGAGACTTATATTTCACTTCTTTTCCGTTATTTACCACAATGGTAGCAGAAATAGTGATGTTTGTCTTCCCAGCTCATCATTTACTAATGATTTACGCATTTCTACACTTTCAGATTGATCTTGGGAAGATCATGCCGATTCATGGAGTAGCCACCCAGGGTCATGCTATTGAAACCTCATGGGTTACAAAGTACAAGATCGCTATTTCTCTGGATGCAATCCACTTTGTCACCTTCAAGGACGTAAACACAACTACGGATCTGGTAGGCATAGGACAATGTTATGTTTTAGGAATTAGTTATGAATTGATACCTGACACAGGGAATCCCCTTAATTCTCTGCTTACATAATGTGTCTTCCTGTACTAACTGATAATTGTCATATAATAGTACCTGACATCAGACATCTGTTTAAATTTCTGATTATTTAATGTACTATATATAATATCCTAAATTATATCCACATTTCTGTTTCCTATATTCTAGATCTTTATTGGCAACAATGACCAGAGCACCATCAAGTACCACTGCCTTCACCGTCTCTTCGGTCAGGCCATCCAGGCCCGTGTTGTCAGGTTCATTGCTGTTGAATGGCACATCAAGATTGCCATGAGGATTGAGCTTTATGGATTCAGGGGTAGGCGATCTGTCACAAACAATTCTATGAGGACATTAGGATGTTTTCTTATGCATATAAATAGCTTCTGGATAAATGTTTGAATGCTGTCTAGGAATAGCATTTTTGTAGGAAGACATTATTATGTTTCTCTAAACCAGCACAATCCAAAGCAGATACACAACACATCAGGGTCAAGAGGATGGTTGTGTTGGGTTTATGTCATTAGAGCCTGTTTCAATGGGGAAAAAAGTTCAAACTGTGTGGTGTTCTCAATTTTGATTGTGATATAGAGCCTTGTCTCTGCTGTTCTCTCAGATGCTGATGACGCACAGCTTGTTGAGACTCTCCGCAAGGATGTCTGGACCCGCAATGTGACTGGCTGCCCATGCTACTTTGACTCCAGCCGTAAGGACTGTGCCTGTTGTGAGGATGGAGGCTGCCAGTGCCCCAACACTGACCGGCACCAGTGTGTACAGTGTGGGTACCCACACATGTGTGGCACACGTGAGTACATGACATATCTCTACTTGGGTCTTTGGGCATATAATATAGTTACATAATAAATGCAATAGACCTAGCATGTGTGCACTGCATTCTTGCCCCTAGTACCCTTATCCTCTCTTCTCTTTCCATTTTTGCAGCAAAGTTCATGTAATAAATATAATTCAATGATGTAGCATAAATGCAATATATAATTGTTTCATTTGTGGGTAACACAGGTAAATCTGATGAGATGGGATAAAGTAGGGAGGGACATTGAAGTAGAGTTATGTCTGAGATAGGTTACAGGTAGTTACATAAAGCAGCTACCATAGTCTTTTTGTTGCAAAATTGAAATTGTCAAGTTTTCATATAGGAGGCCTTTAACATATTCTGTCTCCTTACTTTATAAATGCATATTCAATAATTCATGACAAGAATTATTCCAATGATAGACTAGCATTACTTCTGAAACAATATAGAATTGCATACTTAATTATTTATGAATGGCCCTAAAGGTTTTCATATTACATTGCAGCAAACCTCCGTAACCCAGTCAACAACATTGATGGCTGGACCAGCTCTCTCTCTGGCTGCCGCTGTGCCTTTGACCCACTCCGCACTGACTGTGCCTGCTGCCAGAGCTACGGTTGCCAGTGTGGTGGTGGAAACAAGAACCAGTGTGTAAACTGTGGCCATCCAGAGCACTGTGGACTCAAGGAACACATCTTTGGCCCTAACCCATACTGCAGGCCAAATACCTGCCCCAGGAAGATCAACACCATCTGGGAGGGAGAGGCTCCACATGGCGTTAATAGAGGAACACACAGTGGTATCAAGGAAGTTGTGTAGGCTGTTAAGAAGGTCATGGAACAAGCATAATCTAATAACTCATTTATTTGAATAAGAAATAAATTAAAATATCAAATTGATTTGTATCTGTGTCCTTTGTACCAAAGAAAACTGGATAACTCATTTCCAGCATTGGGCTATAGCTTGTTATAGTGAGTCAAGCTGGGTGATGTACATTTCGGGTAATAATACACTAGGTCAAAACATGGATCAAACTGATTCATTTCATAACAATGATCATAATGTACAAGGTCAGTTTTTGTCAACTCCTACCAATCCTAGCCCAGTCTGACCCGTTTCAAATGCATTGTCCACAGAATGCGAGAGAATGGGCGGCCAGTAGACACACGCGTGCACAAAGGCTCTGTGCATTATCGCTAATTCTACTGTTCCATTATTGCTAATTCTACTGTTCCACTACCTTAGAACATCAAGTGTTGGGACTACTTATTGTATAAAGGTGCAGAGATACCTTATAGAAGTAAATTATGGCGGCAGGAGGAGGATTCACCCCATTCAGACCAGTAATGCCTTGTATTGTAAGTACTGTGCAAGGCTGGGTTATAATAAGAGGTCTACTGTATAAAGACAGTGTCGGGCTAAGATGTCATGGGCCCTGGGAGGCATTGATCTATGTCTATGGTAGTGTGTCTTTGTATAGGACACGGGCCACCACTCAGCTAAAACTCGGGAAGGAGGTCAGGTATTTCTGTTTACAGAAACAGGGTAGTCAACTCCAAGTTCCCCCTTTGCTTTGAGCATCACATTCTGGTGAAAATGCATGTATTTGGATGCTTTGAAATGCCATAATCTCATGGATTTGCATAACAAATTATTATTGGGATGCAGAAATCATTCAAAAATCGTTTTTTTCTTAATGATAATTTGAGGAAAAGTGTCATTTAGTCAATTTTTAGCCCATAAATGTCATTAAATCAAGGCAAAGTGAAAATCCATTAACAGTTCTCAAAGGTTTATTGTGGCATGATTGTGGTAATGTCTGCAGTATAGTAATATTTTATAGAACTACCAGCCCCTTCGGGGGCCGGGATTGTGCCTGTACACCCCCCCCCCCCCCCCCCCGTGTCGTGGTATTGGCGGCAAACCCTCAAGGACGCTACTAGCGCTACTGGGGTGCCACCTTGTGGGAATTAAGGTACTAAGCGTCTGGGAGTTGTCTGCGCATCGTGCGTGTTATGCAATACACCGGAGGGTCGATCAAACAAGATTCAGAGTTGTTATCACTTAAAATACAAAGTATTAAGAAACCCAGCAAAGCAATTCAATTGAATTCAATTCAACTTCAGTGAAGATAGCGCCCTAGATAGCCCCTAGCGATGTTGTCATGGAGATGAGTCCCTATCAACCTGCTCTCACTCTCCTAGCAGAGTCTTACGCAAGCACCCGATTCAGATATTTAGGTTTGATTATTTCATTCATTTGAATGTTTCAGAAGGATATACTTATGGGGGATGATTAGCCGATTATATCCTTTGTATTTTCGTATTATTCAACCACCATTAAATGATAGATAGGTTAATTTAGCACCCTTTAATTTCTGAAAAAGATGGCAGACTTTTCTAAGATTTTCTCTCTTGTTGCTAGATCCACTGTGCGAGAGTATTTCCATGATTTATTTAAGTTTTTGTTTGGAATACAATGGATTTCTGAGAATTTTCATCATAGAGAGTAGGAAAATCACACTTAAAAGACTTATAATATTTTTAAAGTTAGATTAGAAAGAAATATCGAGTTAGCTTTGAAAAAAGAACATACTTGCATCTAGCCTCTTTTGGTTTATCTGTTCCTGTCAAGCACTGAAGCCTATTTCAATGAGGTGGTTCGCTGGTCCCAACTAATGCCGTTTGAATATATTGTAGTGGGTCGCCGCTGTACTATTTCTATGGAACCATTTTGGGTTATATTTGGTATGTGTGTTGCCGTGTATCCAGGCCGCACTCCTGTCTAGTGCCGAGTATATGGTTATATAAGCCCACACCTGAGGATTGGTGGAGCGCGGCCTGGTTATGTGCATTGAGCCGTGACCGCCACGTGTCACCCGACATATCTCGGGTACCGTGTCGGCCCGGATGCACCGGCGCATGGTTACCCGGAGTTCCTCGGGAACTCAAGTGTTTACGAGTAATGAAGAGAGTTACATAACGATCAGTACATAAGACCTGGGGTTCTGCTAATCGAGGACCCAGTCTTGCTGTGCACTTCGGCCAGCTCGACTGCTCCACAACAGAGCTTCCCCGAACTCTGTTGTACCTTTTAGGCCTAGTCCTGTCGCTGCTTCCCACTTGGTCACCCTGCGTCTTTCTCTGTTCCACCCTCTGGGGGAACTAGAGGAGATAGACGCATTGGTGGACAACTCCGGGTACAGAACTCCCTCTGTGGAGTCTGATCAAAGTGGAGTTAACCAAGATGGAAGAGAGCCTTGGAACTCGGGAATTATGTACTAGACCATGAGCGTATACCTCCTGTATGTTCATATGACCACTGGTGTTCAGAAGCCTATTTGATTGTTACTATCCGTCTGTATGATTACGAGCCGTATGTCAGAATGAATAAAGTGTAATTTCTGAACAACCTATTTTCGAATCTGGAGTTTTTCATAGCCGATGCCTATCTTAGAATAGCCAACAGCTACACTGGTGCCGTGACCACTTTGGGTAAGTATTGACTTACATTTATTTTTTTCTTTTCTTTCTGAAATTGAGAGGTAAGCTCTTATATTTTTGAACCAGAATTGGTAGGTTTCAAGGATAGTTATTACAGGTTGCTTTTGTGTGGTGAAGATATGTCAGATACAGAGGTACCTCCCCCGTCGGTTACAAACCAAGGGGAGGGTATGCGTCCTAGACTACGGTCTAGGGTGAGGTTTAATGCTAGGCAGAAGGTACATACGTTCAATCAGAGTAGGGAAATTGGACAAGGAGGAGAGGATGAAGCCCACGAGGTGAGATCTGAGGATTCACAAGGGGATCCTCCAGCGAAACGTCCAGCTCTAGAACCAGATAGGGGTATGGAGGGACCTGTCCAGGTGGGGGACACCTCACGAGAGGATGTGACGCTTGGACAGGTGACCATGGAAGATGCTGGAGAGGATAGTGACTCTAGTATGCCTAGTCTGGAGGGTGCAGTAGATGTACCAGTGACATGGGAACGTAGACCAGTGCCCACTGTAGAGACAGTGGAAAGGACTAAGATAGTAGTCCAGAGTAGTCAGGATGGGGTTGAGGCTGTCAAAGGGGACGACCTGGAGAAAACTCCCTAGGAAGGCAAGGAGACAGCTGTAGCAATCTCCAAGGGAGATAAGCTGTTTCCGGATCCTTTTAGGTTGACAATACCTGGTCTAGAGGTTCCGCCTTATGAACCCAGGGAGAGGTTGAGCCTGGATGACATAAGGACGCTCAGATTGAGAAATGAGAATGAGCACATGAAGGAAGGGATTAGAATAAAGGAAGAATCCCTGAGGAAGTTGAAGGAAGAAAGGGAAGCTTTTGAAAAGAGTTTTTTGGCAAAAAGGTCAGGAAACATTGGGGAACATGCAGCTCAGATAAAACATCTGGAACAAATTTCTGTCAATGTGGGTCTACTTGAAGGTACTGAAGTCAGACTGAAGTCTGAAACGGAAAAGCTAGTGGTGTGGAATAAAGAAATTAGTTACGAGATTCTAGCAAGACAGTTGCAGGTAGCTGAGTATGATGAGTTATTGAAGAAACAGGATAGTAAGCTGGGAGAGTTAGAGGCGCTAGCTCAACAAGCTGAAAATCACATGGTGAACAAACTAGAACCAGAAGGGACGAAGGAAAGTGGGGACCCAGTGGGAAAGGCGCAAGAGGTGTCTAGAGATGAGACCTTTGTGACTGCCGACGAGCCCTCAGTAGTTATAGTCAATACAGTGGAGGAGGTAGTGAAACCACCTATCACTGAGGATCTAGATAGTTCCATGGTGATACATACAGCAGATATGTTATCCAGTGTGAGTGGACACTCATCCATGCATGGCAGTAAGTTTGACAAGAATGAGGAGTTCATGTTGGAACTTTGTGGTAGAGTTGAAAAGCTGTTTCAAGAGAAGTTGGATTGCTTTCTCGAAGAAACAGAGTCAGTGAGCGTGGAGAATGACACTAAGAGAGGGAAAGGAGACGTTCCGGTAGCTCAGGCTACAGGAAATAAGGCTCCTGTGGGACCAGTTAACACTGCTCCAGCTCCCGGTGCTCATTCTACTCCAGCTCCAGGAGCAAGGCATGTTCATACAGTTCCGGTAAATGTGTCTACGGTAGGTAGACCAGGTTTGCCCGGTGGAGCAAACATGAATGCTCGGCCGCCAGGTCAAGGGAATCTGGCTGGGCCTAACACCTCCTATGGGGGATGGGGCAATGTGGGACCGGATAACTGTTATGGGAACGCGAGGCCTATGTTCAATATACCACCTCCCCCATTACCTGGCAGTCATATAACTCCAGGAAGCATGTATACACCAAGGATCGGAGGTATTGATCAGAGTGGGACACCCTATCAACATAGAGGGAATATGTCGATGGAGGACGAGGCAGTGTTCCAAAGCAATCCAGCAATTAGAAGATTGGGGATTGATGCGGTACCAAATGACGTGGGGAACCATAGAGCAGTGGATTATGCTTTGAGTCAGGCTGAGATACCGTTGAGAACGGGAATGACAGCTGTAAAGAAGCAGGCTATCAAGATGAAGCAATATGATGGCTCAGTTCCATGGAGGAAATGGTCCACACGATTTTCAGCAGATATGCGACATAATGGTTGGGAAGGCGATGAGTGCCTTGCAGCTTTGTCGTGGTGTCTGCGAGATGGTCCTGGTGATCCCGCCCTGACAAGCTTTGAATTAAGCGGGGGGAGAACGTACAAGGGATTGGTGGAAACAGCTTCTTGGGCTTTGGGTTCCACATCCGGTGCGGATCCCGCATCTGAACTGGAAGAAAGAGTTCAGAAAGTCGGTGAAGGACACCGACAGTTTGGAATGGCTCTCCGAGTACTAGCAGCAGAAGCATTTGCATCTATGAGTCCAAGTGATCCATGGCTGGTGAGGAAGTTGTCCAGCCTGTATATAGATGGACTTAGGGACGAGAGATTGTCAAGCGAGATTGCTTCACAGTGGAAGACCACTATGTTGCTAGCAGACATCCTCGAGCTCACGGAGGATGCTCTGAGGAAGAGGAAGCTGTTGAAAACTGTAGAAGCAGCCCCTGTAGCTGCAGTGGAGAGGAGGGTGAACTGACTACAGAGGGTGTGCAAGAGGTGGCAGCTATAGATCCTAAGTGGGGAGGACGTCGTACTTTGTATAAAAGACAAAAGGTTCCAGGATCAGACGCTCCAGCACCAGAGGAGGGTGCATTGAAAACCATGATTGGAAAAGTCATGGATGAGCGTAGTAAAGCTGAGAAGGCTGAGAAGGTCGCAACTCGTGGTCGCGGTAAGGGGAAACCCAACAAAGACACAAAATGTTACAATTGTGGGAAGAAGGGTCACTTTGCAAGGACATGTTGGTCCAAGGATACCAGGAATGTATCATCGGTCGAGAAACAAAAAGACGGACCCTCTTCTGACCAAAGCCCACCGCCGACGGAAAACTAACAGGGGTTGTTGTCGATGACAAGATAACAACCCCGCCTGTGATTGTCAAAGGTACTGTCGAGGGAGAATCAAAAGATTCCATTTCATGGGAGCCGCTGGGGTTAGCCGCACCTGAGTCTGATCCGCCAGGTGGAGATGGGCCCCAGGGAAAGGACGAGAGAGGTGTTGAAGATTTAGCTCATCTGGACACGGTCCGTAGAATTGAGTTGGCGGAAGAAGTAGAAAGGTTTTGTGCTTCGCGACTCAAACCCAATGATCCTATGGTTAAGTTTCTCAACTCGAGGGGATATGACTTGGGCGGTGAAACTGGAATCCAGAGATTTGCCTTGCAACCTTCTCCTTTACAAGGGAAGAGATGGTACTTGCCTGTGCAGATTCAGGGTTGCTTGGGGGAATTTCTGATCGATACTGGAGCTAGCCACTCCATGATGGGTCACCATTTCTTCAAGAAGCTTGCAGGTCTGCCGACTAGCCCTGTGGGGCCTGGGTCGGTCAGAAGTGCTGATGGATCTCATATGCGGACACATGGCAGACAGGTGATACCCTTCTGGGTGAATCAACATTCATTTGTTGTTTCAACAACTGTGGCTGAACTGACGGATGAGGGAATCTTGGGAGTGGATTTTTGTTCTCTGTATGGAGCGGTATTAGATAGTGTGACGGGGGAACTCACTCTTCGATATCCACAAGAGATGAAGGTCCAGTGTGTGCTCCGCCGGATTTCAGGCGTCTCATCTGTCTCTCAGACAGTGCGAATTCCTCCCCGCCATGTATGCAATGTAGTTGTATACTGCCGGGATATGGAATTTGACCGCATGGGGGTGGTGGAACCGAATCAGCAGCAGTTGAGTAAACTGGGGTTGGTCTCCACCAGTGCCTTAGTGCAAAGTTCAAGACGAACAGTGGTACCAGTCAGTAATATGACTTTTCAGGATGTGTACCTGGAAAAAGGGACGACCTTTGGGGACGTAACATATGCTGATGTGGTAGGAAGGGCTGACTCACCAGAGGTGGAGTTAGCAGCAAAGAGGGCAGTGGAATTAGGAGCTTTGGATCCATCCGCTATGCCAGTGGTATTACAAGACACTGGAGAGCAGGATAGGAAGGAAGGCTATGGGTTACCACTGCATCTTTTACCATTAGTAACAGATAGCCATCTGGAGAAGGAAGAGGACAAAGGGAGTCTGGCTCAGTTGTGTGAGAATGCAGACTTGTTCTCTGCTCCAGGAGAGCAGTTGGGTAGAACTGACCGAGTAACTCATCGGATAGACACCGGTTCTAGCCCGTCATTACGCTTGCCTTACCGGCGCCTGCCTTTGTCTAAGAAACAGGCATTGGAGGATGAGGTGGACAAGATGTTAGGGGAAGGGATAATAAGGCCTTCTGATAGTCCATGGGCTAGTCCAGTGGTAATGGTTACCAAAAAGGATGGCACCTGTCGGTTCTGTATAGATTACAGGAGACTAAATGGGATTACGAGGAAAAATGCCTACCCCTTACCACGCATTGATGAAAGTCTAGATTCCTTGGGTGGCAATCACTGGTTTTGTACCTTAGATCTGCAGTCAGGCTACTGGCAGATTGGGATGCACCCAGAGGATAAGGAAAAGACAGCGTTCACAACCCACAGGGGGTTGTTTGAGTTCAATGTGATGCCGTTTGGCTTGTGCAATGCTCCGGCTACTTTCGAGAATATGATGGAGACAATGCTAAGGGGATTGTTGTGGAAAAACTGTCTAGTTTATCTGGACGACATCATAGTTTTCGGGATAACTCGGGAGGAGTGTCTATCAAATTTGACCATGGTGATGGATCGACTGAGATCCTATAACCTGAGACTGAAAGCTAAGAAATGCAAGTTCTTCAGGCAATCAGTGGAATATCTGGGCCGAATTGTCAGTGGCACAGGTATTTCGGCGGATCCAGGGAAATTAGAGGCAGTAGCGAGTTGGGCAACGCCAAAAGATCAGAAGGAAGTAAGATCGTTTTGGGGTTTTTGCTCATACTACCGCGATTTCATTCCCGGATTTGCTGAGGTGTCGGCTCCTTTACAGGCGCTGGTAGTAGGAAAAAGGAAGGGAATGTTGAAGCTACCTCCATTTATTTGGACGGAATTAGCTGAACAGGCTTTTCAGAAGCTAAAGGAGTTATTCACGGTAACTCCTGTGCTGAGCTATCCTACTGAGGGTGATCAGTTCATCCTAGACACCGACGCTAGCAACGACAGTATAGGCGCTGTCTTATCCCAAGTACAGGAGGGGAAAGAAGTGCCCCTAGCATTTGCTAGCAACAGCTTGAGTAAAACTCAACGCAATTATTGCACCACCAAGAGAGAGTTGTTAGCCATAGTGGTATACACAAAGAAATTCCGCCATTATTTGTATGGTGGGAATTTCATTCTGCGTACAGACCATTCATCCTTGAGATGGCTCCTTAATTTCAAGGAGGCAGATGGGATGATGGGTAGATGGATCTCCGCGTTGTCTGAATTAGGGATAGAGAATGCCCAGATTCAGCATCGGAGCGGAGTGAAGCACGTGAATGCGGATTGCTTGTCTAGGAGACCAATCCGAAGATGTGCAAGGTTGGACTGTGAAGACTGTGGCATACATAACGCTTTGGTGGCTCCAATAATGAATTTTGATCCAGCCTGGGAAGAGAACTTGGTGTTCTGGTCGGCGGAGTCCATACTTGAAGCTCAGCAGGAGGACGAAGGTATCAATGTGATACGGAATCTGATCCTGGAGAGAGCTGCTCGTCCCGTCAGACCTGCTCTGTCATTAGAATGTGTGGAAGTGAGGAACTTAGTGGGCCAATGGTCGCAGTTGGTAGTGCGAGACGGCCTATTGTGAAGATGGAAAACTCTTGAAGGCAAAGCCAGGAGGAGGCTACAGATAGTCTTGCCAGCTTCTCTGAGATGGGAAGTATTCGAGTTTTACCATGGTCATCAGACTTCCGCTCATTTTGGCAGGAAACGGACTTTGGACAAACTAGCGAGGAGATATTACTGGCCTGGGATGTCTAAGGATGTAATACCTTAGTTGACGGAATGCCCGACGTGTTGCCTGGTGAAGCCGGGTCCTGGGAAGGGTAAAACATCTCTCAGACAAGAATTGTTCGGAGTCAGATTTGCGAGGATAGCCATTGATATAATCACTGGCTTCCAGACAACTCCAAACTCCAACGTGTGCATGATGGTAGTACAGGACTACTATACCAAGTACGTGAGGGTGATCCCAATGAAGGATCACACGGCATTAACCTGCGCACAAGCTTTGGTTGAGGAGTGGGTACTAACATTTGGTGCACCTCTCATGCTACATTCAGACCAGGGAGTTTGAATCGCGTCTCTTTCAAGGGATGCTGGAAGAATTGGCCATAGTGAAATCACGCACTAATCCTTACCGACCGCAGTCGGATGGGATGGTTGAGAGATTCAACCGTACGTTGATTCAGGGGTTGACCACGCTGGTTAATTCTAATCAGGATGACTGGGATACGTTTTCCCAGTATGTGGCTCATGCATACAACGGTACAGTGCATGCTTCAACTGGCTGCACTCCTAACAGCCTGGTATTTGGATCTGAGATCATAATGCCTGCAGATTTGGTCTTTGGCAGTGTGCTGCGGAGGAAGGATGTCCCATGCCGAGTGGCATTTGCGGAATCTCTACGCAGAGAATTGCGAGAAGGCTATGCATTGGTGAGAGGCCACTTGAAGAAAGCAGCCATCCATCAGAAAGTACGGTATGATACAGGCTTGAGAGAAAGGAAGTATGTAGTTGGACAAAAGGTGGTGAGATTGAAACCACCTGTACATGGAAAAATCTCGAAAGGTTGGGATGGGCCGTTTGAGGTAACAAAGGTAATATCTGATGTTACTGTGTTGTTGAAAAATGTGCGAGGCAAGATAGTTGCAGGCCATGTGGATCGCCTGAAGCCTTGGCTAGGTCGCCGGCCCGGCGATGAGGATGAACCTTTGGTAGAAGTGCCAATGCCCCAACCCAGGTGGGTGCGTAAGAAGCAGGTTACAGCACCCCCGCCTACAAAGAAGACTAGAAAAGCAACGCCAGCTAAAAAGGTCAATGGTAGGAAGAAGAAGAAGAAGTTAGTTACTAGAAAGGAAACTGGAGAAGTTCCTCGAGTAATTGAGAAGAAGAAACCCCAAGGACCCATACGTAGAAGTGCTCGTATAGCGGGTCAAGGTGCTGTTACGTAAAAGCGGCGGGGCTGGGTTTGTTTGTTATGGTTACCCGGAAGAGTTCGGGTCTCCAAGGACTTACCCGGTAAACCCCGGATAGTTGCGTAACTGGTGCTGATTGTCGAAAACACAACGAGAAATACCGGATTTTTTTTCTTTAGTCTTTGTGACGGGAATAATGGTGAAAGTGACCAGTAGATGGCATTGGGGTACCCAAAGTTCATATGCTACAAATAATACAGCCTTGACGAACTAAAGAACTGCTATCACTTGAAATGATGTGTAAAATACAATCCGAGATAACCTGGTGAAGATTGCAACTACTACGCAGTTTACTTCGCTACCCGGTTTTCTTCGGATAATACCGGATAACTTCTTCGGGAAGGGCTATCCGGTACCCGTGATCCTTTGCGCTTGGATGCGCACGCACGCTGGTTTGGCGCGGAAAGAGTCAGTCCTGCACATACCGTTGGAGAGAGTGGATGCGAAGGCACCTCTCTCCACGTATGTTAAACAGCAGTTAGTCATCTAAACTGCTCTACATGTGAGGGGGAGAGGAGACACTAAAGTGAGGTAGTACAGGAGGACAGTTTTGTAACAATTTTTCTGATTCTACTACCCATTTAAGCTCATTTGGGAGTGGGCTGCTCTGGGCCGCCCTCTGTGTAGTTATCATGGCGGATAACTATCCGTCGGGTAACTCCCGTAGAAGGAGTCACTCGACGGAGGTTACCCCTCTGTCGCAGGAACAGAGAGAGTTGTTAGCTTTGGGGGACCTGGAGTCAACAGCTCCGGTCGATTGTAATCTTCCAAAACAATTTAGGGAAGCGGATTTACCAAAATTTGTGTATCAACCACCGAGTAAGATGAAGAATAGGGGAGTGAAACGCCGAAATGGCAGTAATATCTCCGAGATAAGGAAAACTGAACAGGTTAAAACCACACAGTATCTCCAAGCTCGGGGAGCACATGTAAAGAAACTGGTAGATATGGGTTTGTCAGTGGCGCAAGCTAGGGGGTTCGTGTCAGGGCCGGGGTTAAAAGGACTCGAGGCCGGGGGATTCCCCTTGTTCCAGGTTGGGAATATTGCGTCACCACCTTCTTCGGGAGTAACCCGAGCTGACCCGAATATGCCCGGGATACCGGTGCATTCGGTCAGTCACGCTCCAGTGGGTGCTCCGTGGGGTTCTATGTCATATGACCGTGCGGATGGTTTACATCCGGTTCATGGTGACTTTGTACCCGATTGGAATGCCCCTAAACAGTCAACTCCGGAACGTATTCCAGCCATGGCAGTCATGCATTTTGCAGCTAAATTTGAGAAATTTGAGCCGGATGCAGTAATTCCTGGGAGTAAGATATGCAGGGGGGCATATGTCCGGGAATTAGACGGATTCAACGAGAGGAAATGTACTAAGCTATTCAGAGCTCCTTCCAATAATTCTAAGTCCAAACCCTACACGGGAGAGATTACTGGGGAGATAGGGAGCCGAGCTAGGCTACCATCCTATGAAGATACGGAGAGGGATATGGAGTTCTGGTTAGAACATGCTAGTTCAGGGGCACATCAAGCTTACAAGTTTTGGGATGAGGTTATAAAGCAAAGTATGGGGACATACAGGGCTGCCGACCTCTCCAACGAGGATAGAGACCGTATGAAATGGGCCTGGATGACATTTGTCCCACCGGGTATGCCTACTTATAAATCTGGGAGAGGTTGGAGGGTAGGTTCGGGGCAGTGCCCATTAAACGAGTGTATGGATAGAAGTCCAATGGCCGAGTATTTGGACCTGTACCAGTTCGCACGACATCTAGTGGAGTTCCACGGGCACTCCAAAATGATGTGGCAGTGCCGGTCCAAGTCTAATCGCTCAGTCAAATGTATGAAAGATGGTGAACCTTTCAGCACATCTAGAAAGGGTTGTATGGTAAGACACTTAGTGGATGTACACCATATGAAGGCTGAAACTGCCATGTCCAATCTAGATATTCTCGAGAATTGCCCGGAGGCCTTAGGACTCACGGACAGAGAAAAGTGTGTGAGGGTACCACAGGGGTTGGCATACACCTTGGTGTTCAACCATAACCCGAGAAGGTTGTGGCTGAATCGGAAGGCGTGGCCATACTACATTCAGGACTTTCCAGAGAAAGCCTCTGATTACCGTAGTAAGATGGAGTTGGCCACTCCTCCCAAAGGTAAAGTGTTGTCTGAAGGTAAAACTGTGGACCATGGAGTGTATACTCCTGTCTCTGTTACCTTAGGAGAGATGCGAACCACAGGTTCAGAGGAGTCCTCAGCTTCTGCTGGGTTAGACTCATCACCTGACGGTCGATCTACCCCAACCAAAAGACGTGCTCCAGGGTCTTCCTGTGGGTTTAGTAGGAGCACTACTGAATCCAACAAGGAGGGCTCTGGCGGATCATTACCGAGGGTTGCTGTTAGCCCAAGGCTAGCCATAGAGGAGAAAATGGTAAAAGACCTGTTAGCTTCTCCTGTAGAGGAGGAGGATGACTGTGTATTTGTGGGTCAGGAGGTAATACCTCCTACCACAATCTCTGAGGCTGGAGGGAACCCGGAAGTGTCAAGGAAGATATTAAAAACAGAAAATACTTCTACTGATAATCAAGGGTATGTAACAGGGAAGATAGAGTCAGTATGTGGGAAAGAGGATTCCAAGACTAAGACGATCTATAGAACGATAGATTTCCAATCTGAGGGAGACGATTGGGTGGATCATAAATTCACCCCACCCGCAGGCAGGGTCCAATCAAGTAAAATAGAGATGAGGAAGGAACAGGAGATTGGTCGTAGACTATCCTCCGTTCCATCACCATCTACCTGTATGGGGGGTCTCTCATTGAACTCTCCATCACCTGGGGTGGATGAAGAAGAGATGTGTCTGGAATCAGTCCCTCTGCCTAAGCTGACTGGTGATATTGATCACCCTGAGAATGTTAGTATCAGGAATCTTCTAAAAGAACAGTATGTCACTGGGCTGAAAAGTTCATTTGACACACTGGATCTCGCTTGTCAACTAGCTCTGCAAGGAGCTAGGGCTCAAGCTGAGCAATTGGTAAAAGAAAGTCGTTTGGCCGAATTAGAGAAAGTGGAGACTGCAAAAGCAGAACTCCTATCTAAAATGTCCAAAATGACTGAGGAGAATGAAGCCCTCAAACGACAGTTGGGACAACGGGATGACATGGTAGCAACCTCTAGCAGAATTGTAGACGATTTGAGATTGAACATTGAAAAATCTCGTATGGAAAGTCAATTTTTAATTGATGATCTCAAAGTCAAGTTGGATCGCAGTAAGGATATGGTCAGTTCTGCTGAACATAAACTAACTGCTGCCCGGACTGAAATTAGTCTAAAAACTAAAGTTATTCGGAAGTTAGAACACGAAATTGGTGGTCTAACAGAGAAATTTTCTAGCTTTAAAAAGGAAGCTCAGCAGAACGATGACTTCTATGAAGAGTTGGCTGAGTTTTTCGAAGATTGCTATGAAATCCCATTGTCAAGTTGGTACGACGCGTGTGTGTACAGGGTTGACCGGGGTTCTGCCCCTCTTCCCTTAGGATTTGACGGTGATGCATACGCACAAAGGTTGAGAGCCGACTCCAGGGCTAGCGATATCCCTCGGAGTCCTCCACCTTCACCTGCAAGGGACGAGATGCACCTGGCTGACTGCAGTTACGTGGCAGCCTCCTCCATGACTCCTGGGTCATCGGAGTTGGTTCCTGTGACGTCTGTTCCTGTGACGTCTGTTCCTGTGACGTCTGTTCCTGTGACGTCTGTTCCTGTGACGTCTGTCTCTGTGACATCTGTCGCTGTGACGTCTGCTGCCGTGACGTCCACCTCTGTGTCGTCTGCTGCTAAGACGATGCAGTATACTACAATGGGGGTGGACATAACCGTGTCTTCCTTTGAGACTATGGATACTCCAGCCGGGGTGTCCACTCTTGCGAGGATGGTGGTGAATGAACTGCAGACAGAGTCGCCCAACTCGACACCTGTCTCAACACCAATACTCGACGCCACCTCTTGTCAGTCACCTTACCACATAACGGAAAGCGAGACTACAGAGGCGGTTCAGATATTGATGGAGCTGACCGATGCAATTGCAGAAGCTGACCTACGTCTGACTGTCCGTGATGCTGAGGCGCTTATGGCTCCTGAAAACGAACTTGAACAATCCATGATGGTGGATCCTCCAGTGGACCTACCTGTGACGACTGGTTCTGTGTCAGGGAACCATCGTCCATCTACCCTGGACATTCCTATATCTATGGCGAGTGTACCTATGAGTACTCAAGTGCATTTTCCCAACCCTGACGCTTTGCAGCTAGGGTCTGGGATGGACATTTCCATTGAGATGAGTGACAACCGATCGAGTGAATGCATGTCGCCAGTGTCCAGAAATGAAGAACTTTTGCTGAGTGGCGAGTCATAAAAACATTCCCAGTTTGCAGCATATATAGAACCTCTACCATGTGTCGTCATCAAGATTGAACTTTTGCAGTAGTGGAGCTATTAGTGCACCACGGACCATATGATGCTTTAAAATACCATAGACTATGGGTCACAAGATGACTATATATATATATATATATATTTATAAAAGACTGAGATGACAAGAACAGTGGATCATTATCGCCTATTTATGAAAAGACTTTGATATGATGCCATATTATCTATCATCTAGGTTTTGCAGTTGTTGACATATAAAAAACTGTTAAAACCATCACCAAAGAGTGTTCTATTTGCCATAAGACAGTATTTGTAAAACGGGTTCTGTTTGATTTGATGACATGTGCTATAGGTATGATTATTGTATGCCGATTGTGATACTCTGAATTAACCGTCCAATGAGTAAAGGTATAAGGGACTGGATCCTGATGGTACATACTGAAGTGAAAGGTTACTTGACTGCCTTCGTGCTATGTGTAGATCTGTGGTAATAACATATCAATGAACCTGAAAAACGTGAAATTTATTCAGGTACTGAGAATGGAAATTGCGTAAGTTGTTATGGAGATCCGTAGGTTCTCGTTGATTACTTTCAGAAGGAAGGTATCAAGTGAGGGGCTGGATCATTCTATTTTTCAGCTTACTGCGTTTTTGATCTTTGGAACTGAGTGTGGAGATTAATTCTCCCTAAGAGTTGAAATGTGTTACCGAGATACTTGATCTGATTGCCTTAGCATTTCTGTATGGAGAATGCCACTTGTGTTATTATGTAGGTTACATCAAAAAGGACACCTATGTGACCATAATTGGCATAAGGTTTTGAAGTCCTTGATTGGATTGAAACTGCATTTACCGGATCTACGCTATATGTTCATTTATTCCAAAAATATTGATCTTTCAAACCTTAGCTCTGGCACGTAAAGCGAGTAAGTCTATTCAGATAGACGGGTTGGGTCAAGGTTTACTATAAAGTCGACACTTGCCACCTTTTTTGTTTCCAATATGTCTCGTATGAAAAATTGGTAACTTTTAAGGAGAAGTGCTCATATTGATCTGTATGTAAACGATACCTGTTGTAACAAATTGTCTTTGATAAAACATGGTTAGTATACGGTAGTATGTCTTAAAAGTTTTATATATTTTTTTATGATATATAGTCAAGTTTGTTTTATAGGGCTTGACTGGCTGTGTGGAGTTTATCCTCTTAGTCCCAGAAATCATGACTGTTATTGAAGGATGATACTTGATTATTGTGTAACTGGATCCTGATGGTTGATATGATTGACGTTAATATCAAAAAGGATGAAGACATATCTATAATACTCAAGAAATATATAAGTGGTTCTGATAGAAAGAGTTACGCTTGTCTCCACTATGTATGTGTTTGGAGACAATATATATGTTTTTTTGGGTTGTTTGGAGATAAAATTTGTCATTGTATCAAGGTAATATAAAAGTACTACACTTTGTGCCGCTATTTAGACGCTGTGATATTGTCTGAAGGGGGGTAGTGTAGTGGGTCGCCGCTGTACTATTTCTATGGAACCAGTTTGGGTTATATTTGGTATGTGTGTTGCCGTGTATCCAGGCCGCACTCCTGTCTAGTGCCGAGTATATGGTTATATAAGCCCACACCTGAGGATTGGTGGAGTGCGGCCTGGTTATGTGCATTGAGCCGTGACCGCCACGTGTCACCCGACATATCTCGGGTACCGTGTCGGCCCGGATGCACCGGCGCATGGTTACCCGGAGTTCCTCGGGAACTCAAGTGTTTACGAGTAATGAAGAGAGTTACATAACGATCAGTACATAAGACCTGGGGTTCTGCTAATCGAGGACCCAGTCTTGCTGTGCACTTCGGCCAGCTCGACTGCTCCACAACAGAGCTTCCCCGAACTCTGTTGTACCTTTTAGGCCTAGTCCTGTCGCTGCTTCCAACTTGGTCACCCTGCGTCTTTCTCTGTTCCACCCTCTGGGGGAACTAGAGGAGATAGACGCATTGGTGGACAACTCCGGCTACAGAACTCCCTCTGTGGAGTCTGATCCAAGTGGAGTTAACCAAGATGGAAGAGAGCCTTAGAACTCGGGAATTATGTACTAGACCATGAGCGTATACCTCCTGTATGTTCATATGACCACTGGTGTTCAGAAGCCTATTTGATTGTTACTATCCGTCTGTATGATTACGAGCCGTATGTCAGAATGAATAAAGTGTAATTTCTGAACAACCTATTTTCGAATCTGGAGTTTTTCATAGCCGATGCCTATCTTAGAATAACCAACAGCTACAATATGCAATACACTTGATGGGATGAAACCTCCATTGTGGTAGGAATGGCCAAAAATGGTAAAATCAAACATTTCGCTGTCAACTTCAAATGTCCATTTCAAGGAGACCAGACTAGATATGATGTCCCAAATGGTCTCATTTGAAAGATTTTTTTTTTTTGGAACTCCACCTCTCAATACATTTAACTGAACAGGGTGCCCTGTGTTGCTATTATTAGCGGTTTTGCTCAAAAAAGAAGTGACAATTTTGAAATGTCATCATTCTAGAATGCTTGTTGCCATGGCAACGGAGTTCACATTTTTCAAAATTTTGATTATTTGATAACGTACACATATTCAATGATGTATTGGCTTTAAATAGATATCTAAATGTCATTTGTGTGCTTTTTGGTCATCAAATAAATGGCATTCTATGAAAAGGTGTAGGGGAAGTTTTAAACTTTTTACCTATTCTTTATGACTGGAGCTACAGGACTCTGCTTGGAGACAAAGATAAGTTGGTGTGCATGGTATAGGATGTCAACAAAGGACCTTAACGCACTGTGCATGCTGGTGTGCCTGAATGTGTTAGCATTAGTGATGTATTGAGCGCGGGAGGTAGCCGTCTATATATGGGGGGCTTTGTTTTAGCAAGCTATGCCAACACCATATCTATATGCATATATGATAGAATGTCATCGGCATAGTGTACATTACAAGTTATTGATTAGCCCTATAAATGGTTCAAACAACCAGTATTCTGTGCAGATATATCAACAGGCAAAATCATATAGTATAATTTTGGTGGACCGAATGGTTGCACAGAAACATTGCGAGTACATGTACAGTAGAAAAGAGCCTTGTTATTGATCATTTTTATTTTTCTGCCAGTTTTTCCACACTAAATGTATTGCAAATGGGGCTTGAATTATTTTGATAATGTGTCCTTGTTCACTAGCTACACTGATAATCTGTAGGCGTTACCCAGTGGGCACAGAACATTGAATCAACATTGATAAATGGTTGTTAATGTTGATTCAATGTTGATACAATGTTGATTCAACGTTGGACTGAATTTTGTGCCCACTGGGTAGTCAGTAGTGTCTAACTAAGGCTCGTCATAGGTAAATTAGTCATTTCTACCTATGCAGCATTCAAAATTACTAATTGCCAAACAATTCGAAGCAAAAATATGACTAATGCCGTAGTCAAAAGGACTAGACGTAATATTCATAATGCCCCTATGCTAAGGTAGGAGAGTCAGTATTGGCTAACCTAACTAATCTGGGTCGGGTGTATAAAGAGCCAAAAATGTCTACTTAGGTTCGTCACTCCTGACTAAGTTGTAAGTCACTCTGGACTATAAGGTCCTGGAGCATGCAGATTGACAGTGTACAATGGCAGCAGTATACAATACATATTATATCACATAAATGGAACCTATATACTTATGCTGGCCGAAATCCATTTACTTATATTTGAACCACAAGTGAAAAAAGGCTATTAAACACAATTCCACAGCAAACTGAATTATATGATGTGTAGCAGGTATAGGGGCTACATTATGTGACTTTTAATCTATTCATCTGACTTTATTGAATGGCTTACTGATAACATTACGATGTGACAATATTTACACACTAAATTATTTTCTACCATACCAGGCTATTTACACACTTATATATTATCTTCAGGTTTTCACTTTATATTATAATTCCATGTGTTACTGGAACATAATTATTATGTAGACAAATTACTAATTTATTGCATGTGATATTGATTGGAGAAAACTTTAGTGGGTTCTACATGTTCACATGATCACTTTGCCTTCACCAGCCCTCACACCCAACACCCGTAGCATGAACTCAAGAATCTCCACTAGAACCACCACTGTAATACCCGACCACAGGTTTAGGGCTCCCCCGAGCTGTGACAAAAAGGTGCTGAAACTGGTCTTTGGAACGTCCTCCATCTCCACATGGTGCAGCTCCTGCAGAAACAGTGAAACCTTCACAAAGTTGGAGTCGACAAAGCGTTCAATGAAGGCTAGGGTGGGATTTGTCAAATTGACATGGTCATCAATATAGTAAAAGGTCTGGTTCTGGGCCAACATTCCTCGAGATGTGATGTGATTATATAAATCCTTAGCCCTATGCTGCTGTTGCCATCTTGCAGAGGAAATCTGAGTGTTGTAGATTTTCTCAGTGCATGCTAATGGACAGATTTTACTACACTCCGCTACCGCAGCTTTTCGGGCACAATGTGCACACCGAGTTTTATTAAGGACACTCCACCAGCCCTCGTTTGCGCTGGTAATACTCCCGCAGAAAGGGAACAGTGTTATATTATATGGCTTGCCATTCTCCTTGTCCTCACTTGGTGTATTCTCGTATGAGTAGGGGAGATGGGCGTCAGCACAATCACATTGTTCCAGCACTTCTTTGGACAGACAAAGACTAACACACATTTCTGTAGCGTATAACATGTGCTGATTGTTGTATTTTTCTTGTGCTCCTAGCCAGGAAAAAGAGAAAATAAGTTAGATTAGCTGAAGAATATGAGATTGTGCAGTGTCGATTAACTAGTCAATTAAATATTTTTAACCCTCTCACCGCCAGCAGGCCACTACAGTGGCCAGAACACTAAATTAACTGAGATGATCAAGAAAATATTACTCAAAATTGATAAAAAATATTTTCTTATAAATCCTAGTCGAAACACCTCTTTCACATCCTACATTCCATTTGTGTTTACAAAAAATGTTCAAGGAGCAACTAATCTAAAACCTCATTTTAATTTTTGATATTAATAATGTTTTCAAATTTTTGGCAAAACTACAGAGAAATCTGGCGGTGGGAGGGTTAAACAACATTTGTATGTTATATTATTTTAAATGAATTGGAATATATAGAAAATATTCTTGTTTTTGACAATAAAGTTAAGATGATATTGATTCATTATATCACATTCATGAGGGAATTTTGATTTCTTCAGTGGACACAGAACGGTGCTATGAAAAATATGCTGCGGTTAGTTATTAGTTAAATGATAATTTACACTACCCTTTCACTATGAATACTGTAAATTCTCTTGTAAAAGCCTAACTAGCCTATAAGCAACACCCCTACTTTGACTTCTGAGAATTGCTAATTTTTTTCCTTATAAAAGCACTAATATAAGCCAGAGTCTGATTCATGTACTAGCCACGACTAATACACAAGAATTTATGGTACTTGTGGTGTAGTTTCACACTATCCATGATTTGTTTTAGTTGAATCTTTGGATCAAACTAAATCCTCCAGATGGGTTGTTAGTCCCACACCTTATACTGACCTTGAGGGAGGAGTCTCTCTGGGATGGTGGTCCCGCAGATTCCATGAGGCCACCCCAGCCGTGACCTCTCTACTGCCTTGACCTTGACCTCTGTGTGCATACCGGGAGACAAGGTGATCCCCCTGGTGGCCATGACTGGAAGTATGTCACTCGGGTTAGCAGTGATCACCGCCCCCTCAGCGGGCCAGCTGGTGAAATGCTCCCCACCTGATCCAAGCCTGTTTGTAAGGTCAAAGTAAGGTCAAAATTTATTGTAAAAACATATGGTTACCTATTGTTCAGCTTTTGACCTGTTGGCTGTAAATAGAATTGAAACCCTCTAGAGAGGAATGTAAAAGATTTTCTGCACACGAAAACCCCCGTTTCTGTCATGAAAACCCCCGTTAATAGGTAATGACCATTCCCTTAATTGGTGATTCCACTGCCTTCAAGGCACCAATCTGTCATATTTCTCTTGACAGGTCATCCATTTGATGGCAGGGTATCACCGCTTTATGGAAATCATTCGGCATGGTGTACTGAACATATTTGATGTTACTTCAGGGAGGATGTTTGTACAACATATTCTTATTGATGTAATGCAGGAGGGTGAGCTCAGGCTAATGATCTTATATTTACCTGAAGCCAAGAGTCATTTCAAATAACAGTGTCTACATACTGCTTACCATGCCTTGAATGTAATTTGTATTGTTCAGAGCTACAAATTGAACCTTATGATTTGCCTTACACAAATTCATATGCAGGGGTTATACAGGGGTGATATATACAAGGCTTATAGGAGGAGAAATATCTATGGAAGATAATCTCTCAAGACATATGCATTGCAAAAAGATTGCTGAAAACATGTTTGCATCCCATTGAAATATGTCAAGGATTAGTCTGATAATAACACATCTATACACAAACTGCTAATATTCTCCCAAGATTTTGAGCCTTCTGATGAAAATGAAATCAAGCATAACTATTGACATGTCAGCGTTTCTTCCTGAAAGACTGCATTGCAGATAAACAATTACCTAGTCCATTCAAAAGTTGATAACCTCTAAACCTGTTTTCTTATTGAATGTTTTTGTTATACTCACATCGGACCATGTTGGTTATCAAGATACAGAACAAGCGTTACACCAGTCACCATTAGATGAGGATCCAGATCCCTGCGATACTGAAGTGTGTAACAGTTAAAGTAATTGTTCTCCCACTGCTGGTGAAACTCAAATACTTCATAGCAGTTTTTGTAGAATTGCACTGGTCCCTGTACATAAATAGCACTGCAGTCTATGATGAAGTCATCTTTGGAGTGGCTGATGGATTTAGCTGAATTGTGCCCGATATTCTGAAAATATCCAGTGAGTGTCGAAAGCTCATCTCTAAGCTCTTCCATCTGGGAAATCACATCTGGGGTGCAGTTCGATGTGCATGTTGTAAAGTTTGAAATATATTCCAGGTATTCCTGATAGGTTGGGACGTTGGATTCGGTGTAACGTGTGATGTTACTTGTAAGTGGGTTGAGGTTGCAGACTGAGATCTGGGGTCGGATGAATATGTATTCATCAACATTGGCACTGCCGTCTTCATGAAGGATGACAACTTTGGTGAATTTTGAATACTCACTCAAAAGAATAAAAGTCTGGTAAGTACAAGTGGCGAAAAATGCAAGAAACCCAACCGACCAGAGCAAGCGGAAGAAAAAGGACTCTGCATTGATGATTCGCGGAACACATTTCAGTGAAGTTTTCTGCATAAAGTGGGAAGTTTCCTCCTTGAGACTTGGCATTTTGGCACTTTGGGTGGATGAAATGGGGAAATATGGAATTTTGGGAGAATATAACACTTATATTCTGGGTCAATAATATTCACAACTTAGCCATTATTACAGCTATAGTAAGAGGAATCATGTCATTTTTTCTCCATATGGCTATAGGGTTGATGTCTGTGTGTATCCAGTCTTAGTCTAAGTATTCTGTTGTCAAGTCCCTTTATGACTTTGACTTTATAAGTCACCCATTCTCTGTTGCCAAGTGTGAGGCAGAGTATATTCCCTACTTGTAAGCCGCGTCAGCGTGCATGAGCGGCGGACGTCCTACCGCTACACTGGAAAAATAAACTTGTCTCTAGACTCGCCGAAGTGATTATCATAGAATAAACGAGTCAAAAGTTGTCTAACCTATCAGGCTTTTATCCCACAAATAGAATCTGGAGCTGGCAAATGTCAGGTTTTGCGCTGGCACATGCCAAGTGGGTCTTCTATCTCTATCTAGAAGACCCGCTTCCTTGTCACATTTTGACTGGTTTTTTTATGATCGTCACTTGGAAGAGTCTGGAGACAAGTTTACTTTTTCAGTGTAGGCTAAATGTGAAGTTCAAAAATAGGTTAATGATGATCAGTAACAGATTATTATGTTAGCTATATAATTCATGGACCTAGTAGTACCATACCATGGCAAAATACCCATGGGACACTCTGCACCTACAAAGATTATTTAATGAGATTAAATTATATTTATTTATCAGTCTTATTTTACAATGAAGTATATATATGTATCAAATAATTGTCATCATTAAGGAGAAGCTATCATGCTTCATACCTTACGGTACATATACACAGGGATAAAGAGTTTATCCCTACCACTGACCTTAAATTGCATTTGTACAAGCTACTTTCCAACATAAATGTCACATCAAAATATCGCACCGCTTCTGTGATGTATGAATGACGAAATTGAAATTTTCTAGGAATATCAAATAGGGAAGAAAATGAACTAGCCTGTACCTCTGAGCCTATAACCACCAGGCATCCCACTGACAAGGAAGTAGGTGTACGCAGTGTTAGAGGTTCAGGCTACCTGTGCCCACCCCTGCCACCTGCAGACTAGCAGCACACTGCTGCTACACATGCCTATAGGGACCGGTCAGGTATACACTGAAAATCCATAGGTTGAAAGGGTTAGTCAGTACAGACTATCCTAGGTTGGTCATAATTATGAGTGTTAGTCACGATGGCAAAGTTATATTCAAAAATGACCGAGGGGTCAGTCAGTAGTGGCTAACCTAGGTTCATCATTGATGTGTTGTATTTGTATACCACTAGTTGGTGCCACCTGTGATGACCACTCAGTGGCTCCCCCTGGAAATTAAAAGACTAAGGTGGGTTGGTCAGTACTGACCCAACTGACAATGATAACTTACCTAGGTGTGTTGTATAGGGAGCCAAAAAATGACCATCTAGGTTAGGCACTAGTGACTGAGAGATTGGTCGTATAGGGAGCCTAGGAATATCAGCTTATAGGGACCGGTCAGGTATTAGGCTGTGTCTCACGAGATCGGGCCAATGTGAACATCTTTGACCGGGTGTCATCTTTGACCGGCTTGATAGAAAACGGTCTATATGGGGGAGATTAAGTTAGAAATGGGCTACTAATTACTAGTCTAAAGTGCTATAACATCCATTAACCTCTTCAGCCTTTTTCTGTACTTAAAAGTTATACATATTTCCAGTGAGCCGCGTGTTATTAGCTAGATGTCGAGGCTGATTAATGATTTCGTAAAGCATCACTTGGCATGTACCTAATAGGGGGTGCAGAGGGCCCCCCTCAGGTCGGAAAGTCGGCGAAATTAAGGGCCCCAGGTCACAAAGTCGCTTTTTTAGACCATTTTTGCTGTAGTCAAACCTTTGAAAAAGTCGCCAGGTCGCTTTTATTATTGCGCCAGGTCGCCTGAAAAACAGCGCAGGTCACCAGGTCGCTTTTGCCCATCTGGGGCCACTAATAGGTACGTGTATATTATGATGTAAGGGAGTGCTCATTTTTTAACAACAGGGGGTGTGGTGAGCTTCCACGCGGAGCGTGCGAAATTTTTTACCCCCCCGGCAGGCCGAAAATCTTGCGCATTCGCGCCTCTTTGTAGCTTAGTAACGCGTGGGCTTTTTCCCTCAAAACAGGTCTTTTTTTTACCCCCCGCAAGAGGGGGTCTAAATTTGTTACCCCCCCCTGGTCAAGGGGTCCAAATTTTTTACCACCCCCCCAAATCCACCACCCCCCCCCCTGTTGTTAAAAAAATGAGCACTCCCTAATCGGAATGGTCTTGCACCTACCTGACCACACAAAATGGCGGGTGCCCAGATGCTACAAATAATACTTCATCGTTGTGCCATGCTATGAATCTATAAATGTATAAGCTAAACCTGACGAGAAGCCAGTCTTGATAATATACCAGGTCTTGGAAGATATTTCTTTAAAAAAACTCTTTTCAAGCTGGGCGGGGAGGGGGGGTCCTGAGTTCAGCGAGGAGAGGGCTAGTTTTAGATGGTACGGACGCCTCTAAAAAAATCAAAAGTAACATTTATCAAATATCCATTTCCCTATTGCCCCGTAACTTTGCCAATTCCTGGTAACTAAAGCAATTTTTTATGCATCAAATATATATATATATTGTTGGTACCAAAGAACAAATGGTCTAACTTAATTACAGTAAGGATGGGAACATAATCATTTAATATATTTGACCACTGGATACCCACCTTCCTCCAGTACTGAATATTTGCATTGCCGCATTAAACATTTTCATTGGCTATTGTCATAACTATTTACCCTACTTTTTCCAGCTTAGGCAAACTATCCGGACAAAGAAACAGAATACCTAAAGTAAACATTGCTTTGTAAATACTCCTAGACTGCTGCCATGACAACAAAATCTGGCCCCTACACTGAAAAAGTAAACTTGTCTCCAGACTCGTCGATGAGACTATCATAAAATAAACGAGTCAAAAGTTGTCTAACCTATCAGGTTACCATCCCACAAATAGAATCTGGAGCTAGCAAATGTCAGGTTTTGGGCTGGCACATACCAAGTGGGTCCAGCTAGAAGACCCGCTTCCTTGTCACTTAGACGAGTTTTTGACTCGTTTATTTTATGACCGTCACTTTGAGGAGTCTTGAGTGTATTTTCTCTTACAAATGAGCTCTACAGCAGAGCCCAATACATTGCTATTGAGCTAGCAGCATTAGCTGAAAATATATTTAAGTCAGGTAGTGCCATGATGGATTATAGGGCAATGGCATGATACTGAGGCGGATGGTAGGGAGTGGGCTAATAATATAGCCGGCCATATTCTATTGTCACAACACGGTCATCGGATGCCAATATGTAAAAGGTCCTGGCACACCGAAAAAGTAAACTTGTCTCCAGATTCGTTGAAGTGACTATCATAAAATAAATGAGTCAAAAGTTGTTATATCAGAGAGGCAAAGTGTGTGTATGCACTGGCCCTTTCTTGGTGACTGGAGCTATAGTCCTGCCGTAAGGTACGACAGTGTTGGCCACTCTGGCTGCTACACTGACTACCTGTGCTACCTGTGTACCTATGTAGACTGACTACCTGTCCTCCCCTGCTTCCAGGTTGGGGGCTTGCAGGCCGTGTGCTTTAAGGACCACAGCAATGTTGACACAAAGCAGAGGGGAACTTTCCTTAATGTGGGCATATCTCCAGTTTAATGCAAAATTGTATGTTCTGCATCCCAGTAATATTATTTAGTATGCAAATCCATGAGATTATGGCATTTTAATGCATCCAAATGCATGCATTTTCACCAGAATGTGATGCTCAAAGCAAAGGGGGAACTTGGAGTTGACTACCCTGTTTCTGTAAACAGAAACACCTGACCTCCTTCCCGAGGTTTAGCTGAGTGGTGGCCCGTGTCCTATACAAAGACACACTACCAAGACATAGATCCATGTCTCCCAGGGTCCATGACATCTTAGCCCCCCCCCCCCGGCCTTTATACAGCAGACCTCTTATTATAACCCAGCCTTGCACAGTACTTACAATACAAAGCATTACTGATGTACACGCAAAGTACTTACAATACAAAGCATTCCCAGCAAAGAAGAAGATGTTATTTTACGTCAAAATAACGTTTTAAAACGTTATATATCGTCATGCCATAGTAAGGAGCCTCAGGGAAACGTTATATAACGTTTTAAAATGGTGTATAACGTTTTTTGTTTACTGGGTTAGTGATGTACATGCACAGTACTTACAATACATACAATACGTCCAATACAAAGACACACTGCCATGTACATAAATCAATGTGTCCCAGGGTTTATGATATGAACCTCATATCATCCGCCAGCCTCCATGATTGAAGAAGCCACTCCACTCACTATGAACAAGGCAATAGATGCTTCTAGCAGTGTGTTTCTCAAATCAATACAAGTTGAAAGTCTATGACCGGGTGCAAACTATGACATGTTAATGCATGTTTTAAGGCTTTTAGATATTATTTTTAATCTCATTCTATATTTTTTAAATCAAATTCATACTTGCCAGTCATAGATTGCACCTTGTCATAGATGGCATTGATCATAGAATTTCAACTTGTATGGATTTGGTGAAACAAGGCCTTCTCCCTATATTTGGACATTCAGCAAATCTATGCTGCCAAGTTCTAGATATATACGACTGAAGGTAGACTATAGGGCACCTGGCCGTTGATAGCAGCACCACCTATGCTAAGTTGAGAACCGTCAGTACAGGCCCTTGGCCACTAGGTAGAGCAGCTAACCGGGAGTTATGACATCACAGGGCAGGCAACTATTGCTTCAGTCTGAAGTGGTTCCCAGGACTTAGGCCTTTAGTGAGTAGGCCTAGTTACTGAGGGTCAATGCTTTTCACATGTCTTAAGGGTAACACAGACTGAAGCAATCACTATCCTGACTTAGGCCCTTACTACCTAGATGTTGGATGCTATTTGCCAATTGGCGAAGAAAGTCAATAATCTTATGGCTGTGTCTCACGACCTTGGGCCAATGTTTTCGTCTCTGACTGGGTGCCAGCTCTGACCGGGTGCCAGCTCTGACCGGGTGCCAGCTCTGACCGGGTGCCAGCTCTGACCGGGTGCCAGCTCTGACCGGGTGCCAGCTCTGACCGGGTGCCAGCTCTGACCGGGTTATTTAGGGCAGATATAGATAGAATTTGGCTGAAAAGGTTAGTGGATGTTATGACCCTTTAGACTAGTAATTAGTTGCCGATTTTAATTGTCATCTGCCCTAAATAACCCGTTTTTATTCAGGCCGGTCAGAGCTGGCACCCGGTCAGAGCTGGCACCCGGTCAGAGCTGGCACCCGGTCAGAGCTGGCACCCGGTCAGAGACAAAGACATTGGCCCAAGGTCGTGAGACACAGCCTTATCAAGTTATTTTTAAGTTATTGAAATTGATTGGATCTTGACAGGTGGGATGCACAGGGCAGAACAAAACTTGTGACATCATGCTTGTATTTCTGTTAATTTGGGTTATAAAAAATGGGACTGTTGTCATGAATATTGGAACCCAGAAAAGTCTGCTGAGCTTGCCAGTTTATATATTTGGTCAGCTTCAATAAGACGCCATCACATTGAAGAAGGATTGGGAGAACTACACCTCCAGCGTTCACCTTTGTAAATGGTCAAAAAAGAATGACCCCTAAGGGTATCCAAAAACAAAACTCTTCATCACTGATACGGAGGCACTAATGGCCTAACTGAAGGTGCTTATCATAGTGTCCATCCCTGGTTTTGTCTTAACATCACAGATCTTATTTCATGACAAAACAAAACAAATTTTGATGTCTATTAAGGAGTGGTCATTTTTGAAGAACAAGGGGGGTCGTTTGATTTTTGTGTGAGCGGATCGAATTCTTTTGGGTGCCCCCACTGAAGGCGTCAAAATCATTTGCTCCTCCCTCCCAGGCAGGTTAGAATAGAGTGTGGTCGGAGACTTTGAGCCATATGGATTGAGACATCTTATGTAAGTTGACCTTTTATTTTGGTATGGTGTAATTCACCAAATATCAATTGAGTGGTAGTCACTCTCTGTTAAAAGTCATTTCACTTGCAGATTGATTTATTATAATTTTTTTCTTGCAAGGGACATGTTCTTCATTAGGATTTATAGATTTGACTTTTTCGGTAATGAAATCGAGGTATTTAAGTCATGCATACAAAAATGGGATTTATATGATATTGTAGGCATCAACCTCTTCTGTAATTCAATGGAATTCAATGTGATTTGATTTATCCATTATATCAAGAAATAACAGTATATAACCTGTCAAATTGAAATTGCATGGAGTTGTCTCAATATGTCATGGTCCGTTATGTCCAGCTTGTTTCTTCTTCATTTCTAGACCATTTTGTTCAAATTCAAACAGTGGGACATGTCATGAATATAATTTCTGTGACATATTTGAAATTTAGTTTTGAACTGTTTTCATGGATTTCATTAACAGGGATACATAAGATATGCAACTTAAAAGTAGTCAAACTACTGGATACATTAGAATCATTGTTTTCCTCCTTTATTCTCTCTTGTTCCCTGAATCTCTACTTTTTGTCTTGGAGAATCCCTTGTTGGCTCAGCCTATAAACGGAGCCGACCGACTGAGCATTCTGTGGACAATGCATTTGAAACGGGTCAGATTGGGCCAGGATTGATAGGAGTTGACAAAAACTGACCTAGTACATTATGATCATTGTTATGAAATGAATCAGTTTGATCCATGTTATGACCTAGTGTATTATTACCCGAAATGTACATCACCCAGCTTGACTCACTATGACAAGCTATAGCCCAATGCTGGAAATGAGTTATCTAGTATTCTTTGGTACAAAGGACACAGATACAAATCAATTTGATATTTTAAATTAATTTTTTATTCAAATAAATGAGTTATTAGATTATGCTTGTTCCATGACCTTTTTAACAGCCTCCACAACTTCCTTGATACCACTGTGTGTTCCTCTATTAACGCCATGTGGAGCCTCTCCCTCCCATATGGTGTTGATCTTCCTGGGGCAGGTATTGGGCCTGCAGTATGGGTTAGGGCCAAAGATGTGTTCCTTGAGTCCACAGTGCTCTGGATGGCCACAGTTTACACACTGGTTCTTGTTTCCACCACCACACTGGCAACCGTAGCTCTGGCAGCAGGCACAGTCAGTACGGAGTGGGTCGAAGGCACAGCGGCAGCCAGAGAGAGAGCTGGTCCAGCCATCAATGTTGTTGACTGGGTTACGGAGGTTTGCTGCAATGTAATATGGAAACCTTTAGGGCCATTCATAAAAAATTAAGTATGCAATTCTATATTGTCTCAGAAGTAATGCTAGTCTATCATTGGAATAATTCTTGTCATGGATTATTGAATATGCATTTATAAATAAGGAGACAAAATGTGTTGAACGCCTTGAAACTTGACAATATCGTATTTGCAACAAAAAAGATAACTGCTTTAACCTACCTGTAACCTATCTCAGACAAAACCCTACTTCAATGTACCTCCCTACTTCATCCCATCTCATTAGATTTACCTGTGTTACCCACAAATGAACCAATTATATATTGAATTTATGCTGCATTATTGAATTATATTTATTACACCAACTCTGAACTATGCTGCAAAAATAGAAAGAGTACAGATGATAAGGGTCCTGGGGGCAAGAATGCAGTGCATACATGCTAGGTCTATTGCATTTATTATGTAACTATATTATATGCCCAAAGACCAAAGTAGAGATATGTCCTGTACTCACGTGTGCCACACATGTGTGGGTATCCACACTGTACACACTGGTGACGGTCAGTGTTGGGGCACTGGCAGCCTCCATCCTCACAACAGGCACAGTCCTTACGGCTGGAGTCAAAGTAGCATGGGCAGCCAGTCACATTGCGGGTCCAGACATCCTTGCGGAGAGTCTCAACAAGCTGTGCGTCATCAGCATCTGAGAGAACAGCAGAGAAAAGGCTCTATATCACAATCAAAATTGAGAACACCACACAGTTTGAACTTTTTTTCCCCATTGAAACAGGTTCTAATGAAATTAACCCAACACAACCATCCTCTTGACCCTGATGTGTTGTGTACCTGCTTTGGATTGTGCCGGTTTAGAGAAACATAATAATGTCCTCCTACAAAAATGCTATTCTTAGACAGCATTCAAACATTTATCCAGAAGCAATTTATATGCATAAGAAAACTATTCTAATGTCCTCATAGAATTGTTTGTGACAGATCGCCTACCCCTGAATCCGTAAAGCTCAATCCTCATGGCAATCTTGATGTGCCATTCAACAGCAATGAACCTGACAACACGGGCCTGGATGGCCTGACCGAACAGACGGTGAAGGCAGTGGTACTTGATGGTGCTCTGGTCATTGTTGCCAATAAAGATCTAGAATATAGGAAACAGAAATGTGGATATAATTTAGGATATTATATATAGTACATTAAATAATCAGAAAGTTAAACAGATGTCTGATGTCAGGTACTATCATATGACAATTATAAGTTAGTACATGAAAACACATTATGTAAGCAGAGAATTTAGCGGATTCCCTGTGTCAGGTATCAATTCATAGCTAATTCCTAAAACATAACATTGTCCTATGCCTACCAGATCCGTAGTTGTGTTTACGTCCTTGAAGGTGACGAAGTGGATTGCATCCAGAGAAATAGCAATCTTGTACTTGGTAACCCATGTCGTTTCAATAGCATGACCCTGGGTGGCAACTCCATGAATCGGCATGATCTTCCCAAGATCAATCTGAAAGTGTAGAAATGCATAAATCATTAGTAAATGATGAGCTGGGAAGACAAACATCACTATTTCTGCTACCATAGTGGTAAGTAACAGAATAGAAATGAAATATAAGTCTCACCTCAATCCACTCATGTCCGTTGGTGTGGTTGCCAATAGTTGTCATCCATCCAGAGTTGTGGTTCAGACGGCCCAGAGGAGCTTCATGTCCAAAGAGTGCAGAGCTGGCAAAGATCTGGCTGTTGTAGATCACACCTGTATATAACAGCATACTCATTTATAGATGAACAAGTGTCGTTAAAATGTAATTTGACAAAATTCTAGGAAGAGATACTTTAAAAAGCAATCTGTGTAGTGACGAGTAGACATTGAATAATTACTAGCTGTAATAAATTTCATTTTTATGGGATTTTAATTGAAATAATAGTTTTAATTTCTCAATGGAACACCTTTGCAGGCAGAATTAGATGAAATGAGAGCACATCTAATTTATGGAGCTGTATAGTTTATAAGTCTTACCTGTTTCCATGCCGAGAGCTACAGGCTTCCTGTTGAACTCCCAATCCTCATGGACAAAGTAGTTGCTGTCATCTCCCTGTACAGTGATTGTCACATGGTCTGTGATGTCTGCAGAATTATATGATACATACATTGGCACTGATCTATGTTTGATGCCTTCATGCCAATAGGCAAATAATTTAACTTGTAGCATGTTTCGTAGATAGCATTCGAAGGTTCATATGTTTTCATTTCTGTTAGTAAAAAGGTTTGATATGTTTAAGAGCTATTCATTAGAGATCAAGTGTGAATGTCCTATGGAACATACCCATGCATAATATGCTATATTTAGATTAAAATAGCAATACTTACTCCAGACAGTGTTGCCCTGGTTAACAGCTGCAAAGGGAAAGAGAGGAAAAGATAATTGTTGGTATTTACTTTAATCTGATTGCATCTTGGTACATTAGAAATTTGATAGAGATATAAAGTTGCCTAAGTTTAGTTGCACTATGGTTGACAATTTTATGTACTCTTAGTTACAAATTATTGAGATTATGAATATTGCACAATTTAGACATAAAGACACTTAAATACCTCTGCATGTTGTCTTCTCAATAGCACTGATGATTCCACCAAGTTGGTCAAAGTCTGTTACGTTGAACACCCTTGAGGCATCACCAGCAATGTTGTGGAGCTCATCATAGTTAGCTCCCTTGATACCAACAGCAGTCAAAGTGATACCATTATCACGGCAGAGATGGGCCTCGTCAGATGTCTTAGTTGGCCAGCGAGACTCTCCATCAGTGATGACAATAGCCTGCCTGTAATTTGAAGCATTATGATTAAAACAATGACTTAGAAAAGTGTGATATAAAAACATTAGCAATATCTATAACTAGAAGAATCATAGAAAATCAAAGAAACTAGAATTCAAACAATTTTCAGGAATTAAATTAAACAGTGCAAACAATGCTAGGTGGACTGTATAATATGAAAACATTAATTTATTTCATCTCAAAATCTCATTACTTTGAAACTCCTAAACGAACAACAGCATCTGTGAATCCCTGTTCCCTGACAGCCTTCAGAGCATCATGTGTGTAGGTGCCACCTCTGTAGTATTTGAGACCCTTAATAGCGTCCTGCAGTTCAGTGGTGTCTGTGTGCTGTCCCAGGGTAACGTCGTAATGTGTGTGGTATGAGTACAAAATGGCGCCAACCCGTACCTGGTGAAAAAGACATTTAGTAAGAATCTCATATCTACATGAAGCATATTATTATTGCTTTGTATTGGTACTATCAATACTTGAACAAGGATCGAAGGTTCTGTACCTTATGCCATATGAGTTTTTCATCCTGCATGGTTAAACTCTAGCTAAATCTATATTTCCATAAATCATGGCACTTATCATTAAACTAAACAAAAATTAATATTTCACAGCATATCCAACTCATTGATTAGACAATTAACAAGAACATTTGGCAATGAAACTTACAGAGCTAACTCCAAGGGTGAAGCTATCTGTGACCTTAGCCACAAAGTCAAGAACCTTAACATAGTTCTCAATAAAGATGGAGCTTGAAGAATCAATCAAGAAGAAAACGTCTGCCACTTTCGTACTGTTGCACTTTTCAACTGTTGTCTCATTAGAAAACACCTTGGTCTTGACTTGAGTGATTGCTATAATAGAATCAAGGCACATTCTTTAAAGAGGGTTTGTCATATGTATGCATTCTTATTAGGTATAATGTTTGATAGAGTCTACATAAATGATAATGAATGTTTACTATTTACTAGTACTATGCAATACAATCTCTCCATATCTAATGCAAGATTCCAGTTGTTGATGAGTATAATAAAGGAAACAAGGTGAACTCACTCTTCTTGATCTGGTTGATGGCAACAGGGGCCAGATCAACCTGGTTGTGGATTTGCTTATAGAGCTGGGTGTGGGGATGCATCTTATAGACCTGGTAAACCATGCCAGTGAAAGTAGCTGAGATATCTGAGTAGTCTCCTGGTGCCAGATTGTAGGTGTGGATGTGGCCGTCAGACTCAGTCATCACACGCCATGTGTCCTTGCCTGAAAAGAAAAGTTTTGAATATTCCTTAACTAGAATCACATTTTAAATATTTTGAAAAGCATTTACACAATAAAAAGTGGTAAAGGGTGAAAATACAGCTGCCCTTAGTGATTAATGCAACCATCTGTACTAGACAAGATTTTCGTGAATGCTATTGTATTGTGTTTTGGTAAACATGGTTCCACATACAGACCACAGAGGGAAATCTTTATCTAGAGATGAGAGACACATGTGACACATTGTAATTATGCCAACTAGAAATAAGGAACTTAATATCTCTCATTTAGATTAATTTTGTCCTTACCAGTGATCATGGCAGAGAATGGGCCAGCGGAGAAGGTAACATTTACAATGTCCTCAACAACAGTTGTATGGAATCCAGCATACTCCTTCTCTGTGTATAGAGTGAAGGTGTCCTCTACAAACAGAAATATACTCAACATGAATATTCCATGAAATAATTACAACAATGTGATCAAAACATCTTTTGTATTACAGGGTATGTCTTATTAGATTCGCTGTATTTCAGCAGATAATTTAATAAGATATTGTTCTGCTCTGTCATATATATATGTGCACATTTTGTACATACTCTTAAACACTACAAATATATCAAAAGTGATTACCTTCAGCACAGGCAGCAACGTATCCAGACATGACATCCTCCTGGTAAACTTGTACATTATCACGGAAGCTGCGTCCATAGCACAGTCCACGCCACGCCTTCAGGCTGCCATCAGCAACAGTAGAGAAGAGGGTGAAGGCAGCGCACTGGGGCTCCTCACGGCAGGCACGCTCACATCTATCAACATCATTTCCCATCTTTCCGAAGAAGAAGACATCAGGGCGGTTCTCACCCTCGGGTGTGTTGGGTGGCAGACCAAAGATGGCACTGCTCTTTGGTGTGCGCTTGAAGCACACTGCAATTAAACAGGTCAACCATTAATGTAAAAAACTGTGTCTGTGCTTTCTACTTGCCACTGATAATATTTTCAAAGTCCTTGACCATAACTCTGTCATATTATGTTCATGTTTTGGTGGAAAAATTCATTAAGTGATGTCAAATTGGAAACTATCCCTGTGTTCTATATTATCCTCTCACGCATTTTTCTTTCTAAAAACTAAACAAAGATGAAACAAAGGCCAATCAATCAAGCTATGTACCGATTCCTTTGGCATTGGAGATCTCTTGGCGGGTCTTCTCCATGTTCTGATTGAGAGTTTCTACTCTGTGGACAGAAGACAGATCATCGTTTCCGAATGGCAGGAGGGAGGTATCGTAGAATTCACCCTTGGAGAGGACAGCGCTTCGGCCCTTGAAGTCTTTGTTCTCAAACATCTCCCACTGCATGTCACCTGTAAGAAAATACTCATTTATAAAACTTGAGATTTGAATAAGAATGGTGTACATGTAAGCCATAGGATCTTTTGATTTTAGCCCTCCATCAATGTACACTGCTTCGTACTGAGAGGTACTGATATTCTGTCAAAGAAATTGAATATATATACTAAATCACGAAATAAAAAACTCTTCTCTAGGCTTCACACCCAGTCAAGTATATTTGAATTCTAATCATCAACCCACCATAGATCTTGAATGACATGGCCTTGTTATTTAAGTCAACAGTATCAAGATCTGTGACGTCTGTTTTGATGACCTTGGGGCGTCCTCCAAAGTTTGGCTTGTTGTACAGGACAATCATCTCTACAATGCAAAAGACAGTATTATGTATCCTGGTTTAATGCACTACCCTGTTTTGTGACAGTGAGGCACTTTCCTAAAAGAATTGCTGAATAAGTGCCATCCAGAAATTACTAGTAGAGTTCAGCAATCACTGAAATTTCCCATTAAGTTTTTGATATGATCGCTATGGTACTCAGCATCTACATAATCACCAAGAGCTTCATTTGATGATTATAGCTTTAAAATTGCAGTTGTTCACTAGTTCTTACGCTCGTCATCCTTGCAGCCATCTGGGTTTGTCCTCAGTTTGAGCTCATTGAGGATGAAGGAGTGGTTTTGGGCAGTCATCCTGATGCCGGTTACAAAGACTCCTGTAGCCTTGTCAGCAAAGCCAAGGGCGCTCTCTGAGGCAAAGTTCCTGGCCTCTCTAATAGGCAATTGAGGAAAAGGTCTCAAAAAATTAGTATGTTAGGCAGTGGGGGAAAAAATAACAATCATCTGATGAACCTCTATAAAAGATTTGGGGAAATTGTCAAGGTTTCTGTATTGCCTGGGATTATGTTCTTTCTTTGAGTCTCTACCTATGGTGAACTACAAAGCAAGTGTGGCAGCTGGCAGACCTTTAACTCAGTATGAATACGGTAACTCATGAGTGTAGAGTTAGGGATTGGTATTAAGTTCTTTGGAAACCTGGCTTGGGTTATGAAGATGAATAGGGATTTTAAAAGAGCAAAATGTTCCAGAGTAGTATATATGTGTATGATACCGTCACAGTAACTATTTGTCATATAAAGCAGGCTTTACTTACGCTCCACAGAAGAGTCCAGCCTCCTTCTTGTTCTCACCCATAAGGGTAACTCTGGCAATGGACATACCCTCAGTGGTAGCCTGATTAAGAAATGGATTGGAATTCAATTGACGATTCAAAAGTGATTGTAAATTAATATCAAAGATCCTTAATAAACACCAACTGTTTAGAGGTGAATGGACAATATGGCTTCCAGGTAAGCCCTACCATGATTTCAAAGTAATAGCTTTCAAAGGAAATGTCATAATTGTTATTTTTGCAAAAAGCTGATTGTGCTGAATGACAAGTTTTAATTACCTTGAAGCCAAACTGACATTCTGTGACACACATCTTTGGCAGACTGAAGAAGTGAGTGGCACCTTCCTCAATCTCCTCATTGTTTTGTGGGAAGATGTAGTTGTTTGCCTTTACAGGGTCTACAAAAAAGTGTAATGTAATTTACTGCTGCAGGGAAAATGGGTTGATTTATCCGCAAAAGGCTCGTTGTATTAGCTTAGACAGTATTTCAGGAATATATCTCATTTCACAACAACCTTTGGATCTGATATTAATGTTGTGAATGTAATTCTTGGTCAGATAAAATAATGTAACTTTGTCTTTACAGCTGTAGATTCTAGTAGTAGATAACTGTAATATGATATTGTTTTGAAAATTGATTTAATCGATCAAGGCATTAGCTCCTCAAGATTGTTTCATCAAAACAGTCTATACTTACTCTTATCCTGGACACAGAGCTCAAAGCCACATAAGTTCTCTTCCTTATCATCCAAAGTGCGGACACTGTGTGCACCACCCAGTGTACGGCAGGTTTTGGAAGATGCCTTGATCTCTATCACGGCAACTCTGTATGAACAAAGTATTCAGGTTCACTAGTGGTAAAATCAAAGTTATGGTTCCCTAACAATAATGTGGATGATAAGACATGAGTAACAATATTCGCTACTATATTTCATATAAATCAATACCAAATGGTGGATTATGCGACCTACCTTGCATAGGCAGGGCATGACTGTGGGGGAACTGGAGAGAAGATTGTGTCCCTTGGTTTGTCTGAGGTACAGGCGTCAATCTGGCACATTCCCCAGTCATTCTGTGCATAGCTAGGCTTACCTCCCATGTCAAGGCAGTCAGCTCCCTTTGTTCTGAAAAAAAAGACAGCTCTTGTAAAGACATCTAATTTGATTATATCCATATTAAAGGTGAAAGTCCCTATTCCCCCCAAATTGAATACAGTTTCAGGCCTCCTAAGAAAATTACAGAGGGTTCCTTAAATACTATAGAATCCATTGGGCAAAAAAAAATTGGGGGTACCCATACTATCTTTTGTGCTGCGATGGCTGATGCAAGGGGTCATATATTTTCCTAATTTTTCACATTCCTGGAAGAAACCAGTTAAACCATATATTATCCGCCAGATGATTTTCTTGTAAGAACCATGGATATGTGATGTATCTATACTAAGGAACAAGGATAAAAAAAAAAGCTTGTTGAAAAGTTATTTTTTGTTTTATTTTGGACTTGATGCTTGAAGTAACAGATGACATTTTCGTTTTTGGCATAGACTTATCTAACATAATATCTAAGTCAGAAAAACAGTTTCAGGCCTCATGTAATTTTAACATGGTGAAGATTGTGGCCATAGCTTGGTATTTATCCAAAAAAAAGGGGGGCACGGCACTTGTTTCTTCAGAAATTGTCCATGAACATAACAGATGATGGCAAGTGACAGGTCTGTACACACTAGTGTAAACCACCACTAGGTAGCAGCATAATGCAGGAGTACAGTTTTGCACCTGCCCAAAGCTGTCAGGGCTCTGTGGCTACATGCATAGAGAGCTGATCTAGAATGTGAAAGGTCCCTGGTTCAAATCTTGCTAGTTCCATAAACCATGCCAGTGGGCGAGTGCGTGAATACTGGCTTTAATCCTTAAGATTTGTCCACACTTAGCCAACACGGTACTCATCCATTATCATTTAACAAAAATACACTAGTACCAGTAAGCTGCCCTCCCAAGTTATATCATGAATACATTAAGTACATGTCATGTCACATTCTACGCATGTTGTTGGACTATGATCTGTCATAAACATGCACGGTTATACACACAGTTCTAGTGCTTGATTGCAGCAGTGGCAATTGAGCATCATGCCAACCACAGGCACAGTGTAATAATGCAGTATGAGACTACTTAAGGGCTAAAGCTTATCTTTATTATGACAATGCTCTGTAGTGAAAATGATCAGTAATACACACAGTTCTTACCTCACAAACATCTCTGCAACCTTACGGGCACCACAGCTACCAGGGCGTGCAGGAAAAACTCCACCTCCTTCAATCTTGTTGACTGCACACATGGTTACTGGGCATTCACTGATGTCATCACCAGTTGTGGCAGCACCTGTCATCTTATTACACTGGGCTCCTGAAGCAAATACTGGCATGACACCAGCAAGAACACCTCCCACAGACGGACAGTCTGATTTACCTGATCCTACAAGGATGATGTGTGCACCTGTAACAAAAGACAAAGCTGACATTAGTAAAGGTATAGAGTCTTCACCTGTGCTAATTCAAATGGATGGCTCTATGTTAGAGCCTGAGAGATGCTTTTTTTCAAATGTATCATATTTTTAGAAAATGATTAATCAAAATCTAGAATGAGATCATATACATAACCTAGAAAAAAATTGTACTTACTGAACTTGGTCAAGTAGACTGAGTTGGACTTTATGCCTCCACACACTTGGCTGGAGTCTCCAGAGCAGAATCTGTCACAGGTGGAGGATGGTCCGGATGTTGGGAGGTTATGAGAGCACTGGCAGGTAGTTCCGCTCTGTGAGAATAAAATGGGTGGTTTATTGCATCTTATACACAGGCATGACATAAGAAATGTATGTCTCTATTCTAGTGATGAAAATAAAAGAGTAATCCACCATGATGAGTTTGCAAAACAATTTGCACATATGTGACACATGCTAGAAAGATGATAGAAAAATAATCAGTTGATGAATGGTGTGCAACTGTATAACCTTTACCAATAATCTTTAACTATTTGTACATTCTAACATGCTGAGAGCCTATGGCAGAATGTGGCAGTACCTGTAGCATGGCATAGTTGTATCTGTTGTTGTGGCAGTGCTTGATGCACACAGCACGGCTCATGTGGGTAGACACCAGAGTTGGCACATGTGGCTCTGTGGCATCCTTGGCATCCATGGCAAAGCAGCCAACATAGCGTTCATCCTGATTGACTAGAAAATTGAGATGATAATTCAACCTTTAGTATTTACTTCCCTAAACAGTTTGAATATGATAGGCAATAAATACATTGTGTTATTCAAAAGGATACAGGGATTACTTTTGTGAACCATTACTTAAGGTTTATATTTGACAATCGTCATATCTTATAAGTGTATAAGAGAGCTGGGAGACATTTTATTATTATCAAAATATCTTACTTTGAGAACGAAAATCATATTTAAGTCGTTGACAATAATCAGTACTATTGATATCATTCATTTACTCTATTTTCAAATGAGACTAGTAATTTGAAAGCTACACGAAAAAATATGTATGAAGGAGATGCACAATGCAAAATCATTATCAGTCATATTGAACAGTAACTAAAGACATAATGCCTGATTAAAACAAATATCTCATTCTACAACTCCCAAAACATGTGTGGTAGAAAATCTGAGCAAGTGTTCCCAAAGTGCTATTTTAGGATAAATTTAGGATATTTTATACAATGCAGAGAAATAAAAAATAAAGAACTTACATTTTGAACCTGAAATGTATGTGTACAAGAAATATCAGTTCTTGTTTAAAGTCTCATACTGAAACATAAGTCTGCTTGGGGTATACATATCAGAGACTGAAATGATACTCACTAACTCCATTCAATATGCGTTTAATTCATTATCAAATCTACTTCTTAGAGAAGGATTTGTGTTCACAGAAATATCTTACTAGAATTACCATAATATTATACATGCTGTTGTCAGGTACAATTCATGTGAAAATTAAATGAAATAGTGACCACTGTAAGCCCATTTAGCTATTGCATAGTAAAACACAGTAAGTTAAAGTTGGCCTAAATATACATACCAAGGTGACAGCCATTCTTGTTGACCTTTAACCTCAGCTGGATCATCTCACCAACTCCTCCAAATGAGTAGAGGTTCACACTGCTGATACGGCTTCCCTCAACAACTGTAGTAGCACCATCTGTGTGCACGGTGCTCTTTCCAGCCTTATCCAGATCAGAACTAGAGGTAACAAATGTGTAGTACATGGTTACATTGATGAGAACCATATAGAACTAAACGCAGAAAGTTTGAAGTAATTTTATATTCATTGTTAGTAGAAATTGATAAAGAAATGGATTTCTGAAGCTATAGCATTTGTCCATTGCACTTGTAAGAACTAGGTATTTCCTACCACATACTATGCATTTAAGTTATACTTAAAGTTGTACAACTATGTGCCTCTGTGAAAAACCATACTTTCATAAACATTTAGTGTTCTCTGTGGTTGTGGTGGTGTATAAAGTATTTTATATCAAACAGAAGTTGAGTAATAGGATTAGGCACATACGCAACACAGGTCAGGACACGATCACCAGCAAAGTCAGTCATGTAAGCAGCAACCTCAGAAGCTGCACTGCCGGCACCACGGACATCCATCTCACAACCAGTGACACACAGATCTGGCACATTGTAGTGGCGGCCAGTCTCTGACAGCCCCTGGTTCTCATACTCAAAGATGTACTCTCCATGAGAAGTGGTCAGGAAGGCTGCAAATCAGGCATAATCATTATATTATGTGGTTCTAATATGGTCAATAATAGATATTTACCTCAAAAAGAAATTTCTGAGTATGTTGCAAGTTATAGAAGTGATATGCTTTCTTGAGTAACTTACGAGATCCGCAACGGTCATTGAATCCACAGAGTGTGCACTGGTACTTGTAGCGGCTCTCACATTGACAGGCTCCCTCATGACAGCAGGCACAGTCAGTGCGGCTGGTGTCAAAATTGCAAGGACACCCAGTAGTGTTCCTGGTCCACATATCCTGGTCCATGTACTCAGGGATGAAGGCTGCAACATATTTAATGATTATAAGACAGTGACTCAGTTAGATATCATCCTAGATATATTTGCAAATAAGAAACAAAATATAGCTGTAATCACATTATTAACTCACATCCACATTCCACAGCTTTGCCACTGAATGCTCCAGCGACATTGACACCGTTTCCAATCTGGCTCTTTCCTACACCATAGCAACCACCTTCTAGGTCCTTGCTGGCATCCTAAAAAGGCGAAAAGTATCACAGTTTATGTTCATTTCACTCATGTATGAATATTCTTGTGTAGTCCTGTGACTTTGAGTCAGAACAGAATGTATAATAATTTCACTAGAAATGATAAAAATGGGTAGGGCAAGCTGCATTATATATTATAGATATGATAGATCTCTACATTTCACTGTATGTTATTATAACTGTCATAGGTCCAAAAGCAATGGTTAATACAAATTACATGGAGACAGATAATGATAGGAACACATACTTGATACAAGGTGTAGGCTACACAGTCAGGCTCATCCTTGCAGGCAGCCTCACAAGCATCAACATCCTGTTCCATCTGACCAAAATAGAAGGTCTCAGGCCTGTTGTCCTGCTTGGCAAGAACCTTGTCCAGTACATAACTGACATCCTTCTGTCTCTTGTAACAACCTAGATCCAGCATGAGAAAGAGAAACATTACTTACAACACATGCTAACTTTTTGTAAAGGTGTGCTTTAGTGACTATCAAAAGTGATGTTCCTCTTACATCATTAACTATCTGACCTGTTTCACAGTTTGCTATGTGTGCTTTATGACCCACCTGTGGAGCTGGCACAGTCAGCCAACTTGGCGTACACATAGTAGTAGGAGCCGGACCAGGTGAAGGCATTACGGTTGAAGTCCCTGTTCTTGGCGTAAGCATCTACTGCATGGGGGTTCAAGTAAATCTGGAAATATCAAACAATATCATGGTTTTTGATTTCTTGTTTACAGTACACTATAGTGTGCATATACCAAAGCTAGATGGTATTGACCTATTTAGTAGACATTAAATCTAATGCTTACTGGAGCAAGTGCTGTTGTTTGCAACCTAACAGAATCTGTCCACATAAGCAATGCTCACTTAGCACTGAATCAGTAAATCAGGGCCAGAATATGAGCTTTCAACATACACCTGCTACATTGTGGGTTCTCACATTATACATTAAAAAACAGTTGTATATTATAGAAGTGATGGTTGTACTTACAGAGGTGATTGCCAGATGGGCAGAAGCTGTACCATACTCAGGCAGACCCTCCTCACCACACACGTTGCTGAGAACCTTGCCATCCTGAACATTGCCTGTACAGGCCAGCTGAGACTTGTCAGCAGCAAAGGAGATGTCTGTACGGTCACTGAATGTGTTCTTGAACTTTAAGGTGTCCTGCTGCTTGGATCCCAGGTACATCACATTGATCTATTGGTATAAAAGATGTCACTCATTATTCAGATGGAATACACTCCAAGTAAGAAACAAATTGGCAAGTAATTTTTGAAAATTCAATCCAACCTGTCCAAGAAAAAGTATAGTACTAGTTTGAATCATACCTTGCTTGGGTGCCAGCTGTTGTCTACGGACACTTGCATGTCCAGATCTGTGTGCACCTCCCAATCAATGAAGCTGAAGTCCTTCATGGCAGCAATCTCCTTGTTAGAGATGATACTTGAACGGAGAGCCCCTTCATAGTTAGAGTTCTGTGATCAAATAAATGGTAAGTTAGGATTGACAACTCAAGATGACAGCATATTATAACAAGGTTGTTACTATCAAGTGGTAAATAAACTAATTGAGATTTGAATAGTTCATACTAATTACCAGTTACTAATTACCAAAATAAAATTAATAGGGTCATTTGTAATGTCTTGCAGGGACTTACATATTTCCATACATCCATTTTGTTGCCCTCTCCAAACCTCATCCATACAGAGCCATCCTGCCTGTGGGATATGAACACATCATGCTCTTTGCCACTGTTCCCTGCAATCTTCTGAGTACCACTGCTGGCACTGCACATTGGGGTGTTGATATCAACCTCTGTTAATGAACAAGACACAATATAAATAATTCAGATAGAAAACTTTCTGTATATCTTGCGTAATTGTTGCCAGTTGCAGATGAAGTGTCTGCTTTGAAGTTTACACAACCATACAAAGATAGCTTGTCTTATGTGAGAGTGCAGATAATGTAGACTGCAGAGCAGTAACAAATAGTGTTGACACGTTTACTCATCCAGTAACCCTGAGCTGGTACATGCAGCCTTGTATACCTAGGATATATACATAGACAACCTACTCAACAGGCCACTCAAATTATTGCATTAAGGTATTTACTTCTTGCAGAGAGAAGGTTATCCCCATTGAGATGCTCCTCAACCCAATCTGCTGGGAAACGACCAGGAGCAACAACAACCTTTGTCCCCTTGAAGCCAGCTTTTGTGTACAGCTCCCAGCTTGATGGGCCTGGAACCAAGGAAGGAAAATAATCAGATCTACAACTTTAATTTGTTATTGTTGCAACCCAGCAATTATCATTTTGATGTTCATGTTAGATCAAACTGACCACTCCAGCAGTTTCAGTGAAAATATATTTAGGTGGACATACACTGAAAATCTGATTGGATTTTAATTTGGTATTACTTAAAAAAGGATCCATTAGCATGACTGAAGATCACTTACCGGCTACCTCTATGGATTTGACACCCTTGAGAGAAGACTCTTTGCTAAAGTCAGTGACAGTTGACGAAATTGAAACCTTGGCTCCCTGGAACTTCTTGTCTGCCCACAGCACAATGCCATCCTGAACAAGCACCTCTGGAATACCAAGATGTTTTGTGGTTACAGCCTTCTGTTGTGTGAGCGTTCTACAACTACCTGCTATTCATGCAGGTTCTATCAGCTACATTGAGGTTCATTTCCCCTTTTACATTGGGCTAAAATAGATACAAAGGGTTTTAAATCATCTACCTCTGTAAGGTTTAAAGTAAGTATTATCTAATCTATACTGAGAAAACACTAAGACAACACTGCAGGCCAAGATGTCTAGATGTAAGAAAGGGGCATCAAACTCATGGACATGTGCTGAATGTGAAAAGAGGAAAAACTCACTTCTGACTGAAGAGACCCTGTTGTTCTTGATGTGGCTGTTGACCCAATCAACATCATATCTGCCAGGCTGGGCAATAACACTCTTCCCATTGTAGTTAGTTCCATCAAACAGCTCCCATGCTGAGTTACCTACACAAAATGCCATGAATAAAGGAAGATGAGCTTTCACGAATGAGAAATGAGATACAATACTCTTATAGACTGGAAAACTACTTGGCCAGAAATACAATACAAACAGTATGGTCTCTTGCAGTACATCATACCCTTATGGAAAACTTCCATAAATGCTTTGTTTCACTCATGGCATGTTTTATGTCATTAGATAAAAAAAGTTAAGATATTGCCATAAATTAGTAGCCAATTTCGAATAAAGATAGGTATTTCCAAAATATTGATAGAAATGATACACCTTGAAATGAAAGTATATGAAACTTTAGTGTCATTGGTGACATAGTAAAGATTGATTACATGAAATCTCTAAACTAATTCTTGGCAGTACACCTTGTATATGAACGAAAGTTACCATGGATCTCAAAACTAGTGAGACTGTTGTCAAAGCCATGATTTCTCAGATTGCTATCATCCTCAGTGAGTGCAATCTTGATTCCGCTAAACTTGGCTGAGTTGTACATGACAATAGAATTCTGTGCATCCAGATCTGCAAAATAAAAATACACATTAGCTCATTCATTTATTATTTCAACTTCATTCATAACTTATATTTGTCCTTTGCAGCAATGAAGATTTGTAAATTGATAAAAAATAGCGATGGTAATTATAATATTAATTATACACTCACTATTCAAGTAGGATAGGACATCTTAGGAAAAAAAGCTTCAAAACTTGTAAGTGGGTGTGTTGACCAAAAATAAAAACCATTGTACCTGAGGCATTTAGTGACAGATAGTGACCATTGAAAAACTGAGATGCAGCTATACCTTAAAAATATAATGAGGAAAACAATCAAGTTAGTATATAATAACTTTTCACACATATATAGAGATTGTATCATTACCATGGATATTGAAGAGGGCTTTCTTCATGAAGTCTGCATCACTCTTCTCTCCTGAGGCTACTGCCATTTTGTCTCCATGATGCACAATGAATTTTGTTGGATATTTGGAGGGGCGGAATGAGAAGTAGCCAGGATGCTGCTTTGACTCCTCAGCATAGAACATGCTGTCAGAACTTGTAGATGCTGCAGTGAATTCGATCTCAGAAGAGCTTGTTTTCAAAAAGAACCTAAATTTGCCCTGGACCTGCAAAAAAATGTGAATGTTGGGATTGGGTAACAAATGGTAATTAAGCTGTGGGTATCAGATATGTGAGGAAAAGTGTTTATAAATGATTTGTGATATTTAACAGTCAATACCCCTCCCTAATTGAAGTCAGCTTTGATTCCTGGGAATGTTCTTTCTACAAGCATTTAACAGACTTGGCCTCTTATACTAGGCCAGTTTACATTTAAAAAAGAGATCAAGTATTTGACTGGTCTGTCTTTCCATATTGTTGTATGTTGTAACAATGATGAACAACTAATAAGGTGTAAATACAGACATCGGGGCATCTAAATATGATTTTAGTGGAATCATTCAGCACCAACATCAGCAAATAAGTTTAATGCCTACTCCCATGTACGAACAGTATGCCAGGGTGCAATAAAATCATCAGACATACCTCTAGTCTAATGGTACCAGGTGTACCACCCTTTGAGAATGTGAAGGCACTTGAAGCTGTAGAAAGTGTCAATGTCTCCTTGTTACCGCTGCCATCTACATACATGCGTTTGGTTGGCTCATCGAAAGAATGCAGGGTGAAGTGGCTGGATGGCAGGCGATCTGCATCATGAGAAAACAAAATAATAATAAATTATGCAAGTTTTGAATGCCCTGCCTGATTGAGTACTGCGTTTTCGAACTCAGCTTACAGATAAATCTGTTTGATCATTATTCATAGGCTCTGGAATAAAGTCATGAACACAAGTTAATTATCTTATCAAATTTATTTTTGAATGTTATCATCACATCAGGCCAAGAACTAGCAGTTTCATGATAAAGCTTCATTAAGCGTATCATATAAAAGTAATAATATATAAAATCAAATCTGAACTCACACAAACAAATTCTAATGGTTACTTGTCAAATGGTTGTTAGATATTTCTACATGGATGGTAGATTGTAAATAATACAGATGCAATAATAACTTACACAATTCACAGTTCTTGCCATGTCTCTTAGAGTCACAGTCACATTTGTAGTCGTTAACCTTGTCAACACATTTGCCGCCAAATTTGCATGGGTTTGGAGAGCAGTCATCAACATCTGTTTTAAATACAAAGCATAATTTCAACACACACAACACCGTGGAACAGAATACACTTATATTGAATAAAAACTAATTTAAAGACAACTGAGCAGATATTCATTAGCATATAGATGTCTTAGTGATTACGCAAAATGATTGATGACACAGCTTAATGCAATTGTTGTGATTTTTTCATGGTGCATTTTCCGTACATATCAAAGTTAAGTAAGTGATAGCAAAGTAAGTTATCACCATTAACTTCAAAATGTCATATCATTAGTACTGATGGACTGGCTTTTATCGCATGTCTAATGTACATGTGTGGATGTGAATGAACATGTTAACCATTTGTAAACAATGTGTTTGTATTTGCCGTACATATAAAGGCAAGGTCACTCATCTTGTTTGGATTTGATATGTTATTTTGTTGCTGCATTAATTGAATAATGGGTACGAAGCTTAAAGTCTATGTGGATGAAACTCACCTTCTTCACAGTTGGCACCAGTGAATCCTTCAGCACACTCACACATGTAGTCATTCTCCATGTCAATACAGCGAGCTCTATTCTGGCAAGGCTTCTTTGTCTTACACAAGTCATTATCTAGTGAAACAAAAAAGAGTGTTACTGACAGCTAATGTATTACTTTATAGTATAAAAGATGGTGGACTGTTTATTCATCCAGAACATCTACTTTATCTAGGAATTGAATTATGTTAATTATTGTACACATGTTATTTACTAGCTGTTATACAAAAAATCTACCAATGTGTACTTCAGGTTTCACTAACCTGATAGAGAAAGATAAGAGAAGGGGTTAACTTATGTGCTGCAGCATGTGAGCCTAACTGAACAGAAATTCAATTTCTGCTATTGTGAAAACTTACTTGCACATTTGATGAATACATCCTTGTCGTGTGTGCAGCCACCTGGGTTTGGATGTCCGCAGTTGAGAACGTTGTTAGCATCCTGAGGACTACAGTCTGGGTTCATCTCATTGATACTGAAAATAGTGACTCAATTAAGGGAACTGTCTCTTTCTTGAGCAGGTTATCAAAAAGATTTTGTCTGTGTAAACCGTACACCGGGAAATATATTTTTTAAGAATCTGTTATCAAATGGCCATGATAAGAACAGACACTATCAATAAAAAAAACTTTGCATTATATTGACAATGGTTTGCATCAGAAGTGTATAAGCACCCCTTAATAAAGATCGATTTTTAGTGCTTATGAATTGTTTCAGTACCCCCATACCCCCATGCTTATACAAGACCGGTGCTCGTTCAATACCCGGCGCTTAAATGCGACGGTAGGGTAATTGCATTTGGTGCACTGAGATATATTTACATGTATCCTTGCAAACACAAATAAATTATGTAACTCAATGTTAAATATAATATGACACATGATTTGATATTTTTCATTAGCATTAATACAAAAATGTATCAGTTTTCTGATGAGGTTGATATGGTGAACTTACAGTCCAGTACCAATGTTTGTGTATGCATTCAGTGCATGCATGACGGTCTCAGCTCTATCGTATCCAAGGTTCTTACAGAAGACAGTTGGGAACATCTCCCTCCTTACAGTATCCAGGCACACAGAACCCCATTTCCCGTGTTTGTAGACCTCAGCAATACCCTCAGCAGGATTCTTACCACCAGTCAAACGCACTCCTCTCAAGGACATTTCCTCAGACAAATTCTTACCACCAAGAAGTGTCACAGCATCTGAGGAAATATAATTTTTACTCAGATCTATTTTAACATATTGATACAAAGTTCTATGGACCATATGTACATTTTCAAGGTGAAACAAAATGATTCATATTGCAAAAGTGCATTTGCAAAGTATATTTGCTGACCAAGATAAATAAAGATCTACAGATCTACACGCATGAAAAATGTGTGAACCCACACTGTAGCAGGCCATTTTAGAAGATGTTCAGAACTGCAAGTTCCATAACCCCCCCCCCCCCACCTTACTGCATAAGTAAAGTCTACAATATATCTAACCATTACTTTGACTTCAAGCATTTGTTAAGTTGGCTGTGTAGGTTGGAATATCCCAAATACATTAAGAGTGTAAGAAACATGTGACATACAAGCACACCGCACGAAGACATCAGCATCATGATCGCATGTTCCTTTATCCTTTCCGCAGTCATCCATGAGGAGGTTGCCAGTCAGGGGGCATGAAGGCTTCTGGTAACCAATGGGACCTTTGCCCACACCAGTGTACATTGTTTTGGCTTCCTGTACCACAAGAAAGACGTGCACATCAGTATACTTTTCAAAAAGGTTTGATTGTTATAAGTATGAACCTATTTAGGCTTTGCCAATTAGGTAAATCAGTGTCATGATTTACATATTATGATCTCATTGTCTTTCAGGTATCCTGAGACTTACTAACATAAATTTTTGCACTTATTTTGTTAAATTATGAGAATTATGGCACTTTACTTATTAAGTGTGGGTTTCCCATGAACAGTGAAACGGTTCACCTACAGAGTATTCTTCTAGCTGAACTACCAGAACCCTAATATTCAGCGCAAAGCCCTTCTTGTAATAGGTCAGTTTTACTTATATGCAGACTTAGTTTCACCATGGGAAGCCATGGGTAGTGATATCAGAGTGAATAGAATGCATGTCTAAGTGATATTGAGTGAGATGCAGGGATTACCTTGGCAACTTCACAATGGTCATAACCCATCTCCTTACAGAAGACATCTGGCCATCCAGGCTCAGTGAAATCAGCATCACAGACGGTTCCCCACACTCCGTTAGAGAAGAACATGGCTCGACCTTCCATGTCGTTCTTGCCACCATCGATCCTCAGACGGTCTGCACAAATCAGCATGATTAGTTAATATAACCTCACTCTGTTGACAAACAAGTCTATCTAGTTGGATCTGGGGCACAAGGGTGTAGGCTCAGAGTGGTACACCTCAGGTACCTTAGCATATAACATGAAGTATTACTACTCCATGGGGGCATGGGATCAAAGTTCCCTTAAGATTGAGGTGAGAAGTTCCCAAAAGGGAGAGATTTTATTGGACTTCAAACACAAAGGTGTTTTATGATATAATGTATACTTCCATCCCAACAAGGTCCCAAAAGCTCATTCAGATGGCTACTTATTTATGACCCACTCTTAAACTAGTAGTGATGTAAATATAATGTCTAATGATCAACCAATCAGATTGTAGCAGGATGTTGTGAACAAAAGGATGACTTACTCTTGTTCATGACAGGGAACAAGGCTGGAGCACGCTTTCCATTTATCATTGTCTGCTTGGCCTTCAGTGTATGCCCAAGGTCTAGGTCATCATTGTATGCATTGGCAATGCTAATTGTGGCGGACACTTCAATGTTCTTGTGAAAATTCTGCAGGCTATCATCTTCATAAGGTACGACGCTGCTTCCCTCCTTGGAGTCATAGTGGATACCTAGAAGGTCTCCAGTGTTGACCCTGGTAAGAAAGCCATACATGTAACCAAGACTTATGTAACGAATTAAGGACTATTTGGCATCACACTTCTAATGCATCCAGTCAGGTAAAAACCAACTATATGATACATACCAATGTATTGAAAGCTTTTGTGGAAAAACCTGTCAGCTATTTTCTTTTCTAAATGAGTGTGAAAACTGATAATTATGGCTTTAACATGGTTGGCTATATACAATTTAAGCTCCTCTTAAACAGTTTATGCAGTACTTGTTCTTATTTAAGGTATTTTAAAGAGGTTTAGATAAGACCTTGCCCTGTGCTAAAGCAATACCTGCACTTATTTGAAGATCCTCTACTTATAGTTTACAAATAAAGTTTTGGCACCTGAAGCGGAGATGGCGAGGGATGAAGTAAGTCTGCTGCCCTGTCATGTTGGCCTCGATGTAGTTCTTGCCTATCATCTCGTAGCGACCATCAGGGTGCTTCCTCCATACAGCAGCATAGAAGTGACCCTTGTTACCGGCATACAGGTTCCAGGCAGCAATCTCTCCAGCACATGAGAACTCAAAGTCTGTGAAGATTTGCATGGCGCGGGATGGCTGGTGATTCAGCTTGGCAATCGATGTAACTGGGTAGCATGCATCCATCACTGCCGAAATACCAAAGAGGTCATTGGTAGATTGGATAGAGAGGATTAAAATGTTTTATTCTATTCTACATTTTTTGGATGCATTTATTGTACTCAAAAAAGTATGGCTAGGCTTCCATAGGACAATTTCTACTATGCGGAGCTGCTGCCTAGTCCCAAATGGACTATACTCCAATGCAGCAAAACATTTTATGAGAATCAATTTATGATTACACATACATCACAGTTAAACTCTGCAATTTATTACACACCGTTTGTAAGATAATTGTCCTGTGAATCTCCCACTACGAGAGAAAAATATAGAAAGATATAGACATTAGACCTAATTCAACATAGGCACAACTTTAGTGACATGTGTTAATTGGTATAAAGTGTAATTGTGAAGCTGTACTCACTTGACATGGACACTCTGTTGGTCTGAAATTAAGAAATGAAAAATTCAATATAATCAAACTAGAGGAGTGTCTTTATTCCATGGTGAACACAGTAGTGATTTTACCATGGAACACCATATTTCACACCACTATGCAAATCCCTAATAGTATGTCAATCTCTAAAACTCCCTATATTACCCATATAACAATTGATGTTGCCTTTGAATTCAATTCTAATCATTTACATCATATAATGGTAGTCTGGAATGTCATGAATTAACAATACTATAAACTACCTAATAATCAATTCACATCATATAGTCGGGGATAAATGTAAGGAGACAGTCAGCGTATATTTGTTGGCAAATTCCCACCGCACCTGGAGTCTACAGGTGGATCTGGGTAAAGCTGCATCTTGTTTCCATGCCTCAAGGACTTACTAAATTCTGTCTGGACTCTGAACATATTTGAATTTAATTTGATAACATATTTAGACGGACATGATATCAGATTGACAGTCTCAAACATTGACACAGGTCAAGTTTGTGATCATTTCAATTTTAAGTTGCAAGCTTCTGCAAATCGGAATCAACAGAAAAACTGTAAATACAATTACATAAATCTAGTTTAATTGTATAGCAAATGAAGTTGATACTTCTAAAACACAAACTAGTGATTATTTTTGGTAACAACAACTCCTTTCTAATCAACAAATGAAGATTATTACTAGATAGCCAAACATTGTGACTTTACAGGCCGGGGGACAGATTCACGTAAAAACCTCTTTAAGTAGATAGTGGTTAGTTATATGTGGAATATGATACCTCTAACTTGCTTTTGCTGATACCTTGAACTTAAACTTGTGCAAAGTCTTCAGTCGTACCCTTATGCAACAGTTTGTTAGATTTATTAATGCCTAGCATTTTACTGTCTTTGTCTGCACAATGCATGAATGCATGACCAACTGAATGCCTGAGCCTGACTAACCAGATGTGACTGAAGGGTCAGTATAATGCACAATAAGTTACAAGAGAGGCCTGCATTGCTGCCTTATGACGTCAAATTAAGAATATGTATCCTAGGATGTAAAGAGAAACAATGGAACATTTTACCTAAAAACCCTATCCCTAATTTATGGTGCTCAAACATTTCCACTGCAAGACAATGTGTACCAATGTGTCTGTTGTATTTTATATAGATGTTATAGATAAGTGTGCATTTAAGACAGACACATCTGGGTACGTCAACTTGGCAAATCCACTTCATTAATACAATGATTAATTCAACCCTAAGAGGAGAAAGAAGAATGCTTGTTGTTTTCAGACCAAATATACACACATACTGGGACAACTGAACATGTCAAATATGTAGGATGGATGTCAATCTGACACTATAGAGACAAATCATATGACACATTTGAACCATTAATAGGCAGATTGAATTCGTTAAAATGATAGTAAAGGAGACTCTTGTCCACATGCTCATGTGAGTCATCATAAATGTAAATGGATATAAAAAAACAAAGCTGTGGTTGAGGAGTGAAAAAGGTTTTTTACTACATAGTATACCAATAGACTAGAGATCTAATTTTCAGTTAATGTAAAGGAGGTTTTCTATGTTGAGGTCACAACCCTGTAAACTGTTTACTCACCATTGTCTGGGCAAGGCCCACTGCAAGAAGCACCAGGAAGGCTACGCGGACTCCCATGTCGGCTGCTGGTCCAGGACAGGTTGCTGGATGCCCTGTGCACCTCCTGAAGGGCTTTTATACCAACCCACACCTGGCTCTTGAGCCCCCACACCTGCCACATAGCTCATTGATCTGTCCACTTTAAACAAGATTCAAAGCTGCCCCCAGGTGCTCAATGGTCCTCTGGGCTACTCCTCCACTTATACAGTTTATCAACAGGTTTAACCATTTAAGGACAGCGTGATTCAGCTGTGTGGATAAATTGTTGATACTGTAACTTTGCATCCTGTCAACTGTATCATCCTCATAGGGTCTGCATGATGTTTAAATGCAGATCACTAACATCATGCATCATGATTATCAAAGGGATTATCAAAGGGTATATGCATTAAAGAATTTGCTTTCTTAACAGGGTTAGGCACATACTTGAAAGGTTGAGCACATCCACTTACCTCACACACCAGAGAACAAATTGTAAGTAAACTTGATATATGTGACCCGTTTTAACTAAATGGGTCGGAAGTCGCATATTAAAATTGTTGTGATATTGCAATATTTGTGTACAGCTTATCATGAGCTTTCATTGGATATGTGACATGTAGTATATTAGTCAATTCTGACTGTTGGGGGATATTTTTGATACATTTTTGAGGAATTAAATGGAAATTAGTTAAAATAAGATAATCAAGATATAAATTAGATATTAACTATATTATACAATACAATTAAAAATTCTATGGCCATCATTTTGGGAATAATGGGAGTTGAAATTTGGTTTGTACCTTGTTATTCCATAAGATAACTATTCATACGTTAGAAAAATGTCAAAAACTCAAAAATCAATTATTTTACACCCTATACTACTTAAAGAGGCCATATCTAGGCTCTTTAAAGTGTGACTTCTGACCCATTGCGTTAAAACGGGTCACATATATAGAGAAAGGTTCGCAAGTTTTGGATTGTTGACAGGGTTATTTCATGAGTTGGAGGTGGAGCAGTATTTTACAAGGCCATAGGCCGAGTGCAATGCAGCCCCATCTCCCAAAAGAGTGTGCCTTTGTCTTTATTTTTTATCTTTCACAGTTTAAATTGTCAAAATTATGATAGAGGGGAGCCTAAAATAGTATTTTGTATGCTATTCAAGTATAAACAAACCGGCGTTGATAACGTCATCAATGACGTCACAGGGTTGTGAAATACGCATGCCGAGGATAGCTTTCCTAGGTGCATGGACAAACTTTAACAGTGCAATTCTAACACAGAATTAAGATTGTCTCAATTATCTTGAAATTAGTCTTAATCTTATCTTAACCCATCTTAATCCTATCTTAAACTACACAGTCCCTTGTAGGATAGGCTAGTCGACTAGTATGCAAAGGGGGCAATTGTTTGTCTTTTTCTTAATTTGATGTCAACTTGATGGAAAACAGGGAAGAAGTGAAATTAATTTCCAAGGGTGACAATGAAACTTAGAGCCTGCTTGGCAAGTAGCATAGTTATTCAGACAATAGAAATTAACACCATCTTAGCACTTTAGTTGACAGCCCTTCATCCCCTGAATAAACATAAATTGGTTTCAGTTTATGACAGGACTCCCCCCTCGAGGGGCAGCCAAACTTGGTTTCAGTTTGTGTGCTGCATCACGGTAGGTCACAACCGCAGAGGTCACACCCTGGACATGGCCGCGCCCATGCCCTAACCCCTACGAGCCCTATAGCCTTGGTGTACTCACTCCGCAATGTGATTGCCTCATGTTTGTCTCCTGGCTCCTCCAACCCTGCTGTAGAGATGTATTGTTAGGAGGGAATAAAGGGACAGAGTAGGCTGTCATGATAACAATCAGGTCTGGGCAAGCTTATGCTTACATTGTCTTTTTTTTTGTCCTTTAGATTTGCATTTCTAGGCAGACATGATTGAAAATTAAGGACTTGAAAGAGAAAATTTTGAAAAAAGAATTTATGATATTGATTGAGAAAGCTAAATAAACATGTGCAGTATTAGAGGGAGATGGGAGTTGTCTTCCCTCTTCATAAATGTGGGCTTACTCAGCGGAAGGGGTCGAGTACTCCATATAGAAGAGGGATAATAGTATAACATTTGGTTTTAAAAAAAAAAGAATACATATTGCAAACACAATACTGTGCTCACAGTCACCACCTAGCGCTCACTGGGAGAATCATATGTCATAATTGCCCTGTTTTAAAGGATAAGTACACACACGCTGCCCCTGCATATATATGCAAAACATGACTAATGTACACTATTGCCCCCTACCGACAGAGCTAGGTACTACCACCAGAAGGCGACAGAGGCACCATTCTGAAATGGTCTAAAAGATAGTGCAAGAAAAGACGCAGTTACTTTTGTACATTAGTTCTATGATAAGTTACTATAATATACTTTGAGGAATATTACATACATTGTTGTTTTGTAATGAAACATACTGTCAGGGTGTTTCAATTATATCAATAATTTCCCAATAAAAGTGTAAATACTTGTAACTATTCTATTCATATATATCATTACACAAGTGTTCGGTTCTGGCTTGAGCTTGAGCTCTAAATATAATTTTTAGATTCTAGTGAGCAACTGAAATCAAAGGCATCCGCACTAGTGGTGTATGACAAATATGTTTGGGCAATTGGTCAGATATTGTGCCAGTTGCTATGCCCTGACTATGTCCTGATCCTATAAGCTGCCTTTGCATTCTAGCCGCGACCTATGTGGACGGTTTTACGCTAGTACGTCTGTGATGGTTAGCCACATAGAGTGAACATGACATCGTCCAAACGGTAACTATATGAATACTTTCCAATTCTGTGCAATAAAACTGTGGCATGTATGAGTGTAACAGTTTTATGATACATGTCTCCTACATTAAACCTGCAATAAATTAAACTGATTCATGTGATCAAAGTTAGGACCAATATATTATATATCTACATTATGTACATCGCAATCAATGATGTTAATAGACCATGTTAAATGCCCAGTTTATGGTGAATGTACCACAAATGATATTGGATTCACTCTAAATGTTAGTCTTGTTTACTTATTCAGTACATGTGATAGCATCAGACCATAATATATATATAATATAGACCATCATGTACCGTAAATGCTTGCATACACTGAAAATCCATAGGTTGAAAGGGTTAGTCAGTACAGACTATCCTAGGTTGGTCTTATGAGTGTTAGTCACAATGGCAACGTTATATTCAAAAATTACTGAGGGGTCAATCAGAAGGGGGCTAACCTAGGTTCATCATTGGTGTGTTGTATTTATATACCATTAGTTGGTGCCACCTGTAAGATACTATTATGACCACTCAGTGGCTTCCCCCGGAAATTAAAAGACTAAAGTGGGTTGGTCAGTACTGACCAACCTGATAATGATAACTTACCTAGGTTGCTCATATCGGGGGGCAAAAAATGACTTACTAGGTTAAGTAATAGAGACTGAGAGATTGGTCGTATAGGGAGCCTAGGAATATCAGTGTAGAAGCTCTACTTGTACAAGAATCCAGTCTTTGCGAAAACATGCGGGACAGTGGCAATGTCCACCTAAAACATCACCGGTCCTGCAGATTTACAAGTGTAAAAGGACCCAATGTCCAGTTAGGCTTTTCTGAACTAGAAGAATTCAGTTGGGCTTCCAAAGCTGAAATACGTTTGTCTATATACTATGTAAAACTATATATCTATCCTTATTTGGCCTTATATGATTAAAAATAAATTGGATATTTAATGGAAAAAACTATTTTATACTTAGGTGCACCATATTGTCAGATATGTCTATATCCGGTCCTTCAAAAATATAGCCGGTCCTTAAACCTTGGAACTTTGCAGGACCAAATGTCCTGTGGGAAGAAAAAGAGAGTCAGAACCCCAGTGCCCCAGTGCTTATAGGATCCTCCCAAAGTGGGGTGTGAGGTTCATACAAGGGGTTTGTACCTGTGTGGCTTATGTGCTTCCCTCAAGTTTGGGGAGCAGCTAATACAAGAGTTATACGCAAGACTTTATGGTATATGATGAAACCCAATAAATCACATTTTCACCACAAGCAAAACCAATAAAAAAATACCATGTCTGAGTTTGGGGAGTTTTATTGACAACAACCACAAAATGATATATAATATCCAGCATAAAGGCAATAGGTAACACATAAAAAATTGATATCATTTAGTGCAGGGCAAGACACACACAACTAGAACACAGATTGCTGAACATCTATGAATCACACACGCCTTCATTCAAAAATTGATTTGTTTATTATTCACAAAAACCGAACGGAACAAAATTTTTATGTTTGCAGCCATACAACAATCAGTTTCTGTTTTATTTGTTTCTAGTGTTTAATGTTCTTTTTTCCCTTTTGACCTTATTTTATTGACCTTGTTCATTTTAATTTCAATAAAATGAAATGATATCAACAAGCGGCATCCATCCTAGTTGGTCACCACAAGGTCATTTTACGCCTTACTAGAATATGAATATAAATGTTTATATAAAAACACATAAGGAGAGCTGTTTTTTGAAAATGAGATTAAACACTATTACAGTGAAACAGTTGGAAGAAAGTTTTCCGTATGTCATGGGTAAACGTTAAAAGTACAAGGGAGTATGGTGTGGGGAACACCATGGTAAATGTTACAATTCAACCGCTACCACCCTTAGTAAAAAAAATGGAAAATGTTTGGTGATTTTGTTAATTCAAAATTGTTCATTTTGTTGTTTGATTTCATGTGTTTTTGGAACACCTGTAGGAGAATGACTACTTTCTAGGCCTTTTGGCATAACTTCGGTATGTTTTACATTTCCAATCTTCCCATTACCTTCACCGGTCCTCAAACCAAACACCCGAAGCATCAACTCAAAAACCTCCAGTAAAACCACCACTGTGATACCCGACCACAGGTTCAGGGCTCCTCCAAGCTGTGACAAAAAGGTGCTGAAACTGGTCTTTGGTACATCCTCCATCTCAACGTGGTGCATCTCCTGCAGAAACAGTGACACCTTCACAAAGTTGGAGTCGACAAAGCGTTCAATAAAGTTCAAGGTAGTATTTGTCAAATTGACCTGATCTATGTAGTGAGAGGTGTCATTTTCAGTCAGTATTCCTCGGGATGAGATGTAGTTGTATAAATCCTTAGCCCGATTTCTTTGTGGCTATCTGGCCGAGGAAATCTGACCATTGTAGAGTTTTTCGGTGCGTGGTAAAGGGCAGATGTTGTTACATCCTTCTGCTGCATTTTTTCGGGCCTGATGCGAACATTGTGTCCTATTAAGGACACTCCCCCAGTCATTGATAGGGCTGCTGATCTTACCACAGAATACATTTTGAGTGTCATTATTGTCCGTTTCCTCATTGGGTGCACTCCCGTATAAGTAGGGCAGATAGCCATCAACACAATTACATTGTGTCAGCACTTCTTGGGACATGCAAATACTAATGCACATTTCTGTGGTGTATAATGCAGACGGATCCTCGTCCGGATCCCCATGTCTCTGTTGTACCCCTACCCAAGCAGGTGCAAAGAAGAAAGTAAATCATATTAATTTTTTTACCCAATGCTGAACTCTATATTCATGGGTCCAGTAGAATTTATAAAATTATGTTTTTTTATTTTGTAAATTTTTGACTGCTCTGTAGTTTATAAAACACAGTACGTGAGACTATCAATTATAATTATATTAATGTACATCAAACAGATAGTAACAACATGCATCAACAGTCTTCCTACTCGATAATTTAATTCATCATTCAATCCACAATTTATAATTGACAATTTAAGAAACTTCTTTCCCATAATCTTAATAAGATATCAAATCACTCTTGATTACTTGACTTGGTCACATTCATAAAGGACCTTTGATTTAACCTGTGATTGATACAGTACAGTAAAAGGATTTTTTTGAAGTGCCTAATATGGAAGAGTTATAATGATAATTTGGAATAGCTTTGGTATTGGTACATGTGGCTTACTAGTCCTAAACTAACCATGAGGATTTGTTCAGTTGGGTCATGAAGAATCCCCTTCAAAATAACATTCTCATTCCCTTCATCATATTTTGCCCCCTCTGCTCTGCTGATGGTTTGTTAGTCCCACATACAAACACAGTTGCAGTAAGCTTTGAATAGTAGTCTTCTGGGATACTATTCCCATATCTTTAGTAATGATTGTGCTCTCCCATAGGTTCCATTAGACAGCTTTTAACACATTTTCCTAAATTTTCCTATAAAGTGAGCCATTTCCTGTGATATATTTTATCACTATTACTAGTATGACTACCATAATATTATGTACCGTGTTTGACGTAATAAGCGCCTTCCCCCTAATCCGTTTGCCCCCCTTTTGGGGCATTTTTTAACTAGAACAAAGACTCAAATTTCCCGATTTTGGAGACAATTAAACTCTACAGTACTTAAAACGCCATAAAAATAATTCAATAAGCACTCAGGGCACTTATTACATCGAATAAAGTATATTATGGTAAGTATGCAGACTCTAGTAGGCTCCAGCTGTTAAACAGTTCTTTTCTGTTTTCCTTAATCATCACACTGACCTTCAGACAAGAGTCTCCCTGGGATGGTCGTTCCACAGTTTCCATAAGGCTCTCCCAGCCTGGTTCTCTCTACAGCCTTGACCTTGACCTCTGTGTGCATACCGGGTGACAAGGTGATCCTCCTGGTGGCCATGACTGGAAGTACGTCACTTGGGTTAGCAGTGATCACCGCCCCCTCAGCGGGCCAGCTGGTGAAATGCTCCCCACCTGATACAAGCCTGTTTGTAAGGTCAAAGTAAGGTCAAAATCAATTATAAAAATATATGGTTACCTATTGCTCAGCTTTTGACCCTTTGGCGGTAAATAGAATTTAAACCCTCTAGAGAGGAATGTAAACGATTTTTTGGACACTGTTATGAAAACCCCTATTAAAAGGTAATAACCATTCCCTTAAAGGTATACACCAGGGTCATCAATTTGATGGCAGGGTATCACCGCTTCATGGAAATCATTCGGCATAGTGTACAGAACATATTTCATGTCTCTTCAGGGAGGATGTTTGTACAACATACTCTTATTGATTTATTGCAGGAGGGTGAGCTCAGGGTAATGATCTTATATTTACCTAAAGCCAAGAGTCTGTTCAGATAACAGTGCCTGCTTACTGCTTACCATGCATAGTTTGAAAGTAATTTGTATTGTTTAGAGCTACACAATCAACCTTATAGTTTGCCTTCTAAAAAGACTTATACAGGGGTTATACGGGGGTGATATACAGGGCCTATAGGAGGTGATATATCTATGGAAGATAATCTCTCAAGACATAGTCATTGCAAAAGAATTGCTGAAAACATGTTTGCATCCCATTGAAATATGTCAAGGACTAGTCTGAATACAATACATCTATGTGCAAACTGCTAATATTCTGCACAAGATTTTGAGCCTTCTGATGAAATCAAGCACAACTATTAACATGTCAATGCTTCTCGTTGAAAGACTAAATTGCAAATAAACAATAGTCCATTCCATAGTTGATAACCTCTAAACCCATTTTTCTTATTGAATGTTTTTGTTATACTCACATGGGACCATATTGGTTATCAAGATACAGCACAAGCGTTACACCAGTCACCATCAGATGAGCATCCAGATCCCTGCGATACTGAAGTGTGTAACAGTTAAAATAATTGTTCTCCCACTGCTGGTGAAACTCAAATACATCCGAGCAGTTCTTGTAAAATTGCACCGGTCCCTGTACATAAATAGCACTGCAGTCTATGATGAAGTCATCTTTGGAGTGGCCGACAGATTTTGCTGAATTGTGCCCGATATTTTGAAAATATCCAGTGAGTGTTGAAAGCTCATCTCTAAGCTCTTCCATCTGGGACATCACATCAGGGGTGCAGTTTGATGTACATATATTCCAGGTGTTCCTGATAAGTTGGGATGTTGGATTCAGTGTAACGTGTAATATTACTATTAAGTGGGTTGAGGTTGCAGACTGAGATCTGGGGTCGAATAAATATGTATTCATCAACATTGTCACTGTCGTCTTCATGAAGGATGACAACTTTGGTGAATTTTGAATACTCACTCAAAAGAATAAAAGTCTGGTAAGTACAAGTGGCGAAAAAAGCAAGAAACCCAACCGACCAGAGCAAGCGAAAGAAATGAGACTCTGCATTGATGATTCGCGGAACACATTTCAGTGAAGTTTTCTGCATAAAGTGGGAAGTTTCCTCCTTGAGACTTGGCATTTTGGCACTTTGGGTGGATGAAATGGGGAAATATGAAATTTTGGGAGAATATAACACTTATATTCTGGGTCTATAATATTCACAACTTAGCCATTATTACTGCTATAGTAAAAGGAGTCATGTCATTTTTTCTCCATATGGCTATAGGGTTGATGTCTGTGTGTATCCAGTCTTAGTCTAAGTATTCTGTTGTCAAGCCCCTTTATGACCTTTGACTTTATAAGTCTCCCATTCTCTGTCCATGTTGCCAAGTGTGAGGCAGAGTATATTCATGAGAGGTGGACGTCCTATCGCTACACTGAAAAAATAAACTTGTCTCCAGACTCGTCGAAGTAACTATTTTAAAATCAGGCTAAAAGTGCAGTTTAAAATATGTAAACGATGATCAGTAACAGATTATTATGTGAGCTATATAATTCATGGACCTTGTAGTACCATATTGTAACAAAATAGCACTGGGACACTCTTCACCTACAAAGATTAGTTAATGAGATTAAATTATATTTATTAGTTTTCGGGAAAAATCATTTTCTAATAACAGGGGGGGTGGTGGGTTTGGGGTGCGGGCAAAAAGATTTGGATCCCTTGACCCGGGGTAGGGCAAAAAATTTGGACCCCTCTTGGAGGGGGGGGGTGAAAAAATTTAACCTGTTTTGAGCCAAAAAGCCTGCATATTACTCTGCTTCAAAGGGCCCGCGCATTTTGACCCCTTGATTGGGGGGTGTAAAAAATTTTGGGTGCTCTGTGCGGAAACCCACCAAACCCCCTGTTGTTCAAAAATGATCACTCCCTTATCTTACAATGAAGTATATATGTATTAAATAATAATAATCATTAGGGAGAACCTATCATGCTTCATAATTATATTCAAAAGATTTTGAAGTTTGAAGTATTTTTAGGTTTGGAAATATTTCATTTGGCTATAAATCATGACAAAAACTATGCTCCTCATTATGCAGCCAAAGGAAGAGTACATACAGAACACATACATACAAATATCCCAGCAACCAAAAAAACCTTATTTTACGTCAAAATTATGGTGGCCCAGGAGGGTAACGTAAAAAAAATATTTCAAAGTGAAGTTGCTTTTTTTCAAAGTGAAGTTGTTTTTATTCAAAGTGACTTTTTTTTCAAATTGAATTTTTTTTTTCAAAGTGAAGTTGTTTTTTTCAAAGTGGAGTTGTTTTTTTCAAAATGATGTCTTTTTTTTCAAAGTTTTCTTTTTTTCTAAGATTTTTTTTTCCTTGTCTTCAGAAACAAAAAATCACGCGGGCCACTTACCCGTTGTCAATTCCCACACAGGACCCTATAAATTGCCAGATGTATTACATCCCAATGCTAAAGGAAAGCTGTCAAAAGTTAGCATCCATCAGCTTGACAGCGACAGTGAGTTTTTCATTTTGAAAAAAGTGTTAGAAAAAAAATCTTGGAAAAAAAACATCACTTAAAAAAACACTTCACTTCGAAAAAAAACAACTCCACTTTTTAAAAAAAACACTTCATTTTGAAAAAAAACCACTTCACTTTGAAAAAAAAAGGTCACTTTGAAAAACAACAACTTCACTTTGAAAAAAAAATTTCACTTTGAAAATATTTTTTTTACATGACCCTCCTGGGCCACCATACAAAATAACGTTTTAAAACTTTCATATATAACATTATGCCATAGTAAGGAGTTGTAGAGAAACGTTATATAACATTAAAAAATGTTATATAACGTTTTTTTGTTTACTGGGATGAGCCATATGAATATCACACCAGCATATAACAAAAGTGGCTTCCACAAGCCTTGTCGTACATATACACAGGGATAAAGACTTTATACCTACCACTAACCTCAAATTACATTTGTACAAGCTACTTTCCAACATAATGTCACATCAAAATATTGCACAGCGTTTGTGATATATGAATGACAAAATTGAAATTTTCTAGGAATATCAAATAGATAAGAAAATGAACTTGCCTGTACCTCCGACCCTATAACCACCAGGCATCCAACTAACGAGCAGGTAGGTCTACACAGTGTTAGAGGTCCAGCCTATCTGTCCCCACCCCTGCCACCTGCAGACTAGCAGCACACTGCAGCTACACTTGGATATAGCGACCGGTCAAGTAGACTGAAAATCCATAGGTTGAAAGGTTTAGTCAGTACAGACTATCCTAGGTTGGTCATTATGAGTGTTAGTCACAAAATTATATTCAAAAATGACCGAGGGGTCAGTCAGTAGTGGCTAACCGAAGTTCATCATTGGTGTGTTGTATTTGTATACCACTAGTTGGTGCCACCTGTGATGACCACTCAGTGGCTCCCCCTGGAAATTAAAAGATCAAGGTGGGTTGGTCAGTACTGACTAACCTGACAATAATTAGTTACCTAGGTTGGTCATATAGGGAGCCAAAAAATGACTAACTAGGCTAGGTACAAGTGACTGAGAGATTGGTTGTATGGGGAGCCTAGGAATATCAGTGTAGGGACCGGTCAGGTATTGGGCTGTCTCATGAGATCGGGCCAATGTGAACGTCTTTGACTGGGTGCCATCTTTGACCGGCTTGTCAGAAAACAGTTTATTCTGGGGAGATTAAGTTATAAATGGGCTACTAATTACTAGTAAAATACTAGATAGATTTCACCCTTGTTAAAAGAAAATATTTCATGATGCACAGATTTTGATCTAAACTGAACTGCTAATCCAAACATTTACTTACAAAATGTATACGGAGGCAAATAGCCTAAAGTCCAGGGGGCCTAAAATCAGGGTGCCATTCATCATTGGGTTGATCTTCCTCAGGGCTATTACACATGGGACCTATATTCCAGAGGCCCAATTGTCTGCAGGGCTTTTCAGACCCAAATGGCGGATTATATAATAATATCATATTCTCAAAACACAAAACAAGATTAAGTTTTTTCATGTACAGTCGTCTCTAAATACAGCTGGTTTTAGCCCATTGAGGACAGCCTAATGCATTCATGCTTCAAAAATGAATTCTAAAGGCTAAGGAGAGAAACAGAAGAAAGGACTGAAATCGAATTGCAGTTAGGGCTGTAGACTGTACATACAATTCGCTACCTTCTCTGATCAATGGTAAACGGATCAGGGGCTCTGCAGACAAAGGACCCATGACAAGTGTAGGCTGTACCACAAACATTCACCAAGCTCAGGGGGATCAAGCTCTGTGGCTGGACATACAATACGCTACCTTCTCTGATCGATACGTATACCACGGTGGGCACAGAGAACAAAGCATTCCACACCTCTTGTATACTGCATAGAGCTAGTGGTATAAAGCAGTTATAGACCTTGTACCAAGCTGTAGTGGTAGTCAGTGAAGGGAGCCTATAAGGCACCCTTCATGAGACCGTATTTTTTATGTTTTTCGATTCAAAATACCAAAATTATGATGGGGTAAGCCTAAAATACCCTAATTCTATGCCGTTTCAAATAAACGACCATCTTTGATGACATCAAAGGCCGTGAAATACGGAAGAGGGTTATTTCACAGGGGGGGTGAAATACGGCATTTCTTGGTTGAATCAATGAGAGCGTCGTATTCCATAAAAAATAAATAGACAAATGCCCATTGAAACTGTCTCTGCCGTATTTCACGAGTGGGGGCTGGGGCCATATTCCATGAAGCCGCAGGCTGAGTGGAATATGCCCCAGCACCCTCGAGTGAAATACAGCAGAGAGGTATCAATGTAGTTGGCATTTGCATTTATTTTTTGATTGAAAGCTATCTAATGAAGGAAAGACAGTGTTTTCATAGCCCATTGAATGTGGCCACATTATATTCAATGGGGGGTTTTGAATATGGCCCTGCCTATACTTAAGCATTGTAAATCTTGTATTTCAAAAGGGTCTATAAAGGTATAAGCCAGATAACCTCTGCCAGGACCTTTTAAATATTGTCATCCAATGACCGTGATGGGACAATAGAATACGGCCGGCTATATTATTAGCCCATTCCCTACCATCCGCCTCAGTATCATGCCATCGCCCTATAATCCACTGGGATAAGCTTAACCCAGCCCAACACCACAAAGCCAGTAAACAGGCTTTCCTGACCTTGCTAACTGACAGAAACCTTGCGCCGCTAGACCCTATCATGGTCTAATGGCAATCTCATTAAACCGACGAAAACTTACATAGACCATAAGACATGTACATTACTGAATTATTTCTTTCTTTTGGCATTTGATAGAAAAACGACTATGGCATTAGTCATATTTTTGCTTTGGATTGTTTGGCAATTAGTCATTTTGAATACTGCATAGGTAGAAATGACTAATATCCCTATGACGAGCCTCGGTTAGACACTACTGACTGACATATTAAACCTACAGATTATCAGTGTAGCTAGTGAACAAGGACTCATTATCAAAATAATTCCAGCCCCATTTGCAATACATTTAGTGTGAAAAAACTGGCAGAGAAACGAAAATGATCAATAACAAGGCTCTTTTCTACTGTGCATGTACTCCCAATGTATCTGTGCAACCATTCGGTCCACCAAAATTATATTATGTGACTTTGCATGTTGATATAATATCTGCACAGAATACTGATTGTTTGAACCATTTATGAGGCTAATCAATTACTTGTAATGTACACTATGCCTATGGCATTCTATCATATATGTATATAGATATGGTGTTGGTACAACGGATAAAAAAAAAGCCCCCATATAGACGGCTACGTCCGGCGCTCAAAACATCACTAATGTTAACACATTCACACTGTGAGGAAGGTGACTATGGAAACTGCAGTTACCAGATCACCATTTCGGAACGAAAACGTTATTGACAGTTCAAACTGTCAATAGTGGAAAATATTTCTGTTATTGACAGTTCACACTGTCAACAGTGGAAATTAATCCTGTTATTGACACTTCCTCATGAGAACTGTCAATAGTGGAACATTTCTGCTTTATTGACAGTTCCCACTGACATTGGAGTCAAAACATGTTTTTATTGGCAAAAGTGTTCTTTTCCCAAAATCGGCTTTATACCCAAAATCGCCTTTGGACCCAAAATCGGTCTTGGACCCAAAATTGGTTTTGGACCAAAATCGTTCTTTCACCCAAAATAAGTTTCGCACTAGATTGTTAGGTAGTTTAACATCCCGAGGGCAAGTTGCATTTTGCATTCCTAAAATCGTATTTGCCCCAAAAATCGATTTTGCACTAAAAATGGTTTTGCACTAAAAATCTGCTTTTCCACCAAAATCGACCTCTACACCAAAATCGCATTTTTCTACCAAAATCGCCTTTTCCACCAAAATCGATTTTTCCACCAAAATCGACTTTTCCACCAAAATCGACTTTTTCACCAAAATCGACTTTTCCACCAAAATTGACTTTTCCACCAAATTCGACTCTTCCACCAAAATTGACTTTTCCACCAAAGTCAACTTCTCAACCAAAATCGCTCTCAGAGTTACGACAGTAATGATAAGGAACTGTCAATAAGAGAGGAAATTCCCACTATTGACACTTCAGTAAAGAACTGTCAATAATGGTATAATCTACCACTATTGACAGTGTGAACTGTCAATAAGAGAAAAATATCCCACTACTGACACTCTGAAATGTCAATAAGAGGAACCTTTTCCACTATTGACAGTTTGAACTGTCAATAACTAAATCCAGGTGGGCCAGCTATCGACAGTGCAAACTGTCAATAGTAGAAATCAATCTTCTTTTCGACAGTTCAAACTGTCAATACCAGAAAAAAAATTCTTATTGACAGTTCAAACTGTCAATACCAGGATGTAATTCCCTTATTGACAGTTCACACTGGCAATACCGGGATGTAATTCCCTTATTGACAGTTCACACTGGCAATAAGAGATTAATTTTCTCTTATTGACAGTTCCTTTTTGGAACTGTCAATAAGAGAATCTGTTTTGCCTTATTGACAGTTCGAACTGTCAATAAGGGAATTATATCCTGGTATTGACAGTTTGAACTGTCAATAAGGGAATTTTATTCTGTTATTGACAGTTCGAACTGTCAATAGTCACGGCCATTTCGGCCTCCCCACTGTAGCATAGAGAATCAAAAGTGGTGATTACACTGTGTTTATGGCAGCTGTGGTATTGCATAGCTGTATAGTTACAGCTGGAACCAACATTTGGGCCACAAAATGTATTATGGAATTTTCTAGAACAGCAGTATGAAGGGCTTTTAGAATCAGGTGGATTACAGTAACTGTTTTGGTCACCCTCATGCAGTTACCATAGGCCAGTGTAACCCCCACTTTGATTCTCTATGCTGCAGTCGGGATCCCGAAATGTGGATCTGGTAACTGCAGTTACCATAGTCACCTTCCTCACAGTGATTCAGGCGCACACCAGTATGCACAGTGCTTTAAGGTCCTTTGTTGACATCCTATACAAAGACACACCGCCATGGACATAGATCAATGCCTCCCAGGGCCCATGACATCTTAGCCCGACCCGGCCTTTATACAGCAGACCTCTTATTATAACCCAGCCTTGCACAGTACTTACAATACAAAGCATCACTGATGTACATGCACAGTACTTACAATACATACAATACGTCCAATACAAAGACACACTGCCATGTACATAAATCAATGTGTCCCAGGGTTTATGATATGAACCTCATATCATCCGCTAGCCTCCATGATTGAAGAAGCCACTCCACTCATTATGAACAAGGCAATAGATGCTTCTAGCAGTGTCTCACCAAATCAATACAAGTTGAAAGACAATGACCGGGTGCAAACTATGACATGTTAATGCATGTTTTAAGACTTGATAAATTTATTTTATATCCAAACAAATGTGCACACTAATCATTTGTGATTAATTACCGTCTGTTTTTACAAATATGTAAGGGGGCACCGGAACATCAGCTACGCTGAAGGTTCCTCCTGACTAATTTGACAAAGTATTATGTTGTGAAATTTAAAAAAACATGTACTCATGTAAACCCGCTTGAAACATATTCACAAGAGACTTGTCTGGATACCCGATTATCATGATCGAAGGAAGAATGTAACTGTTTATTATAAAAAGTGTCAAATAATGTCAAATTGTTACAAAAAAAAGACTTTAAGATATTATTTTTTATTTCATTCTGATTTAATAAAAAATCGAATTCATACTTGCTAGTCATAATTTGCACCCTGTCATAGATGGCATCGATCATAGAATTTGAACTTGTATCGATTTGGTGAAACAAGGCCTTCTCCTTGTATTTGGACATTCAGCAAATTTATGCTGCCAAGTTCTAGATATATACAACTGAAGGTAGACTATAGGGCACCTGGCCGTTGATAGCAGCACCACCTGTGCTAAGTTGAGAACCGTCAGTACAGGCCCTTGGCCATTAGGTAGAGCAGCTAACTGGGAGTTATGACATCATAGGGAAGGCCAATATTGCTTCTGTCTGAAGTGGTTCCCAGGACTTAGCCCTTTAGTGAGTAGGCCTATTTACTGAGGGTCAATGCTATTCACATGTCTTCAGGGTAACACAGACTGAAGCAATCACTATCCTGACTTAGGCCCTTACTACCTAGATGTTGGATGCTATTTGCCAATTGGCGAAGAAAGTCAATAATCTTATCAAGTTATTTTTAAGTTATTGAAATTGATTGGTTCTTGACAGGTGGGATGCACAGGGCAGAACAAAACTTGTGACATCATGCTCGTATTTCTGTTAATTTGGGTTATAAAAAATGGGACTGTTGTCATGAATATTGGAACCCAGAAATGTCTGCTGAGCTTGCTAGTTTATATACTTGGTCAGCTTCAATAAGACGCCATCACATTGAAGAAGGATTGGGAGAGCTACACCTCCAGCGTTTACCTTTGTAAATGGTCACAACAGAATGACCCCTAAGGGTATCCAAAAACAAAACTCTTCATCACTGATATGGAGGCACTTATGGCCTAACTGAAGGTGCTTATCATAGTGTCCATCCCTGGTTTTGTCTTAATGTCACAGATCTTATTTCATGACAAAAAAAACAACAAATTTTGATGTCTATTGGAGAGTGGTCATTTTTGAAGAACAAGGGGGGATTATTGTGTGAGCAGATCCTTTTCATTCTTTTGGGTGCCCCCACTGAAGGCGTCAAAATTATTTGCTCCTCCCTCCCAGGAGGGCATTTCACCACATAATATGGACCCCCGTATGACTCATATGGGGGGTCTAGAAGCGTTTTTCCGTTTCACCACATAATATGTGGAGATCCGTATTCAAATGTGGGGGGTCCGTATTCAAATGTGGCGTTTTTCCATTTCACCACATAATGTGGAGATCAAAAAATCTGTATATGGTCCCTATATTTCCCCTTGAATGTGGCAGGTCTGGGGGCAGCATATATTGAGAAAATGGAGGGAAAAGGGCCTATGTAGGGCCGTATGTTGTAAAAGGGGTCCGCATATTGGTTTTGGTCCCGGTTTTGGTCTAGAGGAGAGGTCGGAGAATGGAGTGGGGAGGTCGAGGAATGGAGTAGGAAGGTTGGGAATGGAGTGGGGAGGTCGGGGAATGGAGAAGAGAGGTCGGGCAATGGAGAGGGGAGGTCGGGAAATGGAGAGGGGAGGTCAGGAAATGGAGAAGGGAGGTCGGGCAATGGAGAGGGGAGGTCGGGAAATGAGCAGGGGAATGGGCAGGGGAATGGGCAGGGGGAATGGGCAGGGGAATGGGCAGGGGAATGTAATACAAAATACTATACCAATGTGAGTTGTAGTGCACAAGACATGAGACCCCCAGCTCAGGTAGTACCACACTGGAGAAAAACCTCAAATGTGTCAGACAGTGGATATCGACCCAACAGGCCATCGTAGAAGTGTTACTCCCTGTCTCTTCCCCAACATTCCCAGTGCCCTCCTCACCTTCCCTGTCTCCTACCCGACCTCCCCTGTCTCTTCTACTACATTCCCGGTGTTTTCCCCGACCTTCCCTGTCCCAAATCCGACCTCCCCTGTCTCTTCTACTACATTCCCGGTGTTTTCCCCGACCTTCCCTGTCCCAAATCCGACCTCCCCTGTCTCTTCTACTACATTCCCAGTGCCTTCCCTGTCTCTTGCCTGACCTCTCCTGTCTCTTCTTTGACAATCCCAAACATACGGACCCTATGTACACCCTCCCCAGGCTACCTCCGTATCTGTATACATATTATGACGTGACAGAGGGAATTCCCTAGGGGTATGAGTGCCGCATTTGAGTGCCGCATGTTGCTATTTTATACTGGATGCGGTGAAATGCCTCCCAGGCAGAGTGTGGTCGACGACTTTGAGCTATATGGATTGAGACATTTCATGTAAGTTAACATTTTATTTTGAGATGGTGTAATTCACCAAACATCAATTATTTAAGTGGTAGTCACTCTCTGTAAAAAGATATTTCACTTGCAGATTGATTTTTTTTCTTGCAAGGGACATGTTCTTCATTAGGATTTATAGATTTGATTTTTTCTGTAATGAAATCGAGGTACTTTAATCAAATATACAAAAACGGGATTTGTATGATATTGTAGGCATCAACCTCTTCTGTAATTCAATGGAATTCAATGTGATTTGATTTATCCATTATATCAAGAAATAACCGTATATAACCTGTCAAATTGAAATTGCATGGAGTTGTCTCAATATCTCATGGTCCTTTATGTCCAGCTTGTTTCTTCTTCATTTCTAGACCATTTTTTTCAAATTCAAACAGTGAAACAGTTATGAATATAATGTCTGTGACATATTTGAAATTTAGTTTTGAACTGTTTTCATGGATTCGATTAACAGGGATACATAAGATATACTAGAAGTACCCGAAATAGACTTCGAAAGACGGAAACGGAAGATCGCGATCTCGGCGGAAATATGTGCGAAGATCGGAAATCTTTATCAAAACAAAAGAAAGGAATCTGTGCTGTTGTGCTTAGTGGATGTGTATTGTCAAGCCCCAGTACATAAAGTGGATGTGTGTATTGTCAAGCCTCAGTACATAAAGTGGATGTGTGTATTGTTAAGCCTCAGTACATAAAGTGGATGTGTGTATTGTCAAGCCTCAGTGCATAAAGTGGATGTGTGTATTGTCAAGTCTCAGTGCATACAGTGGATGTGTGTATTGTCAAGTCTCAGTGCATACAGTGGATGTGTGTATTGTCAAGTCTCAGTGCATAAAGTGGATGTGTGTATTGTCAAGCCTCAGTGCATAAAGTGGATGTGTGTATTGTCAAGTCTCAGTGCATACAGTGGATGTGTGTATTGTCAAGTCTCAGTGCATACAGTGGATGTGTGTATTGTCAAGTCTCAGTGCATAAAGTGGATGTGTGTATTGTCAAGCCTCAGTGCATAAAGTGGATGTGTGTATTGTCAAGTCTCAGTGCATACAGTGGATGTGTGTATTGTCAAGTCTCAGTGCATAAAGTGGATGTGTGTTTAGTCAAGCCTCAGTATCAATACCAACAGCAGTAGCATGGCGGAGGAGAGGGCTCGTGCAGATTCACTGTCATTAATTGAAGAACTGTCAGCAACACCCAGAAGTACGTCGGGTAATGTGGCAATGAATGCACGCATTGGAGAAGCTCTTAATTACATCCTCAGCTGTGCTGACAAGGCATTGAAAGAAAATTTTGAGTTAAAGAGGTCTCTTGAATTTTCTCAAACAGACATTGAGAGGCTTGAAAATGACACTGGGACTGTGCAGGGTGCTGTAAAGGCGATTGAGGATAGAATTCTAGTGATTGAAAGGCAAGTAAGAGTGAATACAGCTGAACTAAAAGAACACTTTGCTTCTCTCAATACACTGGACAACTGCTCAAGAAGGAAGAATCTAGTGGTTGAGGGTCTGCCATATACTCAGGGTGAGGATACCAGAAGTGAGGCACTCAAGCTATTAAAAATGGTTGACAGTGATTTCCGAGAAGGTGACATTGACATAGCCTACAGACAGGGCCCTCCAACCGCCAGGTCAAGGACAATGGTGATTGTGCTTGTTAAAAGTGCTAATAGGGACAAAATACTTGCTCTTAAAGGTACCCTACACTCAAAGCAAAATTTCAAGAATGTCTACATAAATGAGGATGTCAACATGGAAATTAAAAAACAAAAGGCAGATATCAGTGCAATATGCAGGCTGGCGTTTGAGTCAAGACTAGATGTCAGACCAAGGGGACGAGGCGTCCTTTTTAAGAACAAGTACTATGCACACAGTGATATAGACCAACTACCCATAGAGCTGAAGCTTGCTAACACAAGAACACTGGTAACTGATGATTATGTGGCATACCACTCTGACCCCGTTCCACTGTCCAACTTTTTCAGCTGCAAGGTAGAGATCGATGGTCTGACCTTCTCATCTGTGGAGCAGGCACTGAGTTGGAAAAAGGCTACATATGCGGGACTACCAGAAAAGGCACAGGACATCAGAGATGCATATACCGCGCTGAAAGCAAAGAATATTGCAAAGTATATAGACTGTCCTGAATGGAAGAACCATGATGAGGCCCTACTACATGAGCTGAATGTGGCAAAATACACTCAAAATCCCCCTCTATTGGACGCTCTAAAGGCGTCGGGCACACGTCTTTTGCTGGAAGCCACCTCGGACATGCACTGGGGAATAGGATCAGGGCTGAGATCGAAAGCACTTGAACATGGCACATACAGGGGCAAAAACAGAGGAGCAAGAATCCTTATGGATGTGAGAAGGGAACTGTGTGGAACTGCCAAGGAAACACCAACAGTGACAGCCGGTGCTGGTATACTGGGCCAAGATATAAACCGAGGAAACCAAGACCCTGCACCACCCATGGTACAGGCAGAACTTGATGTTAATATCCCTACCACCTCAGCAACAGTGACACCGGATGGGGGTCAACAACAGGTAAGATCACCTAGAAATGATCTAGTGCTACAAGCAGAAGCCCAGGGACAGACAGTAGTTGAAGTGGCTGCAAGGATGAACTCAGGTACTACTTCACAACCATCCACACCCAGCCAACAGCAACAGCCAACAATAGGTCAGCTAGACAACGACACAACACCGGTAGCAACTACAGGTGCTATACACTTCAATCTGTCCCCACACACAGCCACCCCTATGAGTCAAAGGCAACAGGGGAGAAAAGGTGCTGAAACTACATTAGCTGCAGGGGTTGAGGGTCCAATAACAACTGTCGCTGAAATCCCAAAAAGAGGGCGTGGTAGACCAACGAACAAATCGAAGGCAGAATCGAAGGCACTCCACCAGCGCCTGATGGGAGTGTTTGGCTCGGGCCAGAAAGAGAAGAAAAAGATAACTGCTTGACTCAGGACTACCTACTACGGACCTATGTTATATAAGCATAGAATGTGTTTATACATATGAACTACGTAACGCTATGCTGAACTGAATCATATGCTGGCTAAGAGGGCTAAAGACCCTAGTCATGCAAAGTGATGTATAGGTGTAATCCATACAGTAATGAAACTGTTTATTGCCCCTCGTGTACACACCTGTAACATATGGCAGTTAATACTACCCCTACAATGTTACTCTTATAACCAAGACATCATGATAACTTTCTTTACAGGTATGAAACTCCAGTGTGAATACGCAATATGTGTAATGCCGGAGCGCTCCTGACTGCCTAAGCACCAAAATACAGCAGGAAAACTCAATATGCGGTCGTTCCCATACTTGGTATCATTCATCTCACCCTCACAAAAGATGTGAAATCTTACTCAGAATACTCAAACATGACTTTTTTACATGATATAACAAATGAAAAGGGTCTTCTGTTCACGTGCATGAATGCCAGAAGTATTCATAAGAAAAAAAGCCCGGTTGATTTGATACTGAACTCTGATATATGTGGTGTATGTGAAACATGGTTGAATCAAACCCATCAGAACATTGACTTATATATACCTGGTTATCAATTTATAAGACTTGATAGGCGCCCTACCATCAACAAAAATGCTGGTGGTCTGATGTTATATCTTAGAGACACCTACTTAGCACAAGTAGATCAAATGTCATCGTGTATTAACAGGGAGTATGAAATACTATGTGTTGATGTGGAAGTGGGGAATATAAAATATAAAATATATGTCTGCTACAGACCGCCAGATAAGGATGTGGACAAAAATGCCATTTATAAGAAATTAACGGACATGAAGTCTACTGTCACCAAGAATAGAAAGATAGTAATAATGGGTGATTTCAATGTTAACTTGTTAAATGAAAAAGACATAAATGAGTCCAAAGTGGATGAGTTCTGTACTAACAATGACCTGTTTCAACTGATAACAGACCCCACGCGTAGTATATCTGGTACCTTGCTCGATCACATATACACAAATGTCCACAATGTACAAAGATCTGGTGTACTTGATTTCCACATATCTGATCACTCACCTATATTTATGAATCTAAAGTGTGAAAGGACCAAGATTCTTAAGAAAACTGTCACGGCGCGTTCCTATAGAAATTATGATTTCTTTCATTTCAAGAATAGATTACAAAATCAAGATTGGGACAATATTGTGAGTACAAATGACCCAAATGACATGTGGAAGTCAATACTTGTACGTATAAAAGAGTGCCTCAATGTAATGTGTCCACTGCGTAAAATAACAATACCTGTATACACACCGGAATGGATGAGTGATGTCATTATCTCAGAAATGAGAACGAGAGACGAGATGTTCAGATTGGCTAGAAGAAGTAACTCAGTTGATGACTGGAGGATAGCCAACTTTTATAGAAATAATGTTGAGGTGCTGATATTTAATAGTAGAAAAGAGAAAGTTAACTCCCTTCTGCAAAAAAGAATAGATGATCCTTTCAAATTTTGGGAAGGTATTAGAAAATTACTACCGGTAAAGACCCAAACTACACTCTTGAAACTGAAAAATAATTCTAATGGTCAACTTATACCCCCAAAAGAATGTGCAGATCATATAAATCAGTTTTTCTCTAATGTTGGACAAAATCTGGCCAATCAGCTACCACCCTCTCCACCATATGTGAGAGCGCAACATGTGAACGCCCCGATTGAGCCATGTAACATCATGCAACCGATTGGCTATGGCAATCTAATGAAGTATGTCAAAAGCATCAAAATAAACAAACCCTCCTCTATTGAACATGTAAAATCATTTGTGGTGAAAGATGCCTTTTTGGCTATATCAGAAGTTATACATTGTATGTACAATAAGTGTCTTAGTCAGTCAACCTTCCCAGATACCTGGAAATGTGCCACTATAGTTCCTCTGCAGAAAAAAGCCAACTCACTAGATGTTAATGACTTAAGGCCAATTAGTCTACTACCCATTCCAGGAAAACTGTTAGAGAAAATTGTGTGTAATAGGCTGCAAAACCACATGCGTGATCACAACCTGTTAACACCGAGCCAACATGGTTACAGAAAAAATCATTCAACTCAATCAGCTATCAGTGCTCACCTAAGCAATATTGTAGACAACATTATATTAGATAAACCCACTATATCCTTGTATCTTGATTATAAGAAAGCATTTGACACAGTCTCGCACCCTATACTCACTCAGAAACTTCAAGAACTTGGACTAGATGAAAACTCGTGCATGTGGTTTAAAAGGTATCTAACTGGAAGAACACAGTGTGTGATTGCCAATGATACCATATCAAGCAACAGAGAGATCAGGTATGGAGTGCCTCAGGGTTCAGTCTTGGGTCCTGTACTGTTTTCTATTTATATAAATTCACTCCCAGACCTGTATGATTATAACATAACATTGTATGCAGATGATGCGGTGATCTCCGTGAAAAATGAGATATGTATGCATGCAGCTCTACTCAAACTGTCCTCATGGTGTGTAACTAATAGCCTTACAATTAATGAGAATAAGACTAAGTGGATGATCTTCAATAATGTCGACCATATCCATCCGGTCTTTCAAATAAATGGGGTGGTGATTGAGAGAGTTTTTAAATTTAAATACCTAGGTCTCACCTTAGATCCAGAATTAAAATTTGTAGAACACAGAAAAGAAGTGTCACGTAATATCAGGGACAAAGTAATTCAACTGGCTAGGGTTAGACCATATGTGGAAACAGATGTTGCTCTCACTGTGTACAGGACAATGGTCCTGCCTTCTTTTGACTATGTAGACTATGTATGGGATAGACTTAACAAAGGGGAGAACAAAGCCTTGCAGTTATTACAAAACAAATGCTTAAGGACTGTTTACCTGGTCAAGCTGGAGCAGAACCCTGTATATACCACAGCTCAGTTGCACACCATGAGCCACTGTCTTGAACTTCACATTAGAAGAGATATTCACTTAATTTTCTATGCTTTTACTCTCTCAAAGGATGATAGATATGTAGATGATAGACCTATACCAACACGTAGACATGTAGGTAAAAGATTGCATGTACCACGGTCATTGAAACCGATAGTTATTAGAAGCTGTGTGTGTAGAGCAATTAAGGTGTGGAACAGGCTTAAAGCTGAATACACATTGATTGAAGACCTTAATACCTTTAAATTCTCGATAAAAAGAAACTATAATACTTGTTTCATGTAAGTACAGTCAACTCCCTCTAATCCGGACACCATTGGGACTATTCAAAAATGGCCGCATTAGCGAGGTGGCTGCACTGGAGGGAGTCAACGCTAAGTCTATGGATTACATAGAATGTGTTGATTATAACAATTGTTCATATAGTATTTAAACTAGGACTGCCCAAGAGTAGTGTGCAAACAAGTTGTATAGGCCTACATAGAAATATCACGGGAAAAAATAAGTGACATGACATGGGGCATTTCTTAAATTCGACATGGAACATGGCAGGTTTTTAGTGGTGACATGGGACATAGGAATTTAAGTGACAGGTGACATGGCCATTTCTTAAAATCGACATGAGACATCTTCACCGGGTGGGGTAAGCAGGGGGGGCAGGTGAGAAAGTGAGCTGTTCAAGCTAGGCCTCCTCCTCACCTGTGGCGGGGTACAGAGGCAGTAGGGCCGGGTACACAGTCAGTAGGCCGGGTACAGAGCCAGGGGATCTTTGTCTTTTATATCCACTCACCTGTGGCGGGGTACAGAGGCAGTAGGGCGGGGTACAGAGTCAGTAGGCCGGGTACAGAGCCAGAGGACTTCTGGCTTTGATATCCACTCACCTGTAGCGGGGTACAGAGGCAGTAGGACCGGGTACAGAGTCAGTAGGCCGGGTACAGAGCCAGAGGACTTCTGGCTTTGATATCCACTCACCTGTAGCGGGGTACAGAGGCAGTAGGGCCGGGTACAGAGTCAGTAGGCCGGGTACAGAGCCAGAGGACTTCTGGCTTTGATATCCACTCACCTGGGGCGGGGTACAGAGGCAGTAGGACCGGGTACAGAGTCAGTAGGGCCGGGTACAGGGTTACTAGGCCTGGTATAGAGACAGGGGCACATTTGCCTTTGATATGCTTTCACCTCGGTTGGATTCCACCTGTCTGTAGCCGTCCCTAGCCCTCTCCATTCTGTCAGCAACTATTTACAGATGGCCGCATTAGAGGGAGTAATTCTTCATTTGGTACTGTAAAATAGGTGGCCGAAGGGGAGGTGGCCGCATTAGAGGGGTGGCCGCAATGGGGGGAGTTTTTTACATTAAAACAAAGGCAAAAATGTTTGGGACTTTCCAAAAATGGCCGCATTGGTGGGGTGGCCGCTATAGAGGGGTGGCCGTTAGGAGGGAGTTGACTGTAGCACAATATTAGATATACTCATCCCCTGTATTTGTAACAGTATTATTTGACGACATCCCCTCATCTCATCTCATCAATTTTATCCGCCAGTAGTAAATATGTTTATTTTAGCCCATGAATCTGTAACTTTCTTTATATATATAGACCGGCATGACTGTGAGTTGTTCTACTTCAAGATCCCTACAAAAAGAGAAAGGGGGCTTGGAGGCAGAACAGCAATGCGCCGAATCCAATGATACCCAATAAAACACTTTAAAAAAAAAAAAGCAATATAAAAGTAGCCAAACTACTGGATACATTAGAATCATTGTTTTCCTCCTTTATTCTCTCTTGTTCCCTGAATCTCTACTTTTTTGTCTTGGAGAATCCCTTGTTGGTACTATTTACTTTGGCTCAGCCTATAAACAGAGCCGACCGACTGAGCATTCTGTGCACAATGCATTTGAAACGGGTCAGCGTGGGCTAGGATTAGTAGGAGTTGACAAAAACTGACCTAGTACATTATGATCATTGTTATGAAATGAATCAGTTTGATCCATGTTTTGACCTAGTGTATTAAAACCCGAAATGTACATCGCCCAGCTTGACTCACTATGACAAGCTATAGCCCAATGCTGGAAATGAGTTATCCAGTATTCTTTGGTACAAAGGACACAAATACAAATCTATTTGATATTTTAATTTATTTTTTATTCAAATAAATGAGTTATTAGATTATGCTTGTTCCATAACCTTCTTAACAGCCTACACAACTTCCTTGATACCACTGTGTGTTCCTCTATTAACGCCATGTGGAGCCTCTCCCTCCCAGATGGTGTTGATCTTCCTGGGGCAGGTATTGGGCCTGCAGTATGGGTTAGGGCCAAAGATGTGTTCCTTGAGTCCACAGTGCTCTGGATGGCCACAGTTTACACACTGGTTCTTGTTTCCACCACCACACTGGCAACCGTAGCTCTGGCAGCAGGCACAGTCAGTACGGAGTGGGTCGAAGGCACAGCGGCAGCCATAGAGAGAGCTGGTCCAGCCATCAATGTTGTTGACTGGGTTACGGAGGTTTGCTGCAATGTAATATGAAAAACTTTAGGACCATTCATGAAAAAATTAAGTATGCAATATTGTCTCAGAAGTAATGCTAGTCTATCATTGGAATAATTCTTGTCATGGATTATTGAATATGCATTTATAAAGTAAGGAGACAGAATGTGTTGAAGGCCTCCTATATGAAAACTTGACAATTTCAATTTTGCAACAAAAAAGCCTATGGTAGCTGCTTTATGTAACAACCTGTAACCTATCTCAGACATAACTCTACTTCAATGTCCCTCCCTACTCTATTCCATCTCATCAGATTTACCTGTGTTACCCACAAATGAAACAATTATATGTTGAATTTATGCTGCATTATTGAATTATATTTATTACACCAACTCTGAACTATGCTGCAAAAATAGAAAGAGTAGAGATGATAAGGGTCCTAGGGGCAAGAATGCAGTGCACACACGCTAGGTCTATTGCATTTATTATGTAACTATATTATATGTCCAAAGACCCAATTAGAGATATGTCATGTACTCACGTGTGCCACACATGTGTGGGTATCCACACTGTACACACTGGTGACGGTCAGTGTTGGGGCACTGGCAGCCTCCATCCTCACAACAGGCACAGTCCTTACGGCTGGAGTCAAAGTAGCATGGGCAGCCAGTCACATTGCGGGTCCAGACATCCTTGCGGAGAGTCTCAACAAGCTGTGCGTCATCAGCATCTGAGAGAACAGCAGAGACAAGGCTCTATATCACAATCAAAATTGAGAACACAACACAGTTTGAAGTTTTTTGCCCCCCATTGAAACAGGTTCTAATGAAATTAACCCAACACAACCATCCTCTTGACCCTAATGTGTTGTGTACCTGCTTTGGATTGTGCCGGTTTAGAGAAACATAATAATGTCTTCCTACAAAAATGCTATTCTTAGACAGCATTCAAACATTTATCCAGAAGCTATTTATATGCATAAGAAAACTATTCTAATGTCCTCATCGAATTGTTTGTGACAGATCGCCTACCCCTGAATCCATAAAGCTCAATCCTCATGGCAATCTTGATGTGCCATTCAACAGCAATGAACCTGACAACACGGGCCTGGATGGCCTGACCGAACAGACGGTGAAGGCAGTGGTACTTGATGGTGCTCTGGTCATTGTTGCCAATAAAGATCTAGAATATAGGAAACAGAAATGTGGATATAATTTAGGATATTATATATAGTACACTAGATAATCAGAAAGTTAAACAGATGTCTGATGTCAGGTACTATTATATGACAATTATAAGTTAGTACATGAAAACACATTATGTAAGCAGAGAATCAAGCGGATTCCCTGTGTCAGGTATCAATTCATAACTAATTCCTAAAACACAACATTGTCCTATGCCTACCAGATCCGTAGTTGTGTTTACGTCCTTGAAGGTGACGAAGTGGATTGCATCCAGAGAAATAGCGATCTTGTACTTGGTAACCCATGAGGTTTCAATAGCATGACCCTGGGTGGCGACTCCATGAATCGGCATGATCTTCCCAAGATCAATCTGAAAGTGTAGACATGCGTAAATCATTAGTAAATGATGAGCTGAGAAGACAAACATCACTATTTCTGCTACCATAGTGGTAAATAACGGAATAGAAATGAAATATAAGTCTCACCTCAATCCACTCATGTCCGTTGGTGTGGTTGCCAATAGTTGTCATCCATCCAGAGTTGTGGTTCAGACGGCCCAGAGGAGCTTCATGTCCAAAGAGTGCAGAGCTGGCAAAGATCTGGCTGTTGTAGATCACACCTGTATATAACAGCATACTCATTAGATGAACAAGTGTCGTTAAAATGTAATTTGACCAAACTCTAGGAAGAGATACTTTAAAAAGCAATCTGTGTAGTGATGAGTAGACATTGAATAATTACTAGCTGTAATAAAATTCATTTTTATGGGACATTAATTAAAATAATAGTTTAATTTCTCAATGGAACACCTTTGCAGGCGGAATTAGATGAAATGAGAGCATATCTAATTTCTGGAGCTGTATAATTTATAAGTGTTACCTGTTTCCATGCCGAGAGCTACAGGCTTCCTGTTGAACTCCCAATCCTCATGGACAAAGTAGTTGCTGTCATCTCCCTGTACAGTGATTGTCACATGGTCTGTGATGTCTGCAAGATTATATAATACATACATTGGCACTGATCTTTGTTTGATGCCTTCATGCCAACAGGCAAATAATTTAACTTGTAGCATGTTTTGTAGATAGCATTCGAAGGTTCATATCTTTTCATTTCAGTTAGTAAAAAGGTTTGATATATTTAAGAGCTATTCATTAGAGATCAAGTGTGAATGTCCTATGGAGCATACTTATGCATAATATGATATATTTAGGTTAAAATAGCAATACTTACTCCAGACAGTGTTGCCCTGGTTAACAGCTGCAAAGGGAAAGAGAGGAAAAGATTATTTTTGGTATTTACTTTAATCTGTTTGCATCTTGGTATATAAGAAATTTGATTGAGTTTAGTTGCACTATGGATGACAATTTTATGTACTCATAGTTACAAATTATTGAGATTATGAATACTGCACAATTCAGACATAAAGACACTTAAATACCTCTGCATGTTGTCTTCTCAATAGCACTGATGATTCCACCAAGTTGGTCAAAGTCTGTTACGTTGAACACCCTTGAGGCATCACCAGCAATGTTGTGGAGCTCATCATAGTTAGCTCCCTTGATACCAACAGCCGTCAAAGTGATACCATTATCACGGCAGAGATGGGCCTCGTCAGATGTCTTAGTTGGCCAGCGAGACTCTCCATCAGTGATGACAATAGCCTGCCTGTAATTTGAATCATTATGATTGAAAAAATGACTTAGAAAAGTGTGATATAGAAACATTAGCAATATGTATAACTAGAAGAACCATAGAAAATCAAAGAAACTAGAATTCAAACAATTTTCAGGAATTAGATTAAACAGTGCAAATAATGCTAGGTGGAAATAATAATATGAAAACATTAATTTATTTCATATCAAAGGCTCATTACTTTGAAACTCCTGATCGAATAACAGCATCTGTGAATCCCTGTTCCCTGACGGCCTTCAGAGCATGGTGTGTGTAGGTGCCACCTCTGTAGTATTTGAGACCCTTAATAGCGTCCTGCAGTTCAGTGGTGTCTGTGTGCTGTCCCAGGGTAACGTCGTAATGTGTGTGGTATGAGTACAAAATGGCGCCAACCCGTACCTGGTGAAAAAGACATTTAGTAAGAATCTAATATCTACATGAAGCATATTATTATTGCTTTGTATTGGTACTATCAATACTTGGACAAGGATCAAAGGTTCTGTACTTCATGCCATATGAGTTTTTCATCCTGCATGATTAAACTCTAGCTAAATCTATCTTTCCATAAATCATGGCACATATCATTAAACTAAACAAAAATTGATATTTCACAGCATATACAACTCATTGATTAGACAATTAACAAGAACATTTGGCAGGAAAACTTACAGAGCTAACTCCAAGGGTGAAGCTATCTGTGACCTTAGCCACAAAGTCAAGAACCTTAACATAGTTCTCAATAAAGATGGAGCTTGAAGAATCAATCAAGAAGAAAACGTCTGCCACTTTCGTACTGTTGCACTTTTCAACTGTTGTCTCATTAGAAAACACCTTGGTCTTGACTTGAGTGATTGCTATAATAGAATCAAGGCACATTCTTTAAAGAGGGTTTGTCATATGTATGCATTCTTATTAGGTATAATGTTCCATAGAGTCTACATAATATGATAATGAATGTTTACTATTTACTAGTACTATGCAATACAATCTCTCCATATCTAATGCAAGATTCCAGTTGTTAATGAGTATAATAAGGAAACAAGGTGAACTCACTCTTCTTGATCTGGTTGATGGCAACAGGGGCCAGATCAACCTGGTTGTGGATTTGCTTATAGAGCTGGGTGTTGGGATGCATCTTATAGACCTGGTAAACCATGCCAGTGAAAGTAGCTGAGATATCTGAGTAGTCTCCTGGTGCCAGATTGTAGGTGTGGATGTGGCCGTCAGACTCAGTCATCACACGCCATGTGTCCTTGCCTGAAAAGAAAAGTTTTGAATATTCCTTAACTAGAATTACATTTTAAATATTTTGAAAAGCATTTACACAATAAAAAGTGGTAAAGGGTGAAAATACAGCTGCCCTTAGTGATTAATGCAACCATCTGTACTAGACAAGATTTTCATGAATACTGTGCTATTGTATTGTGTTTTGGTAAACATGGTTCCACATACAGACCACAGAGGGAGATCTTTATCTAGATATGAGAGAAACATGTGACACATTGTTGTTATGCCAACTAGGAATAAGGAACTTAATATCTCTCATTTAGATCAATTTTGTCCTTACCAGTGATCATAGCAGAGAGTGGGCCAGCGGAGAAGGTAACATTTACAATGTCCTCAACAACAGCTGTATGGAATCCAGCATACTCCTTCTCTGTGTATAGAGTGAAGGTGTCCTCTACAAACAGAAATATACTCAACATGAACATTCCATGAAATAATAACAACAATGTGATCAATTATAAACACAACATCTTTTGTATTACAGTGTATGTCTTATTAGATTCTCTCTATTTCAGCGAATAATTTAATAAGATATTGTTCTGCTCGGTCATATATATATATGTGCACATTTTGTACATACACTTAAACACTACAAATACATCAAAAGTGATTACCTTCAGCACAGGAAGCGACGTATCCAGACATGACATCCTCCTGGTAGACCTGTACATCATCACGGAAGCTGCGTCCATAGCACAGTCCACGCCAGGCCTTCAGACTGCCTTCAGCAACAGTAGAGACGAGGGTGAAGGCAGCGCACTGGGGCTCCTCACGGCAGGCACGCTCACATCTATCAACATCATTTCCCATCTTTCCGAAGAAGAAGACATCAGGGCGGTTCTCACCCTTGGGTGTGTTGGGTGGCAGACCGAAGATGGCGCTGCTCTTTGGTGTGCGCTTGAAGCACACTGTAATTAAACAGGTCAACCATTAATGTAGAAAACAGTGTCTGTGCTTTCTACTTGCCACTGATAATATTTTCAAAGTCCTTGACCATGACTCTGTCATATTATGTTCATGTTTTGGTGGAAAAATTCATTAAGTGATGTCAAATTGGAAACTATCCCTGTGTTCTGTATTATCCTCTCATGCATTTTTCTTTCTAAAAACTAAACAAAGATGAAACAAAGGCCAATTAATAAAGCTATGTACCAATTCCTCTGGCATTGGAGATCTCTTGGCGGGTCTTCTCCATGTTCTGATTGAGAGTTCCTACTCTGTGGACAGAAGACAGATCATCGTTTCCGAATGGCAGGAGGGAGGTATCGTAGAATTCACCCTTGGAGAGGACAGCGCTTCGGCCCTTGAAGTCTTTGTTCTCAAACATCTCCCACTGCATGTCACCTGTAAGAAAATACTCATTTATAAAACTTGAGATTTGAATAAGAATTGTGGACATGTAAGCCATAGGATCTTTTGATTTTAGCCCTCCATCAATGTACACTGCTTCGTACTGAGAGGTACTGATATTTTGTCAAAGAAATTGAATATATATACTAAATCACGAAATAAAAAACTCTTCTCTAGGCTTCACAACCAGTCAAGTATATTTGAATTCTAAGCATCAACCCACCATAGATCTTGAATGACATGGCCTTGTTATTTAAGTCAACAGTATCAAGATCTGTGACGTCTGTATTGATGACCTTGGGGCGTCCTCCAAAGTTTGGCTTGTTGTACAGGACAATCATCTCTACAATGCAAAAGACAGTATTATGTATCCTGGTTTAAATACACTACCCTGTTTTGTGACAGTGAGGCACTTTCCTAAAAGAATTGCTGAATAAGTGCCATCCAGAAATTACTAGTAGAGTTCAGCAATCACCACTGAAATTTCCCATTAAGTTTTTGATATGATCACTATGGTACTCAGCATCTACATAATCACCAAGAGCTTCATTTGATAATTATAGCTTTAAAATTGCAGTTGTTCACTGGTTCTTACGCTCGTCATCCTTGCAGCCATTTGGGTTTGTCCTCAGTTTGAGCTCATTGAGGATGAAGGAGTGGTTGCGGGCAGTCATCCTGATGCCGGTTACAAAGACTCCTGTAGCCTTGTCAGCAAATCCAAGGGCGCTCTCTGAGGCAAAGTTCCTGGCCTCTCTAATAGACAATTGAGGAAAAGGTCTCAAAGAATTAGTATGTTAGGCAATGAGGAAAACAAAAATAACAATCATCTGATGAACCTCAATAAAAGTTTTGGAGAAATTGTCAAGGTTTCTCTATTGCCTAGAACTATGTTCTTTCATTGAGTCTCTACCTATGGTGAACGATAAAGCAAGTGTGGCAGTTGCCAAACCCTCAACTCAGTATTAATACGGTAACCTAGACTCATGAGTGTAGAGTTGGGGATTGGTATCAAGTTCTTTGGAAACCTGGCTTGGGGCTTTTAAAAGAGCAAAATGTTCCAGAGAAGTATATATGTGTATGATACCGTCACAGTAACTATTTGTCATATAAAGCAGGTTTTACTTACGCTCCACAGAAGAGTCCAGCCTCCTTCTTGTTATCACCCATAAGGGTAACTCTGGCAATGGACAGACCCTCAGTGGTAGCCTGATTAGGAAATGGATTGGAATTCAATTGACGATTTAAAAGTGATTGTAAATAAATATTAAAGATCCTTAGTAAACACCAACTGTTTAGAGGTGAATGGACAATATGGCTTCCAGGTAAGCCCTACCAAAGTAATAGCTTTCAAAGTAAATGTCATAATTGTTCTTTTTGCAAAAAGATGATTGTGCTGAATGACAAGTTTTAATTACCTTGAAGCCAAACTGACATTCTGTGACACACATCTTTGGCAGACTGAAGAAGTGAGTGGCACCTTCCTCAATCTCCTCATTGTTTTGTGGGAAGATGTAGCTGTTTGCCTTTACTGGGTCTACAAAAAAGTGTAATGTAATTTACTGCTGCAGGGAAAATGGGTTGATTTATCCGCAAAAGGCTCTTTGTAATAGCTTAGACAGTATTTGGGTCTGATATTAACGTTGTGAATGTAATTCTTGGTCAGATAAATAATGTAACTTTGTCTTTACAGCTTTAGATTCTAGTAGTAGATATTGATGATAAAATATGATATTGTTTTAAAAATTGATTTAATCGATCAAGGCATCAGCTCCTCAAGATTGTTTCATCAAAACAGTCTATACTTACTCTTATCCTGGACACAGAGCTCAAAGCCACATAAGTTCTCTTCCTTATCATCCAAAGTGTGGACACTGTGTGCACCACCCAGTGTACGGCAGGTTTTGGAAGATGCCTTGATCTCTATCACAGCAACTCTGTATGAACAAAGTATTCAGGTTCACTAGTGGTAAAATCAAAGTAATGGTAACCTAACAATAATGTGAATGATATGACATGAGTAACAATATTCGCTACTATATTTCATTTATATCAATACATAATGGTGGATTATGCGACCTACCTTGCATAGGCAGGGCATGACTGTGGGGGAACTGGAGAGAAGATTGTGTCCCTTGGTTTGTCTGAGGTACAGGCGTCAATCTGGCACATTCCCCAGTCATTCTGTGCATAGCTAGGCTTACCTCCCATGTCAAGGCAGTCAGCTCCCTTTGTTCTGAAAGTGTAGTGACATCTAGTTTGATTACATCCATATTAAAGGTGAAAGTCCCTATTGCCCCCAAATTGAATACAGTTTCAGGCCTCCTAAAAAATTTACAGAGGGTTCCTTAAATACTATAGAATCCATTGGGCAAAAAAAAATTTGGGGTGCCCTTACTATCTTTTGTGCTGCGATGGCTGATGCAAGGGGTCATATATTTTCCTAATTGTTCACATTCCTGGAAGAAACCAGTTAAACCATATATTATCCACCAGATTTGTTCGTAAAAACCATGGATATGTGATGTATCTATACTAAGGAACAAGGATAAGAATAAAAAATGCTTGTTGAAAAGTTCTTTTTGGTTTTATTTTGGACTTGATGCTTGAAGTAACAGATGACATTTTTGTTTTTGGCATACACTTATATAACATAATATCTTAGTCAGAAAAACAGTTTCAGGCCTCATGTAATTTCAATATGGTGAAGATTATGGCCATAGCTTGGTATTTATCCAAAGAAAATGGGGGGTACCGGCACTTGTGTCTTCAGAAATTGTACATGAACATGACAGATGGTGGCAGGTGACAGGTCTGTACACACAGTGTACACCACCACTAGGTAGGAGCATAATGCAGGACTACAGTTTTGCACCTTCCCAAAGCTGTCAGGGCTCTGTGGCCACATGCATAGAGAGCTGATCTAGAATCTGAAAGGTCCCTGGTTCAAATCTTGCCAGGGTATCCTTTGGGGGAAATATTTTTCCCTCTTAGTTTAGCATGTATCTTGTCCAAAAGCATGCAGAAAATTCTGCTTTACTTATGCATTTATGATATGTATGGAAAAGAGAATATGACATTGCTTCATTAGAAATTATTGCTTCAATACAGATATTAGAAACAACATTGAGACTGGAGTTGTTCAGGAGCAAGCCACCAGATGGGGCTATGGTGACCATTTGGTGGGGATTTGCTAGTTCCATAAACCATGTCAGTGGGCGAGTGTGTGAATACTGGCTTTAATCCTTAAGATTTGTCCACACTTAGCCAACCGGGTACTTATCCATTATCATTTAACAAAACTACATTAGTACCAGTGAGCTGCCCTCCCAAGTTATATCATACGTTAAGTACATGTCATGTTACATTCTATGCATGTTGTTTGTTTGGACTATGATCTGTCATAAACATGCACGGTTATACACACAGTTCTAGTGCTTGATTGCAGCAGTGGCAATTAAGCATCATGCCAACCACAGGCACAGTGTAATTATGCAGTATGCGACTACTTAAGGGCTAAAGCTTATCTTTATTATGACAATGCTCTGTAGTGAAAATGATCAGTAATACACACAGTTCTTACCTCATAAACATCTCTGCAACCTTACGGGCACCACAGCTACCAGGGCGTGCAGGAAAAACTCCACCTCCTTCAATCTTGTTGACTGCACACATGGTGACTGGGCATTCACTGATGTCATCACCAGTTGTGGCAGCACCTGTCATCTTATTACACTGGGCTCCTGAAGCAAATACTGGCATGACACCAGCAAGAACACCTCCCACAGACGGACAGTCTGATTTACCTGATCCTACAAGGATGATGTGTGCACCTGTAACAAACGACAAAGCTGACATTAGTAAAGGTATAGAGTCTTCACTTGTGCTAATTTAAATGGATGGCTCTATGTTAGAGCCTGACAGATGCTTTTTTTCAAATTATCATATTTTTAGAAAATGAAAATAAAAATCTAGAATGAGATCATATACATAACCTAGAAAAAAATGTGTACTTACTGAACTTGGTCAAGTAGACAGAGTTGGACTTTATGCCTCCACACACTTGGCTGGAGTCTCCAGAGCAGAATCTGTCACAAGTGGAGGATGGTCCAGACGTTGGGAGGTTATGAGAGCACTGGCAGGTAGTTCCGCTCTGTGAGAATAAAATGGGTGGTTTATTGCATCTTATACACAGGCATAACATAAAACATGTATGTCTCCATTCTGGTGATGAAAATAAAAGAGTAATCCACCATGATGAGTTTGCAAAACAATTTGCACATATTGTGACACATGCTAGAAAGAAGATACAAAATTAATCAGTTGATGAATGGTGTGCAACTGTATAACCTTTACCAATAATCTTTAACTATTTGTACATTCTAACATGCTGAGAGCCTATGGCAGAATGTGACAGTACCTGTAGCATGGCATAGTTGTATCTGTTGTTGTGGCAGTGCTTGATACACACCGCATGGCTCATGTGGGTAGACACCAGAGTTGGCGCATGTGGCTCTGTGGCATCCTTGGCATCCATGGCAAAGCAGCCAACATAGCGTTCATCCTGATTGACTAGAAAATTGAGATGATAATTCAACCTTTAGTATTTACTTCCCTAAACAGTTTGAATATGATAGGCAATGAATACATTGTGTTATTCAAAAGGATACAGGGATTACTTTTGTGAACCATTACTTAAGGTTTATATTTGACAATCATCATATCTTATAAGTGTATAAGAGAGCTGGGAGACAATTTATTATTATCAAGATATCTTACTTTGAGAACAAAAATCATGTTTGAGTCGTTAACAATAATCAGTACTATTGATATCATTCATTTACTCTATTTTCAAATGAGACTAGTAATTTGAAAGCTACACGAAAAAATATGTATGAAGGAGATGCACAATGCAAAATATCAATGATCAGAAATACCAAAGAAACTATTATCAGTCATATTGAACAGCCACGAAAGACATAATGCCTGAAAACTCCCAAAACATGTGTGGTAGAAAATCTGAGCAAGTGTTCCCAAAGTGCTATTTTAGGATAAATTTAGGATATTTCATACAATGCAGAGAAATAAAAAATAAAGAACTTACATTTTGAACCTGAAATGTATGAGTACAAGAAATATCAGTTCTTGTTTAAAGTCTCATACTGAAACATAAGTCTGCTTGGGGTATACATATCAGAGACTGAAATGATACTCACTAACTCCATTCAATATGCGTTTAATTCATTATCAAAACTACTTCTTAGAGAAGGATTTGTGTTCACAGAAATATCTTACTAGAATTACCATAATATTATACATGTTGTTGTCAGGTACAATTCATGTGAAAATTAAATGAAATAGTGACCACTGTAAGCCCATTTAGCTATTGCATAGTAAAACACAGTAAGTTAAAGTTGGCCTAAATATACATACCAAGGTGACAGCCATTCTTGTTGACCTTTAACCTCAGCTGGATCATCTCACCAACTCCTCCAAATGAGTAGAGGTTCACACGGCTGATACGGCTTCCCTCAACAACTGTAGTAGCACCGTCTGTGTGCACGGTGCTCTTTCCAGCCTTATCCAGATCAGAACTAAAGGCAACAAATGTGTAGTACATGGTTACATTGATGAGAACCATATGGAACTAAAATGCAAAAAGTTTGAAGAAATTTTATATTCATTGTTAGTAGAATTTGATAAAGAAATGGATTTCTGAAACTAAAGCATTTGTCCATTGCACTTGTAAGAAATAGGTATTTCCTACCACATACTATGCATTTAGGTTATACTTAAAGTTGTACAACTATGTGCCTTTGTGAAAAAGCATGCTTTCATGAACATTTAGTATTCTCTGTGGTTGTGGTGGTGTATAAAGTATTTTATATCAAACAGAAGTTGAGTAACAGGATTAGGCACATACGCAACACAGGTCAGGACACGATCACCAGCAAAGTCAGTCATGTAAGCAGCAACCTCAGAAGCTGCACTGCCGGCACCACGGACATCCATCTCACAACCAGTGACACACAGATCTGGCACCTTGTAGTGGCGGCCAGTCTCTGACAGCTCCTGGTTCTCATACTCAAAGATGTACTCTCCATGAGAAGTGGTCAGGAAGGCTGCAAAGCAGGCAAAATCATTATATTATGTGGTTCTAATATGGTCAATAATAGATATTTACCTCAAAAAGAATTTTCTGAGTATGTTGCAAGTTATAGAAGTGATATGCTTTCTTGAGTAACTTACGAGATCCGCAACGGTCATTGAATCCACAGAGTGTGCACTGGTACTTGTAGCGGCTCTCACATTGACAGGCTCCCTCATGACAGCAGGCACAGTCAGTGTGGCTGGTGTCAAAATTGCAAGGACACCCAGTAGTGTTCCTGGTCCACATATCCTGGTCCATGTACTCAGGGATGAAGGCTACAACACATTTAATGATTATAAGACAGTGACTCAGTTAGATATCATCCTAAATATATTTGCAAATCAGAAACAAAATATAGATATAATCCCATTATTAACTCACATCCACATTCCACAGCTTTGCCACTGAATGCTCCAGCGACATTGACACCGTTTCCAATCTGGCTCTTTCCTACACCATAGCAACCACCTTCTAGGTCCTTGCTGGAATCCTAAAAAGGGGAAAAGTATCACAGTTTATGTTCATTTCACTCATGTATGAATATTCTTGTGTAGTCCTGTGACTTTGAGTCAGAACAGAATATATAACAATTTCACTAGAAATGATAAAAATGGGTAGGGCATGCTGCATTATATATAATAGATATGATAGATCTCTACATTTCACTGTATGTTATTATAACTCTCATAGGTCCAAAAGCAATGGTTAATAGAAATTACATGGAGACAGATAATGATGGGAACACATACTTGATACAAGGTGTAGGCTACACAGTCAGGCTCATCCTTGCAGGCAGCCTCACAAGCATCAACGTCCTGTTCCATCTGACCAAAATAGAAGGTTTCAGGCCTGTTTTCCTGCTTGGCAAGAACCTTGTCCAGTACATGACTGACATCCTTCTGTCTCTTGTAACAACCTAGATCCAGCATGAGAAAGAGAAACATTACTCACAACACATGCTAACTCTTTATAAATGGTGTGCTTTAGTGACTATCAAAGGGGTTGTTCCTCTTACATCATTAACTATCTTACCTGTTTCACAGTTTGCTATGTGTGCTTTATGACCCACCTGTGGAGCTGGCACAGTCAGCCAACTTTGCGTACACATAGTAGTAGGAGCCGGACCAGGTGAAGGCATTACGGTTGAAGTCCCTGTTCTTGGCATACGCATCTACTGCATGGGGGTTCAGGTAAATCTGGAAATATCAATCAATATCATGGTACAATACATTAACGTTTATACAGGGATAATAGCATTTTTTACTATAGTTTTTGATTTCTTGTTTACAGTACACTATGGTGTGCATATACCAAAGCTAGATGGTGTTGACCTATTTAGTAGACATTAAATCTAATGCTTACCGGAGCAAGTGCTGTTGTTTGCAATCTAACATAATCTGCCCACATAAGCAATGCTCACTTAGCACATTGAATCAGTAAATCAGGGCCAGAATATGAGCTATCAACATACACCTGCTACATTGTGGGTTCTCACATTATACATTAAAGAACAGTTGTATATCATAGAAGTGATGGTTGTACTTACAGAGGTGATTGCCAGATGGGCAGAAGCTGTTCCGTACTCGGGTAGACCCTCCTCACCACACACATTGCTGAGAACCTTGCCATCCTGAACATTGCCTGTACAGGCCAGCTGAGACTTGTCAGCAGCAAAGGAAATGTCTGTACGGTCACTGAATGTATTCTTGAACTTTAAGGTGTCCTGCTGCTTGGATCCCAGGTACATCACATTGATCTATTGGCATAAAAGGTGTCACTCATTATTCAGATGGAATACACTCCAAGTAAGAAACAAATTGGTAAGTAATTATTGAAAATTCAATCCAACCTGTCCAAGAAAAAGTATAGTAATAGTATGAATCATACCTTGCTTGGGTGCCAGCTGTTGTCTACGGACACTTGCATGTCCAGATCTGTGTGCACCTCCCAATCAATGAAGCTGAAGTCCTTCATGGCAGCAATCTCCTTGTTAGAGATGATACTTGAACGGAGAGCCCCATCATAGTAAGAGTTCTGTGATCAAATAAATGATAAGTTAGGATTGACAGCTCATGATGACAGCATATTATAACAAGGTTGCTACTATCAAGTGGTAAATAAACTAATTGAAATTTGGGAACTAGTGCAGTTTGAGGGCCCATAAATATGGCGGGAGATGACGTTGTCAAGGGTCTATATAAGTGAACATGGCGAAGCCATGGTTCAAGTTCGTTTAGGGCCATTTTAGGGCTATTTTAGGGCCATTTTTGAATCAGGCATGACAAAGTATGGTTAATACTTGTATTAACCCAGATTTAAAGGATTACCAGTGCCTTCGGCAGCTGGTGATTATGTTTTAAATACAGTCTAGGCCTATGGTCCGGGATAGTCCACCCCATCCACACACACATAAATGGACACCCACCCCCCACCCCGAAACAGCGCGGCAAAATCGGGCAAGCCTGGGGCGCCATCTGACGATCTGCGGCGGTATCTGTGACGTAATACAGCCTTGACCTTTGACCTTTGACCTAGATGTGGACATCGCCGTCCTGGCAACAGAACTTCGTCGATAAGAAAGTTTAAGCTCAGCTATCTCATTCATTTGAATTTACTTAGGTATGAGATTGTAGCAGGCACATGTTATGGGTATGTACTGTTGGAATCATTTGTATTTGATTGGAGATATCATACATTTTTTGTAATAATATGTTATTTTCCTCTGAAAAAGAATGGCGGAATTTGTACAATATTTCAGCATCTTGTTGCCAGGCAAGCTGTGCGAGAATATTGTGTTTAAATGTCATTCTTCTTGGCTTATACAATATATATCTAGGAATTAGTCTAATGGGGATAAGTTCTATCGTATATGATCACCTCATAATATTAATTCAAGTAGAACTGGGGAGAAAAATCGAGTTAACTTTGAAAAAAATACATATCTTTAGATAGCCTCTTTTGGTTTATCTGTTCCCGGCGAGCACCCAGGCCTAATTCAATGGGGTGGTTCGCTGGTCCCAACTAATGCCGTTTTATATATAGGGGAAATACCTACGTCAAGCAGGTAAGGAGAGAGCAGTCATGACGTTCATCATGAAACTTGAGGTTCACGTGATCAGTTATTGCCGGAACTATAAATTTTGGACTTAGAAAAAAAGCAAGTCGAACGTTTTCAATTTTTCTTGTTGAAATGTCGGGGGCTGTGCCCCCAAACCCCCCTGACTGTGTAAAGCAGAGCCCCCGAACCTCCCTTAATTTGGTACTTTATCCAAGAATATAGTCCCTTGTATGAATATACTAACTACGTCATTTTCAAATCCGCCATCTTGGACTGTCTGCTTCGTCATGGATAAACAATGATGTTTCATCTACAAATCACATGTTATAACCCTTGAAATTACTCATGGCTCATCCCAGATGTAGTTCGATATATGTACTACCCAAATTGCAACCAGTGCAGTTTGAGGGTCCATGGATAATAGCAGATGGACCCCCAGAAAATTGTGAATCAAGGCCCCATGTTGTCAGGTGGGTAACAAAACGAATGTCCACTCTGATGGTGGGAGATGTGGACCCTCAAACTGCACTCTACCCGAAATTTGAATAGTTCATACTAATTACTAGTTACTAATTACCAAAATAAAATTGATAGGGTCATTTATAATGTCTTGCAGGGACTTACATATTTCCATACATCCATTTTGTTGCCCTCTCCAAACCTCATCCATACAGAGCCATCCTGCCTGTGGGATATGAACACATCATGCTCTTTGCCACTGTTCCCTGCAATCTTCTGAGTACCACTACTGGCACTGCACATTGGGGTGTTGGTATCAACCTCTGTTAATGAACAAGACACAATATTAATAATTCAGATTGAAAACTTTCTTTATATCTTGCGTAATTGCCGCCAGTTGCAGATGAAGTGTCTGCTTTGAAGTCTACAAAACCATACCTAGATAGCTTGTCTTATGTGAGAGTGCAGATAATGTAGACTGCAAAGCAGTAACAAATAGTGTTGACACGTTTACTCATCCAGTAACCTTGAGCTGGTACATGCAGCCTTGTATACCTTAAGATACATACATAGACAACCTACTCAACTATTCCTGTTACAACAGGCCACTCAAATTATTGCATTAAGGTATTTACTTCTTGCAGAGAGAATGTTATCCCCCTTGAGATGCTCCTCAACCCAATCTGCTGGGAAACGACCAGGAGCAACAACAACCTTTGTCCCCTTGAAGCCAGCTTTTGTGTACAGCTCCCAGCTTGATGGGCCTGGAACCAAGGAAGGAATATAAGTTTTATAAAATACTCAGATCTACAAATTTAATTTGTCATTGTTGCAACCCAGCAATTATGATTTTGATGTTCATGTTAGATCAAACTGACCACTCCAGCCATTTCAGTGAAAATCTATTTAGATGGACATATACTGAAAATCTGATTGGAAACTTAATTGGGTATTGAGATGGAAAATATCACAAAATTTACTTAAAATAAAGATCCATTAGCATGACTGAAGATCACTTACCGGCTACCTCAATGGATTTGACACCCTTGAGAGAAGACTCTTTGCTAAAGTCAGTGACAGTTGACGAAATTGAAACCTTGGCTCCCTGGAACTTCTTGTCTGCCCACAGCACAATGCCATCCTGAACAAGCACCTCTGGAATACCAAGATGTTTTGTGGTTACAGTCTTCTGTTGTGTGAGCGTTCTACAACTACCTGCTATTCATGCAGGTTCTATAAGCTACATTGAGGTTCATTTCCCCTTTTACATTGGGCTAAAATAGATACAACGGGTTTTAAATCATCTACCTCTGTAAGGTTTAAAGTAAGTAGTATTTAATCTATAATGTGAAAACACTAAAAAGAACACTGCAGGCCAAGATGTCTAGATGTAAGAAAGGAGCACCAAACTCATGGACATGTGCTGAATGTGAAAAGAGGAAAAACCCACTTCTGACTGAAGAGACCACGTTGTTCTTGATGTGGCTGTTGACCCAATCAACATCATATCTGCCAGGCTGGGCAATAACACTCTTCCCATTGTAGTTAGTTCCATCAAACAGCTCCCATGCTGCGTTACCTACACAAAATGCCATGAATAAAGGAAGATGAGTTTTCAGGAATGAGAAATGAGATACAATACTCTTATAGACTGGAAAACTACTTGGCCAGATATACAATACAAACAGTATGGTCTCTTGTGGTACATCATACCCTTATGGAAAACTTCCATAAATGCTTTGCCTCACTCATGGCATGTTTTATGCCATCGGATAAAAAAGTTAAGATATTGTCATAGATTAGTAGCCAATTTCGAATAAAGATAGGTATTTCCAAAATATTGATAGATATGATACACTTTAAATTAAAAGTAGATGAAACTTTAGTGTAATTGGTGACATAGTAAAGATTGGTAACATGAAATCTCTAAACGAATTCTTGGCAGTACACCTTGTATATGAACGAAAGTTACCATGAATCTCAAAACTAGTGAGACTGTTGTCAAAGCCATGATTTCTCAGATTGCTATCATCCTCAGTGAGTGCAATTTTGATTCCGCTAAACTTGGCTGAGTTGTACATCACAATAGAATTCTGTGCATCCAGATCTGCAAAATAAAAATACACATTAGCTCATTCATTTATTATTTCAACTTAATTCATAATTTATATTTGTCCTTTGAAGCAATGAAGATTTGTAAATTGATAAAAAATAGCGATGGTAATTATAATATTAATTATACACTCACTATTAAAGTAGGATAGGACATCTTAGGGAAAAAAGCTTCAAAACTTGTTAGTGGGGGTGTTGACCAAAAATATAAACCATTGTACCTGAGGCATTTTTTTAGACAGATAGTGACCATTGAAAAACTGAGATGCAGCTATACCTTAAATATAATGAGGAAAGCAATCAAGTTAGTATATAATAACTTTTCACACATATATTGTGATTGTATTATTACCATGGATATTGAAGAGGGCTTTCTTCATGAAGTCTGCATCACTCTTCTCTCCTGAGGATACTGCCATCTCCTCTCCATGATGCACAATGAATTTTGTTGGATATTTGGAGGGGCGGAAAGAGAAGTAGCCAGGATGCTGCTTTGACTCCTCAGCATAGAACATGCTGTCAGAACTTGTAGATGCTGTAGTGAATTCGATCTCAGAAGAGCTTGTTTTCAAAAAGTACCTAAATTTGCCCTGGACCTGCGAAAAAATGTGAATGTTGGGATTGGGTAACAATTGGTAATTAAGCTGTGGGTATCAGATATGTGAGAAAAAGTGTTCATAAATGATTTGTGATATTTAACAGTCAATACCCCTCCCTAATTGAAGTTTGACTGGTCTGTCTTTCCATATTGTTGTTTGTTGTAACAATGATGAACAACTAATAAGGTGTAAATACAGACATCGGGGCATCTAAATAGGATTTGATTGGAATCATTCAGCACCAACATCAGCAAATAAGTTTAATGCCTACTCCCATGTACAAACAGTATGCTAGGGTGCAATAAAATCATCAGACATACCTCTAGTCTAATGGTACCAGGTGTACCACCCTTTGAGAATGTGAAGGCACTTGAAGCTGTAGACAGTGTCAATGTCTCCTTGTTACCGCTGCCATCTACATACATGCGTTTGGTTGGCTCATCGAAAGAATGCAGGGTGAAGTGGCTGGATGGCAGGTGATCTGCATCATGAGAAAACAAAATAATAATAAATTATACAAGTTTTGAATGCCCTGCCTGATTGAGTACTGCGTTTTCGAACTCAGCTTACAGATAAATCTGTCTGATCATTATTCACAGGCTCTTGAATGAAGTCATGAACACAAGTTAATTATCTTATCAAATTTATTTATGAATGTTATCATCACATCAGGCCAAGAACTAGCAGTTTCATGATAAAGCTTCATTAAGCATATCATATAAAAGTAATAATATATAAAATCAAATCTGAACTCACACAAACAAATTCTAATGGTTACTTGTTAAATGGTTATTAGATATTTCTACATGGATGGTAGATTGTAAATAATACAGATGCAATAATAACTTACACAATTCACAGTTCTTGCCATGTCTCTTAGAGTCACAGTCACATTTATAGTCGTTAACCTTGTCAACACATTTGCCGCCAAATTTGCATGGGTTTGGGGAGCAGTCATCAACATCTGTTTTAAATACAAAGTATAATTTCCTGTAAGACACATACAACACCATGGAACAGAATACACTTATATTGAATAAAAACTACCGTAAATTCCCGCGTACTACCCGCGGGTTGTACGCGAACCAAACACAGCTTTCATTTGATACCAAACATGCCTATATAGGGTGCGGGTTATACGAGGGTTTTTATTATTATAGAACAGTACTAAAATATACATTTTCAGATCCAGAAATGGGTTATAGGATTCTCCTAAGTTGGGGGTGCGGGTTATACGCGAGATGCGGGTTATACGCGGGAATTTACGGTAATTTAAAGACAACTGAGCAGATATTCATTAGCATATAGATGTCTTAGTGATTACGCAAAATGATTGATGACACAGCTTAACGCAATTGTTGTGATTTTTTCATGGTGCATTTTCCGTACATATCAAAGTTAAGTAAGTAATAGCAAAGTAAGTTATCACCATTAACTTGAAAATGTCATATCATTAGTACTGATGGACTGGCTTTTATCACATGTCTAATGTACATGTGTGGGTGTGAATGAACATGTTAACCATTTGTAAACAATGTGTTTGTATTTGCTGTACATATAAAGGCAAGGTCACTCATCTTGTTTAGATTTGATATGTTATTTTGTTGCTGCATTAATTGAATAATGGGTACAAAGCTTAAAGTCTATGTTAATGAAACTCACCTTCTTCACAGTTGGCACCAATGAATCCTTCAGCACACTCACACATGTAGTCGTTCTCCATGTCAATACAGCGAGCTCCATTTTGGCAAGGCTTCTTTGTCTTACACCAGTCATTATCTAGTGAAATAAAAAAGGGTTGTACTGACAGCTAATGTATTACTTCATAGTATAAAAGATGGTGGACTGTTTCTTCATACAGAACATCTACTTTATCTAGGAATTGAATTAAGTTAATTATTGTACACACATTATTTACTAGCTGTTATACAGAAAATCTACCAATGAGTATTTCAGGTTACACTAACCTGATAGAGAAAGATAAGAGAAGGGGTTAACTTATGTGCTGCAGCATGTGAGCCTAAGTGTTTACCAAACAGAAGTTCAATTTCTGCTATTGTGAAAACTTACTTGCACATTTGATGAATACATCCTTGTCGTGTGTGCAGCCGCCTGGGTTTGGATGTCCACAGTTGAGAACGTTGTTAGCATCCTGAGGACTACAGTCTGGGTTCATCTCATTGATACTGAAAATAGTCACTCAATTAAAGGAACTGTCTCTTTCTTGAACAGGTTATCAAAAAAATGTTGTCTGTGTAAACCATACACCGGGAAATATATTTTCTAAGAATCTGTTATCAAATGGCCATGATAGGTAAAGACACTATCAATAAAAAAACTTTGCATTATATTGAGAATGGTTTGTATCAGCAAACCTCCAGATACAATGTATGAGAAACTACCATACAGTCCTGTATAAGCACCCCTTAATAAAGATCTATTTTTAGTGCTTATGAATTGTTTCAGTACCCCCATACCCCCATGCTTATACAAGACTGGTGCTCATTCAATACCCGGCGCATAAATCTGACGGTAGGGTAATTGGATTTGGTGCACTGAGGTATATTTACATGTATCCTTGCAAACACAAATAGATTATTTACCTCAATGTTAAATATAATATGACACATGATTTGATATTTTTAATTAGCATTATTACAAAAATGTATCAATTTTCTGAAGAGGTTGATATGGTGAACTTACAGTCCAGTACCAATGTTTGTGTATGCATTCAGTGCATGCATGACGGTCTCCGCTCTATCGTATCCAAGGTTCTTACAGAAGACGGTTGGGAACATCTCCCTCCTTACAGTATCCAGGCACACAGAACCCCATTTCCCGTGTTTGTAGACCTCAGCAATACCCTCAGCAGGATTCTTACCACCAGTCAAACGAACTTCTCTCAAGGACATTTCCTCAGACAAATTCTTTCCACCGAGAAGTGTCACAGCATCTGAGGAAATAGAATTTTACTCAGATCTATTTTAACATATTGCTACAAAGTTATATGGACCGTATGTACGTTTTCAAGGTGAAACAAAATGATTCATGTTGCAAAAGTGCATTTACAAAGTATATTTGCTGACCAAGATAAATAAAGATCTACAGATCTACACACATGAAAAGTTTTGTGTAATTCCTGTGAATTGGCCACAGCAGGCCATTTTAGAAGATGTTCAGAACTGCAAGTTCCATAACCTCCCCCCCCCCCCCCCCCCACCTTACTGCATAAGTAAAGCCCACAATATATTTAACCATTACTTTGACTTCAAGTATTTGTTAAGTTGGTTGTGTAGGTTGGAATATCCCAAATACATTAAGAGTGTAAGAAACATGTGACATACAAGCACACCGCACAAAGACATCAGCATCATGATCGCATGTTCCTTTATCCTTTCCGCAGTCATCCATGAGGTGGTTGCCAGTCAGGGGGCATGAAGGCTTCTGGTAACCAATGGGACCTTTGCCCACACCAGTGTACATTGTTTTGGCTTGCTGTACCACAAGAAAGATTTGCACATCAGTATACTTTTCAAAAAGGTTTGATTGCTATAAGTATGAACCTATTTAGGCTTTGCCAATTAAGTAAATCAGTGTAATGATTTACATACGTATTATGATCTCATTGTCTCTCATATATCCTGACACTAACTAACATCAATGCACTTATTTTGTTTAATTATGAGAATTATGGCACTTTACTTATTAAGTGTGGGTTTCCCATGAACAGTGAAACGGTTCACCTACTGAGTATTCTTCTAGCTGAACCACCAGAACCCTAATATTCAGCGGAAAGCCCTTCTTGTAATAGGTCAGTTTTAATTATATGCAGACTTAGTTTCACCACGGGAAGCCATGGGTAGTGAATAAAATGCATGTCTAAGTGACATTGAGTGAGATGCAGTGATTACCTTGGCAACTTCACAATGGTCATAACCCAGCTCCTTACAGAAGACATCTGGCCATCCAGGCTCAGTGAACTCAGCATCACAGACGGTTCCCCACACTCCGTTAGAGAAGAACATGGCTCGACCTTCCATGTCATTCTTGCCACCATCGATCCTCAGACGGTCTGCACAAATCAGCATGATTAGTTAATATAACCTCACTCTGTTGGCAAACAAGTCTATCTAGTTGGATCTGGGGCACAAGGGTGTAGGCTCAGAGTGGTACACCGCAGGTACCTTAGCATATAACATGAAGTATTACTACTCCATGGGGGCATGGGATCAAAGTTCCCTTAAGATTGAGGTGATAAGTTCCCAAAAGGGAGAGATTTTATTGGACTTCAAACACAAAGGTGTTTTATGATATAATGTATACTTCCCTCGCAACAAGTTCCCAAAAGCTCATGCAGGTGGCTACTTATTTATGACCCACTCTTAAACTAGTAGTGATGTAAATATAATGTCTAATGATCAACCAACTAGATTGTGGCAGGATGTTGTGAACAAGAGGATGACTTACTCTTGTTCATGACAGGGAACAAGGCTGGAGCACGCTTCCCGTTTATCATTGTCTGCTTGGCCTTCAGTGTATGTCCAAGGTCTAGGTCATCATTGTATGCATTGGCAATGCTAATTGTGGCGGACACTTCAATATTCTTGTGAAAATTCTGCAGGCTATCATCTTCATAAGGTACAACGCTGCTTCCCTCCTTGGAGTCATAGTGGATACCTAGAAGGTCTCCAGTGTTGACCCTGGTAAGAAAGCCATACATGTAACCAAGACTAATGTAATGAATCAAGGGGTTTCTAGTGCATTAACAGACCATCTTTATCTATTCTGTGCAGCCAAAAGCAAACAGTAATTCAAGTTTAAGGTCACTCACTCTCAACAATTCTAAATTGTCTGGAAACTCAATACTAGAAATAACTAGATATACAGCCTTTAGGACTATTTGGCATCACACTTCTAATGCATCCAGTCAGGTAAAAACCAACTATATAATACAAACCAATGTATTGAAAGCTTTTGTGGAAAAACCTCTTAGTTATTTTTTTTTCTGAATGAGTGTGAAAACTGATAATTATGGCTTTAACATGGTTGGCTATATACAATTTAATCTCCCTCCTCTTAAACAGTTTAAGCAGTACTTGTTCTTATTTAAGGTATTTTAAAGAGGTTTAGATGAGACCTTGCCCTGTGCTAAAACAATACCTGCACTTATTTGAAGATCCTCTACTTATAGTTTACAAAGAAAGTTTTGGCACCTGAAGCGGAGATGGCGAGGGATGAAGTAAGTCTGCTGCCCTGTCATGTTGGCCTCGATGTAGTTCTTGCCTATCATCTCGTAGTGACCATCAGGGTGCTTCCTCCATACAGCAGCATAGAAGTGACCCTTGTTACCGGCAAACAGGTTCCAGGCAGCAATCTCTCCAGCACATGAGAACTCAAAGTCTGTGAAGATCTGCATGGCGCGGGATGGCTGGTGATTCAGCTTCGCAATCGATGTAACTGGGTAGCATGCATCCATCACTGCCAAAATACCAAAGAGCTCATTGGTAGATTGGATAGAGAGGATTAAAATGTTTTATTCTATTCTACATTTTTTGGATGCATTTATTGTACTTAAAAAAGTATGGTTAGGCTTCTATAGGACAATTTCTACTATGCGGAGCTGCTGCCTAATCCCAAATGGACTATACTCCAATGCAGCAAAACATTTTATGAGAATCAATTTAAGATTACACATACATCATAGTTAAACTCTGCAATTTATTACACACTGTTTGTAAGATAATTGTCCTGTGACTCTCCCACTACGAGAGAAAAATATAGAAAGATATAGACATTAGACTTAATTCAACATAGGCACAACTTTATTGACATGTGTTAATTGGTATAAAGTGTAATTGTGAAGCTCTACTCACTTGACATGGACATTCTGTTGGTCTGAAATTAGGAAATGAAAAATTCAATATAATCAAACTTGAGGAGTTTCTTTATTCCATGGTGAACACAGCAGTGATTTAACCATGGAAAACCATATTTCACACCACTATGCAAATCCCTAATAGTATGTCAATCTCTAAAACTCCCTAAAACTGTGTTCGTTTTACCCATATAACAATTGATGTTGCCGTTGAATTCAATACTAATCATATACATCGTATAATGGTAGTCTGGAATGTCATGACAGACAGACATGATATCAGGTTGACAGTCTCAAACATTGACACAGGTCAAGTTTGTGATCATTTCAATTTTAAGTTGCAAGCTTCTGCAAATCGGAATCAACAGAAAAACTGCAAATACAATTACATAAATTTAGTTTAATTGTATAGCAAAAGAAATTGATACTTATAAAACACAAACTAGTGATTAATTTTGGTAACAACAACTCCTTTCTAATGAACAAATGAAGATTATTACTAGATAGCTGAGCATTGTAACTTTACAGGCCGGGGGACATATTCACGTAAAACCTCTTTAAGTAGATAGTGGTTAGTTCAATATGATACCTCTAACTTGCTTTTGCTGATACCTTGAGCGTAAACATAGTGTAAAGTCTTCAGTCGTACCCTTATGCAACAGTTTGTTAGATTCATTAATGCCTAGTGTTTAATGTCTTTGCTTGCACAATGCATGAATGCATGACCAACTGACTGCCTGGGCCTGACTAACCAGATGTGACTGAAGGGTCAGTATAATGCACAAGAAGTTACAAGAGAGGCCTGCATTGCTGCCTTATGACGTCAAATTAAGAATATGCATCCTAGGGTGTAAAGAGAAACAATGGAATATTTTACCTAAAAACCGTATCCCTAATGTATGGTGCTGAAATATTTCCGCTGCAAGACAATGTGTACCAATGTGTCTGTTGTATTTTATTTGGATGTTATAGATAAGTGTGCATTTAAGACAGACACATCTGGGTACGTCAATTTGGCAAATCCACTTCATCAATACAATAATTAATTCAACCCCAAGAGGAGAAAGAAGAATGCTTGTTTTTTTCAGACCAAATATACACACGTACTGGGACAACTGAACATATCAAATATGTAGGATGGATTTCCATCTGACACTATAGAGACAAATCATATGACACATTTGAACCATTAATAGGCAGATTGAATTCGTCAAAATGATAGTAAAGGAGACTCTTGTCCACATGCTCATGTGAGTCATCATAAATGTAAATGGATATAAAAAAACAAAGCTGTGATTGAGGAGTGAAAAAGGTTTTTTAACCCCTTCACCACTGGATTTCTTGTAACTCAATGCAATTTTGTGCAATATATTGGCTTACCGCGTGGAAGGGGTTAACTACAAAGTATACCAATAGACTAGAGATCTAATTTTCAGTTAATGTAAAGGAGGTTTCTATGTTGAGGTCACAACCCTGTAAACTATTTAATCACCATTGTCTGGGCAAGGCCCACTGCAAGAAGCACCAGGAAGGCTACGCGGACTCCCATGTTGGCTGCTGGTCCAGGACTGGTTGCTGGATGCCCTGTGCACCTCCTGTAGGGCTTTTATACCAACCCACACCTGGCTCTTGAGCCCCCACACCTGCCACATAGCTCATTGATCTGTCCACTTTAAACAAGATTCAAAGCTGCCCCCAGGTGCTCAATGGTCCTCTGGGCTACTCCTCCACTTATACAGTTTATCAACAGGTTTAACCATTTAAGGACAGCGTGATTCAGCTGTGTGAATAAATTGTTGATACTGTAACTTTGCATCCTATCAAGTGTATCATCCTCATAGGGTCTGCATGATGTTTAAATGCAGATCACTAACATCATGCATCATGATTATCAAAGGGATTATCAAAGGGTATGTGCATTAAAGAATTTGCTTTCTTAACAGGGTTAAGCACATACTTGAAAGGTTGAGCACATCCACTTACCCCACACACCAGAGACCAAATTGTAAGTAACATGTGACATGTAGTATATTAGTGAATTCTGACCGTTGGAGGATATTTTTGATACATTTTTGAGGAATTAAATGGAAATTAGTTAAAATAAGATAATCGAGATTTAAATTAGATATTAACTATATTATACAATACAATTAAAAATGCTAAAGCCATCATTTTGGGAATAATGGCAGTCGAAATTTGGTTTGTACCTTGTTATTCCATAAGATAACTATTCATACTTTAGAAAAATGTCAAAAACTCATTTTTCAAAAATCAATTATTTTCCACCCTATACTACGTAAAGAGGCCATATCTAGGCTCTTTAAAGTGTGACTTCCGACCCATTTCGTTAAAACGGGTAACATACATAGAGAAAGGTTCACAAGTTTTGGTTTGTTGACAGGGTTATTTCATCAGTTGGAAGTGGAGCAGTATTTTACAAGGCCGTAGGCCGAGTGCAATGCGGCCCCATCTCCAAAAAGAGTGTGCCTTTGTCTTTGTGCATGGACAAACTTTAACAGCGCAATTCTAACACAGAATTAAGATTGTCTCAATTATCTTGAAATTAGTCTTAATCTTATCTTAACCTATCTTAATCCTATCTTAAACCACTTGATGTGGATGTATCTTTAATACTAGTAATTGATTATGTTTTCAGTCAAAATTGTAAAAAAGTTGAGTGATGACTGGAATATTGGATCCCTTTTTAGTACTAATTACATATTGTGTTGCTGGAACTGGAAGCTGAAATAACTGGATTACCAAGACTTTTTTAGTGCTACAAAAACGGTCCCCAGTAAATCATGACTGGAAGGTGAGGGACTGGATTGTCAAAGACTGGATTATGTAGAACTAATGTACAAAAGTAACTGCGTGGTCTTTTCTTGCACTATCTTTTAGACCATTTCAGAATGGTGCCTCTGTCGCCTTCTGGTGGTAGTACCTAGCTCTGTCGGTAGGGGGGCAATAGTGTACATTAGTCATGTTTTGCATATATATATATGCAGGGGCAGCGTGTGTGTACTTATCCTTTAACACAGGGCAATTATGACATATGGTTCTCCCAGTGAGCGCTAGGTCGTGACTGTGAGCACAGTATTGTGTTTGCAATGTGTATTTTTTTTTTTTTTCAAACCAAATGTTATACTATGATCTCTTCTATATGGAGTACTCGACCCCTTCCGCTGAGTAAGCCCACATTTATGAACACGGAAGACAACCCCCATCTCCCTCTTATACTGGATATTTGCATTGCAATTTTGCACATGTTTATTTAGCTTTCTCAATCAATATCATAAATTCTTTTTTCAAAATGTTCTTTTTCAAATCTTTATTTTGCAATCATGTCTGCCTATGAATGCAAATCTAAAGGACAAAAAAAAGACAATGTAAGCATTAGCTTGCCCAGACCTGATTGTTATCATGGCAGCCTACTCTGTCCCTTTATTCCCTCCTAAAAATACATCTCTACAGCAGTGTTGGAGGAGCCAGGAGACAAACATGAGGCAATCACATGGTGGAGTGAGTACACCCAGGCTATAGGGCTCATAGGGGTTAGGCCATGGGCGCGGCCATGTCCAACCCCCGGTGCTCCCTTTGGTTGCCTCTATAAATAAATTAAGTTATAATGGCGTTGAAGTCAGGCTTCTTGGGGTAGGGGGTTCTCTGTAGTCTTTCTTTCTTAGTCTCTCTCTGGGGGTGTGACCTCTGGGGTTGTGACCTACCGTGATGCAGCACACAAACTGAAACCAATTTCGGCTGCCCCTCGAGGGGGGGGGGACCTGTCATTAACTGAAACCAATTTATGTTTATTCAGGGGATGAAGGGCTGTCAACTAAAGTGCTAAGATGGTGTTAATTTCTATTGTCTGAATAACTATGCAACCTGCCAAGCAGGCTCTTAGTTTCATTGTCACCCTTGGAAAATAATTTCACTTCTTCCCTGTTTTCCATCAAGTTGACATCAAATTAAGAAAAAGACAAACAATTGCATTTATTAATTTTATTCAGTAGCATGTTTAATATTTTACACTACCATGTTCAAAGTACAGTGTGTGATTTTAGGTTAGATCTATGTTAGATCCATTTGATGAGGAGCTATGAAAAGAAAAAAAAATGGGGGTAGGGGGCAGAGCACCCTTTACATACTGGTCGACTAGCCTATCCTACAATGGACTCAATGACATTTACTACATGTACACGGGTAAAGGGGGATGAGGAGTAACATCACCCCACTGTTAGCATATAGGGGGCCTACATGTAGTAACAGTACTCAGTGGCAGGATGCTGGCTAGGAGTTTTGCTTTGTTTTTAATTTAGATGGGTATAAGTGTAATGTAAACACAGTACATGAAATAATCTGAATTACAAACTCAGACAAACTGATGACACTGATTACTTCTTGGTCTGTAGCACTATAATTCCTATGATAGGACTATAATAACACTTTCTGGTCACCCCTGTGGAGTCACGTTTTGTCCACATGCTACAAAGTGTCCACACCCGTTATCAAACTCTTTGAAGAAACTTAATTTATTTCTTCAGACAAGAAATTTGCAAGGTTTATTATTAGTTCTAGTAAGATCATTAACAGAGATATCATCAGATCATTAGATGACTGAATCTCCCAGCCTGGTGATACATAGTACATAATAGAATAAGATGTAGCCTACAATTATACCATAACAAACTGTAACTGATATTTCTTGTCTAGGTGGGTCCTAAAGTTGCCTGTATGGTGAACACATCCATGGAGCAAAGAAATTATACTCCAAGAGAAAACACAATTCATTTAAACAGCACCAACTTGTGTCTTTCCTTGACCTGTGGACACTTTGTGGCCTGTGGACAATACGTGACTCCACACCCCCCCCCTTTCTCTCACACACACAAACACATACAGTCATGTAATCCTATACTTTGGTTAAGACAAATGATTGGTAATCACATTTGGAAAACAAATGTAGTATAATATTCCTTACCATACATGTTATACATGTAGGCTGAACTGTTTAATAGTATCTAAAGTTGATAAACATCATACTCCATTCTTAGCCATGGAAATGTTATGAGAATCATTAATACCGTTTCAGACCCCCCCCCCCCATGCCCTAAATTTGACTATCCAGTGATTTACCTTACAGTGGCTTTTGATCAGGAACGGGACCAACCGGATTATCAAGGGTTGACTGTATGATAAGTTACTATAATATACTTTGAGGAATATTACGTACATTGTTGTTTTGTTATGAAACATACTGTCAGGGTGTTTCAATTATATCAATAATTTCCCAATAAAAGTGTAAATACTTGTAACTATTCTATTCATATATATCATTGTGATATTACCAGCCAGAACTGAACACAAGTGTTCGGTTCTGGCTTGAGCTTGAGCTCTAAATATAATCTTGAGATTCTAGTGAGCAACTGAAATCAAAGGCATCCGCACTAGTGGTGTATGACAAATATGTTTGGGCAATTGGTCAGATATTGTGCCAGTTGCTATGCCCTGACTATGTCCTGATCCTATAAGCTGCACTTGCATACTAGCCGCGGCCTATATGGATGGTTTTACGCTAGTAAGTCTGTGATGGTTAGCCACATAGAGTGAACATGACATCGTCCAAATGTTAACTGTAACTATATGAATACTTTCCAATTCTGTGCAATAAAACTGTGGCATGTATGAGTGTAACAGTTTTATGATACATGTCTCCTACATCAAACCTGCAATAAATGAAACTGATTCATGTGATCAAAGTTAGGAGCAGTATATTATATATCTACATTATGTACATCGCAATGAATGATGTCAATAGCCCATGTTAAATGCCCAGTTTATGGTGAATGTACCACAAATGATATTGGATTCACTCTAAATGTTAGTCTTGTTTACTTATTCAGTACAAAGTGGGGTGTGAGGCTCATACAATGGGTTTGTACCTGTGTGGCTTATGTGATTCTCTCAAGCTTGGGGTGCAGCTATTACAAGACGCAAGACTTTATTGTACCGTAAAACCTCGCGTATAAGCCGCGGCTAGTACGCAAATCAGATCGCTGGTGCAGCTTATAGGATCAGCACAGAGTCTAGGTGCGGCTTATACATGAGTTTTTGCTCCTATAGTATAGTACTAAAGTCACCCTATTCAGATCGCTGGTGCGGCTTATAGGATCGGCCCAAAGTTGAGGTGTGGCTTATACGTGAGTTAGGCTTATACGCAAGGTTTTACGGTATGTGATAAAACCCATTAAGTCACATTTTCAGCACATGCGAAACCAATGAAAAAATACCATGTCTGAGTTTGGGGAGTTTTATTGACAACAACGATCCTTTTCATAAGCAGCCAAGTCACAATAAATTACTGGAGTAGTTGATTTGAGTTGGCATAAGGAGAGATAAACCATGCATACTGGATAAACACAAAATGATATATAATATCCAGCATAAAGTCAATATGTACCGGGTAACACATAAAAAAATCGATATTATTTAATGCAGGGCAAGGCACACAAAACTAGAAAGCAGATTGCTGAACATCTATCAATCACACATGCCTACAAATTCAAAAATTGATTTGTTTGATATTCACAAGAATCAAACGGAACAACATTTTTATGTTTGCAGCCATGCAACTATCAGTTTTTGTTTTATTTGCTTCTAGTGTTTAATGTTCTTTTTTTCCCTTTTGACCTTTTTTTATTGACCTCGTTTATTTTAATTTCAATAAAATAATATGATATTAACAAGTGGCATCAATCCTAGTTGGTCACCAGTTGGAAGAAAGTTTTCCGTATGTCATGGGTAAACGTTAGAAGTACAAGGGAGTGTGGTATGGGGAACACCATGGTAAATGTTACAATTCAACTGCTACCACCCTTAGTGAAAAAACGGAAAATGTTTGGTGATTTTGTTGATTCAAAATTGTTCATTTTGTTGTTTGATTTCATGTGTTTTTGGAACACCCGTAGGAGAATGACTAGTTTCTAGACCTTTTGGTATAACTTTAGTATGTTTTACATTTCCAATCTTCCCATTACCTTCACCGGTCCTCACACCAAACACCCGAAGTATCAACTCAAAAACCTCCAGGAAAACCACCACTGTGATACCCGACCACAGGTTCAGGGCTCCCCCGAGCTGTGACAAAAAGGTGCTGAAACTGGTCTTTGGAACATCCTCCATCTCAACATGGTGCAGCTCTTGCAGAAACAGTGACACCTTCACAAAGTTGGAGTCGACAAAGCGTTCAACAAAGTTCAGGGTAGGATTTGTCAAATTGACATGACCTTCTATGTAGTGAGAGGTGTCATTTTCAGTCAGTATTCCTTGGGATGAGATGTAGTTGTATAAATCCTTAGCCCGATTTCTTTGTGGCCATCTGGCAGAGGAAATCTGACCATTGTAGATTTTTTCAGTGCATGGTAAAGGGCAGATATTGTTACATCCTTCTGCTGCATTTTTTCGGGCCTGATGCGAACATTGTGTTCTGTTAAGGACACCCCCCCAGTCATTGATAAGGCTGCTAATTTTACCACAGAATAGATTTTGAGTGTCATCATTGTCCGTTTCCTCATTGGGTACACTCCCGTATAAGTAGGGCAGATAGGCATCAACACAATTACATTGTTTCAACACTTCTTGGGACATGCAAATACTAATGCACATTTCTGTGGTGTATAATGCAGACGGATCCTCGTCCGGATCCCCATGTCTCTGTTGTACTCCTACCCAAGCAGGTGCAAAGAAGAAAGTAAATCATATTAACTGTACATCAAATATATAATACATGCAACAACATCAACAGTCAATGCTGAACTCTATATTCATGGGTCCAGTAGAATTTATAAAATTATGTTTTTTTATTTTGTAAATTTTTGACTGCTCTGTAGTTTATAAAACACAGTACGTGAGACTATCAATTATAATTATATTAATGTACATCAAACAGATAGTAACAACATGCATCAACAGTCTTCCTACTCGATAATTTAATTCATCTTTCAATCCACAATTAATAATTGAAAATTTAAGAAACTTCTTTCCCATAATCTTAATAAGATATCTAATCACTTTTGATTACTTGACTTGGTCACATTCATAAAGGAATTTTGATTTAACCTGTGATCGATACAGTACAGTAAAAGGATTTTTTTGAAGTGCTTAATATGGAAGAGTTATAATGATAATTTGGAATAGCTTTGGTATTGGTACATGTGGCTTATTAGTCCTAAACTAACCATGAGGATTTGTTCAGTTGGGTCATGAAGAATCCCCTTCAAAATAACATTCTCATCCCCTTCATCATATTTTGCCCCCTCTGCTCTGGTGATGGTTTGTTAGTCCCACATACAAACACAGTTGCAGTAAGCTTTGAATAGTAGTCTTTTGTGATACTATTCCCATATCTTTAGTAATGATTGTGCTCTCCCATAGGTTCCATTAGACAGCTTTTAACACATTGTAGTGGGTCGCCGCTGTACTATTTCTAGGGAACCAGTTGGAGTTATATTTGGTATATGTGTTGTCGTGTATCCAGGCCGCACTCCTGTCTACTGCCGAGTATAAGGTTATATAAGCCCACCTGAGGAATGGTGGAGCGCGGCCTGGTTATGTGCATTGAGCCGTGACCGCCACGTGTCACCCGACATATCTCGGGTACAGTGTCGGCTCGGATGCACCGGCGCGTGGTTACCCGGAGTTCCTCGGGAACTCAAGTGTTTACGAGTAATGGAGAGAATTACATAACGACCAGTACATAAGACCTGGAGTTCTGCTAATCGAGGACCCAGTCTTGCTGCGCACTTCGGCCAGCTTGGCTGCTCCACAACAGAGCTTCCCCGAACTCTGTTGTACTTTTTAGGCCTAGTCCTGTCGCTGCTTCCACCTTGGTCACCCTGCGTCTTTCTCTGTTCTACCCTCTGGGGGAACTAGAGGAGATAGACGCACTGGTGTACAACTCCGGGTACAGAACTCCCTACGGGGGAGTCTGTCCCAAGAGGAGTTAACCAAGATGGAAGAGAGCATTGGAACTCGGGAACTATGTACTAGACCGTGAGCGTATACCTCCTGTATGTTTATATGACCACTGGTGTTCAGAAGCCTATTTGATTATTGCTATCCGTCTGTATGATTACGAGCCGTATGTCAGAATGAATAAAGTGTAATTTCTGAACAACCTATTTTCGAATCTGGAGTTTTTCATAGCAGATGTCTATCTTAGAATAGCCAACAGCTACACTGGTGCCGTGACCACTTTGGGTAAGTATTGGTTTACATTTATTTTGTTATTTTTCTTTCTGAAATTGAGAGGTAAGCTCTTATATGTTTGAACCAGAATTGGTAGGTTTCAAGGATAGCTATTACAGGTTGCTTTTGTGTGGTGAAGATATGTCAGATACAGAGGTACCTCCCCCGTCGGTTACTAACCAAGGGGAGGGGATGCGTCCTAGATTGCGATCTAGGGTGAGGTTTAATGCTAGGCAGAAGGTGCATACGTTCAATCAGAATAGGGAAATTGGACATGGAGGGGAAGATAGCGCCCATGAAGTGAGATCTGAGGATTCACTAGGGGACCCTCCAGCGAAACGTCCAGCTCTGGAGCCAGATAGGGAAATGGTAGGCCGGGTCCAGGTAAGGGAAACATCAAGAGAAGATGTGATGCTTGGACCGGTAACCATAGAAGATATTGGAGAGGATAGTGACTCTAGTATACCTAGTCTGGAGGGTACAGTAGATGTACCAGTGAGATGGGAACTTAGACCGGTACCCACTGTGGAAGCAGTGGAAGGGACTAGAGTGGTGGTCCCAGTCAGTCAGGAAGGAGTTGAGGTAGTCAAAAGGGACGACCTAGGGGAAACTCCTGAGGAAGGGGAAGAGACAGCTGAGGTGATCTCCAGGGGAGATAAGCTGTTCCCAGATCCTTTTAGGCTGACGATACCAGGTCTAGAGGTTCCACCTTATGAACCCAGGGAGAGGTTGAGCCTGGATGACATAAGGACGCTCAGATTGAGAAATGAGCATGAGCATATGAAAGAAGGGATAAGATTAGAGGAGGAATCCCTTAGAAAGCTGAAGGAGGAAAGGGAAGCTTTCGAAAAGAGTTTTTTGGCAAAGAGGTCGGGAAACATTGGGGAACATGCAGCTCAGATAAAACATCTGGAACAAATTTCAGTCAATGTAGGTCTACTTGAGGGAACTGAAGTCAGATTGAAGTCTGAAACAGAAAAGCTAGTGGTGCGGAATAAAGAAATTAGTTCCGAGATACTGGCAAGACAGTTACAAGTAGCGGAGTATGATGAGTTGTTGAAGAAACAGGATAGTAAGTTAGGAGAGTTGGAAGCACTAGCTCAACAAGCTGAGAATCACATGGTGAAGAAACTGGAACCAGAAGTGACTAAGGTACAAAGGGACTCAGTGGGGACAGCACAAGAAGTGTCTAAAGATGAGACCTTTGTGACTGCCGACGAGCCCTCAGTATTTATAGTCAATACAGTGGAAGAGGTGGTGAAACCACCTGCCACTGAGGATCTAGATGGTTCCATGGTGATACATACAGCTGACATGTTATCCAGTGTGAGTGGACACTCATCCATGCATGGCAGTAAGTTTGATAAGAATGAGGAGTTCATGTTGGAACTGTGTGGTAGAGTTGAAAAGCTGTTTCAGGAGAAGTTAGATTGCTTTCTTGAGGAAACAGAGTCAGTGAGTGTGGAGAATGACACCAAGGGAGTAAAAGGAGACGTTCCGGTAGCCCAGGCTACAGGGAATAAGCCTCCTGTGGGACCAGGTAACACTGCTCCAGCTCCAGGTGCTCATTCTACTCCAGCTCCGGGAACAAGGCAGGTTCCTACAGGTCCGGTAAACGTGTCTACAGTGGGTAGACCAGGTTTGCCCAAGGGGGTAAACATGAATGCTCGGCCGCCAGGTCAAGGGAATCTGGCAGGGCCTAACACCTCCTATGGGGGGTGGAGTAATGTTGGTCCGGATAACTGTTATGGGAACGCAAGACCTATGTTCAATATACCACCTCCCCCATTGCCTGGCAGTCATGTAACTCCAGGAAGCATGAATACACCAAGGACAGGAGGTACTATTCAAAGTGGGACACCCTACCAACATAGGGCAAATATGTCTATGGAAGATGAGGTAGTGTTCCAAAACAATCCAGCAATTAGAAGATTGGGGATTGATGCGGTACCGAATGACGTGGGGAACTTTAAAGCAGTGGACTATGCTTTGAGTCAGACTGATATACCGTTGAGAACGGGGATGACACCTGTGAGAAAGCAGGCTATCAAGATGAAGCAGTATGATGGCACAGTTCCATGGAGAAAATGGTTCACACGATTTTCAGCAGATATGAGACATAATGGTTGGGAAGGCGATGAATGCCTTGCAGCTTTGTCATGGTGTCTGCGGGATGGTCCTGGTGATCCCGCTCTAACAAGCTTTGAGTTAAGCGGGGGTAGAACGTACAAGGGATTAGTGGAAACAGCTTCTTGGGCTTTAGGTTCCACATCCGGTGCGGATCCCGCATCTGAGCTAGAGGCAAGAGTTCAGAAGCCCGGTGAAGGGCACAGACAGTTTGGAATGGCTCTCAGAGTGCTAGCAGCAGAAGCATTTGCATCTATGAGTCCAAGTGATCCATGGCTGGTAAGGAAGTTGTCCAGCCTGTATATAGATGGACTTAAGGACGAAAGATTGTCGAGCGAGATTGCTTCACAGTGGAAGACCACTATGTCACTAGCAGATATCTTCGAGCTTACGGAAGATGCTCTGAGAAAGAGGAAGCTGTTGAAAACTGTAGAGGCAGCCCCTGTAGCAGTAATAGAAATGCCCGTAGAAGAGGTTGAACTGACTACAGAGGGAGTGCAAGAGGTGGCAGCAATAGATCCTAAATGGAAAGGACGTCGTTCTTTTTATGTAAGACGAAGGGTTCCAGGATCAGACGCTCAAGCGCCAGAGGAGGGTGCATTGAAGACCATGATCGGAAAAGTCATGGAGGAGCGTAGTAAGGCTGAGAAGGCTGAAAAGGTCGCATCTCGTGGTCGCGGTAAGGGGAAACCCAACAAAGACACGAAATGTTATAATTGTGGGAAGAAGGGTCACTTTGCAAGGACATGTTGGTCCAAGGATACTAAGAATGTATCATCGGTCGAGAAACAAAAAGACGGACCCTCTTCTGACCAAAGCCCACCACCGACGGAAAACTAACAGGGGTTGTTGTCGATGACAAGATAACAACCCCACCTGTGATTGTCAAAGGTACTGTTAGGGGAGAATCAAAAGATTCCACTTCATGGGAACCGCTGGGGTTAGCCGCACCTGAGTCTGATCCGCCAGGTGGAGATGGGCCCCAGGGAACGGACGAGAATGGTGTTGAAGATTTAGCTCATCTGGACACCGTCCGCAGAATTGAGTTGGCGGAAGAAGTAGAAAGGTTTTGTGCTTCGCGACTCAAACCCGATGATCCTATAGTTAAGTTTCTCAACTCGAGGGGATATGACTTGGGCGGTGAAGCTGGAATCCAGAGATTTGCCTTGCAACCTTCCCCTTTACAAGGGAAGAGATGGTACTTGCCTGTGCAGATTCAGGGCTGCTTGGGGGAATTTCTGATTGATACTGGAGCTAGTCACTCCATGATGGGTCACCATTTCTTCAAGAAGCTCGCAGGTCTGTCGACTAACCCTGTGGGGTCTGGGTCGGTCAGAAGTGCTGATGGGTCTCATATGCGGACACATGGCAGACAGGTGATACCCTTTTGGGTGAATCAACATTCATTTGTTGTTTCAACAACTGTGGCTGAATTGACGGATGAGGGAATCTTGGGAGTAGATTTTTGTTCTCTGTATGGGGCGGTATTGGATAGTGTGACGGGGGAACTCACTCTTCGATATCCACAAGAGATGAAAGTCCAGTGTGTACTCCGTCGGATTTCAGGCGTCTCGTCTGTCTCTCAGACAGTGCGAATTCCTCCCCGCCATGTGTGCAATGTAGTTGTATACTGCCGGGAAATGGAATTTGACCGCATGGGGGTGGTGGAACCGAATCAGCAGCATTTGAGTAAGCTGGGGTTGGTTTCCACCAGTGCCTTAGTGCAAAGTTCAAGACGAACAGTAGTACCAGTCAGTAATATGACTTTTCAGGATGTGTACCTGGAAAAGGGGACGACCTTTGGGGACGTAACATATGCTGACGTGGTAGGAAGAGCTGACTCACCAGAAGTGGAGTTAGCAGTAAAGAGGGCAGTGGAAATAGGAGCTTTGGATCCATCCGCTATGCCAGTGGTATTGCAAAACACTGGAGAGCAGGATAGGAAGGAAGGATATGGTTTGCCACTGCATCTTTTACCATTAGTGACAGATAGCCACTTGGAGACGGAGGAGGACAAACAGAGTCTAGCTCAGCTATTATGCGAGAATGCAGACTTGTTCTCCGCTCCAGGGGAGCAATTGGGTAGAACTGACCGAGTAACTCATCGGATAGACACCGGTTCTAGCCCACCATTGCGCTTGCCATACCGGCGCCTCCCGTTGTCTAAGAAACAGGCATTGGAGGATGAGGTGGACAAGATGTTAGGGGAAGGGATAATAAGGCCCTCAGATAGTCCATGGGCTAGTCCGGTGGTAATGGTTACCAAAAAGGATGGCACCTGTCGGTTCTGTATAGATTACAGGAGACTGAATGGGATTACGAGGAAGAATGCCTACCCCTTGCCACGCATTGACGAAAGTCTGGATTCCTTGGGAGGCAATCACTGGTTTAGTACCTTAGATCTCCAGTCAGGATACTGGCAGATTGGGATGCACCCAGAGGATAAGGAAAAGACAGCATTCACAACCCACCGGGGGTTGTTTGAGTTCAATGTAATGCCATTTGGCTTATGCAATGCTCCGGCTACTTTCGAGAATATGATGGAGACAATGCTAAGGGGATTGTTGTGGAAAAACTGTCTAGTTTATCTAGACGACATCATAGTTTTCGGGAAAACTCGGGAGGAGTGTCTATCAAATCTGAACAAGGTGATGGATCGATTGAGATCCTACAACCTTAGACTGAAAGCTAAGAAATGCAAGTTCTTCAGGCAATCAGTGGAATATCTGGGCCGAATAGTCAGTGGCACAGGTATTTCGGCGGATCCAGGGAAATTAGAGGCTGTAGCTAATTGGGCAACGCCAAAAGACCAGAAAGAAGTGAGGTCATTTTTGGGTTTCTGCTCGTACTACCGCGATTTCATTCCCGGATTTGCTGAGGTGTCAGCTCCATTACAGGCGCTGGTAGTAGGAAAAAGGAAGGGAATGTTGAAGCTACCACCGTTTATTTGGACGGAATTAGCTGGACAGGCTTTTCAGAAGCTGAAGGAGTTATTCACGGTAACTCCTGTGCTGAGCTATCCTACTGAGGGTGATCAGTTCATCCTGGACACCGACGCTAGCAACGATAGCATAGGCGCTGTCTTATCCCAAGTGCAGGAAGGTAGAGAAGTGCCCTTGGCATTTGCTAGCAACAGCTTGAGTAAAACTCAACGCAATTATTGCACCACCAAGAGAGAGTTGTTGGCCATAGTAGTTTACACAAAGAAATTCCGCCATTATTTGTATGGTGGGAATTTTATTCTACGAACAGACCATTCATCCTTGAGATGGCTCCTTAATTTCAAGGAAGCAGATGGGATGATGGGTAGATGGATCTCCGCGTTGTCTGAACTAGGGATAGAGAATACCCAGATTCAGCATCGGAGCGGAGTGAAGCACGTAAATGCGGATTGTTTGTCTAGGAGACCAATCCGAAGATGTGCAAGAATGGACTGTGAAGACTGTGGCATACATAACGCGTTGGTGGCTCCAATAATGAATTTTGATCCGGCCTGGGAAGAGAACTTGGTGTTTTGGTCGGCGGAGTCCATACTTGAAGCTCAGCAGGATGACGATGGTATCAATATGATACGGAATCTGATCCTGGAGAGAGCTGCTCGTCCCGTCAGACCTGCTCTGTCATTAGAATGTGTGGAAGTAAGGAACTTAGTGGGCCAATGGTCGCAGCTGGTAGTGCGAGACGGCCTATTGTGTAGATGGAAAACTCTTGAAGGCAAAGCCAGGAGGAGGCTACAGATAGTCTTGCCAGCTTCTCTGAGATGGGAAGTATTCGAGTTTTTCCATGGTCATCAGACTTCCGCTCATTTTGGCAGGAAACGGACTTTGGACAAACTCGCGAGGAGATATTACTGGCCTGGGATGTCTAAGGACGCAATACGTTGGTTGAGTGAATGCCCAACGTGTTGCCTGGTGAAGCCGGGCCCTGGGAAAGGTAAAACATCTCTCAGACAAGAACTGTTCGGAGTCAGATTTGCGAGGATAGCCATTGACATAATCACTGGCTTCCAGACAACTCCAAACTCCAACGTGTGCATGATGGTGGTACAAGACTACTATTCAAAGTACGTGAAGGTGATCCCAATGAAGGATCACACGGCATTAACTTGCGCACAAGCTTTGGTTGAGGAGTGGGTACTAACATTTGGCGTACCTCTCATGTTACATTCAGACCAGGGTAGGGAGTTTGAATCGCGTCTCTTTCAGGGGATGCTGGAAGAATTAGCCATAGTTAAGACACGCACTAATCCGTACCGACCGCAGTCGGATGGGATGGTTGAGAGATTCAACCGCACGTTGATTCAGGGGCTGACCACGCTGGTTAATTCTAATCAGGATGACTGGGATACGTTTTCCCAGTATGTGGCTCATGCATACAACGGTACGGTGCATGCTTCAACTGGCTGCACTCCTAACAGCCTGGTATTTGGATCTGAGATCATAATGCCTGCAGATTTGGTCTTTGGCAGTGTACTGCGGAGAAAGGATGTCCCATGCCGAGTGGCATTTGCGGAATCCCTGCGCAGAGAATTGCGGGAAGGCTATGCATTGGTGAGAGGCCATTTGAAGAAAGCGGCCATCCATCAGAAAGTAGGGTATGATACAGGCTTGAGAGAGAGGAAGTATGTAGTTGGACAAAAGGTGGTGAGATTGAAACCACCTGTACATGGAAAAATCTCGAAGGGTTGGGATGGGCCATTTGAAGTGACAAAAGTAATATCGGATGTTACTGTGTTATTGAAAAATGTGAAAGGCAAGATTGTTGCAGGCCATGTAGATCGCCTGAAGCCTTGGCTAGGTCGCCGGCCCGGCGATGAGAATGAGCCTTTGGTAGAAGTGCCAATGCCCCAACCCAGGTGGGTGCGTAAAACACAGGTTACAGCACCCCCGCCTACAAAGAAGACTAGAAAAGCAACGCCAGCTAGAAAAGTCGATGGTAGGAAGAAGAAGAAGAAGTTAGTTACTGAAAAGGAAACTAGAGAGGTTCCTACAGTAATTAAGAAGAAGAAACCCCAAGGACCCATACGTAGAAGTGCTCGTATAGCGGGTCGAGGTGCTGTTACGTAAGAGCGGCGGGGCTGGGTTTGTTTGTTGTGGTTACCCGAAATAGTTCGGGTCTCCAAGGACTTACCCGGTAAACCCCGGAAAGTTGCGTAACTGGTGCTGATTGTCAAAAACACAACGAGAAATACCGGATTTTATTCTTTAGTCTTTGTGACAGGAATAATGGTGAAATTGACCAGTAGATGGCATTGGGGTACCCAACGTTCTGCTTTACTAAAGTTAGTTTTGAATGTTTACATGCTATGGTCTGTGAGTTGGTTTCCCATTTAGTACTTGTCGTGATGGTTTCGGATTAGAATCCAATCAAACCTAGTCAGTAATTTTTCTAAGGATAATATGAGGATCCTAATACGAAATATTATGTGGAAAGTACGGGTGTAAAACTCGTTACAACAACATGAGAAAAGGGACTCATACGTATTCCGAATTTGTTCGGACAACCGAAGAAATTTACTTTGACACGTATTTTTTTATAATGTTTGTTTAAAACAGCGTTCTGAAAGTTCATAAGCTACAAATGAGACAGCCGTGACGAACTGAAGAATTGCTATTACTTGAAATGATGTGCAAAAACACAATCCGAGAAAACCCGGCGAAGATTGCAACTACTACGCAGTTAACTCCGCCACCCGGTTTTCTTCGGATAATACCGGATAACTTCTTCGGGAAGGGCTATCCGGTACCCGTGATCCTTTGCGCTTGGGTGCGCACGCATGCTGGTTTGGCGCGGAAAGCGTCAGTCCTGCACATACCGTTGGAGAGGGTGGATGCGAAGGCACCTCTCTCCGCGTATGTAACACCGGTTAGAACATCTACATGTGAGGGAGAGAGGAGACACTAAAGTGAGGTAGTACAGGAGGACACATTTGTAACAATTTTCCTGATTTTACTACTCATTTAAGCTCATTTTAAGAGTGGGCTCCTCTGGGCCGCCCTCTGTGTAGTTATCATGGCGGATAACTATCCGTCGGGAGACTCCCATAGAAGGAGTCACTCGACGGAAGTTTCCCCTCTGTCGCAGGAACAGAGAGAGTTGTTAGCTTTGGGGGACCTGGAGTCAACAGCTCCGGTCGAGTATGATCTTCCAAAACGATTTCGGGAGGCAGATTTACCTAAATTTGTGTATCATCCACCAGCTAAGATGAAGAATAGGGGTGTGAAACGCCGAAATCACAGTAATATCTCTGAGATAAGGAAAGCTGAAAAGGTTAAAACCACACAGTATCTCCTAGCTCGGGGAGAACATGTTAAGAAACTGGTAGATATGGGTTTATCAGTGGCGCAAGCTAGGGGGTTCGTGTCAGGGCCGGGGTTAAAAGGACTCGAGGCCGGGGGATTTCCCTTGTTCCAGGTTGGGAATATTGCGTCACCACCTACTTCGGGAGTGACCCGGACTGACCCGAATATGCCCGGGATACCGGTGTACCCGGTCAGTGACGTGCCAGTGGGTGCTCCGTGGGGTGCTATGTCGTATGACCGTGCGGATGGTTTACATCCGGTGCATGGTAACTTTGTACCCGATTGGGATGCCCCTGCACAGTCAACTCCGGAACGTATTCCAACTATGGCAGTAATGCAGTTAGCAGCAAAATTTGAGAAATTTAAGCCGGATGCAGTGATTCCCGGGAGTAAGATATGCAGGGGGGCATACATCCAAGAGTTGGACAAATTCAACGAGAAGAAATGTACTAAACTATTCAGACCTCCTTCCGATAATTCTAAGTCCAGACCCTATACAGGAGAGGTTACTGGGGAGATAGGGAGCCGAGCTAGGCTACCATCCTACGAAGATACAGAGAGGGATATGGAGTTCTGGTTAGAGCATACTAGTTCAGGGGCACATCAAGCTTACAAGTTCTGGGATGAGGTTATAAAGCAAAGTATGGGGACATACAGGGCTGCCGACCTCTCCAACGAAGATAGAGACCGGTTGAAATGGGCGTGGATGACATTTGTCCCGCCAGGTATGCCTACTTATAAACCTGGTAGAGGTTGGAGAATAGGTTCGGGGCAATGCCCATTCAATGAGTGTATGGATAGAAATCCAATAGCTGAGTATCTGGACCTGTACCAGTTCGCACGACATCTAGTGGAGTTCCACGCGCACTCCAAAATGATGTGGCAGTGCCGGGCCAGGCCTAATCGCTCAGGTAAATGTATGAAAGATGGTGAACCTTTCAGCACATCTAGAAAGGGTTGTATGGTAAGGCATTTAGTGGATGTACACCATATGAAGGCTGAAACTGCCATTTCCAATCTAGATATTCTCGAGAATAGTCCGGAGGCCTTAGGACTCACGGACAGAGAAAAGTGTGTGAGGGTACCACAGGGGTTGGCATACACCTTAGTGTTTAACCATAACCCGAGAAGGTTGTGGTTGAATCGAAAGGCGTGGCCATACTACCTTCAGGACTTTCCAGAGAAAGCCTCTGATTATCGTAGTAAAATGGAATTGGCCACTCCGCCTAAAGGTAAAATGCTGTCTGAAGGTAAAACTGTGGACCATGGAGTGTACACTCCTGTCTCGGTTACCTTAGGAGAGATGCGGACCACAGGTTCAGAGGAGTCCTCAGCTTCTGCTGGGTTGGACTCATCACCTGACGGCCGATCTACCCCAACCAAAAGACGTGCTCCGGGGTCTTCCTGTGGGTTTAGTAGGAACACTACTGAATCCAACAAGGAGGGCTCTGGCGGAACTTTACCGAGGGTTGCTGTTAGCCCAAGGCTAGCCTTAGAAGAGAAAATGGTAAATGACCTGTTGGCTTCTCCTGTAGAGGAGGAGGACGACTGTGTATTTGTGGGAGAGGAGGTAATACCTCCTACCACAATCTCTGAAGCTAGAGGGAACCCGGGAGTGTCAAGGAAGATAGTAAAAACAGAAAATACTTCTACTGATAGTCAAGGGTATGTAACAGGGAAGATAGAGTCAGTAAGTGGGAAAGAGGATTCCAAATCTGAAATGATCTACAGAACGATTGATTTTCAATCTGAGGGAGATGATTGGGTGGACCAGAAATTCACCCCACCCACAGGCAGGGTTCAATCAAGTAAAACAGAGATGAGGAAGGAACAGGAGATTGGTCGCAGACTATCCTCCGTTCCATCACCATCTACCTGTATGGGGGGTCTCTCACTAAACGCTCCATCACCTGGAGTGGGTGAGGAAGATATCTCTTTGGAGTCGGTCCCTCTGCCTAAGCTGACTGGTGATATTGATCACCCTGAGAATGTAAGTATCAGGAATCTTCTGAAAGAACAGTATGTCACTGGACTGAAAAGTTCATTTGACACACTGGATCTCGCTTGTCAACTAGCTCTGCAAGGAGCTAGGGCTCAAGCTGAGCAATTGGTAAAAGAAAGTCGTTTGGCCGAATTAGAGAAAGTGGAGACTGCTAAAGCAGAACTCCTATCTAAAATGTCCAAAATGACTGAGGAGAATGAAGCCCTCAAAAGACAGTTGGGACAACGAGATGACATGGTAGCAACCTCTAGCAGAATAGTAGATGATTTGAGATTGAACATTGAAAAATCTCGTATGGAAAGTCAATTTTTAATTGATGATCTCAAAGTCAAGTTGGATCGCAGTAAGGATATGGTCAGTTCTGCTGAACATAAGCTAACTGCTGCCAGGACTGAAATAAGTCTAAAAACCATAATTACTCGGAAGTTGGAACACGAAATTGGTGGTCTAACAGAAGAATTTTCTAGCTATAAAAAGGAAGCTCAGCAGAACGATGACTTCTATGAAGAGTTGGCTGAGTTCTTTGAGGATTGCTATGAGATACCATTGTCAAGTTGGTACGACGAGAGTGTGTACAGGGTTGAACGGGGTTCCGCCCCTCTTCCCTTAGGATTTGACGGTGATGCATACGCACAAAGGTTGAGAGCCGACTCCAGGGCTAGTAATACCCCTAGGAGTCCTCCACCTCCATCTACAGAAGATGAGACGCACCTGGCCGACTGCAGTTACGTGGCTGCCACCTCCATGGCCTGTGGGTCATCGGAGTTGGTTCCTGTGACGTCTGTTCCTAAGACGTCCGTGGCTGTGACGTCTGTTCCGGTGTCACCTGTTCCTGTAACGTCCGTTGCTGTGGCGTCTGTTCCGGTGTCACCCGTTCCTGTGACGTCTGTGGCTGTGACGTCTGTCCCTGTGTCACCAGTCTCGGTGACACCTGTTGCTGTGACGTCTACCTCTGTGTCGTCTGATGCTAAGACGATGCAGTATACTACCATGGGGGTGGACACAACCGTGTCTTCCTTTGAGACTATGGATACTCCAGCCGGGGTGTCCACTCTAGCGAGGATGGTGGTGAATGAACTGCAGACAGAGTCACATAACTCGACTCCTGTCTCAACACCAATACTCGACACCACCTCTTGTCAGTCACCGTACCAGATAACGGAAAGTGAGACTAGAGAGGCGGTTCAGATACTGATGGAGCTGAACGATGCAATTGCAGAGGCTGACTTACGTCTGTCTATCCGTGATGCTGAGGCGCTTATGGCTCCTGAAAATGAACTCGAACAATCCATGATGGTGGATCCTCCAATGGACCTACCTGTGACGACTGGTTCTATGTCTGGGAACCATCGTCCATCTACCCTGGACATTCCTATATCCATGGCGAGTGTAGCTATGGGTGCTCAAATGCATGGTCCTAACCCTGACGCTTCGCAGCTAGGGTTTGGGATGGACATATCCATTGAGATGAGTGACAATCGACCTAGTGAATGTATGTCTCCAGTGTCCAGAAACGAAGAACTTTTGCTGAGTGGCGAGTCATAAAAACATTCCCAGTTGCAGCATATATGGAACCTCTACCATGTGTCGTCATCAAGGTTGAACTTTTGCAGTAGTGGGGTTGTTAGTACACCACGGATCATATGATGCTTTATACCATAGACTATAAGTCACAAGATGACTAGATAGATATATATATATATATTTATAAAAGACTGAGATGACAAGAACAGTGGATCATTATCACCTATTTATGAAAAGACTTTGATATGATCTAGGTTTGCAGTTATCGCTATATATGAAACTGTTAAAACCATCACCAAAGAGTGTTCTATATTTTTTTGCCATAAGACAGTATTTGTGAAACGGGTTCTGTTTGAGTTGATGACATGTGCTATAGGTATGATTATTGTATGCCGATTGTGATACTCTGATTTAACCGTCCAATGAGTAAAGGTATGAGGGACTGGATCCTGATGATACCTACTGAGATGAAAAGTTGCTTGACTACATTCGTACTATGTGTAGATCTGTTGTAATAACATATCAATGAACCTGAAAAACGCAAAATTTATTCAGGTACTGAGAGTGGAAATTGCGTAAGTTGTTATGGAGATCTGTAGGCTCCCGTTGATTACTTTCAGAAGGAAGGTATCGAGTGAGGAGCCGGGTCATTCTATTTTTCAGCTTGCTGCGTTTTTGATCTTTGAACTAAGTGTGGAGACTAATTCTCCCTGAATCGTTGAAATATGTTACGCCAACACTAGATCTGATTGCTTACAGTATTCCTATATGGAGAATGTCACTTGTGTTATTGTGTGAAGACACCCATGTGACCATGGTGCATAAGGTTTTGGAGACCTTGATTGGATTGAAAACTGCATTTACCGGATCTACGCTATATGTTCATTTATTCCAAAAATATTGATCTTTCAAACCTTACTCTGGCACGTAAAGCGAGTGAGTCTATTCAAATAGACGGGTTGGGTCAAGGTTTACTATAAAGTCGACACTTGCCACCTTTTTTGTTTCCAATATGTCTTGTACTAAAACTTGGTAACTTTTAAGGAGAAGTGCTCATATTTGATCTGTATGTATACGATACCTGTTGTAACAAATCGTTTTCGATGAGACATGGTTAGTATGCGATAAATATGTCTTGAAGGTTTTATATATTTTTTTATGATATATAGTCAAGTTTGTTTTATAGGGCTTGACTGGCTGTGTGGAGTTTATCCTCTTAGTCCCATAAATCATGACTGTTATTGAAGGATTATACTCGATTATTGTGTAACTGGATCCTGATGGTTGATATGATTGACGTTAATATCAAAAAGGATGAATACATATCTATGATACCCAAGAAATATATTAGTGGTTCTAATAGAAAGAGTTACGCTTGCCTCCACTATGTATATGTTTGGAGACAATATATTTGTTTTTTGGGTTGTTTGGAGATAAAATTTGTCATTTGTATTAAGGTAGTATAATAAAACTGCACTTAGTGCTGCTATTTAGACGCTGTGATATTGTCTGAAGGGGGGTAGTGTAGTGGGTCGCCGCTGTACTATTTCTAGGGAACCAGTTGGAGTTATATTTGGTATATGTGTTGTCGTGTATCCAGGCCGCACTCCTGTCTACTGCCGAGTATAAGGTTATATAAGCCCACCTGAGGAATGGTGGAGCGCGGCCTGGTTATGTGCATTGAGCCGTGACCGCCACGTGTCACCCGACATATCTCGGGTACAGTGTCGGCTCGGATGCACCGGCGCGTGGTTACCCGGAGTTCCTCGGGAACTCAAGTGTTTACGAGTAATGGAGAGAATTACATAACGACCAGTACATAAGACCTGGAGTTCTGCTAATCGAGGACCCAGTCTTGCTGCGCACTTCGGCCAGCTTGGCTGCTCCACAACAGAGCTTCCCCGAACTCTGTTGTACCTTTTAGGCCTAGTCCTGTCGCTGCTTCCACCTTGGTCACCCTGCGTCTTTCTCTGTTCTACCCTCTGGGGGAACTAGAGGAGATAGACGCACTGGTGTACAACTCCGGGTACAGAACTCCCTACGGGGGAGTCTGTCCCAAGAGGAGTTAACCAAGATGGAAGAGAGCATTGGAACTCGGGAACTATGTACTAGACCGTGAGCGTATACCTCCTGTATGTTCATATGACCACTGGTGTTCAGAAGCCTATTTGATTATTGCTATCCGTCTGTATGATTACGAGCCGTATGTCAGAATGAATAAAGTGTAATTTCTGAACAACCTATTTTCGAATCTGGAGTTTTTCATAGCAGATGTCTATCTTAGAATAGCCAACAGCTACAACATTTTCCTACATTTTCCTATAAAGTGAGCCATTTCCTGTGATATATTTTATCACTATTACTAGTATGACTACCATAATATTATGTACCGTGTTTGACGTAATTAGCGCCTTCAGACTCTAGTACGCTCCAGCTGTTAAACAGTTCCTTTCTGTTTTTCTTAATCATCACACTGACCTTCAGACAGGAGTCTCTCTGGGATGGTGGTCCCACAGTTTCCATAAGGCTCTCCCAGCCTGGTTCTCTCTACTGCCTTGACCTTGACCTCTGTGTGCATACCGGGCGACAAGGTGATCCCCCTGGTGGCCATGACTGGAAGTACGTCACTTGGGTTAGCAGTGATCACCGCCCCCTCAGCGGGCCAGCTGGTGAAATGCTCCCCACCTGATACAAGCCTGTTTGTAAGGTCAAAGTAAGGTCAAACTTCATTATGAAGATATATGGTTACCCATTGTTCAGCTTTTAACCGGTTGGCTGTAAATAGAATTTAAACCCTCTAGAGAGGAACGTAAAAGATTTTCTGCACACTGTCATGAAAACCCCTGCTTCCTTTAATTGGCGATTCCACTGAACTCAAGACACCAATCTGTCATATATTTCTCGACGGGTCGTAAATTTGATGGCAGGGTATCACCACTTTATGGAAATCAGTCAGCATAGTGTACTCTTTTGATCCAAACCTGTTTGTAAAACTCATGTGGAGAAACAAAGTTACAATGCTTAAGTACTAAAATGGCCGTTCTCCACACCCCCGTGGAGAAACTGCTGCTCAATCTCCATGGGCTGTTTCTCCACGATGATGTCACCAAAATAGCTATGATACCAATCATTAATTGTTTACTTTGATTAAATTAATCAAGAATTGCATGAAATAAATACAGAGATCCACTCTAATCAGTCTGATCTCCTGGTTTCTCCACTCGTGGCGCATTGGATCGCATCACACTCCGCTCCGCCTAGTGTGATACGATCAAATGCACCACTCGCTGAGAAACCTGTCATTCAGACAGATTATCGTGGACCATTTTCTCCCCATTTTTACCAAGATCTAGTTCTAAGTTAATGTCTATATTCATACAGTGCCTAAAATATATTCAAACTGATTTTTCTTCTGAAACAATTCAACTTCTATTTGGCATTTCATCATATTACAATTACTTTTACTTTAAAGACACAGAATATATACCCTCTACCGAGCAATGTTACACTGGTTCAATGCAGGAGGGTGTGGTAAGACGAATGTTGACCTGGAGCTGAGCTGTTTATTATACTGGTCTGAGCCTTGAGCAACTCATGAATATAAGAACAGCAATTTCTTTTGTATTGGTTGAGGGATACAATCCAGACATAAGCTGTGCTGGGGTGAGGTGGATAATTATACACCTGTATATTCCTACAACCTCTTATTGTATTCTACATGTCAATCATCTAACTAGGATGCATGCATGTCCAAAGATGCAAACATTTTGATCATTCTACAAGAAAAGGAGCTCAGGTTTAATACAGATTTTAGCACTAGGAAATTTGGGTTTCTTACTGAAGACCTCAATTACAGGTGGTGTAATTATTGCTAAAAGATTTGCCTCATTGCCATACTCACATTGGAGAGTTATGGTTATCCAAATACAGAACGAGCGTTACACCAGTCACCATAAGATGAGGATCCAGATCCCTGTGATACTGAAGTGTGTAACAGTTAAAGTAATTATTCTCCCACTGCTGGTGAAACTCAAATACGTTTGAGCAGTTTTTCTGAAATTGCACCGGTCCCTGTACGTGAATAGCACTGCAGTCTATAATGAAGTCATCTTTGGAGTGGCTGATAGATTTAGCTGAATTGCGCCCGATATTCTGAAAATATCCAGTGAGTGTTGAAAGCTCATCTTTAAGCTCTTCCATCTGGGATATCACATCTGGGGTGCAGTTTGATGTGCATGTTGTAAAGTTTGAAATATATTCCAGGTATTCCTGATACGTTGGGATGTTGGATTCAGTGTAACGTGTGATGTTACTTGTAAGTGGGTTGAGGTTGCAGACTGAGATCTGGGGTCGGATGAACTTATACTCACTCACTGTATCACTGATGTCTTCATTAAGAACAACAGCTCTGTTGAATTCCAAATACTCACTTGTAAGTATAAAGGCCTGGTAGCAACACATGGAGAAGAAACTAAGAAACCCGACCAACCAGAGCAAGCGGAAAAAATAAGACTCTGCATGGATGATCCGAGGGACACATTTCAAGGATGTTTTCTGCATAAAGCGAGAAGTTTCTTCCTTAAAGCTTGGCATATTGACACTTATGAAGAAGAAGAAGAAGAGGTAATATGGGTCTATAAATCTTTTGCAGCAAAGCTTTTTACTGTGTTATAGTCACAGTTATAGTGATAGATGTGTCTCAAAGGTGTTGAATCGATAATTTATACTGTTATGAGGTTGATGCTCGTGTCTCAGTCTATTCTACATCCTCTTATTTTGTCATGTTCTGATCTTGATGTGACTATCCACTCATGTTTATCATTGTGCGTTTTATGCATCTGTATCTGGCCTCCTTTGATTCACATTTTGTACGCTCTGATTTGACATCATTGAATTGATTAATAATACTGCAGCCGTCTTTCACCTGTAAGAAACAGTTGATGCTGTAGGAAAAAGTACTCAACATGAATATGTATGATTATTATGTTTCAAATTGTCATTAGTAAGGTCAATATATTCTACCTGTTAGTAGAGTAGGCATATAGTGGGAGTCCCTCTCTCTCACCTGATGAAACCCTAGCTATATATATCTTACAACAAAATTCCACGTCAATGTATTATATAATATACAGCATTTGTGATGTATATATGAAGAAATGGAATGTGCCCAGGGAAAATCGATGAAATTTGAAATTAAAGATACCTTTGACTTCCCTTATATCCACAAGAAGTCCGATGAACAGGTAGGTCTACACTGTATTAGAGGCCCAGGCTACCTGTGCCAACCCCTGTCACCTGCAGACCAGTACTACATTCTAGGCACACAAGGTTACACTGATATTCCTAGGCTCCCTATACGACCAATCTCTCAGTCACTAGTGCCTAACCTAGTTAGTCATTTTTTGGCTCCCTATACAACAAACCTAGGTATGTTATTATTGCAAAGTTGATCAGTACTGACCAACCCACCTTAGTCTTTTAATTTCCAGGGGGAGCCACGAAGTGATCAGCATAGTATCTTAGAGGTGGCACCAGCTAGTGGTATACAAATACAACACACCAATGATGAACCTAGGTTAGCCACTACTGACTGACCCCTCAGTCATTTTTAAATATATCTTTGCCATTGTGACTAACACACATATGACAAATCTAGGATTGTCTGTACTGACTAACCCTTTCAACCTTTGGATTTTCAGTGTACAGCGACCGATCTGGTCTAACACACATACCTTGGGGGTGGGGCTGGAATTTGCAGAGGATAATGCCTACTATGGTAGAACTGTGAGTGTTCATTTATTATTTACGGGGGGGGGTAGAATTTGAGACCTCTCTTGAGGGAGGGTAGGTGTAAATAATTATGCCTTTTTTGCAAAAAGAAAAAGCCAGCACGTTGCTTTACTTGAAAGGGGGCAACAAATGTTGCCATGAGGGTGGGTTGCAAGAAATTCTGTGTGCTCTAGCGGGGGGAGGGTAAAAGATTTTCACACTGCAGTACAAGATTTCACCTCCCTGTGTAATTAATAAATGAATGGCCCCTTATCATGATAAATACCACTATTAGAATAATATATTCTACATCCAAAGGGATACTTCACAGTATGAATAAAGACATAGCTATTCAAAGAGTATGGACACTGGATAATGATGGCTCCTATTTTCCTCAAATACTGTGGTCGTACATTATTTCGCTGGGTATATATTTTCGCTATATTCACAGAAATGAAAAGTCAGCGAAATTCTAGTATGCTACAGTATTGAATAAATACCCGCAACTTAGTCTTTTTTGCCACCTCAGCAAAAATTTCCAGCCTTGAATATAAGTACTTTCACAGTACTGAATATTTGCACTGCATCATTTACACTGTCAGAGATATTGTTCCTACCCCAACCAATGCAAACGATCAGGACAAAGACACAACATAACTTAAGTAAACATTAACGCTGTGCAGACTGCCAATGTTGCTCTGGCCGCCTTGACAACCTCCACTCACCCCATATTTTCTTTTATGTAGGGGAGTGCTCATTTTAAAACTACAGAGGGGGGGGGGCTGTCAAATGTTTTTTCACTCCCCTCCCGAGAGCAATCAAATTTTGTGACCTCCCCTGGAAGGCCAAAATACTGCGCCACCTTTGAAGCATAGTACCATGCAGGCTTTTTCACTTGACCCTTTAAGGCCGACCAAAACAATTGTGTTCTGGTGATGGGGGCGAGACATTTTCACAGGCACCTTCCCTGGGCTGAGCCTTTGCTGTTTTCCATAGAGTTAAGATGACTATAGTCGATGCTTGGCCCCCCATGGCATCGACTATAGTCGATGCTTGGCCCTTAATGGCATCAACTATAGTTGATGCTCGGCCCTGAAGGGTTAAAGTGACTGCAGACAAGCCTGATCCGATCGCCAATTTGATTGGCCAATCCAATTGTGCAAACATGTTTGTTTGTCCAGACCCGGTTGAGAGAATGTCACCCAGACACTGCTTATCTCCCTAGATATTGATCGGATCAGGCCTGACCGCGGTGTTCTTGAAACAGGAAATATTTTTGCCCTCAGAGGAAGGTCGAAAATTCCGCCCCCCTGGTCAAGAGGTTACCATTTTTTACCCTCCACATATCCACCAGCCCCCCCCCCCCCCCCCACTCCTCCCGTGTTATAAAATGAGCACTCCCTAGGAGGTCTACAGCAGAGACAGCAACAGATAGAGACAAACACAGCGCCATTACATGGAACATCGGTTACCCTCAAAACTGTAGACTATCTATAGTCCTATCTCTTTGGCTGCATTAGCTGAAACTCCTGAAAATATGAAACATGTACACATTGCTTCATACCTATGGGGTGGTCTATATGGAGAAAACATGGCAGCCGTCTCAATAGGCTTAGGGTGTTACATGGGTCACTAAAATGCATATGCTCACCATAACTTTAACATAAATTCTGCAATATGGGTCGAGCCCTTCATATAATCCCAATGAATGTGTGCTCCTGATAGGCATAATGGTGTTTATCTTGTGTATTTCATTCCTATGTTTACATACCTGCGAATGTGCAGTTACCCCTGAGCCTTGGCACTGTGTGAGTGGGTAGCCTGTGGCACCTACATCTGCAGTAGGAGAGCTATACATGGCCTAACTCATTGTCAAATACGGGAATCTAAATAAATTTAAAGTTCCTAATCAAAGCAGGCAGCTATTCAAGGCCCGGCGGCTACTGTTTTAGGAGCTGAGCCATGCGAGGTGCAAGGGACGTCGAGGGGAGGGGAGGTTTATGTGCCTATACTGAAGTAATAGAATAATATGAAGATAATACGAAGAGAAAAATAATTGTATTATTTTAAATTCTATCCATATCTGTATTCAAAAAATTGCATTACCTTGTTTGGTATTTTGATGTGTATTATCGCCCCCCCCCCCCCACTAATTTAAGGTTGAAATCCAGAGACAAAAAAAGAATTTGGAAAAAAAAATTCGCCTTACGCACCTATTTTTGGAAAACAAAATCCGTAGACCACCTTTTTTTATTTGTTGAGGCGATAAGAGTATTTGAATCTGATAATGGAGGAGTATTTGTGATATAATGAATATTTATGAACACATGTACCCCGAGGAATTGTTTGGGGAGTAAGCGTCGGCAGAGTCTACCATTCAATAAAAATTCAATTCAATTCAATACCGTAAAAAAACGCCTATAAGCCGATCCCGCCTATAAGCTAAAAGTGAGTTTATCAAACGAAGAGAATTCGGCTTATATGATATCATTTTAACATTTAAGAGAACCCCGCCTACAATCCGAATGTGACTTTTGGAGTCTTGGGGACACCTGACCCTAGCAAAAAAGTGTTTTAAAACTGATTTTGATCCTTTTATTCAATGGAAATACCATGTGCCATTGGTTTAGCAAGTATACTTAATGTGAAGATGGAGTAAAATTACTGACTAAGTTTTCATACTTTTCCAAACCATTATCTCAAATATCCTTTGACAAAACCCCGCCTAAAAGGCGAATGTGAGTTTGAAGGAAAGGATTCGGCTTATAGGAAATAAAAACGCCAAAATAAAAAATGTAGCGTGTGATCCTAATCACAAAAGACTCAGGGCAGGTATCTGTAGTGTGCTGTCTGTAGTGTGCTGTCTGTAGTGTGGTGTCTATATTGTGCATGCCTGTAGTGTGCTGTCTGTAGTGTGCTGTCTGTAGTGTGCTGTCTGTAGTGTGCTGTCTGTAGTGTGCTGTCTGTAGTGTGCTGGCTTAGTGTGCTGTCTGTAGTGTGCTGGCTGTAGTGTGCCCCACCCTTAACCTCAACTACACCCCAAACCCCAACCCCCACTCCACCCCACAATGATTTTATGTCCACAGATGGCAAACTGGTCTGACAAAAAACGTCTCAGCTACCCAGAATTCTGATACCCCATAGGTTTAACACTAAATGCCGAAATTGATAAAATGTCTACAGCAGTACTTTGATGTTTGTCTACAGTTAGGGAAAAATGACCTTTTTTGGACAGGTCTACTTTAAGATAGAATTTCAGATAGAACCAATGGACAGAAACTGTTGGGGTTTGTTGCATTGGAACAGAAAACAGCTCAATTGTATCTGTGCATCACAGCATTATCGAGTGTTGTTGTTTTCTGTGAGAAATATTGATTTACTTTTTTTTGCACAGATCAGTGGAAAGTGTCTCACAGAGGCGTAGCATAAGACTCTGGGAGCAGTAGCTCCCTGAGACAATTAGGCTTATAGGCAGGGGTTTACGGGTAGTTCATTGTGTTGAGTGTTAATATAATTACCAACGATAAAGCAGGAAAATAAACTACATGTATTTATTTTATATTTCCCACAAAATCCAAATGTTCATGACCTTTCAATACAGGCTGTAGATAAAAGTGATTAAATAGAAATAGACAAAACAAACAGTAATAGACAGTGGCAGATAAACTTGAATATAACAACCACATTGCTACTTTGTGGAAATTGACAAACCAATATCATTACGTTGGTTGGTAGAGGTTAAAGGAGTTAATTATATGATTATAATGAAATAATTATATGATTAACAGCAAAATACATTGATAAGGAAAATATGAGATCCAAATAAATGAAACCAGTTCATGTGGCCCTGATATTTATTTAAAAAAAAGTTCAAACTCAACTCCGACCATACCGTGCCCATGTCAAACCATAAATATACATATACACATATTCATGGTTAAACAGGTGTAATTCCAACAGGCTCAACCTTTTACAAACCCTCGGTCACGCACAGAGCTCTTAGTGCATGATTTGTAAATGACGTTTCAACCCTAATGGAGCAATCCTTACATTTGCTACAAGTATAAATAATATGTAGAATTATATCGATCTACAATATCATTTGATCAGGTAAAAGGAAGGACATACAGCAATTCTGGTATGGTCTGCATTCACGCATTATGTCGATAGCTCATTTAAATACCCAGGGGCGGACCCAGTCGCGGTGGAGAAAAACATCATTAGAAAATTCCTCTTTTTTTTCCAAACCCCCCCTCCCGCCCTCTGGATCCGCCCATGCTACATTATGCCATCCTTAAAGGGTTAAATCAGCATGTAGCCCTCAAAGAGTTATTTCCGGGTAAATGTACCACAACTGAGGCTGGACATGGACTGATACATTAGTCCTTGTTTGTTTATGCAGGGGCAGTAATGGCAGCATACCATGATACACATGTGAGCTAAGGGAGTGATCATTTTTTAACAACAGGGGGGTGGGGGCAAAAAGAATTGGACCTCTTGACCGGGGGGGGGCAAAATAATTTGGATCCCTCTTGGGGGGGGGGGGTCAAAAAAAATTTAACCTGGTTTGAGCCAAAAAGCCCGCACGTTACTATGCTTCAAAGGGCCGGCGCGCGAGCCGATTTTCGACCCTAAGGGGTCGGGGGGGTTGTAAAAAATGTTGACCCCTTGACCGGGGGGGGGGTGTAAAAAAAATTCACACGCTCCGCGTAAAAACCCACCACCCCCCCCTGTTTTAAAAAAATGATCACTCCCTAAATGGATGAACATGAACCAATGTACGCAGGCCAACACCCATTAACTCTTTAAGGATGGCATGTGGCAAAAATATTACATCTGTCGTTATGGTGCACCAATGCAGCTGCTGCATGGTGCATCATGACGACCCTTTGGGAGTGTATTAACCCTGTAGGGTTGGCATGATGCTTGAATGCAGCCGAGGTACTCGCCATGGATGCATTCATGCATCATGACGACCAATGGCATGTGTTTTGAGGCATCATGCTGTCTTTAAAGGGTTAACTTAGATTTTACTATGAAACCCAACTTTGCACACCAAACTGAACCCTGTGATATCTATTATAGATGTATGTATGTTGCTCTGAATTTTTATTCACATATTGAATAGACTATCGACCCTATAATGAAATAATGACCATAATGTAGCCACGTTAAAACCGTATATTCCCATATCAATACAGGGGACTAGAGTGATTTACATAATGACAAACCTTTGTGGCAACTGTTCACACCGAAACTATACTCTGTGATATCCATCACACACACATGGCTAGTATCAGCCTTCGCACACCCCACCAAAAAAACTCTAACGGTAAGGCCACTCAAGAAAAAAGTGGTTTCTCGGCACCAAGGTCTGAAAAATGTGACGAGGGAGTTTCTTTTGTGTTTTCTTTACTCGGGGGCTAAAATGTCGATGGGCATCACACACATGGCTAGTTCGTTCACTATACATTCTATTGCCGCATGCTTCACACGTCATATTCTGAGTAATCCGCCACTGGGTCCGTGCTCTGGCCCTGCTCGGAATTGAAACACCGATCCACTGGATGTGAGGCAGACTGTCTATCACTAGGCGACTGCTGCTGTTGGCTACTTAATAGAAATGTATTATATATTAATACATATATTACAGCTGTCATATTTAAGGTTACTCTGACCCTATGGCTAATATCTACTTTTTTTGAGTTACATATGTGTCTAAATATAATTAATTACAAAGAGAGTTCATATGATTCAATAAAGTATTTAACTCATGTCAAACATATAATTAACCGCTGCACTTTTTTGAATAATGCTACATGTATGTTGCCTGGGCGGTGTGGAAACTGATTAAACGCTGGCAGCAAAATCGTCATCAGTATTTGTCATGAGGATTCTCCCCTCAAGAAAAAAAGGAGAGAACATGCAACAAGAGACGAACTGACCAAGTCACTAGACCCCGCCCATTTTACCTGTAATTTTAAAATGCCCACTTTTCCGGTAATCTTAATGATTCCCTCCATTTCTCAAGATGGCCCCATTGCATCGTCCCATCCTTTAAGGGTAGGTGGGTTCGGTTTTAGTTCTGTTACAGTTTCATAAAGAAAAAGAAGAGAGAAAGAAAGGGGGGGGGGGGCGCGGGGGCAGAGATATATACAACAATTTAAAGCTTGACCGTCATGGTTGAAGTGAGGTTGAAAGCACTTTTGGATGTAGTTCAGTTTTGATTCACAAGAGGGCTCTTAAGGGCTGGGAGCTCAGCTCTTACAGGCATAAGATAGGGTGAATATGTTGTAGCTGGACAATGCTCATGGTCCCCTGTCCAAACACTGCTGCCCTCTGGTGGAACTGTTATTTTAGTCCATGTATGGAAAACGCTGAACTTATTCACTGACGGCCCAGCTTTAACTAACTTACAGTGTTGCCATCTAGAGGATAGGCCTGGAAACTGAATAAGAGTACAGGAAAACTGGGCATTTTAAGATTACAGGTAAAATGGGTGGCGTCTAGTGACTTGGTCAGTTCGTCCCCACATGCATCTAGGATCTAGATTCAATCTAACATCTTTCAAAAGTACTAGTATTTAGTATTTATTATTCATAAACATGCTGATTACAAATACAGACAACTCCTCGGAAAATAAATCTTGGAAAGTGCAAGAATATACCTGTCTTTGGTACAGCCAACCTTTCAATTGGTAAATTTACCTCTTTGATAATGGGTACATGATACTACAGAAATGGACTACCAGTAGGTAAGAAATGATGCACACAGATGTGTCATCTAACAAAGCAGAAAACAAAAAATAACACTGATAACAAATGAAATAGATCCACAATGAGTTAGATATTGGGTAAAAGGAGGAGACAAACTTATGTCTTATCCTTGGATAAAACAACAATATATTCTAATAAAATTCTTCTTTCAACACCTGGTTTAGCACTGGCCGGTGCTAACATAAACATGGCAATGTTAACCATACTATGACTTATAATTCTCTGAATTTCTCAATTCTTGCAAGATGGCTACATGATTAGTGGGTTGCCAATAGATAAATCCAGCGGCACAGCTCCACGCCCCGATACCCTCGTGCACCGTGCCCTGATACAAGGAGACAAGTTGTGTCCACTACTACACCCTTACTCTTTAGATGGACACTTTGGGTCCTAGTCTACAACCAGTGAGTATAATCACTTTTTACAAGGGGAGGGGGGTGAAAAACCTTTATTTTTAAAATGGTCCATGTGCATGATTTCCAACCTACCCAGTGGGCACAGAACATTGAATCAACATTGATAAGTGGTTGTCAATGTTGATTCAACGCTAAACTATATTTTGTGCCCACTGGGTATCGGGGGTAACCCGCGAAGGAGGTATGCCACCTTCCTCCCTCGTTTAAAATTGGCCAGTCACTAACGATGTGTACTAGTAACTTAATATCGTGAACTTGGATCTGGAACCAAGCCCACTACAGTAACTAAGATGGAATCTGGACAATGAAATGATAACATTTATGTAGTCTCATGGCAGGTAATAGCTTTATAAGTAATGCTGTCGGTGGAATTACACAAGCGAGATGGGGTTAGAGTTTATCAAAAGTGATATATTTTTTTAGATTTAATAGCCTAGACTTAAATATATAATGGATAACCCCAATGATTATATGCAGGAATCTATGGGTACTTTTTATGGTATTAAATAATAACATTATCACCATCCCCTGCCCCTTCAGTTGGATGGAGGAACACTTTCATTCTGTGGTTTGTTAGCCCTTTAAGGGCCGCATAGTGATTTAATATGTGCTGCCCTTTCTTGTCGTAAATACAGCCGTGGAAATTCTACTCCCTCGAGGTGCATGAATGCAACAGGACAACAAACGACATAGCACATTAAATCCGTACAATCGCGTATAAGCCGCACCTAGACTTTGAGACAACCCTATAAGCCGCACCTGGGGTCTAAAAATTGCTACTTTAGTAATGTGAAGTACTATACGAACAAACATCCTCGTATATGGATCTCATCTAGACCTTGGGACAATCCTATAAGCGGCACTCGTGGCTCTCGTACAAGCTGCGGCTTTTACGTGAGAATCTACGGTAGTTTGCGGTCCTTAACCCTGTAAGGATGGCATGATGCTTTATATATCATGCCCTTGGTCGTCATGATGCCTGAATGAAGCCCAGGCGAGTACATAACTCGCCTGGGCTGTATTTAAGCATCACGCCGATCCTATTGGGTTGAGACACTCCCGAAGGATCAGCATGACGCACCAATGCAGCACCGGTGAACAAGTCACCAGGGCTGTTTTCAAGCACCATGCCGACCCTACGGGGTTGAGACACTCCCGAACTGTCGGCAACACAAACGTCATCTTTTAGCGACATTTCATCGTTAGAGAGTTAAAGCATCCAGTGTGAACCCTTTGAGGACGGTAAAGTGCATTAATGCATCATGCCCTTAATCGTCATGATGCTTGAATGCAGCATTGGTGAGTAACTCACCAGTGCTGCATTCAAGCATCATGCCGACCCTATCGGTTTTGAGACACTCCCGAAGGGTCGGCATGATGCACCAATGTAGCACCGGCGAGTTACTCGCCGGGGCTGCATTGGTGCATCATGACGACAAATGTCGTCTTTTAGTGACATCCGTCCTTAAAGGGTTAAGTAGCATGAAGCAGTCAGCGTAGATGCCTCCTGCCGGGCTGGGACTAACGTTGTAGAAGGACGTAGTCCTGCAGAGAGGGTGGAATGGGCAGGGCAGGGACCACATTGAGCAGTAGGCGGGGTCCCAGGTTAGTCCGAATGCTGTACCGACACAGCTGCTGCAGGGGCCGAACGTTACAACAATACTCCATCAGCGTCTCACGTAACTTATTATCCTCCCCGATCGGGTTCGGTAACTTCCCGTCCGCCTCACGCATATCAAACTGCCCGAATGCCTTCAGGATTAATTCTAGACATGCGTCGTCTTTATCGGTGTTTAGCCCGGTCGCGGGAATAGTCGCGGCGCGGGTTAAGGGCGTTTTCCCGCTGTAATTACTGGTGTTGACATTAGCGTTGTACTCCAGGAGGACTTTGATACTCTCTAAGTTCCCCTTCATAGCGGCCCAGCTGAGGGGCGTGTCACTGTTGTAGTCGAGCGCGTCAACTGCCGCGCCGTTCTGCAGAAGGAGTCGAACACACTCGTGGTTGTTTTTAAACGAGGCCCAGTGTAGCGCCGTGTCGTCATTGCCGTCCGGGATGTTCGGGTCAGCTCCGTTCTCGAGGAGTAGTTCGAGGCAGTCCACACTGCGCTCAGCCGCGTAATGTATCGCCGCTCTCTTGTAGCCATCGATGGTGTTCACCTGGAAAAAATGGGGAAATTAATTACAAAGTGGGGTCAAATTCATTATACGTCTTATACATGTAGACTACAGAGGCGTAGGAAGCAAATCTTCATTGGGGGGGGGGGGGGGGGGGCCACTACAACCAGCTTTAAGTATCGGTTTTTATGCATGATGCATTATATACACACCTATATTAGTCTGGATGGAGAAGTAGTATTTGAGCCTCCTTTAGTTCTGATTTGGGGGCTCAGCCCCCTCTGCAACCACTTTCCCCTATGCAAGAGAGGTAAGGACGGATAATTGTGTGTATTATATTACAGGTCTTGACAATGTTTGGGGGGCGGGGCCCAAACATATTCAGGCCCCCCCCCTCCTCAGTGATTGGCAGCCCGGGCCCCCCAATCACTTACTGTAAACGTATAAATTTTCGCGCTGTACATATTTTCGCGGATTAAAAAAATATGTAGAGAGCGAAAATTTATCTAGTGTAGCCCATACTACTACCACCCCCAAAATGCGCGAATTTAAATACAGGCGAAACTGTATTTTTAAGCAAATGCGCGAAAATTTATACACGCGAAAATATATACGTTTACAGTATACGTGAGGTTTTACGTTACCTGTGCTCCATGTTGGAGTAGTACCTGTGCCACGTCCACGTCTCCCACCATACAGGCGGTGTGTAGAGGCAGCAACATGCCGTGCTGCAGGTTCACCTCCGCCCCCGCCTCCAGCAGCTGCTCTACGTCGTCGTCATGACCTAAACAGCCAACCACACAAAAAACACATCAATAAAGGAAATGAGGTTCATCTTTTTTTACAGATTTTTGAAAAATAAAATAATTTTTGAGATGTCGCCTTAGGGAGTGGTCATTTTTTAACAACAGGGGGTTTGGTGGATTTTCGCGCGAGCGGGTCGAAATTTTTTTGGTAACTATTTTGGTCCCCTCCCCCCCCCCCCCCCCCCAGGCAAGTTGAAATTGAGAGTAGCCGATCCCGTTGAGCTATAGTAACGCGCGGGCTTTTTCGCTAAAAAAGGGTGCAATTCTTTTGCCCCCCCCCCCCTTCAAAGGGTCCAAATTTGTTTGGTCCCCCTCCAAATCCACAAGCCCCCCCCCCCCCTTTGTTAAAAAATGACCACTAAAACGTAGATATTTTCGAATGTATACATTTTGGTGAATTTGGCTAAAAAGTACAATTTTTGGTGCATCTAAACTGGCGAATTTTGGAATATGGTAGATAGATATTCACACCGTACATACAATATATTTTCGCAGATATTAATTTCGCGAAATTTGCAAAAATTTGTACAGTGTGATATAATATACATGTATGTTTACAGCACTGTGTTTGACGTAATTAGCACACGGTGCACTTAGAAATAATCTTAAATACGTTACTAGTACTACTCCTATTTTTGTAATTTATCGTACAAATTTTGGCACAAAATTTCAGATTGAAATTTCTGTGTGACTTATTTTGCCAACCACGAAAATAAGCTGATAAAGGGCATCCTGCATTAAAGCACTATGCAGCCCTGAAAGGGTTTAAGTAATTGACCGGTCCGAATGACTTACCGGGAATGTTCTGCCAGTTGCTGATGGCGCGTACAAGGCGCTCTGATAAGTGATACGTCTCCTGTGTCTTCGCCATCACATACCACATGGTACCGCCATACGCACACCTACAATATACACAGACATATAGTTAGATTTTATTTTTTATGGAATACGGCAGTGCCATTGACTTAACCAAGGAAGGCCGTATTACACACCCCCTGTTAAATAACCCATCGCCGTATTTAACAGCCTGTGACATCATCAAAACGGCGGTTTGTTTACATATAAACGACATGGAAAATGTCATTTTAGGCCTCCCCTTATCATAATTTTGAAAATTTGAATCGAAAAAATAAAAAATAAACACAAAGGCACACTCAGTTTAGCCTGTTGAAAGGTTATTTCACTTGTTGAAGGGGATGGCCGCATTTCACTCGGCCTATGGCCTCGTGAAATACGGCTCCCCTTCAACTCGTGAAATAACCCTGTCAACAGACTAAAACTCGTGAACCTTTGTCCATTAATGCACTAAACTGGCTAAGGAAAGTACAAGGTCGACCAGGAGTTGGGATAATAAAATTTATTATTTTATGAATAAATTTTATGATAGATGTACATACAACATTATGAGGTTAAAATTCTACCTTTGTTTGGATGAATTTTAAGACCTGATACATACATGAATAACAATAAAAGAATGTACACAAATACAGACAATTATGAACGAGTACATGTATTGTAAATATAATAAGAACAGGATTGTAAATTGTAATGACTATTATTACGACAATGAAGTATATAATAAACTGATTTACACCGGTATGGAAATGACAATATGAGTAATGTGAGTATTGGAGATGAGATAACATATATTAGGAGTGGGTGGGTGGGAGACGATGTGAACGGTCCCCCGACGAAAAGGTGAATGAGTATATTTTGCACCTGAAGGGTGGGAGGTTAACGCTTGCTTTTCCCACCAGAGGGCCTCAATGACAACGCATGGCCGGATAACCACCGGAAATGCGTCCACCATTAATGCACTAAACTGGCTAAGGAAAGTACAAGGTCGACCAGGAGTTGGGATAATAAAATTTATTATTTTATGAATAAATTTTATGATAGATGTACATACAACATTATGAGGTTAAAATTCTACCTTTGTTTGGATGAATTTTAAGACCTGATACATACATGAATAACAATAAAAGAATGTACACAAATACAGACAATTATGAACGAGTACATGTATTGTAAATATAATAAGAACAGGATTGTAAATTGTAATGACTATTATTACGACAATGAAGTATATAATAACCCAAAAAACCAAGAAGTTGTGGGTGGGATGGTGGGAATTAAAATTAATTATGGAATGTTGATTTGAATGGAGATTTTTGTATCACAGATGTCTATGATGGAGGGTGCTGGAGTGATGCAGCTATGGCCTCACTGACAGGTTTTAGAGTTTTGATGTGTATGTACTGGCGGTGTGCATCCGATTTCCACCCGCCGTACCTCTTTATGTCCAGTTCTGAGCATCCTGCCCTGTATGCCTCTGTGGTCGCCGCCGCTCTCAGGGAGTGGAGGCTGAACTTTCTCTTCGGTAGACCGCGTGCCACCATGATGTCGTGCCACTCCCGTTCCACGAAGGTCACCGGTACTGGGGACCTGTCGTGTAAGTTCATGAGGAAGGGCTCTCCAGTGTTCTGTGTGGGTAGACGGCGTAGGACGTCTTCTACTGCTGCTATGGGGCATATAGTCGGGTCCTGGCATCTGAAGAAGGTGACCGTCTTGGACTCGTTGTATAGTTGCATGTTCTTGGCTGCCCTCACGACTAGGAGCATGGAGTCTGCCTTGATGTTGAAGTCGCCTCTTGTGAGGTGCCACATAGCGTTGAATTTCCTGGCACTGGGGGGTAACACTTCTGATTTTCGTAGTGCGCCATGAAAGATCACAAGTATGGCTGCTCTGGTGATGCTGCCCTCGTGTGACGTGGGCAGGTTCTGGATGATGTCTTTGAGCAGGGACATCGGGACTGGGTTTTTTTTGTTTGATTTCACTGACTTGTCTCTGGAGAGTGCATCTTTGGCTCGTTGCACCCTGGGGTGCTGCAGTGCTGTGTTGTCGCCACCTGCTAGGGTGAGGTGTTGACCTATGTGTGACAGACTGTTTTTGATAGAGCCCGGGTGCTTCGTAGAGGTGGTCATGAATTCCATGTACCCACAGATGGTCTGGTATGTGGGGTGCATGGGGTCGAGAGAATTCCTGTTGCTGAAGAGGTGGTATAGTCCAGCGGCCGATCGACGGTTCCTCTCTGTACCCTCGGCCCTGGCTTTTGTTTGGCGAAGAGCAGCTCTCTCTTGATAGTAACGGTACTCCGGCTCTGGAAACCATAAGTGGAGATGATGAGTCAATTGCATATGTACAGGCATGGATTGTAGACAGTCTGTTATCAACAATTAATTTAGAGGCCTTTCTAAAGGCATTGTCACTCAGGTGGGCTCGGCTCAGAGCATCTGCGAGGTCGTTGTCACGGCCTGGTACATGGTCATAGTCAATTTGAAGGTTAAAGAGGGCCTGAATCATCCAACATGCCCTAGCGGCATCTGTGAGAATTTTGTCCTTTCCTTTTCCAGATTTGAATACAGTGACAGCAGATTCATTATCACACTTAATAAGAATGCTTTGCCCATGGTTTTTTCTGTCTATGAAAGAATGAAGGGCCACCACAACATTGACCGCCTCCAGGTGCGTTATGTTGTCGACAGGGTCGTCCACCGGTGTGACTTGGGAGGCGTAAGCATTGCAACCGTCCGAGGCGCCTATCCCAGAGCCACATGCGTCAACAAATATCACCTTGTCATGTGGCCTGCGCTGTGGGATAATGCCAATGCCGTTCCAGGAGGCACTGAACTCCTCGAACCATCGAAGATCTGATCTCATTTCTGAGTTGACATTTAAATATTTTCCTTTCATCTCCCGTAAGTTATCTAGTAGGCGTGATACAAATAGTATTGCTGGTTTTATGCATTTTGCAACATGCAAAAGCACACCTAGAAGAGACTGCAACTGTTTGCGTGACATTGACTGCTGTGAGCTGGGGAAACCCGTGTTTTGGTTTTGGTGGCGGGCGTGCGCACTGTTGTTGTTGTTGTTGCCGCCCCACGTGTTCTGGTTCCACGTGTTCTGAGGCTGCCAGATGTTTGTGGATGGCGGTGGGGCGTCCCTGAACTTCTGGTTGCATGCCATGATGCTGTGTGTGGAGTTCTTTCCCTTCCCTGCACAGTATAGGCAGAAATGTGTGCGCCTTGCGTGCTGTGGGCCGTGATGGTTTGGGAATTTACAACCCCGGGATGAATTGAAGTCATGACATATCTGTTCAGCATGGGCGCTGCTGCCCTGATTTTGACCATGACCATGACCGTGCCCTTGACCGGCGGACCCGTTTGAGGCTGAGGCCGAGCTACCGGAGGAGTGTGAGTTGTTTGATGATGCCGTTTGGCGTCTCCCACCCCCTGTAAACGATATCTCCACCCTTAGGTCTTGAATCTGACTGTAGTCTTCCCATGTGAATTTGTTTTTCTCCACACTGTCGAAAACCCGGTCAGACCAACGTCTGACATCAGGCCAGTGCCTGTTCATTGAGTCCCGAGACACATTTTTGATGTGCCTGAGTATGAGCTGACGCTCTTCGTGGGACCAGAGGCTGTCCTCGTCATGAACTAGCTCCAGTGCTGCATCAATATACTCCTGGGCGTTCAGGTCATTTTTTACATCAAGCTTTTGCTTTATGGTATAGCAATTGTCCCTTTCAATATACATGTAGGGCTTTGGTTTAGAGCGTGTGGGGATGATTGATGTCAGGAAATTGATCTTACCATCACTGTGCTGTTGATCATATCTTTCCCTTTCCAGTTGAGCGTCGATGAAGTCGCGGGCGCCAGGCTCCCTCCTGACCTGTGCGGCGGATGGGAATTGCTGTGTGGCACCCTGGATGATGGAGTTGCGTCGACGCGGGAGTGGCGTGGGGCGCCCCGGGACCGGGGTCGAGTCTGGGCGTGCTGTTGTATAGGGGAGGGTGACGTCGGTGTCCCGCTGTGCTTGACGTGCTGACGTTTGGATCCTGAGTTCGATGTTCTCCAGCTCTCTTTGGCGGCGATCCATCTCCTCGATCCTGTCCTGGTGTCTCTCCTGCTCCCTGAGGGCGAGGGCTTCTCGGGCCTGCTGGCGTTGCTCGCGTGCTTCCTCTCGGGTACGTCTGTCGGCGCCTGCATTCTCTGACCTCTTGCGTGCCTCTGAGACCAGATATGAGATGTTTGTGTTGATCCCTCCCACATCGGTCTGCAGAAGGCCTAGCCTGTACTCCAGCTCCTCCACTCTTCCTGCCAACATATTATCTCCAGCGCTGGCGCTGTGGGCTGAAGAGTGTGGCACAGGTGAGTGGGTGAGCGAGGCTTGTGCTGATGCGTGACGTTAGCGTGATGCCGGCGCGTGCCGGATGCTTTGGCGGGAATTTCTAGGTGTACATGAGACATGGCGTGTGCGATCATACCTGCCGGCCTCGGCGCCATTGTCACTGTCAGTAGATGCTGAGTTGTAGTCCAAGATGAGCTGTTCAGTCTCCTGTTCCAATCTACTGATGTCATTATCAATGTTCTTGTCGTAGATCGCAGCCAGGGTCTCCCTGACTGCCCTTTCCCGCGCCCTGGTACCATGTTGGTGAACTGGGGTCGCCATGTTGGTGGCGTCCCGACCGACCAGAGTGTAGGGGTGATCACAGGTGTACGATTATGCAGGTAATCCCAGAATTGACAGTATAAAAACAGCTGGGCTGTTATAAATTATAAAATGCCAAATTGTTAACTGGGAAGATTTTAAAATTCACCAATTCCTAGATTGTGCGTGCGGAGGGGCTCTAGAGACGATGTGAACGGTCCCCCGACGAAAAGGTGAATGAGTATATTTTGCACCTGAAGGGTGGGAGGTTAACGCTTGCTTTTCCCACCAGAGGGCCTCAATGACAACGCATGGCCGGATAACCACCGGAAATGCGTCCACTATATGTCACATAGCACATGGTATTGTGTCGAATACGCCTTATACAGTAAGGTTGGGGGAAATTTGCGGGCAGGTGCAAACAAAAGATCTTTTTTGTAGAGTGTATCATTATGATATTTCTACTACCGGTAGTTCTTTAGAATCTATAGGTGACGACTGGCATGAAAGTAGGGGGAAATTGGTGAAGGGAGTGGTCACAACAGGGGCTTGTTGGATTTCAAATCAAGCCCTTCCCCCCCCCCCCCCCAAACAAGCTAGCTTTTTTGGTGAAAGGGCGCGACATTTGACTTGTTTGCTTCCCACCTCTGGAGGGGTCCTAGACTTGTTCGCTGAGCCCCCCCCCCCCCTCACCTTGTGGCTTGTTGTTAATGGTAAAAGTTAGCCTTATAATATATAGTTCGAGAGCCCCGCCCCGCCCCGCCCTGCTACGCTGTGTCACCTCGCCTTCTACGTGTCGCTAAAGACAGTTCGAGCCTCTACGGTACCATCTATCAAAATAATATACTGTGGTTGTCAATTACAAATAAGCCATAATATTAGGGAGTGGTCAGAAGGCTTTTGCCGATGTAAAATTGTAACGGCCGATGTGAGGCCATCAAACATCGGCCACAATGGCCGGCCATCACCATAGCTTTCCAAAAGTTTTCAGATAGTCCTATTAGAAGCAAAGTAATGGCCATGTAACTAATATTCAATGGATTTATACATTTCTCAATACATTTCGTCAAAAGAACTATTTATCAATATCAATTAGTATGAAATCCCCTATATGACATCAATGTATACACGCTACTTCTTTTCGGCCTGTGTAGAAGAGAAATGGCCTATGTAAGATGTCGCTACATAGGCCACATTGGCCTGTGTCTATAAAGTTTTCGGCAACACTGCGGTCCCCACGCTTCAATTTTAATATTTCTCTTCTGCCCGCTCCTCTCTGAAAAGGGGTGACATTTTTTGACGCCCCCCCCCCTTCGCTCTGGTTTTACTCTCTGGCAGGCTCTGTAGGTGTCGAATCCCCCCTCCCCCCTCCACAAAAAAAAAAAGAAGTGCAAGAGTCTGACTCAGAGACACAGACTGAACTGGATCTAGTTGGACTTACCCAACCAAGTGATCTGAGTGGTAGATCTAGTAGACTAGTGACACTCAATGACTCACGACACTGTCGACAGTGTCAGTGACACTTTTATTTCAGGATTCAGTCACCAAAAATTACAAAATTACGATGATTGTCGATAGAATGACAGAATCCCCCCCTGCCGACACAATCCAGTTCTCATATAGAATCCATCTCACCGTGATTGTTAACAAATCATATTGTATTCGTCCAGAAAACGTGAAAAGTAGAGATGCTTGCTGAGATTTTGTTTACAAACAAGTTATCCAGAACGGAAGTTGATGTAACCAGCCCATTTGGTGCCCACGCTGTGTAGCGTAAAGAAATGTAGTGCCGATCTCTAAAACAGATGGCGCCACTGCTAAATGAGTTAAATAAAGTGGCATTTTCTCTTGGAATATATGCGTTACCAGCTCTATTTTATCACAATAGTTACAGTGAATACAAAATCTATCATTTGGATCCCTTCTACCTTTACGAATTAGTTTGTGAATGACTTTACAAGATGAATGAGAAAAGAGCACCTGGTGAGCAAAACGTGGACTAGATCTTGGTATTCAGAGTACAAAACTAACACACCCTCAACTGCCACGCTGCAGACTTCTGTTTCCGTCAATTTTGGAGAAAGAATTTGCAAAAATCAACGTCAAACTTTCCTTCTGAAATTACTCATGATTGAATCCAAGATGCTCAAGACGGTTATTCTCATCGGAGGTCCCGGAAAGGGTAAGTGTATGCTCTATTTGCAGTCGAAGACCCGAACATTTTTCAGTTTTGACACTAATCAATGACAGCTCAACCAAAACAAAACAAGCACCTGCTTGCCCCGCCCCACTCTGACTGAGTTACTGTTAGGCTACTCTCTTGAATGACCGCCTACTGGCCTCTGTTGTTATGGCCATTAGTAACTAGATCTTCTCACACTGAAATTGACCTCAATCTAGTTTAAATATCTACCAACACATTTTTAATATAATAAATTTAGACAGTGTCAATAGTATAGTTTATATAGTTTATATAGTTTATATAGTTTATAATGATATAAGACATCCCAAATCCTTCAGGACCTAGATTATGGACTAGATACCATTCTCATCATGTGACCGGAACTAACACCTTCCTGTGACCATACTTTCCCACCGAGCAGCTCAGAACACTCATTTATTATCCCCTATCCATAGTCTATACAAATAGTTGTCCCACACATAGAACCAGACTATTGGAATGCATGGGAACGCAGCTCCCATCAACTAATTAACATATCTCCATGGCCATGTATCCATGCCCTCCATGCGCATGTCCTATGATTTATGTAGATATAAACATCATGCATGCAGGACCGACTGTCAGAGTGCGGCCCTCCAGCCTAGAGATAACACCTCCAAATAGCTCCCATCTATACTGTCACCACTCTCACATATAGACATGTCATTACTATGTGCCAAAGTATATAAAAGATGAAGAACTATGTCTCAGTGTTTTGTTGATTCTTTTACCCATGTCAAAGACTTGACAACAGGCAGTGAAGCTGGTGAGAGACCCGACTCTATAAATAAATTCCGCCAAAGTATTATTATTATTAATGATAGTACTTTAAGTTTAGCCATAACATTATTATTATCTAGGACTAGGGCTAGGCCCTAGCTCATGGGATACTAGTTCGACACTTCTACTTGAAGTTCTAGCCCTGTACCAGGGGTAGAACGCATGGGCCTTTGGGCTAACAAAGTCACTGCCAATCTGGCAGGGTAGCTGTTGATGGAAGTATTCATTCTACAGTCTACTAGTGCTTCCAGCCACATGTCCCTCAATCAATATATCACCTATTCACCATCCACAGGACATTCCAAATACCTGGTACCGTACATAGATAGATCTGTAATCCTGGCTTTGTTTGATGTCAACTTCATTTTTTTGGTCTCCCCCCTCAGGCAGGTTGAAATTGAGCGCGGCCGACCCCTTTCAGCTATAGTAACCCAAGTAACATGCCCAACTGGCGCCCAGTTGGGTTTACCTTGGGAAACCTTGGGCTAGACTGGGCTGTGTTTTGGGCTGGGCAAATCCATGGGCTTCAGTGGGGCCCCAGTTGGGCTAAGTGAGTTTTATAAGATGCCTTGTAAATATCCCTGACATCTTGAATCATGCTCTCTATTAATAAATTTCCAAGTATGAACATGTTATATTCACTATTGTGTAGGAAATGTATGATTGGGCTTTAGGTGGGCTTGGACTGGGCCAATTTTCTTTTTCAGAAATGCTTCAAAGAGGTCCCAAACAGTGTGAATCAAACTCTCCTTTTAAAAAAAGAATTTATTTGAAATTTTGTAATGGTGATTTTGCTGGAAAATCATAGTTGGGCTTACGTTGGGTTTGATGTGGGCCTCCCAACAAGAAGTTCACAGTGTTAACACTAGATGGCCATGTGGTTCTAAGCTTTGACACTAGATGGCCTCTGTAGACCATGTAGAGAGAAATCCTCCAATTCAAGATCACTTCTTCATAAATACAATACAGCCAAGATATGCCATGCAGTTAATACATGTATAAGAATGAAGATATTTCAATGCAGTTTGGATAATATATGGAAGTTACCATTATATTATGTAAAGTAATGTAGAAAATGAAGTATTAACCTGGAGACCCCTATCCTGTGGTTCAAAAGGAACTATAAGACATGGACCCATACATCCTAAAGATACCAGCTAAAGATTTGATGGCTAGGATGAAATTGTATTGACTTACTAAAAAAGCCACTTGCAAAAGTCCCTATCTTTGCTGACTTGAACCTGATGAATACATTTTCTAACTTTCATGTAGAAAATGTACGACATGAAAGGCTTCCTGCAGGGATATCCTAGCTGAATTCTACTTGGGCCAGCCCAACCTGTGCCCATCCTAAGCCCAGTGAGATATTAATCATTAAATTAATATATTGCTATATATTACTTAAAATCAATTATTAGACTGCCCTATTATGTAAGTTGCAAACCTAAAATATGAAAGTGGGGCCCAGCCGGGGCCCAGCCGGGGCCCAGCCGGGGCCCAGCTTGGGCTAGCCCGCTTGGGCCCGGACATTTGCCCAGTGCCCGTTCTCGTCGGGCCCCAGTTGGGCAGCCCAACTGGGGCCCAGTTTCCAGCCCAACCGGGGCCCAACTGGGGCCCGTTTAGGTTTGCTACTTGGGAACGCACAGGCTTTTTGGCTAAATAGGGTGCAATTTTTTCGCGACCCCCCCCCCCCTTCAAGGGGTCCAACAACTTGAACAACTCTTCCCCCCCCCTCCCCCATCCTCCCCCACTCCCCAACACTGACATGTTTCAAGCAGTACATGTATAAGATTGCTGGACATGTGGAGTATCTTTTGGATAAGAGGATTGACCATTTTGGGGGACTGCCTGTGAGAACATCGATGAGAAAAATACCCTGTTTATTCCCACTATAGGATCCCTATGTAGCTGCTGTCTGGTGCAGTAGCGCCAGATGTGTCGGACTATGGGGTACTGATTTTACTTTTTTTTCTTTTTTTTGGGGGGGGGGGGGGGGGTGTTGGGGGGGGGGGTCTCCTGTTTATAAATTAGATTGAAAAGGCGTTACTTAGAGTAACAAAGAAAAGAAGGCCGAGAGCTTTTCGGGAATGTAAACATTTAATATCATCCAAACATGATATCCAGTTGGCTAACTGAATCAAGTAGCTCAACCCCAGCTATTATCTGCAGTGGACTTTACGGGTAACTGTGTTCTTTTCCCCAGGTACCCGTTTCCGGCCGCTGTCCCTCGACACCCCAAAGCCACTGTTTCCAGTCGCTGGTTTCCCGATGATCTACCACCACATAGAGGCCGCCAAACGGGTGAGAGAACTGAGCGATGCCTAATAAGGCCAGACCAAAAAAAAGACGTTGGTCTACGGATTTCCAGCACCATATTTTCAAAAAAGCAATTTTTTTTTTTAAAGTGTGTACGGATGCGCCCGCACCATTTTCTGAGAAAATTGATTTTTCTTTTTGATTTTTTTTTGGTAGCACTTTTTCCGATCGATAGCAAGATTTGGGAGTGGGCAAAATAATTTCCCTCAGAAAAAATTTAAATGTTGCCCATTTCACTTGATATAAGGTTAAGATGCGCAGACAAAAAAAAAAAAAAATTCGCTCACTCGCACCATATTTTAAAAATGAAAATCCGTAGACCAACTTTTTTATTTGGTGTGGCCTAATCAATGATAGTTCTGTACCGTGGTACCGGTATTAATCAGTGTTGCCAAAAACCTTTTCATGCACACAGGTGAAAGTGGTCTGTGTCGTGACATCTTACCGGCACACAGGCCGTTTTCCCTTTACATGCTTGTCGGGACATACTCCAGTGGGAACGTGGACAAGAAAATCTTTCCAATCTTAAGTTTGATTTATTTAAGATTATTTTAAGATTATCTACACCAGATTGAAGACATTTAGTATACATGGTTAACTTAATCTTTCTTTTTTCTTTCTTTTTTTCGAAACTGATATCAAACACTACTATAGACAACTGTGCTACTAGGTATAATACAGTGGTGCCACCTGGTGTTTGGAATCTTAAATTCAAGATTGTTAAGTTTTTAAGATTGGCCATTTTAAGATTGGAAAGATTTTCTTGTCCACGTTTCCAGGAGATGACATCTACTAGGGTCTACAGTGTAGGCCACATCATTATAGGCCCTGCATTGATGTCTTATGGATCAGTATGTGGCAATATAGATGTAAATGTTAAGTACTCAATGCTTTACAAAATTGATAAAAAAATGTGGGAATTGATTAAATAGTACTTACATGGCCATAGCTCTGCTTCTGGTAGCAGTATCTGAGAAATTCTTTCACTTTCGGAAGCTGAGGTCATCACCGGCCATTGTGGCTGGTGTCTGATTATGATTTTACATCAGCAAAAGCTAAACTAAATGTGCTAAAAGGACGGCCTTGGTATCAGCTTGCCATATCAAAATCACCTTTATTATTCCGAGAGCCCAACTAGAACATTCATATTATGCCAAAAAAGTAGTTGTGTTCAGGTAACATGGCCCAATAAAAGTAGGGTAGGTAGGTCGATTTATTTTTTTTACCATTTTTTTAAAGGGTTTTGAGACAAAATTCCTCACTTTTTCGTATAATTTTATGGAAAAAAATGTCATTTAAAAAAAAGTGTTTTTCGGTAGAAAAAACACAAGAATGCGTTAAAAAAATGAAAAAAATAAAATATTTGGATAGGGCCAAAAAAATAGTGTCAGAACACAACTTTTTTTTTTGGCCTTATAACATTTAGTTTTATATATATTTGTCACTAGGTGGAAGGCATGAAGGAGATCATCTTGATCGGGTCGTACCAGCCGAACGAGGCGTTAAGTCGCTTCATCACCAATGTTCAACACGAGTTCAAGATCCTTGTCAGGTACGTCACATTACCAGGTCTCAGTTTTAGCAGAGTCACTGCCAGAGGGTAAAACCTTGAAAACTGAATACTAAGACCTAAAATAAGGCCACTCCAAATAATAACCTTGTTTCTCATCACTAAGCAATGACAAATATGACGAGGGCGCTTTTTAAAAAAAATAATTATTAAAATTTTTGCTGAAGACTGAATAGGTAGGGGGATCTAGGCTCTCAGCAAACTTGACATTCATATTTTAATGATTAAGAAATAATAATCTACAAAGGTTTTGAATAGGTATATGCCCTCTAACCCGTTGTATTTGCGCTGCTGTTAGCTTTAATTTGATACCAAATATGCCCATATTTGTTTATTATTATCAACTTTTCCCTTAAAATTTGCAAAAAGAAATCAAAGAAAAAATCTTCAAGACACGATTTTGATGACACGCGCGGTGATGATAAACAACGATATTACTTTTAGAAGCCTAAACGCAAGTCCTGTAGAAGCAAAGGGGATATCAGGGACCGGGTACTTGAATCTTATAAGCGCAGGTTCACTTAAATAGGCAATTACGGTACCGACTGCACCTCAAATGGGTTAAAAAAAATTTAAAGTAAATAAAATCGTTCTCCATTACAACATTCCAAAAATACATGTATTTCTAATGTTCTCCTAAACTTGTTTGGGATTCATATACACATTGAATTTACAAAAAAAAAAACAGAAAAAAACCAACAACCTGTATTTCATACATTGTTATACCTCTGGTATAATATACCTCGCCTATTCCCTGTATTATATCATCAACCTCATACCTGTAAATACTAACACATTGACTACTTTGAAGTAGCTTTTCAGGAAAACCATCTGTACTGATGAGAACCAAATAGAAAAAAAAAAAATAATAAAAATTCCCTCACCCCTGCAGGTACCTTCAAGAGTACACGGCGCTGGGCACGGCTGGCGGCATGTACCACTTCCGGGACCAGATCCTCAGCGGAAGTCCCGAGGCCTTCTTCGTCATGAACTGCGACGTCTGCGGGGACTTCCCTCTCGTCGACATGGTGGCCTTCCACCGACAACGTGGCATGGAGGCCACGCACACACTGATGGCCACAGAGGTAGGGTTTGCGGGAGGATTTATGCTTTTGGGAGTGTTGTGATTGGGAGGAAAAACGACAGGCGGAGTATTATGAACCCTTTAAGGGCGGCAGAATGCCTTGATCAGGGTTCCCACGTGTCATGGAATGTCATGGAAAATGATAATAACGGGGTTAATATTTTTTTAAACTATCCTAGATGGTACCATTTGCTTTCTATAGTTTAGAAATTTTCACAGGGGCCAAGGCCCCTAACCCCACAAAAATGTCATAAATGTCATGGAAAATTGAAATTTTTGTCATGGAAATGTCATGTGTTGAGGGGGGGGGGGGGGGTGTCGACCTAAGCACTATCTACAATTGCTTGCCACATGCACCCCTGACAGTTGATATTCCTGTTGGTCTTGTACAAAGACATTAGTTGTTAAACATGATTTTCCTCCAGGCAACCCGTCAACAATCTCTCAACTTTGGGTGTATCGTCGAAAACCGTGACACGCATGAGGTAAGGAATAGAACTATTTTTATTTTTAAATTGCTATATGCCAGTTTTTACGGTGTGTAAATCGGACGATTATTCAAGAACTTAGGTGGTAAAACACAAAAGACAAAATTTTATTTCATTTAAATTTTTTTTAAATTTCATCCTCCATACTTGAAAAATCTTTGTTGGTGTCCGTAACCCAAAGAATAAAAAAAAAGTGGCCTTATTCTCGTCACGTGATCGGCACTTCAAGGCCTTCACGGTCTCCCAATACTATTGCCCAAAAGCTTGAAGGATGGGAGGTAATTTTGATCCCCATAGATCTTCAGTATATGCGAATTTGGCCTCAATTTTTCGTATCTATTTAGACTACTGGAAATGTAGGTATTTTTGCTTAAAGTTAGAAACGAGGGGAAAATTACTACATAAATTAAGCATAATTCATATTGTACGATGGGGCTTTTGTAAAAGAAGCGGAAAAGATCTGGAGAAACCAGGACTCGAACCCATGACCTTTAGATATAATGACTGCTGCTCTACCAATTGAGCTATTTCGCCTCTTTCTTGTCTGATGTATTTGCCTTTATATTTTTCACAGGTCTGTCATTTCGTTGAAAAGCCAGAAAGCTTCGTGAGTTCTCTCATCAACTGCGGTGTCTACCTGTTCTCGCCACAAATATTTGACGAAATCTCTGTCTCCTTCCAAAAACGTCAAGACATCATCAGGTTAGTAAAACTATTTCATTTAGATATTTGATTCTCCATTTAATTTCAAATTTCAAATTTTATATTCTAGTTTTATATAAGGCCAGACCAAAAAAAAAAGTTGGTCAATGGATTGCGCGCACCATATTTTCAGAAATGGAATTTTCTTCTTTTTTTTTGAAAAAAATTCTGTCAATGGATTTCGCTCGCCTCATATTTTTCAAAATTGTGAATTTTTCTTTTTTCAAAATTTTCTTCCAGTAATTCCCCCAGATAAACCAATCAATTTTTATGTTAGGGGTCCACTAATAACTTTTGTCGGAGGCTGGTAAAAAAAAATTTCAATGGCATGAAGGGAATACAGGCAGCAGTATGTGAGGACAGAGTCAGAGTAAAAGACAAAGTGTATACTCTGGATACAATGGACTCAGTCCCACAGCAACTGCTACCACCCATCCTAAGAATGAAGACTCTCATCCCAGTACTGGAATTACCACACACGAAAGAAGAGCCCACAAAGTCCATGCTGGAGATGAAAATACGATATGAAAGACTACTAGATGACAGATTAGGAAAAGGCAGGACCACTACACAGCCTAACCCTGTCACACCTACAACAAGTCAATCAAAGAACAACCACGTTAACTCAAAGAGCAGACGAGACAGAGCAGAGGGACAACCCGGGACAGAGCCAAAAAAGAAAACAACAACTGTAACTGTGGTTGATATGTCGAACACACCCAGCGGAAATGACAGTGAGAAAGACATACAACACACCACGGTACAGCGCTCGAACACGGCCAAGGACGCCCCACGTGCGGTAAACAAACCGAGTGGCACAGAAAGCGGATTATCGCCCAGGAAAGCAAAAAATCAAGGGATTTTCTGCACACCAAAGACGATTAGAGAAACCAAAGACGAGAACGGTAAGATCTGCACACGTGAAACTGAAAATCTGGTTATTTATGCTGGGAAAGCCGCCATTTTTAGCAACTTTCACCACTCGCCCTTCACATACACAACAAGTGACAGCGAGAAAATCCCATTCATTAGCGTGGAACAGGGGTACGCCTGTATGAAGGCTCGGTTTGCAGGGGATAAAGACAAAGAGCACAGGATTATGAAGGAGTCCAGATCTTGGAAAATAAAAGAAATAAGTGGAACAATTCAGATCCCTCATCCACACAGTTGGCACTCTTACAGAGAAGGCCTGATGTTTAGGCTAATGATTTGTAAATTTGACACCCACGCCACTTACTGCCAAGACTTGATTCAATCCTTCCCTAAAATGCTAGTTGAGGGAACATACTGCACCAAGTGGGGGGGAGGGCAAATTGTGTCACACCCCTCATATGACTCTGGTTACTTTCAGGGTGAAAATCTCCACGGCCGCATATTAATGAGGACAAGAGATCACTACAGACACAACCAAACGTCAGAAAAAGATCAACTACCGGCCACACCAACTGCAAGCTCTCGACAAAAAGAAGAATCAGCAGAATTAAACGTGTACAAAACAAGATCCACTCCAGACCTGAAAGACAGAGGGAGAGAAACAATTCAGGCTAGGAGACGCGATCCAGGAAGAAGCAGGTCAACCAGACGATCCCCCCAACCCCCGAGGTGGAGAGAGTCACGGGGGCACAGATCCAAGGAAGATCTAGACTGGAGATCCAGAAATAGAGAAAGAAAAAGAAGCAGGAGTGAAAGGAGACAGAGCAGAGGGAGGGAGGATCAATCTAGGAGGACAGGCACCGGCCACAACCGGGAACACAGTCCAAGCAGAAGTCACAGTACCCACCATCACAGAAAAAACAACTCGGAAATCCCTAGACCACCGCACTACAGGGAATTTAGGGAATACAGCAGAAGGAGCCCAAGATCCCAACTCACCAAGCTCAGTCGTAGACAGTAAGAAAGATGGAAGAGGAGGATATGGTACAGGACGCCCCCGCTGGAAAGGAGGAAGTAGGAATCCAAATAGAAACAGTCCTGTTACTAGGCGATGGTAGGATAACGCAAGATATACATGACCACATTCAGGGAACATTAGACATAGATTTGTCAACTGTACAAAGAGACAGGGCAACCATCTTAGACTGTATAGATATTTTCACAGAAGACCAATACAAAGACAAACAGTTTGACCTTGTTGTGATATCATTAGGCCTTTTCACCGTAATTGATGAAACACAGGGTGTCCCACTTTATAAACAAGGGGAGGAAGAGGCCTACATGTGTGTGATGAATCACCTATATGAACTGATAGATCAAGTATGGAACAACTCCCCAAGAGCAAAAGTTGCTATCTGTACAATATATTCGGCGGAAATATGGAAGGACAATGCCACCTATACTACTGTGGAAGATCAACAAGATCTAGAAACAGCTCTACAAAGAATCAACATCGAGATCTGCAAATTAAATCACAGTATGGGATGCAGCATTCCTCACCTGGAGGGATTGGTCAAAGACAACAAAAGAAAAAAGAAAACTGGCAAGTCGGACTACAGCTACCATTCACTACGGTATGGCATCTTACCTGGAAAAGCACTACAACAGAGAGTCGCAAACAAGATAATTAAAGCAATAAGAGAGATGGAAATCATCATGAAAAAGGAGGAAGCAGAATGGCTTGCATCTAAAGGTGACACAGATGCGACACGTGAATCAACACATGGATCAGCATCTGGTTCACAACAGGATGCGCAGGAGCATGATGAACCACTGTCTGACTCACCTGAACACAAAGCCAACTCACCTGAGCACCTCACTCAAAATACCCGGTATAGTAATATACAGCATCAAGTGAGGGAAGAGAGCACGCCCAGAACCAGGCTGGACCAGCAGGAAGAAGACAGTGAATACATCAGTGCTAGAGAGGAGGACATGGGGTCAGTCAATAGTGACACTTGGAACTCCCCAAAAGGGCGAACCTCCATCGTCATTGTAAATGACATGATGGTACCAAGAAACGCCAAGAATGCCAAGCAAGGAAAGAATGAGGAAAAAGATAGCAGCAGCAGTACAGACTCAAGCTCTAGCACTACCTCAAGCTCCAGCTCAACCTGCAGCTCTAACTCACTACCCTCTAATGTTCCAACCACAGAGAGCGGTACTGAGAAGCAGAAGAAGTCACGCGCTACAAATAGTAGAAGAAAAAAGAAAAATATGTCCAACATAGTGAGAAGCAGAGCTACTCCGACAAGAGACTTGACCCCCAGACACCCTGAGACGCAGATGAAAATACTACAAAACAAAAGCACGCAAACTGACATTTTGACAGAAATGGAAGTGGACTTAGTAAGTGAAGCAATCCAAACAATCCACAAGAAAGTAGTGCAACAAGCCACACGCTACTTTGCGTTTCCAAGTGCCACAAAATCTTTCCTGACCCCACAAGATAGCGTAAAAATAGTTAGACACAACATTGACATTGACATGGAAAATACAACACCAAAATACCTACCGACAGACATTGTGGAAAATATTGGAATTCTGCTCTCCTCCCCCACCATATTCACCCAACAAGGGCAGACAGAGGGACTAAGAGAGAAGTGCCTGAGATCCCTGGAGCAGGGGATGGAATCCTGAACCAAAGTGAAAGACAGCCTATGTACATATGTTAACACAACACATTTCATTAAAATTTTCTGTGTTTTTATAAAAACAAAAAACAAAACAAAAAAACAAAAAAAAAAAAAAACATGGACAGTTCATAAGTCATGCATACCATGAGCAGGAGGAGTCGGCCTGCTGAGGCCACACTTTGCATATAAATGATTATGCACCCGACTCACTGCCCAGCTTCATGATATGACAATAAATATATTAAAACTGCAGGCCTGCCGAGGCCAATACCCCACACAGTTGCTATGTACCCACCCCAATCCTTGCATACTCAAGATCGGGGCAACAAGCCTGCCGAGGCAATCTAGCAAGATATTACATACTGACCTGATTTAAGTCAAATCATTTTTTAAGTGATCACTAACACAGCCACATCTGTTCATAAGCTAGAACTAAAGACAAGAGGCCTGCCGAGGCCACCTACTCCACAGGTCAAACCGCAGTAGGATCACACAAAAATAATACTAGAGCCTGGAGAGGCGTTCGTTAAGTAGTTTACTGCAGTATATCATACAATCTCACAACCCTACCGGTAAAGCCTGATGAGGCGCAGTAGGATCACACAAAAATAATACTAGAGCCTGGAGAGGCGTTCGTTTAGTAGTTTACTGCAGTATATCATACAATCTCACAACCCTACCGGTAAAGCCTGATGAGGCAATTTGCCAAACCATTTACAATAAGTGTGTAAACCACATATACCGGTACAGCCTGACGAGGCCAAAAATATTAGCCAAACATATAACGCATCTCCGAGAAGGCAGCGCTGTAAATCAAGGCCTGAAGAGGCTAGACATGCAGCACTGACACAAGTCTATATAAACTGAGGGAGCCTCAGCAGCACGTTCTACAGGTTCCAACTAACTGAGGAGCAGATCCCAACCAAATAGAGCAATCATTTTCATACTACTGCCAATATAAGGTGTATTGTAATAAGCTGCCTGGTGAGGCTGATTTAACAATGCCTGGTGAGGCTGATATTAACAATGCCTTCTACAGGATCCAGCTAGCTAGGGAGCAGAGAACAGCTTAATAGAGCAAACATTATTCTACTGCTTCCAATGTAACATGTTCTAAATAAGCTGCCTGATGAGGCTGTTTCTGGCAATATATTGAACCCACCTACACCGATAGTGATGATGCAGGGCAAGGCATCATCTGACGGACAGCAGTGGTCGTGAAGACACTCCGAGCAGGGGTAGAGCTCTGCCTCTCTTCGGGACGAAATGCAGTACTTGGCCGCAATCAAATTGTCGTCTTATAACTCTTACATAAAGATAATAATTTTGAACCATTCTAGACCATGTCTGGCATGATATTAAGACTAGACTAATTTAAACCCACAGCAGAAGGTGTCATTTATCCGGACTGTTGTAAAAAAGTAAGCCTGTTTAAGACCTCATTACAGGTATCACGGTTAATGATTTACATGTAAAGGCAGAGAAATTCATATTATATAAGTGCTTGTTGTGAGTTACGTGTGAAAGCAAATTAATGCATGTTTCCCTCATGGAAATGCTACGTGACATATCATGCCTTTTTCATAGGGTACAAGCCTCATGCTTGTTTAAAATATGCCCGAGTACTAAAAATGTTCATCTCAACATAGGATCACACACGTCCAATAACTCTTGATATATTCATACTCTTCACTGATCATAAATTTATAGTACTAAACTTTTCACTATTTTTTGTTTGTTGTATATGCTGAAAATATCCCCCTCATAATGTGACTATGCTAAACCACACCTCAGGGGAATTTTTTCACCCAGAGGTATCTCGAGTTGGAGGGAATATACTGGATTTCAGAAATATTGGACTGTATCTGGTTGTCATCTTTACTTTTTTCATCTTCACCAAGATTCAAGCATTTACAGCTGGATCTGTCACTGGACCAAGTACATGGACCAAGCAGGGAAAGGGGTTTATAGACAAAATTGATGTTGATCTTCAGGTGTGCCTAGATGGATTATAGTAAAAAGTTCCAAGTGCCTCACATGAAGGGTCTCACAGTTGCTCACCTAAATTGCAGAAGTCTAAGAGATAAACTAATTGAGATAAAGCCGACACTTAATAATGTAGACTTTGTGGCTCTCACAGAGTCCTGGTTATCTGAGACCGACGATAAAGCCTTATTGTCGTGGCCCGGCAAAAGCTATCACAGAATAGATAGAAACAGTCTCGCTGGTGGTATTATTTGCTATATGACGGACCGTATCTTTAAATACTCGTCAGTTAACACTGAAATGTCTTATATTTCTGACGATATTGAATGTCTCTCTATTAATATAGATATTCCTAACAATAGAATGATGACGATGATTACAGTCTATAAACCCCCACGTGCCAAAGTCCCAAAATTTATTGAATGCCTGAAGAAACTATATACTAAAAAAAGGGAAAATTGGTTTTTGGGGGACTTCAATGTAAATTTTCTGGACAACAAAAGTGGGGAAACTACAGATCTGAAAACATTCTGTCGTGATTATAATTTGAAGTGGCTTTTCTCGGAAATAACAAGGCCCAATCCTGAAGGTAAAAGAAACGTTGGCACGTGTATAGATAATGTGTTCACTAATTCCAAATATGTTATGTCCAAACATGTAGCTCCAATATTGATTAGTGATCACATGCCAATTTATGTATGTCGTAAGAAAACCCCCAATCCCAAAGAAATTGTTTCATACGAAGGCCGGTCATATAGAAATTATGACAAGGATAGTTTTAAACAATTTTTATTGGACCAAGATTGGGATGATCTTTACACCGCTGTTAACATTGACGACAAATGGGACATGGTAATTGTTAAGATAAAAGAATTTCTGGATGAAGTTGCACCAATTCGCACCATTAAATATAGGGACTACAAGTCCCAATGGATGGACGATGAAACATTGGCAGTCATCAAAGAAAGAAATGATTACATGCAAAGGTTTATCAAGGATAAAGACATACGGGATTTGAGAAAAGCCAAAAGTCTGAGATGTAAAATAACGCCTATGGTAAAAAAGGCCAAAGGCAAGTACATAAAAGGGAAACTAGATCTACATAGAAATAACCCGCGCAAGTTCTGGGCACTAATGAATTCCTTCTTCAAGGCTCCTAAAACCCACCCACCCCCAGCTTTAATTGATAAAAGTACCGGTACATTGGTTGATAACAACGCTGAATTTATTAATGATTTTTTCAGTAACATTGGTAAACAGCTCTTTGAAGCAAAAAATATTCATACGGAGAAATTTGTGGATCCTGGTGAGGATTATTTACAAACACAAAATGATAACAGTTTTGCTACCTTTGATCAAGCTGACATGGTAAAGCTTATTAAGCAGATAGATACAACAAAACCCTCAGGGGTAGAACATGTTTCTGCTAGAGTTTTAAGAGACACCATGCTGCTCTGCCCAAGTGTGTTCCACCATATTTTTACATACTCTATCATGTCTGCCTCATTACCGATGGGATGGAACAATGCCACAATCACCCCCCTCCCCAAATCGGGAAACTTAAAGGAAGTGTCCAACTGGCGCCCAATCTCCATCTTACCTATCCCAAGTAAAATTTTAGAAAAACTAATTCAAAAACATTTTATACAATTTCTAAATGATAATGCCCTATTATCAAAAACGCAGTATGGTTTTAGACAAGGTTATAGTACCGCGGAAGCTATATTTGATTACAGTAAAGATTTATTTACAGCAAGAAATAATTATAAATATGTTGCCTCCGTATATATCGACGTGAGGAAGGCTTTCGATTGTATCAGCCATGATTTATTGTTACATCACTTAAAAGAGTCAAAAATCAATAGAACTATGTTGTTGTGGTTCCACGCCTATCTTAGTAACAGAAGGCAAAGTACTAAGGTTGATGGTGTAGTTTCAGGTGAGAGATCTGTCCACTATGGCGTTCCACAGGGTTCCGTCTTGGGTCCTACACTGTTCATCTTTTTCGTAAATAGCCTCATGCAGTCTCCAAAGCATTGTTCCATAAAGATGTACGCCGACGATGTAGTTTTGTATTCCGAATCCAAGTACCCAGCGGTAGCACTCAAAAACCTACAAGAAGACACAAATTCACTAGACAAATTCTGTAACAATTTAGGCCTAACAATAAATCACGACAAAACTAAGATGGTATGGCACTGCGCGGAACATAACTATAAACACTGCTCAAACCGCAATCTCTTTATCGGTGATAAGAGAATCAAAGAGGTTGATTCCTTTACATATTTAGGAGCCATTATTGACAGATCACTCACTATGAAACAATTTGTTACAAAAATGGATAACGGTACTAATTTTCTATCTCATAAATTCGCTAGATTAAGATTTAACCTATCTGATGATCATGCCAGAGAATTATTTACATATGCAGTTCAGCCTCATTACGACTACTGCTCTTTTTTGGTGGATGCATGCATTGACAGTTACATTAGCAAGTTACAGATATCCCAGAACAGGATGCTTCGTTGTATCAGACGAGTGAGGGTGTGGGAAGAGCATATCAAAGATCTTCATGACCTTTGCGAAATACCTATGCTCGCCCCGAGAAGAAAGGAGCTCTTAATGTCCCTCATGTACAGTAAGTCTAAGAAAACGCCTCCCCCCATGACAAGAAACAGGACCAGGGGTGACCATAAGTTAAATTATCCGCTACCCTTCCCTCGCACGTCTAAGTTTAAACGAAGCCCTGGATATCGTGGTGTTGTAATTTGGAATTCACTCCCACTTAACATCCAAAGTGCGGATAAAAAGGTAACTTTTAAAACTAGAACGAAGAACTGGTTTAAAACCAACATGACAGGCAAAAAGGAAGCATTGCTTCAAGTTAGAAGAAGAAGAAACAGGAGGAGAAGGCCAGTTAGGTAACTAATTAGTGGGACATACGCATAAGGTGATGTAACTGTGTAACCGAACAAAGGTTATATCATATGAAATATGGGGATTATATTTGGTTTCTCATCCACATTTGTAAATCATCATCTATTATAATTATGTTAGTGTTACCAGACTGCGCAACCTTTGCAGCAAAAAGTGTCTACCTTTAACACTATATCATCAACGCTACATGCTCAGCGGTAAATCCAATTGTATCATGCTGTACTATACGGTAGAAATAACATGTTAGTTTAACAAAGTCTAGTGACTCTAAAAACTGCCTTATACTCCTACATACTCACATCCAAGTCAGCACCTTTGTATATAGCTGCAAATAGAGACAGGCATTCTACTTAGTACGATATTGGATTTGTTAGAAAATAAGCACGCGGATGGAAAGAGCACTTGTACATTATTCGGCGCTGGATGAACACCTGTATATTGGAAAACACCAAAAAACTTATTTAAAGAAGAACACTCCCCTAGAAAGGCAGTGATGATTAAATAAAAAAAAAAAAAAAAAAAAAAAAAAAAAAAAAAAAAGAATTGTCGCTCGCTCCAGTTTTCCACCTACAAAATCCGTTGACAAAAAAAAAATTCTTAAAAAAAAAAAAAAAATTCGCTCGCTCGCACCATTTTTTGAAAAGTGAAATCCATTGACCAACTCTTTTTTTGGTGTGGCCTAAGGGGGAATTTCTTTAAATTATTTTCATGAAGGATAATTTTCTTTTTTGAAAAGCAAAAGTTCTCCAATAGAGATAGAGTGTTATCAGTATTATATTTTGTTGTATTTCTTTTTAGGTTTCAAAAAGGGTTTTATCAAGCCTCTTACACTGTACAAAAAAGCATCATAGTACAAAACTGTTACTCTCTTGTTTATATCAGTGAAACTTTGCAACGGAACTTAGAAAATGGGTAAAACATTTTCACGTGTATTATCGACCAACGGTTAAGGTCTTTTAATCTATGTACAGACCAAGAAAAACTTGTATTGTTAAGAAAATTCTAAATATATGTCTTTCCTTCCTACTAACATACTTTCACTGCTCTTTATTCTGAGTGACCATTTTTGTGTGTGGAAATGTGTGATTTATATTCTTCAACTTTTCTTTCGTGATGAAAAGGGATATTTTTATAATAACCATATTTACTGTAGTCCTAAAATGAAATGAAATTTTTCAGTGAACGAGCAAGGGCATTTATCTTAGAAGGAAGGTGAAGTGACGAATAGTGTTTAACAATATAATTATTGAGCTTACAACATAGCATCATAACCTAACCTAAGGTGAAATACACGAGTTTAATTCTACCACTCATATATTAAAAAAATCCTACTCAGATACATAAAGCTTACAGCTAAATTTACATAAATACATAAACATGCGAAGGAGTTTCCGAAGGCTGAAGAAAGTCAATTTCTTTTGAATATCTTTCAACGCATATACCGTATTCGACCTAATAAGCGCACACCCCCTAATAAGCGCACACCCCCCGTTTTTGGCCGATTTTTATACTACAAATAACCGGAAATATCTAAATTTCTTACTCCAATTAAACTCTTAACTACTAAAAGGTGTCCATGATATTTTTTTAAGCGCACTGTGCGCTTATTACGTCGAATACGGTATAGATTTTGGCAGCTGTTTATTATTTTCTCTCCATCATGATACTTTGATTCGAGAGTTTATTATAACCAGACTAAAAAAAAAATCTTGATTTAATAAATGTATGTAAAATTAGACTCGTGTATAATATTTCCCTTAGTATATCGGGTGCGTACTACCTCACTTAAGCCACCACGTGTAAACCTCTACAAGGCTTCGGACACTTATACGTACCGGGTTACGGGATTGAGTTCACCCTACCCCTACTTCACCGCCATTTTCTCACTTCTAGCCTTTATTTCTATACCCCTAGCTTACTGTGCCAATAATACTACTATTGATATTGGCCCAGCTGTTAATCCACAAGGGTCACATAGTGCTTTAATGTACTATGACCGTTGTCGTCATGACGCTTAAAGCTGGGCCGTCAGGGAATAAGTTCAGCATTTTCTATACATGGACTAAAATAACAGTTCCACCAGAGGGCAGCAGTGTTTGGACAGGGGACCATGAACATTGTCCAGCTACAGCATATTCACCCTATCTTGTGCCTGTAGGAGCTGAGCTCCCAGCCCTTAAGAGCCCTCTTTTGAATCAAAACTGAACTATATCAAAAGTGCTTTTGGCTTTACTTCAACCATGACAGTCAAGCTTTAAATGATGCAGCCCTGGTGAGTAATTCACATGTGCTGCATTCATGCATCATATCCACTCTATGGGACTGATACGCTCCTGAAGGATCAGGACCATGCATCATGACGACAAACGACATAGCACATTATAGCATTGTAATAATGATATACTGATACTGTGGTAGTCAGATCATAGCGACTGAGCACTACTACTTTGCAGTGTTGCCGAAAACTTTTTATACACACAGGCCAATGTGGCCTATGTAGCGACATCTTACATAGACCATTTGTCTTCTACACAGGCCGAATAGAAGTAGCGTGTATACATTGATGTCATATAGGGGATTTCATACTAATTGATATTGATAAATAGTTCTTTTGACAAAATGTATTGAGAAATGTATAAATCCATTGAATATTAGTTACATGGCCATATCTTTGCTTCTAATAGGACTATCTGAAAAATTATTTCACTTTTGGAAAGCTAAGGTAATGGCCGGCCATTGTGGCCGATGTTTGATGGCCTCACATCGGCCATTACATTTACATCGGCAAAAGCCGATGTGCCGATGTCGTTTCGGCAACACTGTCACTACTGGTACCTACCGGGCGATACATTGCTGATTTAATCCCCATGGCGCTATGGATGTTTGGGCCCGGACTTACTAGGCTACCCTTGTCTCTCGGTACTCACTGTAATCATGATGTGAGTCTAATGCACTGGCGAGACTTAATCAACTGTTTCTCTGAAACATATCTAACAAGCATTATTTTAAAACTGGAAATTACATTTTAATTCAAATACACTTTAAAAGTAGAAAATCGTACAAAAATTAGACCCCGGATAAGATGTAAAATCACAGAAAGAAAACCAATGCAGAGCTTTAAAAACTTTTAAAAAAGACGTTGCATTGAAAATACTAATCCGGTAATAAAGATGGTTTAATTTATCTACCTGGTACCCAGTAGATATTCTCAATTCTCTGTGCTGTGCAGGTATTACTATAAGGAACATAAATCCTGTATATATGTAATGTGTGTGTGTTCTTACCGCTATTAAGGTCCCTGCTTCTACAACGTGTGCCATGGTGGGGAGGGACGGGGAGGGTACTTTAAAATGAGGGGGGGGGGGGGAGAAGTAAATAGGGCCAAAAAAAAAAAGGTTTGTTGCAAGTAACATGGTATGAAAATGTAGGGTCGGTAGGTCGGATTTCCTTTTGATTTTTTGATATTTTTTTTAAACATGATAGTACTACCCGTCCTCTCCGAAGACCCAAAAATTGACCCAAAAAGGCTAAAAATAAGGAAAGTTCTTCTAAATTGCATAAAAAAAACGTATGGTCGGCCCTCTTTTGATAGGGTCGGTCGGGTGACCTGAAACAAATCTCTCTTTTTTTGGCCTAGGCCTAAATACAGCCCTGGCTAATAACTCACCAGGGCTGTATCATGCCAATCCTATATGGGGTTGATACACGCCCCTAGGGGTGAGCATAATTCACCAACGCAGTGTCACCGAGTTAAATCTAAGCTGTCTTTCTGTCGGGTGTATTATGACGACAAATGTTGTGTCGATGCAACATGTCGTCCTTAAAGTGCGACATTATTTCCAAAAGACTAATCGGTGTGTCGAGTGAAGGTGAACAGAATTATGTTTTTTACACATTCATTTTATATTCTATTCACATGAGAGGTCACCCATTGCATATAATACAATAATTATTATAAAGCAAACAAACACAACGACACACATCACCCATACTCATCCTTTATCTTGTGTGATATATATTGCATAAGTTTCCAACTAACGACCGCCATCTTTATTCTACCAATTTACCAGACACTTATATTTGGAGTCAACGATAATTTTCCGTGATAATGACAATCACATGCAAAAAAGAATCCACACTACAAATCCACATTTGTGATTGAATATATATATTTGAATTATTGGCCTTGTCAATCATTTGAACACAATACATTTACCATTATATTTATTTGACTCAATGGACTGATTGATATAGACATTGCATGCATGATAAAGTATTTACAAATTGTTTTACCTCAGACAAATAAATAAACGTTTTAAAAAAAGTGATCTTCATTTCACAAAAAAAACAAGCAAAAATTTCACCAGAACAAAATAACCAGTGGACATGTAGATGATGCATACAAAATTTGAAAAGGTAAAAAAAAATCATGAATATCCTAATAATTATATACCCCCTTGCTCCTTGTGTCGTACAGCTTTGACTATGACTACAATAACGGTAACTCGCTGGACGTGATACGCTTGGAGCAGGACGTGTGTATGATGCTCGCGGGAGCTGGGAAACTCTTCGTGTTCCAGACCACCAACTTCTGGTCCCAGATCAAGTCTGCTGGGTAAGGACAAACTACCGGTAGTGTGCTGTTATAGACATCATTCACCAACAAATCCTGCATTATGCATCACGACGATAAATGGCGTGACCCATTAAAAAGTTTACGACCCAAAAAGATTCAGATAACCGTATGTGACTTTTCCATGTCAATTTTCTATACATACCAAATCCGACTAGCCTACCAGCGAACATAAAATATAGTGTACATCAGAGTTCCAAGTGTCATGGAATTTGAAAGTTGTCTGTGGAATGTCATAGAATTTTGTAAAAACTTACAGTGTGTTATGGAATGTTATGGAAAATAAAAATAATAGAAATGATATTTCAAAATCTAAATGTCATGGAGAATTGAGATCTTTGTTATGGAAATGTCATAGAATTTCAATCTGAATTCTATCGTAAGAACCTTGGTATATAAATCGCATTGAAGATTTAAAAGATAAAAATTCATGTTTTTCAGAGCGGCCATCTATGCTAACCGTCACTACTTGACTATCTACCACCGGACCCACCCGGACCGGCTGGCCGTGAACAGTGAGGGCCTCCCGCGGGTTATAGGGGACGTGTTCATCCACCCCTCGGCCACCGTGCACCCCTCCGCTACTGTGAGTACTAGGGTCATGTGGGAATGGAAACTATATAACTGTGCAGGAATGCCAAGTGTTACGATCAGGGATGTAAGTCTTCCTGGAACTCCAGGAATTCCTGCAATCTCACTTTCATGAAAATTTTCTATATTTCTGTACTTTGTTGGCCTACCATTGACTAAAAGTTCCATTTCCACCCCATCTCCTACCCCTAGTCCCTCCCCACCTCCCCTGCAGTGCTCACAGCCAGCAGGACGCCTCCTGTCCCCCCCCCCCCCCGATGCCCTGCCCGCCTCCCCTGCAGTCCCCCCCGGCCGGGAGGGCATCAGGAGCACTGGGGGCCATTCTGCTGGCCGGGAGCACTGCAGGGGAGACGGGGGTGGGGGGGCGGGGGGCGGGAGCACTGAAGGGAGGGTCTGGTCCGATTTCCCGTTTTTTCATCTCTCCTGACTTAAATCCCTATACGATTTTTTCGTAATTTTACGATTTTCAGGCCCTAATACGACCATTACGATTTCCTGAACCAAACTACGATTTTCAGTAATTTTTGAAGTTTATACACTATGACTAATAGTGAATTCGGAATTATACCCTTCAAGGGCTGTGTAGTGATTTAATTTTTTATCTACTTTGTTGCAATGCTGCTTAAATACTCAACCTTTCAAGAATGTATGCATCCTGTTGGGTTCACATGATGCATGTATGCAGTACTATAGAATATTTTAAAACAAAAAAATAGTTATACATGTAAAAGGCTAGTCTAAACTGGTATCTTATTGTTACGATTTTGGTTACGATTTCAAGCCGAAATTGTTATGACTTTAGGGTCCGAAAATCGTAGCTGCACCAATGCAGCCCCTGCGAATAACTCGCCTGTGGTGCATCATGCCGACCCTTCGGGAGTGTCTGAACCCTGTAGGGTCAGCTTGATGCTTGAATGCAGCACTGGCGAGTTACTCACCATGGCTGCATTCATGCATCATGACGACTATAGGCATGATGCATTAAGGCATTATGCCATCCTAAAAGGGTTCGCTACAAGGTCTACAAGTACCGGTACCTGAATACTATGTAAAATCTGAATCATGATGATTAAGAGTACCCGCCCCTATTTTGTCCAATAGTATTTAATGAGGTTATCTGAAGTAAGACATAAGTGTGATATTACTTAAAGCTGGGCCGTCAGGGAATTAGTTCAGCATTTTCCATACATGGACTACAATAACAGTTCCACCAGAGGGCAGCAGTGTTTGGACAGGGGACCATGAGCATTGTTCAGCTACAACATATTCACCTTGTGCCTGTAAGAGCTGAGCTCGCAGCCCTTAAGAGCCCTCTTTTGAATCAAAACTGAACTATATCCAAAAGTGCTTTTCGCCTTACTTCAACCATAACGGTCAAGCTTTAATATGTGCCACCTTTTGTAGCAAATGAACTTGTGATAATGTTTTTTTCTATTATACCATCTATTGTGGCAGCCCCATATATATGAAAGTCTGGACTCTAATATATTCCGAGCTGAATAAATTCTTTCCTTTAGTCCAATGGAAATGGTACATTTTACCTCATTGGGGGTTAAACACAAAAAGACAGACACAGTCGAGTACTTTATAGCTGGATGTTTTATTGCTGATGTTGTACATGTAAAAATGTAGAGCTGTTTGTATAGCGTTGAATAAATATCGACGTTTCTTCTTCTACATTTTACCTTTTCATACCAAAATAAAAATCAACCCCATATTGTCAGCATGATTCTTGAATAATCCTTAGCGAGTTACTCACCAGGGCTGCATTCATGCACCATGAGGAGAAAGTGCAGGGGGCATTAACGTACTATGCCCTTCTAGCCACATGCCGCCCTCAAAGAGTTAAGGACGGAATGTCTCTAAAAGATATCATTTGTCATCATGATGCACCAATGCAGCCAATGGTGCTACAGTACTGCATCATGCCGACCCTTCGGGAGTGTCTCTGCCCTGTAGGATAGGCATGATGCATGAATACAGCGCTAGTGAAGGGCTGCATTCATGCACCATGATGAGAAAGTGCAGAGGGCATTAGAACACTATGCCGCCCTCAAAGTGTTAACACCAAAAATAAATACCGTAAATTCTCGCGTAGAAGCCGCGGCTTGTACGCGAGTCAGACTCAGCTTTCTTTTGATACCAAACATGCCTATATAGGGTGCGGCTTATACGAGAGTTTTTATTAGTATACTACAGTACCAAAATCACAATATTCAGACCCCCTCTGCGGCTTATATAATTTGTCAAAGTTAGGGGTGCGGCTTATACGCGAGTTAGGCTTATACGCGAGAATTTACGGTACTGTGAAAGTACTTTATTTTGCTGGGTATATATTTTCGCGGAAATTAAAAATCCGCGAAATTTGTATATGCTTAAGTATGGAATATATACCCACGCATTTTCCGATTTTTACTCATCCGCGAAAATTTACATCCATGAAAATAAGTACTTTGACAGTAGATAGAAATAAGTAATCACTAACAAAACATCCCTTTTATTTACACAGCTGGGCCCCAATGTGACGATTGGTAAGAACGTGACGGTGGGCGCGGGTGTGCGGGTGCGTGAGAGCATTGTGTTGGAAGGCGCTACGCTGAAGGAACACTCGTGTATCCTGCACAGTATCGTGGGCTGGAACAGCAGCGTCGGGCAATGGTCGCGGGTCGAGGGCACGCCCAACGACCCAAACCCTAATAAGCCATTCGCCAAGCTCGATATACCCGAGGTGTTCAATAGTGACGGACGACTCAATCCTTCTATTACTGTAATAGGTGTGTATCTCTGACTGTGTGTGTTTCTTAAAGCTACCGTAAATTCCCGAGTATAACCTGCGGGTTATACACGAACGAAACCCTCAGTGCGGGTTCTACAAATTTCCCATAGTCTAGGTGCGGGTAATACGAGGGTTTTCGCCAATATAGTACAGTACTAAACTTGCAATTCTCAGACCTCTGGTGCACGTTTTAGGGTCTCTCAAAGTCAGGGTGCGATTTATACGCGAGATGCCGGTTATACAGTATTTTTGAATGCTTTATGGGTAACAGTGATTGAAGAGTAAGAGACAAACAGACAAAGCATTTACAGTATATTACCCTAAAACCCAGGATATGCAGTCTTTGCGAAAACTTTTTCACCATGCAGGACATTCGGTCCTGCAGTTTGCCAATTTTGCAGGACCGGATAGATTTCTGCAGGACCGGATACCAAAATCAAAGTCTTGCATACAATTTAGGATAATTTATTATCTTATCACAGCTAATGCTAAAAGAAAAATACTTTAGACTGCCTAGAATATTAGGGTCTACTCTTTGGCTTCTAACTTCAGTTCTATTTGGAATATTTGAGAAATTCTTTCAGTTCTGAAAACCCAGATCTGCAGGACATCTGATCCGGCTACACTAGTCATTCCGCCGGACCAGAGCCATTCTAGGCGGACATTGCCACTGTCCGGCACGATTTGGCAAAGAGTGGATATGCCAAATTTATTTGCTGACTTTTTCGCTCATAGAGGCCTCCCCCTCCCCTAGAGATTCCGCTTATAAATAGCTACCAACCCGCATTTTGATACAATAATTATGTGTTAAACGCACTGAGCACCTATTGCATTACACCCCTTTGCGGTTCCTGAAGGTTTGGTATTAAATACTACTTTGTCTCGTCATTCCCGTTACAGGTTCGCACGTGCAGATCCCGGGTGAAGTAATCGTCCTTAACTCCATCGTTCTACCTAACAAGGAACTTAACCGCAGCTACAAGAACCAGATCATCCTCTAGGGACAACTTCTGTACATACTACTAATCTACTCCGTTTAACCCTTTAAGGACAGCGTCAGGCCAAAAAAAAAAAGTTGTGTTCAGGTAACATGGCCCAAAAAAAATAGGGTAGGTAGGTCGATTTTTTTTTTCTTTTTACCAAATTTTTTTAAGGATTTTGAGACAAAATTCCTCCCATTTTCCTATAATTTTCAGAAAAAATACATGATTTTCGGAAAAAATATATTTCAGTTAAAAAAAAGTGTTTTTTGGTAGAAAAAACAGAAAAATGCCTTCCAAAAAAAAATTAAAAAAATATAAAAATTGGGTAGGGCCAAAAAAATAGGGTCGCTAGGGATACCTGAACACAATTTTTTTTTTTTTTTGCCTCATGTCTCAAAAAATCTTAGAATTCATGTCCATTTGTTGTCGTGATGCACAAATGCAATGGACCTTAAAGGGATGGACATACTACTGATCTGCTTTGTATATACTGTAAAAGCCCTGCCTATAGCAGAATTTCCTTTCCAAATCGCTCTCCATCTCAGCTGAATTTATTTTCTCAAGTCAGAAATCGGCTTATAGACGGGGTTTTGATGCAGTGGGGCTTTATGGTAAATAGGCCTCTTGGTGATAACCTGGAAACCTGCAGTGGGATTTTCACAAAAGCCACTTTTGAGGTTGGAGACCTGTATCATTATTAAGGCCATATGGGGTGTAGATAAAAAGGATATATAAATTGTGATATACCGGTGTAACTATCTCAAACGTGAGTATGACGCATGCAGTGAATTTTATTTTTTTACAAAGTCATTGTATGTATGTTTTTCATTTTAACACTTTGTCAACTTTTGTAAGAGAGGTGTGACCTTTATTTTTTATGTGGTTTTCTCTCAAAATCTCCATGGGATTGTACAGCTAGTGAATGGCTTCCGGGATAAAACTGTAATATCGGGATAACAATGTAATGAGGGCTACTGACTACCGGGACATTAATCTATGTTGTAATTGTGATGTCCCAACAGTGATTCCACTGGTAAAATGATCATGTTGCTTTATTAATTTGTTATTTCTAAAGTACAGGATTTGTAAAATGAGCGATAAATGTGGGAGATTTATGCAAAACTATTACAATACTGTTATTATTTAAGTCAACTCCTTTATAGAAAGACATACCGGGTAATCAATAGCATAAGAAATTGCATTACCGGGTAACCTTTTTTTAAGCATTTGGTGTCAATAGTTTTTCTACAGCGTGATAAACTGAATGACCGTATATTGCTGAGCGTGTCATTTAGGTACTTGTAATAGCCATATTAAAATACCAGTATTTCACAAAGAATTACACATTGGTCTTCCTCAACTGTTGGGGTTATTCCCATAAATTCATAGCATAATCCGAAAGATGGGTGGTTCAAAACATACTGGGAAAAAATGTGAATAAATATTTTGTATTTGTTTTTGATCTGTTGGTGTTGAATTTATACATGTAGAAAGGATATATTATATGTAGCACTCAATATACATTGAGGAATAAACTAAGTGAAACTTACATCTACATTGCTTGTTTTTGATAGTAGCATTATACACTTGATGCAAAAACAATCATCCTTAGGCCAAATTAATAAAAAGGTGTTTTAGGTTACCCGACCCTACCTGGCAAAACAGGGCCGACCCTAGAAATTCTTATGCAATTTTGAAAAAATATTTATATTTAAGGTCATTTAAGGGTCGATTTTATAGTTCACGAGCCGAGGCGGTTGTAGGCGAGTTGGCATTTAAGTTCCTGAGTCGATTTCTGGGTACAGGCCAAAGTAAAAGAAAAAATCTAAAAAAATACAAATAAAAATCCGACCTACGTACTACCCTAGATTTTCAGACCATGTAACCTGAAACACACCTTTTATTTTTTTTGGCCTTATTTGTCAATTGCCCCTTTAACTGAGTAGGACACCACCCTCAACATATTGGTTGTCTCTCGTCAACTGCCTAATACCTGTGGCTAATAAAAGAGACACATTCTCAGTGCATGTTTTTGGGTTTGCCTGAATTCGGAGGGATTGGTATGCAAATGTTTTTCAGAAGTATACTTCAGTTCTTTCAGGACACAGGTGTGTGTTGTGAAGGGTACACCGTTTTCTGGAAGTCTAGTTGCCGGTTATGGCTCAGTCTCACGACTATGTAACAATTGGATAGTCTTTGACTGGGTGACGTCTTTGACTGAGAGGCTAAAAAAGGATTTTCCCCCCCACATCTCTTCTACTTGAAAAAATATGCCAATGGTTATTGCATAATACTTTGGACAAAGTCCACATGATATAGAAAGTGACATTTTTGACCGGACGGAGGAAAAAATATAACAATTTTATAATGCACGTAAAAGCGCCTACATTTATAAATATAATAAACTTTGCATAAAATTAATTTCCTTTCATATAGTGTGAAAATATCCTTAGACTTTTCCCACCCATTTTACAGGTTATACATCAACCAAACCAAAGTACTGGACTGAGATAGTATTTTTCTGACCCCAGGTGCGGGTTATAGGATTTCCTCAAAGTCTAGTTGTGTGAATTTTACATCAACTATAGCGTAATCTCAGTATGTGTGCCTGGCAGTTTTCGATTGATCAGTCTTTAAATAATGTAGATCACATAAACAGCTAGCTTAAACTAATATATATTCAAGGACAGGTTTCTAGAATTCTTTCAATCATCCCTATAATAAACAAAGGTTGAGCAGGTATTTTGGATAATTTAATGAGTACATAAAAGACACAGCTGATGAACAGGGAAGTGGAAACCTGTACATGAATCATCCAATCTGTCAATTTTGCACATGTTGGAAAATTAATTCAATAATTGAATATGCATTAGATATCATATAGAGCCTATACACATGTTAACATCACATTACAGGATACTATTTGCAAGTTATTTGATTTATACATTTGTAAATCATATAATGTAAATGCAAACAATAATGCTTCATTATTTGTGTAGACATTGCTTACAAAATATTACCATTCAGGTATCTTTATAGCCATTTCTGTAACACCAAATGTCAGGTATATTCAACATTGCATTATTAATCCTTTAAGGGCAACATATAGTGCCACTTTGATTGCGAAGAATAGTATGTGCACAGCACTGGAAAGTAACTTGGCAGCATTGTACTGGTTTATATGAGTACGCTACGGTAGGTATAGTCAAGACCGGTGAATTTGGCGAAACTCCCCACTGGGAGGTCGTAATCCTCACTTTCAGGTGTTAGCCCATTAACATCAGATACCATCACCTCACACCATTTAAACAACCCATTTAAACATTCATTTAGGAGCAACTCACACTATTCTGGGAATCACACTCTCAGTCATCACAGGTTTACAGTGGTCACTTATGATGGACAGTGGACCCTGGAGGTGATAAAACTGGCCACAGGGCATTTAGGGGTGCTCCCCATTGTGAGGGTTACATTCACCTAATGACCCCCTGCAGTTTTATCAATTGACTTTCTCTCTGGCGGCTTTGCCAAATTCTCCGGTCTTGACTATACCAGTGTTACACTCATACACCAATGCAAAACTTGGGAGTTACTTGCTGGCCCTGCATCATTGCAGCATCATATTGGCATGAACATGAAGCATTGTGAAAATTTTAGGATACAATTTAAATCAAGTAACAGTTCCATTGCACAAGCATCATGTGGTTTCTTCATTGCAAATGATATCTACTAGCTTTATTTATTACTGAGCAAGCTGTCCTTCATGAAAGTTCCATATTTAAGTGTCACCGAAATTTCAATTTGAATAGATCGTATTCTTACCAAAGCAGGCTATTTAGTGTCTGAATAATAGGGGCTTCATATCAGTGTAGTATATAAGAATACCTTTGAGGATAAAACATAAGTTATCAATAATGAGCCTTTGTACATCTTACATTCGGCAGGATATGATTTATGTCAAAGTAGTGCTATACTAAAGCTTAGCTCTTCTTATATTCAATCTTCACAAGGTAAGCCCACACTGCACTAACTTGACAATTAATGAAAAAGCAGTTACAAAAGTACACATGATTAAAGTCCATTACATTCAATGCCAACCATATAAACCCTGGTGACATGAAATTAAAAGGAGGTTTTATAAGACTTTAAAGGGGCATTCTCACAACTCACAAGCCCCCCCCCTGTAGTTAAAAAATGAACACTCCCTTACCACATAGCAGAATACAATAGTACTAGAATTGTGAGTGGGAAACGCTCGTTGAGAATGCCACTTTAACCCATTGAGGCCGAATGTCGATGACAATCAACATCCATCCCTGGCCGGATGTCGATTATTTACTACACCATGTGGGGCCGGATGTCGATTATAATTGACTTAACTCTATGGGATTTTGGAAACCCCCGGCCCCTGGGAATAAAATTGAAAAAAAATCCGGCCCCCTGACTAGAATAAATTTTTCTTGGCCGGCCTCAATGGGTTAAGTGTACTTGTATGACACATAAGTTTTCATTAAATATCAAGGCTGGTGCAGTACTACATACATATTGTTCAGAAAAGTCACTGTCAGGACAATACACACATTGGGCACTGCATTGTAGCTTTAAACACAAAGATCCTCAAAGACTGCTATTTTGTATGGTTTACTTCTTGGCAGAACCATGTAGTGTTACGGCTAAGGCATACAAGCCATGAATAACTTTCATGTAAATGCTAGCCCTAACAAACCAAAGAGTAATATATTGCACGGAGATAATCTTAGTCTGATGAATTGAAATATATATCAAGATGAAATGAAGTAGGTAAATGATGTTGAACACTGCATTAGGAACATCTTTCCTTATAACAAATGAACTTAATGCACATTATTATGACTTAGAATGACCATTTGGTGATCATAGCGTAGGCTCCACTGGTCATGATATCCAAATAGAATAAAGAATATTTCCCTTCAGAGTGTATTTTATGTTTGTGATAGTGGATCCCTGGATTCAATGTCACAACAAGCATCTAACCGAGCAATCTACTTGTATGTACAAAGCAAGTGGAGCTAGCATAGACACTGATAACTTGCTGGAAATGACTATGTGAATATTCTATGTACTTTTATATTTTGCTTGTAAAAGTGAGCATTTTTCTTCCATAAGAGCCAGCCAGAGCTAACCGTTGAGTCCTCCATCATAAGTTCTAGTTCAATCATTTACAAGATATACTGTAAAAGCACTTTCGCTGGGTATATATTTTCGCGATTTTTGCAGAAATGAAAAATCTGATTTTACACCCTTGAAAATAAGTACTTTTACAGTACAGGTTACAGTTAATAGTATCAGCCAATTCTACCAATGCCATCATTGTATAGCCTCCATCTCAACTTACAGGATCTCTACATCATATCTTACCATTATACCACTTCCGTATACAGTGTGCTTCGACGATCAGCATCCCACCACTTCCGTATACAATGTACTTCATCCACCGCATATCATCATAAATCCTCATCATAGTAGGGCATAGATCCCTTATATTTCAGGACATATTTTATCACATTCAGCACAGTTTTCCTTCCCATATTGCCCACTGTATTGCATTCCTTTACAACAAGCCATCATTTGAAGAAGTCCCCTGTCAATGCCCCATGCTGCAGTGGTCTGTACAGTAGCATGGTGGTGGCATATGGAGCATCATGGAGCATCATGGAGCATCATGACCCTTACAATAGGAGAGATGCATCCCTGGTATCAGTCCCATGCCGGTCTTGTTATAGTGGATTATCTGGGTTTTGCATCATGTCTATAATACATCTTTAATACACTGAGGTTAGCCTGTTAGCCAAATCAATGTATACATGCAGCCTGTCATTTTGTTTGTCAGGTGCTGATTTCTTATCCTTGCTAAGAGCCTAGCTCTGTCCAATAGCCAGATTGCCAGTGCAAATAAATATATAATTCCTGCTGCTTTATAGGCCTAAGTATATCTGTGGGAAAGCCATGCTAGGCCAATACAACCTATTGCCCATCAGCATGGGTTCCATCAGATAATGACGCATAAGCTTTGATTGGAAGCAAAGGCAATTGAAGTGGTATTTAACAGCATTACTCAATATATCAGTCTGATGTTATTCCTCTGACATCGATCACTTCTTTTCAACATAATTGGTACAAACCATCCTGAAGTAACTATTGAGGCATTTATACTCTGTTTTGAGGGAAAAAGCTGGCCCATTACTATGCTACAAAGGGGTGCGGAAGTGCCCGATTTTGGACCTGCCGCGGGGGGGGGGGGTGAAAAATGTAGACCCCTTTGGGGGGGTGGGTGTAAAATTTCACGGGCTCCACGCGAAATCTAACCACCCAACCCCCCCCCCCCCCCCCCCCCCCGGTTGTTGAAAAATGAGCACTCCCTAATCAAGATGTTCTGCTAGTGGTGTCTGCAGCGCTAGTAGCTACTTGAATGATGTTACTCCAAAATGGAGCCATCAAAAATTAAATACCATCACTTCTGTATGGCCTCTCCTACTAGATCAATCAATTGTTGTGCATCCAGGGGCCATTATCTGTTTCCAAGAACTTTCTCCATGCAGGCTGGGTTGCAAATTTATTGTGAATCCGCTATCCGGGGACCTTTCCCTCATGGAAGGAGACCCTGATAAGAATCGCTTTCATAATGATGCCACAGCAGAAAGCAGCAACATGCTGAAACGTTGGAAGATGTCTCTGCCTATATATAGTATAGGACTGCTTGGGGTTTCATTTACCAGAGAACAATCGGATGAGACGTGCGTCTACCAATAAAATATCTGTGTTTGGTTAAAGCCTCAAGCAGAGGCGTCACTCTCCTAGCACAGGCTTTGTATTTGACTAAAACAAGGCGCTGATATTCGTATATTAGCCACTGATGGCTGAACATGGCGTCAAACGTTTAGATACTACTATTGCTGCCTGTTGCCACCTCGCGTCTCGTGATAGAATGATCAGAAAGCTGTTATCTCAAGGATGTAGAGTTGAGTAATACTAAGAAGTAGTGGAGTCTGTCCGTGTGGGAGGCATCCCTCTCATATCACTGTTATATAAGGGGAGTCAGCCACCTGTTTTAGTGTCATAGCTTTCTGCCTTGTCATCTGTATGTTCATCTGCTCCTGTAAGAACATCAAAGCAGCAGCTTTAGCTCAGAGGGGTGAATTTTAGATTTTAACATGTCAGCAATCATTACAGACTTATATGCATGCAGGTCAATTTATAAATTAGATAGGTCCTTCTTTCTATATGAAAATAGGTGGAATACCTCCTATGAGAATAAAAGTCAACTGTTAACCGGATAACAATAACAATCTGCAAATTGCCTACTGAATGCTGCCTCCTGGTAGGTGTAAGGCGTACTAATAGACTGTGTTTCTGAGTTGAGCAATGGAAAACTTCCAGGCTCCTCTCCACTCAGTACTGCCAACTGATGGCTTTTGTCAACACTAAATTACGAAACCCCACCAGAATATGAATAATAGTTGGAATTGGAGTCTTGTATTGCACGCATTAAGAATCTCTTGCCAAAATAAATGGCAGATTATTAGAGGGAATATGAGAAGCAAATGAAGAAAAAGTAGGTTTGAGTGTGCTAACTGGTATAGCACTTAACTTTAAGGCATTTAGTATCAATGATTTAATAAAGAATTATTCATCTAAATTTTCTATAGTTCCCACTGTAAAAGCTAAATACCCGGTAGTGTTGTTGTTGTGACACTAGTCTAGTAGGCAAAGGATCAGAACTCTTTTTTTTATAATAAAATATTGCTATGACATGGCATACCTCATATTTAGGAAGGAAAGTACTAGACTTTGTGAGTGGTAAAATCTCACCCGTTAACTTACCATGTATTGGCGTTCTTTGAATTTCATTATCCGACGTTTTCGTCCAGGCTGGAAAGATGAAGAAAGACATTAGATTTAATTATGCTTCAAGGTTACAAAATAATGCTGCTTTCACAATAGCCTAGTATTTCGGGGTAATGCCATTTAATCATGTGGTATACAAAACCGGGTCAGTATAATTCATGCTTTTCTAAAGAACACTGGAAATGCATGCTTGATTCAGCCAGGAATCAAACCATTGACCTCTCGCACAAGCACGCTAAATTTTTCCCAACCCACCCTTGCTTGCCATGCCAGTTCCAAATCAAGGTTTACAATTTATGAATCAAAATTGCAAGGGCATATTCCTCATAATCACCTATACGCTTTCAACTGCAGAGCAGAGATACAAAAACCACAAATTCAGTTTTTACCAATATTCCCCAGTACTAATTAAGAGCTCGATGGGGCAGACTCACGAGGGAACTTCAACAAAAAAAATCTGTCCAGTCTTAAAGATCTTAAAATGGCCACTCTTAAAAACGTTACACTCTTAAAGTCAATGGACTATCTTAAACAAAACATTTATTTAAGATTATCATTGCTCACCATCTCCTTGCATACTGATAAGATGGCACTACTTGTGGCTACTAGCACTAGTATTATTTTTTTGCAAGGGACATTCTTAAATAAATGTTATTACCGTAAAACCTCGCGTGTAAGCCTAACTCGCGTATAAGCCGCACCCCGAGTTTGGTGCGATGCTATAAGTTGCAGAGGCCATCTGAGAATTGTTAATTTGGTACTGTAGTATACTTATAAAAACTCTCGTATAAGCCGCACCCTATATAGGCATGTTTGGTATCAAAAGAAAGCTGAGTCTGATTCGCGTACAAGCCGCGGCTTATACACGAGGTTTTACGGTATCTTAAATATTTTAACGTTTTTAAGATTGGACACTTTAAGATAGTTTAAGACTGGACAGATTTTGTTGTTGACGCTCCTGCGTTAGTCTGTCTACTAGTGCTAGATAAGAAGTCTACTTACCCTCATGTATATTCTGATGACAAAGATGAGATTGAATAGGAAGTAGCCCCCCATGAAGACGATTAGAGCCACGAGCTCAAGCAGCTTGCCCTCTTTGTCCGGTAGTACGATGGCCGACGTGAGACCATGCCACGCACACACCGCCGTCAGTAGGATCATAGCCACCAACACATATTTATCCTGCAGGCAGAGACACAGGTATTTAATAAATATGTTCAGCAAGTAAAATGTTTGAATCAAGATTGTAGCTACCAGCTATTAAATTCTATAAATGGATATAGTCATTTGATCAATTGTGTGAATTCTAAACTTTTTTTTACAGTGAAGACACAGAGGAGCAACTCCTCAATAATCATTAATTCCATGAATTGTGCAGCTGCATTTCCGTTCATGATCAGGTACATGAAATAGCAATCGCCATCGAATGAAAAACAGATCCGCATTATTCTTTTTACTAACTTAAGGTTGATCACTACTCATTGAATATGGACTACTGGGCAGCTCTCTGCGCATAAAGCTTAAACCTGTCAGAATGAGCCAATCTTAGAGTACTGGATACATATAAAAACTTTATGTCATAGTCCAAATTTGGACGATTCCGAGCAAAATTAAGTATTTCATTGCACTTTAAATATTTTATATATTTGGAGCTAGTGATATTTGCTTTTTTTCACATAAATTAGAATATTGGAATTATTTACCAATAAATCATTATCTAGTTGATATAGATCTCATCACCGCAACCAAGGGTATAAAATATACCGTATTCGATGTAATAAGCGCCCAGGGCGCTCATAAAATAATTTTTATGGTGTTTATAGTACTTAAGAGTTTAATTGTCTCCAAAATCGTGAAACTTGAGCCTTTGTTCTAGTCTAAAATGCCCCCAAAAGGGGGGGGGGGTGCTTATTAGGGGGAGGGTGCTTATTACGTTGAATACGGTACACTTTCTTCTTTTTTTTGCCAAAAATACTAAATACTTTTTTTTTTTCAAAAATCTGTAATAAAAAAAGTAGCTCGGGATCCCCCCCCCCCTATTTTTTCCATTTCTTAATGATCTAAATTACCATGAGGCAAAAAAATAGGAAATTCTATGGATGAAAAGTTAAGAGTAGCGATCAACCTTAAGAGACCAAAGAGCAAGGAATACTCATAGGGATTTATTATTAAATGTTTTGGTTGAATAAGGGATCCCACGCTCCTAAAGCAGCAGCTCTGTATCAGCCCCTTCCTCTTAATTGGCTCGTATCAGGTATATTTAAGGTAGCTGTATCAAGTGGCTTTCCGCCTATAAGGCCTCAGACTGATATATCTAAAAATTCTCAATGTGATACGTCCACATTGAAGTGACTGCCATTAGTACTGTTACGCACCAGATAGAAGTAGATGTGGCTTTTATCCTATCCTAATTCTTCAGGAACTCTGTCACCACTAATCTTTTTAGATCAACTCGTTTGATATGAGCTTTTCGGAGCTTAGTAAATGACTTATTTTATAGTATATACGCGCCCAATCTGTTGTTGTCACTACTCTGTTACTTATAATCTATCTGGTCATTTCTTCTTTTTGTACATGTATAGTCTGGCCGTGTTAGTTGTGTATATGTTGTCCTGTATCGTGTATCGCCACTTATCATTATTTCTCAACTCATATTTCATTCTTAACTCCGCTTAACTTGTGTGCACTTGTTGAAACTGATAATGTATGATATCTTTAACTATTATTGTTCTTCAACCTACAACTTTTCTGTATATTGTGAGAGGATCAATAAATAGACAAATGTCAATGCCCATTGATACCGTCTCTGTCGTATTTCACGAGTGGGGGCTGGGGCAGTATCCCATGAAGCCGCAGGCTGAGAGGGATCCGCCCCAGCCACCACGAGTCAATGTAGTTGGTATTTGCATCTTTTTTTTTAATTTGAAGCCATTTAATGAAGAAAAACAGTTTTTTCTTAGCCCATTGAATACGGCCACATTGTATTCAATGGGGGGCATAGAATACGCCTTTCCTATAGTTAAGCATAGTAAATTACGTATTTCAAAAAAAATATCTCCATTCACAACGCAAAAAAAACTCAATGGGAGAAAATTCCAAATACTTACCAGATATGTGAGGTAGGATATCTTGGGCAGGCTCTGGTTGACGACAAACTTGAAGGCGACCGAGGTGAGGACGAGGGTGAAGGAGAGCTGCAGGCGGTTCTGGGGCAGACCGCGCTCCACAGAGAAGGTCGCAAATGCCAAACTACATATCAAAAACTGCAGAGATAAAATATAATGTATTAGTTTTGATTCATGACCCGTGAGGGTAACGGGACGTGTAATACACTGAGGAGGGTATGTGTTAGAAGAGTACACTGAAAATCCATAGGTTGAAAGGGTTAGTCAATACAGACTACCCTAGGTTCGTCATATGTGTGTTAGTCACAATGTTATATTCAAAAATGACTGAGGGGTCAGTCAGTAGTGGCTAACCTAGGTTCATCATTGATGTGTTGTATTTGTATACCACTAGTTGGTGCCACGTGTAAGATACTATGAGGATTACTCGGTGGCTCCCCCTGGAAATTAAAAGACTAAGGTGGGTTGGTCAGTACTGACCAACCTGACAATAATAACCTACCTAGGTAGGTTGTATAGGGAGCCAAAAAATGACTAACTAGGTTAGGTACTAGTGACTGAGAGATTGGTCGTATAGGGAGCTTAGGAATATCAGTGTAGTCATAGAGCATGCCATTTGATTTCTAATTGTATTCATGATAGCTAGTGAAATGATACTCTTACAACTGACTCAAGATTAGCATCAGAGTTTTAGATAATTGAAATGATGGATGGAGATAAAACTCTGGCATAAAAAGTGAAAAGTTGGTTGGTCGATGCTTTGTTTTGTTTTTCCTTTAAAAAATCGATTGCGAGACCTTTTCTCACCTTATTATCATTTGTCTTCAAAAAAAGGGATAAGTGGCAAAAATAGAAAAATCTGTCATCTAAATGAAAGTGGTAAAGTAATTATGGTAGGTTGTCATTTATTAGTAAGGATACGTGAACATAACTTATTTAGGGCCAAGCCTACCCCTATTATAAACTCACAGTGATGAGGAATATGTTCCAGAAGAAGTAAGCAGGTCTCCGGGCAGCTCGACACTTGACGGACAGCGCTGTCCTCTTAATGCTGGGGTCCGAGTACTCGTTAGTCACCTCCTGAAACATCATTGGGGTATCATGTCGATAAGTAGGGAGTATAACAGCCAATCAGTGTTGGCATCATGTATATCTGCAGAGCTAATAAGGCCAAATAAAAAAAGGTTAGTTTCAGGTAACATGGGATGAAAATCTGGGGTGGGTAGGTCGGATTTAAAAAAAGAATTTACTTTTTTTTACAGCCCATCTACAAAAAAAAAAGAAAAAATGGGGGGAAAAATTCAAAATATTTGTAAACCTAAAATTTACCCCAAAGAAGTGTAAAAATATAAAAATTTCTTCAAAATTGCACAAAAATAAGTAGGGTCGACCCTGATTTGATAGGGTCGGTCGGGTGACCTAAAACAAACCTCTTTTTTTTGGCCTAAGTTATCTACCGGTGCTATCTTTGTGAATGCATGCATCATGATGACAATATCACTATACTGCTTCAGACGGTGAATGGCATCCTTGCAGTACATGATGTGTTACCAACTAGATAGCAACTTAATAGTAGTTGCTAGTTACTGTCAGATGAACATCACTAGAACATAAATTTGCCAAATATTATGTCGACCAGTTCACAATGTATACGGTTAGCTAGATTTCCTGGACCTTTGCTCAGATGTGGTATTGACCAGAAGGGTCTTGGCAGAACGTCACAATTATCCACACCAATACATATGGGCAATTATATATCATGTACATGTGTATTTACATAGTTATTAACTTAACATTGGATACTGACACCATAACGTATCAATCTTGAACAAGCAACATGTTTAATTTGTCAAAGCTTTGAAGGTTCATTTCTGCCAAAAATTGACTTTACCATCCTTACATTATTGTGTAACATATGTCATATGTCAATAGTATAGTTTATATAATATAAGACATCCCAAAACCTTCAGGACCTAGATTATGGACTAGATACAATTCTCATCAAGTGACCGAACCTAACACCTTCCTGTGACCTTACTTTCCCACCGAGCAGCTCACAACACTCATTTAACCCCTATCTGTAGTCTATACAAATAGTTGTCCCACGCATAGAACCAGACTATTGGAATGCATGGGAACGCAGCTCCCATCAACTAATTAACATATCACCATGGACATGTATCCATGCCCTCCATGCGCATGTCCTATGATCCATGTAGACATAAACATCATGCATGCAGGACCGTCTGTCAGAGTGCGGACCTCCAGCCAAGAGATAACACCTCCAAATAGCTCCCATCTATACTGTCACTACTCTCACATATAGACATGTCATTACTATGTGCCAAAGTATATAAAAGATGAAGAACTATGTCTCAGTGCTTTGTTGATTCTTTTACCCATGTCAAAGACTTGACTCATAACATCGACAACATTGACATTTTGTACACACACTCATTTATTGTAAATTCATTACATAGCTTGTACATTTGTTCCAATATCACCAAATGTTATGCTATTCAAATTGTCAAAAACGGTTACTGTTTTTTAAGCATCATTCAAATCCTTGTTACTATGGATAAATGCCATTAACACTTCCAAAAAAAAGAGAAAAAAAAGACATACCTTGATCGCTGTGGATAAGACAAGGCAGAGATGCTTTCGCTTGCAATGCGACCACGATATGAGCTCCTAGTTTGAGCCCACCTTTCCACTTTGAAAATATCGCCCAGGGGGAGGTAGTTCAGCAGTGAAGTACCCTTTTTCTTATTGGTCCATTTTCCATAGAACTCAAGGACAGACACTGTGGTTGGCTGTACAGTGTATGTCCCTCCCAACTACCCATGAAAGACCCCCACTAGTCCAGTGCCCAGTCTTTGCGAAAATATTTTCACCCCACAGGACATTCGGTCCTGCAAATTCTCAATGTTGCAGGACCAGCTACATTTTTGAAGAACTGGATAGCCACATATCTGACAATTTATGCATTTTAAGTATAAAATAGTTTTGTCCATTGAAAAAACATTTTATTTGTACTCATCTATAGCTAAATCAGGATAAATACATAGTTATACAATATATTGAAAAACATATTTCAGGTTTAGAAACCCAATTAAATCATTTTAGTTGAGAAAAGCCAAACAGGCGACTGGACATTTGGTCCTGCTACACTTGTTAAATCTGCTGGACCGGTGGCATTTTAGAAGGACATTGCCACTGTCCTGCATGTTTTCGCAAAGAATGGGTGCCTTAGGGGAAAACCCACTGATTGGTGGAAGGGTCTGCCCTTCAAACAGCCAAACTCTCTCCCCCTGTGCGGATTTTTTTTCTATAACCCTCTTTAGGGTGGGACAAAAATTCAAAACATACCTTGATTTCTGTCTCCACACACTTGTAGAGGTGCCACTCCTGCTCGTCGATGAAGGACTGTTTGTTCACCTTGTGCATGTCGTCCGGGTCCTCCCCGATCTCTATCTCCAAACACGACCGTTCTGACATCACCGTCACTGTCAGGTCCTAAACAGAGGAAATAACAGAGTCAGAAAGGAGTCGAAGCGGACTCCAGAATGACTCCCCTCCTTGACAAAGCCCTGGGTGATTAAGGGAGCCTAGCGAACTCTCTGGAGTCACAGAAGAACCAGGGCTCCCCCAAAAAGGAGATCAGAGACAGCCTATTTTTTTTCTCTGTGTACAGTAAAGAACATGCTATGATAAGTCAGCTGGGCAGCACTGCCAGTTGTGCTTTTCCTGAGTTTATTTGAGAAAGCAAGGTAAAATTTATTAGTTTATAACTCTTGTGGGGAATACCTGTTTTTATGTTTTAACTTTATATTTATAAAATATCCCAAATTTCTATTCAAAAAGAGAATACAACCTGACAGTCTGTTACAGCTACACTTTATACCACACCTACCTATTATTACAAAGCTGTGCATGAATCTAACTGTACTCATACAGCTTATCAAGAAGTTATAGAGGGGAAAAAAACATTGAATAATATGTGAGATTCAAAGTGTCCGCAAAAGCTTTGAAAAAAAATATTAACATTGCCACTGCTTATGACAAGCATCGAGACAACAGAAAGGTCTCAGAAATATTTACTCTAGAACCATATTGTATATCATCAAACAGGCCGGGAGTCATCAACTGTATATATTCCTATATAAAAACTGTGTATAATGCCATCAATACTAACTCGGTGCTGACATAAATGTATCCTTACATTAGTCAATAAAGCCATCTTGAATCTTGAATCTCTTGAATCTTGAATCTTGAAACCTACCTGTACATCAAAGGGGAAGTCCTTCAGTTCCAGGTTCTCCAGGAAGACTCCCTTCACGCGTCGTTTCTCGATGATGTAGGCCTCACCCTTAGCATTGTGTACGAACATATGGAAGGCCGTCTCACGCGGCTCACCAATCGTGTTCTCAATGAACAACTTGGGGTTCCAGTAGCTAGCCCAGTCCACCGAGCTCGGCACCTGCTGGAGGGGAGACATGGATCGAGTGATTAGGCCAAAAAAAAGAGTTGTGTTCAGGTATCCCTAGCGACCCTATTATTTTGGCCCTACCCATTTTTTTTTTTTTTTTTTTGGAAGGCATTTTTGTTTTTTCTACCAAAAAACCTTTTTTTTTCAAATGATTTTTTTTTTCTCGTAATATTATATGAAAATGGGAGGAATTTTGTCTCAAATCCTTAAAAACATTTGGTAAAAAAAACCCACCAACCTACTTACCCTACTTTTTTTGGGCCATGTTACATGAACACAACTTTTTCTTTTTTTGGCCTTATCAGCAGTCTCCGTGAAAACTTTTTCGCCATGCAGGACATTCTGTCATGCTTATTTCGCAGGACCGGCTTAATTTTTGCAGGCCCGGATACCTGAGGGGATTTTTCATCTTGTATAAAGCAAGAATTTACATTGAATAAATACAACTTTCTTGTGTATTCTTATTTAAACACTATAATATGTACAACTTTGAGTAATGTCATTCAAAATGTTTATGCAAAATATTTTTCTCTCTAGAAACCTTGATAATGGTCCGATTTACAAGCCGTAAAAATGGCATGTAGCCAGAGATTCAGCCAGTCATTTAGACCGGCTGTAGGACCAGTCTAGTTGGTCCAGCAGGCCTTTAGGCAGTCTCCGGCACGTTTTCACGGAGACTGTATCAGGGTAGATTGATCTAGAGTCGACCGGTACCTTGAGATGTCTACCACAATTATGTAGTCCACTTTTGACGTGTTTTTCTTTAAAAAAAAAATTCCCCAAAATCACGGTTAGATGGTAATCTGGGTTTTTTTTCGGGTTGTAAATTCCCTTAACACCGACGTCCGATCGCCATGTCCATATATTGAAGTGCCCCACCCCCAAGTTGTACTGAGGATGTGTAGGGAGTCTAATAGAAAAAAGGGACGTAGTTGTGAGCGATGTCAGTGAACCAGTATAATATATGTGACACGATCTGCAAAAAAAGGTACTTAGTGCAGGGTGCACTAAGATCTCTTTTCCCAGTGCGTGTCACATATAATCAGTAAAGGAGAAGACCATTATTTTGGTTTAAAAAATAAATAGACAAATGCCAACGCCCATTGATACCGTCACTGTTGTATTTCACGAGTGGGAGCTGGGGCCCCAGTTCCCATGAGTGAAATACATCAGAGATGGTATTAATGTAGTTGGCATTTGTGTTTATTTCTTATTTGAAGCCATTTAATGGAAAAAAAATCTTTTCCTAGCCCATTGAATACGGCCACATCGTATTCAATGGGGGGCATTGAATACGGCCCTTCAGTGCTAAAGCATAGGAAGTCTTGTATTTCAAAAAAATAAAGTACTAGAAATATTTTTACGTGGAAATTAAACAAAGCATTTCGATCTAAACCATGGTAAATATTGTTGAAAAATTATACCATTGCCAGCCACAGCCATGTGAAAAGACTATAATTATGAAAAGTATCTCCTCACCTCGCCGACCTTTGCCTTGTCCAGCAGAGGCTCTCTCCATTTGGCCTTGATGAGGACATCGGCCTCGTAGTGTTCCTTTAACGTGTCTATCTCCCCGATCTTAAGATACACCACTGACAGCTCCACACGCACCTATAACATAGAATGACCACAGGTTTGACACTTATGTAACATATGGTAGATATAATTATAGACAAAGGTGGACGAGTTTCAGTCTGTTGAATGGGTTATTTCACGAGTTGACCTTGCGGCCCATGGGTCAACAAAAGAAATAAAACAGTCAACAGACTTGAATGAGTGTACCTTTGTGTTTATTTTTCATCTTTTTTTTATTCAAATTAAATAACTATGGGGGGAGGGCCTAAATTAGCTGAAATAGATTTTTTCTAAGCCATTCAAATGTAAACAAACCACCATATTTATGACATCACAGGGCCGTGAAATACGGCCAAGGGTTATTTCACGAGAGGAGTAAAATGCGGCACTCCTTGGTTAAATCAATGTTACTGCTGTATTTCATGAAAAATATAGGATATACGCCCTTTTCTAAGCAGTATAAATAAATAGTATTGAATTCTCATCCTTTCTCATACTCGATATTCAGCAGGAGTGTGCTAAAACTACTTGGGGAGTTCAAGCACCTAGTAGTAGTGCTGGATATCCATATTTAAGGTAGGGTTTCAGGGTAATTTCGCTGAAAACATTTTTAGTGCAACGCACACCAATCTGATCAGAATTGATGTCCCCTTCAAGTAAATTCTATTTTGTGTAGCGTTACTAGGCATGGAATGAAAATGGAAGAAAAACATTCTTTTTGAGCTTCTCAATCTTCAAACGGACTTATGGGATAGAAATTCAATGTGATTATAACTTCTGATGATTGCATGGACACATATCTTGAAGTCATTTCCTTGGGAGGTTTTTTGAATCATGTCAATACTCCCGTTGTTAAGGACAAGGCTGTGTCAGGGGATCCAGGATCCTGGATCATTTTCTAACTAGGTTACAGTTAATAGATACAAAATTGTCCAGGCCCATTACAGCCTGACGGCTGTAATGGGCTTGGAGAGCTAGAGGCTGCTCTCTCCCTACCTCTCTTTCTACTACTTGCCTCCTCCCTTCATTGATATTCCTAGGCTCTCTATACAACCAACCTAGGTAAGTTATTATTGTCAGGTTGATCACCCACCTTAGTCATTTGACTTCCAGGGGGAGCCACCGAGTGGTCCTCATAGTATCTTACAGGTGGCACCAACTAGTGGTATACAAATAAAACACACCAATGATGAACCTAGGTTAGCCACTACTGACTGACCCCTCAGTCAATTTTTAATATAATTTTGCCATTGTGACTAACACACATATGACTAACCTAGGATAGTCTGTACTGACTAGCCCTTTCAACCTATGGATTTTCAGTGTCCCTCTCCCCTTTCCCCATATCTGTTTGCTTATGACTGTGACTGCCTCCCCCATCTACCCGCAGACCCAATCCTGCCTTGTTTTCCATAGCATGCGTTTTGACTACACAGAGGCAAATATCAGAGTCACCCAATGTCGCCAATACTACTCTCATACAAGGGTCAGGCACTGCTGGACTATAATAGATGGGTCAAGGGCCATTCTAGTGAGGGTCAGGCTAGGCTGGACATTCAATAACAGGCTGGACCTTGGCAAACTTGCTTGAAAGTCTGGCCATGCTGGATCCTCATGCCATAGTCTGGCAATGCTGGACTCTTGGGAGAGTCTCTATCAGCCTGCAAGAGTCCAGCATTGCCAAACTATGGCATGAGGATCCAGCATGGCCAGACTTTCAAGCAAGTTTGCCAAAGTCCAGCCTGTTATTGAATGTCCAGCCTAGCCTGACCCTCACTAGAATGGCCCTTGACCCATCTATTATAGTCCAGCAGTGCCTGACCCTTGTGTGAGAGTAGTATTGGCGACATTGGGTGACTCTGATATTTGCCTCTGTGTAGTTTAAAAGCTTTATCGAGACAGGTACAGAATGAATAGCTCAATTGTATGGTGAAATTTCTAAAAGAATATTCAGCAAAGTTATTGATTTCCGCGCCGACTGAGTGACAGCATGCCACAGTACGTGTCGGCACACTGTCGTTGTGTTTACCGCCGCATGTTAACACTGACTAACCATTTAAGGTCAGCACAGTGCTTTAATACACACAGAGAATAGAAATAGCACCAAAAGGGAGTCCAGGTTGCCTCCACGATAACTCCCCTCTCCAGGGGAGCCCAGGTCGCCTAAGGGAGCCTAGGTGACTCTTTGACTGACCTAAGGGTGTCACCTGGGGGAGTCATATGACCTAGAGAGCTATATGACTCCTCCAGGTGACTCCCTTACGTCAGCCAGAGAGTCACCTAGGCTCCCCTAGGAAACCTGGGCTCCCCTAAAGAAGGGAGTCATTCTGGACTCCCTTTTGACACTGTTTCTTCTCTCTGTGTACTATGCCCTATGTGGGGATGCTGCGAGTAACTCGCCAGCTGCATCCATGCATCATGCTGACCGTTTGACATTACAGGTTGTTGTACTCTCGAGTTGTCAGCACGATTCGCCAACTCAGCTCTATTGAGTAACTCGCCAGGGATGCCGAGTTTCTCGCCAGGGCTGCGTTTCACATGAAGACTTGAAGCATTATGCGGTTCTTAAAGGGTTTATTGTAACATGTTAACATTGTGTCTATAATGTGACATGGGTGTTTGTACACAAAGGTTGTGTGTGTGTGTGTGTGAGTGGGGGGGGGTTCAATACTGATGCTGTAGGACTTTAGGGAGTGGTCATTTTTATCAACAGAGGGGGGGTGGAAAAATTTGGACCCCTTGAAGGAGGGGGAACCAAAGAAATTTGCACTCCTCTTGATAGGGAACCAAAAAAAATGCACCCCCTTGAAAAAGCCTGCGCGTTACTATAGCTCAAAGGGGTCGGCCGCGCTCAATTTCAACTTGCCTGAAGGGGGGACCAATAAAAATTTCGATCCCCCCGTTGTTAAAAAATGAACACTCCCTTAAGGATGGCATGTCGCTAAAAGATTACATTTGTCGTCATAATGCAGCAATGCGGCCCAAGCAAGTTACTCACCAGGGCTATATTGGTGCATCATGCCAACCCTTCTGGAGTGTCTCAACCATGTGATGTCATCATGATGCTTGAATGAAGCACTCGTGAGTTACTCACCAAGGCTGCATTAATGCATCTTCTAGAAATGACACCATTTTCCTTGATTTTCCTTTAACCATAGTTACTTGCAGGATTTTTGACGGAAAGGAGGCGAAATTAGCGCACTCCGTCTCACGAAAGGGACAACATTGTCTTGACATCCCTATAGAGGGGTCAACAATGGTTTGCCTCTTTTATCAAGGACACTAAGTTCAACCATGTATTTTCAAACAGACATTTCCATATACAACTGCTTGCGCAAATAACACTGCCAAGTCGTGGGACCAATGGACCCTATGACAGATCGTTGTCATAAGGGGAAACCTAACCCTATCCCTAACCCTAACCTTAACCCTAACTCCAACCCCAACCCCAACCCTAACTCTAACCCTAACCCTAACCCTAAGAAAAAATAGCTTTCACAGTAAATGATCGCGAGAAAACACTAAATAAAGTGATTCCCCTATGACAGAAGCTTGGACATAGGGGGCATGGGTCACTCGACTCTCTAGTATTGTATGAAATTGCTATGCAACTAGTGCCCGTTTGATAGGCCGTTTCAAAGCGCCATTTCAACATACTACTCACATCACAGCTATAATTAATGGCATAACCAACACGTTCTACGACAAACGTTTTCAGTCTCATGTAGCCTGGACATAATATCTGATTGGCATGAGCCTAGAGGGGATAGTTTTGAGTGCCGTATTCACCATGAAATAATTTGCCACTGTGGTAATTAGCTCTGTATCGGCTGCTATATCCTCGGTTAACTGTTATAAACTCCCTAGCTATTTTTGCATCACAGCTTATTCCGCGTACTGCTTATTTATAAAGTCACACCTGTTTCAATGGCCCAACCCACGTAATATATGATAAACCTTGTTTAAATTTGCATTTTACTTCAAACTTATCTAACCTGTATTGCACGAGCTAACACGGGCTGAATTGATTACATATTACTTAGTGAGTATGATTATGTTGATGACTACAAATTTGCTGTTGCTGAGCAGGCTTGGCTTTTGAACGCTTTAACCCTTTAAGGACGGAATAATGCATATTGCCCTTGGTCATCATGTTGCATGATTGCAGCCCTGGCGAGTAACTTAGCACCAGGATATCCTGGGCAGGTTGGTGGCAAACAGTGCCAGATGGTTGTGACGTCATCTGCGCTAACTCGGGTACAAAACGTCCATAATACGACCTCCTGTATACAACATGGAGGTACAATAAAGGCGGGTATACACGGCAGCTGTTACAGTAGACTAGACAAGACAAAAGGGGAACAGACAAATGTCTGCTACACTGATATTCCTAGGCTCCCTATACACCCAACCTCTCAGTCACTAGTGCCTAACCTAGTTAGTCATTTTTTGGCTCCCTATACGACCAACCTAGATTAGTTATTATTGTCAGGTTAGTCACTGCTGACCGACCCACCTTAGTCTTTTCATTTCCAGGGGGAGCCACTGAGTGGTCATCAACTAGTGGTATACAAATACAACACACCAATGATTAACCTAGGTTAGCCACTACTGACTGACCCCTTAGTCATTTTTGAATATAACTTTGCCATTGTGACTAACACTCATATGACGAACCTAGGATAGTCTGTACTGATTAACCCTTTGAACCTATGGATTTTTGAACAGTGTATGCTTTGTGTTGTCCTGTCTGTCCAGTCCTGTCTACAGAACATATACGGGACTAGCGCATTAGGCTATGGGGGCCGCCATCTTGGCTCAGAGCAATGCATTGTGGTTAGGGCCCCGACTCCAGAGCAGTGCATCATGGGTGAATTTCTTATCAGCACCTTTGTTCCAGGTGTGAGGGGAGGGGATTAGGCTGATAAGGAGATGGAGTTTAGCCCCCGACTACCTGAGGTACCAGGATGCGCTAATCCGGTATACATGTACAGGCCCGGTCCCCGCAGGCTGTGTCTCACGAACTTGGGCCAATGTTTTCGTCTATGACCGGGTGCCGTCTATGACCAGGTGCCGTCTATGACCGGGTGCCATCCATGACCGGCTAGCAAGGAAAAGGCAAAGGTTAACATTCGAATGACCCCCCAAACTGCATGGGGAATATATAACAACCGCCATAATATATTTTTATTTTCTAACATATCACAGTATAAAAAAACCCACAAAAAAACAACTTTTTTAGATAGCTGGTCGTAGACGACACCCGGTCATAGATGACACCCGGTCATAGACGACACCCTGTCATAGACGGCACCCAGTCATAGACAAACACATTGGCCCAAATTGGTGAGACACAGCCCGCACTCTTAGGACTTTTAGACACCATCCTCGTTAGAAAAAAATGCAGATGAGGGGTCATCTTTCTAACATTATGCATGTCTGCGTTTTCCAAGAAAAAGGGGTCATTTTTACTAGTAAAAACGTGGAATTTGGAGTGAAAATTAATTGAATTATGAGAAATGATAAGTTCAGCTTAAAATAGAGATCTTGACTTATAATCATGTCCAAAAATACTCTTCTTATGAACTGAAATTATAATGGCTTAGCTCATTTGCATGGTGAAGAAATTCTCGCAGTTTTACCCTTTTTTGGTCAATTCTAGAGTATTCAAAAAGTTGGCTGGTACATTCATGTTAAAAACCTAAAATCCGACCTACCGACCCTACATTTCCTCTCATGGTACCTTAGACAAAACTTTTTTTTTTGGCCCAACCTAAAATTGTCACCCTCCCGCTCCATCCTGGGTCACTATTTTCTCAATTACAACAATCTTATCATATTTTAATTCATGATAAATGGAATAAATTAGACCAATAGATTGCCCAAGACGGTACCTGATCCTGCCATGTCAAGTTTATATTCCTGCCGCTAATACGACCAAGGTACTTCTGTTTTTGAAAATCATTCTATGAATAAACATATATATAAACTCAAAAAAAGGAGTTGGATTTATAACACCACAGCGTACCGTGCCAGACATTTCCAGGGTGAACAAATTAATTGAATTGAAATTTCACTGTATAATCCATACCCCCTCCCCAACGCCAGTCCCCCTACTCAATGGTAAATAACGAGACAGGCGCTACAAGCACTGGAATCATATTAGCACTTAAAGGGACCCATAGCGCGTTATCGCACCATACAATCAGTAACCTGCCAGTTCTGCATTCAAGCATTATGCGAAATCTATGGGTTTGATAATTATACTTCTGCATGCAGATCACCAAAAGTATTGAGTGCAGTCCTGGTTATTAACCATTAACCCACCAGTGCTGCATTCATGCATTATGTCGACCAAGAGCGTAATTAATTAAAGCACTATGCAGCCCTTAGAGGGTTAACTTAATTGGTGATGGGCGAGGCCGAGTGTTGGGTCCCCGTCACTAGACAAACAAAGTGTGCAATGAAGCACCTGTTCAAACACTGTGTGCTCGTGTCAACCCGCTACAACGGTTAATGTACTGGGCACTGCAACGTGCCTGTTCACATGAACAAAGGGAGGGAGGGAGGGAGAGGGAGGGAGGGAGGGAGGGAGGGCGGGAGGAGGGAGGGAGGGAGGGAGGGAGAGAGGGGAGAGAGAGAGAGAGAGAGAGAGAGAGAGAGAGAGAGAGAGAGAGAGAGAGAGAGACAGAGACAGAGACAGAGACAGAGACAGAGAGACAGAGAGACAGAGAGAGACAGAGAGGGAGGGAGGGAGGGAGGGAGGGGGGAGGGAGGGAGGGGGGAGAGAGAGAGAGAGAGAGAGAGAGAGAGAGAGAGAGAGAGAGAGAGAGAGAGAGAGAGAGAGAGAGAGAGACAGAGAGAGAGAGACAGAGAGAGAGACGGAGAGAGACAGAGACAGAGAGGGAGGGAGGGAGGGAGGGAGGGAGGGAGGGAGGGAGGGAGGGAGGGAGGGAGGGAGGGAGGGAGGGAGGAAGGGAGGGAGGAGGGACAGGTAACGTGAAAGAGGAGGGATAGAGGATGGAAGGACAGGGTATAAATTTCAAACTTCAACTTCAACTTCAACTTCACCGTTTCCGACCATGTGCTGCACGAATGGATCATTCAATCCTTAAACCCGCAGATCTTACTGCACGTCCAGTGACAGTCATAGTGCAGTCGGGACAGGTACTCAGCTCTATATATAGGGGCACTGGACCTTTAAAGGGCTGCATCGAGATTTAATGTGGTATGGCGTTTGTCATTTTGATACCGACCCTTCGAAATTGTATCAACCTGGTAGGGTTGCATTCTTGCATCATAAGGACCAAGGATAAATAGCACTGCGGCTACTTCTGACTATCTCAAAATCGTATGTAAACCCCTTGAGACTTCTTATAGGTCATTTACACCATATACTCAATGCTCAACCCAAATATATGTATGGAAGTGATTGACATATTGACACTGCAGCTTTCCTCAGAGTGTGCATCTCTACATTGAAAATCACAGAGTTCTGACCTAATGACATGGCATTCGTTAAGAATGGTGTATGGGCTCCTCATCAGACGCCACATCTCCACAGGGTCCCGCCACTAGTTTGTCAGACCATCCTTAAAGCCCTAGGCAGTCCTTAAAAGCAGAAAGACCAGATGGCAACGTTGAACCTGATTAAAACCAGGACCCTCCTGTACTACTCACAACCCATACACAGGCACGTCGGGGATAGCTCTCCCAGGTGCGAGGACATACGTTTAGAGCGTTATCTAAATTACATTATTAAGATGATCTTACTTGTCTTAACTTTTTTTAGTAGCTGAATTTCAATCCTATCTTAAACTATCTTAATCCCATCTTAAGACTTATCTTAGACTATCTCAAAAGTATTACTGCCCGATTTTAAGATACTGGATTAAGATTTAAGATAACACTCTAAACGTTTGTCCTCGCACCTGGGAGAGCTATCCCGTATTTGCCATACACAGGCAGTAGGTGGCATTGATTAGCTCCTTCAGTTATAAGTGGATATATGTTACCTAGATGACACTACACCATGGGGAACATCTGTTCAACTGAAGTGAGCACTATTGTTTGTTTGCTCTTGTTGTTTGTTTGCCATCACAAGGGTTATGAAATCGATAGCAACATCTAAGTTTGTACCTCAACCCATGGCCGGCCCTACAACCTCTACGCAATGGGGATAAGGACACACCCATATGTATGGTTCAGATCAACCCTAAAGGGCAGTACACTGGTTTGCAATTTTTCGATACGATAAATGCAACCATAAAGCCTGAGTAACTCGCCAACACTGCATGCGTGCATCATGCCGATGCTTGGGGCTGGTGCACTCATAAAATGTAGACCTGATGTCATCCTCATACCAGTGTTGAATGGCTTAGCACGAATCTACACGTTCATGGGCTGAGCTATCAAAATCCTCAATAGCATCGTGTAGTGCTAAGAAAAATGACTTCATACCTTTACTTAATAGACAGAGGTCCAGGATAATCTGTCTGAATGACAGGTTTCTTCAGGAAACGCTCGTACCACACTCGGCTCTGCCTCGTGTGATACAATCCAATGCACCACGAGTGGAGAAACCAGGAGTTCAGACTGATTAGAGTGGATCTCTGTATTTATTTCATGGAATTCTTGATAAACATCATCAAAATATGTAATTAAAGATTGGTTTCATAGCTATTTTGGTGACTTCATCATGGAGAAACAGCCTATGGAGGGTGTGGAGAATGGCCATTTTATCACTTTTAAACATAGTAACTTTGTTTCTCCACATGAAATAAATCATATACCCTCACATAACCGAAGTTTATGTTAGAGGCCGTCAATAAATAATGTCACGCCGGAGGGGATGGGGGTGGGTCTTGATCAGAGTGCAACAAACAATAATGAAGGTATGGGGAAAGGCGTGACAAGGGGGTGGGTGGGTGTTGAAAATGGTCCATATTTGTGTGATGTACTTTTTACTCGTAACTGAGACTGTCTGAGTCAAGTTATTGACAACCATGGCATGAGGGCCAGTAAGTCGTGGTTATTTTTACAGGGAATCTGCTACTTGAGGGTTAGGCCAAAAATAAATAAAAGGTATGTTTCAGGCAAGTTTCAAAAAAGGGCCGACCTTAGCATTTTTTTTTTTTATTTTTTCTTTTGCAAAATATTCATATTTTCTCGGAAATTTTAGCAATTTTTTGAAGAAGAACAGATCGCATGCCTAATTAACTGTCCAGCCTCAGGAAATTGCTATTTAACAAGAATGTCCAATCATTTCAGTTATAGTAAAAATCCGTGAGTCGTCTTGATGACCCATGAGTCGATGTGGCAGTGCGCGACTCATTCCAGGTACCTTCACTAAAAAAACAAACCTACGTACCCTAAATTTTTGGACCATGCTGCCTGAAACACCTTTTTTTTTGGCCTTATATATGACATAAATAAGCTCTAACCTTCTCATGGCGCTTCTTCCGGTTATTGTTGGTAATCATAAGTTCCGGTTCCGGGTGCCAGCCATACCCAGCATGCCCTGTATTGGACACACATCCATTTCCGGTTCCGCTAGTGTGATTACTTCCGGCCCCTTTCCTGGTAGCGGCCTTAGTAATAGCGTATTGCCCTATAACCGACATGGCTCCCCCTCCTCCGGCCTCCTCCCCCTCCCCCTCCTCCCTCTGTCTCCCTATGAAGGTGATGCGTTCCTCCTCAGTCCCCGGATGTTGTGTGACGTCACAGGAAGCCGAGCGGGACCGGAAGCGGGTTGCTGAGGGCCGTGGTGACGTCTGGGGCAGCGGGGCAGACACCCGGCCGATGATTGTTTGCAACATGGAGGATTTGTGGTCACAGTGACTGTCACTGGGTGTCACGATAAGTGTCACTGGGTGTCAACATATGGTCACAGTGAGTGTCACTGGGTGTCAACACATGTCAACATATGGTCACAGTGAGTGTCACTGGGTGTCACGATAAGTGTAACTGGGTGTCAACATATGGTCACAGTGAGTGTCACTGGGTGTCACAATGAGTGTCACTGGGTGTCACGATGAGTGTCACTGGGTGTCAACATATGGTCACAGTGAGTGTCACTGAGTGTCACGATGAGTGTCACTGGGTGTCAACATATGGTCACAGTGAGTGTCACTGAGTGTCACGATGAGTGTCACTGGGTGTTAACATATGGTCACAGTGAGTGTCACTGGGTGTCAACACGTGTCAACATGTGGTTGCTGTCAGTGTCACTGGGTATCAACATATGTCAACATATGGTCACAGTGAGTGTCACTGGGTGTCACGATGAATGTCACAGTGAATGTCACTGGGTGTCACGATAAGTGTAACTGGGTGTCAACATATGGTCACAGTGAGTGTCACTCGGTGTCTACATGTGTCAACATATGATTGCTGCCAGTGTCACTGGGTGTCAACATATGGTCACAGTGACTGTCACTGGGTGTCACGATGAGTGTCAATGGGTGTCAACATATGGTCACAGTGACTGTCACTGGGTGTCACGATAAGTGTCACTGGGTGTCAACACATGGTCACAGTGAGTGTCACTGGGTGTCAACACATGTCAACATATGGTCACAGTCAGTGTCACTGGGTGTCAACACATGTCAACATATGGTTACTGTGGGTGTCACTGGGTGTCACAATGAGTGTCACTGGGTGTCAACATGTGTCAATATATGGTTGCTGTCAGAGTCACTGGGTGTCAACATGTGTCAACACATGTCAACATATGGTCACAGTGAGTGTCACTGGGTGTCAACACGTGTCAACATGTGGTTGCTGTCAGTGCCACTGGATGTCAACATGTGTCAACATATGGTTACTGTGAGTGTCACTGGGTGTCAACATGTGTCAACATATGGTCACTGTCAGTGTCATTGGGTGTCACGATGAGTGTCACTGGGTGTCAACATGTGTCAACATATGGTTGCTGTCAGTGTCACTGGGTGTCAACATATGTCAACATATTGTTACTGTGGGTGTCACTGGGTGTCAACATGTGTCAACACATGTCAACATATGGTCACAATGAGTGTCACTGGGTGTCACAATGAGTGTCACTGGGTGTCAACACATGTCAACAAATGGTTGCTGTCAGTGTCACTGAATGTCACACATGTCAACATATGGTTGCTGTCAGTGTCACTGGGTGTCAACACATGTCAACATATGGTTGCTGTCAGTGTCACTGGGTGTCAGCATGTGTCAACATATGGTCACAGTGAGTGTCACTGGGTGTCAACGTGTGTCAACATGGAGGACATGTGGTCACATTGAGTGTCAACACATTTGAACACATGTCAATAAAACAACAGAGTTTGATGAGCTTACGATTCGCAAATTAAATGATATTATATCAGCTAGAGCACAGCTTTGAACTTCCTCTGAGTTGACTTAGCTCTTGTGTGCACGTAATTTCAGTTCCAGGTATAGATTTCCCCATGTTCAAAATGGCGGTGTCAAATCAAGTTCAAATAACCTGATCTGGGAGCCAATAATTGGGTATTTCCCCTAGAAATCTCTCTCTTCACCTGAGTGATGATTCACGTGGGAATCCAGCAGTAGTGGTCATCAGTCAATGCAGGATACAACTAGAGTTCACCTGAATAATTCAGTCTGCAATCATTGGTTTGCACCATCTGACTGATGAGGGCAATCCCAGCTAACAAAAAACACCGTTATTTTAGGTCAAAATATATAACGTTATAAAATGGTGTATAACGTTATTTGTTTATCCTATATATGATCCTGCGGAGTATCACAAAATGTCCTCTAGTCAGGGAGGAAGGGAGTTTGCTCCAGTTCACCTTTTCCTCCAGTTGCTGTGAAATCAGTTCCATATCCCAGAGATGCCAAGTTTCCTATACTTTCACAAGGCTTCCTACAGTTCTGCTGGAATTTATGTATTAATTCACATTAATCTCCATGATTAGATTGACCAATATCTAATAATATTTCCTAATCTTTATCCACCAATGACTGCCTTCTCTGCTTATTCACATCTTCTGTAATCCTAACTACATCTGCACACAAAGCATACCTGTTTATTGTCTTTGTTTGACTGCTGTGTTTGGACTAGATGTGTCCAGCTTATCAGTACAGCGTTGTTAGCTCGGCTTCCCTACCCATAATCCATAGCTCATGCATGATGCCACCACGTGCTTATCTTGGCTCTGGTTGCTGGGATCCAATCCTGTAAATGTAGTATTGTGTGCACTACTGTACCTGTGTAAAGGCTGTATTGTCTCTCCTGTCTTTCTGTTCCTCTATCCTGTTGCTAACCTACATGTCTTTATACTCCTTACCTCTTTGTAGTGTCCTTTATCATTTGTCTGTCTCTGTGTATGTGGTTCTGTCACTGTCTCTGTCTCTCTTTCCTTCCTCTGTCCCTTCTCTCTTAGACCATCCTTTCACCTGTAAATCCGTTCTCTGCTGTGTTTATAGTCTACTTTCGTATCTCAATATCTCATCATCTCCGTCTCTCCTATATAAAGTAAGACTTCCAATTAGTATTCCTATATCCTTCCTATATCCTCCCTCACCTCGATCCTGTGTGTAATATCTCAATTGAACACTACCTGAGGTCCCGGCTGTCAGTTTCCAACTGGAACAGCTTGAACCACACTAGGTAAGCTCAGGACACTGTTGTGGTGTGTCTTGTTACCTTGGATGCTGCTGTGTTGTTCTGTCTTGTTTATGCTCGGCGCCCCTCTGTGTTAACACAGCAGGCTGATACCATCTTCTGTCCATCTACCCGGCACCCCCCTCACACCCTATACATGAATGGGTGCGTAGGACGACTGGTATACACTGAAAATCCATAGGTTGAAAGGGTTAGTCAGAACAGACTATCCTAGGTTGGTCATATGAGTGTTAGTCACAATGGCAAAGTTATATTCACAAATGACCGAGGGGTCAGTCAGTAGTGGCTAATCTAGGTTCATCATTGGTGTGTTGTGTTTGTATACCACTAGTTGGTGCCACCTGTGATGGCCACTCAGTGGCCCCCCCTGGTAATTAAAAGACTAAGGTGCGTTGGTCAGTACTGATCAACCTGACAATAATAACTTAGTTATTACCTAGGTTAGTCATATAGGGAGCCAAAAAATGACTAACTAGGTTAGGTACTAGTGACTGAGAGATTGGTGGTATAGGGAGCCTAGGAATATCAGTGTGGTAAATACATACTGCTGAGTCATGGATATATCAGCCAACTGTCTCTCTTTTCTCCTTCTACCCTGGCTTCTTTTTTATGTATGGCCTCTTTTCGTGCTCACTGTTTTTGTGGTATCCTACTTTATTTGTCTTCTTTTTTTACTTATCAATGTCTTCTTTCCTCTTTAACATTGTTCCTCCTTTCTTATCTGGTATACATGGTAGTTATCCTTGGTCTCATCCTTTGTAGTGATACGGCTCCATCCAGAATGCAACACAGGGCCAATTAATATACCCAGTAATTCCTCCCTCCACGTGTATTTTCTCGTTGTCACCCTCTTCTTCAGCAGTTATAAAACGGCTTTTCCTCTCCTCGTTGTGTTTTTTCCTGTCTCTCTTTCTGTCTCTCCCTGTCTCTCCCTGTCTCTCCCTGTCTCTGTCTGTCTGTCTCTCTCTCTGTCTGTCTCTGTCTGTCTCTGTCTCTCTCTATTCTGTGTCTCCCTGCTGACCGTCCCATTGGCTGTGTGAGTGAGATGGTAAAGGGACCCGGAGACCAGCTGGTGAAGGGGGGTGTATATGCAGATTAGTGCCACTCTGCCCCGCCAGGTGTCGCTCCTCACTAACAGGTGGGGGACGCGGTGACTACAGAGGTGTGGGGTTGCCATGGTTACATGTCAACCAATGAGAGGCTGCTGGGACGCTGGGACGCTGGTGCACGGTCACTTCCCACATCGAGGGAAGGGTCCAAGCAGTATACATGATATATTTCACAACTAGAAACTATCAAAATGTGATATCTATTTTGCAGGGTAAGGCCCATTTTCAATTAGCCGATTTGGAGGTCCTACCGATCGGTAGGGCGTCCGACTGGCAGGGAGCTGTTGGCAGGTCAATCGATGGATATAGTAGGAAATAAACAATGTGTACGATTATAGACTACACTCAGCAGAGCGGCTGTGATCGGTTGGTGTAGGGGGTATATAACGATGGACAGCACCCCCAAATCGGCTAATGAAAAATGAACCTGAGAGGATTAGGAAAGGTCACTCCCTATCGTGTGTAAACGCTGTTCTATGACATCAGGGGGGGGGGGGGGACCAAGACCATGAAGATATATCATTCAATTTTGGTGTAAATTTCAATAAATAATAATAATAATTCGACCTACCTACCCTAGAATACCCGTCCGTGTTACCTGAAATACCTAACCTTGTAACACCTCCATGTTTATACCCCCATCAAACATGGCACTACACATAAGGCCACTCAAAAAAAAGCTGGTTTCTCATCACCGCGCGCATCATGAAAATCATGATTTGGGGAAAACTTTTCAAATTAAAGCTTATACATTCAGTAATGCAGTGACCTAGGAATATCTTACATTTTCCAACTTCTGTAAATTAATAAACGCTTAAATACTTAAGTGTGAAATTTGTTCGCGGAAAGTCTACATTTTCCTATACATTTTGGCCCCTCAGTAAGAAAAAAAAATCAAATAAAAAACGCCCTTGTCATATTTTCCAGTGCTTGGTGATGAAGAACCAGATTTTTTTTTGAGTGGCCTAAGGGTAAAATGGGTGCAGGTCTAAGGCACTATTAAACTCTATACGTCCCCATGATGTGGATGTGGAGCAATGCATTTTAGTTTTCTTCCAGGAATTATCCAACCCTACACTGTAAGAAGTTGGTGTGTTTGTTTGGACTACAAATCCATCTACAGTTTCATAGTACCTCTAGATATACAAATATACAGCAAGGTTGGCTGCACAAAGTTTTGCCGTTATAAATGCATGCACAGCAGACCAACATCGCTTGTTTCTGTATTGATCATGCATTTCATACCTCTATAGTGTTCTGAAATTCCCTCTATTTACCCCAAAACAGCTCCTTATCAAAGGTCACCATGGACCAGCTGAGATCTCGAGCGAGTATGGGGGATATATACGAAGCCACTTCCAGGGGAAATCCCTCACACAATGGCTCTGGTAGAGTGAAGACCGTCCATACCAGCAGCACCACCACTCAGTGGTGCATGGGGAGTCCATAGACTACTGATGGACCCAGGCAGCAAACATCCCAAGGTAGATAGCCTGATATTATTAATGTTTTATGGGACTGATTTGTGTTGGGGTTCGATACAAATGGGCCATGGTAGTTGTTGTGTTTAGAGAGTGGTCATTATTCAACAACATGGGTGGGGTGGACTTTTAGGTATTTATTTCATGTGGAGAAACCAAGCTTCTATGCTTAAGTACTAGAATGGTCGTTCTCCACACCTTTGTGGAGAAACTGATGCTCATTCTCCACAGGCTGTTTCACCATGATGAAGTCTCTAAATTAGCTATGAAACCAATCTTTAAATGTCTTTTTAAAACATAATTACATGAAATAAACACAGAGATCCACTCTAATCAGTCTGAATTCCTGGTTTCTCCACTTGTGGTATCTTGGATATCATATCACACTCGGCTCCGCCTTGTGTGATATGATTCAAGATACCACTTGTGGAGAAACCTGTCATTTATACAGATCATCGTGGACCTCTGTCTATATCTTTCTGCAAGTCCCCCCTCTACAGCGATTAATTTTCCTGACTGTGCAGTTGGATCTATAGTAACACAAACATAGATTCTTTTTCCTTTTACTGACAAAGGTTGGAATATACCCCTCCCCCATATATGGGTTAACATATCCCAAACCACCGCCCACCTTGTTCCTATAAGGATAAAACTGGTGGGAACTTGTTCCCGGGACCCGCATGTGCAGGCTGACACTAGTACCTATTGTGAGATCTTGGTTCTGTCCATGGAACTCAGCATGTTCCTGGCATATCGTTATGTGTGTAAGTCTGGTACCAAGCTAAATCTCATGTGATATTATATTCCGAGGACAGACCTAACATGGCCACGCACACAGAGCCACCAGAATTATCGCTATACGATGAGCACTCCCTTAGTAAAGCATAGTAAAGCTGTAGTATTTTTGAAACATCTCACTACATCATGTATGCTGTAGAGATTTGTATTATCTGTGAACATTGCCATTATTTGAGAGACACAACCTGCATTGTGGAATTATCGGTCAATAAAATCCTTCTAACTCATGTTCCTATTTATACCACTGCGGGCACGGAGAACAAAGAATTTCACACCTCTTGTATACTGTATACAGCTAGTGTTATAAAGTAGTTATAGTTATAAGGCTCCTTCACTGTATTTCGCATACAGATTGGTACACGTCCTATAACTACTACATAATGAGTACTCCCTCACTACAGCAGTGGATTAGGGTCCCTTACACAGTGGTATAGATTGTGGTTCATGTTCCATGCTTTGCTTTGTAGCAGAGGTGAATATGCCTACTTTTCTAATGTTAATCCTTTATGGGATGCATAGTGCCTTAATGCATAATGTTGATGTATCTAGCAAGACCTGAATCCAATCATCACCCGAACCCGATACATTCCCGACAGTATCAACATGATGCATAAATGCAGCCTCGCCCTCGGCGAGTTACCCGCTAGGGCTGTGTTCATACATCCATGGGCGAGGCAATCAGTTTTAATATAATATTATAGGGGCAAGGGGGGTTATTGACCCCACTTTTTAACCCCTTTTTGCTTTGCCTTTAAGGTTTGACCTTTTTTGAAGTCAGTCAAAAAATAGGGAACATGTACCAACGCCCCCTCCCCCAACCTACCGATATTAGGCATTTAAGCATCATGTGGCCCTCAAAGGCTTAACACTGTATGATCAAACACCCAATCACGCTAAGTGCATGATATGCAACAGAGCGGGCAGTGTTCACATGATTCAAGGTTTTGTTCACAATAATCACCATTCACGAGCAGCCACGCAGAAAGGATTGTCTGTGTGATAGCACGCAGGGCCTCCTTTCTGCTTGGCTACTCACCTTTTTGAAACGATAACATATCATTGTAAAATAGAAAAGGGCAGAAAAAAACAGGGGGTGGGATGTAACTACACCTAGCATGCACAGAGAGAGGAAACAGCATCAAAAGGGAGTCCAGGCTGCCTCCAGAATGACTCCCCTTTGTAGGGGAGTCCACGTCGCCTAAGGCAGCCTAGGTGACTCTCTGGCTGACATAAGGCAGTCACCTCTAGACTCCCTTTTGACGCTGTTTCTTCTCTCTGTGAGGCACCAGCTGTCGACGAAATACGGCCAGCCTTTGTCTTATGAGATCAATACAATTTGATATTCTTTGACCGGGTGGCATCTTTGACTAAGTAACGTCTTTGACCAGGTGATGTCTTTGACCAGCAAGCTTTTTTATCACTGAAATGGGTCCTATATAGAAATTTGTAATATATAGTGTTATAATATACTTTAACATTTTCCACCCATTTCGTTGGGCAGCACAAGTGTGATTAGGCCAAAAAAAGAAGAAGGTTTGTTTCAGGTAACCCGTCCGACCCTATCAAAACAGGGCCGACCCTACGTTTTTTTATGCAATTTTGAAGAAATTTTTGAATTTTTCCCTTTTTGGATAAATTTTTGGGTTTTCGGAGGGGCCGGCTAGTACTTTCATGTTAAAAAAAAAGTTAAAAAAAAAAAAAATCCGACCTACCGACCCTACATTTTCTTGCCATGTTACATGAAACAAACCTTTTATTTCTTTTGGCCTTACTGTAAAGATCTATAGTATTGCTGTATCATTAACCAACTCGTGACATCTTGCACATGGTGTCTATAAGTCTATGTATACTCATACATAGAAGTTATCCATAGTTCGTGATTAGTCTGCTATAGGGAGAGATTGGTAGTGCACCTTTTTAGATCCCTCACTGGTAGGGGCAGATTAAACGCCATGCTGGTGGTGACATGACCATAACATTTCTGGTACCAATCCCCTATAAACTGGCATGGTCAGGAACCACCCTTTGAACAGTAAAATGGCGAAGCTGGGAAAGTTACGTATTGTTTTAAATATTAAACTACAGGGCAGTATATTGAGTCAGTTCTGATTGAGTAGTGGCAGGGTTCACATGTCTTCGTCCGCAACCCACTGAAGATGGGAAAGCTATATTAGGTTACGCGATAGAAAACGAGAGGATATCAAAAATATATGATCAAGAACAAAGAAGAAAGGAGGGTGTCTTTTTAGATACTCAGGATTCTCTTAAGTTCCCTTCACGTAGCTTAGGTCCACTCCATCGTGAGGTGAGTTTTTCGTTTTAGATTCAAAACTTGTATAAATTGGCAATAATCAGAGTACCCTCTGAAATTGGCTGGAGAAATGTCTTGTGTAACTCTAAATAAAACAGGCTTAATCTTGTGACAGTTGAAGTCGTAATCCAGGAGACACTACATCAATGTTGGCATTTAAGCAAAGCCTGCTTAAAGTCACACTTTAAGCATATTTCATTCCAGTGAATACTACTTGAAGCCGCTTAAATGTAATTATGACCTTTTTGTGACACGTACATGGCATTACTGAACTTAAAGCCGCTTCGATAGTCATACTTAAAGCAATAAATGGTTTGCTTAGATGCCATAAATTCATACAGTGAAAACCATAAAAACTATCAATGCCTGTCAAACACAGCTCTGCTTCACAGAGAGAAGAAGTAGAATCACTGTAACTCTCAAATGGGAGTCCAGCCCCGATCACAGAGGTAACTCTCCCCAGGACTCTAAAGTGACTCCCAATCATTAGGGAGTGTTAGAATAGAGTCATTATAGAGTTATTTTAGAGTCCTGCTAATGTTAAGGAGTCAAGTTAGAGTCCTGGGGAGAGTTACCTCAGTGATCAAGTTGGGAGTCACAGTGATTCTACTTCTTTTCTGTGTGTTGTCTGCTCACACTGTTCTGCTATATAGATTCCCCTTGAGTAAGTATCACCCTATGATTAAATTTGATTAAACAAACATATAATTGTATGTATATTACATTTTTCAAGATTGCTGAATAAATACTGTGAAAGTACTTTGTTTCGCTGGGCATATATTTTCGTGATTTTCGCGGAAATGAAAAATCCGCGAAATTTTTATATGCTTAAGTATGGAATAAATACCCGTGAAATTGCCGATTTTCACTCTTCCGCAGTACTTTCACAGTTCTTTGTAAATTGAAATTGATTGAATTGAACCCCCTTTCCCACACCCGTCCATCCTCTGCCCACTCAAATGCCTCATATCATACCGTTGGTGTAAATGGATGTATTAGTCAGCATAAGTGACCCTGGACCATGTACATGGTGTTAGGCCCCACACCCACACACCCACACCCTGTCAATACCGACTATAGATGACAGATTATTAGTCTGGACTCCTTCCGGTGGTCGCCCACACAGCAGGTGGTGTTACTATTAGCCCAAACACGGGGTAGATATGCTACAAGTGACTGGCTGTATGAGTGATATAAGCCAAGGACAGGGTTATTGCCCAAGGCATCAGCCACGGATAATTACCATTGTCCAAGGCTTATAACACTCATGCAGCTAGTCATGCGTATCATATCTGACTTTCACCCACAGTAGGAGAGTGTGCTTTTTGGATCACATCAGCATACCACCATGTATATAAAATAGAGTCAGGCCATTTCTTTTGTTCTCTTAGCCAACTATGGTGTAAACATACATATGGCTGTGTCTCGCCAGATCGGGCCTATGTGGACGTGTTTGACCGGGTGCCATCCTTGACCTCCTGACAGAAAATGGTTTATTTAGGGCAGGTTAGATATAAATGGAGATATGACCACCGCCATTATCTTTATTTTATCCCTCACATATCAGAGAAGACATAAAAAAAGAATTTCATAGTGGCCGGTCAAAGATGGCACCCGGTCAAAGATGGCACCCTGTCAAAGATGGCACTCAGTCAAAGACGTTCACATTGCCCTGATCTGGTGAGACATTGCCATATGTAAGATTGCGTCTATAGATATCAGATATCAGAACTTGATGTAGCTGCACAATATGACATACTGTAGATTTACAGTATAAAAGGAACCAATTCTATTTGGTTTCCAGTAGGCGATATTATTGAGGTGCACTCACCCATTGCAAAACCCATGCACACACAGAGGGTAATGGCTGTGTCTCATGAGATGGGGCCAAGTGTGAAAATCTTTGACTGGGTGCCAGCTTTGACCGGGTGCCAGCTTTGACCTGATGCCAGCTTTGACCGGCTGGATAGAAAAGGGTTTATTTATTGCAGATTGAGATATAAATCGGCTACTAACTACTAATGTAAAGTGGTGTAACATCCACTTTTTACCTTCAAATGCCCTTAATAAACCCTTTTCTATCAAGCCGGTCAAAGCTGGCACCCGGCCAAAGCTGTCATCCGGTCAAAGCTGGCACCCGGTCAAAGACGTTCACACTTGGCCCCATCTCATGAGACACAGCCTAATGGGTTCGAGTCTCCTCTGTGTTACAGTTGGAATGCAACTGAATCAAACTAACATTTACGCTTGAAATAAGTCACAGTGTATGACTCAGGTGAGGGCTATTCACTATTGCAATGGCACATGTGAGTACCGGGTCTTTCAATAAGCACCGGTTTAAATAAGCACGGGGGTACGTAGTTTTGAAATTGGTGAATTCACTATAAACTGAGTTTTGAATAAGGGCCGGTCTTGTATAAGTGCCGAGAGTAGAGCCTACTTGAAATAACCATTTAAAGGGGCATTCTCACCAAGCGTATCCCACTCACAATTCTAGTACTGTTCTAGTCAACTATGTGGTTAAGTGTGAGTGCTGGGAATGCCCTTTTAAGGACAGCATGTTGCTGAAAATATACATTTGTCGTCATGATGTAGCGCCGTTGAATAACTTGCTGGTGCTGCATTGCTGCATCATACCCTCCCTTCCTTCCATAGTGACTCATCTCCTTAGGGTCGACAAGATTCTTGAATGCAACACTAGTGATATACACTCCAGGGCTGCATTCATGCAATAGGCCGATCAAGGGCATGATTCATTAATGCATTATGTCATCCTTAAAGCTGGGCCATCAGGGAATAAGTTCAGCATTTTCTATTCATGGACTAAAATAACAGTTCCACCAGAGGGCAGCAGTGTTTGGACAGGGGACCATGAGCATTGTCTAGCTACAACATATTCACCCTATCTTGTGCCTGTAAGAGCCGAGCTCCGAGCCCTTAAGAGCCCTCTTTTGAATCAAAACTGAACTATATCAAAAGTGCTTTTGGCTTTACTTCAACCATGATGGTCAAGCTTTAAAAGCTAGGCCGTCAGGGAATAAGTTCAGCATTTTCTATACATGGACTAAAATAACAGTTCCACCAGAGGGCAGCAGTGTTTGGACAGGGGACCATGAGCACTGTCCAGCTACAACATATTCACCCTATCTTGTGCCTGTAAGAGCTGAGCTCCGAGCCCATAAGAGCCCTCTTTTGAATCAAAACTGAACTATATCCAAAATTGCTTTTGGCTTTACTTCAACCATGAAGGTCAAGCTTTAAGCCTTTGAGGGCCACATGATGTTTAAATGCCTAATATCGGTAGGTGGGGGGATATATATCAAAAGTGCTTTTGGCCTCACTTCAACCATGACGGTCAAGCTTTAAAGGGTTAATGATAGCCCAGCAGCTTGTGCAGGCCCCTACTGTATGGGTGATGTGTACTGTACTGTGTATAGGTGTGTCTGGGTACACGTATATATTATAGCACATGTCTGCACAATATCATTAATATGGGAGTGTTCGTGGTCATTATTCAATCCCCACACTCCCACTCATGGTAACATCTGTTGGGGCCCACATTCAGGAATTTGAAAATTGAATTGAATTAAATTTGTTCGCACTGTTGTCCAATCTCCACTAATGAAGGGTATTTGATAAAAGGGAAAAAAACTAAGGGTATATCTCATATAGGCCTAGTGGTAATGAGTTGGCAAATTACATGCACAGTCCAGTATATACAAAAACCGCATAATTATATCAGCCGAAAAGTCTGCCGGTCTGGCACAGAGGTGGGTATCGCGGATCCAAAGGGCTAGCTGTACTTAAAGTGGCATTCTCACCACTTGCACTTAACCACATAGCAGACTAGAATAGTACCAGAATTGTGAGTGGGAAACGCTTGGTGAGAATGCCATTTTAACATGATTCTTTACAGACTGTTTTTTTACGGCTGCGCCTCATAGGTTATGTACCATATTCTACAGGTCCGCGGAGGTTTTCCATCACATAAACTACTTATGTCACACATCTGAATGGGTGAGTCAATAGTACACCATAGATGGAGGCAAATAAATTCAGCCTGTGGGACCTTTATCTCACAAAATGGCCTTTATCCCACAAACACTTATAGTTTTGTTAGATAACGGCTGTCCACGGGCCTTTATCCCACATAATTGGCGTTAAGGCACAAAAGCCTTTATCCCACATAAAGAATACCTTAATCCCACAAACGCCTTTATCTCACAAAACGTATGTATTATTGATTCCAACTAGCATTTATATCACAAAACCTATATATATATATATATATATATATATATATATAATGGTGTCATACACTGTATTTACCTGAAATAATTATCAACCTTTCTCCTTACGTATCAACTTGCCTTTATATCACCAAACCTATATATATATACTACTCCCACATATCCAATAGCCCTTAAATTTCAACCGGCCTTCATATCACAAAACCTATATACTATCAATTGCAAGTATTGAACTATTGACGAAAATACAATTCTCACAAGTGACAAATCTGTTACAAAAGGCCTTCCTGGTGGATTTGGCTATTTGCTATTAAAAGGAGAAAACATAAACCTATCAATTTTCATAATCATGTATAACTGGACTGGACGTATACTATCAAAAGTATTATCCATAGCCCCATATCACCTGTATACATGAATTATGCCTACAGTGTAGTTTTCATGTCCAGCGTCCTGGAGGACATTCACCCCTCACTGATATTCCTAGGCTCCCTATACAACCAATCTCTCAGTCACTAGTACCTAACCTAGCTAGTTTTTTGGCTCCGTATATGACCAACCTAGGTATGTTATTATTATCAGGTTGGTCAGTACTGACCTACCCACCTTAGTCTTTTAATTTCCAGGGGGAGCCACTGAGTGGTCATCACAGGTGGCACCAACTGGTGGTATAGTCAAGACCGGAGAATTTGGCGAAACTCCCCACTGAGAGGTCGTAATGCTCCTTGATAGGTGTTAACATATTACCATTAGATACCATCTTACAATACAAGTTTAACAAGACCTTCAAAATGTGATTAGGGTTACATGGCTATACCACTTCTGAGGATTTAATGGCACACCCTGGAGTTTGGGTGGTCATTTATGGTGGTGATGGGACCCTGGAGGTAATAAAGCTGACCACCAGACATTTAGGGATGCTCCCCTGTTGAGAATGTTACACTCACCTAATGACCCCCTACAGTTTTATCAATTAAATTTCTCTTTGGCGGCTTCGCCAAATTCTCCGGTCTTGACTATATACAAATACAACACACCAATGATGGATCTAGGTTAGCCACTACTGACTGACCCCTCGGTCATTTTTGAATATAACTTTGCCATTGTGACTAACACTCATATGACCAACCTAGGATAGTCTGTACTGACTAACCCTTTCAACCAATGGATTATCAGTGCTGTATTGTGATGTATGATGATTCCCTATATCAGCTATATGCCACATTACGACGCCGGTGTTGCCATATACAACCCTGTCATCAGGCGTAAAGTGATAGCTTTTCAATATCTGCCAATATGCAGGCTTTGCCCTTGGGATATGGAAAGCATTTGGTCGGATAGATTGGACAGCTAAACTTTTCACGATGTCAGGCTTGCATTTAGTAGTGGCATACTTGTATTAGATCACTCAGAACTGTTCACTACCCCCCCCCCCCCCTCCCCACAATGTTCAGATGGAGCTGGATACGAGTGAAAGGTTAGCGCCACGGGCAATGTATCGATACTTTGTTTGGGACATTTCAGTTGAAACTGTGACAATCATGTTGGTTGAAAACTAGAACAATTTAGGACATTTTGGTGAAAACTGGAAAATTAGGATGAAAACTACACTACAATAGTTAGTGTGGGTACACAGTAGAATCTACTGCACTATATCTACAGTAGAATCTGCTGTAAAATGAATTTACAGTAGAATCTACTGTAGATTTACAGTAGATGTTACGGTTTGCATACAGTGCTCTGTACACCTACAGCAGAATCTACTGTACACCTACAAAAATGGCGACCAATTTTTTACAGTGTAGACTCTTGACTGAGAGGCGGATTGTGTAAAATCGACCTTTCCAAGCCGCAAAGATTGCATTTCTGAATGTCAAAAATGCCCCCCTCCCATGGGGAAAAGTCATAATGTTTAAGTTCACTTGAGAAAGGTGATAATGGGGTGAGTCAATTAAAAAGGAGCATAGCAATCAGGGACAGGGGGAAATTAATGATCTTGTATTAAACGATTTCAGAAACATGCATCTGACAATCTTAGTGTGGACTCTAGCCACATGGTGGTAGCACCATCAGAGCTAGTTACAGATACTTCATCCAGGTAATAACGCACAAACGACCTGGCTCACGCGAGTGAGTTTGTCACATGACACGGTGCTAACATTGTTCATAATATGTGACATGGCCTGGGAAAAGGGACCTTAGTGTACCCTTCACTAAGGTCCCTTTTCACAGATTGTGCCACATATTATGTTTATATGCAACTGAGGAACTGTTTCAAGTATTATCATACTATGTAGGCCTACTGCTTAGAGACTTTTTTTTTACGGATAAAGATGGGACATTGATTTCATTATCACATGACACGGTGCTAACATTGTTTATATGTAACTGAAGAACTGTATTAAATATGAACAAACTATGAAATGCTTAGAGACTATTTTTCATGATTTTAGATATAACACTCATCTCATTTATCTTATCATGCTCAAAGGGGATTAACTGTTATTGTTGATATTTGTTCTTTATATGATGCACACTTATAATAAGCCCAGTGTGAGGTACCCATCATATGGACAATGAGCTGAAAAAACTCTGGTACTTGTACCTATAAATTGATCTATGCTATTCTGGGCAGTATGTACCTCTGAGCCCACCTGGTGAACGCAGGAGACCAGCGAATCTTAGCCTTAAGATGCTGTTTGTACCAGGTTACCAAACAAAATTCAATCAATCAATCAATCACGTGTACGGACAAACGTTTTAAGGTAGGTCGATACCATTGACTCAAAAAGTTTAGAATTCCTCCACATTTCTTCCAGAGATGCCTTAGATCATTTAGAACAAATATCTGAAGAGAAAATAGGGGGGTCCCATGCTACTTTTTTAAATACAGAATGTTGAAAAATTTACATATTTCGATTTTTCTCTAAAAAATATAAAAAAATATCATAAGTTCCATACTTTTATTTTGCCATAACCTGCAACCACAAAAATATGAAACATCACACAATGAGGGCCCAGATATTTCTCTTTATTCCATAAATACTTTTATGGTTCTGTGATGTGGCATTCTGGGTAAAAAAAAACGATGTTTGGTTGAAAATATGGATTAATTTGTAATTAATTAAACACAAAATAGATGAAAATCAATAGAAAAAAAGTTGTCATTTTTCTTAAACTTCATGAAATGAAATTTAAGATCATTTGGAAACTAGTAAGACTAAATTTAACATAGGGTCCCGCGCATTATTTTGGTGTTTTGGGCCTTTGAAGTAAAAAAGAACTGCAAAAGTGTGCTAAATAAGATATTTGAAGTATTGCATTTTGGGTAAAAAGCTAATAATCATGTTATGAAATGGTCTCATTATGTAGCCCAGGATATATTTAAGCGATCTATTCACCTTTATAGTCCTAATTATATCATTTATTAGTTTATAAATGTGGTTGATAACAAAATGTCTGAAATGCAAAATAAAACACACCTTTTATTCTTGTACACAATATATTGTCTATAAAAAGCTTAATCCTGGTCAGAATTGTCCAAAATTTTACATGGATAATGAGGGTATATATGACCATACACCTACTAAATATGAAGTCATTCTGACATGTTTAAGGTAGATGCGTGGAAACATGCGCAGTGGTCCCGTTTTCAATTGTATCGACCTACCTTAAGTGAGTCTTACCCCAGTCTTACTGAAAGCTTACAGCCAGAAAGTCTTATAGATGGGGGGCAGACAACCCTGTTTTTATTTCCTTTTTTCCCCTTCTTTAGTAATGGCTGAACCCCACTTGACAACCTTTTTACAATTTTTAAGACATATTCAAGACTACACATTTACTGTATTAAGACTATTTAAGACTATGACTTGGACGGCCGATGCTATCCGCACGCCACAGGCGTGCGAATAGCGGCCGCTATAGGCCTATGTAGGGTGCCAATAAGACCTGTAATGCAACCCTATATGGTGTGGGAATAAGAACTGTTATTCAGACCCTACCCAGTGTGGAAATAAGAGCTCTTATTCGCACCCTCTGGGCGTGCGAATAGCGCTTGCCGACTTGGCCCCCCTCTTGAGGGGAGGGGGTCAAACAAATTTAACCTGTTTTGGGCCAAAAAGCTCGTAGCTCAAGAGGGTCAAATACTTTTGTAAATTGTGAAATTGAAAATTGAAGATTGGCACTTTATTGGCACTTAATTGACACTTGATTGAGAGATGATTGAGACTTGATTGAGACTTGATAGGACTCATAGGATACATGGAGTGAACCTCAATGCTTAAAGATAACTGTCACAAGCTGTTGTTCTTGAATTGACAGTTAAGAGTTTTTTTTTTAAAGTGTTTTATTCGGGTAAAAGATAACAGTTACAAAAGTAAACGTATCAACCTAGCATGTGCATATTGCATTACCTCCGCTAGGGCCCCTTTCATGCCTTAATTAACAATGAATTCTCTTAACTCAGCTATGACGTATACATCTCATGTGAACAATAACAATTATTAAAAGATATAAGTACATAAATTAACATGCATTGCATTTAGGTAAGAATAATGAGATATGATGAGATGAGATGAGAGCATTGTAAGTAATTTGTAGTATGTATGCTTATGTAATAAACTCGTACAGTTTTATATGAAACAATTGTCGTAGTTCTTCTTGATAGAAATTTTAAAAGACTTCAAGTCCTCAATTTCAGTATAAGGTGCTTTAAGCATATTCCATCGGGCAATTGCCCTGTAGAATACACTTCTTAGCACAATTGGTTTGAGTGATCTAGGAAGTAATAGTCTAATACCTTGGTTGCCCCTGGTAGGAAGATTTCTTTTGTCAATAAGCTTGTCTTGCTTTTTAAGTGTAAAAGCATAGAAGAGTAAATGTATGTCCCTTCTTACCTTTAGAGTGAGCAACTGACGTTTTCATTTTCAACGTTGACGTTTCCATTATTTTTGGTTTCATGTAGTGTTCAAAAATAGCAGTCACAAGTTGGTTTCTAAATTTCAAATTAACAAAAATATTTGACCCTTCTGGGCCACTGTAATGAAGGCTCACTCAAAACGTTGATCCATGCACTCACGTGAGCCAGGTGCCATTTGCAGTAATAACTCACTTAGTCTTAGGTAATATAATTGAATAACACTAGGGCGTACTAATGTATGTCTATAATAAGTCGTGGGAGTGTTAATCAAGGCATTTGCTGGCCTAGAACCCTGGGAGTAACAAGTGATCTGGTTGGCCCATGTATCTATACTAGGTCGGAAAAACTTTGCACATTGTACTCTCGTTCCCAAATCCTTCCGAAGGAAGGCTCTGGTAACAGCCAAATGACCTAAAACCCGCAGTTCTTACTGCACGTGCAGTAACAGTCAGAGCGCAGTCGGGACAGTTACTCAGCTCTATATATAGGGGCGCTGGGCCTTTAAACTTGGAATTTTGCTGGGTCTGGGCAACCCCTGCTGCTAGCCTGGAACCAGTGGACAGGAACCAGAATGTATGATGGTAGTTTTACTGTATTTTACCATCAGACTTTCTAGTTCCATTCCTGTCTGCCTGCTCAACTACAGCCCATTCTACTACTTATGCACACTGATACCATAGTGCAAAACCCCTGTAGATTCTACTGCTCAGTCGCATTTACTTATACTAGTGTATATTGGAGGCAAACTAGATATCTCTCAATTCATATAATTATTTTTCAAGGGAAAATAGTAAAGTTTAGATCACTATACTGCCTGGAAGATGTGTGAAGCTTAAATTGATTTGTGGCATGCACACCACAGAATAGCTTTAAATATTCCTCGCTAATTATAACTCGGCATGAGCACTTCATGTCCCTTGTGACGTATCTCATTGTAATCTAAATGTCACTGGTTGGGCTCATTGAGAAATCGCGTGATCAATACCTGGTAGTGCTTTAAACATACGGTTAATGTGCTTACTACCATTACAATGTAATACACCTTTTGTCGGCAGCACGGGTAAGTAGTCCACCATGACCAAGCATTTCCCTGGTCCATGAAATTAATATGCTGCACTAAACAATGTCAGATTACTCTCGGAATTGTTCAATTAAAAGTTTCCTAAAATTTCAAATTATATAATAAATAAAGCTGTAACACACCTGCAATAAAATTGTCCCAAGTATCTGCATTATCGTAGCTACCTGTGTTATTTCGATCGAATTTGAAGGCTCTGGAAGCAAAAACTGTGTGACACAAGCCCTGACTCTGTCATTTTAGATTGTGTAATACAAGCACTGACTCTGTCACTGGAGACTGGTTATTACAATTACTGACTCTGTCACTGGAGACTGGGTAATACAGATACTGACTCTGTCACTGGATACTGGGTAATACAAGCACTGACTCTGTCACTGGAGACGAAAGCTGAGTCTACAGATGCACTGACTCTGTCACTAACGCTGCCTCCTTATCCATCATATTGTACTATAATGTATATGTATACATTTTGTTTATCAAATAATCAAAATTTTGAAATATAAAATGTCATCTGCAAGCTAAAACCATAAAGAATCACATTTCATGCCCGGGAGAACTAGAATTAAAAGGAGCTTGCATGGGTTCTGGCTAAATAATCCTTTTCTCAAGCGGTTTATCCCGATAGGCTATACACATAACACTAGTGTTTGCGGAAATTGCAGACTGTATAAAATAGCACAGAAAACAACATAAATGATATGAACCCTACTAGGTCTGGATCAGTGGCGGATCCAGGATTGTCTAGAGGAGGCCCAAACCTAGCCAACCTAAGGTGCTCCCCCCGCACACCGCAAGCGAAGCGCAGCAGCATTTCTAAGACAAATATAATGGTCTGTAATTAAAATAGTATATTTTGGAACAAAATATATCAAGAATCTAGCCTCCATTATTTGGGTTGGTAAAGTCTTTTAAAAAGGAAGAAATACTTTCATAATCATCTGAGCTTTGATAATCATCAGAAAAAAGTTGGAAATTGGATGGCATGACCCCCCCCCCCCTCTTTTTCCTCTTCTTTTTCTTCCCCCTTTTTTTTTGGGGGGGGGGGGCAAGGCCCATTGGCCCCCCTGGATCCGCCAATGTGGATAATGGGATGGTAACCTTGTTACCGTATCGTCGCATATAGGTGCCGGGTTTTGATTAGGTGCCTCCCTTGAATAGTAGCCGGGGGTAATAGGGCTTCGAAATCAATAGTTGCCGGGCCTTGAATATGTGCCTGGGAGTCATTTCTCACTGGAGTGTAGGCGGTGTTTGCTTTATAATTATATATCTTTGATCAATTAGTATGCTTCCTATACACCAGATATACGCTTATAATATGACAATGGCCACCAATGCAAGTTGGTTTTGTTATTAGAGGCCTTAGGGGTGGTCAGTTAGATGCGATTTTCTTTCTTTTTTCTTAGGGGGGGAAGGGGTTAAATGACCTTAAAACAATAGCTGCCGGGCCTTGAATAGCTGCCTGATTTGATTAGGAGCCGGGTGTAAGGGGGTGTCCAAATAAATAGCTGCCTGGGCACCTATATGCGACGATACGGTATCCGACAACAATACCGCTTCACCGGTCTTTCAGGTATGTTGGGGGCAAACTAGATATTTCTCAATTCATATAATATATTACATGGGAAAATAGTTTCAGGTTTACATAAGACTCTCATTGAGAGTAGAGCATGGATGTGGCTGTGTCTCACGAACTTGGGCCAATGTTTTTGTCTATGACTGGGTGCAATCTATGACCGGCTTGGAAAAAACACTTTATTTAGGGAAGATGAAGACATAAATGGTGGAAAATGTTAACGGCTGTTTTAAGACTTTATATCACTCATTTTATTTCAATTTCTATCTACATCTGCCCTAAATAAACCGTTTTCTTTCAAGTTGGTCATAGATTGCACCTGCTCATAGAGTGCACCCGGTCATAGACAAAAACATTGGCCCAAGTTCGTGAGGCACAGCCTTATAGGTATTATAAATGGAATTCTCTGAAAACCTGTTGTTAATTCTAGCTAGCTGTATCACTCTCATCTACTAATACTGTCAGTTCGGTCGGGTGGCTTACCACCTAGCTGTAAGACTTGTTACATGGACAGGTTGTTATCCCTTTTACCTGGTGTAGTAGTCTAGTGAATTAAGGGAAATTTACTTTATTTCTGGATAAAAGTACCAAAGTTGGTTTATAGGTACATAAATATGTGTTATTAAATATTTTTCCTTGCTCCAAAAAAAAAGTGTCCTGCAACACCATTTTTGGGTCATTTTCCTGGAAAATATGAAATATGACAAAAACAATTTTATAATTTAATCTTTTGTGGGTTTCTAGTGTTAAGATCTAGAAATATTGCCATTCTGGTTCATTCTGGTGGGTTCTGAGATCTTTACAGATTTATTTACAGCCACCAGTCAGGGGTTGGTCTATTTGGTATTTTTCTTTCAAAAAGGAGGAGTTTGATTCCCCACTCTCTTGTCTTCCATCCCTTACTTTCCAACTGCTCTTCTCTTCATATACTTGAAGAAGAGGACCTGAAGCAGAGGAGAGTGGACATGGGATGGAAGGTTAGGGTGAGGGAGGTGTATGCTACAGGAGGGACCACGTCCCCCCTCAAACCTCAACACATCTCTCAGCCTGCAGCATGCCCCCCCCCCCCCCACACCTGAGAAGAGGAAGCGGGGAGGGGGGGCCGGAGGAGGAGTGGGAGCTTATAGTGTCTTTTTGTAATCAAAATAATCTTTTACACAAATCCAATTACCAGCAGTCATAGATCCAATCATAGTAATTTATATACAGCAGGTAGCATGAGTGGTGCAGCCCCATCCCCAGTGGGCGCAGAAAATTAAAACAACAGTGATAAATGGTTGTCAATGTTGAGTCAATGTTGAATCAATGTTGATTCAACATACAACTAAATTACGTGCCCACTGGGTCACGAGGAGTAGAGCCCTGTGACTCATGGGGGCCCAGGCAGAGTGATGGAAGCCAGTAGCATAGGGCCCACTAGGAGGGGTGGGAGCCTGAAGGAAAGGGGTGGGGGTCCAGAAGGACCTTGTGTCTCAGGGCTGTGCTTTGGAGGAGGGCCATTGGAGGGGCAAGAGGGACCTGCCCAAGGGGCAATAAATATAAAACACTTGCACCAAAGATTGTTTAGAGGAGAATATTATACATTAAAAGTACCCTAGTGTATTTTGTGGCCTATTTGTCACTCTTTTGCTATCCCTGTGCACTCTGGTGGTCGGAACAAGAACTAAACCCTCCAAATTTCCCCCCACCTTCTCACCCACCAAATTTCCCCCCACCTTCTCACGTGAAAGTTATTGGTTCAAACAATGTGTGAAAAAGATTTGGCACTTTTATCCAGTAATAAAGTATAATGTCAATTCGTTCCCTTAATTCACTAGACTAATGATAGATTACCGAGTGGTTGCAGAGAAATGTCAAAAACGAGGATCTTCCAGCATGACCAGTCTCAAGTATATCCATCCATTATGTATTGCCGCTAAGTGACAATGTGAACTCATGTATGATATCCGGAACATGTATCAGGGAGAACTAAAGTGAATAGAGCAACACTGTTAGAAGTAAGTACTGTGCCTGTACAGCAAATATTGCAGTCAACTTTGTTTCCACTAGAATTTGCTGTAGACCTACAGCAAGTGAGCTTGTGAATATTTACAGCAGTATGTACTATACAAGGACAACAAAATCGTCTGTTACTGTACAGCAAACTTAATTGTAAATCATAGTCTGAAGGTCCTGGGTTCGCCTCTCAGTGCTGATCATATTTTTAATCATCCATGTAAGGGAAAAACGAATTTTAGGTGGCTGTAGGTAAAACAAGAGAAATGGCTTGACCAAAGATTGAACTCATGACTTGCGGTGTTGAAGGGCCCTGATCCGTTGCGCCACAGAACCGGTGTTACACACATTGATATTGGGATATAACTGTGCTCTACTTCTCAACTGGTTGAATATGATTTGTAAAGGTCTGGGGTCCGCCTCCTAGTGCTGGTGATACTTCTAATCATTGATGTGAGGGGAAAAAAAACGAATTTTAGGTGGATGTAGGTAAAACAGAGAAGTGGCGCGACCAAGGATTGAACTCATGACCTGTGGTGTTTGAGACGGGCCCTGATCCATTGCGCCACAAGGCCAGTGTTATAAAATGGTCATATTGGGATATAAGCTACCTCTGCCATGTCTGTATATTAAATGAGCTACAGCCTTGTTGCTAAGATACGTAATGAGAGTCGGCTAGACCAAGGATCGATCCCACAACCTCCCGTGTAGATGTTACAGGGAAAAGTGCTGTAGATCTACAAGTCACTACCATAACCTGCATCTACAGCAACAGAAATGTACATTTTCGCTGTTCAAGAACAACAGCATTTTACAGTGAAGAGTGTATGGACACAACACAAGGGCAAGGGGCGTGCACCCCCATTTTTGCTGAAGATGTCAATGAATCCAATACCATTAGTACATTGCCTTAATCACGCCCCCTTTTTTTTTCTTAAATCCTGCATGCATCCAATTTCCAAATCGACTCGCACTGAGGTCATTAGAAGGACTCACTAATTTGTAAGCCACCTCAATTTGATAACTTGGATTTCGGCCTTTAACGGCCGAGTCATTATATAACTAGTGGGAGTGGACTGGCTCGGTGGATTTCCCCAAAACAGCAATTCCCCCCCCCCCACCCCACTACATTCGGATTTTAAGAGATGCTCCCCCCCCCCGAAAAAAAGCATGCACATGTGGAATCACGTGTGGTAGAGACTATTTAAATGGAGAGTATTAAGTTTTGATCCCTAGCATAAGGCTTTTCTAAATTTGGCACCCCCTCTCAACCGAGGGCCTGCTCTTCATTATGCCCCCCCCATATCCAAAAAAAAACACCAAAAATAACAGCAATGGTATAGCACGGTCTTAAGACCATACCAAAAATAAAGTTGGTCAATGGATTTCACTTTTTATAAAATGTGCGAGTTAGTGAAAAAATATTAAGAATTTTAATATTTTTACTAGCCCCCAATGAAAGTTTTTAGTGAACCCATAACAAAAAAAATGAATTGGTTGATCTTAGAGAATCACTAGAAGAAAAAGAAAAATTACAATTGTTTGGTCTACCCTACGGTCACTAGGAGCACAATGAAATTGTGGATATTATTGTTGAAAGGCAATTTTCCGAGGTGAGACAATCAATTGTGCGTGGCAGCTTATTCTTCTAAAATGTTTGCTAAAATCTTGAAAAATATTATTATATTATATGTGAAAAATCCCCAAATTTGGGAAACAATAATAGGGTCGGCCCTTTTTTCAATCTAGGGTCGGGTTGCCTGAAACACGTTTCTTTTGCCTTAATCATAATGCATATAATGCATGTTTTCTGGGACTAGAGGGGGTGTGAGCAGATGTGTGGCATACTTTACTAGGGGGTGTCGGAGGAGGTGTGACAAAGTGTGACATGGGGTGGAGGGGGAGGATTCAAAATGGCCCAAAAAGCGTGACATACCTCATGTCCCCCTCATCAGAGTACCATGCCAGTGCGCCTTCACCCTCAGAAAAGTGAGAGTCATTGTCGCTAAAACTACCCTCACCTGAGAGTCAGGTAGTGCCTGACCCTCAGGTGAGGGTAGTTTTAGCGACAATGACTCTCACTTTTCTGTGTGTGTGTTTCTATAAGTTGTCACAAACACATTTAAATTGCACAATAATTACACAATTACACAATGGAGGTTAAAAAGGACCTTGTCTTCAGGCCCCCTCCCCCTGAGCAATAATCCATTAGGCAATACTGAGCTGTCCCTTTCAGGCAGCTTTTGGCCACGCCCCTCAGCGTCTCTCAGAGCAGCAACAGGTAAAAGACGCCATGTGCAGACTAGGGTAGACTGACCTAGAGTCAACCACGTACCCTGAGATGTCCACCTTAGTTATGTCGTTTTTCATATGTGGTATTGTCTCTATTTGTTCTTTGCTGGAAAGGGTAGCACATGGTACTGTGATACACAAAAAGAGGGCTTATCATGCATTAATGATTATAAAATTGGGGTGGACATCTCAGGGTAGGTGGCTGAGTCTAGGTCAGTCTACCCTACCTATCGCTATAGAACAGCGGTATGGTTTTAAGCAGGCACACTTGTTAGAATGGCACAGACTACCTATCACTGTGGAGGTAAAACAAGCGTGTATGTATAGACTTCTATAGAGGGAGGCAGCGTTGAAAGGCCCAAAACATCTTAGTACAAGCTTTTTATCAATGACCAAAGTGGCATAATCATTTATTTGAAATGTCAAACACCAAAGACACATCGGAATAATGAAGGACTATTTCAAAGACAGGACACTTCACAGAGGGATTGGAGTAATGATGCTTAACCATAAGGATCCATAGAGAAAGGCTACCATGGATATCGTTGGCCATTTCTTTCAAATGAACAAATTAATTCTCAACTTTCAGCACCTATATAGGTCCAACGCATGAGAGCCTTTAAGGAATAGAATGGACAATATTGGAGGATTAGACCAAACTACTTTTGTGTGATTGACCAATGTGGGCTTAAATTCCGAAAACGAGTCTTTCCAAGGGGTTATTTTGGTACAGTTAACTTGACCAAAACGTCAAGGTCTTAGCTGTCCAGCTATGTTCATTTGAGCTAAAACTTTTTGCTAAAATTCCATCACCTACCTACCAGCCTATAGTGGATCTAAAAAGAGAATTATTAAACCATTGACTGGACAGCCTAATAGGCCTGCTTCAACATGGCCATTGTGCGTATAGTGTACATCGTGACGCGGGTTATCATGGGTGTAGTCTCCATCGTCGTTAACCTCTTCACCCTAATTTGTGCATTAAGGAAAAAAAGCCTGCGGTCCTCAGCCAGCATACTTATTGCCAGTCTGGCTCTGACCGACTTCCTACGGAGTATGTCGACAACGATTGTGATGCCGCTTACCTACTACTTTGTAGCCACCTGGCGTCTCTCCCTCCCGCTCTGCCTTACCAGCATCTGCACAGAGGCCACTACCTTGCAGCTGCAGTTTGTCACCTTCGCCATGCTTGCTTTCGAACGACGTAATTCCCTGCTGTTCCGCCTGAATCGCGCTGAGAAATGGTGCAACCGCAAAATCTCCATCGTCCTGGCCTCCCTGTGGACGATGATTGCCGTGTACAACATATCAATGGCTGTTGTTGGTTCTGATGTTCCTGAAGGTACCATCTGCATCGTCAGAAATTTCTACCCACGCTTCTACGCCTACATTGCCGTCGTTCTCTTTCTCGTTACGTTCATCCTGATAACAGCCGGATACGGACACATTGCCTGGGTGGCCTACAGAAGTCAGCGTCAAGTCAGCACAGCAGAGTCAGCAGCGCAGCGAGTGCGGCAAAAGAAGGACATGGCTATCACTAAGATGATGGCCATGGTGGTTGGTGTTTTCTTTATCCTCTACTGCCCATTCTTCATCGTGGCTTCAACGCTGTCCAAAACATCCCCACGCTGGCACCTCATCCTTACCCAAGTCACCGTTCTCCTCTACGACATCATCTTCTGGGTTAACCCAGTCATATACGCCTGGCGTGACAAGAGCTTCAGGAAGGCATTTACTGAGATGTTGGAACCTTGCCGTAGAAGATGCGGCTGCGTCTCCCGCGTCTCACCGACGGTCATTGTTGTACGAGTGGCTATAATTGGGTCTGCACCGAATGACTTACCAACGGGGTCCGGCACGGGTAAAACACTCGTGCCAAGAGATCAGTGAACTGAAATCCTGGGGTAGGCAGAACTGAACAGTTTTGAGGTTTTGATCAGTCTGGTCTCCAGTCATTTAGAAACTGATATCTCGTCTGGCACCACCAAAACGCTCGTGCCAAGGGACCAGTGAACTGAAATCCTGAGGTATACAGAACTAAACATTTTTGAGGTTTTGATCAGTCTGGTCTCCAGTCATTAAGAAACTAATGTCTCGTCAGATACTGGAGGCTCTATGGGTCATATTTTTAGAAATATGGAAAATATCACCGGCCCTCATTTAAAATGACGTACTATTGAAATACCAGAAACTCGATAGTATGACAACAACATTACAGCCTATGGACAATGATGGTGCGGATAATCATTTTGACTGGCATCATGCCAACCCCTTGGAAGATATGGTTGACACACTTCACAGAGGGTAAAGGCACCCATTTCGGACCCTCTTGCACACTGGAAAGATGTTCACCTTTAGTTGTTATAATTGACACCCTAAATGGACACTAATTCTAATTTCTGCTGAACTATTTGACACGTCATATCTGAGAGTTTTTATTCCTGAGATATTTGCATTTCTATTATTAGGTTTATTAATTATATAACTATAATAGGAAAACCAGAACAAACAGAATAAGGAAACCAATAATTTCCCATGTCATCATATATCTTATGTTGAGAATATTGAAAGAAATACCTCATGTTTAAGCAGTAATAGAACCATATGAGAAGTGAGTTTTATGTGGTCTGATGTGTTTGTTAGAAGGAAGAATACATGGATTTTCATATTTAATTGGCATTATATATGTGTGTTGTATACATTGATTATGTAATTCAAAGTCAATGGTGTCAGACTCAAACTTCAAAGTGTCTGTCCGACTTAGGGTTCCTTTACCCTATGGCTTCATTTTGTGATGGTGAAGTAAGCCTACTGGTGATGTCCTGGTGACGTCCTGGTGACGTCCTGGTGACGTCCTGGTGACGTCCTGGTGACGTCCTGGTGACGTCCTGGTGACGTCCTGGTGACGTATTGTGATGCGTTGGTGGTACATGTATGATATATCATATTCGACGTGATAAGCACCCTGGGCGCTTATAAAATTATTTAATGACGTTTTATGTACTTGACAGTTTATTTGTCTCCAAAATTAGAAATTGTTCTAGTCTGAAAATGCACCTAAAAGGGGAGGGGGCGCTTATTAGGGGGAGGGTGCTTATTACGTCGAATACGGTAAGTACGATATATGTACTGGTGACGTACTGGTGACATACTGGTGATATACTGTTGATGTAGTGATGACATTTCAGCGTATTGGTGAAGTATTCGGGATGTATGGAAGACATAAGTAAGATACATGTACGGGCGATGTACTGGTGACGGATTGGTGACGTATTGGTGACGTGCCTGACCCTCAGGTGAGGGTAGTTTTAGCGACTATGACTCTCACTTTTCTGTGTGTGTATAAGCCTAGCTTGCGTATAAGCCGCACCCCGACTTTGGGCCGATCCTACAAGCCGCACCAGCGATAGGGTGGATTTAGTACTGTACTATAGGAGCAAAAACTTGCGTATAAGCCGCACTTGGACTCTGTGCCGTTCCTATAAGCCGCACCAGCGATCTGATTTGCGTACTAGGTGCGGCTTATATGCGAGGTTTTACCTTATGTCCGATTGATATACAGTATTCGACGTCATAAGTGCCCTCCCCTAATAAGCCCCTCCACATTTTTAGGATATTTTTAGACTAGAACAAAAGCTCAAATTTCACGATTTTGGAGACAATTAAACTGTTAAGTACTAAAACGCCATAAAGATAATTTTATAAGTGCCCAGGGCGCTTATTAATTACGTCGAATATGGTAGTCGTAATACAACCCTGAAATATTGTGTGAATGTCGTATCAGTTAACGAGTAGGGCACAAAAAGTAACAACTTAAATGAAGTAAAGTAAATTGTGCATATAGAGGACCCCTATTGTCAATCAAATCCCTCTTATATCTGACCCATGTGACCCATGTGTACAAGACCACAAAGTTGCTTTCCCAACCCCTTTGCATTGGAGAGGATAGACGGAGATACCAAAATGTTCTTAAAGGTCTAATGACTGCCCCAAACATATTTGCCTGATATAAAGATCTTTTAAAGATATTGTGCCTCTACATGGGTACCCAGATTTTTGACCATGTCGCCGTGTCGATTTTTAGCCAGGGGGTTGTGTCGCCATGTCGTTTTTTATATATATAGAATATAGTAAGCCCTTAAAATAATGCCTGTGTCCGTCGATTTTTAAAAGTGCCTTGTCGCCCGTGTCGGATTTTAAAAGGGCTGTGTCGCCGTGTTACCCCATGTAGAGGCACGATATTCCCACAATGCTGCCAAGATGCCAGTTACACCCCCAGCCAGTAATACTCCACGGTATGCTGTATTTATTGTGTAATAATTAGTTAAGTATATTTATACTTATATTATGTGCGCTCCATGGTCCATAAAAGGTTGTGTATAGATTTATATATGTTTTTATTATTTGGAAACATCTCTTTGTATACATTGGCTACTTTTAAAAGACGGAACTTTGAATTCCATTCAATAAAATGCTTACCAAAAGTCAAAATTGTAAAGGTTTTGTACACCTTATTATGCTTGAAACATGGTTAGTTGGTATTGAAACTGATAATGCTACTAGTTGTATGACATGTACATCAACTAAAGCTTAAATTTGACACATCATTTCCAGGCACCTGATTTCAATACAAAGAGTGCTTCTTGCATAAGATTTAATTCAGTTGACCCAATTAGACCATGTGACTTGTCCGGGCGGTAAGGACTGAATTGATTCCGTTCTGAAGGAGTAGTAGGGGCGAATATGGAATTTTGAAAAGGGGGGGGGGCAAAAATATTTACATAAAAACTTTGAAATTTATGCCAAAGAAGTAGGGGGAGGGGAAAGCGGGTCCGCCCCCTAAATTGATCCCTAAATCAGCCCCTGTAAATATTAAGCAGATGGCACCTAGCTCACGTGAGTGCACGGACAAACCTTTTGAGTGAGTCTTAATGAATTCTCATTGAAATCTTAGTCTTAACATTTACTATGACACAGTTTAAGTGTAGTCTTAAATATGTCTTAAAAAATCGTTAAAAGGTATTTGACCGAGGTTCTGCAATTACTAAAGAAGGGGTGGGGGGTGGAAAGGGAGAGGAAACAAGGGTTGAGGGACAGAGTCCCTCCCCATCTATGTTAAAACTTTCCCAGTAAACAAATAACGTTATACACCATTTTATAACGTTATATGTCAACGTTTTCTAAGCCTCTTTAATTAATACGACATAACGTTATGTAAAATTTAAAACGTTATTTTGACGTTAAATAACGTGTTTTTTTTTGTTAGCTGGGTCCCGGTTGTAAGACTTCAGTAAGACACAAAAACATATCAGATTTTCTAAGAAATAGATCCAAGGCTGCCTGTAGGAAGGCTGAAAGGGAGTGTAATCAGGAGAAACTCAATGCCAATACAGAAAAACCAGAAGAATATTGGGCCCAAATCAATGACCTCCTAAACCCAAAGGTTAATAACATCCACTTTAATTTAATCCACCAAGATAATCCCATCCCTGAAGCTGAGACCGCAGATTTCATTAATGAATTTTTTGCTACAATAGGCACTAAGCTGGCAGCCAATATAAACACCCCCTGGCACTCACAGGCTACTGTTATTGACAAAATCTGCACAGTTAGATACTGCACAGAAGAGGACATGATAAGCCTGGCAAGGAATATCGACACAAATAAATCTTCTGGAGTCAAAGACTTGTCATCAAAAATCCTTAAGGATGCTATGATTTGCTTACCAGAGCACATGAGGTATGTAGTCAACCTAGTAATGAGGACATATCCTTCCTAGACAGTTGGAAAATAGCTCAAGTGACCCCCCTCCCTAAAGGAGGTGATACCTCAGAGGTCTCTAATCTAAGGCCAATAAGCATTCTTCCAATCCCAGCCAAGCTCACAGAGAAGGTTCTACACAAGCAGATGCTAGAACATATTAATGGCAACAATGATTTGACAGACAGGCAAGACGGATTTAGGCCAAAAAGACACACAAGGTTTTGGTAGTAAAACGATAAAATTAGTAGAAAATTACTTAAAAAATAGGAAACAATGCACCAAAGCTAATGCTATTACATCAAAATTGCACCCCATTACCTGCAGAGTACCGCAGGGCTCGGTCCTGGGCCACCTACTGTTTTTATTATGTATGACCTAAGCCTTTGTCTAAATTCACTAAATTGCCAGCACTATGCTGATGATACAGTAGTATACATAGAGCACAAACCTGACTGTATAAGAGTAGAACAAATTCTTAATAATGACCTAAAACATATATTTCGGACTGGTGCATAAAAACAAATTATCACTTAATACTAAGAAAAATAAAGCCATGACATTTGACACCCCCAGCCTCTTAAAGAAGCTAACTCGACCAAGACTGGCCATAGGACAGGACCCTATCTTATATCCCCATACATATTTCTACCTAGGACTAACCCTAGACTCCCAACTCTCCTACAAGAAACATGTAAATGTGCTTAGCAGAAACCTGGTTGTACTTATTCAGGCGCATAATATTAAAAAATGGGACACCCTAGACTCTGTGTGTATTGAAACTCACTTAGGCAAACGGCAAGTACAAATTAATGGAGGAGTAAAAACGGCACTAAGAAACAAGGACGCAGTAAACACAGATAAACTCAAAAAGGTTATCAAGATAAACACCCTGAAAGAAAGACGGGAAAGGAACATGAAAATGTCCAGAGCAGCACAGAGAGATTTTAATAAAGACATGAGAGATATACGTACCAGAGCACATGATGAAGGTAGTGATACCCAAAAACCCAATCAGCAGGAAAAACCTCAGATATAGGCAATTGTAGCGCGCACGTATCGCTCGGGGCAGCCCGAGCGTGCGTGGAGAGCGCATTGCCCGCCTGTGGTAGCTCAAGTACTGTAGCAGAGCAATTGGAAGAGACAACTGGTGGAAACCAGGGAGATACAAGATGAAGACAAATTTGCCTTATAGCTAGAGGAAAAATATGACAAGCTCATAGAGGCACTCCCTGACATATAGCCTGGGTGGGGGGTAGGGGGGTCTGACCCCCCGCCCCCCAAAAAAACAAAAAAACTGTAGTACAGAGACGTCCCTTTTATAGACCTAAGATTCTGGTTTATACTACATACATACCTTCATGAAAGAATATTGTAAGGCCCTTGCATAATCATCATTATTTCATCATCCCTACCATCTCATTAAAAACATATATCATTAAGTATAAGAGATACTAATAAACACTTATCATACTCATCCATATGCTAATTAACATCAATAGCATATATCAGTACCAATCTACAATATAATGGTACAAATGTGCCAGAAAGCACCCCCTCCCATAAGAGTTGGGATTGATCTCTGCGTCACATATATATTCATACTGTTCTTTATCATAATACAGGCTATATTAAGGGCCTGTTACACCACTGGTCAGCAGCGGAAGTAACCATAGTAACAAGGGGACTTCCGGTTCCAAAGGCAGGACAGTGGTAGTGGACCCTTTGAAAGAGAAGCAAAATCCGTTTCTCCTATTTTGCCGGTAAACAAAGTCCATCTTATGGTTAGGCCAAAAAAAAAGGTGTGTTTCAGGTCACCCGACCCTACCTGGCAAAACAGGGCCGACCATAGAAATTTTGATCAGTTTTGAAATTAAAAGAAAAGTATATTTTAAGTAATTATAGGGCTATTTCAGAGTCAATTTGATTTTCCCTGAGTCAACGCTGTTGTTGGCGAGTCAGCAATGAAGTTTGCCAGTTAATTTTTGGATACCTTTCAGGCCTAGATTTTCATCATGTAACCTGAAACACACCTTTTATTTTTTTTGGCCTTACAGTTTTCTCTCAACCTCTCACCGTCTTGCACCTCCTTGTATGAGGATTCCACGGACGCTCTCTCAGTGTGAAGTCTATTTCTATTTCAATTTTCTCGGTTATCTTACACATTTGAAAGAATGGAGAGTATTATTAAGTGTAAATGACTGTTCTATTGATAAATACCTTCCCTTTCTTTCAAACCTGTAAAATAGCTAAGAAAATCGAGTTTGAAATAGACTTCACAAAAAGACAAAATCTGTGGGATCCTTTTACAATTAACCCCGGAATGGGCTGAAGCAGGCCGTGAAATAGCGATCGTAAGGGGGGGGGGGGGGGTTATGGAATAATTTTAAGATATAAAGGGCCCTAGACGGGGGGTAGCTATGTCACTTGTCGATTTTAAGAAATGCCAATGTCCCTTGTCGATTTTAAGAAAAGGGTCTTGTCCCTTGTCACTAACACTGTAAAGATGTCACCAGCCCTCATGTCACTTGTCGATTTTAAGGAATGCCTGTGTCATTTGTCGATTTTAAGAAATGGGTCTTGTCCCTTGTCACTAAGCCCATGTCAATTTGTCCATTTTACCTGTCTGGGGCGCTATACATTACCACCTAAATCGACCCAAAATCAAGTAATGAAATAAACCCAATATAGACGTTCATTGCAATTTCCTTATAAACTGACAGGCTCCCTTATCATAGGAAAGCCATTTGCTATGAAATCCAGATGAAATACCGATTGGAGGGCTCTCTGGTAGACCTATTGATTCACTGTGAGAGCCTATGTGCTTTGATTGTTCATAATGGACCCACTGCATGTTTAATTTCTGGTGGCTCGCAGTTATATCTTTTGCATGCTATTATGGCCATATTCACAGGTTAAAAGAGATATAACAGACTCCAAATTTCTCATATAGACTTACAGGCACTTGATATATGGAATCATAATAAAAATAAAAAATCACCAAAAAGTAGCTGGTATACACCAGGGTCTACGCATACAGCACCTGGTGGCAAAACATGAAACTACCCAAAACTATGCTAAAAGCATATCTCCCTAGTGCATATCACCTAACTCACCTTTACTGACCCTTTAAGTGCCTCACTATCACATTCTACACATCGTGTCACTGTTTTTCTCCTCTTCCGAAAGCTGTGCCCTAAGCTATTATAGGTGTTTAGGCTAACTAGAAAATATTTGACTGAAACTGTTTTTAGTTATCAATGAATCACTTGTTTTTTTTGTTGTAAAATGTATCTTTTGATGCTATGTACAGATGGCTAAGGTTTTAATCATGAAACGTTGGCCAATTTTTGGCCATGTTGCAAAATGTAGAGAAAATAGAAATATTTTAATTTAGTGTTTTTTCCCTATATCAGTCATGGCTCTTTGGTTTCACCTATGACTACCCATTTTCATGGATTGATCGTGTTGCTTATAATCTCCTCTAAGAATCTGAGAGGTTTGGTTGAGGTACTATGGGTCAATCTTTCAAAAAATTGAGAAACATTGAAAAAAATAGGGGTTTACCCATACACGGTCATAGTTAAGGGTGTCCTATCTTTGAATGTCTATATATCAAAATCTAGCACTTTGAGGTATTGATTGATTGATAATTCATTTATTTAACCTGTCAGACAGTGTAGCCAGGCCCCGTTAGCGAATGGCAGTTCGTGCTGCAGCATATGGAAGATGATTATCCAATATGATACAAATAGTTGCCTTAATGGCTAGTTACATAATACCTTTCTTATCCTTAATAATACATTAGACCCACAGAAACCCGCATGAGTAGGCCCCCATGCATGTATTGATTTCTTTGCTTCTATAACATCACCATATATCAAACTAATATAATCCCAAGTGATTAAGAGATACTATGGGTAGATCAGAATTGACCGAACCCTGGTGTATACCTTTAGATAAGAATACATATTAACAGGTAGAAGAAGCCATACTACTGCTGCACACTGACAATCCATAGGTTGAAAGGGTTAGTCAGTACAGACTAACCTAGGTTGGTCATATGAGTGTTAGTCACAATGGCAAAGTTATATTCAAAAATGACCAAGGGGTCAGTCAGTAGTGGCTAACCTAGGTTCATCATTGGTCTGCTGTATTTGTATACCACTAGTTGGGGCCACCTGTGATGACCACTCAGTGGCTCCCCCTGGAACGAAAAAGACTAAGATGGGTTGGTCAGTAGTAACCAACCTGACAATAATAATTAATCTAGGTTGGTCGTATAGGGAGCCAAATAATGACTAACTAGGTTAGGCACTAGTGACCGGGAGGTTGGGCGTATAGGGAGCCTAGGAATATCAGTGCATGGCTCCTTTGCCTCCTTGGTGGTCGACACAAACACGTAAAAAACACAGCATGTATCCTGGGCATGATGCTACTTGTAGGGTTTGGGCTCCAGTTTCCTTCGATATCCAGAAAATGAAAGTCCCTCATCCCAATCTTGTGCCTCTACATGGGTAAAAATCGACACGGCCGACACGGCGACACGGCCGTTTTAGGCCCTTTTAAAAATCGACGGACTCAGAAAAATAAAGGATAAAAATCGACCTGCAGTTATCTCTCTGTAAGTCCTTATATACATAAAAATCGACACATTGACACGGCCTTTTTGCTAAAAATCGACACGGCGACATGGTTAAAAATCTGGGTACCCATGTAGAGGCACAATCTTGTATGGTTTACGTATTACCTGTTTGTGTTCTACAGCATGGCTCACACTTTCCAAACTGAGCATATTATCTTATATGATGTAGGCCCTATACTGTTGGTTTAGATGCAGTACAACCCTAGGTAGAAGTTCATCGATAGAGAACGATTTAAGACCAATCATTACGAGTTTATCAGCTCAAGTAAGTGCAGTAATTCTATCTTTTTATTACACCTGGAAAAGTGATTTTTTTTACCCAGACAAGTCTATAGTGAGAGATTCAAATCCGTATTGAAAAATATAAATATTTTCCAACTTTTAATTTTCAGAGGTGGGCGTTCGGTAGGTAAGTCACTGGTACTGGATTGGTCATCATGCCACCCCATTAGCGCAATATCCTATGCTTTAAGAATAAGATTCCATGGGATATCTTCTTCTCCATGCAAAGACAGCTAACCCTAACCCCTACCCTAACCATTGGGCAGGTATCCAGTATAGTTGGCTTCTTAATGAAGCATCCCCTTGGGGACTGGGGGATGATCAAGCATGATGGTTTCTTACAAAGCATCCCCTGGGGATACAGGGGAGTCCCTGTCTGTGGTTGAAGCATGAGATATGGCTAAAAGTCTTACGGTTGAAGAATAAGATATATTGTGTTAATATGGTGCGCGTGCCGACCCTTCAGGTGTGTCTCAACACAGTCAGCATGATGCTGAGAAAAATACATATTTAGAACAAAACACCCTTCAGTTTAATTTAGGCAGTCACATTATTTCATAACAAAAATAATTATGTTGTTGTCATTGACCAACTAAGTGGACCATGTTTCAGCTTTTGTTCTTTCGGCACCAACTATAATTATAGGGCACCTGGCCGTTGATAGCAGCACCACCTGTGCTAAGGCCCTTGGCCACTAGGTAGGGCAGCTAATCGGGGGTTATGACATCACAGGGCAGGTCACTATTGCTTTTGCCTGAAGTGGTTCCCAGGACTTAGCCCTTTAGTGAGGGTCACACAGACTGAAGCAATCACTATCCTGACGACTTAGGCCCAATCTAGAGGGAATCAAAGGAAGCACCGGGGGTTGGACATGGCCGCGCCCATGGCTTAACCCCAAGGAGCCCTATAGCAATGTAATGTGAGTAAACTGGTTCCCGCGACCAGACTGTTTATACTGATGCCAGCAATCTCGTTAGACTTTGGTTCTGCTCTTGCAATGTAGCCTGTTGCTGGCAAGCTATGGTGTGCTGTATTTACGGCACTGCCTAAGTCTCACGAGAAATTGCGAGCTCAGAACTAACATTGCCATGCATATGGAGAAACTGAATCTTGTTCTACATCGCTCCATTCTCCACTTTGACGTCATCAAAATTGCTATGAACCAAATCTTTAAATTGATATTTTGATAGATAACATGATATAAACACAGACATCCACTCTAATCAGTCTGAACTCCTTGTCCTGCCATTCGTGGTGGCTTGGATCACGCTACACTCGGTGGCATCACTCATGAAGAAACCTGTCATCAAGACACATCATCATGGACCTTTGTTTATCACCATAATTATGAACACAATATCTTATCCTTCAAGCACAAAATATTTGGAGATATCCTATGCTTCAACCAAAGACCCCTGTATCCCCAGGGGATGCGTTGTAAGAAACCACCATGCTTGATCATCCCGCAGTCCCCCAGGGGATGCTTCATAAGAAACCAACTATACAATGGATTCCTGGGAAAGGGTTATGGTAGGTGTTAGGCACGGACGGGATAGCTCTCCTAGGTGAGAGGACAAACGTTTAGACCGTTATCTTATTAAGACCATTAAGACAGTGTTATTTGTCCTAAAGGGGGGCTAGCACGGCTACGACTACCGGTACCCGCCTTAGCAAGTCATGTGACCACCATAGCGGCGAGCCAGAGTCGAGTGACCAATGGACCGTATGACAGATCGTTGTCATAGGGGTAACCTAACCCTAACCCTAACCCTAACACAAACCCTAACACTAACCCTAAGAAAAAAAGCAGATTCCACTATGACTGCAGCTTGGTCATAGGGGTGATTAGTCACTTGACTCAGGCGTGTTGACTGAAAATGCCTCCCGACCCGATCCATCCCAACTGCACCCCCCACTGTGCTCCAGTCTGTGCTTCAAATATTGCTTGAAATCTCCTGACTAGTATGTAATGGGGGGCTCTGCCCCCCAACCCTCGTTACTTTTCTTCTTTTTCTTGTACGCTGCTCCAAAATAAGACACTGAATTAAGACATTAAGATTTAAGATTAAGATAACGCTCTAAACGTTCGTCCTCTCACCTTGGAGAGCTATCCCGTAATTGCAGGTGTTAGGGTTAGCTTAGTTCTTTCTGATTACAGTTGGGGTCAGATTTAGGGTTAGCTATCTTAAGAATCATCCTCTGGGGGGCCAGGGGAGCCCTGTCTTTGGTTGCAGAAGGTTTCTCCATAATGCCAGTTGACTAATGACAGGGGTGTGGAGAACAGCCATTCTAGTACTTAAACTTAGCAACTTTGTTTCTCCATATGAAATAATAGGATTTCTCCTGACATCTTCTTCTTGAAGCATAAGATATTGTGCCAATGCTACATCAATATGACATTGTGTACTCACGGGTTGGTCCCTCCTGGTGTCCCCCGGCCCCGCGTCCATCATACCGGGTGGCTTGTGGGTTAGGATGTCCACATCGTCCAGGTGGGTGCCGCCATTAGACTGACGCTTCAACAAGCCCTTGTCTGCCGGCCCCGGGTACCCCAACTCCAGGGCTGTAAGGGGAGAGGGTACACTGTTAGAAGTTAATGTAGCTGAGCAGTAGAAACTACTGTAGTTTTAGTATATCAGTGTTAGGCTAACCAGGTGCGTGGCAACCGGGGGGGGGGGGCGGGGGGACATGTCCCCCCCACTTTTGACTAGCCCCATAAAAGGTCTAACCAAAAAGGTCAGGTAAAAAGGGGTCAAAAAAGGGTCAAAATACCCCTCAGTCTCCCCTACTTTGAAACTGCTTGCCACGCCCCTGAGTTAGTATATATTGGTATTATATCACGTACGGTATTAGTGTACATGGGCAGTAGAATCAACTGTAGGTTTACAGTATACAGACAAAACTCCATGCCATTGACATACATGCACATCATACTTCACGAGTTGAAGCTGGGTCATATCACATGATGCCGAAGGCTGGGTGTGATATGACCCATCTTCAACACGTGATGTATGATGTGCATTTATGTTAATAAGTGGGGTTTTGTGTTTATTACATGGCCCTGCCGTCTTAAAATGAAGAAAATCAACACATTTGGAGGCCAGGGAGTATGGCTACACCCTAATCCATGGGGGCATGGAGTACGGAGCTCCCACAGGCTTAGCATAGAGAAAGCCGTACCAACATGTAATAAACAACAGTATTAGTGTACATTGTGTACACACAACAAAAAAGTAAAGGTGCATGTCAACTGTGTCTCCCACGTGGCTCTGCCAGAAATTCAGTGGAGAACAGCGGATAACGCTGCTGAAATATGAAGGGTCAAATAAAGTTGACTCTGGCCTACATTAACGGTGTCAACTCACGCTGACCCATTATATTAACAAAGACTTTAACTTTAACAAAATACCTGTACTTTTCTCGGTAGACTATTGGTTTACAGTATAAAAGGACGTATTTTTGGTTTCACTGTTTATAGTGAAAGGTGGATACAGGTATAGGTGCATTATGAAGAAACCTGGTCCAGAAAAAAGGGAAACCGTTAAAGAAGGACACACAACACCTGCTGGACACAATGATAGAAAAGGGTTCAATCATTATATTAGTCCTCCGAAGGCGGAGGCCAGGAGTTGGCTAATTTGTAAAAACAAGGAAAATCTAGGTCGGTCGGGCGTGTATTTTCTAGGAAATTGGATACTTCTAAACTAGAGGTAGGCATGTGTAATGGGCATATGGCTATTCGATGCAACACATCATTTTTATTCACAGGTGTATTTAGGAGAGGGGAAGGAGTTATCATAGTAAACACCCATGTCTGTTCTATAGGAGCCCAAAACTATGAACATCTGTGAAAATAATATAACAAGCTCAGCCCGTCTACCACCCCCTACATCTAACAATAAAAAATTTCGCCTCTTAACCCTTTGAGGGCAGAGTGATTTACACTGAAAAAGTAAACTTGTCTCCAGACTCGTCAAAGTGACTGTCATAAAATAAATGAGTCAAAAGTTGTCTAACCTATCAGATTACCATCCCACAAATAGAATCTGGAGCTGGCAAATGTCGGGTTTGGGCTGGCACATGCCAAGTGGGTCTTCCATCTCCAGCTAGAAGACCCGCTTCCTTGTCACTTAGACAAGTTTTTGACTCGTTTATTAAATGACCGTCACTTTGAAGAGTCTGGAGACAAGTTTACTTTTTGAGTGTACTGTTATGACCCATGAATGCAGCCCTAGAAAGTAACTTCCATTGTTTCATGCATGCATCATGCCAACTCTATGATAGGCCTGTATGAGTACCAATGCAATACTGGCGAGTTACTCGCCGGCACTGCCCTAGTGCATCATGATGAGGAAATAATGAACCTGCATCTTGGGGTATTGCGGTCCTGAAAGGGTAAAAACGATTATCAACCCTTTAGGAACGGCATACTGCTTTTATCCATCATGATGCATGATGCTGTGTCCTGCATTCAAGTATCATGTCCAGTCTTTGAGAAACCTTTTTATCCCACAGGACATTTGGTCCTGCAACTTTTCAATGTTGAAGGACCGGCTACATTTTTAGAGGACTGGATAGCCACATATCTGATGATTTCTGCATATTAAGTATAAAAGAGTTTTGTACATTAAATATACAATTTATTTGTAATCATGTATGGCCAAATCAGAATAGATATATAGTTTTACACAGTACATTGACATACATCTTTCAGCTTTTGAAGCCCAACTGAATTCTTCTAGTTCAGAAAAGCCCAACATGCGACTGGACATTTGGTCCTGCCACACTTCCAATCTACTGGACCGTTGGCATTTTAGAAGGACATTGCCACTGTCCTGCATGTTTTTTGCAAAGACTGATGTCGACCCTATGGGGTTGGTATACTCCCAAATGATCGCATGATGCACCAATGCAGCCCAGGCGACATTGCTGCATTATGATAAATATAATCTTTTAGCGACATGCCGTCCTTAAAGGGTTAGTGGGTAAAATATATATTTTAAAAAGGGGATGACGGTAGCCACAGAACGTAAGCAGTTCCCGGTTATAACACAAACAATGCATGCCTGAAATGTAAATGATATGAGTTGTCTTTTTTGGAGAACTGTAGTAAAAACAGGCCTGAAATGTAAATAGCACGAGAAGACGAGAAGACTGGAAACATTAATGGCATATGGACATTCACGACAACTGGAAAGACAGGTGAAAAGTAAATATAATTATGTTAAGGACACAGAAATAGTTGTGCGTGCGTCTTTTTAGATACTGCTAACTTTCCTGAAAAACTGTTTCATGAAAAATTAATACAGTAAAACCTTGCACATAGGTCATGGCTAGTAAGCAAGTCAGATTGTTAGTGCGGCTTGAGGGATAAGCCCAACATCTGTTTTTGCCACTATGGCATAGTACTAAAAACGCCAGATCTTAATCAGATCGCCAGTGTGGCTTTTGGGATCACCTCAAAGTCAGGGTGCGACTTCTACTCCAGTTAAGCTAATACGTGAGGTTTCAGGGTAAATGTTTGTTGTTGCAAAGAATAGCAGGAAGGATGATTATTGAGCCCGCACGCTTTATGCCGGGAACCATAGAGAATCTTGCATAAGGCCTAATAAAAAAAAGGTTTGTTTCAGGTCACCCGACCGACCCTATCAAAACAGGGCCGACCCTACGTTTTTTTATGCAATTTTGAAGAAGTTTTCGTATTTTTACCCTTTTTTTGGTAAATTTTAGGGTCTTTGGAGAGGCTGGGTAGTACTTTCATGTTACCGGAAAAAAGTAAAAAAAAAAAAAAAATCCGACCTACCGACCCTACATTTTCTTGCCATGTTACCTGAAACAAACCTTTTTTTTTTGGCCTAATACGTCAAACTATCCGTGGCATCTTCTTATATTCTATGGCCTTAAAAGAAATGCATGGTAGTATAGAGTTTTGCTTTGCAATGAGTTTGAGGTTGTGCCTATAAATGAGTTGCGTTGCCTGTACTAAAGGGTTCTCAGGTATTTTGTGGTCAAACGTGGAGAATGTATGCATATGTATCTGTGCAGAAAACGGTGTAGTGCAAAGAAATGGCATCAGATTGAACCACCTTAATCAACCCCCAGACCGCTCTATATATAGGGCAAAGTACCTGGATTGGCCCCACTACGACAGTCACTGTATGGTTACCAAGATTCGGACCTTCAATACACTTTGCTGTCGTTATACACTATTGGAGTTGACTGACTAGTGGTCATGGTAAAACGAGACTCAATGATCCATTGCAAAACTTAAGTCAATCCTTACTGACCACCTTGTCACCAGATTGATCACTGCTCGCCTGGGCTATGTAGGTGTAAGCGTGTAGGCAATACTTTTCTATAGATAGTGTAGCTAGCAGGCCAACCAAGTATTACCATACTTAATAGGTGAGAGATCCCATGTTTTGATTGGGGTGAACTAAAGTCCTTATTACCGACAAAGTAAAAGGTTAATAGGGCCAGTGGAGGTCTCATGCATTTCTTTAGACACATAGCTTTCTACATTAACTAACATATATGCCTGTTTTGGGGAACAGTTATTAATATACCAGTGGTTTATAAGACAGACCCTCTGTACACACGAGCCCCAGGGACATAGCAGGAGCCCCGATGACCACAGAAGGATCTATCATTAACTGTATTTTAGTACAGTTGAGTGCAAATTGACCATGGATAGTGGGGTTTCTCTGGGTAGGATAATCTATTTCAGGACCCAGGAACCTGTGAGGTCTCGACTGAACTTGGGTCTACAAACGTCAGACACCACCAAGGGCACAAAGGTGAGTTAATGTTTATGTAAATGCTAACCTTCAAGTACCTGAGTCTATGTCAGAATAACCCACGACAGACTGGCTTCTACACTGATATTCCTAGGCTCCCTATCCGCTCAACCTCTCAGTCACTAGTGCCGAACCTAGTCAGTCATTTTTTGGCTCCCTATACGACCAACCTAGATTAGTTATTATTGCCAGGTTGGTTACTACTGACCAACCCACCTTTGTCTTTTTAGTTCCAGGGGGAGCCACTGAGTGGTCATCACAGGTGGCCCCAACTAGTGGTATACAAATACAACACACCAATGATGAACCTAGGTTAGCCACTACTGACTGACCCCTTGGTCATTTTTGAATATAACTTTGCCATTGTGACTAACACTCATATGACCAACCTAGGTTAGACTGTACTGACTAACCCTTTCAACCTATGGATTTTCAGTGTACCCTGCCATTGTTATTATTACATAACTCAGTAATGGGAATGGCATGTAACTGTGAGGGTATACACTTATATTCAAGGTGTGAGCTCCTTTGGCTTAGCCATCCGCCGTGGGTTAATTATAGTTATTGTTCATGATCAACCGAGCATTTGGACGGGATCTGTCCAAAACTAATTTCAGTCATGTTTGGTAATGCACTAATTAACACAGTTGCACCTGACACCCCACTCTTTACATCATAGGTATGATCCTGAAAGTGGTGCCTTACATCGACATAATTATAATTTATTGGACAGGTTGAGTCGAGTGGCTATTCACAAGCTATAACTATAGACATGGCATTGGGTTGGGTATGGGCGTACATTATTTGTGAGTCTTAAAGGCCCAGCGCCCCTATGTATAGAGCTGAGTACTGCACCTGCGACTGCACTGTGAGTATGAGTAGGGTAGACTGACCTAAAGATAACCACGTACCATGAGATAACCCCCTCAATTTTGTAGTCATTAATTCATGATAAGCTCTGTTTTTGTGTATCATAGTACACTTTAAGTGATACTCTTTCCAGAAAAGGACAAACAAGTACAATACCATACATAAATAACAACATAATTAAGGTGGACATCTCATGGTACGTGGTTACCTTTAGGTCAGTCTACCCTATGGGTGAGGGGTGCTGGCCTCTCTGAATGGCGCAAATACGGGATAGCTCTCCCAGGTGAGAGGACAAACGTTTAGAGCATTATCTTTATCTTAAGTCTTAATATCTTAATTCAGTGTCTTAAAAAACGAGCTTCACCACTCCATTTAGTATGTTATGGGCAGTTGAGCGTCGAGCGGTGCAGTGTTTCTGCACGATCATTTACTGTGACAGTTAGGCTACTTTTTTTCTTTATAGGCTTAGGATTAGGTGAGTAAAGGTTAAGGTTAAGGTTAGGGTTGGGGTTGGGGTTGGGGTTGGGGTTGGGGTTGGGGTTGGGGTTGGGGTTGGGGTTGGAGTTATGGTTAGGTTCCCCCTATGACAACGATCTGTCATGGGGCATAGGGGGTGGCGACCTGTAAGTTCAACTTCAGGTACTAAAGTTAAGACAAATAAGATCATCTTAATAGTCTTATTAAGATAACGCTCTAAACGTTTGTCTTCTCACCTGGGAGAGCTATCCCGTGCGTGCCTGAATGGATGTACTGGTCAGAATCAGGTTGGTTACTATCCAGAGGCAGATTGCTCTTCAGTCACCAGGGCTACATTTGGACTACTTGCTTTCATGTGTAGATTATTGGGTCAATTATCCAACTGATTGGACCTATTTGTATAAGCTACCTACCCTAGTAGCGAGCCCGCACGGAGCCAATTTGGTTTTAGCTCGGATTGGCTGTTTGAAGTTGGCAAAAACTTAGCTGGGTTTCAAGTTGGGCAAATGGCTGGGCTGAGGTGTGGCCCTGACCAGGCTGCCTGATTTGGGCTCAGATCAGTTTCATCGTGCCTTGCCTGATTTGGGCTCAGATCGGTTTCAAAGCGGGCTTCCCGTTTTGGTTTCATGTTGGGCAGATGGCTGGGCTGAAGTGTGGCCCCGATTGGGCTCCCTGTTTCAGGCTCAGATCAGTTTTAAAGCGGGCTGTCTGATGTGGACTGAGGTTCGGTTTGGACAGGGTCTAGTGGTTCTGATCAGTTACACCAGATGTCACTACTATACAATATATAATTGATTGATTTAATACAATAATACAAGAAAAGGTTAAAGTGCTGTAGAATAGGAAACGATAAACATATGTTCTCACAGTTTTGAAATAAGGTAGACTCTATAATATTTGAATGATGAAAAGAAGGTTCTCCCAGCATCTATCCAGTGTAGACACTATTTATGTGGTATTACAATTTGCTGAACACAGTCTCATATACTCCATGTGGATATGAACTATGGATTTGAAGGCCAATGTACACCCTAGACACTTGGCTATGCTACATGTGGTTCAAACCTGATGATAATAAGCCTGCTCAATACTTTCATTATTAGGTAGGAAGAGTATGATTATGCCTTGGGTTGATTAGCAGGACCTAGGATATCTGGTTCAACAAAATTAATACAAGAAATCATAGGGGAATGATTTAATAGATTCTAAAAACCGATAATTATCAAGGAGTGCTGTGGCACCAAATTAGCTAGCCTGTCCAAAAACTGCTCAGAGCCCGCTTTCAGCCCGCCGAAAAAACAATCTGAACTCACTTTCAGCCCATCCAAAAAACGCTTTCAGCCCAAAGTGGGCAGCCCGTCGAAAAACTGATCTGAGCCCAAAGTGGGCTTCCCGTCCAAAACCCGATCTGCGCCCAACATGGGCAGCCTGCACAGGGCCAGACCAAAGCCTAATGCCCTAAACCGACGGGAGCCCGTCAGTTATCCCACTTCACCCACTTCTTGTAGTGAATGGACATGAGCGAACAAATAACGGTAATTGTGAAGAAGATGAGGAAACCAATAAAACTAATCAGCGCTAACCGCCTACATACCATTCTGCACACTTAAAGTGGTATAGTCACCAAGCGTATCCCACTCACAATTCTAGTACTGTTCTAGTCTACTATGTGGTCAGGGGTGAGTGGTGAGCATGCCCCTTTAAAGTGCTTGTGGCCTTAAAATTGTAGTCCACAGAGTCCATTGTATCCTAAGTGGTTTTATAACGAATCCCCAAGACAGTACCATTGTGCGTATGGACAAAGACTCTGACTTCTATTTCGATAAACCCTTTGGGGACTGGATAGACCCTACCCCTCTGTAGTATAATACTGATTGGGCGCCAGCAGCCGCGCCAACTCCAACTCTCCAAGCACAACCGTGTCTAATTATATGCTTGGTTAGTGCAGCTGGCACAGTCCTGTAGTTGAGGGTGCAGTGTTCATGCGCCATTTACCAGAATGGCACCTGTAACCACCAGTATGACCTTGAACTTGGACTTTTGCTGAGTTTGTATGATTTCATGGTGTTAGCTTGGAACCAGCAAACAGGAGGCGGAACCAAAAACATGCTGGGAAACTCCAACCATACCTTCTTGTTCCTGTACACTGATTCCTAGCTCCCAGCAGGGATTAACTAAACCTAACACAATTCAAGTTCAAGGTCATAGTGGGGGTTACCAGAGCCTTTCCGTGGAAGGATCTGGGAATGTGAGTAGGTACAGTGGTGCAGAGTGTACTGTACTGTGGTGTGTGTAGCCTCAATCTCTGGTGTGTTCTACTGAGCGTTCCTCTACAATTTTATCCATAGATTCCATCACATTCACCATACACACAGGCAAATATGAGCGTCAGCCAATGTCGCCATTAGCACTCTCAGACAAGGGTCAGGCACTGCTGGCCTATAATAGATGGGTCAAGGGCCGTTCTAGTAAGGGTCAGGCTATGCTGAACCTTCAATAACAGGCTGTACTTCGGCAAAATTGCTTGAAAGTCTGGCCAGAGTGTGACAATGCTGGACACTTGTAGGCTGAAAGAGACTTTCCCCAGAGTCCAGCATCGCCAGACTCTGGCATGACGATCCAGCATAGCCAGACTCTTAAACAAATTTAGGTGATTAGAAGCTCTAGATGAAGGTCCAGCATAGCCTGACCCTCACCAGAATGGCCATTGACTCATCTATTGTAGTCCAGCAGTGCCTGACCCTTGTATGAGTGACATTGGCTGATGCTCATATTTGCCTGGGTGTACACTGGAAAGTAAACTTGTCTCCAGACTCATCAAATTGACTATCATAAAATAAAGGAGTCGAAAGTTGTCTAACCTCTCAGGTTACCATCCCACAAATAGAATCTGGAGCTGGCAAATGTCGGGTTTTTGGGCTGGCACATGCCAAGTGGGCTTCTATCTCCAGCCAGAAGACCCGCTTCCTTGTCACTTAGATGAGTTTTTGACTCGTTTATTTTATGACCGTCACTTGGAAGAGTCTGGAGACAAGTTTACTTTTTGAGTGTAGTACCACCTCATGCACCACATGCAGCCACAACCCACCTCGGTATGAGGTGCCTTACCCTACGGTGAGAGCTGTACACCAAGAATGGACACGCGATGGGGATCATTTAAAGGGGCATTCTCACCACTCACACTTACCACATAGTATACTAGAACAGTACTAGAATTGTGAGTGGGAAACGCTTGGTGACAATGCCACTTTAATAAAATTTCTCTCAAAGCGCTATTTGAATCAGTTTGCTAGTTTATAACCTTTTTGAAATTGATGAGCAATTTGGTATCCAAAAACATGAACAAAATTTGATTAGATAACTTTCACTTTTACAAAATAGGAACAGCAAATTGTGAACTAGTTTGATTCACAGGTTGAATACTTTCGACTTGTGTCCATTTGGTGATGCAGGATTCAACAGTCAACGATTTGACCAAGGCAGACTCATCGGTTGCTCATCCTTCAACCTGATCATTATAAGAGATTTAACGGATGAGCGACAGATGACTGTTGCCGGTCAAATTATTGGCTGTGAAACACTGCCTTAAAGGGGCATTCTCACCACTCACACTTACCACATAGCAGACTAGAACAGTACTAGAATTGTTAGTGAGAAACGCTCGGTGAGAATGCCGCTTTCAGACTCTAACCAGAAGGTATAGGCACCAGACCGGGTGTCGGCACTCACTGTCACGGTCGTGTAGGCCTTGGTCCTCATTGAGCGCGTCCATGGTGGTAAAGAGTAGCTCGCCGTGATGCATGAGCACCTCCCCCCTCAGGTACTGCTCCAGGGCCATGTCCCCCATACTGTACCTCCTGGGCGCCTTCCTCCTGGAGCTCCTCGGGCTGGTGTTGGGGGATGGGGTAGGGTGGGTGCTGGCTTTAATCTCCTCCTTAAGCTCTTCCAGTGCAGCCCTCCTGGATTTGAGTGCTAAGCCTTCAGGGGTAGCACCAGCCCAAATCTCATTCCTTGTACCTTCTGGAGAAGCCTGACCAGATGATGAAGAGTCATGGTTCCTAAAGGATGTGGAGGCTTCAGGATTGGTGTAATTGGATACGAAACTATCCTCTAAACCTGCAGGGTTGATGAAGAGTTGGCAGTTGGGGCAATTAGTATCATCAGTGGACGATCTCTGACTGTTTATAGACTCTGGGACATCACCAGAACCATCCAGAGAATTGATGTAAACCTGGAAGTTATTGCACTGGGGATTGTCCCTGTTGGTATCTCCAGGATTTGGATATTGGGAGTCTGGGTTGATATTGCCCTCATTGTTATATCCATATGTGCCCAGTTCTTCAAGTTCAAAGGCTTCATTATAGACCCCTGCACCTCTCCAGACACTCAGTTGCTTAGATCGAAACCCACCCAGTTCCTTGGCCCTATTTAGTTCTCTTGGCCTTTGGTATTCGTTGAGGGGTTCTATTGTTATATCAGGCTCCTCTTGAGCATCAGATTCCTTGCCATCAATTTCCCTGGCATGCCGTTGATTTTGGACTTCAATAGCTTTGTGTAACTCTATCAATGGCAAGGAGGCAGACCTAAGTCTTTTAAACCCCTCAAATGTATCCAGATTTTCCTTTTTCATGGGTTTAGGTTTCTTAATTACCGCTAATGCTGGGATCCCGTCCTTGCCCATTTTATGAGAAAGGCTATCAGTCTCAGAACCTGATTCTATGTCATCTAATTTCCTAAGGAAGGCCAATGCTCGAGGACTGCTTATCTTGAGTTCATATTCTGGAGGTGTATTCCCACTTAGCTGTGGATTCTCAAATTCTCCAAGCAATGTCATGTCCTTCATGCTTTCCTGCACACTGACATCATCAGACTCACCCATTTGGGTCAATTGGAATGCGGAACGTGATCTTTTCAATTGGGCCAATTTTGGGGGTTGGCTACCATTTCTTATCTGTTCCGGTTTTGAATTTTCGCGGTGTAACTTCTGTACGCTGTGTGTCAGCAGTGACATTGGGAGGATGACTGTGTTACCATTGTCTACAGATCTCCTTCTGCTGATGGCCTGGGATTGCCTTTTGGTCTGCAGTAATGTCTGGCAGAAGTTACCCCAGGGGGGGACATGGCTGTTCTGGCACCACTTACACTTTTTAGCTTCAAGAGGCATTCTAATTTTCCTGTTTTTAGGCTATTTACAGCTAGCATTTGGTATCTCTACAGATTAACACTGGCTCCTAGTTATCCTAGGGTTATTTGTCCGTTATTTTTCCTAGTTTCTCTCCTGTGATATCTTTTTCTTAGCATTGATTTCCATTTCTAAGCAGCTACTCAAAGATGGTAGTTGATATTTCCCTGAATTAAATATGGCTCTTAGTTTATCAAATAACTCATAGAGTTCCCTTTGATTGCCAGTTCCCTTTGCTGTCTGGCCTTATAGATCCAGGACTATAACAAAAGAGAAAACAAGGAAATATTACAAAATATGGAAAACTTACATTTTATCAGGTCAAGAAAAAGACATAGTATTGACTCCAGGGCAAATTAAGGTATAACATAAGTCTAATGAACAAATGAATGAAAAGAGTGATTGTGCATGTTATTAACAGTCATTTTAAGAATCTAGTTACTTTATTAAGAATCCCTTCATCTGATGTCCATAAAAAGCAGACCTGTAACAAAAGCAAACAAGTAGTTCTGAACACACCAGTACCATCTCATGACATTGATTTTGGTATAAGTGAGTTCCTATAATGCCATTTTACAGAGGGCAGAGAAATCCTGCTCTGATGTCTGGAGATCTAAACTACCAGAGTAATGTGATAGAACTAACCAGGCCTGTGGACCAGAGGCACAGGGGGTCTCCAGTGAAGCAGCCTTATTGCTAACTTGATATTTGATCCTTTCAGGGTAGCATAGTGCTTTAAATGGGCATTCTCACCACTCACACTTAACACATAGCAGACTCGAACAGTACTAGAAATGTGGGTGGGAAAGGCTGGGTGAGAATGCCACTTTAATGCTGTGTGTAGCAAACAGGGACTACCTAGGCAATTCTGATGCAGTCTTAAAGTGATATAATTCACTGAACCACACAATCACCCACTAAAAAACAAACACACTCATTCATACTCTCCCTCACCATCTGTCTCTCTGTCTCTTTCTCTTTCTATCTATATGCCTATCTCTATCTATATCTCTCTACTATCTTTCTCATATCTATCTATATGTATATGTATATGTATATGTATATGTATATGTATATGTATATGTATATGTATATGTATATGTATATCTATATATATCTATCTATCTATATATACATATATATATATATATATATACTTACATGTATATGTATATCTATACCACACTTGGTTGTCAGAACAAAAGAAACGGCCCGACTGTATATGAGGTACAAAAGGTGAGAAAAAAAACAATGCAGTGAGTGGCATAAGTTAAACCACTCCAGACCCCTGTGCTAAGGATAATGGCTTAGTCCTGGCTGAGCCTAGACTGTCGCCATTATACTATGTACAGCGGTCTAGTCATGGTTTAACTACTATGTATCTCTCTCTCTCCCTCTCTCTCTCTCTCCCTTATATATACATATGTATATATATATATTCAATATATATATATATATATATATATATATATATATATATATATATATATATATATGTATATATATATGTATACATGTAAACATGTATATATGTATACATGTATATATAGATAGAGAGAGAGAGAGAGAGAGAGAGAGAGAGAGAGAGACATAAGTAGAGTAGTTATGCCAGAGCCAGAGCCAGAGCATTGTACACGTGACATTAGCGACAGTTAAGGCTGAATACGAGTCATAGACAAGTGTACTCAATCGTGAATGAGCCTATATAATGAGTACAGGGCTCTGACTGCGACTTAACTGACTAATGCCACACAAGTGGTGATTAATTCTCTTTGTATGCATGGTTTTCCTTTGTCTTCCCGACCAGGTGTGGTATAGAAGATGTTATTCAATGTTAGGACGACCATTCACCCCTCCCCGCCTCCTTTAGCGCAGCCTCTACTGCCTGGCCACTCACCCTCCTCTGTCACGGCAGTAATATAGTTATGTTCAGGGTAATGTAATTTCTTTTTGGGGCTTTGTACGATGCAGACAAAGGAGCGTCTTGTTAACGTCAAATTTATATTGATGTCTGAAGTTTAGTGTTTAGTAGAAAGTCTGCAACATTTCAGAAGTTATGACGTAAATACAACGTCAACCCTGAGTTGAGCAGTGTCCTGTAACCCGTGCCAGTCCCAGTTTACTCTCGTTCTCAAATCCTTCCAAAGGAAGGCTCTGGTAACTGCCAAATGTTGGGATTTTGCTGAGTCTGGGCAACCCCTGCTGGTAGCTTGGAACCAGCGAACAGGAACAGAAAATGGAACCAGAAAGGCTGATGGTAAATCTACCTAAAACTACCATCATACATTCTGGTTCCATTTCCTGTTCCTGTTCGCTGGTTCCAGCCTACCAGCAGGGTTTGCCCAGACCCAGCAAAATCCAAAGTTCAAGGTCATTTGGCTGTCCCCGGAGCCTTCCTTCGGAAGGATTTGGGAACGAGAGTAGTCCCAGTTATGGACACTCTAGGTGCTGGATACTGAGGTCAAATAATGAAAAGGGTGTGTTTCAGGTAACCCGACCCTACCTAGCAAAACAGGGCCCACCCTAGAAACCTTTATGCAATTTTGAAAAAATATTAATATTTTAGGTCATTTTGAGGCTATTTAAGGGTCCATCTGATGGTTCACAAGTCAAAGCGGTCATTGGTGAGTCAGCATTGAAGTTTGTGAGTCGATTTCTAGGTACTTTTCAGGCCAAAGTAAACAAGAATTTAAAAAGAAATAAAAATAATCCGACCTACCTACCCTAGATTTTCACACCATGTAACCTAAAACACACTTTTTATTTCATTTTTGGCCTGATGATGGTGAACATGTCAGGCATAATCCATTTTCTTTTATGCATGATGGTCACTGTCCACTGGGCTCTAATTTATATGAATAGTAACAATCCAAATTCTTCCAATAAAATGCTAGTGACAATGGATTTAAAAAGAAAGGAAGATGGATATCAATAATGGCCCCACAGCAAGGCAGTGCTTGCCGGTATTTCACATAGCATCGGATTGCATAGCGTCACATATGAGTCTAAGGGCAAAGCAGCCTGAACGATTTCAGTTACTGACTGTTACATATATGAACCGCTGTTTTCCCATCCAAATGTGGTAAACATGGGAGACTGGGGGAGGGAGAGGGTGGTATTGTTCATCAAAATTGGTATGAGAATTGCCAGACATATCGCATGAGATCATTCACCTCCAATTATTACTCACCAAGCATCCTGCGTTCAAACCAGATCTCAGACAAAAAAATCCAGCGAAAGTAGAACTATTGGGACACCAGTTTTACGGCATTAGATCGTCACCTCCTCTATAAAAGCCAAGAGTGCCAGCCTCGCTCAGCTACGACTGTTGTCAGAGGGGCAGCAGAGGGGCAGCAAGCGTTTCGCCTGTAAGTGTGAAAACGTAGCTAGTTCCAATTAAAGAAGTAGAATAAGACACAAAAAGGGGGAGGGGGAGTAAGAGAAGATGAAGAAAAGAAACGGAATAAGCTGCTTCAAGCAGTTAGACACAAATAATTGTAACTATAAACAGGTAGAGGTAGTTGTAAAACAGTCAGAAACAGTCAGAAGAATTTAGAAGCATGTAGAATAACCTCTACTCATGTAAAATGTAAAGGTGACTTAACATAAAATTAATATTTATGTTGAATTTATCAAGATGCTCAAAATGATTGTCCGTACTGTCTCCATCTGCAAACATACACCAGGAGGTTCAAATGACATTTATTGTAGAGGATATATGCATATATATTGTCAATTGTATTGCAAAAAATAATGCAAATCAATTTGTTAAACCTCTATAAAAAGTCACTCTTTCTTGCTGCAGTGGTGTAAGCAGTTAGGAAGAGTTAGAAACAAGCAAACACAGCATGAAGAAGAGTACTAGCCACTATTACTAGAACTGCCACTAGCAGTCGAGTGGCAGAAGTCGTTTGTTTTGCTAGTAGTATGGGGAATATGATCAGCACCGGGGCACAAAAAGGACAAGTAGAGGGGGGGAGAACATGGAGAGCTAGAGATCCGTACCGCTGCAACGACAATATCTACAAAGCTAGAAGCTTGATAGACAAGAAATCAAATATCAAGAAACACTGACCTGTCCCCAGAGTTCTAACCTCATGCATTGAAGTCATTGTAGCAGTACAGATATCTCTGATAATAATAATCCAACTGGTGTATCTTTACAAGATAAGAATCCCTGAAGATACTGCACGAGCTCCTTCTTCCTAGATGTAATCTTCCTCAGGGGGTGGTTTCTCCCTATCTGTGTGTTGGGTCGCCCCGCTCTGTATGACGATCTGGGGGAGTTGCTCACCCTTTGCTCACAATAGGCTCCAAGGCTCTAAGCACTGTGGTTTATATTGTAGGTGTAGGGGAGGTTGTAGTGTAGTAGTGGTTAGATAAGAGTCTCCTATCTGGTGTACTATGACCACACTGCCCAGGCTGCTATGTTAGCAGTTTTCATATATGTCGGGGTAACAGTGCTTTGCTAAGTCGGAATCACCATCTTGGATTGACTGTCTGAAATGCCTGGAATCCCCCCGTATTTACTTAGCCCAAGCTGACACATTCCCCACGCACAGGGCACCAGATTATGACGTCACCAGGGGGTTTCCCAAAGTAGCCTGTAGCAGACTTAGCAGTAGACAGACTGTCTGGTAGAACTAAGCAGGCCGCAGACAACTGCTGCCGAGAACGAGGCTCCAAACTGTTGCTCCGGGTCCCCCCAGGAGATGCTATACAATTATCATACTCTATGTCGAACCCTTAAGGGCAGCATGGTGCTTTAATGTGCTGTGCCCTTGGTCGTCATGATGCATGCATTCAGACCTAGTCTGTCTACATGTACACTCAAAAAGTATACTTGTATCCAGACTCTTCAAAGTGACGATCATAAAATAAACGAGTTAATAACTTCTCTAGGTGACAAGGAAGTGGGTCGTTTAGCTGGAGATAGAAGACCCACTTGGCATGTGCCAGCCCAAAACCCAACATTTGCCAGCTCCAGATTCTATTTGTGGGATGGTAACCTGATGGGTTAGACAACGTTTGAATCTTTATTTTATGATAGTCACTAAGACGAGTCTGGAGACAAGTTTACTCTTTCAGTGTGCTCCCCAGGGCTGCATTCATGCATCATGCAGACCCTAAAGGGCTGATGCATTCTTGCCGGATACATGCCCTCTTATGTCCTATATAGGCCTCTACCGGGATCGGACTTGTTCCTACGGCCACTCTGTGTACGCTAACACCAGCAATCTCGTGAGACCTTGGTTCTGCTCTCGTATTGCAACCTGTTCCCCGGAAGCTATGGTATCTGAGTGTCTGGTCACTGCCAGTCTCACGATAGATTGCGAGCTCAGAACTAACATGGCTGCCCATACGGAGAAACCAGAGTCATCGCTATAGTATACTGCTTGTCAGACAATGTTATTCTCAACAGTGCAATGAACGAGTATGATATAACAGTGCCCATTCCCATATCATTATGGTGCTTCCGCGAATTTGACACCTATTTAGTAGGGCCTAGGGGTATGCTGGTACCTATCATGGACATTCTGAATTATAACATTTAGAGAATTGAAAAATAAACTATGAACATTGATATTTTTATTAAACCCGAGCTAGCTCAGGCCAAAAAAACCCGTTATGTTTCAAGTAACATGGCAAGAAAATCTAGGGTCGGTAGGTCGGATTTTTCTTTTTTTTAAACCTTTTTTTTAAACATGAAAGTACTAGCCTCTCCTAAGACCCTAAAATTGGAGATTTGAACCGCCCACCTTCCAATCCATAATCCCAAGGGAGGACCCAAGCTGGCCCCCACCTCGACCTCTGTTTCCGAGGGTCATCGCTGGCACCAAAGGTTGCTGGTTAAAATAGTTCCTGTGTGCTTGGTGCTGTTGTATTAAAAGTGCAGATGGGTAACGCGTAGGAATCCCCCCAATATACAGGGACACTGACGCGGTCATGGCCCCTCAGATACCAGTGATGTCGCTCAGACGCGTCCTTGGATGAGTTGGAGCCAGCTAGGGAGGACCAATACGTCCTGCATGTCAGGGGCATTGAAACACTTCCTACTTCGGTGTGAATGGTAAAGAGGTCAACACAAGGTCCCTAGTGGACAATTTTAAAACTAGTCTCTTCATGTCTTTAATGGTTGGTAGGACAATTATACAATTGCAATAATGCATTATATAATTACTAAACTGTCATTAGTTGGAGTATAATCTAGATGGCCTATGTTTTTCAACGTTTCTTTTCTGCATATTATACAGATAAATTGGAATTGTTTTTATGCATACTTATTTTCAACAGTTACAGTTCAGTGTACCAAAATGTATTGAATTAAAAACTGCATCAGGAGAAATGTAGTTTGTTAATGAGTGCTCTGACAGGACTGAAACCTTTTTAGTCACTTATATTGCTTGATTGATTTTTAAAACATGGGCCAACGTTTTCGTCTATGACTGGGTGCAATCGATGACAGTGTACAATCTATGACCGGGTGCAATCTATGACCGGCTTGAAAGAAAACGGTTTATTTAGGGCAGATGTAGATATAATTGAAATAAAATGAGTGATATAAAGTCTTAAAACACCTATCAACATTTTCCACCATTTATATCTTCATCTGCCCTAAATAAAGCTTTTTTTCCAAGCCGGTCATAGCTTGCACCCGATCATAGATTGCGCCCAGGCATAGACAACAGCAATGGCCCGATCTCATGAGACACAGCCATAAGTCTAATAAACCTCCTTGGAGCTGCCTTCACCCTCTCGCCCTCTGATTGCTGGTTATAGGATTTGAACCTGCATCTACAGCAATAGAAATTTACATGTACAAGAAAATTTGCTGTACTTTGTTCTTACAGCTCAAGCACTGTATAGTTACAGCCCATTTTGGTGTTCAGGAACAACAACTTTTTTTTACAGTGTGGTAAGGTGTCACCCATACATTCGACTTATGAACATTATGATAAGTGCGCTTGTTTTGCATTCATAAGCCCTTTTACAAAAACCTCGCTACTTGATTTGTAAAACTATTAATACTCCCCAAAGGAGATGGTTTTCAATAAAAATAAATCAAAGCTCAAAGCTCAAGTTCGAAGGTGACTTTAAACATTTACAACGAAATGCGCGAAACACAGAATCCCTAAGAATTCACATTACTTTAAAAATGATACAGAGATGACTACCTCAGCCTGGACTTTTCCAACCCTCATTCAAGAAGGTAACTAAATATAATACCTTGCTAGGAAAATCTAACAATATTCAAATTTTGGCGGATATTTTGATTAAAGCTATTAAAACCCTGCAAAATGTATACTGTTAAGAGCTATATCAATAATTGTTGAAACAGTGGGAAACTTCCAGGTAGGGTACATTACAGTGGCAGCTGCATGATCTAGTACTCTATTCTGGTCAGCCACAGTCTAGCCTGTAGATTGTCTGTCTATGTGGTAGTATATATGTAGGTGATAGATGAGCGTGCAAGTAGAACAATATAAACAGGGGACACTTGTCATAGACCAATAACAGAATAGTGTTGGCTGTATTAACCATTTAAGGGCAGTATAGTGCTTTAATATGCCATGCCCTTGTGTTCAATGACACTCCAATGTATCATTGTGACTCTGCAGGGTCAATGTACTCCCTAGGTGTTGGCATGATACGCCAATGCATTAATGGCGAATTACACGCTCGCGATGCATCAGTGCATCGCAACAACAAATGAACATTACACCATTATGCGGCCCTTAAATGGTTAACGCCCAGTGTTTTTACTCACCAGGGGGCAGTGCCTATGGTTGGTGTATTTAGCTGATGAGTCGCTGGTAGCCGGCGACATGCGGCTCTAATGAAACAACACATGGGGTACCAGCGACCAAACACGGTAGTTCTGCCGTAACAGATCCTAGTGCTGTTTGAGGTTAGTGTCTGTTTTGAAATAACATTTTGGCATCAATTTTGAAATTTCCACCTTAGTAGGTTTAGCAACTTTGGTAGATTTGACATTCTGACATTTTTGGATAATATTGTGCTTTGTGGACTGCTTGGGAAGATTATGACAGCATGGGCAGCTGCAGTTTAGCATAACTTTGGCAGCTTTGGCAGCTTTGGCAGCTTTGAGCAGTTTCAGGCAGCTCTGGCCATCTTTGTCCACTTTGGCAGCTGGAGTAGCTATTATCCTTTGGTAGGTTTAGTAACTTTTGGCTGATTAGGGTAGCATTGGTATCTTAGGTTGGTAGCTTAGCAGCTTTGGACAGATTCGGTAGCTTGGGTAGGTTTGGACATTGGACAACTTTGGTAACTTTGGCAGAGTTGGTAGCTTAGGCTTCCTGGGCAGCTGGGGGAGATCCAAGCAGTGTTGGCTATTTCAAGCAAATCTGCCTGCTTTTGGCAACGTTTGCAACTCTAAGGCTTTGGCAGATTTTGACACCTTAGGATGCACTGTGACATGCTCTAAGAGGTGATGTGCTGAAGGCCTGTTTTGTGTCTGGATAGAACTACTATAACTCTTTAAGGGCCGCATAGTTCTTTAAATATGATGCATGAGTTAGCCCGGGACAGCAACTCACCATTGCTGCATCAGTGTAGCAACCCTTTTTGATGAGCAAAGCACTTGAATGCAACACTTGCTAGTAACTTGCCAGAACTGCATTCATCCATCATGATGACAAACAGCATGCTACATTAAAGCACTAGGTAACTCCTTTAAGGACGGCATAATGCATTAATGTATAATTCCATTAGTTGTCATGATACACGAATGCAGCCCTGGCGAGCAAATCACCACCACTGCATTCAAGCATCATTCTGTACCTACAGGGTTGAGACGCATGAGTTACTCCCCAGGGCCACATTGGCATACTATGAACAAATTTGCCATCCTTTAGCTATATCCCATCCTTAATGGTTAAAGGGTTAAATATGGTGACGTTCGTATTACCAGGCACCCGCACGACACCAGCCGTTCCACTCCCAGGGTACATTGCAGCCAGTTCCTGGTATCTCTGCCCCAATCTGCCTGAAAACAACTGCCTGGGGAGTTTAATTCCGGTATCTCTGCCCCAACCTGCCTGAAAGCAACTGCCTGGGGAGTTCAATTCCGATATCTCTGCCCCAACCTGCCTGAAAACAACTACCTTGGGAGTTAAGTTCCTGATATCCTTGCCCCAATCTGCCTGAAAGCAACTGCCTGGGAAGTTTAGTTCCTGATATCTCTGCCCCAACCTGCCCAGAAACTCATTATGTAGAGTGTCAAAATTGAACACAATCATGATAGCATGGGTTCGAGTCCGTACTATGCATCCTATACATTTGCCTTTGTTGAAAGTGAAGGCGTGTGCTTTCTACCTTCACCCTACTTATATCACAATCAATATCCTTAAAAAGACATCAGCTATTGTCTAAGTTGTAAGGCAACTTGACAAGCAAGCAAGCAACCAAGCAAGCAAGCAACCAAACAACCAATCAACCAACTAGAATACACACTGGATGTGCCTCTCTTGTGTACATGAAGTTGCAAGTTCCATATAACTTCTCGACTGCCACTGTGGAGTCAATCTCTCTCGAAATTGTATTTTCAATGTATACTGGGGGGGGGGGGGGGGGGCAGAAAGACAAAATGTTGATATCTAACTTTATGTTGGTGTGCAGACCAAAACTTTGTCTGAGTATTGTATCAGGGTATTTTGAGGGTGCTGATTCCGAATTTGCCATGTCATATCTGTGTCGCATCAAGGTCAAATTCAAGGTCAAAGGCCACGATTTGATGTAAAAATGAGACTGAAATGAGTACACACATTTTGAAACAAATATAAATATATCAAGGGTGAAGCTTATTCGTCTGATGTATCTGACTCACATCTCTCTTAGTCATACTGTTGATGAAGTACCAGTACAAGTGATTACACATGAAATAGAATGAACCATTTGCTTTTAGTGCTATTACCCTGCTTAAAAGTTCAGTCTCATTATTATACCAAATCGTGACCTTCCACCTTATATTTGGCCTTGTTGCAACATAGATATCACTTTACAAATGGCAAATTCGGAATCAGCACCCTCAAAATACCTTGGTACAATACAGTATTGGTCTCCACACCTAACCCCCCTTTACATTGTTAGCATGCCCCCCAGTCTCGGACTCCCATACCAACACTGCTCCGTTCTCTCTGATGTGTATGGTCTGGGAGCAGACATTCATCTCATGTGTTACCCATTTGCGCCAGTTTGGTGGCGCAAATGGGTGTGTATTGGTCAATACACATCCAAGTACAGAGAGATGCTAATCAATATCAAAGGGGTAATAAAAGGACCTGGGGGCTACTGTAGAATTAACACATATAATTGGCAGAGGTAGTTGAAAGATGTGTATTGGGATGGGATGATGGTCTGCTTCCAGGCTATCCAAATGGTAGGATAGTCGCTGGCCGAGGCTGCATGCCCCCCCCCCCCCCCCCCAATAAGTAACCCTAGTTCTGGCTTCTTCACCTACAGGGCCTCATGATATAAATTGTAAAGTTATATCATGAGTATCTCAATACTGTGCAGTTCATGATAGTTTTAATCTGGTGGATGCCTGCCGTATAGATCGATGTAAACGAAGAGGCCAAGGAGAAAGGAATCGTTGAAATCTCCTCGCATAGAAATCAATCCATTTTTACTCCCTGCAATAATGATTGTCTAATTGATTTGACCCCCATTTTATCTAGAGTCATCCAAGATTACCCCTGTTCATGTACAGAGTTAAATCCTGCCGAATCTTCTCTGATTAGAGTCAGTGCCACCGACCCTCGTAACCAAGGGAGTCAGTACACTTGGACTATCTAATGATTGAGAGTCCTCTAGAGAGTTACCTCAGTGATCGAGCCCTGACTCACTTTTGGGAGTCACTGTGATTCTACCTCTTTTCACTGTGCAGTTTAAAGCATCTACTATCCTCTACACCTACAGTTGACTGTACTCTACGCAAATACGGGATAGCTCTCCAAGGTGAGAGGACAAACGTTTAGAGCGTTATCTTAATCTTAAATCTTAATATCTTAATTCAGTGTCTTATTTTGGGGCAGTGGTGTAGAAGAAAAAGAAGAAAAGAAGCGGGGGTTGGAGGGCTGTGCCCCCCATTACATACTAGTCGTAATAGTAATACTTTCAAAATATTATTTATCTTTAATGACATAAGCGGCCTCAATTTTGCCAGATTACACACAGCATAAGGTGGCGACCTCTAGGTGCAATTTCTGGTACTTAAGTTAAGACAAATAAGACTCTTAATAGTCTTAATAAGATAATGGTCTAAACGTTTGTCCTCTCACCTAGGAGAGCTATCCCGTGCGCGCGTACTCTACACCTATAACAGTGCACCTACCAGGGAAACCATTTACAGCATATAATGCCCATTCCTACTGTTGACAGTCCCAGCCGTTTGGTCAATTCAGAGTTGTCACTTTTACCATCATGAGGCTACATTAGCAGCTATTAGCAGCATAGAGTTGTTTGGTGAAAGAACCAATACAACCGACTGTCCCATCCTTCAATAGTAACAGGACCTTATCAAAACTCCTTGCATTTAACCCGTTAAGGTTGGCATGGTGCCGTCAATGCTTTGCCATAATGACGCTCACAGCTGCTGAATTAGTGCATCATGCTGACCCTCGGGGCGTATATAAACCGCATCAGGTCAGCATGAAGTATGGATGCAGCATCAGCGTTGAGAAAAAGCGTAAGACATTGCATGCTGTGATGCTCTTAACTGGTTAATGACTGCTTCAGAATCAGATGGTAGTTTCCTCAAAAACTCTGGATATATTTAATGAACTGTCTGAGAGTTCTATTGAACTAAGACAGTCAACATTGCAGACAACCAAACTAGTGCAGAACACAATGATAACTGAGATGTTCCTTTCAGACTATACATGGTGCAGTCTTAAATATTCAATAGTAACTTTTCTCTACCTTGCCATACAGACCAAGGATTAAAGTAGTGGAAACGCCAGTTACACGTATCGACACTTAGTGTTCAAGTCAATTGGTGTTTCCTGTGTATCTCATTTGATAACAATTTGAAATGGGAAACTTCATTTAAGCCTCTGATAATTAGTGACTTTACTATACACGATTCGCATGGCCCCTGGAAGATTTGGATTTTATGCAGAGTAATTCAAATGAAATCCCAAAACGTTGCCAACCCCTTGTTGTTGTGGTTGTTTGTAATTTATATTGGCTAATAATGTACATGTAATAACTACATGAACATTTTTTATTCTTTAGCCAAGAGGGACTCAATTTTTTAGAAATGGAGCATAATATTTTAGAAGAAAATAGTTTACTTATAATTCATGATTTACGATAAGGCTCATAAATTATGATGATGTCATAGTGTCAAGTAATAAAATGCGATGCCTGGAACTGGATCATATAATTACCAGAAATGGTGTATTTATATCTAACCAGAGAAATAGATAAATAGATAGATGAATATACACACACATAGTATACTAGGCAGAGATGATTTGGAAAGCAATTGTGTAGCTTAATAATTATCAGCCAATCAGCATTCAGGACACCCTTCATTACGGGGCCTGTTGTCTATATTACCCACCAGGGGGCAGTTCTAGTCCCATGATACCTCCGTATAGCGGTGCAATGGGTGCTGATAGAGCCGTGAGTAAATCACATGTGATAGGACCACGATGTATCATTGGTATTGTATAGGGACTATACTGCATTAATGGTAATGTAGAGGCAGGTATGTGTATATTTTAACCCTCTAAGGGCAGCAAAATGAAGTAATGGTAAATGCATTGTGACCTTTATCGTCATGATGAATGAATGCAGCCCTGGCGAGTAGCTTGCCAGTGCTGCATTCACTCACTAGGCGGAGCCTATTGGATTAATCAATCGCGTGGTCCGTATCGCGTGGTCCGTACAAATGCAGCTGTGGCAAGTTACTCGCCGGGGCTGCATTCATGCATCATGACAACAAGGGGAACAGTAAAATTAAACACCATGCGGCCCTTAAAGGGTTAAATCACTGTCCCGGGATACATTATTGATAATTCAATGTGAATAGCGTCCATTAGTGCCACAGCAAACCTCCAGCCACCATTGTAGCCCTTTAAGGACGGCGTGATGCCTTAATGCATCATGCCCTCGGTCGTCATGATGCATTAATGCACGCTGGAGATTAAGGCAGTGGTGCATTCAAGAATGTATGACGACCCCATGATGTTGAGGCCCTCCTGAAGGGTCGGCATGATGCACTAATGCAGCCCCGGCCACTTACTTGCCGGGACTTTTAGCGACATGCCGTCCTTAAAGGGTTGATTATACTACCCTGCAATGCGTCTGGGAACTAACTAATGGTGACAAACTCTTCTTCTGGAAGTGTTGGATACCATTATAGAAATTTCCTAAGATTCAAATAGTCTATCGAAAACACAAAACATCCTAGCTATCTATACTAGCGTAGTTATAGTCCATTAACATCAGCCATCTTGAAAAAAAAGAAAATCCAAGCCTGGAAGTGAAACCTCTCCCTCACACACACACACCGCCAAGCAACTATGTAAGTGTGTCATCCTTGTGCCTCTACATGGGTAAAAATCGACACGGGCGACATGGTGACACGGCCCTTTTAGGCCATTTTAAAAATCGACGGACATAGGAAAATTAGGGATAAAAATCGACCCACAGGTTTTTTAACATATATATAAGAACTTAGAGAAAAAAAACCTGTGGGTCGATTATATATACCTAAAATTCGACACAATGACACGGCCCCTTTGCTAAAAATCGACACGGCGACACGGTCAATATTTTGAGGACCCATGTAGAGGCACATCCTTTATATGTATCAAGAGTGGTGCAAATCTTTTTGGTCCCCATCTTCAACGGTTTATATAATTTTGGTCCCCAACAGTCTCCTCGCCCCATAGGTAATTAATACTACTCCCTGAACATTGATTTGTCTTGCTCTACGTGCGGTGGACAATACTGTATGTCCTCCAGACCATTAAGGGCGTGGTCTTTCTGTTCAGAACCTCAGTCAAGTCAACGCGAGTTCCTAAGAGACCAGTGCATCCCCCTGGTGTGGTCAATGTAAACTAGAGGACACCGTGTAGATAGCATAGTTATACCATTCCCCACCAGGTGGTATTCTGAGACCGAGACTGCGGCCCAACTATATATAACATAGGGACAGTGAGTAGCCGATTTGGCTGACCTTGCTCTCTTGGTCACGTGGAAGCAAATGGCGCCATCTACCGAGTCATATGGTATTCTGGTCTGCATTGAAAGGTGTTCTGGCTGCTGATTGGGTTATATTTCAGATGAAACAAAAATGGCTAAAATTGTGAAAAAAATCACAGGTGTTCCCAAATACCCTTTGTATAGAATAGCACATGTAGTTTTATGCTATGTAAAGGGTTGGGGAATTTCTGAGGCATGCAAAAACTGATGTGGCCAGAGGTCGATTTTAGGCCCAAAACAGGGCAAAATGGGACTACCTGTGGATAAAAGTGACTTTTTGAGATTTTCATGGTCAACCCGTTTATTGAGGCTGAAACATTGTGTGTGAGGGATTGTTTAATCAGACTAGGGCTAAGACTATGGTCAACAAATTTTGTGTGTGGCTAATTTTGTGCATTATGCTATATAGAAACATAGAGGAATAATAATTGCTTCCTCGTGACCTATAGCGGGATTGGACATTTTCCGATCATAGCTTGGATTTTCTTTAAATGCCATTTTTCTGTTGTAGGGAGATAGGTTTTGAAGAAATATGGCAAAAAAAAATCATTGAAACCATGTGCAACTGGCGAAAAATGGTAAATATCATGGTGTCGGAGCCTTGTCGGAGATAGGCCATTCCGCAATTTTCCCCGTTTCACCAAAATACCAGAGATACAAGCATTTCTGGGGATAAATAGTTGAAAGGTGGCCTATTTTAGTCAAAAATGTGTGATTTTGTTCATCAATAGGTGGTTTTCAGTCATTCTCCACAGGGACATCTATGTAGGCCTATTAATGGTTCAATTAGAATTTGCGTGTTTTAGACATCAACCCGAGGAGGCAGCTGCTGCCTGATCAACAGCCAGTAGTCTAGTTATGACTGCATGCATCTCAATGAAATTGGTCAGGTATGTTGCTTATGTATCTAAATGGAAGGACATGCCTAGAAAAATTGACTTGCAGTTACATAAGTGTGTACATTCACCATGCGGGAATTATCATAATATTTCTATTTTTTAGCATATTTTTCTCGAATTTTTCATAATTTTGTAACCTTTCTGTAGAATTCTGGACCCCATTGTACATAATCAGTACCCATTCCTCCATCAGGCAGATGTGCTTCACATACATGTTGAGTTCGGGGGCTGTAGAGGAATTATTTCCTTGAAATAAGGGTCTTTTTTAGATTGATGCCCTAGCTTGGAAATAGCACGGAAACGGGTAGGAATTTCTGACCGAGTGGTATTCAGCGACACTACTGTAGGATAAAATTGAGAAAGGCTATGGCTATCTAGCTTTAGGAATTAGAGGGTAAGACTCCAAGGTTTGAAAAAATCATAGTTTTGGCTTGATGGGAAGGATATACCTACACTACAGGTCACGTGGAAGCAAATGGCGCCATCTACCGAGTCATATGGTATTCTGGTCTGCATTGAAAGGTGTTCTGGCTGCTGATTGGGTTATATTTCAGATGAAACAAAAATGGCTAAAATTATGAAAAAAATCACAGGTGTTCCCAAATACCCTTTGTATAGAATAGCACATGTAGTTTTATGCTATGTAAAGGGTTGGGGAATTTCTGAGGCATGCAAAAACTGATGTGGCCAGAGGTCGATTTTAGGCCCAAAACAGGGCAAAATGGGACTACCTGTGGATAAAAGTGACTTTTTGAGATTTTCATGGTCAACCCGTTTATTGAGGCTGAAACATTGTGTGTGAGGGATTGTTTAATCAGACTAGGGCTAAGACTATGGTCAACAAATTTTGTGTGTGGCTAATTTTGTGCATTATGCTATACAGAAACATAGAGGAATAATAATTGCTTCCTCGTGACCTCTTGTCGCAACTGCTTAGGCCAAAAAAAGAGGTTTGTTTCAGGTCACCCGACCGACCCTATCTAAACAGGGCCGACCCTACGCTTTTTTATGCACTTTTGAAGACATTTTTATATTTTTATACTTTATTGGGATACATTTTAAGTTTACAAAATTTCGGAAAAAAATCTCCCCATTTTTACACTTTTTTGGGTCAATTTTAGAGGGGAAGTAAAAATAAAAAACGTAAAAAAAAAAAGAAAGAAAATCCGACCTACCGACCCTAGAGTTTCCTTCCAAGTTACTTGAAACAAAACTTTTTTTTAAATTGGCCTTATTTGCATATACTTTCACCATTTTGGCCCTTAGGATTAGTGTAGAAGCAGAGCAGAGCTGTCACAGGGGGCTGGTCATGTTGCAAACGATGTTTTGGATATATTTAGAGTTTTTATTTGGTTTTAACCAAGTTACATGGGGGCACTTTTGAGCAAAACTTGTAAGACATAATATGATTGTCAACTCTACTTTACTATTCTTATTCAGGGATCTCCCTGTCTAGGCCTACATACTCCTACCCTTTCACCCCCTCACCTCTAGTCACAAGACTGAAGTACTGAAGCATGGCATGAGACCCCTAAATTCAACACGGCAACATGGGCTTTTAGGGCTTAGTGACATGGGACATGAGGAATAAATATAATGACATGGGATATGGGATTTTCTTAAAATCGACATGGCGACATGGCCAACTCTTAAAATTGACATGGCGACATGAGCAATACTCAAGATCGACAGGGGACATGGGGACCTCCCCCCCCCCTTTAAGGGGCCCTGACGTAGATTATCTATCTATATTTGCATAGCAATACTAATCTTTCGATTTTGAATAAGTTCATTAGTGTAGTGCAGGTCCATTCGAATAATAATACCTATTAAATTTTGCCCAGTGGAGACTCGAACCCAGGACCTCCTGTGTGTGGGTGGTACATTAGGTGAGTGTAGCTGAACAGTGTGTAATACTTGAAACCAAGAATTATTATGTACTTTCATACTGTTAATCTACAATATATATCTCACTGTGCAGACACACTAACCTTTGACAATATACACTTAATTGTGGATGCATAGTATAATTATACTATGCACGAGAATATAATCTCCTGTAAAGCTAGAGTATATGATGCAAATTTACAGTACCTACACTTACTTTTCACAGTGTAGCAAAACACTGATGTACCAATATCCAGGGGGTGATATATATAAGAGTTTATATACAAGCCGGTATCCCATAGATTATTTATTCCCTGATACCATGTCCACTATCAATCTTCTGCTCTGTCATGGCCTTGCCTGGTGGCCGTCAAAAGGTCCAGCAGGCAGATATAGCTGGGACTAGGGACAGCGAGTAATTCACATTAGTGTGACCGGTACAGATTTGTTTTATCTTTATATGTGTTTGTATCAATGTTTCGGGAAGCATCTTTTTGGAAAGGCGAGACTTACTATGCCATGAAGCCGCAGGCTTTGTGGGATATGGCCCAAACCCCGTGAAATACTCGTGAAATACATCAGATAAAGGTATCAATGGGCATTGGCATATGTCCATGTATTTAACCAATAATGAATGGTTATCAGGCACAAGGGATTGTATATCATAGGATATAGGCATGAGTGCGTAGCACGAATGCCTATATCCATACGGTATACATCCCCAGTGCCTGATAACCATTCATTATTAGGTTTATTATACGATATTTCGACTCAAATGTTATTATTTACCTTAAAATTGTCCCAATTTCGCCATTTTGAAGGATATTCATGAAGATTACTTCCAGCAAGGAAGCCGCCAGGTTGATTTTGACATCCCACCAACCCTGGTCTCTGATTGGTCGAGCTGAGCTGGGAGCATTCATTATTTCAAATCAGACATACCCTCAGTGTTAATGTATACGAGTGGACTCCTGCGGCGCAACCTGCTGGTTTGAAAACTAACCGCTCCCCAGCAGACTTGAATATAGCCAGCGTTTCCCTCTTTAGAAGGGAAGGGCTACAGGATTTTTCCAACCCTCAAAATGTCACCTTTTTAAATATAAATCTGAGAAATCAAGCTTTTCCTTTATGTTTTTCTGACTGGTGTGTGAAGAAAAACGGTATAATATAGCTAAAAACAGCCCAAAACGCATGTCCCCTGACCAATATTACACTTTGGCAGATGTTTTAGCACGTTTATATATTTACTTTTTTCCTTTGACTTAATTTTTCTGATATCATATGGTAAAAACAATATGAAAATAGATTTTTCCTTTTTTTCTAATTATTTCCTACTTCTCCATATCAGGTTAAGAATAGGTTCCCACACACACAATATCATAACAGCAACTTCATGATTATTTTATTCATAGTAAAAAAATGCTGAGGCGTGCTGTTTTGACATAAAAGTCATCTACTATAACTGGAATATTTGTATGATTGAAATAAAATTACAGGGGGGATTATATCCTCTTGCTTTAGAGCTTCAAAAATCAATTAGAAAAACGTATTGTTTAAGGGCTTAAACTTTAAATGGCAATATTTTCACTTAAATTAAACTGAAATTACCTATAAATCAAAGTACTAAGTCCTTTTGACCATATCTATAGGTGTGCATTGCTAAACCTTTGAATTTTAGTGTATTTATGATGTTTTTACACATGTTGTGTTCAGAAGATGTTGTGTTCAGAAGATGTTGTGTTCGGAAGATGGTAGAAATATGGTATATACAAGGGAAAATATGCTAAAACTCACTTAGAATGTAGCATATAGAGCTCATATCAGTTACCTCATGGCAGTGAAATGGTATATTTTATGATAGTTTAGCTAGAAACCAACATGTTGTGTTCGTGAGGTGTTGTGTTCATAAGATGTTGTGTTCATAAGATGTTGTGTACATAAGATGTTGTGTTCATAATGTTGTGTTAGTAAGATAGTACGAAAAGGACATTTAGAGCAGGGTTCTGATAAGAAATCGGTTACTATTGTCACAATCAACATGTACTAAAGACCTCATTGTAAGTTTATGGTCAATTTTATCTCAATCTAGATGTAAATCAACATGTTGTGTCCATAATGTGTTGTGTTCAGAAGATGTTATGTTCAACAGATGTTGTGTTCAGAAGATGTTGTGTCCATAATGTTCTGTTCGTAAGACAGTATCAAAAGGACAATTAGAAGCAGGGTTCTGATAAGAAATCAATTACTATGGTCATAACCAACATCTATCAATAAAGTTAATGCAAAAACATGCTTGACTCTATCTACATCTATGGGGATATTCACATGTTGTGTTCAGAAAATGTTGTGTTCAGAAGATGTTGTGTTCAGAAGATGTTGTGTTGTTAAGATAGTAGGAAAAAGACATTTACAAGGTGGGCCATGATATATAATCACTTACAATTGTTATAATCAACAGTTAACAATGGGCTCATGGCAAATAACTTGCTGATTTCGTCCTTATTTACATGTAAATCTAGATGTTGTGTTCATAAGATGTTGTGTTCATAAGATTACTTAATGCTCCATTATTCAAAGTTAACTCATTATAAATATGGTATGCCTTCACTGTCCAAATTGTGCCTATATCTACTACATGTCCCAATGATTGAAATATAATATTTTTTATCATTTCATGCTGTTTTAATCAATGTTGTGTTCGTTAGACAGAGTGTTGTGTTCATAAGATTTAGCACTACCACTGTTCAGCAGCTATTATCAAAGGGTTTTGGAGGAATTATAGCAAATAATCTATGATGAGAGGGACAATACATACATTAAGTGTTCATGGAGCTACCACACATATGAACCAAGGGAATGCTCATGTAAATAATTTAAACAATGAATGTGGCTAATTGGGGAGATGCACAGAATGGGATAAAAATCGATAAAACAAATACTTTTAAAGTCATATCTAAGAGGAAAAAGAGTAGTGATCTTTTTTTTTGATGAATGTATGTACAGATATGATATGCAACATCATACTTAACCTAAGTTATGTTGAAAAATATTATTTTCCAGCCATTAGCCATTGGTTTTATTGTAAATCTCACGAACACAACATGTGACTTGAAGCTAGAGAAGGTATATATCTTCATGTTACTCCAGGACAATGATAAAAAAAAGCTGCCGTGCCAATTTCAATATATGTAAAACATCATATGCCTTACAAATATCTAGGATAAACGTGGTAATGATGAGGCATTTTCTCTAATTTCACCAACATATGGAGATGGTGGAAAAATCCTGTAGCCTCTCCCCTAACTGTACCATCCCCGCTGTGGTCAGGCAGCTAGCGCCTCGGACTGACACACAGCGGGCCCCAGGTTTGACCCTGGGACGAAAAACGCCCCTTTTTAAATTGCATATATCTATGTAAAAAAATGGCCCTAGAATTATTTTAACGAATAGATAAGTAAAGTCCAACTTCTATCTTTATAATAAAAATAAAATTATAAAAAAATATTGAATTTCAAAGAAATTATACCAAAAAATGTGACTTCTTCTGTAACTCGGTAAATCGACTTCTTCTGTAACTCGGAAAATCATGGCCCCACGGGCCTGAAAGTCTGCCTATAGACTCCTTCTTTCATCCCCTACCTATACCCCCCGGAGAGGGGACGTCTTACACAGACCCATAGAGCATGGTCACAGTACTTTTTTTCTTAATGTGCATTTATATACGTTAAAATAAAAACTAGAATTATTTTAACAAGTAAATAAGTTAAGTCCAACTTCTACGTTTATAATTAAAAAAGAATTATAAAAAAATATTGAATTTCAAAGAAATTATAAGTAATTCTATAACTCGGTAAATAATGGCCCTACGGGCCTGAAAGTCTGCCTATAGACTCTCTCTTTCATCCCCTGCCTATACCAGCGCCTCGACGGCGTAGCACATAGAGCGTCCGACTGGAACTCTTGGGGTACCAAGTTCAAATCACCATGAAACCTTGGATTTAATGGGTGAAGAAACTTCGGAATTGCTCAGGACCACCGAAATGGTATGATATCCCCCGGAAACGTGCTGATATCTACCGGAAACGTGCTGATATCACTATATATCAGCACGGGGATATCACATAAAAAGCACGATGAGTCGCCCAATCGTATAATAATCATCTATAAAATTGATTCTGATATAGCTTTCTCGCCATGGATATGACAGTATAGCTGTCAAAATGGCGTTAAACAACATTTACTCACTCACTCACTTTGGGAGAGGACAGGTAATCTTTTGTATATGGCCACTCATACTGAAAAACGTTCTGTAATCATACAGCAGAAGGTATAACTCTCCTCTGTACGATGGAACACTCAGTTTGATATGGAAAGACGACAATATTTAATGTAAAAAAGTCAACATAAATGACACCAAACTAGTTCAACACTCACCATCATTTGGAATCGCAACATCTCTGGCATTGATTTCAAATAATTGGAATATGCCCACATTGCTTTCAGGGGGGCCCTGAATTCCATGTGAATTCCATGTGAATTCAGGTCTAACACACGTGAAAGATAACACTCGATTCTGTCACCCCAGGTGCTGGTTCATAGACTAAAAAGAAAAATGAGGAATAATGATTGTATCTCAATTGTTTAGCACAGGAAATGGGTGCAAAGTGGTGCCTGTATGTGATAGTAATGGATCCCGAGACATGAGGACTGCTTGTGTTGTTTGACTTTTATCTGAAGTCTGACACCTTGGACAATGAAGACCAGTTTTTGATCTATGTATAATAACATGAGTCATAAACTACACAATGTGTAATGGGGGGGGGGGGGAGGGGGATTCCAAACCTGCTTTATTCAGAATTAGTTTGAATTTGTACAGTGGTCCAGAATGGCCAAATGGAAAGCAATTCAAAAACACATTTTCGGTGTTCAGGTTTTTCACTTTTCACATTTTGATTTCGACTCTTTCGTTTTGAGTTTCAACTTTCGTGTTTTAAGTTCCACTTTTCGCGTTTCAATTTCAACTTTTGCACTTTGAGTTTCAACTTTCACGTGTTAAATCGCTCTCCATTAATTTTGGCCTTTCTGTGCCACTGTAGAATTTGCTATTCTGGATGTTTACATCGATGATACAGCATACAAAAATGACTGACTGACTGTAGATCTCATTTTCAGACTATACGTATCCCTGCACGCGCAATTGTGATATTTCAAGGACATTTGAACAAGCATGGGTGGCATGATAGTTGCCATTGGTGGCACTGGCACCAATCAGGTTATTGACCCTTTCAACAGCAAAATTCAACACCCTAACTTGAACAAAATCTGACAGTATGTATGAATGATTAGGAGAGCAACATATTTATAGTGGTCATTTGTGTCTTTCAAATTGAACAAAGATTTGTATCTTGATTTTGATTCATCATTCGTGGCCATGCAGCACAAATAACAAAACATCTGTATGGGGTCCTAGATGGGTATGGTGCCTCTATGGCAGAAATGATGAGTGAAGGATGTAGATAGATGTTCATTTTAGTGATTGTCAACTTTCACAAACTGTATAGAATAAGCACTAGGCTTCCAGGCATTAGCAAATTCCATACAGAAGTAAGTGTGTGAACATCAATCAATTCATGAAAGAGGATTTTATTCTATATTATAATGCATAAAGTACATGAAAAAAGGCAATGCTTTTGCAATTGGACTAAATTCAGATAATAGAACCCAGGGACACCATATTAAAAAAGACAACTTAAATCAGAAAAGAACAATGCTGATGCCACAGCAGCCATCACATATGATGTATAATGGAGATGAGTGACATCATCGTTTTTGACACTTCCAAACAGATATTTATGAATCAAGTTTGAATTTCTTTTACTGAACTTTTTTTCTTCTTCATGAATGACGCCCCTATGGGTGCTGACTCTGAAGGTTAACTCCCTAAGTGTAGTTCAATGTGTTCTTGTTCGTCATAATGCATGAATGCAAGGCTGGTGAGTATTTGCCAGGGCTGCCTTTATGCATCATGCTGACCCGTCTGGCGTGTATCAACCCCAGGATAAGCATGATGCTTAAATACAACCCTGGGTTCATTACAATTCAATTCAAATGCTATATGCATCAATGGCACCTAACAGCCATCCAGGGTACCCACCACTATTGAACACCAGCTTTGAATAGTGAACCTTTATCACTGTGGACTGTACCATGACAGCCATTCTTGTGTGTAGGCTTTAACCATTCTGCAGCAGAGGGAGTGATCAATTAGAGGGCATCTCTGCAAAACTAAAACTCTTGCAGAAGCGTCAATCTCTGCGCTGATGTTTGACCAAGGCTCATATCCATCTGCATTAAACATAAATTATCCACCAGTGAATAGACATGTCCATCTGTGTACCGAGAGGGAATTGACCTGGATGGGTGGCATCATCTCTCACTGCAGAATTGGTAGTAGCACGACAAACAATATCATGACATGTCCAATCACAGCACACGGTCCCCCTCAGGGAACAATGAGCTCCAGGTTTACCATCAGGCCACGGAGGAGAGGGGGGGGGGGGGGCGCCAAGACCCACATCATTCAATTTTTTCTGATCTATATCTGGAATGAATGAGTTCTTTCTGGACTCACCACAACAAAAGAAATGGTGACAAGAGGGATGGTAACAAGGGACAAAACGTATGTTTTAATATTGACAAGGGACATTGACATTTCTTTAAACAGTTAAATCGACATGTGACACATCAACCCCCCCCCCCCCCTCCACTCAAATGGGGGTATGTCACTGAAGGGTCATATTCCAATACTAGCTTCACCCTCAGGAAAGTGAGCGTCACTGTCTCCAAAAGCACTCTCACAAGAAAGCCAGGCAGTGCTTGCCTTTTCAGGTGAGAGTGCTTTTTGGCGACAGTGATGCTCACTTTTCTGAGGGTGTTTAGGGAGATTCAGAAGAATGAGTGATAATGGACGTTCTACCTTTTTGTGACCTTTCAGTTAAATTGACTGTACATAACCAATATAACACACCAGCAGCTGCAGGAAGGAAGCCCTGCTTGAGGCATGTTCTCCATCAGTCATCTGTTATGGCTCCTCCTGCCGATGCATAACCATTAAAGTCACACAGCTGGATTAACTATTAAACATGCAGTGATATATCAAATATATGTGCATCGGACCACTTGTCGTGTTCACTGATGTTTCTAAGTATGTAAGGGAGTGGTCATATTTTAGCAGCAAGGGGGGGGGGTGGATTGGTGGATTTCCATGTGAATGGGTCGAAATCTTTTTGGTCCCCCCCACAGGAGGGGTTGAAATTCTTTTGGTCCCCCCCCCCCTCAGGTAAGTTGAAATTGAGCCCCGCCGAACCCTTTGAGCTATAGTAACACACAGGCTTCTTCGCTAAATAGGGGTGTACTTTTTTGGTCCCCCCCCCTCAAGAGAGAAGAGAAGAAGTAGAATCACTGTAACTCTCAAATGGGAGTGCAGCCCCGATAACTGAGATAGCTCTTCCCACGACTCTAAAGTGACTCCCAATCATGAGGGAGTCTTAGAATAGGAGTCATTATAGAGTTATTATAGCGTCCTGCTTATGTTAGGGAGTCACTTTAGATTCCTGGGGAAAGTTACCTCAGTGATCAAGTCGGATGTCACAGTGATTCTACTTCTTTTCTGTGTGTAGTTTTTTTGGTCCTCCCCCCAAATCCACCAACCCCCCCTGTTGTTAGAAAATGACCACTCCCTAATACATCTTGGTGTAAATAAAAAGGTAGGCCATCTGGTACTTATTCTGTATTCTGTATTATAAAGAAATTTGTCTACTCTTTTTTTATCGTTGCGCCTGTGGCTTTCTTGTGCTTCCTTCATTCCTCCCGAACTACTTATGTAACTACTTAATAGTTGCTGGTTTGACTTTTGTATGTATTTCTTTGTTATCTCCCTGTGAACTTAACCCTTAGGGGCCCAGAACTATTTGACCAAAGTCAGATATCTGCAGCATAATTAGTATACCTTATGTACATCTATAACAGTGGAATTTCTTGTCCGAACACAGGGTTTATATTACATTTCCTGAAAGCTGTTGCAGTAATCTTTCTCATGCTAAACCCTCCTCATGAAGAAAACAATAATTTTGGTAACCATAGCAACCAGAAACGTTCCATTTGTTAGATTTATTAAATTTTGCCTCATATTGGCTGTGCTTTGGACCAAGGAGGAACCTTTTTTCCATCGCCATGGCAACAATGGAATTATTACATCACATCCCCAAAATGGGGATGATACATAACCTACTGACATCAGTTACATAATTTAATGAACATTTTCCAAATTGCATGAAAAAATATATGATAATAACTAAGATGACATTTAATAGTTTTATGATGCGAGGAGAATACTCAGCCGCAGCTAGTGGGAAAACTTGAAACTGGAGATATTTATCATAATTTTCCTACTTTAATTGCTCTGAAACTGGTAATATCTATCGGAAAATAAATATAAGCCCATGTATGAAAACCTGACGTCACCCCGGAGACATTGGTATGTCTCACAGTTGTCTACACTTAATATTAATGTAATAGAACCATGTAGGACTTTAGATATGTGCAAAATACGCCATTTCACGCCATTTTACGCCACTGGGCCCCTAAGGGCTATACCAGTTTCATCTCTTTTTTTTATCCCCCGGATCTATATAGGCACTACTATTCACCATAATATATGGCATTTTCTCTGCCTCTGCGCCGCCCTCTCTCTTCCTCTCACCCTTTGACCCGCATTTTTTTCATGCTTCATTTTATGCATACCTGCCTGCATGCCTGCCAGTCTTCCTGTCTGTTTATGTGTTAGCATGTTAGCACCGATGTGCATGGTGCTTGAGAATAGTTCATGAATTTTCACAGGGATTCCCAGGGAAGATGAAAATAAATAAATCAAATCAGAAACCAATCCACTACCCCAGTAACCAGAGGGCCCACTCTTGAAGTATGGTCAACGCTGAAGTATCACAAGACGACTGAAAAGTCGACACCTGGGATAGGAATCCTAAAACAGACAAACTCCCGTACCAACTTTGTAGCAGGGACACATCACCTGACAAAGACAAACTAGTCGCCATGTTTTAACAAGACTAGGTTTTCAATGTGAAGAGTACACACACACTAGACACCCTGGGCTGACTCCCTCTGAATGTGGCCTTCGTTAATACTGAACCTCAATCTCTATTCAGCATGTTGAACATGTCTATTTACAGAGCCATGTCGGCCATTCCTGTCCCCAGGTTGTAGTATGACAAACAATAACATGACGTGTCCAATCACAGCACACGGTCCCCTTCAGGGAACAATGAGCTCCAGGTTTACCATCAGGCCTCAATAATTAATGACTCACAGCAGAACCCTGTTGTACAATCCTGGTCTGTGATTTTGGTGTGTAATCTACCCTTTAAGGTAAGTATTATGCCTGATAGATTCATGATACTTAATTATCATGATACATTTAGGTAGCACTTTTGAGTAACTTGACAATCTGTTTATACATTGTCATTTAACACTTTAGGAGTGTATCAACTCCATATGGTCAGCTCTTGTGATAGCTTGGAAATCACCAAGCAACCTGGTGGGGGCCTGTTTATCAGTACACACTGTATTTCAGAGATATAGGACTTCTCGGGGGCCGGGGAGCTAGCTCAGAGGTAGAGCGTTCGTCTAGCGCCCACAAGAACGTGGGTTCGAGACTCAGCAGCGCCATGCTGATTGAGCTGCAACGTCCCCCCTGCTGTGGTAGACATACAGCATATCAAAGGCCTGTCCATCTCACACTGTGCCTATATAGTGTGGGTTGTAAAAGAACCATTGTCTCGGTAAAAGTGTAGGGACATGCTTTCTATCTTCAGTCACCGCATAGATTCGATGACCATCACCACCCTTGAAATGGCCATAGCTGTCTATTAGGCAAAAAGCAACCCAACAACCAACCAACTATAGGATTTCTCTGTCTTGTTTAAAGTTTGAAACCCTTTGATAATAAAACTATGTTCAATGCATGTCATCAGATAGCACTCCCTAATGACCTTCCAACATCTATTACTTGTTACCATAGCAGTGACTGAAAAATAAGAGGATAATCTCAGCAGAGCCAACTTTAGTGTGCTGTCTGTCGCTGTACTTTGAGCCCATCAGTGCAGTGCATATTCCAGATCACTCACCATAGAGACTTGTACTGGCTACTGGAATAGTGAAACAGTGTATTGGATGGCACATATTATTCTAACGGACCAATATCTATATTGAGCTTTATTTGGTGTCTAGGACAATAGTTACCAATAGAAGAAGTGTTTTTAGAGAGGATCACAACCCGGATATATCTGTTTTTTTTTGTGGGTACACTGGTTACAGTCATGTCATGCTGGTGAACGCGCTCCCTATTGAATTGGACAATTCATGTTTTGAATGTACTTTCCAATGGTAAACACATCCATACTATGAGTTGACTCCATTATGATTAAAATGCTGTCACAGCTCAGTTCATCAGAGCGAGTTTGATAATATTGCAAAAGAGATGAACATTCAACATTGGCATGTTCAACTCATTGTTATAACTGTTACTATTGCAAACAGACAAAATTAATATTGAAATGTAGACAAATTTGTTAAAATAGAATGAGTTTTTGTGGGTAGGGAACAATAACAGCTCTAAAATAATAGGTAGTCTATGTTAATGGCATAGGGGCTCCTAATTTGGAAAGCCAACATTTGCTTTGTTATATATATGCAGACTACACTGAACGATATGGGTCAAAATATGATGTTTGGCTGTGTTCAATGGTGTATCTGGTTAAGGAAAATGATCACGTGCACATAGCACTAATACATGCAATGAAACTTTAAAAGTGTATGTATTAGATGTACTTCACTGACGTGAATCGGCAGTGATTCTGTCGTTCAATAAAAGATCATAATGTTGAACTCATAGACAAATCTTGTTCAACGATGGAATCACAACTGATTTACATTACTGAAATACAACCTTGTGGAAGGATGTCCCATGCTTTAATGCTAATTTGTACCAAATCAGTACCAGCAATTGATCAATGTTATAAAATACCCCTGGAAGGCGGTTCTCATTAGTATCTCTACATTTTCATCATACATTTCTTTTCACTTTCCCTGACACGGTGAGAATGAATGTCTTTATCCTCATCAGACACTTTGGTCCTAATGAGGTAAATATGGCATATGTCATACCAGACAGGCATGAATAAATGATGAAATGCACAGTGTGTGTGCATTGATTTCCTACTGTGTGATATACAAGGCAGGAGCTAGGGAAACATGTTATTATCAATCAGATATTTGGGGCCTAAACCACACTGTAAAAATATTCTGTTGAATATACAGAGAATCAATGTAAAACTTTACGGTGGATCATCGTAAAAGTTATTACGGTGAGGCAATGTTAAGTTCTACCCAATATTTTTTTCCTGTTCACTTATTTGTTTGTCTTGTGTCCATATGTGTGAATATAGGCACATTTATCTTTTTAGAAATGCAAGATTTATCATGCCACAAAACCACAGACATTGTGGAATATGGTCACCACTCGTGGAATATATCAGATACGGTATCAATGGGCATTGGCACTTATCTATGTATTCATTTGTAAAATTGATTCTGATATAGCTTTCTCGCCATGGATATGACAGTAGCTGTCACAATGCCGTTAAACAACCATTACTCACTCACTTACTTTGGGGGAGCACAGTTCATCTTTTGTGAATTGCCACTCATACTGAAAAATGTTTTGTGATCATACACCATAAGGTATAACTCTCCTCTGTACAATGGAACACTCAGTTTGATATGTAAAGAATACACTATTCAATATAAAAAAGTCAACACAAATGACACCTAATTAATTAGCTAGTTCAACACTCACCATCATTTGGAATCGCAACATCTGGCTTTGATTTCAAATAATTGGAATATGCCCACATTGCTTTCAGGGGGGCCCTGAATTCCATGTTAATTCAGGTCTAAAACACATGAAAGATAACACTTGATTCTGTCACCCCAGGTGGTGGTTCATAGAATAAAAAGAAAAATGAGGAATAATCATTGTATCTCAATTGTTTAACACTGGAAATGGGTGCAAAGTGGTGTCTGTGTGTGATAGTAGAACTAATGGATCTCGAGACATGAGGACTGCTTGTGTTGTTTGACTTTCATCTGAATTCTGACACCTCGGACAATGAAAGCCAGTTTTTGATCTATGTATAATAACATGACTCATAAACTAGTCAATTTGTACAATAGTCCAGAAAGGCCAAATGGAAGCAATTCGAAAACACATTTTCCTTGTTCAGGTTTTTCACTTTTAACATTTTGATTTCGACTCTCACGTTTTGAGTTTCAACTTTCTTGTTTTAAGTTCCACTTTTCGCGTTTCAATTTCAACTTTTGGGCTTTGAATTTCAACTTTCACGTGTTGAATTGCTTTTCATTAATTTTGGCCTTTCTGTGCCACTGTAGAATTCGGTATTCTGGATGTTTACATCGATGATACAGCATGCAAAAATGACTGACTGACCGTAGATCTCATTTTTCAGAATACGCATCCCTGCATGCGCAATTGTGATATTTCAAGGACATTTGAACAAGCATGGGTGCCATGATAGTTGCCATTGGTGGCACTGGCACCAATCTGGTTATTGACCCTTTCAACAGCAAAATGCAACAACCTAACTTGAACAAAATCTGACAGTATATATGAATGATTAGGAGAGCAACATATTTATAGTGGTCATTTGTGTCTTTCAAATTGAACAAAGATTTGTATCTTGATTTTGATTCATTATCCATGACTAGGCAGCACAAATAACAAAACATCTATGTGGGGTCCTAGATGGGTGTGGTGCCTCTATGGCAGACATGGTGAGTGAATGATGAGATGTTCATTTTAGTGATTGTCAACTTTCACAAGCTGTATAGAATAAGCACTAGGCTTCCAGGCATTAACAAATTCCATACAGAAGTAAGTGTGTGAACATCAATCAATTCATGAAAGAGGATTTTATCCTATATTATAATGCAATAAAGGACAAGAAAAAGGGCAATGCTTTTGCAATTGGACTGAATTCAGATAACAGAACCCAGGGACACTATATTAAAAAAAAGAGACAACTAAAAGCAGAAAAGAACAATGCTGATGCCACAGCAGCCAGCACATATGATGTATAATGGAGATGAGTGACCAAGGATTTTGACACTTCCAAACAGATATTTATGAATCAAGTTTGAATTTCTTTACTGAACTTTTTTCTTCTTCATGAATGACGCCCCTATGGGTGCTGACTCTGAAGGTTAACTCCCTAAGTGTAGTTCAATGTGTACTTGTTTGTCATATTGCATGAATGCAATGCTGGCGAGTATTTGCCAGGGCTGCATTAATGCATCATGCTGACCCGTCGGGCATGTATCAACCTCCGCAGGATTAGCATGGTGCTTAAAGCTGGTGTATCAGCTAATCGACTTTCCGAACCTTTTCTTCAAAATGGATATAATTTTAATGTCAAGGGTTTTGTTATTATTTTAGCTGATATGCAATACTCAATGTTAAATATATGTGTCTATAAATGCATCATTTGAGATAGAAAACAATGTAGCTTATTCACCTCACTGACTCAGTCACTCCCCCAGGTGAGTACAGGGGAAACTAGGCTGGTAGAGAAAGCACTGAGCCATGCAGTACCACAACATAGCAAGTTTTAGTGTCGACCTACAGTAAAAATGATTGTACTATATGTGTTAATTTTATGTATTTAGACTCTGCCAATTCTTTAAAAATTTAGGGAGTATGTATAGGATAGGATATGCAATAGTAATATGGCATGATTAGAAAGTCATCGAATTTTAGCTGGGACACCATCTTTAAATATAACCCCGGGTTCATCACAATTCAATTCAAATGCTATATGCATCGATGGCACCTAACAGCCATCCAGGGTTCCCACCCCTATTGAACACCAGCTTTGAATAGTGAACCTTTATCACTGTGTACTGTACCATGACAGCCATTCTTGTGTGTGCGCTTTAACCATTCTGCGGCAGAGGGAGTGATCAATCAGAAGGCCTCTCTGCAAAACTAAAACTCTAGCAGTGGCGTCACCTTCTGAGCAGATGCTTGGTCAAGGCTCATGTCCATCTCTATTTAACATACATTATCCACCAGTGGATAGACATGTCCATCTGTGTACAGAGAGGAAATTGAATTTGATGCGTGGCGTCATCGCTCACTACAGAATTGGTAGTAGCATGTCAAACAATAACATGACGTGCACTCAAAAAGTAAAATTGTCTCCAGACTCTTCCGAGTGAGGGTCATAAAATAAACAAGTCAAAAACTCGTCTAAGTGACAAGGAAGCCGGTCTTTTAGCTGGAGATAGAAGATCCACTTGGCATGTGCCAGCCCAAAACCCGACATTTGCCAGCTCCAGATTCTATTTGTCGGATGGTAACCTGATAGCTTAGACAACTTTTGACTCGTTTATTTTATTTCACTTCGACGAGTCTGGAGACCAGTTTACGTTTTCAGTGTGTCCAGTCACAGCACACGGTCCCCCTTAGGGAACAATGAGCACTAGGTTTACCATCAGGCCTTAATAATTAATGACCTACAACAGAACCCTACATGGTTGATACACACTCCTGAAGGGTCGGCATGATACACCAATACAGTACACAGGAGTTACTCACCATTAATTACCTGCATTGGTGCATCATGACACCAAATAAGAGGGAGCCCTGTCACATCCTTTTATACTTAAACACACCAATTTCTGACCAAGATTGTACAGCAGGATTTATCTTTGATGATGCTTATATGAAAGCATCTAGAATTCAGTTTTAAATGGAATACAGCTCTATGAGAAGGCAGTGGCAGAGACTGGCCTATTAAATCATGTAATACAACATGGTATTGAACAATAGGTATTTGTGCATAGGCTAGGAAAAAACCTGTTCATAGAGGGCTCATCAAACTCTATGTCTCCTTGTTGGTTGGTAAACGTGTTACTGTCATTTGATGAATGTGACCCCTATGGAAACCATAGTATTCATTATTTATGTCTGGATATTGCAGCATTGAATGTACTTTTGATTGGTACACTGGCATAAATGCACGAGTACTGATGAATAAAACCATGCACAATTTTATTCAAACCATTGTAAAAGGACACGGCCAAATTTCTTAGCTCTTGTTGTCCATTGCTCATATTCGATTGTTCCCCACCCCTAGATATCATAGTCTTACAGTTTTTGGAACACATTTACAACAAGAACGAGAATCTTATAGATATCAGACATAGCCAGTTTAGAAAACACAGAAATCCTTTAAAGGACCAGAACATGCAAGCACTGAATTGATGCTTCAATGTAACCTTTCTGGAGTCCCTACAGATCCTCATGGTGCATGCATGCAACACCACAAAGTTATCTGTCAGGGCAGAGAATGGTCAAAATACATTAAAGCAATATGCTATTATTCTCAACTATTGATTTAGTGTCATACAAACTATGCATACTGACATCGGTCCACAACATAGTATTTGGATGTGATATGCACACATGGTTTGGATGTGATGTACATAAGGTTTATTCAAGAGCATAATAGGATGTATTTTATCTTTTCTTCTTATTGAAAACATTCAATTATAATTTACTGCATTCATTTCATTTTATATGGGATACTACCGATTGCTACTTTTTCTCTCTTGTCCGATATCCCCCTTTGTTCAGGGGTGAATCTGATTGTGTATTTATCACCCCTAAACATGCATACCGTAAAACCTCAAGTATAAGCCGCACCCTGACTCTAGGCCCATCTTCTAAGGTGCACTGGCGATCTGATTATGGTGACTTTAGTGCTATATTATAGTAGCAAAAACTCAAGTATAAGCCGCACCCCGACTCTGCACCAGTGATCTGATTGCGCACTAGCCCCGGCTTATACGAGAGGTTTTACGGTAACAGTGTTATTGCTGTGCATGTAGACAAAGTGTCATATCAGACATGTACTGAGAGATGACATAACACCCAGGGTGTAGTGTGTACTTATCACGTTTTATCACTTACTCTACTGTCCACCATATGGTCTCAATCCGGCACAGGCAGAGTGTAAGGTGCTCTGCACTGTAAAAAGTTGGTTGCCATTTTTGAGGGTCTACTGTAGGTGAACAGTTGATTGTAGGTAAACAGTACAATTCTACAGTAAATCCACTTTACAGTAGATTCTACAGTAGATCTAAAACAGATTCTACTGTGTACCTACAATAACTATTTACAGTGTGGTGTTCTATGTGGTGTCCAATACAGGAGTTAGAAAGCAATGCTTTGTTGCTGGGAAAAAAAACCTATCAAGCTGTTAACATTGATGTACTGTTTGAGAATAACTTCAAGTAATGGTTTTGGGCTCTCTTACTGTGCTTAGTTATGAGTTGAATGTTGTTTCAGGGAAATCCTTGATGTGGAACTAGTGAAGCAATAGGACAAAATGTGTTCTCTTTACGACCAGCATAGTGCTTTTCTGTTGCCATGATGCTTAGAAACAGTTCCAGGGCTGCATTCATACTAAGAATGATGCCTTCATAATGTATCGATACTTTGTGGGTTATCCGCCAAGACTGTAGCATGATGACAAATTTACTTGCAGCCTTGTAACTTTAGCTGGAAGTGGCCTTAGGCCATCACTAGTACAGAAGCCCGAAAAAACGTTTTTCAAAAGTGTAAAAAAGCTTTCAAGAAAATGAAGAAAAAGTTTTACAAGAAACTTATACAAAAACGTTAAAAACTAACTTTTCTGACCATTCTGGGCTTCTCTAGGACCCCAGAAAGAAAAGAAGTTGGCAACAAGTTGACCAGACCCTGTTTGACCATTGGGACATACTTTTTTCGTAACCTTTTGTAATATTTTTGTGCCTAAGCAACATGGTTCAAACCGCGTCACCTATATCATGTCATTTTGAATGAATGAATTCTTTGTGGACTCACCACAACAAAAAGAATGGTGACAAGAGGGCTGACAAGGAACAAAACGTATTTATTAAAATTGACAAGGGACATTGGCATTTCTTTAAATCGACTACTAGCTTTATGTCGATGCAGCAGAATAAGTGATATCACGAGCGTTCTACCTTTTTGTGACCTTTCAGTGCCTGTATAACCAATATAACACACCAGCAGCTGCAGGAAGGAAGCCCTGCTTGAGGCATGTTCTTCATCAGTCATCTGTTTATGGCTCCTCTTGCCGATGCATAACCATTAAAGTCACACAGCTGGATTAACTATTAAACATGCAGCGATATATCAGATATATGTGCATCGGACCACTTGTCATGTTCACTGATGTTTCTAAGTATGTAAGGGAGTGGTCATATTTTAGCAGCAGGGGGGGTGTATTGGTGGATTTCCACGCGAATGGGTCGAAATCTTTTTGGTCCCCCCCACAGGAGGGGTTGACGTTTTTTTGGTCCCCCCCTCAGGCAAGTTGAAATTGAGCCCTGCCGAACCCTTTGAGCTATAGTAACACACAGGCTTTTTCGCTAAACAGGGGTGTAATTTTTTGGTCCCCCCCCTCAAGAGGGGTCATACACAGAGAGAAGAAGTAGAATCACTGTAACTCTCAAATGGGAGTGCAGCCCCAATAACTGAGGTAACTCTGCCCATGACTCTAAAGTGACTCCCAATCATGAGGCAGTCTTAGAATAGGAGTCATTATAGAGTTATTATAGAGTCCTGCTAATGTTAGGGAGTCACTTTAGATTCCTGGGGAGAGTTACCTCAGTGATCAAGTCGGGAGTCACATTGATTCTACTTCTTTTCTGTGTGTAGTTTTTTTGGTCCTCCCCCCAAAATCCACCACCCCCACTGTTGTTAGAAAATAACCACTCCCTAATACATCTGGGTGTAAATAAAAAGGTAGGCCATCCGGTATTTATTCTGTATTCTGTATTATAAATAAATGTGTCTACTATTTTTTTTATTGTTGCGCCTCTGGCTTTCTTGTGCTTCCTTCATTCCTCCCAAACTACTTATGTAACTACTTAATAGTTACTCGTTTGAATGTGTGTCGTTCTTTAGTTTCTCCTTGTGAACTTATACCAGTTTCATCTCTTGTTTCTATCCCCCAGCATTATAAGCACTATGATTCACCATATATAGCCTTTTTCTATGCCTCTGCCCCTCCCTCTCCCTTCCGCTCACCCTTCATTACCTTTCCACGCTTCCGTTTATGCATACATGCCTGTCTGCCAGTTTTCCTGTCTGATTATGTGTTAGCTGAAGGATAATTAATGAATTTTCACAGCGATTCCCAGGGAAGATGAAAATAAATAAATCAAATCAGAGACCAATCCACTACCCCCTGCAGTAACCAGAATGCCTGCTCTTGAAGTATATAAACAAAGGTGAACCCTGGAGTATCACAAGAGGGCTGAAAAGTCGACACCATGTACAGGAAGCGCCAAAAACAGACTTCCGTACCAACTTTCTGAATGTGGCCTTTGTGAATACTGAACCTCTATCTCTATTTAGCATGTTGAAAATGTCTATTTACAGAGCCATGTCGGCCATTCCTGTCCCTGGCTCGTAGCATGACAAACAATAACATGACGTGTCCAATCACAGGACACGGTCCCCCTCAGGGAACAATGGGCTCCAGGTTTACCATCAGGCCTCAATAATTAATGACTCACAGCAGAACCCTGTTGCAAAATCCTGGTCAGCGATTTTAGTGTGATTTACCTTTTAAGGTAAGTATGATGCCTCATAGATTTAAATATAACTAGTCATCATATAGCATACAGGTAGCACTCTTGAGTAACTTGACAATCTGCTGATACATTATTACTTAAACCTTTAGGAGTGTATCAACTCCATAGGGTCAGCTCTTGCGATAGCTTGGAAATCACCAAGCATCCTGGTGGGGAGCCGTTTATTAGTACACACTATATTCCAGAGATATAGGACTTCTCTGTCTTGTTTTAAATTTGAAACCCCTCGGTAAATAACCTATGTTAAATGTTTACCATCAGATAGCACTCCTCAATTGCCTTTCAACATGCTATTGCTTGTTCTCACAGCAGTGACTGAACAATAAGAGTAAAATCTCAGCAGAGCCAAGTTCAGTGTGCTGTCTGTGGCTGCACTCTGAGGCCATCATACTCTCGTTCCCAAATCCTTCCAAAGGAAGGCTCTGGTAACAGCCAAATGACCTTGAACTTTGGATTTTGCTGTGTCTGGGCAACCCCTGCTGCTAGGCTTGAACCAGCGAACAGGAACAGGAAATGGAACCAGAATGTATGATGGTAGTTTTAGGTAGATTTACCATCAGCCTTTCTGGTTCCATTTCCTGTTCCTGTTCGCTGGTTCCAAGCTACCAGCAGGAGTTGCCCAGACACAGCAAAATTCCAACATTTGGCAGTTACCAGAGCCTTCCTTCGGAAGGATTTGGGAACGAGAGTAAGGCCATCAGTGCAGCGCATATTCCAGATCACTCGTAGTAGCTAATGAAATAGTCCAACAGTGTATTGGATGGCACATGTTATGGCCAAATAAAGAAGGTTTGTTTGAGGTTACATGGCAAGAAAATGTAGGGTCGTTAGGTCGAATTTTTTTTTGAACTCTAAAAAAAAGAAGAAAGTACTAGCCAGCCGCTCTGAAGACCCTGAAATTGACCAAAAAAGGGTAAAAATACAAAATATTCTTCAAAATTGCATAAAAAAGGTAGGGTCAGCCCTATTTTGATAGGGTCTGTCGAGTGACCTAAAACAAACCTTTTTTTTGGCATATTCCCATGGACCAATCTCTACATTGAGCTTTATTTGGTGTCCAGGACAATAGTAGGCAATAACACAAGTGTTTATAGAGAGGATCACAACGCGGATATCTGTTTTTTTTGTGGGTACATTTGTTACAGTCATGTCTTGCTGGCAAACGCAGTCCCTATTGAATTGGCCCATTCATATTTTGAATGCACTTTCCAAAGGTAAACACATCCATACTATGAGTTGACTCCATTATAATTAAAATGCTGTCACCACTCAGTACATCAGACAGAGGATGTGTGTGACTATATTGCAAAAGACATGACCATCCAACATTGTGATGTTCAACTTATTGTTATAAATGTTACTATAGCAACCAGACCACTAATTTAAATGTAGACAAATTTGTTAAAATAGAATGAGGTTACGTGGGTAGGGAACAATAACAGGTCTAAAATAATAGGTAGTCTATATTTATAGCATAGGGGCTCCTAATTTTGAAAGCCAACATTAGCTTTGTTATATATATGCAGACTACACTGAACGATAAGGGTCTAGATATGATATTAAGCTGTGTTCAATGGTGTATCTGGTAAAGAAAAATGATAACATGTAGATAGCACTAATTCATAAAATGAAACTTTAGAAGTGTATGTATTAGGTGTATTCCACTGACATGAATCGGCAGTGATTCTGTTGTTTGATAGAAGATCATAATGTTGAACTCATAGACAAATGTCTTTCGACGATGGAATCACAACTGATTTACATAATTGAAATACATCCTTGTGGAATGATGTCCCATGCTTTAATGTTAATTTGCACCAAATCAGTACCACCAACTAATCAATGTTATAAAATACCCCTGGAAGGCGCTTCTTATTAGTATCTCTACATTTTCATCATACATTTCTTTTTACTTTCCCTGACATGGTGAGAATGAATGTCTTTATCCTCATCAGACACTTTGGTCCTAATGAGGTAAATATGGCATATATCATACCAGACAGGCGTGAATAAATGATGCAATGCACAGTGTGTGTGCATTTCTTTCCTACTATGTGATTCAAGGCAGGAGCTAGGGAGCCATGTTCTTATCAATGAGATATTTGGGGCCTAAACCTCTTTTAAAACATTAATAAATTGAGGAAATGATCAATTCCCATTATCAGCTTCAGTGGCATCTGGCAGAACAAGCTGAGCTGTAATCTACTATACAATTGCTGCTCAATCCAACTGGTAATAGATAATATTAGTACCAAACTGTACAACCTCCTACAATAAGAAAAGGTCTGGCTGACATACCTTCTTCCTCAATCATCTCAATGGCTCTCACAGATACATAACCATAAAAGTCACACGTGTGGGGTGGCCAGTGGATTTATTATGGAACATACAGTGATATGTATTGTATCACATACTGTCTGAGATTATGCTGTATCTGTTTCTGCAATATGTTCTGATATGAATATAACATATTCAAGACATCTGATCCCCCTTTCCTTTTTTTCTTATTGTTTAATGGTGCAGAGCTTCTCAGTCCCCATCCCTTATACCTTACCCATCTCTAAAGTTACTATCTCACTGTTTCTTCCTTCATTCTTTACTGCAATCATACCACCTGATCATATCCATGATTATTTGTCTGTATGTGTTTACCCTCCTTCCTGATATTCCCTCCTTCTTTGCAAATATTGCCTTTCCCTTTGCTATCTCATCATTTGTAAATCTAAAACCTCCCTGCCTCCCCTGTTCCTTTCTTGCCTGACAACACTCCCTGCCATGGTATCCCTTCCCTACATGCCTTCTCATTTTTACCTTCTCCCTCACTCCATCCCTCTCTATTGACCTGCACATTAGTATTATGTCAGGATATCCCACATGCTGACAGAACTAATGAGCAGACCCTTACACAGGAAGCTGCTAAATGAGCAGCTCTAGTGGATAAGAGTCAAAGTTAGAGAGCAGCTCTCATATCTGAGTCAACAGCTCCCTCCCCAGTCAGGTCAAGTCTCACAGCACCTGGCAATTAATGCCGGAACCAACCTCAACCTACCTAGACTACGAGCTGAGATGATTAACTTTTGAAGACATAATCGATACATTAGAAATAATTCCATTATAAAACAATTGGAATTTTTGACGAAATTTGGGGACACATCTTCAAGCTGCAGATTCACATTTATTATATACTGAATATATAAGAGTTTCTTAGGAAAACAATTCCAGAATTCAATAGTGGCAAGGGAGAAGAACAATGGAAATATATATCAGATATATAGGGCTACAGGTATCCATTGAAATTCTTAAAACGATTATTAAAGGAACACCTTCTCACCGGTATTATGATACTGAAATTGTAGTTCCATTGTACGTTACGTATTTATAAATAGCCTAGGTGAATGCCTGTTTTGAAAAATAATTATAATGAATTACGTTCAATCCTACAGACATTTCTCTCCTAAAATAGTCTTAGCAGAGGACTAGAAAGGCGGGCTGACTCAGATACATTAGGGACTCATATCATTAAAAGTACAGAGACCCCTTCTAAACCCACCGCTATGACAGAATGGCCGGAGCTTCACACCAGAATGGTCTAATCCTTCCGCATCTAGACTACGGTAGCTCTTCACCTGTAAGTTCAGTGTGACAGCAGCAAGCTGGACAAAGGATGGTGTTTATAGTAGGTATATCTGATTTTTCTTCAAATTCTAAAATTTACTTGAATGTATTCCAAACACTGTAAAAGTATAATATTTAGAGAATATAGGTTAATTGAATGTCATCAATGGGTGTAAATAAGTCACAAAGGGATCCTATGTCCCCTAACCATGGGCTTTTCTAATCTATTTTCAATGGGGGGAATAAAAGCAGGCACGCTTTTATTCCAAAGTGACCATGTATTAGGCAACAAAATCAAATTAGGGCAAAATCAGAGGGAATTAGTGGGAATGGAAAAGATAGGAAGTCAAATATATTATTTGGAAATATTCTGACTTGTTTTTAGGAAACTCCATTTTTTGATCCCAAACATCGGATGTGCTAACTTTAATTTAAATGGTCTTATCCTTGATCTTCTCAAGTGGGTGTCATTCAAATGTTAGTCTCCCACATCCTGTAACACATAGCCCCAGGGTTAGAGTCCTACCCCAGTGCATTGTGGGAGGGTGCTGCTTCAGTGGTGCCACCTGTTGAGACGCTGAGCTGTTGCTTCTATAAGGTGGTCTGGGATGCTTGAACCTTACTTAACGCCTTAGACACCATCAGGCTTCAATGTAGGTTGCTGAGTCTTATCTTGGCAACAAGCGACATATTCACACTAAATGTTTGTGCGTTGCTTACTTTGCATTGGGTAGGCCTACATGGATGTATTTCAAGTCAATCCTTTGAGCTATTAATTTACTGAGTCGGTATTGCTACTGTGATTGGCTGACTGCAAATCTTGAGATTCCCAGTGAGGTCCCAGTCTAGAGTAGCCCAATGCAAGTAAAGGACATCAGGAAATCTCAATAAAATATCAATCGTGGCAGAAGTTAGGTACTTGATTCAGAGACATCTTAGCTTTGTTGTTGTAGACATTTTCAGCTCTTCATTGGTGCAGAGTTATAGTCAGGGATTAACTGGAGCTCACTAATGTGTTGGACAGTTGCCTCTCTGTAGGCTACACTGGTCCCCTTTACATTTCCTGACTGATTAATCTCCTGGTCTCATGCCTCCAAACCCCAGATTGATCAGTCTGTGGTCCATTGTTGTTATACAAAGGGGTTCCATTGATGGGTGTGGGGATAGAGATATGAGACTGAAGAATAATCCAGTTACCATACCCTAATATGAGACAGAGTTTGTACATTTTATTGCAGGTCAACATGCATTGTATTAGTCTTTATTACTGTGTGTGTAAAGACACAACTAGGGCTTGTGCCAAAAAGACGGTTTGTTATAGGTCACCCAACTGACCCTATAAAAACAGGACTGGCCCTATGTTTTTTATGCAATTTTGAAGAATTTTTCTTTTTTGTATCTTGTATTTTCGGTCAATTTTCAGAGAGGCTGGCTAGTACCTTCATGTTTTAAAAAGAAAGTAAAAAAAACACAAAAAAACGACCTACCGATCCTACATTTTCTTCCCATTTTACCTGAAACAAACCTTTTTTTTTGCCTTGGTACAGTCCTAAAATGGTTGTCGTGTTGCGTACAATGCGCTGCCTGTGAGGGCCTGTGTTGGTGAATTATTAGAACGAATGCTTTATTAAGGCAACATGCTGTTTGCAAAGGGTTGGCAGAATGAGTATTCTAAAGAATTGATGGCAGATGATAGTGGGGAAAAGGGGACCGGAGAGGACAGGAGACTAGTCACCGGAGGTGTAGGAAAGTCCACAGGTGGCATGTGTTAAATGATGTACTGCTTTTCTTCATACATAAGGTAACAGGATATAGACTGCAGCACACACCATTAATCTATCCCTCAAAACATACTCTGTTAAGTAAGGCCAAAAAACAAGCTTGTTTCAGGTAACATGGGAGGAAAATGTAGGGTCGGTATGTCAGGTTCTAATTTTTTATCATTTTTTAACGTGAATGTACAAGGCAACTTTTGTATCACTAAAAATTGACCAAAAAAGGGTAAAAATATGAAAACTTCTTCAAAATTGCATAAGAAAACTTCGATTGGGTCTGTTTTGATAGGGTGGGTCAGGTGACCTGAAACAAACGCTTTTTTTGTTTTGGCTTAGGCCTAGATACTTGACCTTTTATTAGTATTGGAAATTGTATGCCCATCCACTGTCCAAGTACTTTCATCTCTGAATTGTAACTACCTACCCACCTTCCTGTTTTATTATCAAAGTTAGTCCGGTTTGGCTGAAAATGATACATTTGTTTTAAAGTTTATATGTATTATCCTTTTTATTCTTCAGATCTTACTAACATATTTTCCACACTACATGTGTATTACAGTATTGTGGTAATCGGATGGTTTAAAACTCTTCATGTTTTCTAATCGATTCATTTTTTTTTTTGAAAAGATTTGGACATGTTTATTTCAACGAGTGCTTTCTGATGACAATTAGAATCCATCAACAAGTGTTTGGCTGACAAAATATGACTATGATTTATATACACGTAACAATTAATAGTATCCCTTTAAGAGAACAATAGCTGTCAAGTATAATATAGATGAACATGGATGGATTTTGTATGTTAAATATCATGTCGAAAGGACAGTCCTGGAAGGCCTTCAGCCAATGCCTGGTATTAAAGACCTACCAATATAAGTCACAGTAGTTGATCAATCAATATGTTTACATCTTATATGGCATTAGCAAGATGGAAGATAACAATATGATTAAATGATATGATTTCGATTGCCATGGTGATGTGGCAAGTGACAAAAACAGTTATGATGCCCCTACAGGTATTCATACGCCATATGGCTTCTATCACTTCTAATAAAGTTAAAATAAGGGATACAACATCTGACAAAGACAAAACTGTCACCATATTTTTCTATGCCTAGGTTTTTACGTGTATCACACACAATGGCCATCCAGGGCTCTTACTCCGGCTGAATATGGACTTTGTGAATAGTGAACCTCAATCTCTATTTAGCCAGTCAGACCAGTCTATTTACAGTGCCATGTCGGCCATTCCTGTCCCTGGCTCGTAGCATGACAAACAATAACATGACGTGTCCAATCACAGCACATGGTCCCCCTCAGGGAACAATGAGTTCCAGGTTTACCATCAGGCCTCAATAATTAATGACTCACAGCAGAACCCTGTTGCAAAATCCTGGTCAGCGATTTTGGTGTGATTAACTCCCGACACATAACACGATACCTTATTGATTCATGTTAATTGGTCATCATGATGCACCGATCAATGAATAACTCACACACAGAAAAGAAGTAGAATCACTGTGACTCCCGACTTGATCACTGAGGTAACTCTCCCTTGGACTCTAATGTGACTCCTTAACATCAGCAGGACTCTAAAATAACTTTATAATGACTCCGTTTCTAAGACTCCCTAATGATTGGGAGTCACTTTAGAGTTGTAGGGAGAGTAACCTCAGTGATCGGGGCTGGACTGCCATTTGAGAGTTACAGTGATTCTACTTCTTCTCTCTGTGCACCAGCACACCATTGATGCATCATGGCTACATTGTTGCCTCATGAAACAAGATGGTAAAGTCAATCATCCTCCTCATTAAATATCCCTTCACCTACTGGCACAGGGTGTTGGAACTACCGTCCTTTCCATCTATACTCCACCACATATATAACATTCACATGATACTTAAACCTGAATATAACCTGCTTTCACATGATTGACACAATTCTCTACTCTAGATGTAATATTGAGCACAGAGCCTGGATAAAAGAGAAGTAACCATGTCCTTTTAGGTTTTAGGTGATTTTACCCCCCCCCCCCCCCTACATGCAGCAGACTGCATAATACTAGCAATTATATGCAGAATCTTGTAGAATTTGAAGGTAGATTATAGTTGCCAATCATATAGTGCAACAGTGTATTTGATGGTGACAGATAATAGTCCCCTGGACCAATCGCTGCATAAAGCTTTATTTGGTGTCTAGGACAATAGTAGGCAATAACACTACTGTTTATAGAGAGAACGACAACCCGGATATCTGCTGCTGGTGGGTACACTTGTAACGGCCCGGTCATTCTGATGAGTTCAGTCTCAATCGAATTATATTATTCATGTTATGTATGTACATGGTGCACATGTAAATGCATGATAATACATCAATACTAGAAGATGAGTCCAAATAAAAAAACAAGGTGTGTTTCAGGTTACCCGACCCTACCTAGCAAAACAGGGCCGAGCCTAGAAATTTTTATACAATCTTAAAAAATGTATTCATATTTTAGGTCATTTTGGGGCTATTTATCATCCGATAGTTCACGAGTCGAGGCGGTCGTCAGCGAGTCAGCATTGAAGTTTGTGAGTCAATTTCTTGGTACTTTTCAGGCCAAAGTAAAAAAAAAAATCCAAAAAAAAAAATCCGACCTACCTACCCTAGATTTCCAGACCATGTAACCTGAAACACAACTTCTTTTTTTTTTGGCCTGACTACATGATGATTAAAATGAAGTTACTGCTCAAAGCCTTAGAGAGGGTATGGGTGTTGGAATATGGAAATAACATGATGATAGAGAACAATAAGGACTGTGTTTTTGCGTCTATTTATATCATGGGGGCTCCCGAATTAAAAGGCAACATTATTTAAGAATTTTAGTTTGACTGATATGGGTTTGTAACATTTATCTTGCTGGTACTGCTGACTTTATGGGCGCCAACCTATACTTAACGTGATGCGCGATTGCATTTTCTTAATTTTCAAGGGCCCATTTCTCAATTGGGAACAATCGCACTATGGCCAAACAGGGTAATATAAGTGTTTGTGAATCGTCCAGTATGAATTCTTTGACTTTCAAATTCTTTGAGATGCTATATGCTTTATATGCATAGCTTTTATCCAGAGCTTTCGTCCAGAGCTTTGCTTTTGTCCAGAGCTTTCTGGGTGTGCAATCCACCTGGACAATTCAGCTATATACAAGGGCTGCATGAATCGTTCACTGCTTTATGTAAGGGTTGAATGAATCGTTCACTGCTTTACTTAAGCAATATTAAGCAGAATGAATTGTTCAAACTTGAGAAATGCCCCCCAGGGTCATATATGACTATCCCCAGAAACCCAAATGAATAGATTTCTGTTTTCCAATATGTCCAAAGTTTCAGAAAACAAAAACAATTAATAAAATATCATGCAATACCTATTCATGAAATGTATGTCTCCCATGAGAAAGTAGTAGGCATGACTCCTCATTGAGCAAGCTCTACTTTATACATGCATGCAAGTAGGCACAGGAGAGAGCCATTGACTGATGCCATACCACACAGGAAGCAGTCTGCACTGATCATGCATCATGCTTACAGTGTTGTCTACAGTCCTGTCAATGCCACACAGAATGGATAGTGATTGCTTCCACCTGTTAGGCCACTCCAAATAACATCTTTGTTTCTCATCACCGTGCACATCCTCAAAATCTATTTAAAAGAAAAAAAGATTTTTGGCAAATTTATTTGGAAAAAACACAACATGATAACGGTGGACAAATATGGGACATATTTCTATATCAAATTGGAGCTTACAGTGCTGCAAATGAGATGGAATAGCGGAAACATGCATATTCATTACCTGGATTTCCCTACCTTTTTAGCCCTCAGCAAAAGAATAAAAAAGAAAAGAGCACCCTTCTCATGGCTTGGTGATGAGAAACAAGGATATCATTTGGAGCAGCCTTATATGATATATACAACACGGAGGCGCAGAGAATATGTTCTTATTCAGTTAATGGGGGCCTAAGCCATCCATTTATTTGTATGGCTGTACAACGACTGAACAGCAACACACCCCTACAGATGACTTTTTATTACATGGTGGTTTGGGCTTGCAATGCTAAGCCTATGGGACCTCCGTTCTCCATTCCCCCATGGAGTACGGTGTCGCCATACTCCATGGCCTCTAGGTTTGTTGATTTTCTTCATTTTAAGACAGTAGAACATGTAATAAACACAAAACCCCACTTATTGACATACATGTACATCATACCTCACTCGTTTAAATTGGGTTATATCACACTCAGCCTTCGGCATCGTGTGATATAACCCAGCTTTAACTCGTGAAGTATGATGTACATGTATGTCAATGGCGTGGAGTTTTGTCTATGTATGTATTCAGATCTTGTTTTATAAAGGGGCTAAGTGACCCCTACACACACTTCACAATGTTGTGCTTTTGATAATTGAGCAAATAATGAATTTTACTGACAGTGGGCAGACTGGTGGGAAGAGCAAGTTGAGTGACAATTTCTGCCATAAAATTGTGATTGCATCTAAATAGAAAGGGTACTGTAAACGTACATATTTTCGCTGGTACAAATTTTCGCGGATTTGCTTTAAAATACAATTTCGCTGGGACTTAAATTCGCTGATATTGAAATATTACAGTCATATAGCAATATTGGATAAATTTTCGCTCTGTACATATTTTCGCGGATTTTAAAATCCGCGAAATCCGCGAAAATATGTACAGCGCGAAATAAAATACATTTACAGTAATTAGTACCCCAGGAAACCATTAACTAAGTAAATGGGTCTGGCTAACATGTCTTCTTTGTCAACCACTTGTTAATGGATTCTGTGGCAGATACAAAATCATAATGTCACATTGCGTATGGTGGATGTTTCATAGAACATATATTTTGGGCCACAGAGTTACCTCACTGAGAATGTGCTGTAACTTTGTCTGCAATGCATCTTGATGTGAATATCAAATACTCCACTCAAGCCATTTGATCACCTTTCCTCCTTTTTTTTGGTCTTCTGTTTTTCTCACTGCTTATTGCTTTATATGCATGAGGTTCTAAAATACCTCTAACATGTCCAAATGGGAGAATAGTCTTATTAAAGGGAATTGCTATTTCCTACACAGAAGCCACCTGGTGGCAGAAATCGAAGCTCATGAAAAGTATTCTTTAGCTGTATTCTTATTCCTGCATAGACCACTTTCCCTAAATCAACTATTTGTATTTGCTAGTTGGACAGTATACATCGTACCTCCATTGTTCACATATATTCACTGCTAGGACACCCATAGGATCCTATAGTTAAGGCAAAAGAAATGTTTTTCCAAAATGCATACCTTTCTTATTTTATCCATGACCCCCTGTTTTAGTGGTCCTAAAATGTTTGTATGGATGTCCATTATACATTCCCAAGGTTTGGTTGCAATCTCAATAGAAGACGGGAATTATCCATGACAGATAATGTGAAAATGCTGTTTTCCCATTCATTTCTATAGTTAAGGTACTCCTTTGCTCAAATGTGCAGTATCATGAAAGTTAGATAATATCAAACTAACATAATCCTGAGTTACATGCAAAAGTCAATAAAACATCAGTAATCCTGCGACAAGTAGAAAGTCCCTTTAAGATCTAAATATGGTGTTAATGTCCATGATATAACACCGTTAATCTATCATACAATAATGATTCAGACAGTTTTCCTTTACTTTCCCTAAACAGATATCAAAATGATTCCAAAAGTTCTGAAAAGCTCTGACTGAGCTCTATGAGACTGGCCCATGAGTCTAATAATCAAGGCACTTTGTAGTTTTTAAGGTATTTACACTTATCCAAACAAGTTCCTCTTTATACATGGACATTAAGAGATGCCATACCAGACAGGTGTGGAGGGGTGACATAACACACAGGATGCAGTGTGCACAGATCTGCTATCTCATGTTTGCTGTGCTGTCCACATTGCTATTATTGTCCAGTCTTTGTGAGAACTTTTTCATCGCACAGGACATTTGGCCCTGCAGATTTTCAATGTTGCAGGACTGCCTCCCTCATTGAAGGACCGGATACCAACACATCTGATAAGTACATAGTTTCATACAATATATTGACAAACATATTTCAGGTTTAGAAACCCAACCAATTTATTTAAGTTCAGAAATGGCAAATATGTGAATGGACATTCGGTCCTGCTACAATTGTCAATTTGCTGGACCGGTGGCATTTTAGGAGGACATTGTCACTGTAGCCAGTATTGCATGTTAGAGTCACGTATGGTGTGCCCCATGCGCGACCCTAGCATGCAATACAAGCTTTATTCCACGACCAGAAGACACTTATCCACCCCCCCCTAACTTTTAGTTGTTGTTTACATCACAAATTTAGTTGTTTATATTGTTATTTTGCATTGTTCACATCGACGTCTGCTTTGTTTACATCGCCGCCATTGCCCTGTCACGTGACTAAAATGCTGCCTTCTGATTGGTCTAGAGCAGCAAAAAGCGTACCACATGGTCGGGTTGTACGCAGGAACGTACCACACCCCTGGGTGGTACGTTTTTCCTTCTCTATTCTTACATCGGATCGTACCAATAACGTTAGGTCGTGTAATAATCTTACATACTACATTGGATGATAATCAATAGTTTTTTTTTGGTTTGACAATATCCAACATGTTGCCAGTGCTAGTGAGCAGGACCCTTATTTTATACAGGAAGCTGCTGAATGAGCAGATCTAGATACAAGTCAGAGTTAGAGAGCAGCTCAGTGAGCAGCTCTCAGGGCTGAGTCAACAGACCCCTCCCCAGTCAGGTCAAGTCTCACAGCACCTGGCAATTAATGCCGGAACCAACCTCATTTTGTGGTACAGTCCCTGGTGCATGCCACAGTTAGGGAGGGTCTAGAGGGATGTGGTGCAATGATACAAGGGTTTCCCTATAGAACTAAAACATGTGACTTTTACTATTTAACCAGAACGGAAGATGACCGAGTGGCCTAGTAGCCGAGATCATGAGGACAACATCAATGCATCAAAAATATTTCTTTTGATGAGAGCTCAATTATCTGAGATGAACTGGGAATTTGGGTAGACAAAACATTATTGAAATTCATTCAGAGTGAGGCTGTAGATGCAGATTGAAAGCAAATAGATATATTCAATGATAAATGATAATGATAAATAGCTTTATAAAATATATTGATTGATACCACATCTGTGGCTCATAATACTATAGCATATCAGGGTAGAAGAAGCCAAAAACCTAACTGAGGACAACTGACAAAGAGGTTTTAAATAATTATAAAAAAATGAGCAAAAGTGAGAAATAAAGTAGGGCAATTACAATATCAGTTCCTACCTTTGTGAATTGTGAGAGGTCTGATCGGATATCCAGCCATGGCGGTCTCTCAGGTAGATGTTTGCCTGATATTCACCACAAGGTCTACCTCCCATAGTGTTTACAGCCAGTAACCATGGGTCCTTGATCCAGCATGTGTTATAGTTCTATTTGGGGGATTATAGAGATGATGACACCTTTGCAGGGCATGCCCTATTGTGACATCAGTTTTTAGATTCCCATTTGTTCACATGTTGTTGTAAGGTTCCCCCAAAAAAACATTATTAATTCAAAATGGCCAAGTGTAATAACTACCCTTAGAAGCAGCAGCATCATCTGAAACTACTAGTATGAGATTGGTGGTAGGAAGTAGTAGAGACTGATGCCATGTCACGATCAAGTAAAAACTGAGTCTGTCCACAATTACTCAGTCCGACTGCATGGCCCAATCCCGATATGAGAAATACTACACAATGCAGATATGATCAATATTTCATGCTGACCAATGACTGGGACAAGGGTGTGTTATGTGATACAGGATGATGCCATGTCATGTTTTACATCACTTAGTCATTCTCATCCTTTCCAACAAAATATTGGTTTATTTAGATTGTTACCAGTAGGTTAATAGTAGGCATTGGTAGTGGTCTTGAGGAAAGGTTCATTAATCTGATTGTATTGTCTGTGGCTGTTTGACCTGTATGCTGCTGTAATGATAATGGTGATAGTACTGTTCCCTTTGACTAAGTTGTTATTAGCTTTGATATCAGGATAGTTTAGGTCATATGTAATTGTCAGACAGTATTAATTGTAGATGTCCCTGATGATGATCCTACTCCCAGCTGATAATTATCATAAAACTTAGAATATTCAATCACTCTATAAAGTCACTCTTATAAGTCACTCTTAAACGTCACAAAACAAATGATGAAAAGAGATTCCTGTGATTGATAGGTGTATCCTTTGTCTATCTGGATATACAGCAATACTCCAATCTGGTCCAAGGCTAGATGTATGAAAGTCTCATTGGTTCAATCCTACAATGGATACAGATGGCCTGAAATGTACAGAGATTACTTCCTAACTTGCAACCAATAAGTATCTTGTGATAGAATGGTGTAACCCCTCCACATTCACTGTAATGTAGATCTGTAATTCCAGTGTGGCCTAAGACGGCAGCAACCTGCACAGAGGACACTGCTGGTTTAAGTGACTTATCCATGGTCATCTAAGTGGTGTCATCCATACGTTAATCCCACACCTCCTGTCGTACACAGCCCCAGGGTTAGAGACCCACCCCAGTGCATTGTGGGAGGGTGCTGCTTCAGTGGTGCCACCTGTTGAGACGCTGATGCTGCTGCAACTGACTGGTGTCCGGAATAGTGGGACCTACACTCTCCCTCTCAGAAATCACTCGTCAATGTCTCTTGCTGAATTGTATCTCTGCTACAACCTACCCATGCATATCATAAATACTAGATAGCTTATCTTGAGTATATGAGCCAATTTCTTATAGGTCCTTTGAGACAGTGCTTCACTGAGCCAGTTTGTTATTGGCCGCACTGCAATTCTGCCAATCCTAAGTATGGTTCCAGACCAGAGCTAGCCTAGATTATGTGCTCAGAACATGAGGAAATGGCTTATCAAAAAGCATGCACCTTACTGACATGTAAGAGCTTTGGTCGGCATTAGTGCAGAGTTATTGTGAGAGACTAATGGGGGACATGGTTATCCACTTTCTTGGAGAGTGGGTGACTGGACACTGGTCCCCTGTTCCTCTCCCTGATGGTTAATCCTAGCACCCAGTTCACCTGTCTCGTAATAGCAGATTGATCAGCTGATGGGTCCATATGAGAGCGGATGTATGTGCCACTGTGGAGGGGTAGGGGTTAGATTTGTAGGAGGTGAAGGGAGAAAGAGAGGGCCCTGGTTCTCCTCTCTTCAGACAGGATCACATGGTCAGATATGCTGATTGCATGAGATCATGGATCATATTTCTAGCTCTGGATTAAACTCTAAGCACAGGCACTGTGACTGCATTGGGGACCCCTTAAGGAAATATTCAATTGGCGTAAATCTGTATGTGAATCAAGCAAAGCCTGACATTTTAAAAAGTGTAGTTGGTAAGGAAAGGAGGGTAGATAAATGCCTTCTACAAGTGTGATTAACATTGTAAGCAACACATGACTTTAAGCCAAATCTGTACTCTATTTCTCATGTTCAGGTGACACTTTCGTTGTGGGTCTATACATGTGTGGTGAGGTGGTGGATGTTAAAGCTGCAAGAAAAGCAATATAAGAACAGCCTTGAGAGGTGTAGGTGGTGCCACTAGTGACAGGTGTTAAATAATGGACTATTTGTCTACATGTAATGGTAATAGGATATCAAGTGCAATACCCTCATACCTACTTACGCCCAACCCTCTCTTTAGGTAGACTCTTTATTCTTTCTCCAAGCTTCCATACCTCTTCCCCCTTCTTTCATTTGTTTGCTCAAGAGATACTAACAGCTGAGCTCCACTTCCATGACAAGATTGCAACTAACACATAACCAGACAGGTAATCAAATACCTAATCAGCTTAGATTAGAAATGCACCACCTGTTTCAGCATCGTATCAGATAGCAGTAGGAAGGTGTTCACTGGGGATGAATATCAGTCTGTTTTGATATTGAGATGTTGCTAACATCAATCCATCCCATTTGTAGCTGTGGAGCATGGGTGACTTATTGAGGCAATAATATTCCTGGACCAATCTTCCAAAGTTAAGGTAGGATAATGTGAACATTGATTGACATTTAATGGCTATGAGTCGATGACCTAACATTATCCTACTGTGTTCCCGTGACCAAGAGAACCAACATTTCATTTCTGTAAGGTGACTACCCTCTCAATCTGAAACAAACATTGCTTCACCAAGTCTTTGGGTTTATATGACTGCTGAGGCAGCCCTTTTTAGCAATTCATATAACTGCAGAGGGAAATTACCAGTAGAAAATTATCACGCAAGTAACTAAAAGATAACCTTAAAGATGGACAGGCTGATGATAGAGTTACACTGTAAAAGGGTTGGTTCCTACCTTTACTAATGGTGAGAGGTCTGATTGGGTATCCAGCCATGGCGCTAGTGTCAGGAGTGCTAGTGTTTTGTACAGTGATAGGTTCCCTGAGTTATGATTGTGTAAAAGCTGCACCCCAGCACAAATGGCCAGCAATCAGCATGGTGATAGTCTGATATGAGCAATACCACACCCAGGCCAATGTGATATATTATTGATGCTTGCCGCTGATTCGATGAAATATATACCTTGCGATGCTAAATGCTGTCCCGAGATGTATTTTGCGTCACATTATTTTGTGTTTGTAAGTTGTGAACATTTCCGAGGTGCATTTTATAGAATTTGGTATGAATATCATACTTGGGAAGACTTGGAAATCAAATATGATTTTTAAAACTTCAAATAAAGAAACATGTTTCAACATTGACTGCCAGCAGTCACAATTTCTCAATGACTACTTCATGAACTAGGAATATATTTCTGTTAAATGCTAGACCTTGTGGTTAAGCCTTTTTATCAAGGCATTCAGGTCATTTATTTAAGGACTTTAAGGAAGAGTGAATTTGATATTGCCTGATTAACCCTTTGAGCATGGCATAGTGCCTTAATGCATCATACCCTTGGTCGTCATGATGCATGAATGCAGCCCTAGCAAGTAATTTACCAGTCCTGCATTCATGTATCATACTGACCCTAAGGGGTTGATGCATGATGCACCAATGCAGCACCGGGGCTGTATTTGTGCATCATAACAACAATTGTCATCTTTTAACACCTTCCATCCTTAAAGAGATATCTCTAAAAAAATCTGAAATTGGGTAAAAGTTCCAGGGTCTGGGTTTTGTAGCTAGGGTCTGGTTGTGTGAACCATCACTTTGATGATCATTATTTAAATTTCATTCTGTTGTTCCAAACAGTGTTAGTTTTGATAACCGACCAAACTTAGCCTAATTCAATATTGAATTTAAATTATCTTAAAACTTGCATATAAGCCTGACTCAGATATAAGCTGGACTTAGACTTGTGGCCGATCCTATAAACCGCACTGGGGATCTGATTATGGTGAATCTAGTACTGTACTATAGTAGCTTAAACTTGCATATAATCTGCACCCAGACTTTGGGCTGATCCTATAAGCCACATGGGCGATCTGACTTGCTTACTAGCCTTGGCTTGTATACTGCTCAGCACATCCTTTAAGTTTTCAGCAAAGCTTCCTTTGACAAGCATGATGCAACACAATATTGGCACTCTGGTATGGTTAGTTTCTTCTAGTCTTGGTTAGAGCTCCAGTATCCCTTATGCATCTAGGGTTGTAGCCTTATCCCTCCCTAAGCCATCCAAGTCCACCAATAAAGTCAGTGAGGAGGCTCCTATTACATTGGTATCCGAAAGTAAAACATCCTGTGGGTGGTGAGGGCTGTCTAAGTGGTGTCATCCATACATAAATCCCACACCTCCTGTAGTACACACTGCTCGGGTAAGAGGCCCACACTGATATTCCTAGGCTCCCTATACGCCCAACCTCTCAGTCACTAGTGCCTAACCTAGTTAGTCATTTTTTGGCTCCCTATACGACCAATCTAGGTAAGTTATTATTGTCAGGTTGGTCAGTACTGACCAACTCATCTTAGTCTTTTAATTTCCAGGGGGAGCCACCGAGTGGTCATCACAAGTGGCACCAACTAGTGGTATACAAATACAACACACCAATGATGAACCTAGGTTAGCCACTACTGACTGACTCCTCGGTCATTTTTGAGTATAACTTTGCCATTGTGACTAACACACATATGAAGAACCTAGGATAGTCTGTACTGACTAACCCTTTCAACCTATGGATTTTCAGTGCACCCCAGTGCATTGTGGAAGGCTGCTGCTCTGGTTGGACAACCTATTGAAACACTGCTGTTACAGGCTAGCACTCATACCCCTATCCTCGGTACCACCATGATTTGATGTTGGTTGACCACATTGCTTTAGGCTCTACCATCTAGTGGAAGGCATACCCTATAATTTTACCAAGTTAATGGTCCTGTAACATCACATACATAGGCATAGTGGGAGATGGACAGGCCTGTGCGTTGCTGTATGTCTACCACGGCAGGAAACTCTACCTACTCAGCTAACTCCAGAGCCCTACAGATCACCATGGTCATAATTTTGTATTGGTTGCACTCTACTATCTCTGTCAAAATTCTTGTTAAAATTTGAAATGGACACATTTTGATACTTTTAACTTTGGCTAACGAATGATGACACGTTTCCATGCATTAATCATTTGTATAGAAAATGTCATGTATGTCATCTTATAGCTCTTTATACTTGTATAGAAGTGAACAATTATCATATCAGACAAGTGTTGAGAGATGACATAACAGACAGGATGCAGTATGCACAGATCTGGTATCTCATGTTTGCTGTGCTGTCCACATTGATATCATTGTCCCACAGTCAGCAAGGGGATTGCTTCTACTGGCTATGTAATAATCAATACCAAAAATATGTAAATATTATTCATTCATTTACATGGCTGCACATCTGTGTTTAAATATTTTTACCACCATAATCGGAATTTCAATGGAGTTTCATTGACAATCCTACATATCTATAAAGAATACTTTTGTTTAATTTAGCAAATAATGAATTCAGATTATAAGGTTTAGTGACGACAGGCACAGGAAAGTGAGAATCACTTGCTGCTGTACAGTTGTAGCTGCATTTAGCTAGTGATAAACACTCTTGGTAGCATACCGCGAACTACAAGAAAAGGGGCTTAGCTGGCAGACCTTCTTCCTTGATCATCTGTCAACCGCTTTTTTTATGCCGAAGTGGTGGCGTGGCCAACTGGTGGCAGGCACCACCAGAACGAGGTATATGATGTTTGCACTTTGCCAGAAGTCAGAACGGGCGCCACCATCTTGGATTGTGCCGCCATCTTGTATTAAGGAGTCACAATAGAAATTTATGCTATGTGATAACAATAATATTAATCAGCTTTTGATAGTTCCTGAGGTTGATTATAACTATACCTACCCCCCTAACATTGACCCAAGGAATTCAATGGTTCTATCGGTTTGTTGCTAAGACAGCTGGTTGCCTAGCAACAGCTATTCTAATTGTTTAGCTGCCTTGCAACACACATTTCTATGTTGCTGAGGTTTATTATAATCATACCTATTCCCCTAAAATGGATGCAAGGAATTTGATGGTTCAATTGGTTTGTTGCTAAGACAGCTGGTTGCCTAGCAACATCTATTCTAATTGTTTATCTGCTTAGCAACACACATTTCTATGGTCCTGAGCTTGATAATAATCATACCTACCCCCTCTAATATGGACCCAAGGAATTCAATGGTTCTATTGGTTTGTTGCTAATACAGCTGGTTGCCTAACAACGGCTATTCTAATTGTTTATCTGCCGAGCAACACATGTTTCCATGGTCCTGAGGTTGATTATAATCATACCTACCCCCCTAAAATGGATGCAAGGAATTTGATAGTTCAATTGGTTTGTTGCTAAGACAGCTGGTTGCCTAGCAACATCTATTCTAATTGTTTATCTGCTTAGCAACACACATTTCCATGGTCCTGAGCTTGATAATAATCATACCTACCCCCTCTATTATGGACCCAAGGAATTCAACGGTTCTATTGGTTTGTTACCCCCCTAACATGGACCCAAGGAGTTCATAGGATCTACCATATTTGAAGTTATTGAATCCTTCCAGCCTGTTTATTTGGTGTCTTGAATGGGTCCCCTTCAAATATACCAACCATGTAGACAGTATGTAACTTCAAATGCAAGAATAATGCCGCGTATAAAAATGCACAAGAGGCTTTTTTTTGTGCTGCAACAACCGCAATTCTTCTGTATTGGACCACATGGTGTCTATACCAAAAATGTGCTGTAGCTGTGTCTGAGAATATATTGATCAATGCAATGTCAATATGACATATTTAAGCAACCTGGTGCCTCTTCCTGCTCTTTCCTATTTCTTAATGTTCTCTGCCTCTTACTCTTCAATCATCACTTCTGTTATCACTTGTATCTCTGTCTCACTGTTGCTCTCTTTGTTTCATCCTTATTGCCACCATACTTATTGAAGCCTTCCTGTATGTATAACTAGCTCATCATCTGCCAGTTACTGTCCTTGTTCCTTATTCCTCCTGGGATTTCCTCCTTTTTGTTTCTTTTTTCCCTCTCTTGTCACAACCCACCTCTTCTTCTGCTGGACCCTCTTTCTCCCCAGTGCCCAGCCCCCTCTCATGATTACCTGCCTGACCCCTTGCTTCCCTGTCTACCTGACTCCTCACCCTTGCAGACCGCCCCCCCCTTCTATATGTAGTGTATATGTGGTCATCCAGTAACACAGGATCCAGTCATTTGTTAGACCAGGGGTTGCATCTTAAAGGGACTTTCTACTTGTTGCAGGATTACTGATGTTCTATCGACCTTTGCATTCAACTCAGGATTAATATGTTAGTTTGATGTATTATCTAATAAAAAATCAAAAGAAATTGCAATGTCACGGTACTGATGCTCATGATACGGGAATTTGAGCAGAGGAGTACCTAACTATAACTATAGAAATGAAATGAATATAGAAATGAATAGGAAAACAGCATTTTCACATTATCTGTCACTGATAATCCCCTTCTTCTATAAATATTGCAACCAAACCTTGGGAACGTATAATGGACATCTATACAAACATTTTATAAAAACAGGGGGTCACGGATGAAATGAGAAAGGCATGAATTCTGGAAAGATATTTCTTTTGCCTTAACTATAGGATCATATGGGTGTCCTAGCAGTGAATATATGGGAACAATGGCGACATACTGTCCAAATAGCAAATACAAATAGTTGATTTAGGGAAAGTGGTCTATGTAGGAATATGAATACAGCTTAAAGAATACTTTTCATGAGCTTTGATTTTGCCACCAGGGTGCTTCTGTGTAGGAACTAGCAATTCCCTTTAATGGAAGAACATCTGTCTATAGAACTTAGGGTGCCACGTTTGGTAACTGCAATGACATTTCACCTGACCTCTTCACTGACACACTAGACGAGTGTCAGGATATCACACATGTTGACAGTACTAGTGCACAGACACTTCAGCCAGAAGCTCTGGTATGAGCAGATCTAGATATGAGTCAGAGTTAGAGAGCAGCTCAGTGAGCAGCTCTCATATCTGAGTCAACAGCCCCTCCCCAGTCAGGTCAAGTCTCACAGCACCTGGCAATTAATGCCGGAACCAACCTCATTTTGTGGTACAGTCCCTGGTGCCTGCCACAGTTTGGGAAGTCCAGAGGGACGTGGTGCAATAATACAAGGGTTTCCCTATGGAACTGTTCAAAATACATCTTAATGTGATGTTTCACTTGAGATGACCGGGAGACACATCTTGAAATACACTCTGAGTGCAGTTGTAAATGCAGATATATAAGTGACTAAATAGTTTGATATGTATGGCAGAAACCAAGGTAGAAAAGCAATAGAAATGGATCTGATATATAATTATAGAACTACAGGTATTTATTCAATTAATACATTGATTATTTTATGGATATTTTTTTACTATGACTCCTGACTCTCAAAATTGTAGGTCATCTATAAATAACCTCATGTAATTAACATGTTGATTAATACCACATCTCATACACATGATACTAAACAAATCAGGTAAGAAGAGACGTCGTGAGATCAGCTGAAGAATAGGTTGAAATGATTATAAAAAGGAAGCAAGAGGGAGAACTAAAAAGGGGGTGGCATCATAATGTCAATTCTTACCTTTGTGAATTGTGAGAGGTCTAATGGGATATCCAGCCATGGTGTTCACTTAAGGACATGTTTCCCTGATATTTATCACAATGCCAACCTCCCATAGTATGTGCACAGTCAGTAGTCTTCAGTCTTGAATGCAGCTCATGCTTTAGTTTAATTGAGGGAAATTACTGAGACAATAGCACATTTACTGGACAGGTCTGTGGGGGTAATGCCACGTCATGATCCTGTAAAAACTGAGTCTAACCACAAATACCCAGTTCTGCTGCATGCCTGAAGCCGGATATGAACAATACCACACAAAGCCCAATATGATGAATATTCATGGTGACCAATGACTGGGGTGAGCATTTGTTCTGTTATACAGAACTATGCCATGTCATGTTTTACACCACTTAGTTTTTCTTGTCCTTGTCAATAAAAAGATGCATCTATTTGGAATGTTGACATTGTCCTGTCACTAGTTGGCATTGGTAGTCGCCTTGAGGATACACTCATTAATTCTATTGTATTGTCTGTGTATTTGTTTGGCATGATATCTGCTGCAATGATATTTCTGTTCCCAATGATTATGTGGTTGTAAGCTTAAATATCAGAATAGGTTTAGAGTTATAATTATGTGATGGTGTAATGGTATAGTGAAGTAACAGAACTTTCAATCACTTTAAAATATCAAATCAATCTTAAAAATGTACTCTTAGAAGTAACTCTTAGACATCACAAAAAGAGAGATGAAATTGGAGGTCAAACACCCCTCCATTTGTATCCAAAGCTGTGTGAAATGAGTCTCTAAATAGTTCAATTCTAAGAAAAAATATATTACTCTCCTAGCCTAGTCTGTTTGGTAAACTATAATTTCCAGCTGCCCTAAACGCATCAGATCCTTGCTGCTACCAATATCCCACAGGAATGTCCTCACCCCTCCACATCTATGGTAAGGTAGATCCTGATCTGTAATTCCTGTGTGATCTTAGAGAGCAGCAGAGGACACTGATCGTTTAGATGACTTTATCCATAGTGATTTATCTGGTGTCATCCATACCTAAATCCCACACCTCCTGTAGTACACCTCCGTGTAGCACACAACCCTAGGGTTAGAGTCCTGCCCCAGTGCATTGTGGGGAGGGTACTGCATTGGTGGTGCCACCTGTTGAGACGCTGATGCTGCTGCCACAGGCTGGGGCAGGCTGGTGTCCGGGATGGTTGGACTCACACCCTTCCTCCCAGAAATCATCAATGTCTCTTGCTGATTTGTGTCTCTGCTAGAACCTACATATTCAGATCACAAATACTACATATCTTAACTTGCACAAACCCTGGGCTTTTAAGGCATCACTTCACCTTGTGAGTATCATGAGACCCGTTTTAATGAACAGAGTTGGAAGTTGCATATTAAAACTGTTGTGATATTGCCTTATTCGTGTACAGCTCATCAAGAGCGTTCATTTGGTATGTGACATGTACTATATTGGCCATTTGTCCATTTGGTGATATTTTTTATAATTATTTAAAATTAAATGGAATTTAAGTAAGATGAGATAATAAACATCTAAATTAGATATTAACTATATTATCCAATACAATTATAAAGTTATGGGCATAATTTTGGGAATGATGGGAGTTAAAATCTGGTTTGTAATTAGTATTGCAGAAGATAATTATTCATGTGTCAAAAACTCATTTTTCAATAATCTTATTTTTTCTACCTTTCACTACTTAAAAAGCCCATATCTCGGCTCTGGTTAAAATGGGTCACTTATAGTTTGTTGTTGACTGGCTGTAATTCTGCCAATCCCCTGTATATTATCAGCCCAGAGCTAGCTTAGTTTATGTACACAGAACATTAGGAAATGGCTTACCAAAATGCCTGCACATCACTGTAAAAAAGAGCCTAGATTGGCAGTGGTGCAGAGTTATCATGAGAGACTAAATGGGGACAGTGGATATCCACTGTGTTGGAGAGCGGGGTCACCGGACACTGGTCCCCTGTTCCTCTCCCTGATGGTTAATCCCAGCACCCTGTTCACCTGTCTCCAAACCCCAGATCGATCAGCCGGTGTCTATATGAGAATGCATGTCTGTGTCATTGAAGAGGGAGTGGGGTTGTTAGAGGGGATGGAGGTTGGTTTGTAGGGGGGAGGGGAGGGAGGAAGAGAGGGATCTGGTTGCACAGGATCACAAGTCATAGCCAGCTATATGGATCATGGTTTATAGTTGTTCTCCTGTGGTTTACACTGGTTGCATGTACTGTTATTGCTTCTTTAAGCACAGGGGTCTCAAATGAGTGCATTTGCATAGAACCAAAATCTCCCAGTAAAAGCTAAATACCATGGTAGTTCTAATTTTCTGTAAGAACAAAGAAGGAATGATGCCCTAGAAGGATTTATACATGGAGAGACTATCAGTTTAATATGTAGTACCCTATTGCTACCCTTACACCAATGAGAAGCAAGCACTTGGGTTAGGCCTCACCCCTCATTGTGTATTGACCAAGTCTGCAAATTCTAAAAGTATACTTGGTAGCGGGGTGCAAGTGTGTATCTAATGTAAACGACACATGCCTTCCGAGCCAGATATGGGCACTAGTTGTCATGTCAGGTGATATTTCCTTTTCAGATATATACATGTGTAGTGTGGTGGTGGATATTTAACCCTTTAGGGCCGAGCATTGACTATAGTCGATGCCATGGCTGGTCAGCCTTAAAAGGTTAAGCTGCAAGGAAGGCAACAGTAGAGCAGCTTTGAGAGGTGTAGGCGGTGCCACTAGCGACAGGTGTTTCATAATATACTATTTGTCTACATGTAATGGTAATAGGATATCAAGTGCAATACCCACATACATATCTACCTCCAGCGAAGCTGAGGTCTGCCGAGCGAAGGTCTGCCTAAAGAGGCAGACCTTCGCTCAGCTTCCTTCTCTTAGCTTCCTTCTCTCAGATTCTACTGCCTGGACACTGACTTGTAACTGTGGAGCATGGGTGATTCATTGAGGCAATATTATTTCTCTACTGATCTCCCAAAGTTAAGGTAGGATAATGTGAGGTCATCTACTGATCGCCATTTAATGGCTATCAGTTGATGACCTAACATTATCCTACTGTGTTCCCATGACCAAGGGAACCAACACTTGAGTTCAGTAAAGGTGACTACTCTCTCAATCTAAACAAACATTGTTTCACCCTGTATTTGGGTTCATACAACTGCCAAAGCAACCAGTTTAAGCAACTGATATAACTGCACAGGAAAATCACCAGCCAAAAAATAATCAAGCGAGTAGTACGAAAAACTATTCAAAGTGAGAATACAGATTTACAGAGTAGAAGTGTTCATCCCTACCTTTACTAATGGTGAGAGGTCTGATCGGGTATCCAGCCATGGCACTAGTGTCAGGGGTGCTACTCGTGTTTCATGTGGTAATACATATACTGAGTCATGATTGTGTAAAAGCTGCACCCCAGCACAAATGGCTAGCAGTCAGCATGGTGATAGTCTGATATGAGCAATATCACATGCAGGCCAATGTGATAAATGATTGATGCTGGACGCTGATTCAGTGAAATATATGTTGTGTGATGCTAAATGCTGCACCGGGACGGCTTTTATACATCACTACATTTATCTTGTCTATGTTGTAAACATTTCAGGTGAAACTACTATGTCACTGGTAGACACAGGTGTAAGACTGGGCTATTGACTAGTATGCTTGATTGCGTTGCGTGTGTCACTCTCAATGTTGTGAATTTATATAGTTCTGATAATGATAAGACAAAAAACACTGAATTTCTTTGAACATCGTAAAAAATGTTTTGCAGTAGGACACACAGTCAGACCTAACATTCAAATCTTGAGGACCAGGAAGACATCAAATAAAAGCTTGTGACGATGAATCACTTCTTCTTCAGAAACTAGGGATATGTTTTTGTCAATAGGCTAGGCCCTGAAGTTAAAGATTTATTCTAGGGCATGCAGGATGTTTTGATATCTTTTGAAAAGAGTCAACATAATATTTCCTGATTTTCGGAAGAAACCCTGAAGTTCCTTTGTTATCATTAGTTTTGATAACTATCCCTACTTACTTCCCCTAATTCAATATTCAATCTGGAATAATTGTGATGATACTTCTACTAGTGTTAGCAAAGTTTCCTGATCCTCTTGATAAGCATGGTGCTAATTTACCCTTATAAACTAAAAGAAATAGCCTTATTAAATCTCATGAATGGTGTTGGCTCTCCAGTGTGGTTAGTATCTCCTAGTCTTGATAAGAGCTCCAGCTCCAGTATGCCATATGGGTAAGAAGGGTTGTAGCCTTATCCCTCCCTCAGCTGTCCAAGTCCATCCATAATGACAGTGCAGAGGCTTCTAATAAGTTGGTATCCAAAGGTAAAACACCTTGTGGGTGATGAGGGCAGTTTAAGTGGTGTCATTCATACGTAAGTCCCACACCTCCTGTAGTACACAGCCCCAGGGTTAGAGACCTACCCCAGTGCATTGTGGGAGGGTGCTGCTCTAGTGGTGCCACCTGTTGAGACGCTGCTGCTGCTGCCACAGGCTAGTCTGAGCTGATGGGACATAAACTCTCCCCACAGAAACCACCAATCTTCAATTTATCTTGCTGAATTGTATCTCTGCTATAAGCTACACATTCAGATCATTTTGAACATCATCAACCCATTTTTGAAAAATCGTTATCTGTTCGGGTGAGAGTCCCTCCCACTCAAGTGCAATATGGGAGGATACTGCTCTAATAGTGCCACCTGTTGAGACGCTGCTACTGCAGGCTGCTACTCATACCCTCCTCTTACATACCACCATGGTTGTTTGTTGGTTCTCCAGGTTGCTGTACGCCCTAGGTAACAGATAAGGCCTTTTCTAGGGCAATGGTTCTTTTACACTTCATACTAAGGCATGGTAGGCCTTGATATGCTGTATGTCTACACAGTGTCAATCATGCAGGTTACACAGTGGAAATACAACCCTCAGCTGTTATTATTTTGAGTACTATATTTGATTTCTATTCACTGTCTCTAATATTGCAGGGTCATAGGAGGCTGCTTACTTTTGGATTGTTCTCACCATTGGCTTACACACAATGACATGTTTATATGCTATAATGATGTGTATAGAAAATATCATTTATGTCCTCTTATAGTTCTGCCAAATTGGTATGATATTGCTGAATACATATCTTTATAGGGATGATTTACAGTGAGAATCCCTAGCTGTACATTTGTGGTTATGAACTGCAATTAAGACCACTTTAGTCAGAGGATCTGTATAAAAGTTATCAGTCAGTAGGGTGTCCACTTAGCTCACTTAGTTAATATTCTCTGCTACAAATGTATATTCATTGATGCAGAGACTGAGGAAGAAATAATACACTATGTTGGAGAGTAGGGTCTGTGTCCACTGGTCCCCTGTACATCTCCATACTGGGTAATCCCATGACCCTGTTCCCTTGTCTCCAAACCCCAGATTGGTCAGTCGGGGGTCTATATTAGAATTGATGGGTGTGTCACAATGGGAGAAAGGACGGGTCGGCACGCGGGAGGGAGAATCTCGGTGAGCCAGTTGTTGTCCCTGGGCACGACATCTCGTGGACATGTGATTGCAGCACTTGTATTGTTCCTCCTGCAGTGAATGCCTGTTATAAATCCAGTGCTGACTGCATAATTAAAACATATTACTGTACTGTTGTGATAATGCAACTGCTTTCAATAGAGTGCAGGTTTTGTGTAATCACCGCGGTGTATGGGTCTCCAAACATTTCTTAGGCACTAAAAATGGACCTTGAATAGTGCATGTTGCATGTATGGTATGTTGGGAGGAATGGGTGTGAGGAAGGAATAGTGAGTACTTGATGCACTGCAGGAACATTGTAATTTAAGAAAATATAAACTTGCTTAAATACACACTTTCCATACCATCAATTCGAAATTACATATATGTACATGTATATCATGGCAATTTCCTGACCATATTCCCTTGACAGTGAACTAGAATTTGATAAATTTTAAGTCAAATGCAATGTGTTTTTTATAAGGAAGCAACTTGTATTTGCTCAGATTAAATCTCTCATGCAGTGATGGGGCGTGGGCTCCAAGATACGAGGTAGGGGATTAGATCTGTAAAGTGGACACTGACAGCCAGTGATGGCACAAAGCACTTGGGAGCAGGGACCAGAGGAGAGCACAGGTGGCAGGTGCTTAATAATGTACAACCTGACCACATGTATACTCGTTCCCAAATCCTTCTGAAGGAAGGCTCTGGTAATGACAACTATGACCTTGAACTTGAATTTTGCTCGGTTTGGGCAATCCCTGCTGGTAGCTTAGAACCAGAACCAGAGTGTATAATGGTCATTTTACCATCATACTTTCTAGTTCCATTTCTGGTTCCTGTTCTCTGGCTCCAAGCTCACTAAAGGAGCTACCTAAACTAAATCCAAGTTCAGGGTCAAAGGGGCTGTTACCAGAGCCTTCCTTCTGAAGGATTTGGGAACGAGAGTACCACATGTATGGTAACAGGCTATAAAATGCCGCACCCACACTAGTCTCGAGCATGGGCAACCCCCTGAAATCTGAGGGATCATATAAGCCTGAAAATTGGCCCTAAAGGGGGTCTGGAAATGTTTATTTCAGTATTGTGCAATGGCAGAAAAAAAGAACTCAATTATAAGCCCCACCCTAACTTTAGGCTGATCCTATGAGTTTCACTTGCGATTTGACAAACGTACCAGCTGCGTCGTCTATGTGGGAATTTACGGTAGTTAATCTTCTACCAACTTAATCTTCTACCAATTCCAACCTTTAACCGTTCAACCTCCGGCCAACTATGCTAACTATGTGTCCACCTACTAACTGAAACTTGCTTTATTGGCTTTTGATTAATTCTCCACCCACATTCCACCAGGGTTCCAACTTTTTTGGGCCGTGAGCATTATTTAGCCACACAGGTCGAGGGCATTGACAACCCCCTCCCCCACCTCTAGAGGGATGGGAATCTGTCCCAACCATCCGCCAAAACGGTGAAATCCTTGCCCTTGCACATATCACATATTCCCCCAATTCTCCCAGATTCAGATACCTTATGATTCGCCCACCCTGGTACTGTAGAGTAGAGAGTTCTCTGTCTATCTGGGGTTAACCGCTGAATTACCAACCCCAATAATGTGGCAACCCATCACCTAATGGAACAAAGCAAAGACAGAGCTACAAATAATGACATTGCCTGGGTCCTGTAGAATCCATTAGTCTGAATTTTTGTGAGAAAGAAACTCAAATAAAACACTGAACCCGAACCCACTAATCTGCATTAATAAGGGGAGGGAATTAAACCTTTAATGCGGGTTTTACATGGATCTAGATGGTTTGTCATTTCTCTTCTTATGTTGTTATCAAATGTCAACGGTAGAAAAAACGGACATTTTTTCCCCTGTTTTCCTGGAACACTTTTGTGCCTCTACATGGGTAAAAATCGACACAGGCGACACGGCGACACAGCCCTTTTAAAAATTGACACTGGCGACACGGCGCTCTTAAAATTCGAAAAAAGACATTTTTATAAGGCTTTAGTATATTCTATATGGATAAAATTCAACATGACGACACGGCCCATTTAGCTCCTTTTGCTAAAATTCGACATGGCGACATAGTAAAAAATATGGGTACCCATGTAGAGGCACACTTTTAGACCACTGCATCTGGAAAATACCAAATTCATTCGAAAAAGTCTGGTTTAGACACACACGACAAAACAGACACAGAACGGTACGCCAATTAAAAGTATTTAATGCCTTAAAACTTACTTCTCCCGGTGCCGTTGATGCCAGCACCTAGAAGTAAAATGAGAAATTGAGAACTCAATATAATGTTTTTTTTATGGGAAACGAATATGTTACCATTATTGAACCATGGTGAAATGATGAATCTATTATTTTGTATTTGACAAATAGTAATGAGCAAATAGTGCCTAGTCCGCATGAAAATGATATTACCTTGGGCATGTTTAATGAGTTTGAATGAGCGTTGAACGTCAATGTAGTTGTCATGAGTAAGCACCCTGTCACCGAGAAAGTAAGCTCGGGCACACATTCACTTACTCTTTGACCTGGCATTTTAAAAATCTGTCCAAAGAGACCAATAATGATTCTTTAGCATTCAGTCTGATATTTTCTCAATGTGAAAGCAATAAATAATATGACAAAAATGAAATCTTTTTGTTCCATATCATCTGAAAAGAAAGCAATGAAAACCTTCAGGCAATTTGGCTATGAAAGATCTAATGCAACAGGAATGGCTTTCAAAGTAAAATATTATGTTAACATTGATTTTAGCTAAATTCCTGTAGTGTAGTCTGTAAAGTCTACTTAATACAAGTATCAGTTCTTAGATTTACAATTAAAGGTGCCAAGAATCTATTTTCAAGTTCTCTTAGAGTCACCCTTTCCTGCTGTATTGATCTATAGAAGTGGGACACCCTTTCCTGCTGTATTGGTCTATAGAAGTGGGACACCCTTTCCCGCTGCATTGGTCTATAGTACACACACAGAAAAGTGAGAGTCATTGTCGCTAAAACTACCTTCACCTGAGGATCAGACACTGCCCGACTCTCAGGTGAGGGTAGTTTTAGCGACAATGACTCTCACTTTTCTGAGGGTGTAGCAGGATACCCTTTTCCTGCTGCATTGGTCTATAGTTATAGAAGTGGGACACCCTTTCCTGCTGCATCAGTCTGTAGTAAGGGCATATTCCACTGATGGTATTGGCCGTGGTTCCGTCCGTCGCTCCATAGTCTAACGTTACTTTCACTGGATGACCGAATAACGGCCGACTGATGTCATTCGAATACACCCTTTTTTTCATGGTGAATACGGCACTCGCATTGACTTAACCAAGGAAGGCCATACTTAACACCTCTCGTGAAATAACCCTTACCCATATTTAATGGCCTGTCAAATCATCAAAATTGTTGATTTAACCACTATAAAGTAGCTTTATTAGAGAAACTAAGTGTAATTTTGACAAATATTGTTAATAAGGACGTGAAATAAACACAAAGGAGCACTCATAGAGTTCCCCACTGAGGGCAAAGCCTCGTTAAATATCTCTCAGTGAGGAACTCTACTCGTGCACCTTTGTCTATGTAGTGGGACACCCTTTAATGCCTTTCCTGCTGCGTCAGTCTGTAGTAATTGGATATACAGGTGAGCTGGTGTGTGTGTCATAGGGAGGGTGTGAAGCAGCATCAAGGTTGACACCTGGTGGAGAAAGCTGGAACCACTCACACACTGTAGTCTGGACATAGGGCTAAGTACTATAGGCCTCTAACTGGTGTGGACTTGTTCCCGGGACTACTGTGTGTACGCTGACACAGGCATGCATTTCCGCTTCCGGTTCTGCTCTCGCAATTTTAGCCTGTTCCTTGCAAGCTATGGTGTGTGTGATTGTGGTCACTGCCTAAGTCTCACGATAGATTGCGAGCTCAGAACTAACATGGCCGCCCATACGGAGAAACCAGAGTCATCGCTATAGTCTAATGTTACAGTATAGACGGCATGGGGCTATGTATGGCCATACATGGGTTAAAAATTGACTATAGTAGTTGGACACCCTTTCCTACTGCTGCTTCGTGGGATACTGCCCCAGTCCCACCTCGGCGGAACAAGACCAAAATATCCTCTGGCCATGGGCCTTTGTCTATGTACCCCCCCTCCCCCCTCCCCCCTCCCATGCAGACTTATATGCACCTCCATACAATCAGCATGAACTGGGTTAGTGGCTATCTGATAGCGTCTCTAGGGCGTCTGCATGTAATTGGTCAGGAGATGTGGTGTGGTAGATACCCTATGTACTATGTTAGATTCACCTGGAGTTGGACACATACACTGAGAAGGACAATTAATTTTGTGGTTGTTCAAGTATTTTAAGCCCTTGATTTGCGAATAATGGCAGAATTTAATTGTCTTTCTTTAACGAAAAGAAACCAAAAACACTTGTGGTTGTAGTGTGAATGAATACCTCGAATTTCAGTCTGTCTCAGGGTTTGTGTCCAACTCATGGTGAATCTACCCTATATGCACAGTCAGCTGTTTTTGGTCCTCTGTCAGGAACTGAGTCACTAGTGATTGATCTAGTTAGGCATTGTTTGGCTCCCTATATAAAAATATGACCAACCTAGATTTGTAAATATTATCAGGTTGGTCAGACCTGACCAACAAACCTTCTTTTCTATTTCTATGAGTATTAAGGGAAGTCCTTTTGAGTAAGGCATTATTCATATTTTGTTTACCTAAGTCATCTTTTAATATCACTTCTGACGAATAATGTAATCTCAATGACTAGTCTGGAAGAACTATCAGTGACTAAGCCAGGGAGCAAAAAAATTATCAGTGTACACTGAGAATCCATAGGTTGAAAGGCTTAGTCAGTACAGACTGTCCTAGATTCGTCATTTGTGTGTTAGTCACAATGGCAAAGTTATATTCAAAAATGACTGAGGGGTCAGTCAGTAGTGGCTAACCTAGGTTCATTATTGGTGTGTTGTATTTGTATACCACTAGTTGGTGCCAAATGTAAGATAGGTTGTTGACCACTAAGTGGCTCCCCCTGGAAATTAAAAGACGAAGGTGGGTTGGCCAGTACTGACCAACTCGACAATAATAACTTACCTAGGTTGGTTTTATAGGGATCCAAGAAATAATTAACTAGGTTAGGCACTAGTGACTGAGATATTGGTTGTATAGGGAGCCTAGGAATATCAGTGTAGGTGGTATGCCTCCTACCAGCATTTACTTAACCAATAATGAATGGATAACGGGCACACGAGGGGATGTATCTCTATATAACGCCCGAGGCGCGCAGCGCCGAGGGTGTTATAGAGTGATACAGCCCCGAGTGTGCCCGTTATCCATTCATTATTAGGTTTATTATACGATTTATTGACTCAAATGTCCTTATTTACCTTTAAAACGTCCTAAATTCGCCATTTTGAATGATATCTAAGTCGTCTTGTACAGAGGGTGCAGTCGCCATGTTGTGGAAATCTTCAGTAGCGGAGGTGAGGAAGAGCAAGCTAGGCGCAGGGAGCAGTCATTATTTCAAATCGAACATACCCTCAGTATTAACTTATACGACTGTACTCCCGCGTCGCCACCTGCCGTTTTGGTTACTAACTGCTCCCCTGTATACTTCAATATAGGCAGCATTTCCCTACCCTTCTACCACTGCCAGAAATGAATGGGCGCCAGAGTGTTCGCCTCACACACCAGAGATCCCCGGTTCGAATCCGAGTGGAAACGTACCATTTCTTAAGTGCCTATATTTATGTGAAAAAAAATCCCTAGAATTATTTTAACGAATAGATAAGTAAAGTCCAACTACTAACTTTATTGTAAAAAAGAAATTATAAAAATAATTTGATTTTAGGAGAAGTTATAACAAAAAGTGTAAAAATTGCTGTATCTCTGTTAATAGAGGCCTGAGAATGTGTCTGTAGACTTCTTGTTTTACCCCCTACTTCTGTATGGCCAGCACGGTCTGGTGGATAGGGCGTTGGACTCATAGTCTTGCGGCCCCGGGTTCGATCCTCCAACGAAACGTAGGATTTTAACTGTAAATATTCACCTCAATCGTGCTGTTATCGTGTGATAACAGAACTGAGTTATCCAAAAAAAGCATCATCAGAGCCCCAATCATATAATAATTGTCCCTATCGGGCCATTTTATACCAATGATCACACCTCACAGCACCTTGTCACAATATCAACTGCTTTCTGGATAACACTCTCATTAGTATAACCATCTAGGCCTCATTCTCTCAGGGTGGTTTGATGGAGGAGGTTGATCTACATAATTGTAATTATGTGCTTCTTGGAGCACAACGGCGAAATGTCCAAAGGGTCTACTGGATTATGGTAACTCATGTTTAGTCAAATGACCTTTATTGCATAGTTATATTATGGGATTTAACACTTTAATGCTGGCATAAAGCTAAAATGCTATATGTCATCATAATGCATGAATGCAGCCCTGCTGAGTAACTCACCAGTGCCGCATTTAAGCATCATGCCGACTCTACGAGGTTGATGCACTCCTGATGGGTCGGCATGATGCACCAATGCACCAAGTTATTTACCGGGGCTGCCTTGATGCATCGTGACAACAAGTGTAATCTTTTAGCAAGTTGCCGTCCTTAAAGGTATTCACCAATATGTGCCCCTTCTGAGGTGTACCATGGTGTCCATCCCATGCTGAAGTTCATTTATTGCTTTTGTTCACTTGATACTTAAATTCGAGCCTTGGGAACACTCAGAAATTCTAGCATGATTACTATTTAGATTTAAGTGCAGCATCGAGCTTCAACAGCTCCATAGGTTATGATGCCACAAACCGTAAAACCTTTGTGTATAGGCCGGGGGTAAGCCAGCTGCCAGTGTGGCTTAAATGATTGGCATAGAGTTGGGATGCGGCTAATACTTCTTGCTACTATACTAGAATTCAATAATCACCATCATCAGATCACTGGTGCGGCTCATAGGAGAGGTCAAATGTTGGGGTGTGGCCTACATATGATTTAGGCTTATATGTCAGGTTTTATGGTAATGCTCTGGTATGAGTAGTTGGTTACGCAGTTAGAGACTTGGTTCCAACAATGATTGGCTGATTCGGTCTGGTGAAGGATAACGCTGAAGTTGAGAGGGTGTAGTGTAGGGGCTTAGTAATTCCCGCACCTGAGAGGTAGGCCTGCAGGGGTGCCCCGCTCAGGTAATCACTGGGCCCCTCCCATACCGATTCAGTAACTTTAGACACGGTCTATCTGACAAGGGGACATAGCTCAGTGGTAGAGCAATCGCTTGGCAAGTGGAAGGCCCCGGGTTTGAGTCCGGATGTCTCCAAAAAAAGTCTTTTTCGGAGAAACCGTGTCCCTCACACACCCAAAGGATCATGCTCCCAGTATCAATTGTGTATGTTGCACTGAATGGTATGAGCTGTACTTGATTTCGTGATAATTAAAGTGGGAATATCTGATTTTTCTCCAAATTATGAATCTTAAATGTTTTCCAAACATTGTAAAATAAAATATTTAGAGAATATAGGTTAATTAAATGTCATTAATGAGTGTTTATTGGTCAAAAAATATTATTGGCTTTTCCAGTGTATTTTCAAAGGGGGAATAAAAGCATGCATGCTTTTATTCCAAAATGACCAAATATTGGGCAATAACATCTAATTAGAGCAAAATCTGAGGGAATGGAACAAATAGGAAGTCAAAGATATTCAGACCACATTTTAGGGAAATCTATTTTTTTTTGTCCCACACATCGGATATACTAACTTTAGGATGGTTGAACAACTGGAATAAATGATATATTAAGTGTATACAAATGTGCAGTCTAAAATAGCCTATTAACACTGCATATAAAAAGACACCTTTAGTGCATAGGCGTAGTAACAATAAACTCTCCATATCCCTGATTAGTGCAATAAACATTATATTCAATATTAATGCCCCTCCCCCTGTTTTATGTTGAACCACTATGTGTCTCCATGAACTAGAGATAGCTACCATGATATAGCCTTTGATACAGTGATGCCTCTAATGAGTGCACTCACGAAGCCAACATACTATTTATGAGACATATCATCAATTAAAACAAGAGAGGGAAATACCAAATCCATGAAATAATGAAGGTTGTTCAGGTAGTGTTTGGTCGCTACACAGTTTAAGTGATAATACTGGGTCGATGACCAGTGGGCAGTAGTTATGTGGCATACACTGAAAAAATAAACTTGTCTCTAGACTCGTCAAAGTAACTATCATAAAATAAACGAGTCAAAAGTTGTCTTACCTATCAGGTCACCATCCCACAAATAGAATCTGGAACTGGCAAATGTTGGGTCTTGGGCTGGCACATGCCAAGTGGTTTTTTTATCCCCAGCTAGAAGACCCCACAGTAAACAAATAATGTTATACACCATCTTATAACGTGAAATAACGTTATATGTCAATGTTTTTTTAAGGCTCTTTAGTATGACAAAACGTTATGTAAAATTTAACATTATTTTGACGTAAAAATAGTTTTTTTGTTGGCTGGGCCGCTTCCTTGTCACTAAGACAAGTTTTTGACTCGTTTATTCTATGACAGTCACTTAGAAGATTCTGGAGACAAGTTTATTTTTTGAGTGTAATCCTGTGCAGGTGTAGGCTATTTGACTTAACCTTTGGTTATGTGAGGGTATTCAATATACCGAAGGTGTGAAGCCGCTGTCTCAGGCGTCCACCGTGGGTTAACCCTTTAGCTACTGACCCAGAAATTCACCCAAATCATTGACTATGGGCATTCCGAACTGCTATTACAACAATAAACGGGGGATTTCCATGTCATATCATATTAGGCCCAAATCTACCTTGGTGACAGTAAAATGTGGATATTTTAGAATGTGGGCTGAAAGAAATATATTTTATCTATAATATGTGAAAAAAATATGATAATTGGAACATTTTTTCTCCCTGAAAAAGAGATTTTTGTATTTTTCAAAATGATGCCAAATGGCATCACCCATATTTGAATGGGGCTGATGCCGATTGGCATCACCCGTTTTTTGTTTGGAGATGCCAATTGGCATCACCCGTAGCTAAAGGGTTTGGAAGACTAAAAGCGTAAGATGGGTGAACTCTTCTTAAAGGCAATACCAGCACCTATCCCCACCTACTTTTAGAATGCTAGCTAAGATACTATAAACACTGTGATACTGAGGAGAGGTATAGGAAAACTTCCCTTATTGTATCAATTTTGTGAGCAATTACATTTCGCTTTAAAATCATTCAATTTCACAATGTCTTCACTTTTCCAATGACGTGAGTATATGTGGTGCATCCTTTACTCATGGCCGCTTATATCATGGATGGGGCGCTGGGAGGGAAAAAGACAAAACTAAACATATCCTAGAAACCAACCATAAACAGAACAAACTGTTATTGTTGGCCTTTGTTAAAAATCTGTGTTAATCTAGGGGAGCAGACTGGTGGCTCTATTTAGAAAGCACAACCGTTTGTTTCTCTTAATCAAAACAATCCCATAAACTGTACATGTCTTCCCATAATAGTTCAATCCCGAGAATTCGAGTGCTTTCCATTTGTAGATGAAAGATAAAATCATAATGAGACCAACTCACGCAAAATGCTACTTTTTATAGATAGAGGGAGGTCTGATAGTATGTCTGTATAGTATCAGTGTATTGTTCTATTTAAATCGACCTACGTCTGGCGAATAATTACTACCTAGAATAATGAAATTTGTAATGGTAGGCTTCATTGATCATGCTGGTTTTATGGTTCCAGAATTAATAGTCTCCCTCTTCATCCTCTCTCTGTCTCTCTGTTTCAGTCTCTCTCTCTCCCTCTGTTTCATTCTATCTCTCTTCATCACTATATTTCTATCTTTCTCTTCATCACACACAGACACACACACTCTCTCTCTCTTTCCATCACAATTTCTCTCTCTCTCTCTTTTTCTCGTTCTTTTTGTTCCATTAAGTCTATTTGGCCTCATGACCAAACCTAGCGAAAACTATTCTCTTTCTCTCAAACTGATTGGCCAAAGTGCATACATTAACAACCAAAGACAGGTCCTTTGGAGGGCAACAATTAACAACCAAATGCTGGAATCTTAGACACAAGTATCATGACAAATGACCTACCTTCATTAGTGAGCACAAGTCCTGCTTGTCCATAACTAAGGTGTGGGGAGGAGGAGAGGCGGCGGCGGAACGGCATCCCAGCCGGTAACGACACCGAACCCGCTGGGGTAATCAGCGCCATTTTGTATCCCGAGGCCTAAAACCGGACGATAATTATAGGCTTTTCGGAAAGGTAGTCCTTTTGTTCCTACAACCTGATTTAGTTCCCTGTCCTCCTAGCAAAGTATGGGAATGTACACTGCCTCATCTACCAGTGTGTCATCCTTTGTGAATATGCAGCCTATATGTAGTGTGTCATGCATTTGTGAATCTGCAATCACATGAGTTTATATATATCCACACCTATGAATCAGCAGTTGGATAAAAAAAAAAGGCTCAAGCTCTCTTACCAAAGTTGTTATTGGATACCTGCAATGACCCAAACTCCATGCTGACCTTAGTTGTTTTTAAAGCAGATATAGCAAGTTTGCACTTCCTCTTCCACCTGGCGGTTAAAAGTGGTGATGCCTGCAAAGGGAGGCCACCTCAGCAGAGTGGTCAGCATTGTTGGGATATCAGTGCCAGTATCAGTGACTTTCATGCCATGGTACCTGGTCGCATATATAGTTGGGATACTGCTAATTCAGAATGGTGTACCTGAATCTGGTCGATAGCAGAGTTTCAGTCTACAAAGATATGTCTATAACTGGTCCAAGCTTACAGCCGAGGCATTACTCTCCAAGCATCGTCCTAGTGCTTGACCAAAACCTTATAGGGCTCCAAGGTGTTAGGTCATGGGCGCATCCATGTTTGTGGGTTAGGAATTCAATCAGGTAGCGACAGGCGGATGCACCATAGACCCACCATTGACTGAACCCCTGGGTAGTAACACCCTCTTCTGGGTATATGCGAACCGAGGCTCAGCCACCTGACCAAATATGGGGATGCCTCGGTAATATCTAGGTGCCCTATGGATACTACAAACCTCTGTGATTGATAATGATGGCATCAAACAGATAGATAATTCTGCAGGCGTCGTGGCCATTAAGTGTCTTGTTACAGAAAATGAATCGTTCTGTCACGACCGTCATGACTGCGTAACCTGATAGGGTTAGTTCACCAATACCTGCCACCGGGCTATTACTGTAAAACCTCGCGTATAAGCCTAACTCGCGTATAAGCCGCACCCTGACTTTGGGCAGATCCTATAAGCCCCACCAGCGATCTGGTTATGGTGACTTTAGTACTGTACTATAGGAGCAAAAACTAGTGTATAAGCCGCACCTGGACTCTGCCGATCCTATAAGCCGCACGAGCGATCTGATTTGCGTACTAGCCGCGGCTTATCCAGCAGTATCCATATATGTATCCATCAAATGAGATCTGTAGTTTTAGTTGTCACAGTACTACCTGTTATGTATCCATATAACAGAGGTAGATAGCCTTCATATGCTGTTGTCCCAGGCTTCAGACTGGTTCTCAGGTCATTGTTCATTGGATGAATGGATGTATATCAGCTGTAGGGTGTCAACTATAGCTAGAGTCATGCTATGCATGTAGCATGGTGGTAGCTGTAAGAGTATTGATTTTAAAGGTAGTGTTATTGTTAATGACTATATTTCACTGAATAGTCTAGTACTTTATGGATCCAAATCCAGCTAGATATATCCATTTTTAATGGATACTATGTCGAAGTCTGAAATATACGAGGCAATAAATCATGATTAAATTTGATCAATAGTGTTGGAAAAACAGAAAAAAAACGACTCTGCAACACAAGATATTTACAAACAAATGAAATTAGCGAATAAGTGCATAGGGATATAGAATCAAGTAGGTTATGATTTAGAATCTGAAATGACAGACATAATTAACACAATCTGATGCATGTGAAGGCCATCATAGATTGGTGGTTTTGTGGATTATATCTAACACTCTAAGGGCAGCAGAATGCTGTGGACTGCTCTATGGCTCAGTCTCAAGACTTTGTAACAATTGGATCATCTTTGACCGGGTGACATCTTTGACCGGGTGATGACTTTGACGGGGTGACGTCTTTGACCGGGAAGCATTTTTATAGCATGAATGGGTGGAAAAAGTCAAAGGATATTTTAACACTATATAAAAGAAAATTTATTTAAAGTTTGTTATATTTATATGTAGGCCCTATTACGTACATGATAGCATTATGTTATATTATTTCCTCTGCCCGGTCAAATATGTCACTTTCTATATCGCGTGGATTTGAAGAGCTGCACTGTCCAAATATTATGCAACAACCAGCAGCATAAACGTTTTCCAACAGTATATGGAAAAAAAAAGAAAAAAAAAGAAGAAATTGCCTCCCGGTCAAAGACGTCACCTGGTCAAAGATGTCACCCAGATAAAGATGTCACCCGGTCAAAGACGTCATCTGGTCAAAGACGATCCGATTGTTATAAAGTCGTGAGACTGAGCCCTATATCCTTTAGGTTCAATCCGCATCATGCATGGATGCAAGACAAGCGGACGAAAACTATTCACCTAGATTCATATTTCTCTCTTTTTTTAATTAATGTAAGCAATATTTTCTTTGATTGACAATCCCCTTTCTTGACAGCAGAGAAGGTGTATTGACCATGGGTCCCGTGGTATTTGCAGCGCAATACATCATGCTTGCACTCTGCAAGCATAACCCTTGACTGGGTGCTGCAAACATTAACAATGCTGCAGCAATCAGTTTGGAGAGTGATTGACTCTGTCTTCTTTGTGAATATTGATTATTCTGTGAAAACCAGATCACTTCCTGGGAAATGGTCCCAAAACAGGAACAGTGCGGATAAAAGCGAGAGGATAGAAAGAGGGCATTTTAGAATTAGTTGTAGTGATAGTACTATTGTAATGATAGTAGTACAATTGGTGATAATAGTAAGACCAGTAGTAATAGTTGTCTGCATGAACATTGGTATTGCAGCACACTTTATATTGCCTATAACCACAACCTTTGCACCACCTTGAATCATGCATGTGTCATTTAAGGTACTTTTAAATGTGCTAAAATTACCTCATTGATCCAGTAATTAGTCAGTAGTAGATGCAATAGAGGTTAGTACTACTACTACTTGTAATTGTAGTAAAATACGTAGTGCAATAGTAAAAGTTGCTTGGTAGACTATTTTTAGATATTGGAATTGATGTATTGGGTTTTATTGAAAGTTCATGGTCAAATGATGACTCATGTTTATCTAATAAATCATGACCAGCCACCACCAGCGTTGATAAATATACGTGATGCGGGAAAGTCATAGTACCATTGCTATTGTGTAGAGGCTAGGTCACAAATGATTCAATAGATTAGGGAGTGGTAATCTTCTAACAACGGGCTCGTGTTGGATTTTGGGCGGGGGCCAAAAAATTTCACTTGCTTCGATTAAAAGTATGTGTGCGGTGCTATGCTTCAATTGAGTTGCACACACCCAGATTTATGACCCACATGGGAGGGGGACCATATGTTGCTCCCTCTAGAAGAGCGGGGGGGGGGGGGGTGCTCGAAAAGAATGCACACCTGTTGTTAGAAAAATGAGCACTCCCTTTTATGCTATAGTCATACCCCCATGCACCTGTTATCAAATATGACACTATAGGGTAATGTTTTCTCAATAAATCAGGGCGATATCAGCCTAAATAGATGTTCTCCAAGCTGATGTATGCCCTTGGTAAAAGTAAATGACTTTTCAACGGCAGTGATGGTTAACATCTAATTTGCTTGCAGCTCAAGAAGGAAGCAATGTACTAGTTTGTAATCCCTGGTTAAGCCAAGCAGGCTCAAGCTTACTAACCTCAAGCTCCTCAAGACATTTATCGCCTTGTAGTTTTATCCCCTAGGATTCTCCCCTTAGTATTGGTGATATCCTCCCACTACGCATGTTCACTCAAAAAGTAAACTTGTCTCCACACTCGTCAAAGTGACTAACATAGAATAAACGAGTCAAAAGTTGTCTAACCTATCAGGTTACCATCCCACAAGTAGAATCTGGAGCTGACAAATGTCTGGTTTTGGGCTGGCACATGCCAAGTAGGTCTTTTATCTCCAGCTAGAAGACCCACTTCCTTGTCACGTAGACAAGTTTTTGACTGGTTTATTTTGTTACCGTCTGGAGACAAATTTACTTTTTGAGTGTTATAGCTCAAGAATATGGCCTGATGGCGCTGGGATGTCCCCAGGGACGGAAGTTCTAGGGGCTAAAAGTCCAAGGGGTTAAAGTCTAAGGTATAGATGTCCTAGAGGCTAAAAGTTGAAGGTATAGAAGTCCTGGTGGTCGAAGGTAATAAATGTTCAAGGGGATGGTTGTCCCAGGTCAAAAATGTCCTCGATTTTTCTAGATTACCAGTGTAATATATTAAGAGGATCAATTGTTTTTTAAAATATCATTTACATCTTTGTCATTGAAAGCCACTATGCACCTAAATTAAATGACCTTATAATGAGCTTATTTTAATCAAAATCCATTTTAAAGTTAAATTTACACTTACCTTTACAACATATCACTCAGCATGTGGAGTCCTTTCATAGCAACAGGCTACAAAAAGTAGTATTCGTCATCAAGGGACCCCGTGGCGTTGACATGTAATGCCTGGAGCGCTGACGCTGCGTTCTGTCGGCGGGTTTCTCTGCTAGCCTCCAGCAGCACCTTTCAGGGGGGACACAATGAGAGAACTGGATGGTGAGCACGGTGTGCTGGTCAGATAATAGAACATGGGCCAGTAAATTACCCACATTAGACAGCTTGTCAGCTGCCTTTCATACATGGGGGATTAGCCCTTCAAGGGCAGCATGCTGTTTTATTCCTGCTTGTTTGGCTGTATACTGCATGGATGGATGCAGCACTGGTGGGTTATTCCCATTGATGCATCCATGCATCATGCCACTTCAACCAGCTTGATACATTTCTACATGATCGGTATGATGCACAAATTATTTACTCATTTGTAATGGGCTGGAGAATCATGCAAATACTTGAATATTCAGTATATGGGGGTTATCCTGACACCAAAGGGTTGGACACTTAGTTTGGGCCTTTCATACATTGAGCGTGGTGGGGGAGGTGTGTGTGTGCGTAGTACCGTGGCACTGATCATCATCTGATAGCTTCCTCCTAGTCTCATTAGCAGACAAATCTCACTGGCACCACCTGGCGACCAATCAGGCCAAAAAGGAAGGTGTGTTTTAGGTGACCCGATCCCAATATATTTTCCTCGATTTCAGGATCAAAAAAGATTGAGAAAAACAATTAGCATCTTTTTGGTCAAGAACGACACGCTTCCACTACCATCAGTGGTACAAGTAATAGTCCACGTACTTCAGTAAATGGAATTCTAGGCTGAATATCAACAACTTTGATCAACTTTGATCTCTCTGATCAGCCCTTGAAAGGGGGCATAGTGCTTTAATGTGCCATGGTATTGTTGTCATCATGATTCAGCAATGAAGCACTATACCCATGGGGAGAGTGTCTTTCAGCCTGCAAGAGTCCAGCATTGTCAGACTCTGGCATGAAGACCCAGCATAGCCAGACCCTCAAGCAATTTTGTAAAAGTCCAGCCTGTTATTGATGGTCTAGCATAGCCTGACCCTCACTAGAATGGCCCTTGATCCATCTGTTTATAGTCCAGCAGTGCCTGACCCTTGTCTGAGAGCGCTAATGGCGACATTGGCTGACGCTCATATTTGCCTGGGTGTAGCCCATTTTGAGTATATCAGTCCCGCAGTGTCCGCATGATGTATGAATGGAACACTGCAAATCACACTCTAGGGCCGCATTTAGGCCACTCAAAAGAAGTTGTTTCTCATCACCGTGCGCATCATTAAAATCATGATTTTAGGAATTCTCTTTTTTGTTAGATTTCTTATAAAAGATCTGTTTAAAAAAAATGGATAAATAATGGCATATTTGGTATCACATTAAAGCTTTTACTGTCAGGAATGCAGATAGCTAGGAGTAATTTGCATTATAACAACTTTGCGTATCGATGAACTCTTAACTACTAAACTGTGAAAATTGTGCGCAAAAAGTCTTAATTCCCCAAAATATTTTAGCCCCCAGTAAAGAAAATTTAAAAAACGCCCTCGTCACATTTCTCACTGTCGGGTGATGAGAAGTGTTGTGGCGCGGAAATCGACCGGGTAACGTTGGTTGGTGAATAAACGTGGGGAACAAGTTTCGTGGCGCTACTTCCGGCCGCTGAACGATCTACATCGTATTCTGAGTTCTTCCTTCAATAATTACACTATGTACACAATCTATACATTGAGAATACTTCAAGAAGCAACTTCTTTTTTTCAGTGGCCTAACGCATTATGACGACTAAGGCCAGTCTTCAAGTGATCAATATGATGCTTTGTTGTTCAGGTGTGACTGTTAAATCTATTTGAACACGGTCAAGGTCAATGTGAGATGGTTGTCGGATTAAGACTTATCGAGTCAATTGTTAGTGCGCATGACACAGCATGATATAGCACATTTTAGAGTCACATAACTTCACAGAGAAAAACGTGAGAGTCAGCTGGACTCTCACAAGGGTGCCTCTACATGGGTAAAAATCGACACGGGCAACATGTGTAGCAACACGGCCCTTTTAAAAATCAACAAGTGCGACGCGGCCCTTCTAAAAATCGACAGACACAGACATTTATAAGGCTCTAGTATATCCTTTACACCTAAGAATCAGCACAACGACATGGCCTGTTTATGGAGTTCAATTTGCCTAGACGTTAGCACAGGCACGAGCACGGCCTATTCAAATTCATACTGGAACATGTGATATGTTCCATTACAAATACTGTAATACTGTATAGAACAGTGTAATTTGTTCCATTACGAATTTGACCACATTGTACTCAACCTGTACTTCTCCCAAAATTCGTATCGGAACATGTGCACGCCATGCACATTCGTATGGGAACACCATGCACACACTGATAATAAAACCTATAGTCAGTACTGACTATACCACCATATTTTGACCCCCGTAGTCAGGTGATTACATATGTTAGTCACATATTAGTCATAAGATAGTCAGTAGTGACTATATGTGGATTACACAAATTGATGATGTCACAGGAATGTGTGCACAGGAAACAGTTAGGATTCAAAATTGAATGCTCAACTGACTTCAGGTAGGCACATTTTATTCTAGCTAAACTACTCCTTTACACATTTCCCTGTGCATTAGCTCTTGTGTTAATGTTGAGTATATTTACATAAGGCATCATAGGACACAAGCATTCTCAATTTTGATTGAAGTATCATGTGGTTTTGTTCAAATTCTGATCATGTAACTGTGGATCTCTAGGCTTCCAGACTAGAATATACAGAAGTTGACTGGGTGAAGGGTTATAGTGTCCCAGGCATATGGCCCATGCCCATCTACTTTATCCAATGGTGCTAGGGCAGGTACCCCCGGACATCTACCCCCGGACATCTACCCCCAGACATCTACCCTCAGACATCTACCCCTGGACATCTACCACCTGAGAATTTACCCCCTAGGACATAAAAGTCCAGGGGATGGTTGTCCTGGGGGTAGAAATTGTTAGGGGGTAGAAGTCCAGGGGATAGATGTCCAAGGGGTAGATGTGCTAAACATGCTAAACATTACCACAACATCAACACCTGGACTTCTACCCCTGGAAATCTACCCCCTAGGACCCCCCCCCTAGGACTTTCATCCCCTTAGACATCTATCCCCTGGACCTTTACTTCCTTACAACTTCTACCCACTAGGGCATCAATCCCCTTAAACATCTACCCCCTTTACCCTCTAGGACTTCTACCCCTGGGGACAGCAACCCCCTCCAAATGCTCATCATAAGTCATATCATGTGGAGGGAGTAGATTTCTCCAGGGACATCCGACATCTATCCCTGGACATCTACCCCCTGGGAATCTACCACCTAGGACTTATATCCCCTTCGGCACCTATCCCCTTAGGACTCTACCCCCTAGGACATCCACCCGCTTTGAAACTTACCCCGGGACATCTTCCCCCTGGACATCTACCCCCTAGGACATCCACCCTCTTGGACATCTACCCCCAAACATCTACCCTCTGGACATCTACCCCCTAGCGCATCCATCCCCTTGGACATCCACCCCCTTTACCCTCTAGGAGTTCTACCCCTGGGGACAATAATATCATGTGGAGGGAGACGATTTCTCAAGGGACATTGGACATCTACCCCTAGACATCTACCCCTGGAAATCTACCCCCTAGGACTTTTATCCCCTTGGATATTGATTCCCTGGGCTTTTACCCCCTTAGGATTCTACCTCCTAGGACTTCCACTCCCTTGGACACCTACCCCAGGATATCTATCCCCTGGGACATCTATACCCTGGGACATCTACCCTAGGACATCTACCCCCTAGAACTTCCACTCCCTTGGACACCTACCCCAGGACATCTATCCCCTGGGACATCTATCCCCTGGGACATCTACCCCTAGGACATCTACCCCTAGGACATCTACCCCTGGACAAAAGTCCAAGGGGGTAGATTCCCAGGGGGTAGATCTCCAGGGGTAGATGCCTGATATCTACCTCCCGCACATGATATGACTCAAACATATGGGTATGTGTGTGTGGGGGGTTGATGTTCTTAGGGGTAAAGGTCCTAGAGAGTAAAGGGGGTAGATACCCCAGGGGGTAGATGTCCAGGGGGTAGATGTCTGGGGTAGGTTCCAAGGCAGGGGATGTCCTAAGGGGTAGAAGTCCTAGGGGATAAAATTCCAAGATAGATTCCCATAGGGGTAAAAGTCCCAGGGGGTAGATGTCCTAGGTGGTGGTAGTTGGCCTGGGGTAGATGTCCTAGGGGGTAGATAGTAGGCCCTAGGGTAGATGTCTTGGGGGTAGATGCCAGGGGGGTACTTGTCCTAACTTATTGTCCTGCCGTCTCATGATGGACTATATCTATTGGTCAGTGTGACTACTTTAGACCATGAAAGCATTACATTCATAGTCACTTGACTATATATCCCAAATCAGCTCTTTTAATGCATGACTATAGGTTGACTATATGACTAACTTACTATAGACATAGGTGACTAACTTGGTATAGCCGTTTTTTCTACGTTCACGTGACTATAGAAATGTAGTCCGTAGTGACTAACATATCCAGGGCTATTATTATCAGTGCAGGGTGCACATTCGTATTGGAAGTATTTAGTCTGTGCTTGTGAGTGCTCACGTTTAGGCAAATTGAACGCCATACCTGTTCGCTAAAAATCGGCATGGCAACATGGTCAAAAGGGTGGGGACCCATGTAGAGGCACTCATGGGTCAGGCATTTTCTAAATCTGTTAAAAGAGTCAGCCGAAGTTGCTCTTCCCTTAAAATAGATATAAGCACACCAAGGTCTATGTTTCCCTCATGATAGGGAGTCTCAGAGCGTGTCCCCGGTGCTCCTAGTGAGTACCACTGCAGGCTATGGCCCTTACTGTATGAGGCCGCAACCTGTATCTCTCAGTTAATGGGAAATCCAGGAAAATCTAATCTTTTCTCATCCAAATAAAGGACACATAGGCTTGTTGTATTTGTTCATGGACACATGTGGATCAAACACTTTTTTGGGGGTATTTTTTTTAGTTCAGAAATTATGCTCAAATTAAACTTATAAGTCCCCATATTACTAAGACTGAGTAGAAATCTAAAAAGAACTGCCTGGGATTTAGATAGTATAGATATAAAGTATAAGAATCTTGTATAAAATCTTATCTATTTATTCATATCTCTCCCGGAATTTAAGCATAGTGATGCTCACGTTAATGAACAGAAATCTTTATAGTTCAACAACAAAAGTATATCTAATGGCAGCCATTGAATCCTATTTGAAATTAGTAAAAGAATAAACAGGGTACTTTCTACATGTCTTGAGCTATTAGAACTTACATTTAATGGATTTACAACTCCCAGTGATAATGGCGTCCCGCAGGCCCCTTACTCACGGCCTACCCTCGTTCCCGAATCCTTCCGAAGGAAGGCTCTGGTTACTGCCAAATTTTGGGATTTGCTGGGTCTGGGCAACCCCTGCTGGTAGCTTGGAACCAGCGAACAGGAACAGGAAATGGAACCAGAAAGACTGATGGTAAATCTACCTAAAACTACCATCATACATTCTGGTTCCATTTCTTGTTCCTGTTCGCTGGTTCCAGCCTACCAGCAGGGGTTGCCCAGACCCAGCAAAATCCAAAGTTCAAGGTCATTTGGCTGTCCCCAGAGCCTTCCTTCGGAAGGATTTGGGAACCAAAAAAAAAAGACAATTTGCTCACAAAATGATGAATAGATCTATGCGGGCAGTGGTTGAGGGGAGGGGGGAGGCGTGAAGGTTGGACATGCATTGAAATATTGCTGATTGGTCACCTTGAGTCCCAGATGTATCAATATCATTTACTCATCTGGTCATAGATGATACATTTGTTTGCAACTGTTTATTTCACCCTTTTTTTGGTGATATCATCTCATAGACATGAACATATAGTGACGGCTATGTTATGACACAAGTGTATAATGCAGTTATTCTTTAACTCAAGATCTTCCTTACAAACGTTTGAATTTACCGTGATATCATTGTGAATGATTTAATTTAACAAATTCAAGTACCATGCCTGAAAGAGTGCTTAAATACCGATATAAGCCAGTGGAGTTATGTTTATGACCATTTAACACCTGAAACAAACTGTAGGTACGTTTATATCTGTCGTTGTACACCTTTTGTATTGGGTTAAGTGTTTTTTTCATGCTGGATGACAATAACAAATTATCATGTGTTTTGCAATCTAACTCACCATCGCTCACACCTGCAGGGAGGTGTCAAATACTAATGTAGTAGTTCAACCATAAATTAATCAAATTCAGGATGAGTAACCGTTTAAGGATCAACATTTGTTACCCGTCCAGCAACAGTTGGACCTGACCTTGAAGTCCAGCTACACTGACAAGGTAAACTTGTCTCCAGACTTTTCTTAGTGACTGTCGTGAAATAAATGAGTTAAAGGTTGTCTAACCTATCAGGTAACCATCTCATAAACTCATCTCCAGACTCCTCTTAGTGAGAAGGAAGTGGGTATTCTAGCTGGAGTTGTCAGATAAACGACCCACTTGGCATGTGCCAGCCCAAAACCTGACATTTGCCAGCTCCAGGTTCTATTTGTTGGATGGTAACCTGATAGGTTAAACAGCATTTAACTCATTTATTTTACCTTGGCGAGTTTTGAGACAGGTTTACTTTTTCAGTGTACTGCTGTGTTGAATTTTCCTCCAGTAATATTATATTTATTTGACGAGGAGTGAGTCAGTACAGGATCTTCATCTCAACCAATGTCTGGTGGGATGGAAAGGATTTTTTAGATTCTTTTGCTTTAACTTGGTCACATCATTTTCACGATTTTACGTCATGACTGCTGAACCTTTATTGTTATTTGACATTATAATCTTTCACGTGTAGACTCTGCATCATATAATGGGAAAGACATGTGTATAATTACAGTAGAATATTTTTTTATCTATATAAACAAAATTTATTCATCTTATTGATGTTCGATAAATGTCCAAGTGGTAAATCCCCAAATAGTAAATTTGTATCTCCAAGTATACATAGATGAAAATAGATACAATTAGAAGAATAAAGTGATTGACTAGCATCTCCAACGCTTGGTTCTAGGGAATATTATAGAAGATGATTAAGGGTAATGGCCTGAAAAAAGTTGTTGAGCTATAAACTGCTACCAATATAATGTATCAAGCTAGTAAGGCAACACAGGGCTTAAACCTAAAGATGTTGTAGGGAACTTTGTGATTTTCGTCATTATTAAGTGTTGATCAAATACGTCAGGGCTGCAGTAATGAGCAATCTAATGTAAGCTGTTGCCAGGCCCTGGCCCCGACCCTCATACTATTATCGTAGAGTCTGGGCAAACTCACAAAAATACTTGTTTGACAAACTTCTCTTCAGGAGTTGACCAATGTAATCTAGTACACCAGACCCTGTGCACAACCTTGCCGGAAGTCACAATCTAAATCTAGTAGTTGGTCCAGTCCCTATTTGTAGCCCTTGTGGTCGAAAATGGAACTGGATCCCAATACTGGCCACCGCAGGAAAAGCTTCCAAGGCTCAGTATCTATTCTCTGCCTCTGGTTTGTGACTACAGATGGCGCTACTGGGCTGGTGTAATCAAGTGCTAGATACTTTGCTGATAGCAATTCATTTGTCGTTATCTGTTTAAAAAAAGAAAAGAAATTTAGCATCGTAAAAATTTGCAAAAAAGATAGTACCAAAAAAGCAAACAAGGAGACTATCTTTAGATATCCAGGAATGTGTCATAGTAGTACATGTGTGAAAATAAGTACAGCTTATATGTATGGCAATGGATAAAATATCGCCCACTAACTTACTAACTGACTGACTGACTCACTCACTCACTCAATCACTCACTCACTCACTCACCCATTTGCTTGCACATTTCTTACTTTCTTATTCACATCACTGACTCGCACACTCAATCCCTCACATTCACACACTTGCTGACTCACGACTCACTCATGCACTCACTCACTCATGCATCACTGTCTCACTCTCTTACATCTTCAGTCTCCTACTCACTCTCTCACACCTTAATTACTTACGGTAGTTACTTTTACACTATCTGACTCTCTCACCCATACACTCCTCACTCACTCACTCATTCACTCACTCACTCACTCACTCACTCACTCACTCACTCACTTATTCACTCACTTACTTACTTACTTACTTACTCACCCACTCACTCACTCACTCACCCACTCACCCACTCACTCAATCACTCACTCAATCACTCACTCAATCACTTCATTAACTTGCTCTTTCACTCTCACCCACTCTCTCACTCCTTGGTCACTGACTGACTGACTCTCCTATTCGGTCACTCATTCACTTTCGCACTCACTCACTCACAAACTAGACGCTCCTTTACTCACTGTCCCATTGACAATTACTTCGCTCACTCGGTTCTATGTGTACACACTCACATATTTACTAGTTAACTCACTCACTCACTTTGATTGTGATTTTCTGCTTTATTCAACTGTTTCCTTACATAGATCCACATCAACTAAATATCACAGTTTATTGCATTAAATATGAGGACTTCAATTCTCTCCATCACAAAATTAAATACCGATTCAACAGACAAGACTTTTGCTGCTTGCTCTACTTTTGTTTATTCGATGATATATTCGCAGTCAGCACCTTCCAAACAAAATGTGATATAAAATATAAGGTATATCTGTAATATATATAGGTTTATTTTAAGTTTAATACATCATAATGCAAATATCAGGTTTTTCAGTTGGGTCCCTATATTCCGACCCAATTTTTAAAGCTCTCTTTGGCCATAAGGTTTAACTCTTTACTGACAGCTTACTGCTCGAAGATGTCGCCATGATGGATCATGCCATCCCAGCAGACTGCATGAATGAAGCAGTAATGGGTTACCCGACGGTGCTGCATTCTTGCATCATGCTGATACAAGCGCATAGTGCATTGCAACACTGTACTACCCTTAAAGTGGGCATTCCCACCACTCACACTTACCACATTGTAAACTAGAACAGTACTAGAATTGTGAGTGGGATACGCTCGATGAGAATGCCACTTTAAAGAGCTAATTTACGATTTTCCCATGGTCTCTGTAGGCCTATTGGTCCCCCAATACTCTCCTTAAGTACAAGTCCAAGCTACCCTTTGACAATAAAAAGTTGTAACTTCTTATTTTGGCCTCTCTGTATGCACCCGATTGATTATTATTAACGATTACATAATATACCGGTAACTATAACACTATCATATAAAGAATGGTTATAAGTCTCTGACTAGATTGAATAAATAACGTAGTAAGGTCCAGTGTGAATCAGTCCATGGTCAGTGGTGACGTCATAGGGTGGTGTAGTTCTCCCGTTCCCCGTCAGATGGCAGTGAGGGGTGTCAGATATAGACTGGGCAGGAGAAGGGAGGACTGGTGGTGAGGGGACATCCTTTGTTGGGCAGTCTCTCCAACAGCTGAAAAATAAAAATTAAAATAGTTTACAAGTTATAATATATCAGCCACTTTAATCTATAAGTTACAATACAGAGACATAGTATCTATCTGTAGGCAAATACGAGTTGTCCAACAGAAAGAAGTCTCTAAATGTACATGCATCTAAACTTTAGACTAAAGACAGGTATTGCTATGATTTATCCTATAAGCAGATGAGGTGGTCCCCACATCCTTTCCCGGTGGCTACTCAAAATAACATTGGCTGTTTCATAATCATGTTATAAATATGCTGTACCCTCTTTCAACTAATGCATCCATAATATATGGAGGAGCCCTAGGGAGAAGCTTCATAAGGCCAGAAAAATGTGTTTTAAGTTACATCGTCTTAATAACTAAATAGGGTAGGTTGGATTTGAATAAAAACTAACTTATTTTTTTTCAAATCATTGGCCTAAAAAAGTTCCCAAAAATTGACTCACAAACTTCAGCGCTGATTTGCCGACAATCGTATTAGCTCGTGAACTATCAAATTGACTCTGAAATAGCCCCAAAATTACTTCGGCGCTGTTTTGCTACGTAGGGTCGGGTGACCTAAAACATACCTTATCATTATTTATTTGGCCTAAGAGATAGTACTTTACTCACCTCCACCCACATCCGGTCAAATTCCTCCTTTGTGATGTCATCCCCTCCATCTTGAAAAAAAAAAAATCAGTTTTTATGCCGCAAAAATTATGCTATATTAGGGCCACTCGAAAAAAAGGATAACGGTTTCTAAGCACCGCGCACCACATACATCCTATTATGGGGAATTTTTTGTTTGCAATTTTTTAAAATGAAATTCATTTAGTGAAAAAGCCCGGGGGGCTAGTCGCAATCATTTTTGAACCCGTCTGCAGTGAACCCGTCTGCAGGGGGAGGGGGGGGGGAGTACGGATACAATTTGTACCCATCTGTTAGGCTAGATAGTCTCAAAATTGCAAGATAGTCTCAAAATACTATGGTTTTGTGACAACCTTGCCGCTCTCAGGATTGATATTCTTAAAATTGCGAGATAGTCTCAAAGCACACGTCAGGCTAAATAGTCTCTAAATTTTGAGACTATCTTGCAATCCTCAGGCTAGATAATCTCAAAATTGCAAGATAGTCTCAAAATACTATAGTTTTGTGACTACCTTGCAACCCTCAGGATAGATATTCTTAAATTGTGAGATAGTCTATATCATATATATCTCTTTAAAAAAGCACTCCCTAACCTGCGTTGAAGACACAGAAGAGCTTCTCCTTGTTGATGAAGTCCTCTCCATCCAGGTGCTCCTTGGAGAAGATCCTGAAGATGGTGACCACGTCCCGGTTACAGATGAGGGAACACTCCTTCCAGAACGGGCAGAACTCGTTAATCGTCACCTGGTTGTCAGCTAGGGAGGATACACAGAAATACGGATTAGGCCAAAAAAAAAGAGGTGTGTTTCAGATCACATGGTCTGAAAATCTAGGGTAGGTAGGTCGGTGTTTTTTGATTTTTAAATTTTTTGATTTTTTTTTACTTAAGCCTAAAAAGTTCCCAGAAATCGACTCACGAACTACAATGCCGACTCACCGACGACCACCTCGACTCATGAACTGTCAGATCGACCCTTAAATAGCCCCAAAATGACCCAAAATTGCATGAAAATTTCAAGGGTCGGCCCTGTTTTGCTAGGTAGGGTCGGGTAACCTGAAACACACCTTTTTTTTTATTTGGCCTTACTATCATATGATATTTTTTCCGAATATAGATTAGATTAAACCACAGGTTTTAACAAGACCTCAGCTTGGCGAGTGAGGAGGCTATAGTGGATATCATAGGAAGGTGTGCAACTAAAAGTCTGCAGCTATCCTTGGACGTGACAATTAGACTCTACATACCAGAAGTTCCAATGAATGAACCTAGGGTATGCAGGAGCACCACCTAGGGACTGCTGTGAACATTACTGGTATGCAGAGTCTATGTCACGTCCAAGGATAGCTGCGGACTTTTAGTTGCACACCTTCCTATGATATCCTGTATAGCCTCCTCACTCGCCAAGTTAAGGTCTTGTTAAAACCTGTGGATTAAACTATCCCGCCCCCCTACACTGATATTCCTAGGCTTCCTATACAACCAATCTCTCAGTCACTAGTACCTAACCTAGTCGGTCATTTTTTGGCTCCCTATACGGCCAACCTAGGTAAGTTATTATTGTCAGGTTCGTCAGTACTGACCAACCTACCTTAGTCTTTTAATTTCCAGGGGGAGCCACTGAATGGTCATCACAGGTGGCACCAACTGGTGGTATACATTACAACAACTGACTGACCCCTCGGTCATTTTTGAATATAACTTTCCCAATGTGACTAACACTCATATGACCAACCTAGGATAGTCTGTACTGACTAACCATTTCAACCTTTGGATTTTCAGTGTACCCCAATAACTGCTTTCACCCAGCCCCAACTCAAGACTATCAATGCTGATTTATCCCATCTACTTGTAATGGGCAGGTGTCGCTCGGGGCAGTCCAAGCATGCCTGGAGAGCGCACTGCCAACTTGGTAGCTCATGTACCGTAGCGAAGCGTGAGAGAAGCACCGGTCCCCGGGCACTGGTCCCATTTTATAGTGGTCAACATTCTCGACTCTGAGCCGAGTGGCTGGGGTTGGATTCCCCGTGAGGCCTGACTTTTCCATGACTCGTTACATAAAACTGTCTTATATATAGGCTATTAAATCCATTAGTTAATGCTGACTACAATACTCATTATTTGCAATGGGGCCATTATTTTTTATAAGTGTTATATTGATCAGTCTAATTCACCAATTCTAAGTATACAAATTATATGTCAACCATGGCCTACCGTTTAGATCCATGGCGTAGAAAAGTCGATCTACATCGTCGTGTCCAACCCTCTCACGTCCATCCTGGAATGAGAGAAGTCGGGCAGTTTAGAAAACTTAGAATAGGCCATACAAAATTTGTCATTACATAAGTAGAGAGTAAACTTGTTGAGGGACAGACGTATAGAACAGTATAGCCAATGGCATGGGATTCTGGGAAAATGTGATCTTTCGCAAGTAATGTAGGAAACAGTTGTAATTATTTTGCATTCTGTTGAGAATAGTGTTGTGATGCTTTTTAAAACTCTCCTATGACATAGTTCAGATCATTTTCTTACATACAAAAATAACTTTGATATGGAGTACCGCACACAATCTTAGGGTTTGAAATGGAAAAAAACACCTCAAAGGGTAAAAGGGCCAAGATCAGTGTATAAAATGCTTTTATCAATGGGTTTACTGTAGGATCTACTGTAGATTTACAGTGGAATCTACTGTTTACCTACAATAAACAATACACCTACAGTAGACTGTAGGTGTAGAAAAGGGTGTATTATGGGCAGATGAACATATAATTGGGCTGAAAAGGTTAATGGATGTTATAACACTAAATAAGTAATTAGTATCCCATTTATATCTGCACCTTCCCTAAAAAAAACTTTTTCTATCAAGCCGGTCAATGCTGGCACCCGGTCAAAGACTAAAACATTGGCCTGATCTCATGAGACACAGCCATGCAGTATATAATGGAAGGTATAACGAATGAATCATACTATTCACACATGTGAGCCAGTGTCATCCACTTACTGCAAAGTAGATGATAATTACCACTGATTTGTCCTATTCCTGATTGGCGATTATCACTGAATCATACCCAAGGTGCTTTAATACCAGATAGAATACAATTTATATATATATATATATATATATATATATATATATATATATATATATATATATATATATATATATATATATTATCATTCCTTGTATAATTCGATGACGATATCATTATGAATACTTACCTGAATATAATAGTATGACTTCGTTGCAGATAATGGTTGTAATGTGGTATTTTAGATAATTTTCGTTGAAATCGAAGATATATATGACGTCAGCTGGTGTTGTAATAATACATGTATGTATACGTATAATGGCAGTGCGTCAATCAACTTTCGGAGTATCGCCCAGACTCCATTAGGGCGAGACAGGTACTCGCGTAATGTGGTGATCTTTTTAACATTTTGTTCTGACACATATTGCTACATTTCGTGGCAGTGTTGCCACAAAGAGGGCGAAAACTGGGCGACACTTAAGGCGACATTCAGGCGTAATGAAGCAAAATGAAGCAAAATGAAGCAAAAAAAACACCAAAAACATAAAGAAAAGATGGCCACCATTTCGCAGGTCCCTGTGTCGTCCTAGTGGAGTCCGGACTTAAGGCTGCCTCTACCAGGGGGACACGTGACAAAATCAGTCTTATGACTTTAATTTCACGGTCAATTGAAATACAAATTATCAAAAGATTTAATTGTCTAATCCACAGATAATTTGTTCACCCGGATCTATTAGCCCTCAAATGCAACCAATAGGATTTATCTTGAGGTAGTGCTAATCTATCAACACTGCTTTTTTTTCTTTAACTCCCTATAGCTCGAACTCTACTAGTGCGACACAGCTACCTGCGAAACAAGGCTCTCTTTTTGGTTGTATGGTTCGAACAGTTCCCCCTGTTTCACCCTGAATGTTTCCCTGAATGTCGCCAGGAACAGAGCGACATTGGGGGCGAAACACAGTGAAACAGGGCGAACTATTTGAGAACAAAGGCCCTAAGGGAGTGGTCACTTTTTGACAACGGGGGGGGGGGGTGCACTTTATGGGTGGTGGATTTTTGCAAGAGCGGGCCGAAAAAAGGGACGGGACAAAATTATTTTGGTCCCCCCCTCAGGCAAGTTGAAATTGAGCGCAGCCGACCCCTTTGCATTCAAGTAGATTACATATGTTTAAAGGAACACTTTAGTCATGTCGTTTTTGAACTTTTCATGACATTTACATGACATAACTGCCTCTAAAGCCACCAAAAAATGTTTCCTTTAATGTATCTTAAATTTGCCTATTATAATGCAAACATTCATGCATTGATTATCCATAGATTACCACTTTGTATGGTTGTCAAATACAGCGATCCAAATTACCCCCCACCCCCACCACCACCCCCCCCCCCCCCCCCCAGTTGATAATATAATGATCACTCCCTAAGTGTATGACTGCAGATCTCATTAGGGGCAGTGTTTGTTGTGTTCTGGGTGGGTGTGGCCCCCATGCTATGGCTCGTGCCCACCAGTCCTGATCCCCGCACTCAGTCTCCTAATAAGACACCATCCACGTGCAGGTGGGGAGTAGCTTAGGCGGCAGGGCGTTGGACTCGGATGTGGGAGGTACCCTGCTCGAGTCTCACTAGCACCCTGCTGTGTCACGTTACAACCCCCTCCCTGTAGTTGACATACAGCATATGAAAGTGTGTCCACCTAACACAATGCCTGTGTAGTGTCGGATGTTAAAAGAACCATTGTCTCGGTAAAAGTGTAGGGGCGTGCTTTCTACCTTCATTCACCTCATAGATTCGATCCCCATCACCTCCCCCTTGGCACAGCCTAAAACGGCGTTGTGTGCCTGTCCCTCCAAATGTACCAAACCAAACCACGTTCAGAAAAAGCTGAGATGAAGGAAGTTACCCCGCCTTCAGCAATGTCTTTTGCATAGAGACGGGGTGTTTTCCAAAAATAAATTCAGCGTTTTTTGCTGTAAAATTATGTTTTTTAAATCTCAAACTCACTTTGTCGAAACCATAAGGGCCTATTTTGGCAAAATATTATTAGTTAACACCCCCTTGACATATAGATTTTAAGCTTGAAGTCGTTCACGGGAGCACTCAGGGGTCATAAATATCATGTTATATTTTTAAAGGAAAAAAGGGCAATTTGAACCGTATTAAAGGAGTTTTGAAAAGCCGGAATATGGATGATGCTCCGTTTATGCCTTAAGTGAGGGGGGCAACGAGGCCCCCTTTTCATCTTTCTCTCCCTTTCTTTCCCTCTCTCTACCTTTCCATACTAAGCAACAGCTACGCATTGTCATTTGCTGATTGCACCTAAACCCTTTAATTCTTTAAACCCCAGCTCCCTTATAAATAGGGCTGAGTAACTGTCCCGACTCCACTCTGACTTTTGCTATAGGGATACCGAGACCTGGGCCTTTAAGGTGGACATGTCGCTAATATATGACATTTCTCGTCCTGATGAACCAATGCCCCTCGCCGGTGTCTCTGAACCCCACAGGATCGGCATTATGTTTGAATACAGCAAGTTACTTGCCAAGGTACTGTGTATGGTAGATTCACCTTGAGTCGGACAAAACCTCGAGATGACTCTTGATTTTTGTGGTTATTCTGAGAGTTCAAGCTTTTTATCTAAAGTTTAAGTGTTATTCTTACCAAAAACACCAGAAGTCGTATTGAAGATGAATAACCTCAAACTTCACTGTCTATCTGAGGCTATCAGACGTATGTGTCCCATTCATGATAAAACATAAAATGTACCTAGGAGTAGAATGGGTGTGGATGGCTAAATTTGACACGGCGACATGGCCATTTCTAAAAAACGACATGCGACATGGAGCTTAGTGACATGAGGAAAAATATAAGTGACATGACATGGGGTGTTTCTTAAAATCGACATGGGACATGAGATGTTCTTAAGGCCGACATGGCACATGCATGATTTAGGGGACAGGCGACATGACCATTTCTTAAAATCGACACGTGACATGGGGACCCCCCACCCCCCGATCTAGACCCCCATTAGAGTGGAGATGTGTAGGGCTGGAGTCTGACCTGGGCGGGCCGGACATCAACACTGGTTACAACATCACAACCTGCCATCCAGGGGCGGCACAGCAGCCTAGATCACATCTAATCATCCAGGCACCGTGCCCTGTTCTATTTATAGCCTGCAGCAGACTGAGGTGCATCGTCTGGTCAGTTGGCACTGTACACTGTAGTCTGTAGGCCTGGATGACCAATGGATATTAACAGCAGAGGCATAGGAAGCATCATCTTAAATGCATGATGGCGAATTCACACACTTAGATAGGACTCATGTATAAAAAAGTAAAGTTTAATTCTGATTGGGGGTCCAGACCCCTCGGCTTCCACTTTTTCCTATGTGGGAGAAATACGGTTTTGGAATTTTGTGTGTTATATTATAGGGTCCTGCCAAATTTTTGGGGCCCAAACATGTTCAGCCCCCGTCTGCTCTGTGATTGGGGTGTCCGGGCCCCCCTCCCCCCCCCTTTTCCCTACGCCACTGTAACACTTCGCATCCTAATGGGTCTATAATCGACGGGTCAAAATGCTCATTATGTTACTCAACTGTCTCAGGTTATAGATATGATATAGATTATGAATACAATATGATATGAAATTAATATCAGTAAAGGCAATTGATAGCCGATGGATAGTGCCCAATTTGCAGTGAATTGGGAAAAGTCAGTCCTCAGGGTCAGGAGGAAAAGACATGTCCATTTAGGGTAAATCCATCTAGACTCAACTACGCAACCTGAGATGTCCGCCTTCATTGTGTAGTTATTCATGTATGGTATTATGTTATTATAATTATATCACTTACGTTGAGAGTGAGGACGTCCCAGAATATCTTAATCCAGTCGTCGGGGCACGTGTTTCTGCACAGTGGGGTGGTGGTGGACCGGACCTTGCGCTCCGCCAGACCACGTGCTCTGTAACACAAAATACACCACAGTTGACTCAGAGAACAAAAGAAATGGACTAACTGTATTTTACATACAAGGTTGTATGTTGATGCAGCCCGCTGAGCACACTCTCCTACTGTGGGTGTAAGTCAGATATGATAGGCATGACTAGCTCTAAGAGTGTTAATAGTCTTGGACAATGGTTTAAAAAGTAACATGGTCCGATTTTTTCGATATTTTAAATCCTACTTAAATGTGGTCCAAATGTTGGTACAATATCATATTTGGAAGATAGGGGACAAAACAATGTCATCTATGGCCAATAGGAGCCCATTTAGAGGTACCAACATGGCTAAGGTACAGTATTTTACTGTGTGTTTTGAATGGGGGAATTATAGCGTGCACTCCAAAAGTTTTAAATTGGGCATAAAACATATGACTGAATTCTAAGCTGAATTATGGGTAATAATGTTAAATAAAATAGGTAGGAGATGTAGTATGGCCATGTTGAACATGTTTGTTCATTTTTAACAAAATCGATTTTTGTGCCCTAATCATCGGACCATGCCACTTTATTATCCATGGCTGACAACTACCCTGTCCTTGGCTTGTAACACTCGTACAGCAAGTCACTTGTATCATACCTACCACATACAATAAATGTGTCATTAACAATTGACAACTCTTCAAGGGTGGCTTAAAGTTCCCTTGTCATCACCATGTACTCACGAAGAACCAGGACTATGTTTCTTACGTTCTACATCGTAGAATAAAAAGAATCGTTTATTAATTTTTAAAAAAAACCCAATTCTTATTGGAGTCCCTATCAACTTCTATAGTGTGGAATATACAGTAAAAAAGACTGAAATACCATCATCATCAAAAATCAATGAAAAAATAGAATTCAAATTGTACTTACTGCGCCACGTGGGTTACGAGTGCTAGAAGCACGGGAAGTAGATTCATGATGTGTCGTTAGTTGTCTGAAAGAAGACAAGTGTAAAGGTCATAAATAGTGTCGGTCCTCCATGCAGTTAACCCCTTAAGGGACTGTTCATTTGGTAATTACAGGAGGGGGGTCGGTGGTGAGATTTTTCACAGAAGTGCGAAAATTTTCCGCCCCCTTGTTGCCGAAGCCCTCGAAAACTTTTCGCCCCCTTGAACTTTAGTAATGCGTGGGCTTTTTTGCTTAAAAGGGGCTTAATATTTTACGCCCCCCTCAGGAGGGTTCGAAAAGTTTTACGCCCCCCTTGTAACTGATAAATGAACACTCCCTAAGAAAGGCATGTAGCTGGAGGATGACATTTGTCATCTAGATGCACAAGTGCAGGCCTGCTGAGTCACTCGCTTGGGCTGCATTGGTGCATCATGCCAACCATGAGGAGTGGGCCAACTCGGTAGGGTCGTCGTGATGCATGAATGCAGCACTGGCGAGTTACAAACAAGGGCTGCATTCATGCATCATGACGACCATGGGCATGATGCATTATTGAATTATGCTGTCCTGAACGGGTTAATTCTACTGTTGTCAAACTGATCTGTGCTGCCATTCTTTCTTGATGGATTGGTAACAGATTTGACGGCAGCGTTACCACTGCTTTATCCTGGGTCTAGGCCTGTATGCATAAAATGCCGTCAAGTTACTCCCTAAAGCTGTATTCATGCATCATGCCATTTCCACTTGAATAACTCCTGAGGGGTCAGCATGATGCACAAATGCAGTGTAGGCGTGTCACTTCCCCAGCGCTGCATTGCTACATCATACCAATCAATATACATGATACCATCAGAAAAAAAGAAGGTCCATTCATACAGTAGATTTTCCTGTCCATGTGTATACACTAATGCCGTCGTAAATATTGCAAAACTTTAGCTGTTCATGTACACTTATACCGTAGTGTATACTGTAAAACTACAATAGGTTCTACTGCCCATGTACGCTTATACCGTAGTATATACTGTAAAACTACAGTAGATTCTACTGCCCATGTACACTAATACCTTAGTATATAGTGTAAAACTACAGTAGATTATACTACCCATTTACACTGATACTGTAGTATATACTATAAATCTACAGTAGGTTCTACTGCCCGTGTACACTTATACCGTAGTATATTGTAAAACTACAGTAGATTCTACTGCCCATGTACACTTGTACCGTAGTATATACTGTAAAACTACAGTAGATTCTACTGCCCATGTACACTTATACCATAGTACATACTGTAAAACTACAGTAGATTCGACTGCCCATGTACACTTATACCTTAGTCTATACTGTAAAATTACAGTAGATTATACTGTCCATGTACACTTATACCGTAGTATATGTACTGTGAAACTACAGTAGATTCTGCTGCCCATGTACGCTTATACCGTGGTATATACTGTAAAACTACAGTAGATTCTACTGCCCATGTACACTTATACCGTACTATAATACTGTAAAACTACAGTAGATTCTACTGCCCATGTACACTAATACCTTAGTATATACTGTAAAACTACAGTAGGTTCTGCTTCCAATGTACACTTTTACCGTAGTATATACTGTAAAACTACAGTAGATTCTGCTGCCCATGTACACTTTTACCGTAGTACATACTGTAAAACTACAGTAGATTCTACTGCCCATGTACACTAATACCGTAGTATATACTGTAAAACTACAGTAGATTCTACTGCCCATGTACACTTGTATTTTAGTATATACTGTAAAACTACAGTAGATCCTACTGCCCATGTGCACTTATACCGTAGTAAATACTGTAAAACTACAGTAGATTCTACTGCCCATGTAAACTAATACCATAGTATATACTGTAAAACTACGGTAGATTCTCCTGTCCATGTACACTCAAACCGTAGTATATATTGTAAAACTACGGTAGATTCTACTGCCCATGTACACTGATACCTTCGTATATACTGCAAAACTACAGTAGATTCTGCTTTCCATGTACACTTATACTGTAGTATATACTGTAGTATATACTGTAAAACTACAGTAGGTCCTACTGCCCATGTACACTTATACCGTAGTATATACTGTAAAACTACAGTAGATTCTACTGCCCATGTACACTAATACCGTAGTGTATACTGTAAAACTACAGTAGATTCTACTGCCCATGTACACCTATACTGTAGTATATACTGTAAACTACAGTAGATTCTGCTGCCCATGTACACTTATACCGTAGTATATACTGTAAAACTACAGTAGATTCTGCTGCCCATGTACACTAATACCCTAGTATATACTGTAAAACTACCGTAGATTCTACCGCTCAGCTACACTTACTTCTAACAGTGTACTTACTGTGGTGTGATCAGGAGCTGCTTCTGGCGGGAATGAAGCATGCTACCTGAGCCCAGCACCTTAAGTAGGCTTCCACCTGCTCAATTGCCAAATTGCTCACCTCTAAGGCCACTCAAAAAAATTGCTAATTTCTTATGAAAAATAAGATAAAAATGGACAAATATTTGGATATTTGGTATCAAATTAAAGCTAATACTGCCACTGTGCCAGTTATGCAGTAGGATAGAAATAACTTATTTTTTCCCTACTTTCAAAGATCCTTACATTTTTGACTTCTAGAATGTGAATTTTGGTCATGAAAAACCCATATCATCCCATAGATTTCAGCCCGCAAATTAAAAAAACAAAGCCTCCCTCGTCACATTATTCAGACCTTGGTGATGAGAAACCACTGTTTTTTGAGTGGCCTAAGTAGTATGTAACATATCTAACCCTTTAAAGACGGCGTCATGCATTAATACATTAATACATCATGGTCTTTGTCGCCATGATGCATGAATGCAGCCCTGGCGAGTGACTCTCCAGTGCTACATTCAAGCATCATGCCGACCCTACATGATTGAGACACCCCTAAAGGGTCGGGATGATGCATCAATGCAGCACCAGCGAGTTACTCACCCGGGCTGTCTTTTGTGCGTCATGACAACAAATGTCATCTTTTAGCAACATCCGTCCTAAAGGGTTACTAGGTCTTCACGGATTTAGGCTAGAATCCAGGCATATATGGGAAATAATTGTCCAGATAGAACTTTAATGCTGTTTGCCCTATGTAATTATGGCTGTGTCTCACGAATATGGGCCAATGTTGTTGCCTATGACCGGGTGTAATCTATGACTGGGTGCAATCTATGACCGGGTGCAATCTAAAACTAGCTTGAAAGAAAGCGATTTATATGGCCCAATGTAGATATAAATTAAAATAAAATGAGTGATATAAAGTCTTAAAACACCCATCAACATTTTCCACCGTTTATATCTTTATCAGCCCTAAATAAAATGTTTTTCCCCCAAGCCAGTCATAGATTGCACCCGGTCATAGATTGCACCCGGTCATAGAAGACAACAATGGCCAGATCTCCTGAGACACAGCCTTATGATGCATAGTGAACGAGTAGAACACACCCTACCATAGACACTGATTGGATTTGGCCTTTGTAAGAATCCATGAGGGTCAGCTTGAGGACACAAATCTTAATTAGGAAGAATTTGGGGGCATTGCCAATGACGCTTTGAAACCCGCCAGCGATATTTGCATGAGGATCTTGCGCATATAAGGGAGTGGTCATTTTTTAACAACAGGGGGTGGGATGGTGGTGGCTTTGGGGAGGGGACCAAAAAATGTGGACCCCTTGAAGGGGGGGGAACCAAAGAAATTGCACCCCTTTTAGCGAAAAAGCCTCCGCGTTACTATAGCTCAATGGGGCCGGTTGTGCTCAATTTCAACCTGCCTGGGGGGAGAACCAAAATTTTTACCATCCCTCCCCCACGGGGGACTCAAAAGATTTCGACCTGCCCACGTGGGTCTTCTATCTCCAGCTAGAAGACCCGCTTCCTTGTCACTTAGACAAGTTTTTGATTCGTTTATTTTATGACCGCCACTTGGAAGAATCTGGGGACAAGTTTACTTTTTGAGTGTACTATTCAAATGCACAAGAGCTCCTCGTGCAAATAGAGGCCGCTTTTCGCACAAGCTCCTCGTGCGGATTTCTTCGGCCTTTGAAACAAAATTCCTCTGATGACGTACTGATGAATATCGCGTTCACATTGCCCTTTAAGGGCTGCATGTTCATCATCATCATGCTTGATTGCAGCCCTGGCGAGTAGCTCACCAGAGCTGCTTTCAAGCATCATACCGACGATACAATCTTGATACACTCCCAAAGGGATGGTATGATACATTAATGTAGCCCTGGCTAGTAACACACCTGCATCGTGCATCATGCCAACTGATGACATACTGCATTAGATCACTATGCGGCCCTTAAAGGATTAATTACGCTGCCTTTGTGGAAACGAAACCTCACAACTTGTTGGTTCACCCATTTGGTCATTAAATGAATCAGATAATACTTATGTTAGGCCAAAGAAAAAGTATGTTTAAAGTAACATGGGGAAAAACAATTAAAACGTGAAAGTACTGGCCAGCCTCTCCAAAGACCCTAAAATCGACCAAAAATGGGTAAAAATATGAAAATTTCGTCAAAATTGCATAAAAGAACGTAGGGTCGGTCCTCTTTTGATAGGCTCGGTTGGGTGACCAATCTTTTTTGGCCTTAGACACCATGGCATATAAAGGTCAAGAGAATAGAAATTGGATTAGTATCAAGAAAGATTTAGTGAGTCAAATATAATTATATTTGATTCGGAACAATACAAAACCAAATTGAATGAGCCGATTGCTCTTGCTTCAAATTGCTTCCATGAATCGTGTGGCTTAGACGTCAGGAGTTGACCTCCACATATTATCATGTTAATCTTAGCTAATGGCTCAATCATGGTTCTGACTAACAAGTATAGATTAATGCCACATGATCTCCCATATGCCCTCCAGCTAGACACAATTGCATAGTACTTATACCATAGCGGGCACAAAGCATTTCAGACCTCTTGTATATTGCATACAGCTAGTGGTTTAAACTAGTTATAGGCCTTGTACCAAGCTATGAGGCTCCATTCACTGTATTTCGCATACAGCGTGGTACTTGTCCTATAACTACTACTTAAACATCTGTAGAAATGCATGCGCTATAAAAATAATTGTCATAGACCCTTCTATCAATATAGTCCAATCATATGCTTGTCTTTTCCATTTAATCGACGTATACAGTCTGATGCATTATCCAATTGATCAGCAAGATGGTGAATGCAAGTCTGGTGAGTAGACTTGCCAATGCTGCACCCAGACACTGTAAATAGTTAGTGTAGGTACACAGTATAATCTACTGTACATTTACAGTAGAATCTACTGTAGAATGGATTTACCGTAGAATCTACTGTAGATTTGAAGAACATTTTACTGTTTACCTGCAATAAACTGTACACCTACAGTAGAATCTACTGTACACCTACAAAAATGGCAACCAACTTTTTACTGTAGCACTGTAAACGGTTGGTTGCCCCTTTGTAGTTGTACAGTAGATTCTGCTGTAGATGCACAGTTCATTGTAGTTAAACAGTATAATATACTGTAAATCTATAGTAGATTCTACTGTAAATCCATTCTACAGTCGATTCTACTGTAGATTCTATCGTGTACCTACCCTAACTATTTACAGTACACGAATATCATTGACCTTAAAGGGTTATTTAATGCTACTCCATGAAAGTTGACGCAACTATATCAACTTCTCCCCAACAATATTTATACAAGAACATAATGCTGAAACTGAGTAAAGATTGATGGACTATAACTCACTCTCACCAGATCGATGCAGGTCAAACCTTGACTTAAATTATTGGTTTGACGAACATGATCGGTAGAAGTACCTGATATTCCTTCAGAATGTGCGTCTTGTGAGTCTGTACACACCCCAGGCTTAAAGCTTGACCGTCATGTTTGAAGTAAAGCCAAAAGCACTTTTGATATAGTTCAATTTTGATTCAAAAGAGGGCTCTTAAGGGCTGGAAGCTCAGCTCTTACAGGCACAAGATAGGGTGAATATGTTATAGCTGGACCATGTTCATGGTCCCCTGTCCAAACACTGCTGCCCTCTGGTGGAACTGTTATTTTAGTCCATGTATAGAAAATGCTGAACTTATTCCCTGACGGCCCAGCTTTAAACTGATCAGCTTGGTTATACATAGTGTAGATGAAAATGTATGACACAGCTAGACGCCCATCATCGTTATACTCTAGATGGCCCTACTGTGCCATGTATTCGGCCATAGACATGTGGCCAACAGGAGTTACTCTAGAGTCCTGGGGGGAGTTACTTCAGCGATCAAGCCGAGGGTCCCTATAATTCTACTTCTTTCTCTGTGCAAACAATTATCATTTTATATATCTATAACTAGGGAAGTCCGCCTGTCGTGACTCACACACCAAATTAACCTCTCATCGTGTATAAAAGTATTAAAACACTCTCAAATCTCTTGAACTATGATGAGCTGATGGCTGCTATTAGCACTCAATAAGGGAGGTTTGTGTTGACTTTCCCTATGTGTACAGTATTTCAGAAATTGTAAAGGCTTTCTTGGTAAATTATGCCCTATTCCAGGACAACCATTGGAACAAATTGCAATCAGTGGTCAAGCAATGGCCCGCTATGGCAGTGCTAAGGATAATGTATATGACGTGATTTACAAATAAAGACCTACCCATCTATTTCTAGATCACAGGAGCAATTAAGATGTGGTGATCATACACCTTGGCTCATGATAATGAGACAAGCAAGAGAGATTCCATGACGCATAGTTCTTCAATATATGTAATGACATGCTTGTAGTTGTGAGAGCCCTTAAAACTATGAGAAATCAAACTGTAAGTGGTTGTTATGTAGTACCGTAAAACCTCTCGTATAAGCCGCCGCTAGTACGCAAGTCAGATCGCTGGTGCGGCTTATAGGATCGGCCCAGAGTCTGGGTGCGGCTTATACGAGAGTTTTTGCTACTATGGTACAGTACTAAAGTCGCCATATTCACACCCCTTGTGCGGCTTATAGGATCGCCCCAAACTCGGGGGGGCGGTTTATATGCGAGTTAGGCTTATACGCGAGGTTTTACGGTAGTTAAACCACTGGCAGACTACTGTACGTAGGATATTGGTGACAGTCTAGGCTGATCACGAGTCGGTAGACGAGTGTGCATAGCCATTGACTGCCCTACCCGGGTGGACTACTCATAGTCTACCTGAGTGGTGCCACTGGCTATAATAGAATCTACTAATAGGGACGTTTGGTGGTTTTTGTTTTATAAGAAAATGTATAATGTAATATGGGAATCTGGTGAAGGAGACTCTGAGAAGTCAATTGCCACAACCCAGAAGAAAATACATTATCTCTGTAAAGAGCAAAAGCAGTTTGAAGGTGCATTTTCAAACCCCAATCTGCCTAGTACATTGTAGTATGACCAGTGGCACTCACCTGTACACTGTAAGTAGGCCGCTCATGAATGACAGTCAACACCGGGGTGCATAGTGTTTCATAACAACTGCTTATGCATTTGATTTCTCATAGTTGGGCTCACCTCAATACAAGCCTTTCATTGCATATTCCTAAGGATTATGAGTCATAATGAAAGGCTTGTAATTATTAAAGCCCCTCTATGAGAGATCACATTTATCAATAGTTTTTATGAAACACTTTGTACCCCAATATTGAAAAAAGAAGTTATTTTGATTTCCTTCAGAACTTTATGTGTCTATATCTAATATTATGATAATACATTGTACCTTGCACATTGCCATTTATGAAAACCATGGGCCCCTTAATAATACATACTTCTTCCATGTAGAATTAGAGGACATAAATCTCTTTTCTTGCATAGAATCTCTCCTGTTTGTCCAATTTTGAGGGGCCTAGGTGCAAAATGACCGCATGTCAATTTTACTTGTTCCTATGGTCAAAATATTGATGGGTAGACCCATGATTTTGAAGGAAATGACTTCATAGCCAATTCTTCAGTACACATATACCACCACTGCTGGAGCCCCTCTGAGGTGTGTAAGTAGTAGGTGCACTGAGAGCAGCGTCTTGGGCGTCCCTACTACTAAGCAGACCAGGCTTAAAAAGGCACTGGATTCCATACTTCAAACTGCTTTTGCTCCTTCCAGAAATGACATATAACAGCGTGGGTTGTTGTACTTGATTTCTGCTAGTCTCCTTCACTGGATTGTCTGGTTATGATATGCATTTTCTTATAAAACAGTTTTCACCATGCAAAGGTAATCAGGTACACCAATGACTTTAATGGTACTATTACTCACGCTCATGACGCAGGTATATCTCATTAGCATGATTAATACTGTAATCTGTCCTTCTCTACCTGTCTAAATGGATACCTCTTACCGCTTTAACTCTTTTTTGTTCCGATTTTTTTTCTCCATAATTTAAATTTGTGAGCTCAAAATGTCATTATAATATCATATTTGGAGGATCGGGCACAATGAAATATCATTGATCAGCAACATGAGGCCATTGAGAAGGCCCTATGAACACAGGTATAGCCTTTTACAGTGTGTTTTTCAATGGGTGGACTTACAGCGTGCACTCCAAAAGTCTCAAATTGGGCATAGAACTGATAATTAGCTGAGATCTACGCTGAATTCTGGGGAATAATGTTTGATAAAGTAAGTAGGACATGAAGTGTGGCCATATTGAAGATTCTGGTTCAATTTTAGCCAAGTTATTTTTGAGGCCTAATCATCGGACTATACCACTTTAAGGACTGTATGTCGCTAAAAGATGACGACAGTGGTGTGGAGGTGATGGCTGTGTCTCACGACCTTGAGCCAATATTTTTGTCTCTGACCGGGTGCCTTCTCTGACCAGGTGCCGTCTCTGACCGGGTGCCGTCTCTGACCGGATGTCACTTTGGGAGTTTAGTTATGTTCTACCATCAGCAGGAGGCTAATTATAATGCCATAACGTTTTTACTTATCCTTATATATATGAGTATAGGTTAACATTTAAAAAACACGTTTTTCTGACACCAGGTCAGAGACGGCACCCGGTCAGAGACAAAAACATTGGCTCAAGGTCGTGAGACACAGCCTGATGCACCACAGAGGCTATTATGCAACTGGTCATATTGGGAACTACTTCTAGACTACCTTTCAATCAATTGATTATATTTTATTTTTTATTTCCAATTTCCCAATAACCACTGAGACTTCTGCTACCATTAATCAAAAAATCTTAAATATTTGACCTAAAATATAGGTATATTTCTTGGTCACCAATAATCGTTTTCTAAAATTTGAATTTAAAAATAGGTGCCCATGACAGCTAATTTATTTTTACGTTCTTGGTTCCAAATGAGGTAAAATATACTGGGAAAAGTTTTTTTAGTAAATCTATCTACACTTCACCTATGGTGGACAGATGGCTTAACTGAAAGAGGTTTATGAATGGCAGCATGTGCTTACTCTCATTAAGTACTACTTTAAACATGGATATTTTCGCACTGTACATATTTTTGCGAATTTCGTGGAAATGAAAAAATCCACGAAAATATGTACAGAGGGAATATTTATGCACTGTATAGTTAAAGATGGGGGGGGGGGGGGTAAATGTAGATTTACAGTGCTATGCTACCATAAGTTATTAATATTGTAAACCCCATGAGTAACTCCCACGCACAATGAGTTACTCAACACTGACTAATGTGCACACCTCTCACACCACCTACACATGTGTACCCAGCACCCACTTGACACAACCCACATGTATACAGACACACAGACACCACAGACACTACACACCCTCACCCTAACCATTCAAGGGAGTGATCATTTATTATCAACCGGGAGGAGGTGGGTTTGTGGGGGGGGGGGGGGGCAAAATAATTTGGACCCTTGACGGGGGGGGGGGGTGTAAAAAATTTGGACCCCTTCAGTGGGGGTAAAAAAAATTCAACCTGTTTTGAGCCAAAAAGCCTGTGTGTTACTATGCCTCAAAGGACCCGCTCATGGGCCGATTTTTGACTCGTAAGGGGGGGGGGGGGGTAAAAAATGTTGACCCCTTGACCGGGGGTGTGTGAAAAATTTTGCACGCTCCATGGGGAAACCCACTATCCCCCCCTGTGAAAAAATGATCACTCCCTAACCCATTAAGGACGGCTTAATACCTCAATGCACCATTGCCTCGGTCGGCATGATGCTTGAACACAGTCCTGGCGAGTAACTCCTATAATGCCTGAATGCAGCCATGGCGAGTAACTCATTGTGGCTGCATTCATGCCGACCCTACTGCGTTGATACATTCTTAAAGTGTTGGCATGATGCATGAATGCAGCCTTTACGAGTAGACTCATGCATCATGACAACCAAGGGCATAGCACACTAAAGCACTCTACAGCCCTGTCCTTATAGACACATCAATATACAAATACACCCCCGCACTCCCACACAAATTGTGCAACCGTTAAATGTATCAATACTGCTAACCGTAAACCTTTCTTATTTCTCATTCTAGGTGAGAGCAGTCAGCAGAAGATCGTACACCCGTCCTCGAAGGAATGCCACAGTTTGATTTTGAAACATTTATTGGCATAAAATGTAATTCGATGGGAAACCCCTTTCATAAATCATTATTCAAAGTATTAATGCTCTTACTTCTAAGGTATAAAGGCTCAAAAAAACTTCTGATGCTTATTTCACGGCTTCAATTTAATCCATTCTTTTAGCTTCACTCTAACTCTAAATATCACTCCCTCTTTTGAATATATACAATTCCATCTGGAGTATCCCCAGTTCCTATAAATTCTATTATAATTTTGGCGTGGCCTATAAACGGCATTGTACGCCTGTCCAACACTACGTGATGGCATTTAAAAACGAATCATCATCGGATATTTATCATTGATGAAGTGTGATTTGAAATTTAATATTCAACACTTAGGCTTCGGATACTTAAAGCTGGGCTGTCAGGGAATAAGTTCAGCATTTTCTATACATGGATTAAAATAACAGTTACACCAGAGGGCAGCAGTGTTTGGACAGGGGACCATGAACATTGTACAGCTATATATTCACCCTATCTTGTGCCTGTAAGAGCTGAGCTCCTAGCCCTCAAGAGCTCTCTTTTGAATCAAAACTGAACTATATCAAAAGTGCTTTTGGCTTTACTTCAACCATGACGGTCAAGCTTTAATTCAAAGCTTCCCACGATATGTTCCCGCGTCAGATGCTCCTTTTGAGGGTAATAAAGGGTTGAATGTCTGGGGCAGTATTAATTCTCAGGGTTGTGTCTAGGTGGGTACACACAGAAAAGTAAAGGAGTCGATCGTGTCTCCCACATGACTCTGGTAAAATACAGAGTCAAACAGCTAATTACTCTGCTTATATAAAGGGTCAACTTGCGTTGATTCTCTCCTATCAGTGTCAACTTGAGTTGACTCTGTACTATCAGTGTCAATCCAAGTTGACTCTTCATAATATTAAAGCAGAGTCATTAGCTGTTTGACACTCCATTTTTACCAGAGCCACGTGGGAGACACAGTTGTCTCCTTTACTTTTCGGTGTATAGATATCAATTGGGTAAAGTCCAGGGTATGAAGGTCCCATTGTAACTCACCATTCACTGGTTAACTTCTCCACTTGTTTCTATAGCGATTATTGTAGTCCTCAGACCCATACGTCCCTAATATATAAATCAGGGTGGATGGAGGTAAATCCGTTTATATTCTTACTGTAACACATGTATGCATTCACGTGGACCTGTGCACGTACTCCTGGTGTTTCCAATATCTTGGCCACAATAGTGGAACTCCTATGGCCTATACACACACACTGTCTGGGAGTGAGATATAGTGGGAAGGAGAGGTCTTAGAGGAGTATTAGCATTAGCCCAGGGGCAAAATTCCCCATCCCGCCATCCCCAACCAAAGCATCACTACATTATATAATTGCGTGCATACATTCTAAGTACTATGGACACCTTGCTCTCGCAACCTTTCTGAACCTAGCCCCTAGTGTTGTATAGTATATCAACCCCCCACTAACCCAACCTCTGCCTCTCCCACTCCCTCTCCACCCTGCATGCAAGTACCAACCCCCCTGCATATAACACCATCATGCATCCATATCTCAAAGACAAACTTCTTTAATAAGCCCCCCACCTGTTCCCCACACCCCCACACCCCCCATGGCTGTGCATGTCCCCCCTATGCATGCCGATATAACATAGAGCAGCCCCAAGGGAGCACTTCCCCACCTACCTCTATGCTTGTAATGTTGTGGGTTCCTCTCCAGTGTTTGTAAGCCGAGCTGAGTTGCTCACTCCTAGGGTAAACATTGCCCCACCCCCTCCTTCCACCACCGCCCCAGGAACGACCAAGCCACGCCCATCGATGCTACTGTTACTATGGAAACAAGATGGCGGAGGTATGGTGGTGGGCACACTGCTGCAGCTTGGCGTGGTTGAGGAGTGGCGCAGTGGTTTGGGGTTGGATCAAATGATATTGTACTTACTAGCGGCTTCGCCGCTAGACACTGCACCGCTTTATTTGAGACTGTGTGACAAACTGCACCGCTCAACCGGCAACACACAACATCTTCATTACTCCCCCCCCCCCCCCACAACGTCCGTGCTCTATTTATAGTGTCCGTGACCTGATTAACGGCCTGCTTGACCTGACCTATGTCCAAATAAGGCATACAGCTGGTGTCGCAGAATAGTCATCGTCGTGCGTTTCCCCATGAGTATGCTACCTGGCTAGGATTCATTATGACTGTATTTTAATAATTGATTGATTGATTTGCATTGGCATAATACATCATGTACATTCAAGCTTTTCATTATTGCCAAAGCCATACTTAACTGGTAACCACAAATCAGTAAACAGACAGATTGCTCGATGCTTTGTCTCAGCTTGCCGTAAACAGTGGGCTCAGTCTCATGAGTTTGTAATAGTTGAAACGTCTTTGACCGGGTGTCATCTTTGACCGGTGTAGTCTTTGACTGGGTGTCGTCTTTGACTGGGTATCTAGAAAAGATTTTTTTTCCATTTAAAAAAAAATCATATATGTATATGATGTAATTTACTTGGTGGGACTTTTTATATACAATAAATTACCCAATCACTTTACTATTATAGTACTTTAACCCTACCCGGTCGAAGACTACACCGGTCGAAGACTACACCGGTCAAAGACGACACCCGGTCAAAGACGTTTCAACTGTTACAAACTCATGAGACTGAGCCAGTGGCGGATACAGGATTTTCTAGAGGAGGAGCGGGGGGGGGGGGGGAGCACAAACCTGGCCAACCCGGAGTGACTGGTGACTGACTGTTCCTATGCGCACCGCAAGCAAAGCGCACACAGCGGCCATACTAGGGCTTTTTTTGGGCATGCCCCCCAGCAAATTTTGATGATCTAGACTTGAAATTATGCCTTCTCACACATTTAGGACACAATAATGACTCAGGTCTGTGTCTAGCTTTTTATCATTTGCCTTGGAAAATGTCCCCTTCTCTCTTTCTTTCTCTCTTTTCTTCTCTCTTTTCCCCCTTTTTTTTTTCCCTTTTTTTTTGGGGGGGGGGGAAAGGCCCGTCGCCCCTCCTGGATTGGCCATTGGTAAAAGATCTGTCTGTATTTATGTCCTAGGTAGAGGTTTATACCCAGCTTAATTTCCAATATTAATACAGACTTCCTAAGCAAGTAGGTGGTTGAAAGTTAACCCAAGCAATATCGCCATTTCCATTACAGTCCATGTTCCATGAACTCCAAATTGAACAAACAACACCTCAGATTAAAGTTTGGACAATATATCATGTTTAATAACTATACTATACCAGCGGCACAGATTAACATGACAATTAAAATATGGCAGCAGCCAATAGTAAGGTAAGCAACCAAACTTAAAGGATATTGAAGATTGGATACAAAAACGTGAACTACTGCTAACAATGAATAACATATCCTATACCAGCGGTACTTGTAAGAATAATAATAGGGAAACAAGTAAGGTTAAAATATATGGAATATAGGAGACAGTGATGTAATATCTAATTACTTCTAGGCTAATTAATGAACTAATAATTGGAGAGTACACACTGACATGATATTAATTGGATAGATAGTAGATAATGGATTTTAGAAGAATGGGTCAAGGATAAATCTAGAAATACAGTTATCTATTACCAAGAATCCTGAATTATTCTGGTCCCTACTCAATGTACCTATGATGTTGGGTTGTGTAGATGGACTATAGTCCGAATACACTAGGGTGTACCTTTGGTTATTGTCACCATCAGAGGGATGGGATACACCAATCCATGGTATACATTGTCATGATGTCTACAAAATATACACAAGTTTAATACAAGGGCGGAAACATGATTTAGAAACAGGGAGGGGGGTTATTACATTAAAAAGAGAATCGAAATGTTTTGGCCAAAAAGGTGTGTGTGTGTGCGGGGGGGGGGGGCGCACGCCGGGTCTGCCCCCCCCCCCCGCCCCCCAAATCCACCACTGTAATATTTTTCTTATATTTTCCGAAGGTAATATGGTATAACACCACAAACAGAGTTACTTAAAGAAATTCTCAATGTACTTACTATGGCGTATTCTAAAGCTGCAAACCCCATTGCCCTACTTCACACTAAACATCGCGTGGCCAAAGCATCAACAGACCCAAATCCAGAGAATAGATCCCTTTCTGAAAATGCCGGATGCACTTGGATACCAATGATACATTTAAGTCTGACCCGAAAACCTGTAAACTCTATAAACAATTGGGACGGGTTGTTGGTACAAGGGGTGGGGCGGAGGAGGGGGGTCCTAAATGGCTTAGTCACGCCTTGCCACACCCTGCCACACCCTTAAGTTTAGGGTTAGAATTCTCAGACTGATAGGCCAAATAGAGATAAAAGCTGCGTTGCAAGTAACATTGTTGTAAAATCGACGTTATGAGATATTTAGCTCGAGATAGAATGAAATATCCCTATATCACAATTTACTTTTTTCCCAAACACAAGATAAGAAGTAATAAATAATTATAGTGGTGCTTTGAAAATGGCTAGAATTGAGGTTTTTCTTAGACACCCGCCCCGACTGATCTAGCCAGTACTCGGAAACTATGTGGAGTTTTGATTAGAAATCTTTGGGGGACAATATGGATACATATGTCAATCAAAAAGATGAATGAATACCGATATACCATTTTCCATTCTTACCTACTCTCAGTCTGCAATTTCTGGTAAATAACCACCCACTAGAAATAAGCCCTAACGTATCATAGATTTACAATGATAAACAATTTGATTTATACAACCGTAAGAGGCATGAAACTGGTTGCTGGACCTTTCTTTTTTATTTCAACATTTTCTGACTATGGATAATATCAAAAATGTTATCAATCCAATCAGTTGTTGAAACGAACTATTATCAGAGTAGGAGATCCAAGTAAGCAACAATGCACGGACTGGTACAGACCAACCTTAGAACCTTGGGACTTCTATTGTACAAATAAATATACACATGATTATCCTCAACTGCAATGAGAAAACCGCCCGCATGCTAAGGCCAAAAAAAAGAGAGGTTTGTTTCAGGTAACATGGCAAGAAAATGAAGGGTCGGTAGGTCGGATTTTTATATTTTTTTTACTTCTCTTTTTTAACATGAAAGTACTAGGCCGCCTCTCCGAAGACCCTAAATTTGACCCAAAAAAAGGCAAAAATACATTTTTTCCCTCAAAATTGCATAAAAAAACGTAGGGTCGGCCCTGTTTTGATAGGGTCGGTCGGGTGACCTGAAACAAACCTTTTTTTTGGGCCTAATTTGTCTGTAAATAGATACCCTATGAAGAAGTACTGACCCAGCATTTTGAATACACTCTTAATGTACAAAGTATACACATTACGGTTGAATGCAAATAATATATTAGATTTGTCTCAAACAAGTATAAATAAAAATGTTTGGCCTTTAATTCACACCACATAATTGGATGTCAGACATCGTGGCGTCTGACAATCAATTATCTATAACTAAAGTATTAAACTATTACTAGTGTAATCATTACTATCTAACAGTTATCTGTTACACAAACGATACATCTTGAGTCATCATTACCACCATGTGTCCACTAATAGCAATTATCACAATTATGATAATCTTAACCCTTTAAGTACACTGTAAATAGTTAGTTTAGGTATATAGTCGAATCTACTGTATATCTACAGTAGATTCCACCGTAGAATGGGTTTACAGTGGAATCTACAGTAGATTCTACTGTTTACCTACAATAAACTGTGCACCTACAGTAGAATCTACTGTACATCTACAGAAATGGCAATCACCTTTTACAGTGTATGGGTGTCGCTAAAAGATGACACTTGTCGCAATCTGGGCCTCTATGTAGTACATAGTACCTATATATAGAAAGCACTGTGTCAGAGATGGAGTTTCCGGTTTCATGAGATTGTAACAATTGGACAGTCTTTGACCGGGTGACGACTTTGACCGGGTGAAATCTTTGGCCGGTTGACGTCTTTGACCGGCCAGACTAATACAGTTGAGGAGAGGTCTATTTAGAAAGAAATGCAGGGCAAAAGTTGATATATATATATTATAACACCATATGTTACAAATTCCCAGGCATTTCCATATACATAGACCCCCCCATTTCAGCTGTTTTAATCTTGAGACTGAGCCATATAGTGCATTTTTTCACCTATCTGTAAAATCACATGCACTTGGTCTTCATGGATGCAGCCCAGGCGAGTGACTCGCCAGAGCTGATTCCTTTGCTCCTGCATTATACTGACCCTTCCAAAATGTATCAACACCGTACACTGTAAAAGTAAATTTGTCTCCAGACTCGTTTAAGTGACTAACATAAAAAAAACAAGTCAGAGGTTGTCTAACCTATCAGGTTACCATCCTACAAATAGAATCTGGAGCTGGCAAATGTCGGGTTTTGAGCTGGCACATGCCAAGTGGGTCTTCTATCTCCAGCTAAATGACCCACTTCCTTGTCACTAAGACGAGTTTCTGACTCGTTTATTTTATGACTGTCACTTTGAAAAGTCCGGAGACAAGTTTATTTTCTGAGCGTACACTGTAAAAGTGTTTAGATCATGAACAGCAGTGTTTAGGTTGGAGAGTAAAGGTATGATTCGGGATATGATACATGAATGCAGCCCTGGAGAGTTGACTCACCAGGGCTGCCGATCAATTATACAATAAATTATATCATATGATTAAAGTACTATGCGACCCTAAGAGGGTTGATCACGTTCACATGGCGATGTGTATCATGAGTTTTGGCCAATGTGAACGTCTATGACCGGGTGCAATCTATGACCGGGTGCAATCTATGACCGGCATGACAAAAAAAAAGATTATTTAGGGCAGATTTACAAAGACAATTCAAACAAAACTTTCTACAATATGCGCTGCATAAATTACTGTGGATGGCTGTCATTATTTCCCCTTCCTTTCGACAATTTACATGTTTAAAATAAATGCGACTTACAAAGTGACGTCTATGACCTTATAAGATGGAATTTTCTATTTTCTATGTATTAAAATAGAGATATAATTATAGAAACTATGAAAATTAGTATCATAACGTTTCAATACATCCATTAACTCTTTTCGGCCATTTCTATGTACATCTGCCCTAAATAAACTGTTTTCTCACATGCCACTCATAGATTGCACCTGGTCATAAATTGCACCGGTCATAGACGTTCACATTGGCCCAAACTCACGAGACACAGCCATGTACGGCTTATCTATAGAGTTCAGACTTAGGTGTAGTGGCTACTTAATACTCCTGAACACGACTTCTTATCAGGACATGATAGTGGGAGTCGTGACATGGGGTTTAACCCTTTAACCCTTTTAGGCAGTTGTGTCGCTAAAAGATTAATTTGTGGTCATTATGCACCTATACAGCCCAGGCAAGGCATCATCCCGTCTTTAAGGGGTCTACACTAAAGGCATGCACAATCATTTATTGCCCTTGGTCGCCATGATGCATGAAAGGATTCCTGGCGAATCTTTTATATGGGAGTGTATCAATTCAAGAGGGTCGGCATGATACTTGAATGAAGCATTGGCTAGTTACTCGCCAGGACTGCATTCATGCATCATGACAACAAATGGCATAATGCATCACTGCACTATGTAGCTCGTACCCGGTCCCAGCACTTTCAAGTCTTCCAGACACCATCCTCGTTAGAGAAAATGCAGATTATGGGTCATATTTTTCATAACTGCACATGTCAGCGTTTTTCGAAAAAAAAAGGGGTCTTATTTTTCGAGTACAACCAGTGTTTTTTCAAAAAAGTCTTTTTTTTTCAGGTGGAGTTTGGGGTGACATGAAATCCCTTTTACACATTACCTAAATAACAAAAGTTAACCATAAATATCCTGTGGATATCTCTTTGGTATTTAATTTGTGCATGTTTATATACATTTGTGTTTTATTATCAGGTGAAAAAAATCTTTGTTTTTTCTAAAATAAGGGGTACTCTTTGGACCCCGAAAATCAGCGATTCTACTATAAAAGGGGTACCTTTTCACTCAAAAAATACGTGGAAAGGGGGTTTATTTGAGATCCATTAACGAGGATGGTGTTAGGTTTGCACTGGGAGTGCGGGGACTGGGAGCTCGTATAAGGTTAACCTTAAGGGGAGCATTGTACTTAAATTTGCTTTGGCCCTTCTCCTCATGAGGCATGACTGCAGTTATGGCAAGTAAGTTGAGCAGATTGTACATGCACAGAGAAAAGTAAAGCAGTCACCACGACGACTCTGACAGCCCGAGTCGCAGTTTGGTTGCCCCATCAGGTGGTTTCATATGCAACTATCATCAGAGTCAATACATTTTTTATTTGACTCTTCATGGTCAATTTTAGGGTCCTCTGGGAGGCTGGCTAGTATTTTTCATGTAAAAAAAAAATCAAAAAAATCCGATTTTCTGCCCGTGCTACCTGAAACAAACCCTCTTTTTTGGCCTAGTTGAAATTACTTGGGGCCTCGCACTGACTGTAACCTAGCATGCCGGGTTTTGTTTTAGATACGGCATAATTGTAACCTGTTTTGTCAATAGTTCCAACCACTTTGTTACCCACTATAAATAAGTTGATATGGAACATGAGCAACACATTAACATGAGATATATCTATATCTATATTGTTTTTAATGATTACTCTATCCCTGTCTTGGTATTTTGACATTCATCAAAAGAGTTATTGTCTTCATAGATTATTATCAACAGAATGTTCAAAAGCCAAAGTCAATTCATAAAAAGGGCTCTCACCCAGGTAACAAGAAACGTTTAGTAAACGTTGATCAACGTTCATCTATGGTTAATTGGACCAACGTTTTTTCATTTGCATTCTGTCAACGTTGTCTTAACGTTTTTGAGGATAACGTGCTTTCAGAAACGTTGGTTTAATGTTAGAAAACAGTTTGCCAACTAACGTTTTCCAGATAAGATATATTTAACATTGATCAACGTTTTTTGTGGACTCAAATCAACGTTTATTTAACCAATTGGTTCAACGTTGAGTCAACGTTATTTTGTTATTTCTGTCTAACTTACCAGGTGTCAGTTTAGTATGTAACGGAAATGAACTGATAATGCACAGCAGTATCCATCTAATATAAGCTACAATAATGATACTTTATGACATCTTTATCAATATCAATGACAACATGTTTAAATATATCTAGGCTAAGTCTGTTGGTCAAATTATTATATAAGTTGTTTATTTGGGGGTGCATTATGGTAAACACCCATTTTGTAGCATTGTTATAATAAAAAATAAAAAATGCCCATACATGCATGTGAATCGATACACTGCTTATAAAGGAGTAAAGGCTTCATGCAAGTCTTTTAGAAAGAGTATCAATAGTGTACATGTGCGGATGTATGAAAGACATAACAAACAAAGTAAAATAAAAAATAAGGATTAAAGAGCTGTAAATAGACCTTTTTTTGTGTCATAATGTGTGTATTAACTCAACGTTTTTTCACCCATAGTTCAACGTTAATTCTATGTTAATTCAACAGTGAATTGAGTCCACGAAATGGAGTTAGGCTAGATGCAGGATAAACGTTTTCTCACTCTGTAAATGACGTTAAAAGAACGTTTAAACAACTTCAATTTGTTACCTGGGTATAATGCATTAATGCACCCCTGGTGAGTAGACTTGCCAGGAGCCCATTCATGTATTATGATGACAGATAATACATTAAAAACGCCAAGCTGTTGGTAAGGCCCAAAAAAAAAGTTTGTCTCAGGTAAGCGTGTATTCCACCAACGTAATTTGACCGAAATATGGTCATCCGATAAAAGTCTACAATATTAAACTTATGGGAGAACTTCGTCCCACGGACCGAATGATGGCCGATCCCGTCAGTGGAAAACTGCCTTAACATGTGAGGAAAATGTAGGGTCGGTCAGGTCGGTAGGTCGGAATTTGAATTTTTTGTATATTTTTTTAAACATTAAAACCCTAAAACTGATCAGAAATGGGTGAAAATACACACATTTTTTCAAAATTCCATAAGACTACATAGGGTCGGCCCCGTTTTGATAGGGTTGGTCGGGTGGCCTAAAACAAACCTTCTTTTTTCTTTTTGCCTAATTTGGCGTAAAGGGTTAATGTAGCTTGTATATCACTACTCTTGACAAGAGTGTGATAAATCCACCTGTCTGTCTGTTATGTTAACAGATCCTCCTATCTGTCAGTCATACAGAGGTGCCAATATCTCTAATGTCGATGTAGATAGCATAATGCCACACAAGGTCACAAAATGCATGGACAACCGGACACTGGTCTCATTGGTGATTGACATACTATTGTTCGATCATGCAGTTTGAATAGCTTGTCAAAAGGACCAACGTCGTCATTAGGCCAAGAAAAAGAAGTTGTTGTATTCAGGTAAAATGATGAAGTATAGAGGAAAGGAAGGTCAACTCAAAAGATGATTTAGTATGTTTTATACATTTGATAGAAAAATCTAAATTTTAACCCATAAAAATGGTTTTTCATCAGAAAAAAAGCCTTCAGGGTTGGGCCATACGAATAACGGGGTAGGTCGAGTTACCCTTTAATACAATAAGCTGGCATATCTAAAAATTGGCAACGTACTGATTGACAAAAGAATTAAATAAATTGATCAGGGTTGCCATGTGATGTATGTGCATGGTGCAGTCAGCAGAGCGCTCGCTCACGGACACAAAGGTCTTGGGTTTGAGCCCCTCCCTCAGTCTACTCAGCTCTCTATCCTTCTGAGGTCGGTAAAATGAGGAGCACCAGAGACTTAATTCACTGTGCGAAAGAAGGCAAGAGGCAGGGACAAAACAGGGGTTGGTGACAGCCATTAACCGGTAGTGACCACAGGTGACTCCCATGGGCACTATGTATGTATCCCATAGACCTAGTATAGCCCTATGGTACTAGGCTCTCAGAGATACACCTCCTGAAAGCTAGGGGTTTATAAAGGGGAATTAGCATCCAGCTCCGAGTTCATGAGAACAGCCCAGAAAAGACATGATACCGACTTAATGTCTAACAGATAAGGCAGGAGTAACAGCTTACTTTATGTTCTACAACATTTGTGTAAACATACAGGTAGAGGTTCTCCAGATATTTCTCCTACCCGTATAACCAGATAACCCTGACCACTCTAACATGATATTCTAGTTATCTTATCATAATATCTAGACTGCCCAGGCTGCTAAGCCAATAATGTTTGAATGACCATAATATCCTAATGTTCAGGATACCTTTGCACAATGCATCACGCACTTCTCGATGTATTGAGGCCTTTTTCACAAAATATTTGATCATATACAGGGAAAATATATTTGTCGTTGTCTTGGTATATATAGGAGTCGTTGTCTCCAGTGCCCTCTGCCCTGGTTTCTGTGTCATAGGGCAGGCGGCTAAATCGCTAAATTTACTCTAGTGCACGAGTGACAAAAATTAAGTGTTTACGAGTTTGTCACATGTTTTGAAAGTGCCACCTGTCCACATTGAAGCTGTGTTGATCTATAAAATTCCCTTTTCTCTAGAATCCATTCATTTCAGCGTTAATGCAGTCTCAGTGCACAGAGAAAAGAAACAGGGTCAAAAGGCTGCCTACAGAATGACTCCCCTCCTTGGGGGAGCCCAGGTTCTTATTTAACTCCCTTAGGTGAGTCAGGGAACTATGTGACTCCCCCAGGTGACTCGCTTAGATTAGTCATGGAGTGCGTCCGCTCCCTTAGCCAGCCTGGGCTTCCCTAAGGAGGGGAGTCATTTTGCAGGAAACCCGGACTCCCTTTTGATGCTGTTTCTTCTCTCTGTGAAGTCTTTTGGGGAGCTTGGGTCCTATTCATGTTTAACAAAGAGGAAAACGGCCTAGTTTACGAACCAAGAACCAATTAGAAGGAAGATATTTTGTTTATTCATATATGATATTATCTCGAAATTCAGCTCATGCTTTCCTATTTAGTCTTCGTCTTTTTATCAGAACTTCATCGAGTTAAAAGGAATACAATATAAATGCACGTCCATATTATTCATATAAATATGGTTTCATTTTTGAGTATATGATAGGCATCATTTTAAAAAGTAACACTGCATGGATCTTTACATTAAATTTTAAGCGAATTCAAAATGCCTCAAAATAACACTATATAGTCACTGAATCAATGCCATGCAAATGTCACAGGAAGGTCATAGTGTCATTTGCGAGAGTATGTACTTAACGTGTTCTATTTAGCATAATTGATTCACTTAAATGTTGACATTCATGCACCGTAATGCATCTTGTCCACTTATCTAATTATCTCATGAACTTTGGTGTACCCATAATACAATCGTTTCTACATGCACCTACTTTATTGGGCCTTCCACCATCAATGCAATAAGGACTTAAGAATGTCATGACCATTTTATGATGTGGTGCGATGGAGTATATTTCTTTTACGACACCATCTCGAATTAACACAGTTCCCATTCCACAAAAGTCTAGAATGAACAAATGATCCTCGGGTTCAGATATCTTGTTATATCTATGATCCTGTTGGAAGTCATACCTATGGTTAAATTGTGACCCGAATGACAATAATGCTCAAGTTCCATTTCTCGCCCAGGCCATGAATAGTTCCAGAAACTCTCATGAGGTGACAGCACTGTTTAGTCGAAGTAGTGGTAGCGTCCATCGTTACAGCCTCTGTTAGGAAGGTCCCTCAGGATCTGAAAGGGGAACAAGTTGATATTACTGAAAACATTTAGGCCTATGTTCATAAAACATGCCCAGTGGCCTAGGAAAAGGGGCGCCAGCCCCCCCCCCCCCCCCCCCCAATCAGTGATTGGGGGAGTGATTCAGTGATTGGGGGAAGGACCTATAAATATGTTTGGGCCACCCAAAAATATTTCAAGACCTGTAATATGATAACATGTAACGCAATTTCCAATCCCTATCTCTCTCCCATAGATAAAAATAAGGACAGAGGGGCCTGGGTATTTTTACCCTTTGTTGGGCAAATTTCTGGTCTTTGGAGAGGCCGGCTGGTACCTTCATGTAAAAGAAATTAAAAGAAAAAAATCCAACCTACCGACCCTATATTTTCAATTCATGTTACCTTAAATAAGTTAATATAATAAGTTAGCATCCAGCGTACATTCTATTTGCCATAGCTTAACACGCCAAATTAGTCTTTGTCTGCTGGAATTGAGTATTTGAGTTTCAATGCTTGCAACATCTAAGTGTATTATAGGGTTGTTATCATTCAGTATCTAGCAAATGCAGCGCTCTAGCCTCATATTAGCCTGAATATTTTCATTTAAGCATTCGTAAGATGTTTTGAAAGAACACTTTACACAGTTTTATACTCATTAATACCATGTACATGTTTGCGAAAGGTCATAACGGCATTTTTAGGGGCCTAAAGTGGCATTTACCTGAATCAAATTTGCTCAAAGTTAGTGTTCCTTAAAATAAATTCAATTTACTTAAATGCAAACATTTATGTAGTGGTAGAAGCTTAGCCCAAGAAAAAGAGGTTTGTTTCAGGTCTCCCAACCGACCCTATCAAAATACCCTATGTTTTTTTATGCAATTTTGAAGAAATTTCTGTATTTTTCCCCTTTTCCGGTCAATTGTAAGGTCTTCGGCCGGGTAGTACTTTTATGTTTAAAAAAAAAGTAAGTAAAAAGAAACAAGCAATCCGACCTACCGACCCTATATGTTACCTGAAACAAACCTCTTTTTTTTGGGCCCTATTATGATAGACAGTTGGACCCACCTTGTCCATACCATTGGCGAATCCCTGCCGTGTTACCGTGCCAGTCTCTGTGAAACCAAGAAGAAAATACATCACTTTCATTTTATCTTCTTTCATTTTAACAAATCATAATCATCATCTTCATGATAATTATTCATTAGTGTTATAATGATCTGGTTACCTTGGCGTGTATCATGGGTTCATACACCCTCAGAAAAGTGAGAGTCATTGTCGCTAAAACTACCCTCACCTGAGGGTCAGGCAGTGCCTGACCCTCAGGTGAGGGTAGTTTTAGCGACAATGACTCTTACTTTTCTGTGTGTGTAGGTTAGTTGGTTGGTTGTTGGGTTGATTTACACCATATTTAAGAACTGAGGTTATTTTAAGAGTGCTGAAGTTGGTTGAATCTATGAGGCGAATGAAGGCATGGCCTATACACCTTTACCGAGGCAAGGATTCTTTCACATTCCACACTATAATAGGCATAGTGTGAGATGGACAGGTCTTTGATATGCTGTATGTTTACAACAGCAGGGGGTAGGTCGCAGCCCAAGCAGCATCTTGTGCATGGGAGAAGAACACTCTACCGACTGTAGGACATTAAACAGATATCTCCACCCTTCATTCAAACACAAGAATACTGTCTTTATTCACCTCATCTCTGAATACATGTTATTCACAAGTTGCAAAACCTTTTTATATCAAACCCCCACAGACACTTAAAATCCATAGGTTGAAAGGGTTAGTCAGTTTAGACTATCCTAGGTTGGTCATATGAGTGTTAGTCACAATGGCAAAGTTTTATTAAAAAATGACCGAGGGGTCAGTCAGTAGTGGCTAACCTAGGTTCATCATTGGTGTGTTGTATTTGTATACCACTAGTTGGTGCCACCTGTGATGACCACTCAGTGGCTCCCCCTGGAAATGAAAAGTCTAAGGTGGGTCGGTCGGTAGAGACCAACCTGAAAATAATAACCTACCTAGGTTGGTCGTATAGGCAGCCGAAAAACGACTAACTAGGTTAGGCACTAGTGACTGAGAGATTGGGCGAATAGGGAGCCTAGAAATATCAGTGTACCCTATAAAGACTAGAGTATATGTCTCTCCTCGACTGCTGCTGTCAGGATACCAACATGCACTATGCAGTCGTTACTCTTTAACCTTTTAAAGGGCTGCCGCTGCCTCTCGGCAGCGTCTAAAATACCCTTGAAAAACCGCTGCTGCTATAGGGCAGCAATAGCTGCATTATGAGAGCAATACCACTAAATTTCAGCTCCTGCTATGAAACAAAGAGTGAGCATTTTTTAATCAATCCAAAAATATTTAACATGAATATTACATCCCCCTGTCAGAAAGGTGCAAATTATGTTTCCAATACAATTTATTTTACTACATAGCCACTATTTCAAGGAGCACATACTTGCAAATTTGCATATTCCCATGACATAGGGCCGGTGGTTAAGGCCCAAAATTGCATTTTTCAAGGCCAGTAGCTCAACGGACAGATGTAGATGAAAGATGATATTTGTCGTCATGATGCACCAATGCAGCCCCGATGAATAACTGTCCAGTGCCGCACAGATGCATCATGCTGACCCTTCTGGGTGTCTGAACCCCATAGGATTGACATGACAGCATGATGATGCTTGAATACAGCACTGGCAAAATACTCGCCAGGGTTGCATTCCTGCATCATGACAACCAAGGGAGTGATGCATTCATGCAACATACATTGATATTATCCCTTACCTTGTGTTTAAACTACAGAGCAAGTGACTTGGTAAAAGAATAAAAATAATTTTGAAATTTTTTTAAATTTTATTTTCACTCTAACCTGGACTCATAAATGTAGAGTTCTGTGTCGGGAAAAAATGCATCATAATTGACCGAAGACATGATGCATTCATGCATAATGATACCATCCTTAAATTAAACAACTTAGTGACTGACCTTTATTGGGGTGGAATGACTGCCAGATGGCATCCTGGTTGTGCATGGTGATGTGGGTGGGGTCCTGCTTTTCCTCCATTGTCGCCCACTGCCCGAAAACACGACGCGAATCTGCGTGCGTCATCTGAGTCGCACCCTGCCACGGGCTGACAAACTCCGGCTGAGACACCTTACCACTCACTGCAAAATTCGGAGATGAAATCTCAACAAATGTGCTTTGATATATTTTCTTATTGAAACATTGTAATACGTACAATTTTGAGGATTGTTATTCAAATTGGTAATGCAAAATATGTTGCCCTCCAGAAACTTTAATAATCGTCTGATTTACAAGCTGCTCAAACTAACATGTAACATTTTGTGGTTATTCAAGCATTTTAAGCCCTTTATTTGTGAACAATAGTAAAGTTTAAGTGTTATTCTTTCCAAAAAACAAACATCAGAAGTAGCAGGGTACATAAATAACCTCAAATTTTACTGTCCGTCTCAGGGTATGTGTCTGACTCAAGGTGAATCTACCCTACATCCTCCAAGAATCATAAACCAAGTTGATCTTGAGAAGTTTAGGGAGATGAAATTCACCCGAATGGGTAAACAATGTGACTTTAACTTTAATCACATTTTATTTCAAGCAGGTAAATCGACTCAATATCCGATCTGTGTTTAGTATCTAAATTCATATCTCTAGTATAAATCTTAAATCTAAAAGCCATTTGAACCATCGTAATATCTGAAAATATCAGTAGGCCATCAGTAACAACTTGGATGACTAAAATTCAGATAACATCATTATGGTAGGTTGCCCAATCAGTGATGCCCACTGGTTGTTGTACAGCACATGGTACATGAAGTTGTAAAACTAACAGCAGTCTTTGCGAAAACATGCAGGACAGTGGCAATGTCCTTTTAAAAGGCCACTGGTCCAGCAGATTTACAAGTGTAGAAGGACCGAATGTCCAGTGGCATGTTGGGCTTTTCTGAACTAGAAGAGTTCAGTTGGGCTTCTAAAGCTGACATGTGTATGTAAATATACTGTGTAAAACTATATATCTATCCTTATTGGGCCGTAAATGATTGAAAATATATTGTTTTTTTAATTGACAAAACTGTTCTACACTTAAAGTGCAGAAATTATGAGATATGTTGCTATCAGGTCCTCCAAAAATGTAGCCGGTCCTTCAATATTGAAAATTTGCAGGACCAAATGTCCTGTGGGATAAATTTTTTTCACAAAGGCTGGTTAAAGCTTGATCGTCATTGTTGAAGTTAACCCTCCCACCGCCAGATTTCTCTGTAATTTTTAAGCCAAAAGCCGGTTTGATATAGTTCAGTTTTGATTCAAAAGAGGGCTCTTAAGGGCTGGGAGCTCAGCTCTTCCAGGGACAAGATAGGGTGGATATGTTGTAGCTGGACAATGCTCATGGTCCCCTGTCCAAACACTGCTGCCCTCTGGTGGAACTGTTATTTTAGTCTATGTATGGAAAATGCTGAACTTATTCCCTGACGGCCCAGCTTTAAACAGCCTCTCACTGTGCTGCTGTAGTGTACAAACATATTGGCAGTTGCCCCCTCCAATGGTGCCCTGACTTATTGCCACAATATGATCATTATCTGTATTCTAAATGCTTCTCGGAAGTAAAAGAGAGGCATACTAGTATGCTATGTAATTCTGTTCTGAACAAATCCAAAAATAGATGAAATGCATTTAATTATTAACTTTATGCTAGGTTTATTATGCTGTGTAATTCCGAAGCTTTTGCTGACTCTTCCAGGTAACGGTAATAAAATAAACGAGTCAAAAACTCGTCTAAGTGACAAGGAAGCAGGTCTTCTAGCTGGAGATAGGAGACCCACTTGGCATGTGCCAGCCCAAAGCCCCACATTTGCCAGCTCCAGATTCAATTTGTGGGATGGTGACCTGATAAGTTAGACAATTTTTGGATTGTCTATTTTATGATAGTCACTTCGACGAGTCTGGAGACGAGTTTGATTTTTCAGTGTGGGTAGTGTACATACGCGTATTGTCCATGTAGCTGAAGAAGCGGCTCAGGTCGGACCTTCTCATGTCACGTGACTCCTTCAGGGTCAGGAAGTCAAAGAGAGGCTGAACCCACTCATAACACACCTTCTGTTTGGCACCAGGAGGCACTGGGGCTGCACTGCTGAAGTAGTAAGAGGTAGAGTGTTACACTGGGGCTGCACCGCTGAGGTAGTAAGAGGTATAATGTTACACTGGGGCTGCACTGCTGAAGTAGTAAGAGGTAGAGTGTTATACTGGGGCTGCACCGCTGAAGTAGTAAGAGGTAGAATGTTACACTGGGGCTGCACTGCTGAAGTAGGAAGAGGTATAGTGTTACACTTGGGCTGCACTGCTGAAGTAGTAAGAGGTAGAGTGTTACACTGGGGCTGCACTGCTGAAGTAGTAAGAGGTAGAGTGTTACACAGGAAGTAGTTAGAGGTAGAATGTTGCACTGGGGCTGCACTGCTGAAGTAGTAAGAGGTAGAATGTTGCACTGGGGCTGCACTGCTGAAGTAGTGAGAGGTAGAGCTTTACACTGGGGCTGCACTGCTGAAGTAAGAGAAGGTAGAGTGTTACACTGGGGCTGCACTGCTGAAGTAAGACGAGGTAGAGTTTACACTGCGGCTGCACTGCTGAAGTAGAATGAGGTAGAGTGTTACACTGGGGCTGCACTGCTGAAGTAGAAAGAGGTAGAATGTTGCACTGGGGCTGCACTGCTGAAGTAGTAAGAGGTAGAGGGTGACACTGGGGCTGCACTGCTGAAGTTGTAAGAGGTATAGTGTGACACTGGGGCTGCATGGCTGAAGTTGTAAGAGGAGAGTGTTACACTGGGGCTGCACTGCTGAAGTAGTAAGAGGTAGAGTGTTACACTGGGGCTGCACTACTGAAGTAGTCAGAGGTAGGATATGACACTGGGGCTGCACTGCTGAAGTAGTAAGAGGTAGCATGTTATACTGGAGCTGCACTGCTGAAGTAAGAGAAGGTAGAGTGTTACACTGGGGCTGCACTGCTGAAGTAGAAAGAGGTAGAGTGTTACACTGGGGCTGCACTGCTGAAGTAGTAAGAGGTAGAGTGTTAAACAGGGGCTGCACTACTGAAGTAAGAGAAGGTAGAGTGTTACACTAGCTGGGGCTGCACTGCTGAAGTGGGAAGAGGTGGAGTGTTTTTGAGAATACCCTCTTTCCGTTAACTGCTGAAATACAGTTTGTGAAAGGGGTAAGCCTTTTTTGGGCAGCAAAGTGGTTTTGCACCTTGGTGCATTTTTCAGTCTTCAAAGTGGAATGGTCTCAACTGAAGAGAAAGATTTAAATAAGGGATGCTTTGCTAAATACAGGTAGTTAAAGGGTTAATGAGGCCAATACCTCGTGACAGGATTAAACATTCTTTATAAACCTGAGGGCACTTCATTTCGATAACTGGGATTAGATTTTCTTTTAGCAAATCCCTTTGGCTACTAATGCAAAACTTTTTCGCGGAGACTCCATTTTCCGAGAAATCAAATTTGTATTTTTAGAAAAAATAGATGAAGGTTTTTGAGAAATCAAATAAAGGATTATTTGAGATATTGTCCCCACCTGGGGTACCTGATGTTAATTATTTGCTGGTGGGGTCAAATTCTTGTATCATCTTATGGAGCATTAAACCTTTCAAAACAGTCCCTGTGTCCAGAGGTAACATTTTCCAAAATTCATATAATAGTCATAGAGGGAATGCATGTCATCTTGGTTTCATATTTGTCAAATAAAGGATACAAAACTAATCACATAATCTGTTTATAAGGTCCACATGAATGCATCAAGCAGACTCTATTTTGTTTATTTACTGTGCGTGGGCATGCTTAAAGATTGACTGTCATGGTTGAAGTAAGGCCAAAATCACTTTTGGTATATTTCAGTTTTAATTCAAAACAGGGCTCAGCTCCTACAAGCACAACATAGGGTGAATATGTTGTAGCTGGACAATGCTCATGGTTCCCTGTCCAAACACTGCTGCCCTCTGGTGGAACTGTTATTTTTAGTCCATGTATAGAACATGCTGAACTTTTCCCCTGACGGCCCAGATTTAATTAATACCGCACTGGTGAGGGGGAAACAGTGGTATAGCATCAATACTCAATACTGCTGTTACATATTGCATCATTATGGGAGTCAATTCAATATATGAATCAGCTGAGCAATGTGAGTTGAGAGGGAAGGCACAACTCCCCCTTCTCCTATCACAAGTTATCTCTGCCAGCCTGATTTAGTTAAGAGGAAATATCAAATAAAGACCCAAGTATAAAGCATTGCTTAATGTTACACAGTCTAATAATCTACTGTAACTAGAAATGATGTGTGATTGGATAGGTATAGGATCAATAGGGCTGATAGTAGAAGTGCCGATACTCTACATGAGCGATAATAGGTGACGGTAGTGAGGGAGTATTACCCGTGTTATCTAACAATATGTCTATGTTATCATCATGATGTAATGTACTCTCTATATGTATTCCGTATTACACTAATATGGACGTACGCTTTATCAATGCCAATGTCAATATAATTTGTCTGCCTCTGGACCTTTCTTTCTCGAAGCAGACTAACACACGGATTTCATATTTAAAAAGTTTCCCAAAGCCCCCCTCTAATCCCTTTCCCAGGATGCCCAACAAAAGGACAGAAGAAAGCACATGAACATTTGTTGCTTAACATCCGCCATATTAAGAATATGGTATGCTACTGCGATGGTCTGTCTATTCAACCCTTTTAATTCATGTATTGATATTTATTGCATTGTGAATACGGTACTCAAATTTACTTAACCAATGAAGGCATTATTTCCTTATTTTATTGCCTCTCAAATCATCAAAATAGTTGATTTAACCACTATATAGATTAGCTTTTTCAGAGCAATTAAGTGGAATTTTGACAAATAATGTTAATAGTGACATGAAATAAACACAAAAGAGCACTCGTAGAGTTCTCCACTGAGGGTTATTTCACTCTGAACTCTACTCGTGCACCTTTGTCTCTGTATCAACCGCACTGTTTTTATTTTGAAGATTGTGGTAATTGGAATAATAGTCCATACGTTTTTATATCATACTTTCTTTGCCATAGTGCATAAATGCATCATGGCTTTTGGATTTCATGATGCATGGATGCTGCCCTTGAGAGTTGACTCACCAGTATTAAACCAGCATCCTGAGCTTCAGGGGTCAAAGCTTGACCGTCATGGTTGAAGTAAAGCCAAAATCACTTTTGATATAGTTCAGTTTTGATTCAAAAGAGGGCTCTTAAGGGCTGGGAGCTCAGCTCTTGCAGGCACAAGATAGGGTGAATGTTGTATCTGGACAATACTCATGGTCCCCTGTCCAAACACTACTGCCCTCTGGTGGAACTGTTATTTTTAGTCGATGTATAGAAAATGCTGAACTTATTCCCCGACGGCCCAGCTTTAATGCATTCTTATAAGGCCACTCCAAATAATAGCATTTTTTCTTATCACTAAGCCATGACAAACATGACGAGGGCGTTTTTTTCTTTTCTTTGTTTGCTGAAGACCAAATAGGTAGAGAGCTGAAAATCGGTTATAACCGTAGCTCAGATTCTGGTTGTATGTTTTAACATACTATACTGGATGTAACCTTAATAAAATAAAAGGTGCTCAGCAAACTTTGCATTCATTTTTTAATGATTAAGATACTAGTAATCTACAAATGTCTTAGATAGGTATAATTATTTCTTCTATCCTATTGTATCCGCGCAGCTGTAAGCTTTAATTTGATACCAAATATGCCCTTATTTGTCTATAATTATCAACTTATTCCTTAAAATAACAAAAAAATCTAAAGAAACTCCAAAACATATTTTTGGTGATGCGCATGGCGATGAGAAAAAAGGATATCATTTGGAGTGGCCCAAGGTCGGTATGATTCAAATTCCTGATGGCATAATGCATAAAAAACAGTATGCAGGCCTCAAATGATTAAGGCCAAAACAAACAGGACGCATTTTCTATGTGTGGACGGAAGTTGCTATTGTGCTGGGCGCGTAGAGCGTAAGAAATGCCATTTGAGGCATTGTCTACGCGGCTATGCACAGACGTTTACACGCCCTGTACGTTTCCACCCTTATCATTCCCTCAAGAGGGGTCAGAATATTTTATGCCCCCCCTCAGGAGGGGTCGGAAATTTTTACCCCTCCTGTAACTAATAAATGAACATTCCCTAAAAACAGTATGCAGGCCTTAAATAACTATCCAGGGAGGATAAATATCAACTACTTACATTGTGGCTGCTGCCACTGACAAGACCAACACTACCGTCCAACCCTTCATGTCTGCGTCTTCTGGAAGTAAGAAGAAACATGTATGAAAGTGTCTTCACGAAATCAGGCAAACCTATTCTGTCATGGATAATCTTATGAAAAATCCTATTTCAATTATTCATCTGTTAATGCACCTGCTTCATGCTACACCTGTATAGTTTTCCATTTTTAGTCAATCTTATAAATATCCAAATTAGGAGACCTTATTTCTGTACAGTTAGGTTGAAAGCCAGGAACCCTGGTTAGGTTAAATAGTCTCAAAATTGCAAGATAGTCTTAAAATACTATGGTTTTGTGACGACCTTGCAACCCTCAAGCTACATAGTCTCAAAATTGCGAAAATCTAGTATGAGGGTTGCGAGATACTAACAAAACTATACATAGTATTTTGAGACTATCTATAGTATGAGGGTTGTAAGATAATTTCAAAATGTTATCATCTCGCACTACATCTGTCATGTTTTTGGAACTATCTCACAATTTTGACACTATCTAGCGAAATACTAACAAAACTATAGTGTCTTGAGACTATCTAGCCTAACAACCTTCTTCATGGAACTGCCCACTGCCCCACCTAGCCTACTATTCCGCATTAGCAAGATGATCACTGTACAGCGCCATTTTGTCTGGTACCAGTGCTGTTTGCTCTCCTCACTATAGCAGCCAGCTGATCAGCTGAAGCCAGTTCCTGTCATGTCCGAAATTTGGAGTATTAGGGGCCATAACTGTTTGAATGATTGGTAGTTGAATATACCTTATGTCAGCTGTCCAGATTGGGGGAGTGGTTGGGACGCAGGCCTGCCAATCCAGAGGTCCTGACTTCGAATCCATGCCAAGATTATTTGGCTCACACCATTTTAAAATGCTTTTTTTGGTTGGTCAAAATCATTATAGTATACATTTTGGCTGTATAGATCCTCTACACAAGATAAATGATCTAAAATTAAGATAATTTTATTTGCAAATGCTATTACTGAGCAACTAGGAAAAATGGTCAGGTAGCCATGCAGTCTTGTTTGTTTGTTTGTTATTCCTTTATTTAATCTGCAAGTACATAGGGCCAGGCCCTGTTTCCGACGTGCAGCTCATGTGCAATTTATTATGGATGGAATTTCATAATAAATATACATACAATGTCCTTAAGGGATGATTTAATTTCTTTGAATAAATACATATAATATGTCTTGCGTTTGCTACAAGCATATAGTGAGTTACATTGTTATACAAAAAATATACTTCTGTTTCGTAAAAATTACCACATCCAGATTCAAGATGTTTATGAATCTAGGATATACTTAATTTATCTTGTTGCAATTAAACCTGTCTTAAAGGTTAAAACTATATGTAAGTAGAATACACCTTTCCCCATGCGCAAGCATGTTGAAATGTGTATCTCTCACACGGGCTGGTGTTATGCCCCAAGGTAGATGGAAATAAACCTTGTTATAAGATATATCAATTGTTGATGTTATTCCAAATGATATAGTGGAAGATGTTAAGATCCACTTAGAGAGCTTAATGTTCGAGAAAATAAAACAAAATACAATCATAGGTAGAAAAGAAAATGGGTAGAGATGAGTGGAAACCCAACACAATGTATGAATTGTACGACTCAGTTTTCTATGCCGGGAGGATATAGTATGTCCTTAAACCTTTTCTTGTTCCACCTTTGGAATTTTTCTTTTTCTACATGAGCCCTAGTTTCATTGTTAAAAGAATTCCATAAGGTGGATACCCGAAATTCATAGCTTTTTCTATAAAAGGGGTTTTTGGGCCTAATTACTTTTACCAAGCGTTCATCGTGCGCTCTTGTCCTAATATCTCTAATGTCTTCATTACTCCTTATTTTAGCCTTGGCATGGATTCAAAGTCAGGACCTTTGGAAAGGTGTCCTAACCACTTCCCCAATCTGGACAGCTGACATGAGGTACATTTAACTAGCAATCAGTCAAAAATGACCCCTAAAACTCTCTATTTTGTACAGGCCAGGAACCAGCTTCAGCTATAGGTCTCACAAAGGAGAATCACTGCATCTCACTAGTGCAGAATAGTGAATGGTATTGTAGCCTACTCATCCTGTCCGATATTAAATGAGGGAGAAACAGTGCAGACCAAGTGTTTTCCAGACAATTTTGAAAGCAATTTAAATAAAAAGATCTGATACATGTATGGAAAAACCTGGAAACTCTCTTTTCCGATAATCAGTGGAAAAATCGGATATATGGTATAAAACCCTTTTACTAGGCCAATTATGTATTCAGAAAGGAGAACCTGATGTGTGGGTTGTTTGGAAGGTCCATTCACTCTAGAATGATGGATTACCTGTCTGTGAGAAGATACTCGGCCATGAGATACACGAGCTACATAGGAGTAGCAGGGTCACCTACATTAACATCATTTAAACTTCCAAACTCCCATTGCTACACTCAAAAAGTAAACTTGCCTCCAGACTCTTCAAAGCGCCAATCATAAATTAAAATAAACGAGTCAAAAACCTATCTAAGTAACAAGGAAGTGGGTCTTTTAGCTGGAATAGAAGACCCACTTGGCATGTGCTAGCCCAAAACCCGACATTTGCCAGCTCCAGATTCTATTTGTGGAATGGTTACCTGATAGGTTTAACAACTTTTGACTCATTTATTTTATGATAGTCAGTTCGACGAGTCTGGAGACAAGTTTACTTTTTCAGTGTATTTTTACCCAGATCTAGGACAAGTACACCCGGACATTTACCTCCTTGAACATCTATCTACCCCCTGGGACCTATACCCCTAAGACATCCACCCCCTCCATACTCAACCCTTTACCTGTGGTTCAAGAAGTTTTCTAGTTTGTAATCCCGAAGCTAAATGCTATTTACCTCCCAGAATATCCACCCCCTTGAAAGTCAACCCCATGGGCTTCTACCCCAAAGGACATCCACCCCCTCGACATGTCCTTGTGGCTGTGTCTCATGAACTTGGGCCATTGTTTTTGTCTGTGGCCGGGTGACGTCTCTGACCAAGTGCCAGCTCTGACCGGTGGTCAGGAAAAGAAGTGTTTTAAAAGAAATTATACCTTATCTTTCCAAAGGGTCAGAGACGGCACCCGGTCAGAGACTAAAACATTGGCCTAAGTTCGTGAGACACAGCCTTACGGTTGGGTCACATGATGTGGACGGGGTAGATGTCCCTGTGAGTAGAAATCCCCGAGGGTTAAAGTCCTAGGGTGTAGATATGCAAGGGGGTAGATATCATGGGGAGTAGAAGTCCTAGTGGGTAAATGTCCAAGGGGGTAAATGTGCTGAAGGTAGATGTCAGGGGTCATATATATATATCAAAGAGGTTAATATGCTTCCACCTGCTAGATTTTGGATAACAAACCAGAACATTGTATCCCTCTTTAGCCACAGCAAAAGGATTGAATATGTAGGGACTTGATATCCTTTAGGGTAAAAGACCTAACCCCCTTGTACCCATGTTGAGAGAATATTCTTTTGTATCTTTTATTCACGTAAGCATTAATCATTATTGTAAAAGGGGATTGCTAAGTGATTATTATTAAAAGCATGCTATGTGGATCCACTGAAACCAAATGAACAAACAAGCAAAACAAGCTGAAATTTCTAAGAAAAGATTTGCTTCAAAATATCGCCAGAAATATTGGAAATACTGGGATCCACATTTATTTTCTGGGGTATTCCCAAACTATTCTGACCTTAACTGTTTAAAATAAAATAAAATAAAATAATATAATACAATAATATAATAATATAATATCATGAATAATATAATATAATGATATAATAATATCAGGCCAACACCTATTTTTTCTCTTTACCAATGGTGTGAAGAGGCACCAACGTGGAATTACATAGTATCACCGAAAAGTAACAAAAACGAATGCAAACTTTTGAAACCTTACCTTTAGTATGCGGTAGAATCTATTTCTCCCAGTTTATCCCTTTTAGTGGCAAAAAACCTCTCTGCTGTAAAATTCTGTACTTATTCTAGATTCTCCAATATCAGTCACTAGTTCTCCAATATAAAGCAGGTGTTGGCACTACTACGTCTGTCCTCTTAGTTTGTTGTGGTCAGTTTGAGCTACCTGCCAATCATGCACTGTCTGCCATGGTGATATAGGAAACTGATTAGATAAATAACAATATGGATTATATCTGACCCCATCCCACCCACCTTAAGGAGTGGTCATATTTTAATAACGGGGGGGGGGGGGGGGGGCGGTTGATTTCCGCGCGAGCGGGTCAGATTTAGTTGCCCCCCCCCCCCCCCCCCAGGGAGGGGTCAAAATTGTTTTGGTCCCCACCTCAGGCAAGTTGAAATTGAGTGCCTCCGACCCCTTTGAGCTATAGTAATGCGCGGGCTTTTTCGCTAAAAAGGGGTGAAAATTAGTTGGTCCCCCCTCAAGAGAGGCCCAAATTCGTTTGGTCCCCCCCCTCCAAGGGGTCCAACTTTTTTTGGTTTCCCCCCCCCCCCCCCGCCCAAGTCCACCAACATCCCCCTTGTTGTTAAAAAGTGAGCACTCGCATATCACGATAAGCTGACCACTGCTACTACAGGGGCCGTGTTACAGGCATGGAGGCCGGGTATGGGGGCCGCCATGTGAGTGGAAGATGGGGGACATGGCGAAAATAACGAGGTGGTCTTCAGAGGCCTAGGAAGCAAATCTTCATTGAGGGGGCCCAGATGGACCGACTACAACAACTTTAAGCACTGGCTTTTATGCATGATGTATCATATGTATGTATACACGCTTATAAATAAATATTGGATTGTATAGAAAAGTATTATTTCAGCCCCCTTTAGCTGGAAATTGTGTGTATCATATTACAGGCTTTGGCAAATTTTGGGGGGACCCAAAAATATTCAGGCCCCCCTCCACCTGCGCCCGACTTTTCCTACGCCACTTGTCTTTCATGGGGGCTTCATGATACCACTGTGTTTTTTTTCGGGGGGGGGGGACGAACTTTCCTGTCTGCATAAGACGCACAAACCAATTCCAAACTAGTTGCTTTGTATAAGTCAGATACCATATCTAGTACATGCAATATGCATCTTTTCTTGCGGTGGTACAAGAATCGAGCAGTAGCAAGTATTCAAACTCACTTCTATGACACTCACACATCATGCAAACCCTATACAGAGTTGATATACTCCTAAAGAGTTGTCATGATACCCCAAATGCAGGCACATACTCCGCTGACACTGCTGTGGTGCATTGTTACGACCAATGCACATAACATAATTATTAAAGCATCATGTCATCCTTAAAGGGTTGGCCGTACTGATCAGATTTACTGCTCTCATAATGACGAAATGGTCTACATAATTATATAGACTTTTATGCAGCTCTTAAAGAGATACTTTATGAAGTGTGACCTGTTGAGCTCTTTCTTATCCAAGTAGCTGTTGAAGTATAAGACAAAAAAAAACAAGCCTTTTATATTATTTGAACACGGTCGCATGACCAATATTAATTATTAAGTAATCAATCGACCAAATATCATATGGCTAAAAGTAGTAAAATGGAGGGTAAGAACGATTTCATCCATATGTATAAATATACATCCACATACATGCCCCTAAGGCATTATCCTTTTTACCTATGCACAGTAAAAACAATATACCTATACCCACCCATCCCAGCTCCCACCCACTCTCTCCATGTCCTCCTGTAATCAGTAGCTTATCCCTACAATGACCACTATGGTGAAGGATAAAGAGATAACACTGAGACTACTGGCTAATAGCTGGCGCCATTTGATTAGCCGATGTGGGCGCACGTCGGAAGTGAAAGACGTCAGACGTGACGTCACTGGGTTAATTCCATCACTCATCCGCCAGGGTGACGTAGGTCTGGGGGTCTAGATGGGAGGAGGGGGGTGGCCATATCACCTGTCGATTTTAAGAAATGCTCATGTTATTTGTCAGTATCTTTGCATTTCTCCTGTCATTTGTAACTAAGCTCCATGTGGCCTGTCCATTTTAAGAATAGACCATGTCCCTTGTCAATATATTTTAATTTCTCCTGTCATTTGTCACTAGGCTCCCTGTCGATTTTAAGAAAGGGTCATGTCGCCCTGTCGATTTTAAGAAAGGGCCATGTCGCCCTGTCGATTTTAGGGTCCACCCCTATAGGTCTGGCTGAAGGGCATGCATAAGTGCTAAGTGTATCAATCCTGCTAACTGGAGGAACTACCTGCCTATCCATCCCTGACTAGATAGTGTTAATGTATACGTTTAACAGTTGCCTTACCAACTGCTTAGTGTATCAATGTCCTTAACAGGATTAATAGGCCTTCTTTAGGAGAGCATTTAGGACTATTTCCTTTTTTGATGCACTTATCAAGGCAAGAATACTCATTGTTAGTTTCCTCTCTCTCTCTCTCTCTCTCTCTCTCTCTCTCTCTCTCTCTCTCTCTCTCTCTCTCTTTTTCTCTCTCCCTCTCTCTCTCTCTCTCTGTGTCTCTGTCTGTCTGTCTGTCTGTCTGTCTGTCTGTCTGTCTGTCTGTCTGTCTGTCTGTCTGTCTGTCTCTCTCTCTCTGTCTCTCTCTCTCTCTCTCTCTCTCTCTATATATATATATATATATATATATATATACATATATATATATATATATATCCTCCTGATGATATTACAGGAATTGATACATTTAGCATTTTTTTGATACAATTAACAGTTGAATGGTTGAATGCTAAGTGTACTTAGTGCAGGATTGATACACTTAGCAGTTGTCAGGGCCCTGTTTATAGTCCGACGCAATTTTTAACTAATGTTTCTTTTTACCTCGACTGGGAGACTCTCGTAGTTCGTAGCTATATTTTATCTCTTCGATATTGATATTGGTCTAAGGTCGACTTTGGTTCAACGCCCTATGTTTACACACATCTTTCCTGGGGCGGGACCTAGGTGAGAGGGATTTAGGGGAATTGTACTCCGTAAGTGCCCTTATTTTTTTTGTATGTCGTGTATGCAAATAAGACAAGTGTCCGCCCCCCCCCCCCCCCAGCTGGCCAGCGAACATGCACCCAACTATGACCACAACCTGGTCTCCAGAGGGCGCGATGCAGTCGTGGCCTCTGGTCCTTTACGCCATGTATTCTGGGATATAGCCTGTGGCGGTTAATTAGATGCAGAGATCAATACATAGCTGTTGTTTGGCATGGAAAATAGACCCTCTCTATTATTTTAATTTTTTTTGTATTTTCATAGAATGATGAAATGTTTTCATACATAGAAGTCGGCAGAAGAAAGGGTAATAAATGTGGCACTGCTTTTACAATAATCATTATGTTATCCAACTCACGTGTGAGATAGAGACATAGAGATAAAGACATACTTTACATTATACAACCATTAGTTCTCATTGCAACCATCTGTTTATCCCCCTCTATCAGTAGTCTCTCTGCTCAATATATTATATGGCCAATGCAGCAAGTGCACGACATTTATTCATTACTACGTTGTACATGGCATTCCACAATACACTTCTTAGATTACCCAGTGACACATATACTAGGTCTATTAGTAGACCTATATATATGGGGGTGGGTTACGGATGATCGGCCCCAGTGCCATTCGTGTAGGAGATAGGGGTGGGGGGGGGGGGTAATTATGTGTTTTGGCAGGCCAATAGTTATCGACATAGCGTTATTTCTTAGGGAGTCCCACACAGTCAGCAGAATGTCTTCCCGGCGCTCCCAGTGAGTAGCACTGCAAGTCGGGTTACATATCCTTGATTGTTTCTACATTGTATTCATACATGTAATAACAAGTGCGGTGGGCAAGCCGACCACTAGACTGTGACCTCTAGGCAGAGTCACTCTGATTCAGGCAGTTATAATATTATATGAATATAAATAGTTATATATATATGTATCATGAATTAAACACTATCACATACCGGTACATTCAATATAATATGTTTGTACTAAAACCTGGGTACTGTTTCTCCTCATAATATAGATGTATGTATGATACCTAGGTCCGCATTTGTATAATGTATTTTTTCTTTTTTAGATGGAGATTCATCGAGATGATACAAGGCTAGAAGAAGAATGGAAGATTGTTCACCAGAGGATTCATTTGCATGGTGTATCTAAATCAACATAGAGATAAAGACAAAGAATTTTCTACACTTTGATTCATATCTCTAAGACCGAAGTGCAATTATACTTTGAGGAATGTACAGCCCCATGATTCTAGTCACCAATAATCAAAGTGTAATTATTCTGTGAGAAACGTACAGCCCCTTGATCTGCGTGTCAAACAGGTAGCAATTCACATGATGATCAGGTTATGGGGAGAAAAGTTTAAATGCTACTTCATTGTCATGTATACATACATGTACTTGCGTTCTTATTCTTATTTATATATCAAATGGGTTTACTTCATTAGATCACTGTTTTGTGCATGCAGGGAAACCCTGGAAACCTGCCTGTCTGCAAATGGTAGGCCATTATTGTATGCTGTACCACTGCTATAATGATGTATCATGAAAATATGTGACAAGTAAAACATTATGAAACAAGTTAACTGTGCTTTCCATTGCTCTTTTTATATGGGGATGCCCCCAAAATCCCCATGTTGGCCTGTCTTTCCATATCCCGTGCCATTGTCTTTTTATTCCTTCTGTCATTTGCTATTAAGTTACAAAACAAACCATAATTGTCACCTTAATTTAGTGATCTAGAGCCATACAACTTGATATAATTATCCTTAATTGATGCAACAACATTCATCACAAGGGGACATTCTATATCAATGTTTCAATAGTGATTTTATGAATAAAGATGAAGAAAGGTAAGATGATAATAGATATCAATACATCTAAGCCTATACCTGGTGGTCTTTCTTTAAACATTTGATAGTGGCAGGATGCGGAATGCACCTCCATCTGGTGGTTAGACCTAGAACCAGGCACTATTTTCCAAGCCCTTCCCATCATGCATGGTGTAAAGAACCAGAGTCCACGACCTGTGGTCGCGGATTCTGAGACCAGGTTGCTATGACCAGTCACTCTGCTCCGACCGCTTTGCTGCCACCTGGTGTTTGGACTTCAAATTAGTACACTGCAGGTTGGAAACGAGCAATAAAATAACCCCCTTCTACAGTTGATGACAGTGACCCCATGATGAGTGAATAATAAATATGGCGATAAACCACCCAGTGGCCACAGACCAGTTATCCAGAGCTTATTCAGCCCTGCGAATTTCTGTAGGGCATAATTCGCGCCTAATAATGCATCTTGGGCTGGGCTGTGCCCACTGGGCAGTGTTTGTATTGAGGACAAGAGTTGAAGGGCTTGGCCCCTCTAGAGGCAAGTAGTGGTTATTTAAGCCTCTTTAAAGTTCCAAGAATTGTATTTTACATGGTTATATTCCTGGATTGATGTTCAACAATGGAAAAGAATAAAATATGTCTAGCTTTATTTCCGTAATTACCTCTCTAAGTTTAAGAAAAGGGCTTGTAAATGAACCTTTGGGAATTTGAATGTAAAATCACATCCTGTTAATGCTCTTCTCCTGGCAGCTTAAAACAACTTGAAGCAACTTCAATAAGAAAATGTAGTTGCTCAATGTTGACGCAAGCTGCTGCATGAATCAACTTAAAGCTAGACCGTCATGGTTGAAGTGAGGCCGAAAGCACTTTTGGATATAGTTCAGTTTTCATTCAAGAGAGGGCTCTTAAGGGCTGGGAGCTCAGCTCTTACAGGCACAAGATAGGGTGAATATGTTGTAGCTGGACAATGCTCATGGTCCCCTGTCCAAACACTGCTGCCCTCTGGTGGAACTGTTATTTTAGTCTATGTATGGAAAATGCTGAACTTATTCCCTGATGTCCCAGCTATAAATCTTGGATTAAAATTGCTTAAATCTCGAAGGTTAGTAGTACATTCAAGCGTTTTGCTGCTATTGAAGGCCCATGGTCATACCCATGCAATAGAAAATACATACAAAAAGAGATTTCCCGAGCGTTTCTAAACGTTTTTATATGGGTTGGAGCTGGTTAGCTACACATATAGAGTGGGTTACCCCGCTTTAGTTCCAGCTTTCTCCAATGCGTGGCAGCACCATCCACACCAGCGCCAGCACTACGCTGCCCCCTACAGGACAAACACCAAACTACTAAAACGCTGTGGTGGCCATCCCTGTGGAGTATGGCGAGGAGGGATCAGTTATCTCCATACCATTGGATCAGCAAGAGCAGTGGCAGCAGTAGCAGGGGTAGGATTCACCACAGCCTGGCAGTGGAGTACCAAGGTAGTGCTGTGGTAGCAAGGGTCGGGAGTATCAGTGCCTAAAGCAGCTATCATGGAAATATTATAGCTAAATAGGATTTATTGTAGTCAAACTGTTGTGGAATACAGATGACTACATTTTATAACTATTCGGATCTGTATCCCCTCAGGATAAAATAAGATCTATGAATAAACTTCATTACTGATACATGACTGCACACACGTTGGGATACCACTAGTGCTGGACCCTCAGGGTCTCTAGAGAGAGGGATTTACATAAAGGCGTGAAAACTTTGGTGGACACTGGCTCAGCAGTCACTTTAGGAGACACAGGTGAGTCAGATTTCTTGGAGAGGGTGAAGAGAAGGCAGAATGGACTTACCCATTTGTTGGAAACTTTATCAATTTTATTTGAATGATGAGGAAACACACTGTTACTGTTTACATCTGGCTGAACAACTGTTTAATGAGATTTACAACTGAACTATATAGGGGCTATGTCTCGGCTATGAGATCGGGCCATTGTTGTCATCTATGACCAGGTGCAATCTATGACTGGGTGCAATCTATGACTAGCTGGAAAAGAACGCTTTATTTAGGGCAGATGAAGATATAAATGGTGAAAATGACCCTAATAAACCGCTTTCTTTCAAGCCGGTCATAGATTGCACCTGGTCATAGATTGCACCTAGTCATAGATTGCAGCGGGTCATAGACAGAATCATTGGCCCATGTTCGTGAGACACAGCCATATAAGTAAACCGTTGCCCAAGGGTCTCAGGACCCTGGTTTGAGGTACTACATAAACTATAGTTCACGAGAATTGTCTAATACTGCTAGTAACTCAAGATGTGAGGGCGAGTGAGCTTATCAATAATAGGTATCATTCAATTTGTTCACCAATCTCAAGAGTGAAAGGGGAATGAGATATAACTTACAATGGTGAACAATCTGAGTAATTCTTTGTATATATTTCATGAAAATATTCTTTACATCGATCAAAAACACAGATCTTCAGTTGAAAAGAATAGAGTAGGCCATCAGATCCTAGGGAGGGTTATCTAACAGGGGTGTACGATACCGCTTTCTTTGCAATTGGTTTAATAAGGCCCCCCCCCCAAAAAAAAAGGGTTTGTTTCAGGTAACATGGGCAGAAAATGTATGGTCATTAGGTCGGATTTTCTTTTTTACTTTTTGTTTTATCTGAAAGTACTGGCCGGTCTGTCCGAAGACCCTGAAATTTACCAAAAAAAAGGGTAGAAATTCAGAAATGTCTTCAAAAATGCATAACAAACATAGGGTCGGCCCTGTTTTGATTGGGTCGGTCGGGTGACCTGAAACAAACCTTTTTATTTGGCCTAAATGCCGCTACCGTAGCATTTAAGTCCATAATATGTGACACGATCTGCAAAAAAGGACCTTGGAGCAGGGTGCATTAAGGTCCCTTTTCCCAGTACATGTCACATATTACTATGATGAATGTCAGTGACATTTTGTTACACTGAAAGAGCAGGCACCAAAAAGGAGCAGAAAGGTGAGTGGGGTTGGGGGTCTCTGCAGCTCGAGATCCATACAGTGTCACACACCTTGGGGCTAATATTTGAAATACTTAAAGCTTGACCGTCATGGTTGAAGTAAAGCCAAAAGCACTTTTGATCTAGTTCAGTTTTGACTCAAAATAAGGCTCTTAAGGGCTGGGAGCTCAGCTCTTACAGGCAGAAGATCTCCTGTCCAAACACAGCAGCCCTCTGGTGGAACTGTAATTTTAGTCTATGTATGGAAAATGCTGAACTTATTTCCTGATGGCCCAGCTTTACAATTTCCTGAGAGCTAAGCCAGATATACCATAGTTTGGCTATTAAAATGGAGAAAATTATACAAGGTTCACGTATTAGTGTAAAGGCCTGACACTCTGGTGGACTGGTCATCTCTGCAGACTGCTTCAGACCTGTAGTGTAGTGTGCAGGCAGCAGATGGCTCCAGTGTAGGCCTGGTCTGAGTCTATGTGCAGAGATGACCGGTCCAGCAGAGTGTCAGGCCTTTACACTAATACTACAAACCCACTGCAGATCATCTCCACCAGAACATGGCTCAGTGTTGGCCTATGGTCCTTATTGTAGGCCTGGTATGTCTAACACGTTTAACAAACCTCGGTCAGGCGAATGGGAGGGAAATTGACCTCACAGTGCCAGCGCTTGCCGGACATTTATATCCTATACCAACAATGCTAACCAGTGGCAGTGGGTAGTGGGGGCTATATTAATATTTACCTATCTATTCGGTAGTTATTCAAACGGCAATGGTAGAATACCATCCTCTAACTTAATTCAAATTGACGTTGATCCTCTTGGGACTGTCACTAGGGAACCGAAATAAGAAACTAAATCAGTCAGCTTGGGTGACTAATACATCAAAGGCACTGCTTGAATAAAAGCTTACTAATCACAACAGAATCACCTCCCAGTCAGTAGTGGCTAACCTAGGTTCATCATTGGTGTGTTGTATTTGTATACCACTAGTTGGGGCCACCTGTGATGACCACTCAGTGGCTCCCACTGGAACTAAAAAGACCAAGGTGGGTTGGTCAGTAGTGACCAACCTGGCAATAATAACTAATCTAGGTTGGTCGTATAGGGGGCCAAAATATTACTAACTAGGTTAGGCACTAGTGACTGAGAGGTTGGGCGTATAGGGAGCCTAGGAATATCAGTGTGGGCTGGGTTGCCGGGGCTGAGCTCCATTAAAACTCCATAGATGGATGTGCCAGTAACATAGTCTTTGTCTCCTGAACTATTTTTGAAATAGTGCTGCCATCTAGAACTATCTGAGGGTACTCATGGTCGATGGGTGGTTACCCTATATGATTTATAAAATAGGGTTGCTAGACCTATGATCTTTTGCATTTTGGTTACTACCTATAAAGGACTCCTTTGATGGGTGGGATTCAAACTGGTATTCCGTAGATCTACACGCCAGTGCCCTATGACCAGGGTAAGCTTGTAAGGGTTCTGTTATGTTTGAACCTCATGATAGGTCAGGGTTATTCAGATAGAGATTAACCAGAGAACTATGATTATCTTCTAGTGTCTTTGTTATTTTGATTTTGCCATGAATCTTACGTTTTCCTATGACTAGCTGTTTTTCCTATATATGGAAATATTAAAGATGATGTCTTCTATAGGTTAGAGAAGTTTGATGAGGATATTGTTGGTCGATTTCCCACAAAATGGGAAGATGTAGTCATCAAAGTGAGTCATGTAAAATGGTAATTGGATACTTCAGTATCGACGGTTCTATAAGGCCAAATAAAGTGTTTGTTTGAGGTCACCCGACGACCCTATCAAAACAGGGCCGACCCTACGTTTTTCAATCAATTTTGAAGAAATCTTCGCTTTTTTATCCTTTTCTGGTCAATTTTCGGGTGCTAAAAAAAGTTGGCTAGTAAGTTCATGTTATTTTTAAATTCTGACCTACCGACCCTACATTTTCCTACCATGTTACCTGAAACAACCCTCCTTTTTTGGCCTAAAGCAAGATCGTCTTTATTAACTCCAAACAGCAATATGATGATGATAATAAACTTCTTCATGTGTATGTGGAGAGTAGAAATAAGGTAAATAATGAACAAATATAATAGAGAAGTGAAATTAAATGTTGTACTGAACCTCACGATACCGTTTGATATAATCACTGGTCGTTCCCAAAGGTCAATAACCTGCGATAACTTGGTCTTAATTACACAGAACTCATTAGGTGTGCCACTTTCAAGTCGAGTGTACATGGATATGATTAATTGAACAACAATATTTTTGAACAAGAATTGACTTTATTGACCAGAAAGAAGTATGATGACAATGTATGACATACACGTGTCTCAATCCATCGTTGTAATAATGCGATTTCCATGATGCTTTATGATACACAAAATTAAATTCTATGACAAATTGAGACGTAAAAAACACTATTCAGTCATATAAAAGTCACTGACCACACCCGTCAGCAACCTGTTTGTTGGTGCGGCCAGTTTCACCTATTACCAGAGTCATTGAATAACAAGTCTTTATGGAAAAATTTTGGCATGGCCATGTGACATTTTCTATCTTAAGTACCCCCCCCCCCCTTGTATACACAGACTGATGACTTTATAATATTTATAAACAATGTCTTTCAATCATCTTCTAGAACCGGTAAACAATAATTTCGCCCATATGGCTGTGTCTCATGAGATTGTAATAATCGGAAAGTCTTTGACAGGGTGACATCTTTGATCGGGTAACATCTTTGACCGGGTGACGTCTTTGCCCGGGTGACGGTTTTGACCAGCAAAATTTAACAGTTGAAAAGGGGCCTATTTAGAAAGAAATACGGGGGAAATTTATATATTATGAGAGTATTTATTAGAAATTTCCTAGAATTTCCGTGTACATAGCCCCCCATTTCAGCTGTTTAAATCTTGCCGGTCAAAGATGTCACTCGGTCGAAGATGTCACCCAGTCAAAGATGTCACCCGGTCAAAGACGTCACCCGGTCAAGGATTATCCAATTGTTACAAAACCGTGAAACTAGTCATGTACAGAGTAGTCCTCTGCTGCATGCAGTGCAAACCCGAAATCTCTCTCTTTTTTCTTTAGATATTTCCATTTCGAGGAACTTAGTCATATTTAGAATGCTGTCATACATGAAACATCAAAGGGGTGGAATTTCGTCTTTATGTACAATGTGGTCTTAAACCCCTGGACAATCTAGCCAAATGTTATGTAATAGATAGACTATGGTTATGAGAGGCTAACTCGAAATAACCACTGTAAACTGGCTGGCACTCTTATAGGGTGCCTGCCACTCTACAGTAGTCACATAACCATTGTCTATCTGTTTTAAACCACAGCTGTAGGGTTATGTGAATCTACACAGAAATAACCAAGGTGTGAACTCCTTCGTCTTAGCCCTCCGCTGTGGTTTAAATCACAATAATCATATTAAATGGTATCCATGGTTAAATGATCAATGCAAAGCAGTTACAACCTTTCCGCACTGAGTTTGAAAACATTTTCATCTACAACCTTGTATCTTTTGTAACTCGTAAATTTGAAACTTGGTGACGCCATGGTCCAAACAGTTCGATTACAAGGATACAGATAATATTCATTTTTCAAAGGCATTGACAATGCTTGTGTATAGGAGAGAGACATAAGAAAGGAAAGCATTATGACACCTGACAGTACAATATGGAAGCATGAATCATCACCTCTAGCACTTTCAAATGAGATTTCTTTCATGGTCTGCCCTCTGTTAAATTGCAGCTGCCTACCGAAAGTGTTATCATGAAAAAGTGAATGAGGAAAGCCGCTAGAAGGAAGAAAGTTCAGCTGTCTGCGCATCAATTTAACTGCATTTGAGGAATACAGTATCAGACTCTTCGTAAGAATAGATAGATCTATATTTTGTCAGGAACCATTTATCTCTCACACAGCTTATACTTATATACCTTAGCAACCTTCATGTGAAAACATTTTCTTTTGAAATTTCAACCAAACCTGGGGAATGTGCACAGGAAATCGTTACCAACCGAAACGTGGAGGGTGACTGTTGAAGTAAGAAGTGATGAATGCACCTAATTTTTAGGATCCAACGGGCAGTGGCGAAGCCTCAAGCATTGCCATCATAGACATCATGCCTAGATAGCACATGCAGACTTGAAATTCAGGGAGAGCAGTACACCTAGTATGAAATCTGAGCTGATTTATGAGAGGTTAGGACACTTTATTGCCCCAAAAGTCTGGGCAAGCATGATATTCCTCTGCCACTAACTTTAAAGCTATAAGTTGCATAACTTTCTTTTAGGCTGTACACAATTGGAGAAGCTTATTCTGCAATGAGTGTTAATGAAGATGCCATAAATGACAGCTGTATTGCTTCCTAAGCTCCATGAAATTAATGATAGCCGTTTAAGTTATACAGTTTTTTTTATCACTTGAAGTCACCTCGAATTTTTCTTTGAATATCATTCTTATTTTAAAGAAAGCTACCAATCAATACACAACTACGGTTACCATCTCATGGTATAAGCTTATGTAGAACTTTACATGTGCTTCATTTTTTGAATAATGGTTATCACAGGTTGAGAAGCACTACAGTTCCAGCACCTATGGTGATTGTGTGACAGTCAATACATTACCATCTCATGGTATGAGCTTGGGTAGAACTTTACATCTGCTTCCTGTTTTGAATAATGGTTATAACTGGTTGGAAAGCACTACAATTCCAGCGCCTATGGCGATTGTGTGACAGTCAATACATGGCCCAATGCACATTACTCACTTTTCTCTCATGTTCTCACATTGTGATGTTGCATGGCAAATGCTCAACTAAGCCATATTGACATCCTCAGCCAATCTTCCCACCATCTACCAATCAGTGATGCTCTCAGAGCTGAAGCGCTTTTAGTGCACTTCTATCAGTGACATCTGGCTGATTGCTTTGTGACCATTACCTAGAGGCCATAATGGAGGGTTAGTGGGAAGGAGGGAGAAAGAGGTACCAAGCGTGATGGTATATTGAGTAGAGCTAAAGGTTCCACACCATTGGTGGGACTCGTAGCAGACTGTTTAAGTAGAGGAACAGCGGTAGACTCTAACGCTGGTCCGGGAGCCAATGGCCCATAGTTATTAGTCCAGCCCTGTAGTTTTCTACAAAATAGCATCCCTACGGACCCAGGTGGCCCACAAGAGTATTTGGTAGACATTTAAAGAGAATTTGCCTGACAACTATAGTCATACAATGTATCATTGGAAAGAGGGAAATGTGCTTGAATCAATCATTTTGATTTCAGTCTAATATTATTTTGACCATTGGCCCAAAGATCTTGGTCTGGGCCCATAGTTCTCCAGAGCTACGGGCCTGGTCGGCCCACAGCTAAAAATGTTAGTCTCTAACCCTGTAGGACGCGCAGAGCACTACTCATGTCCAGAGCAACCTTCTTTAAGCTATAGAAAGTGATGCTAAAAGCGTTAATACACTGAGGCAAAATCCGTCGGATCGGATGCACCTGACAATGTTAAACCTAGGGACGAATCTGACGGATTTACCTCAGTGGATTCACCCTTTAACCTGGAGGTCCCCATCGGGATGGGAGGGGGTCCTTTCTCTGCATGCTACCGATCCTCTCCCTGAGGGCTGGGTCTGCTGAAGCAGTTTACAGTGATTGGCTCTCATTGGCAATAGATGTGGCATTGGAAGCCATGCAGGTCACAGGCCTATATTTATAACTAGTAGTGTTCTCGCTTACTGGTGAAGGGCTAAAGGTTTTGCCACCTTTCGTCCTTGAAGGTTAAAGGGAAGCTTGAAGAGATGTTATTTAATGAAAACATTTCATGGCACAGCTAGGTTCTGAGACAGAGGCTATAGATCTATAGATTTTTGGGATTTATTATTTATAACCATAAAGCAACAAAAGCCCTGTATAGTAGAGTAACTTGTCTGGGCTGCATTCATGCATTATGGCTAAAAAGAGCACGTCACAATAAAGCACTTGGCCACCCGTAAAGTGCTTTAGAAGTTAATGATACTGTCCAATCATTAATACTACGTAGGCCAGATGATACCATATAGATAATACCTTGTGATAGGCCTAGATTCTAGGTGCTGAGTACCAGGAAGATTGTATAAAGGCTGGCCATCTTGCATAATAACGTTGGGTGTAGGGCTGTTTTATGTGACTCAGCACTGTCACATGCCACACCTGGTGTTTTGACCCTTGGTGGGTAGTGTAACGGGTTGACTATAAAGTCTAACTGTTATTGTTGTATATCTATTGTATGTTGTATGATGTAAGACAACACGGTTCTATTGTGTTTAATAACTGTTTTATTCATCTAGCTAGTGTCGTCGGTTCGTTACATATACCGACTCCTCTAGTTCGGTTATCTATACGGTAGTGTACCGGTACCACCTTCGGTTACCGTCGGTAGTTGTTACATAAGCATTTTACATAACTAAACCTAACAGGTGGCGCTGCTAGTACGGTCACGTGGCTATGCAGCGCTGTATATAAGACGGCTACTTCTCCATTGGAAGTCAGTCAGGTTTGGGACTGTCGTGACATGACCACCCTGTGCTCACGGGCTTAACTCTATGCTATAGGGTTGCCCCACTGTATTATATATCTGTTCTGATCTTGTATATCCGCTGGTTATACTTGTACTATAATACCCAAGAGTTACCTTTACAATAAAGTCGCCGTATATTAAAGTCTAATTTACCTTGTCTGGTTTTTGTACTCAAGTGTTACATACGTAGTAAGAGACCAACTACATTGGTGCCGTGACCACTTGATCGAACCGACCATTGATAGGGTATTAAATAGACTTACAGTATATGGATTACCTATACGATTTTGTCAGCTCGTTCAGCGGCAGGACTAAAACCCCTGCTGAGGAACGTGAAGAAGCCGTACAGAATGTACGCTTCTTCACAGGCAAATCCAATAGGCGGGAGAGCCGGGCAGCCTTGGAGGTGCCCGGTGACGACCTCTCCCAAGAAGCAATAGGTGATCCTATTGTGGAAGCCTTTACCAAAGGAGAGGATGGGGAGCAATCTCCAATCCCGGGACCCTTTGATATAAGCTCCAGGAGATCGTTGGACTCCCTTTCCACGAATCTTTTCTGTCCTGAGGGTCAGAAAATACCGGGTAGAGAGCCTAAAACTCTCGGCCCAGCTGCCTTCGGTTCTACACCGACGGTAGCAGATCCTTCATTGGATCCAGACACGTCGGTTTTTACTGATGGTGCCACTCCTACACCGAACGGTATGGGGGGTGGCGGGCTATCAAAGAAGACTAATGTGGCAACAGAAGCTCCTGGTAAGGGGTACCCGCCAGCAGTAGATGAGCCATCCAGTTTACCACTGGATGGGGACCTACTAGCTGCCATGGGTATCCCCACCAGGAAAACTGAGTTGCATGAGCTCGCGGAAGCCCGGAGGGAACTTGCTTCCATCAATCAAACTAGGAAGTTATTCCTAAGGGAGGTTGATGAGAAGAAAAAGTTCCTACTGGAACTCCAGAACGAGATGGCTTCCCACAAGGTGGAGGTTGACAAACTTTTGCACCAGAGGGTGTCCGGCGAATGTGAGGTTGCAAGCTTAACTTCCTTGGGAAAGGATTTGAGCACGCAGCTCCACTTAGCCAGACAGGACCTCGCAAGCTTAAGGCAAGTCAATCAGGACCTGAAGACGAAGTCGGAGAAAGTACCACCACCTACCACGGTGGTACCTCCAGTCATACCCGTACCCAGTGTGTACACGACAGTGACACCTTCAAGTGTCCCGCCGCTAGTACACACCACGGTAACAGGTATGACACCTCAGATGGGGGCTAGCTATCTACAGACTCCGGTCTGTGGTGGCGCCTTTGGAGGCACGGCAACACCTCCAGGGTACACCCACCCATCTACTGGTTCAACGATGTTGAACCAACAGCAGACCATGGTCTCAGTTCCAGTACCGAAACCCAGAGCTAGACAAGGCTTAACGCCTGTCCAGCGGGCTAAGTACGACCGGAACCCGGCTATTGAGAAGCTGGGGACAGACATCGTCCCGCGGGACATCGATGAATTGGATGAACGGTATGCTCCTTTCAACTTTGGGGAGATCAAACATCCTGATGCAGCCCGTCAAAAGGCCATCGATATTCCGCCTTTCACAGGGTCGCCACCCTGGAGAAAGTACAAAGTTCGGTTCAAGGCTATTGTGGAGAGCAATCGCTGGAACAATCAGCAAGCGCTGGTTGCTCTGAAGCAAGCACTCTGCAACGGGCCAGGTGAACCAGCCCTTTTGGCGTTCGAGAGAGTGAAGATCAAGACATTGAGCTCACTTGAAGAAACAGCTGAATGGGCGATTGGGAAGATTGGTGAGCATGACCCAAGGACTCAGCTGCTCAAACGTGTCCAACGCAAGGACGAGCATCTGAGATCCTACGGATTTGCTCTACAGGAACTGATATCCGAGTGTTATCAGGGATGTAGACCTGACACCCCCACTGTCATCCAGGAGTTAACCTCCAGGTTTGTCAATGGAGTCAGGGACACCAATCTCCAGGCATATCTGCGGGAGAAATGGCAGCCGGACTTATCTCTAGCTGACCTTTTTGACCATGCAGATGTGTATGACACCAAACAGGCTGTTTTTCCTAGTGGAGGAGTGTCGGCAGCTCCATCTGTAGCCCCGAAAGGAGCTCAGGTGGTAGAGGCCGCCACAAAACCACCTAAGAAGAAACAGCCCGCCTCCGAGGAGGTGGCGGCAGTAATGCCTGACAGGGACATGGAAAAGATGATTGAGGGTTTGCTGCGGAAGCACTTAGAAAAGAGCTCTACGTCCACTTCTGATTCTGGATCTGGAAAGAGAAGGAAAAAGAAGAAAAAGGACACGAAACCTCAGCCATGTAGACGCTGTCAAAAGATGGGTCATTGGGCTAGCGAATGCAAAGCCCCTGCACCCGTCGCTGCTAAAACCGAAAAGGAGACGGAAAACTGAATGGGGCCCATCCTCTTGGCAAGGATGGCGCCCCCACAGTTAGCCATGCCTGTAAGGGATTGGTAGACGGTGTTAACTCTTCCATGAACCAAGGCCGCGCAGAGGCAGAAGGGTTTGTACAACCTGTAAGCGTCTGGCAAGGCGGGGCTGGCACGGACGAACGGAATCCGGAGGATTCTGTAGTCGCTGGCTTAGAGGAGTCTTGGTTAGAATCAATTGCCCAGAGCAGTGTGATTCAGGACTCCCCGAGCGACCCGTGTTGGGATTATCTCCTGACAAAAGGGGTTGCTATGGATGGAGGGGGAAGCCCGATGCTGACCTCTGAGTGTGTCCCTTTACGGGGACAGCGTTGGTACCTGAGTCTGGTTATTTCCGGGACGCGTGGTGAATTTTTGGTCGACACGGGTGCATCCCACACCTTGGTCGATCGTAAATTCATGGCCCGTCTTTGCAACCAGCCCGAAGCTCCGCTACTAGGAGTAAAGGCTCGGACTGCTACGGGAGATAGTATGCAGACTTATGGCAGAACTGTAAAACCTATGTTGGTTGATGGCAAGACATACTGGATATGTCCAACCATCACCGACATCACTGATGATGGCATACTGGGGATGGACTTTGCTGCTCTTTACGGGGTAACAATGAACACCGCAACGGGCCGACTTCAGATTAAACATCCTTATAAACAATCTGTACAGTGCGTTTTAAGGAATGGTTCTTCTGTGGCGTCAGTGGCACAAGACACAAAGTTGGCAGCAGGACATGTATCTGATGTCCTAGTCAGCTGCGTGGGAGTGCAGGCCAAACGGCCGGGAATGTTTGAACCAGAAGATCAAAAGCTCTCTGAGTTAGGTCTTGCTGGCTATCATACTTACCTGGCCAACGCTCGATGGGGGGTGATACCGATTTGTAACTCGAGTAGTAGAGAAATCACTCTACGAAAGGGGACGCCTATTGGTAACACCACGCGAGCATATGGGGTAGACTCACTAACTACGGACTTTGTGGAAGTAGGTGTGGTGGCGGGAGACTCTTCCCACGAAGAGACTCTAGCTAAATCCAACCTACCGAAACATTTAAGGTCCCTGTTGTGTGAGTCACACCTCACAACCCTAGAGAGCGAAATGGTGGCAAATGAGCTGTCGGAGTTATCTGACGCCTTTGCGCAACCAGGAGATCCTCTAGGGCGTACCAATACGGTACAACACCGGGTTGACACTGGGGACGCGCTTCCCAGTAGAATCCCCTACCGTCGGTTACCCATGGCTAAAAAAAGTGCTATGGAGGCTGAGGTGGAAAAGATGTTGGATGAAGATGTGATTCAACCTAGTGAGAGTCCATGGTCAAGTCCTGTGGTGATGGTCACCAAAAAGGATGGCTCCTGTCGATTTTGCATCGACTATAGGAAGTTGAACGGACTCACTAGGAAGAATGCATATCCTCTACCTCGGATAGATGAATGTGTGGAATCTCTGGGTGGGGCGAAATGGTTCTGTACACTAGATTTACAATCTGGTTATTGGCAGATCGGCATGGACCCCCGGGACCGAGAAAAAACCGCATTTTCTACCCATATGGGACTGTTTGAGTTCAACGTCATGCCATTTGGGCTATGCAATGCCCCGGCAACCTTCGAGGCAATGATGGAAACCATGTTACGGGGCTTACTTTGGAAAAAGTGCCTAGTATACTTGGACGACATCATCGTCTTCGGTGGTTCTGTGGAGGAAACTCTACAGAACCTCCAAGCTGTGCTGAAACGCATCTTATCATATGGTCTGAAATTGAAACCTTCAAAGTGCAAGCTTTTTAGGAAGTCAGTTGAATACCTAGGTAGAATTGTTTCTGAACATGGCATCATGGCTGATCCTCATAAGATCGAAGTGGTACAGAACTGGCCTCGTCCGATGGACACGAAGGAGATACGCTCTTTCATCGGGTTTTGTTCATACTACAGAGATTTTATACCTGGATTCTCGAGAGTCGCAGCTCCCTTACAAGAGCTGATGATTGGAGAGAAGAAGGCTAAGGCTAAAATAGTCTGGTCTCCAGCCGCAGAACAGTCTTTCAGTGAGTTAAAGAGACTCTTCTTAGAAACACCTGTTTTGCACTACCCTGCACCTGTTGGTAAGTTCATCTTGGACACTGATGCTTCTAATACAAGTATTGGTGCTGCCTTGTCGCAGATCCAGGATGGGCGAGAAGTGCCGCTGGCATTTTCGTCCAACAGTCTAAGCAAAACACAACGTAACTACTGCACAACCAAGCGTGAACTCTTGGCAGTGGTGGTTTACACAAAAAAGTACAGACATTTCCTATATGGTGGGAATTATCTCGTACGGACGGATCATTCATCTCTGCAGTGGCTCCTTAACTTCAAGGACGCTGAGGGGATGATGGGTAGATGGTTGAACCACCTCTCTGAGTTTGGCATGACGAATGAGCATATCATACACAGGAGTGGAGTAGATCATGTGAATGCGGACAGCTTGTCCCGCTATCCTATCCGGAACTGTCACCGTGTAGACTGCCGAGACTGTGGGTCTCACAATGCAGTGATTGCGTCTGTGGGTGCGAAAGTTCCTAACTGGACGTTAAATCACTTGAAGGATGAGCAGCTTGCAGATCCAGCTATTTCGAGGGTGTACTCCTTGAAGTTGTTGGGCCTGTCCAAGCCTGTTCGCCCCGCACTTTCGCTGGAATGTAAAGAAGTTAGACAACTGTTAGCTCAGTGGGATAATCTTTTTATACGGAACAGTGTATTGTGCCGCTGGAGGGTGCAACCTGGCAGGAAGAGAACAGCTCAGTCTGTAGTGCCTTTGTCACTCAGACTACAGTTGCTCAATTACTGTCATGGCCACCGAACTTCAGCACACTTTGGCAGACAACGGACTGAGGCAAAGATTAAGAGTAGATATTACTGGCCTGGTATGACTTTGGACATACGGCGTTGGGTGAGACAATGTCCCCAATGCTGTTTATCAAAGCCTGGACCTGGTATTGGTAAACTACCTCTAAGTCAAGAGCTATTCGGTGTTCGATTTGCCCGGATCGCTGTTGATATCATTAGTGGTTTCAACACGACCCCCCGTGGGAATACCTGTATGATGGTGGTACAGGACTACTATACCAAGTATGTCCAAGTATATCCGTTGGTAAATCATACAGCTGTTACCTGCGCAGAAGCACTTTTCGAGAATTGGATCCTCACGTGGGGAGGTCCTTTAATGCTTCACTCCGACCAGGGTCGTGAGTTTGAATCTCGACTGTGGGCAGAACTGTGTAGTAAAATACACATCTGCAAGACGCATACGAACCCCTACCGACCTCAATCGGATGGTATGGTGGAACGTTTCAATCGGACGTTGATCCAATGTCTCACGACAATGGTTAATGAGCACCGGGATGATTGGGATGAGCACGCTCGCTATATCTCCCATGCTTACAATGCTACCGAACATGCGTCTACAGGCTGTACGCCTAATATGCTCGTAATGGGTGAAGACATAGTCATGCCTAGTGACATGGTCTATGGAGTGCAGGGACACCAGCTCGAGCAACCCTGCACAGTGATGTTTGTTGAGTCACTTCGACAATCATTACGCGAGTCCTATGGAGTAGTAAGGGACAACTTGGAAAAATCTGCTAGTTTGCAGAAGGTGGGCTATGACACGGGCCTTAAACTCCGCCAATTCAAGGTGGGGGATAAGGTTGCGAGATTTAGCACACCAAAATCCAAAGTCAAGACCCTGTACTCCTGGGATGGTCCGCATACGGTTACTATGGTGGTTAGTGAAACTACTGTAGTAATACGGTTGCAAAAAGGGACTCTCACTAAATCACATGTGGCTAGACTCCGACCTTGGTATGGAGTTCCATATATAGATGACGGTGAAGATTCCCTCGGTGCTGGTCGAGTACCAGCACCAACCGACCCTGCGCTACCGAAGATACCGAAGGCAGGACCAACGGTCATACCGTCGGTACCGACGGTAGCGCGCCGAAGGGGTCGTCCTAGGAAATTACCGATTGAACCACAGTCGTGTGTTACCAAGCCCAAGCGCGGTAGGCCTCGTAAAAAAGGGTCAGCTGTGCGTAAAGGACTAACCGTAGGCACCGGTAAACAAAGCAAGGTGATACCTCCGGTGTCATCATTGCTGGACATACCGGTACAAGGTCTACGGAGGAGCACACGTGTCAGAGAGCGAGATAAAATTGTGTAAACATTTTTTTCTTACCTTGTTGACGACATTTTGCTGCTGGCTTGATTAAATTTCCATGGACAGTTCCGTACTGGGCCGGTGGTCATTGGCCCGGTACTCGATCACCAAAACACAACGAGAAGAGACGGGTTATCCGGTGTGGTTATCCGTTGGAGGTAGAAAAGCACGTGTTCAGGGCGGGTGGCTGGCTTTGCCGATTAGTTCTAAGTATGGGATTAGTTTTGACCACATATTGCTTAGTAACACGCTGCTGTGTATTTCCTCTAATGCCGGTATATCATTCCGGGGTTTTCCGGTGGCTCCGCCACGAAAATTGTAAACAACAGTGAGAGTTCCCACCGTCGGATATGCCAGACGTGGGAAGGGCGCTGCCCGCGTCACCTGATCGATTTCTCCCGCCAAATGAGCCGTGAGAAATTGGGTCACCTCGGCGCGTCTTCGAGACGCGACCCCTGATTGGCTGAGAAGCCGGTCAAGGGGCGGGGTCACGGGGGACGGGTGGGGTATATAAGCCCCACAGGCGGCCAGGCTTCTTCAGATCAACACGTTTGCCCGTAGGGTAGCGTGTTGATCAGTGGTGCCTAGGTCTGCCCGGCAGTACCTACACTGTTGTTTACTTGCTGTGCTACTAAAGGCTCGGGTGAGTGAACCGTGAGGTTCACCTACGCCTGAGCTAACAGTATGGCAGCCCGTGTAGATGGCACATGCACGGCCCCGAAGAAGGCTGAGGCCTCCGACGGGGATGACCGAGTTCTCGAGTCTGACACGGAAATGGACACTACCGGTGCTCCAACCGTCGGTCAAGGCTCGGCTTCGGTACCAGCTGAACCTAACCCTGAGGGGTCGGGTGATGTTGTTCCGAAAACAGAACCTGGTCTGGGTGGTAGTAATACCAACCAGGAGGAGAACCCTGCAGGGGGATCTTCTCCGAAACCCGCCGGTGTATTGGCACAAGAACCGACGGTCCCTGATGGTGATTCATCAGACGGGTCCACGGTTCGTGCTAAGACCAAACGGAAGCGGAAGCGTAAGAGGAGGATTACATCTTCCCCTGAAACTCCTGCTACCGAAGAGGTCGCACCGACTGAGGCAGATAGGCTCAAAGCTGTTGCTGATAGAGTGTCCAAGGCGGAAGCCGAGGGATGGTCTGTCGCAGAGAGCAGAGCCAATCGCCGCCTCCGCGCCAAGGCAGCGCATGTTCGTCTAAACCTGTGTCTCCGTGATGATGACCGGAAGAACCTGAGCCTTTCTGACTTAGTTCAGGAAAATGGCAAAATGGCTCTTCCTGCACCTCACACGACCGAGGGTTCAGACGACGAAGACTGGTTGACAGGTGATTCCCACCCCATTGACTGGTACCTCGTGTACCTCAGGGCAGTGTTGGAAGGGAATAAACCTAACATCCATAGGTCATGCCGTCCCAAGCTGAAATATGCTTGGAAGAACTACGTGCCAGGGGATCCCTGCCCGTATGTTCGCTGTCAGCGCCTGAAGGGGGCTTCGACAGCTGCAAAACGGTGGCCGAACCTGTTCAAGTTCGCCCGTCATTTAGTAGAGAAGCACATGAATGTGCGTCCCTACTTGTACTGTGTGAGTGGGAGTACTAGTACTTCCTGCCCTGAGTACAGTGACGGGGAGCTATTCCGTTGCCAACGGAGGGCTGGTTTGGTAAGGCATCTTTGCGACAATAAGGGCGTTCACAAGCGCACTATTAGTCGTGGAGTTGAGGCTGCACTGAAGGTTTGGGGGTGCCACAAACGTGTAGGGAATCTACAGTATAAGTGGCGAACCAACAAACTTAAACAGTGGAATTACCTCACGGAGGCTGACTGGGAGAGATTGTGTAAGGGCGCCAAGTGCGAACAAACCGATCTCGGGCCAGATACAGAAACTCCGATGCCCACTGTCAGAAAGGATACCCCTCCTAAGAAGAAGAAAGATCTGAAAAGGGGCCGCCAGTCATCCAAAGATGATACCAAAGGTGGACGTGACCGTTCCCGCAGTGAACCTGCGAAGAAACGTGTCGCCACCGCCACGGTAACATCTGAGGTCGACCGTAGCCAAACCGTCGGTACCGTCACGGTATCTTCGGTTGCATTGCCCTCGGTTGCTGATCAACTGCCCAGGCAGGAGAGACAGAAACTGGGTGATGCACTGGCTATTGTTCAGAACTCATTGGGTGACGAGCAGGCGGGTCAGGTTGCTGCTGACTATGTCAAGCAGTACAAGTGGAGCCAGAAGCAAAAGAAAGCTTCAGCTCCACAGGAGAGTATCTCACCTATCAGTGACGCTGAACAGGTAGAGGTACAACAGCCGGATGGGGCGTCAGCCCAGCCGACTGCTCCACCCCAGCACGGAGCAACCTCTGACCCCGCAAGGGATGACGAGGTGACTCCAGTACCTGAGCACAGGGCTGTTGACGAAGGGCTAGCAGGGTTACCTGTGTTGCCTGGAGACGGTCCTGCTTATGACACTGGATTCTCTGACACTCTAGTCCCCGGATTTGAGTGCTACAGAGCTAAGATGGCTGAAAACGCAAGTAAGCTACTCCAGTTTCAGGTTTCTTTCTTGGAGAAGTCCTACTTTGAGCAGTACAAGTTGCTCAGAGAACAGGCTATCCGGGAAGGGAAAGCTTGGGTTGCTGAACGCACCAGAGTCCTTGCCGAGCGTGAGGCGAGTCTGGAGCAAGATCATGCCCTCTGGAGGGCTACGATCGAACAGCTTGAATCAAGGTTGACAACTTGTGACGCCAAGTTCTTCCGGCAGTTCGGGCTAAAGCTGACAGAGTGGGAGAGAACTGGTTTTCCAGATCTCCAGTCCAGGTTGGGGCTTGCCGCAAGGCCTGCTCCTCCTGTGACCCCGGTACTGTCAGTACACCCACCTAGGTATGAGATGCCATTTTCTTTCATGGCACAATCTACCCGGGTGGTCAGTGGCGGGGAGCCTACTGCGGCGCCGAGTACCCTCTCGGTAGCCCCAGGTGGAGCCCTTCCTCTCCAGGTGGAGGCTGCTGTGGTTTACACCACGGAGGCCCCTCCTGGAGGAAGTCCTGATGGGGAAGGAAAGCCATCCGGCGGTGTCCCTATGGACACCTAAGGTTGGTCCCCCGTCAGGCCCTCTGGGGTGCACTGTTCCGCCCCTCGGAGGTAAAACTAAACCATCGACGCAGCTACACGCCCCTGGACAACCGAAAGCAGACCGACGGTGCTGTCGTGACTTAACCTAGTCACTACTGCCACCACACTGGAAGCAGCCTGATGTCTTCAAACCATGGTTTACTACTAAGCCACAACCGTCGGTTCTCTACTACTGTCCAGGGCTCCTGATCCTGTGGTCGCATTCTACTATTGTGACCTATGAACTATTATGGATCATCCTCCTGTGATAATTATTTATAGGGAGGCACGGACCTACCTTTTTATATTTATATTTCACAAGAGATGGAAGTACTATACCGGTACTGGACTCTATCCATCTCTACCACCATAAACTGCTAGGTACTGGAGTACCGCCCCTAATAAGGATGACGATCTATCCCACCTTATTTAGGATACGCTAATATGGATTTTTATATATAAACTTTTCTACGCCAAAGGAAGTGGGAACTGCTATAGTTCCAATTATAAAACTTTTCTTCGCCAAAGGAAGTGAGAGCTATTATAGTTCTATTATTTATATATAAGGACACTAACTCCACACGGATTCGCACCATTGCTGAATGTAGTAGGTGATGTGTTGAGTTTCCAAGGTGGTTATTTGGTGCCTTTACTTTTAACTGATACTAGTCTAGGACTATCAGTTGGACAGTTTTTATATCATGTGCCTACGGGACTATGGTTTGATACCAAAGACTATATTGTTGATATAAACTGTTATATACATGTTAACCTGGTTGTTCATGTATGTATGCCTGTTGTTACTATGAGTAGAAATGTTACTTGTTGATAAATAGATATACGTGGTATATAATGTATCCAAGAGGTATTATTATTATAAAACCAACCCTTCCTACATTCTAAAGGGGGGTAGTGTAACGGGTTGACTATAAAGTCTAACTGTTATTGTTGTATATCTATTGTATGTTGTATGATGTAAGACAACACGGTTCTATTGTGTTTAATAACTGTTTTATTCATCTAGCTAGTGTCGTCGGTTCGTTACATATACCGACTCCTCTAGTTCGGTTATCTATACGGTAGTGTACCGGTACCACCTTCGGTTACCGTCGGTAGTTGTTACATAAGCATTTTACATAACTAAACCTAACAGGTGGCGCTGCTAGTACGGTCACGTGGCTATGCAGCGCTGTATATAAGACGGCTACTTCTCCATTGGAAGTCAGTCAGGTTCCGGACTGTCGTGACATGACCACCCTGTGCTCACGGGCTTAACTCTATGCTATAGGGTTGCCCCACTGTATTATATATCTGTTCTGATCTTGTATATCCGCTGGTTATACTTGTACTATAATACCCAAGAGTTACCTTTACAATAAAGTCGCCGTATATTAAAGTCTAATTTACCTTGTCTGGTTTTTGTACTCAAGTGTTACATACGTAGTAAGAGACCAACTACAGTAGCATAGTGTTGTAATATCCAATGCTCCTTTGTCACCATTACACTTGATTGCATAACTGGAGAGAATAGGTGAGTAGGCAAGCAGGAAGCGATATCTATCAATTCTATCTACAAGGGGGCCTTAATGGGTTTCCATGGTGATATCAGTCTCAAACCCAGTCAACTCTTATGGCAGCACCCTCAGTGGAGTGTCTGGAAAGACTCATACCTAACCGCTGTTTGGTCAATTCACTAGCAACCAGCGGATCTTCAGGATCCTGGAGAAACCAGGATGGCACCAGCTCACTACGTTAGTATATAGGGATAGAGGTTGAGGCAGGGTTGCCTTGTTTACAGTGACAGGCCAATATCGAAATGCTACATAGACCACTGTTCTATTTCAGTCACCCCCACCCTACCCTGTGCACAGTGTTACGTAACAGCACCACGATGTGCTTGCAGGGGTGTGAAGCAGCACCCTCAGACTCTACTATTGATAGAGTCGGCGTGGCTGAGACTGTGTTGATATGTTTTGCATATTTCATTCCAAATAAAGAAATAAAGATATCCATTGATAGAATGATTCATGAGGATTACAGGGTCAAAAGAAAATATAAATACCAAAAGATCAAAGTAATTTATATGGCCCACAGTATGAACATGTATGATCATTTCCTCATTATTATAATTATGCCAAGTAGATAACTTATTAAAGTTCTAGATAAGGCAGTGCCCATCCATATTCATACAGCCATTTCTTAAAAGCCAGAAATTATATCTTGTAATGTCATATATCCTTTGACAGTTCAATTTTAAATTTTTAAATTTCTCATTTGATGTCCCTTTTCCCTGCCTGTAAACATTTAGTCGGAGCTGTATTCATGCTGACCTCATGGGGTTGATACACTCCATGCCAGTTCTATCATAAGTAGCGATAGCCAATCCTCTAATGGCAGCATAGTGCTTTTAAAAATGGACTAAATTAATGGATTAGGTAGTGGTCATTCTTTAACATCAGCGGGGGGGGGGGGGGTTGGTGGATTTTTGCGCGAGGGAGTCGAAATGTTCCTGGTCTCCCCCACAGGAGGGGTGGAAATATTTTTGGACCCCCGTCAGGCAAGTTGAGTGCGACCGACCCCTTTGAGCTATAGTAAGGCATTGGCTTTTCGCTAAAAAGGGGGCATTTTTTTGTCCAATTTTCTTTTGGTCCAAATTTATTTGGTCCCCCCCAAACAACCAACCTCACCTGTTGTTAAAAAATGACCACTCCCTAAATTAATGGATTAAATCATATCATGAACACAGAGGGGGGGGCATAACGTATAACTCACAACACGGCCCTTTTAAAAATCGACAAGCGCGACATGGCCCTTTTAAAAAATCGACGGACACAGAAATCTTTGAAATAAAAATCGACAGACACATATAACCTATGCATAAAAATCGACTGACATAGTGTGGGCAATGCACAATAGTGGGTGAGTTAGGAAATGATGTATGCTGGTGGGCTCTCACACCTAGTCCGAGCAGCATTCTCACACCTACAGAGGGTGTGAGAATGCAGAGGGTGTGAGAATGCTTTGCCCGGAGGGGGGGGGCACTTGGTCTTGGTATATTTTGTATACACAGGTGTAGCATAGTGTTTGTGCCTCTACATAGCTAATAAGTAAAAATCGACTCGGGTGACATAGCCATCTTAAAAATCGACGGACATGGACAGTGTATGGGATAAACATCGACACGGCGACACAGCCCTTTTGTACTAAAAATCAACACGGCGACATGGCCAAAATTCTGGGTACCCATGTAGAGGCACTATGCTGGTTAAGGAAGGAAGTAACAGGACAGTTAATGAACATAAAGCTTTGACACATGCTGGTTAAGGAAGGAAGACACCTAGGTGCACAATGAAGCAATGTCCTCATAACCTTTTTATCATAGTCTCAGGAGTGTCCTGTATAACCTGGGAAGGCTAATTAAGCCTTGGAATATCAGTGTAGACTGCCTTAGAACAGAAATCAGTCTCCTTATATACAACTTTATTACACAATATCATGGGTATCATGCCGACCCTTTGCGAGTGTATCAACACCATAGGGTTGGCATGATGCAGTAAGGAGTAATGTAATCGTGTAATAAAGCTAATATTGAATGGCTATGAAGGCACTTGTGCCCGATACCTTACGATACACCTCACAAGTGCCTTCATAGCCATTCATTATTGGTTAAATATAGTGGTTGGTTGGTACCTGGATACAACGTCAGTGTATACTAAACATGTAATAAGTAACAACATAACATTGGTACTGATAATGAATACTATCTGTATATACGAAGGTTAATAAACTGCATCATGAATTTAAACAACAGCACTTTGTTTATGTATGAAATTTATTTTCATCCATCACAGACTTACAACAACAGTAACGGTATAGGTATGACCTGATATAGATGCATTTATGCAGCCCCAGGAATTACCTTCACAGGGCTGCATTCAAACACATAGTACAAGGTTGATACATTTGGCATTTGGCGTGATGCATGATTGTAGCCCTGGCACTTAGACTTGCCAGGTCTGCATTCATCCATCCTATCAATAAAGTGTATTTCACTGGCCTTGTTGGGCTAGTTCTTACATGGCAGCTGATATGCAGTCAATTATCCCACCCAGTGCCAGTTCTCCTGGGGAATATGTCAACACTGCCCGGAGTGGCTGTTTCTTAATTACTTGGGTTCCGACAGTCCTCAGAGCCATTGTTGAGGCACCTGTGCAATAACCCCCATTCATTTTGCAAGAGCCTTTTTGTGCAGACAGCTCTAAGACGGTGCCTGAGGGTCACTTGACCCTTTGGGAAAGCTGAATACAATAACATTACTGGTAAGTTGTTGTCAATATTTCATGAAAATACCCTGAAATTAATACAGAGCCTTACTTAAAAGTAATATATTTTGTGAATGCTACTTAAAGTTGGTCAATACACTTTGACAATACCATCTCCAGATGATGATTGATGATCAAATGTTACCCATTGGCTGTAAATGCCGAAGCAAGGGGTGCCATCATAACCACCTAGAGGCTTCTTCCAGCGTTATTGCAATGTGTCCTCCAAAATGTGCATCGGGCAATAAATGTGAGGATTATTTCCAAATACAAGCATAAAACGAGGGACTGAGATGGACAAACACATGTAGCAAGTGAAGTATGATCAGTATGAACATCCTGACTCAATTCTTTGGAAAATTAATTTTTGAACCCCTACCATCTGATTTACTAACTTTAAAAGTGACTTTGACTATGTGCCATGGGCAACACCGCCTGTCATCCTATATTGCTGCATGCAGTATTTACCCCTCCTGCAACCCAGATGGGGTTTTAGCCATTAGTAGGGACTCTAAACTCTTTTAGGTTTGTCCTTGTGAAGAGTGCAATGTAGGCATACATTTGATGACCCTTTGGCAGCCACACTGCACCAGGTTACTTTGCTGTAATTTGCCAAAATGTTATTATGTTTTCTGGTTTTTTTTATATGAACTTTAGAAAAATGTAACCAATAGAATGATGCCTGTACCTGTTTCTTAATCACTGGTAACATCTTTTTGGCTCAACGTTATATAGTCTATAAGATCTTATCATATATATCATGTATACTAAATCACCGCTCAAATTCAATAAAAGATGGAATTGAAAACATATTATTACATTTATAAATTTTTATCGGGCAGGAGAAAAAAGACAGCACATAATTATGATAATCCTTTATTATGGAGTCCCTACTTGTTGTGATTTCTATTCGTGGCTCACTCTAAACCTATGTGGCATCCATTGGAACCCTATACTATTTCAATGTCTTGAACTTGCCTGTGTGTATAGCTGCAATATGTTTTGAATGTCAGTATTGAATGTCATATCAATCATGTATCAATATACTGTTTACAGTGGTAGGTAATTCCAATATTAAACCCATCTTTAGGGAATTGCAAAGAGTTATCCTTGTTACAGCAACTGCACTTAACGTCAACATCAATGACCAGATGCATAAACAAACTATTGTTGTTCACTCTCTATTAAACATATCCATATCCGAATGGCACAATTGCTGAAACGCTGCTTTTGTTCAGTTATGGTTTTGTGCAATATGATCCTGAAGGCAATTAGGTAACGGGAACGTTGACCTCATATAATAATCTCTACATTATCTCCGCCTTACTTTTATACAATTGCTCTGCTATACTGTAAACAAGGTTTTTAGTTAACTTCATCGGGCTCATTTTGTGTGTTAATGTAACAATTGATGTAGAACAAACCAAGTTATTCTAAAGTGATATGAACAAGCAGTCATTGTTTGGAATGGCACATGTAAAGTAGTCACCTTGCTGCAATTAATTTTAAAACCCAGCACGAAGCATTTGACAAGCGTACAATGCCGTTTATAGGCTACCCCAAACTGTACTGCCAACAATCACGTGGAGAAGTTGCAAATAGCAAATTGAAAGAAAGCCTGTATGCTGTCAGATGTGTACATAATATTTTCTAGAGCCTTATTGTGATATTTCAACATCATATAAATAGACAGAGCTGCACGCTAAAGTCACAGAGGCAGTGGTTAGTTCACGAGTTGTGCTTGGGCTGTATTGCACGCTGGCCGTAGGTCTAGTGCAATACGGCGCAAGCACCACAAGTGGCCACACTGTGAAATATAGCCTATGGATATTTCACACTTCTCTTAAGAACAGCCCTCCCATTGCTTTAACCTTGACAGTCTTTATGAAATAAATGATACTATAGAGAACACACACAAAAAAACACCAACCATAGTCCGATAGACATGAAGAGATCAATCTCAGTACTGCACAAATGCTTGTATTTCTGCCTAAGCGTAGACCTACTCTCCCATACAATGACCCCTTCTTTGCTCTTTCATCCATTAACATTCATGTTCCCCTGCGGCTTTCTTCCTGTTTGTCTGAGTAGGGTCCCATTACATGGGTTGTTGTTGCCAAAGGGAGTGTGAGGTAATCATATCTAAGCCACAGTAGAAGCTCACAGCATGAGAGGCATTAGTGTCATCCCCCAACCTGACTGAGTAGCAGGGGTATAGCCTCTGGTTAAGTCAGATAAAGTTAGCCACACTAGTCCAGCCCCGGCGCAGCCAGGGCTGGCCAGCAACTTTACAAAATCTTGGCAATATACATAATTGCATTCCTAACCTTGCCCAAATGGTTATAATACATGTAGTAGTGTTTGTGCTACATACCAGATGCACTTTTCATGTACATATCCTCCACACTGCTTCACAATTAGACATTTCCCTTCTGAGGTGGTGGTAAATATTTTGCTTTGTCAAAACATGGCTGATTTATAACCTTTATGACAACTTCCTTTGGCTGGTTCCCTGAGGTCATTTGAGGAGAAGTCATTATGCTTCTTTTGACCCACACTAGGGGGCATATCACACATGGCCCTATGGCTGAGGTAACCCTGGTGTGTACACAGAGCACAACATCCAGTCATGCATGATTGGACACAACACTCAATGCTCCCTCAGGGCACTTGACCCTAATTACCTACAATGCACTGGGTCAGGGTAACTTCCAGTTCCATGTAGTTCAGCCATGTGGTTAACACTCCTAGTATTGCCTGCATTCAGGTGGAAAATATACTGTTGGTGCCTGATTTGGAGTATGGCACCATGTAAATGTTTGAGCCCAAGCAGGAATGTTACCTATTTCACACACACATGAAAATAGATAGTGAGTACATACTTTTATTCAGGAGTGCAAGCCTTTTAAAAAATCATCACAAGCAATCATACATACTTGCTCACCAGCCAGGCTTGCAGCTTGGACGATGGGCACTGGCTAGATGAAGTAAGTCTGGTCATTGTTCATTCACAAACATTTTTTGCAAGACAGATGATTTTACCCATTTGCTTGTATTCATTTTCTAAAATATTGACTTTGGGTGTATTGTATGAGCAGTTTGGGTTTAGCACACCTGCCGTTGGTAGAGAAGGGGCTAGCACTATTAAGTTCTTTTTGCTGGCGTGAATCATGCAAAGGGCTAACCAAATCCCCTGTGAGAGAGTCAACCAGCAAACGTAGGCTTGGCCAAATCTATCACTTTGAGTCAGATAAAGATGCCCATATGCTGGTTATGTCTTGTAAACAACATATATTTCAATCGGCCCATATTGATATGATAAGGAAATATAGTAGATGAAATAGTATGGACAAAGGAGAGTAGAGAGACAGCGATTCTAACATTCACACAGATACAGCGAGTTCTGCAACCATCGAGCTAGTACCAACTTTCTGATATAACACAATGTTAGTAGGCTATGCAAAGGGGGCATAGTCTGGCTGGGAGACAGATGTATGAGAACGCTGGTGGCAGGAGGGAATTGAAGAAGTTAGATTCATAGCCACATAGGTGACAGGTTATATACAGTTGCCATATTCAGTACTACATATTTCAGGGGCGGATCCAGGGGGGGGGGGGGGGGTCCTGGAGGGGTTCTGACCCCCCCGACTTTTGGAATTTTTTAAAGATTTTTTTAATGATAATTTGAACCGCCTCGGGTCGGGGCATGTTACTTTTCGGTACTTTGGTGTTTGGTGGATCCACTCCTTTTCAAATTCCTGGGTCCGCCCCCGGATTTATGTCACCCTGTTCCTAAGGACAAGATGACCCTGTCCCCTCCACCTGCACTCCTTCTTTTTTGATATCCTTCAGAAAGTGAAGATGACTCTGCATCACCTAACCATTTGTTTCCACTTATTTATGTTAGAAATGGATATTGCATCAAAAAATTGTGATAATTGTGAGGCCAGCTATCTAGATTTCTTTTAGCACTGAGATTATATTAGATATTTGACCAATGATGAATGCATATGGGGGCACGAGTGCTGTGTATTGCTGTATAACGCATCAGTCACGAGTGCCCCCATATCCATTCAATATTAGGTTTATTACATGATTATTCGATTCAAATGCTATCATTTACCTTAAATTCGTCCTAATTTGGCCATTTAGAAAAATATCTACAGTCTATATCGGGGAAGGAGGGCGCCATGTTGATTTGACATCCCACCAACCCTGGTCTCTGATTGTTGGAGCTGGGCGGGGAACATTTATTATTTCAAATGGACCAAACCACTTTCCCGCCCAACCTATCCGGAGTGTTAAAGTATACAACTGTACTCCCAAGGTGCGACTTGCTGTTTTGATAACTAACCGCTCCCCAGCAGACTTGAATATAGGCAGCGTTTCCCTCCCATGTACCATGGACGGAAAGGATTGGCGGCTAACACATCCGCCTCAGAGTCCAAGGTCCCAGGTTCGACCCTGGGTGGAAACGTACCTTTTTTAAAGTGCATACATATGTAGGGGCTAGGGTTATACGGGGTTACTATATGACGAGTGCTGTTGGATGCTGTGTTGCGAGCTCAGTCCGAACCCTTCAGTCCGACGGTAGGTGGCGACACCTACTCCGGGCTTGGGGTATGGACAGAGGTCGCTATAGGCTTCCGGTCTGCGTGTGCGCGCGCAGGCTGGCTGCCTATATATACCCGGCATCTGACGGTACTCGTCGGTTACTCTGAGCCACGCTGGTGAAGAGACCCCGTGATCATATCGGCTGCTTAGCCTACTGACCCGTTCCGAACTCTATAGGGAGTTCGCACACTTAGTGACTGCTTGTTTAGGTTTACCTGAATAAACCTGATATTGCAACCTGTAACACTTGATCCGAACTGTGTCGACTTTGTTCTTTAATTGATACTCTACCAATATCATAAAGATACGAAAGTCCGTTTATTACACTGGTGCCGTGACCAGTTCTGAGTGAAACGCAGGTTAGCCTGTGCAGTAGCACAGACCTCGGGCTCTGGACGGAGCAGCGAGGTCCCCGGATGAGGCAGCAGCCTTATCACCGGAAGGGTTAGATGCCAGTTATGAGGCAGATACCCACAGCAGGGCGAATGTTCCAACCGGAACAGACGCAGCACGAGGACCCAGGGGTCCTACCATAATGAGCCGCTCATTAGAAGAAGTGAACTTGTCCTTGTTCAATGTGGGTGGGTCAAGCTCAGCCGCGCCGACTCCGAGGAGGTATACCCTCGTGCCGGAGCGTCGTTTTGACGACATGAGAGAGGCCCGAGTACAGGAACGTGTACAGATGGCTCAAATGGAATTGTTAACCATTCAGAAGCAAGCCAATGAATGGAAAAGCAGTCTGATTGCATTGGAAGGTGCAGTCACACACAGAGCTTCCAAAATCAAGGAGAAGGACGCAAGGCTGTCTACCTTGTTGGAGGAGAATGAGAAATTGGTACAATCTCTCAGCAGAGTCCGGTCGGAATACGATCAGAAAGAGGCGGACCTACGAGGGATCCAGTCCGAGTTTGTCCAGGCAAACACGGAGCTGAACCACATTTGCAAAGCCCGAGATGCTGTAATGCATGAGGCAGAAGGGGCCCGATCAGCCATTGTTCGGGACACAGAGGACTTACAGGAGGTCCGCCGAAGTCTAGTGACAGAGTGCGACATTCTGAAAGCAAAAAGAACTGCTTTACAGCAGTTTTTATCCGAAACGCGAGAGAGTATAAAGGACAACAGTACCTCTTTCGCATCTGCGAACAATGGTAGTCCGGAAGGCCTCCATTACATGAGTTTTACCGACACTCCCAATCAGCCTATGGGACGTGGGGTAACCATGGAACCTGCCTTGTCAACCTCAACACCAGGACGACCCTTCGGACGACCCCTCGGAGTGGGACGATCCAGGGGCAGAGGCAGGGCGAGTGATTACTCACCGAGGGTGGGGATCGGTGGTATCCGTCCGATACCAAAACAGGTATTCGCAGCCCCGACCGGTCTAGCCTCAGTCGGTAGGGGAAGACGATTGTCCGAGTTGGTTCTGAGTCCACGATCACAGTTGAAAGTGGACGAGCAAGAACTCGACGCGGAACGCTTGAAGAAAGCGGCCGAGCAGGATAAGGCGGCGAAAACCGATCTGACTCCTTCAAGTTTGTTGCAATGGCGAGAGTGCCAAGCAACCATATTGTTCCAGGAACAGAAAAACTTGGAATTAGAAAGGCGAGACGTGTATCGCAAACAGCAGGCTGCCTTGGAGCAGCAGCAGAAACGAATGAAGGAGAACGCGGCCCTCGCAGAGGAGTTAGCGGAGCAGGAAGCGGCGGTTCTGAGGGCTCGAAAGGAGGGGCTCCGAGCCGCCGGAGAAGCTGCTAAAGCTAAATTGGAGAAAGCTCAGCAAGAGGAGGAGGTTGAGAAGCAGGTCAAGGAATTGGCAAAGGAGAAGGCAGAGCATCAACGAGCGCTTGCTCTGGCCCAGCAGTGTCAGTACATGACTGATCAGGAGAAGAACTGGTGGTTCGGACAAGGCGTGGACCCCACTACGGACTTAGTGTCGTATGGGACCTACCAGGCTTTTCTGGACAGACAGAGTAGCATACCAGCGATGGGCGCTACTCCAGGGGCGACTCCTGGTGCGAAGAGCCCGAAGAAGGCTCCGAGACGAACAATGCTGAGTACAGAATTGCAAGAATTGTACGATACGAATCCCGCCATAGCGGGGATCGGATTGCACAATGTCGGTGCGGAAAAGGACGCGACAGCATCCATTTCTAAATGTCTGGCGATAACCTCTAAAATTAGAGGTTCGTCCAACGCTGCTAGACGCATAGCCAGCGAGCCATTTCCCTACTGGCAGAAGAATTCGTGGGAAGATTGGTTGGGAGCCACCGTTGAGGATATAAACCTCAGTGGGTGGGACCAACAGGATGCAATCCCGTACGTGTGTAAGGGATTACGCATGGGAGATGGTCTCATGGCCGTTGAGCAGTGGAAGGAGGATTGCGGACCTCGCGGTACTTTCAAACAGCTCGTAGAAATCGGAACCATCCTATACGGAGATTCCGCTCGGATTGATCCGATGGTCGCTTTTAAGAAGCGCGTGCAAGGCAAGAACGAAGCTCCGAGGGTCTTCGGACTTGCATTGATGAGACTCCTGAAGAAGGTACACCCTGCTTCAGGAATCCACGATGCCTTATTTTCTAAGGAATTGTTCTCTCAGTTCGTTGCCGGACTGAGAGATCCTGACATACAACAAACGGTGTATGACACGTGGAGAGCAGATACGTCACTAGATGACCTTTTTAAGGCCATCGACATACATGCTCTCAAAAAGTCACTGTTAGGGGACCGGATGCCTACCCGGGCCTCGGCCATTATAGAATGTTCTCCGGAACAGTCTGATGGTTCGGGCAGTGATGAGGAGGGTGCTATAGCTTCAGCGGCTCAGTTCAAGAGGAATGGGAATTCCTCTAAACCGCCGTGGAAGAATAAGAAGCCGGAAGGGGGTGGGAACCCCCCTCCAAAAAGGGAGTCATCGGATCCGAAGGTTCCGATGATGGACGCAGCGTTTTTCACATCGCTGTTTGAGAAGATGACGACTTCCATTCAGGGGGCTACCCAGCCTAACAGAAGGAAGATCAATCGGAGGACCGCTAAGTGCTATAGGTGCTTAGAGATCGGTCACTTTGCTGCGGAGTGTACAGCTCCGAGTCCGAAAGTTCCCGGAAAGGAGGGAAACTAGAGGGGGTAGTCCGAAAAGGCGAGCGGACAACCCCTGCAGATGAAGTACGCCAACATACCAGAGAGGTAGAGCCTAGTGGAATTCAGAAGACAGGAAGGGAATCAGGGGTGGCTTCGAGCTTCAGGAGCTCGGATGCCGGCCTGATTAACATTCCAGTCCATCAGTTGCCCGGCAATGAGGCAGGGAGGCCCATTACGGATAGGAACGAGGAAGTTGCGGCTGTCACAGACACCGTGTGGGTAGGGAGTACCCAGCTTTCCCCAGATCATCCATGTTTCGACCATTTGAAGAAACATGGCCTTGATCTGGCTGCTCCGAAGGATTTCAAACGCTTCACTGTAAACCCGTCTCCGCTGGGGGGGAGGCGGTGGTATGTGTCTGTTACTGTGGCCGGTAGGGCGGGCGAGTTTTTAGTAGATACGGGAGCTAGCCACTCCTTTATCTCCTCCAAATTCTATGCTCTTATGCCGGACAGTCGTGATAACTTCAAAACGAGGGTAAACGCCTGTTCGGCCGATGGGTCGAGTATGCAGACGTATGGGCGCGCGTTCATACCTGTCCGAATTGGAGGGAAGGAGTATGTGGCTTCTCCCACCATTGCGGATATTGCAGACGACGGTATACTGGGGTTGGATTTTTCGGCGTTGTATGACGCGGTCCTGAATCCTGGTACAGGGGTACTCCGAATAGAGCACCCGTACCGTGCGGTGGAGCAATGTGTGCTCCGACAAGTATCGACAGTGGCAACGGTGGTCCAAACTGTTAAGATTCCTCCCGGACAGACGTGTGACGTGCTGGTCCGAAGCAAGGGGCTTAGGAGAGAGGAAGAAGCAGTTGTGGAACCGGATGTGGCCATGTTGGGAAGCATCGGTTTGACAGGCATGGATACCCTCGTGGGGGATGGTGCTTGGACCGTGGTGCCGGTTTCTAACCCCGGGTTGGAACCACAGTATCTTAGGAAAGATACAGTGTTGGGGAAGGTGTTCACCAGTGAGGCCGTAGTGTCCGCTGGACAAGTGAGCATGAAGGGTGACCCTTCTCCGACCCCTTTGAGTGAGGGACTCGAGAAAATGATATCCGAAACGGATCTGACGGATCGGATGGATCTCGACTCTCTAAGGAGGCTGGTAGTGAAGTATCAGGATGCATGGCAGGTGGAGGGGGAGCCGTTAGGCCGAACCGACAAAGTGTTGCATTCTATCAATACTGGAGATGCACAGCCTTTCAAAATGCCTTACCGACGTTTGCCGTTGGGTAAGAAAGCTGTTGTTGAAGAACAAGTGAAAACCATGCTGGAACAGAAGGTGATAGTGCCTAGCACTAGTCCCTGGTCCAGTCCGGTTCAGATGGTTACTAAAAAGGATGGGTCTATCCGATTTTGTATCGATTATAGACGCCTGAATGGAGTAACCAAGAAAAATGCATATCCTCTCCCCCGAATTGATGAGACTCTGGACTCGCTGGGTGGGAACCAATGGTTCTGCACCCTTGATCTGCAGTCCGGGTATTGGCAGATCGGGATGAAGGAGGAGGATAAAGAGAAGACGGCTTTTACGAGTCACATTGGGCTGTATCAGTTTGAACTGATGCCTTTCGGGTTATGCAACGCCCCGGCCACGTTTGAGGCTATGATGGAAACTCTGTTGAGTGATCTATTGTGGCGCAAGTGCTTGGTATACTTGGATGATGTCATTGTCTTCGGCAAGACGTTTGAGGAGTGTGCGTTGAACCTCGGAGAGGTGTTGGAACGAATTCGGTCCAATGGCTTGACATTAAAGCCAAAGAAGTGTGAACTTTTTCGGAAGTCCATGGTCTATTTGGGCCGGATCATCTCCACCGAGGGTGTGCAGGCTGATCCGGCTAAACTGGAGACTGTGGAGACTTGGGAAGTTCCAAAAGGACCAAAGGATATCAGATCCTTTTTAGGGTTCTGTTCCTATTACAGGGACTTCATCCCCGGGTTCTCGAGGGTGTCTCAGCCGCTTCAGCGATTGAGCCATTGGACTCCGGGGAGGAAAAAAGAACCCTTCCCATGGGGGATGGAACAGAATGCAGCCTTCACAGAGATTAAGGCGTTATTCCGGACCACCCCGGTGCTGAGATACCCTACGGAGAAGGGGCATTTCATCCTTGACACTGATGCGAGCAATGAGAGCATCGGGGCCGCATTGTCCCAAATCCAGGACGGAGTAGAGGTCCCGTTGGCGTTCGCTAGTAACAGTATGAACAAGGCACAGAGAAATTACTGTACTACCAAGCGAGAGTTGCTCGCAGTGGTGGTATACACTAAGAAGTTTCGGCACTTCTTATATGGAGGGAATTTCACACTTCGTACCGATCATTCGGCCCTCAGGTGGCTCCTTAATTTTAAGGATGCGGAGGGAATGATTGGTCGATGGTTGAATCACCTCAGCGAGTTCGGACTGGAGAACTCTCATATCCAGCACCGAGCGGGCACGAAGCATATTAATGCTGACTGCCTAAGTAGACGTCCGGTACGCCGTTGTGTGCGTCCGGAATGTGGGGATTGTGGTGCTCACAATGCTGTGGTAGCGAGTGTGCGTTTGCCTTATGATGGGTTGTTGCAAAACCTGTTGGATTGGTCCACCGACACTATAAGGACGTACCAGATGGCCGATCCTACCATAGCACGACTGAGGGAGCTTGTCCCTACTGGGGTCTGTCCAGTGAGACCCGAAATATCGCTGGAAAACCGTGAAATGCGACGTTTCTTGGCACAGTTCCATGAACTGGAGGTCCGAGACTCGTTGTTGTGCAGGTGGAAGACTTGTCCCGGAAAGCGGAGGGTATTACAAATGGTAATCCCTGCTGCCATGAGGAAAGACATCCTGTACTACTGCCACGGCCATTCCACTAGTGGGCATTTCGGAAAGAAACGCTCTTTGGAACGGCTGAGTCGAAGATATTACTGGCCCGGAATGTCTGGCGACCTTTTGAGGTGGATAGAGACATGTCCGGCATGTTGTTTAGGCAAGCCTGGTCCTGGACTAGGGAAATTGCCACTGCAGCAGGAGCTATTCGGGGTGAGATTTGCTCGAATAGCCGTGGATATTATCAGCGGAGTGAAACCCACTCCGAAGGGTAATACGTGTATGATGGTAGTCTCGGACTACTATACCAAATACACCCGAGTGTACCCACTAGAGGATCACACTGCTGCTACTTGTGCGGAAGCACTGGTGAAGGGGTGGATCCTCCATCTGGGGGCTCCCTTGATGTTACATAGCGATCAAGGGAGAGAGTTTGAGTCCAAACTTTGGGCAGCTATGTGTCATCAGTTGGCTATATGCAAAACTCGGACCAATCCGTACCGACCACAGTCCGACGGGCAGGTGGAGCGGTTCAATCGGACCTTGATCCAGGTTTTGAAGCCATTAGTGAACTCCCATATGGATGATTGGGATGATCAGTGCGAATTTGTGGTACATGCGTATAACAATACGGTCCACACTTCGACTAATTGCACACCAAACCTCTTGGTGTTCGGAGAGGACTTGATCATGCCGGCGGATTTAGTATTCGGGGTGGTAGGGATCAGTCCAGAAGCACCATGTACGGTGCTATTTGTAGAATCTCTACGAGAGAGATTCAAATTTGCCTACGAAACAGTTAGGGCTCATTTGCTCAAAGCTGCGAATTGGCAGAAGGTAGGTTATGACACCGGATTGAAGTTGCGACGTTTCGTGGTGGGGGATAGAGTAATCCGCCTACACGAACCGCTCTGCAACGTCAAGCTGGCGAATAACTGGGATGGACCACACACAGTGGTTAAATGTATCAGTCAGACGACTGTGTTGATTCAGTCCGAAGCAGGGCGCATCCGGACGAGCCATGTGGCTCGGTTGCGTGCTTGGGCTGGAAGGGAGCTCACCCCGGAAACGGAGGTGGAAGAGGGAACTTCGGAGGCGAAATTTGTACCTTTGGAAGGGGTGTCAGCGGATACCCCTAAGAGAGTGGTACGAAAGAAACCTCAGAAGACCGTGAAAAAGAAAGTCTCGGCAGGCGAAGGAAGAAGGGCCCGGAAAACTAAAATCAAGGCTGGAATTTTAGTTAAGAACGAGAGTCCTTCGGCCAGGTTACGAGAGGTGAACGGGAAACCCGTTCGGCGAAGCCCAAGGCTGGTGGCCAGAGGGGCAGTAACCTAGCTTGTTACACAACGAGTGTGGTGTCCTGTGGTGTTTTATATGTTATATGTGTGCTACCAACAGGGGCGCTCAGAGTCGAATAGAAAAGAATATTGGAGTGCTCCCCGAGGGTGGTGGACGGATAATCCGGTGGGGTAATCTTTGATTTCCCATATTAATCCACTAATACTCCTGATGAACTCTTTATTCGAAGTATATTTTGACTTTTGCGAGCCGCCTACGTGGCAGTGTGATCCCCCGAGCCCGAGCTGCGGGCGGGAAAGGTCGTGACCTGATTAATCGATAATTGGGTCACACCGGGTAACGGGATCGCGTCCAATCGCGCGAGACGCTGCGCATGCGCTTTGTTTTAAAAACAAAAGCGAGGGAACGCCATATTGATTTTGGGCTCACCCGGATCAATCGTGCGTGCGGCAGCAGCGGAGAAGTCGGCGTTTTTGGGCAACTAGAAGAGTAGAAGAGTGATAAAAAGAGTAGGAACTGTGAGTACTCTTTCCTGGTCCGTCTAAGACAAAGAGGGAGACGGGGAACTAAGTGTTTCCCCGTCAAACTCCCGTCGTAAGACACTTGCAAGAAGTGAGGATGGCCGAGCAGCAGCTCCGCCAGTCCGAACTCTCCGGTCACTCCGAGGTGGCATCCGCCACCGAGGAGCACATGGACGCTCAGAGCCACAGTGGTGATGAGCTCAGTCAGACTCTGTCGGAACTACGAGTGGATCCGGCCGTGTCACCGATTCGGAAGTCTCCGTCACCCGACAGCGAGGACTCCGGAATGTTGCGAGGGATCGCCTACAGTGCAGTAGAATCGAACCCCTCCGAGTCGACTGGACATCTCTCTCGGATGTGCAGTCTAAGTATTTCGCCGAGCCTCAAGAAGACAGTTACTAGGAAACTGTCTATGGGAGGCGACAGCGACTCCGACACTGCACGTCCGAGGACGCGCGGTGGCAAGGGTGCTACCCGAGATCGGTCCAAGTCGGCCGATGGCAAGGTTAGTACCAAGGCTCTCAAACACGCAGGTGTTGGAAAGAAGCCTCTGGTGAAGGACGAGCCTAAAAAGCCCGATCCGAAGAAGTCTGGTACCCAGGGTACTAAGAAGGCGGATCCGAAGGTTGCCACTGCCACGGTAACCAAAGATTCGAAGACGGTCACTCCCAAGGCTCCGACTCCAAAGGTGCCAAAGGAACAAAAGAAAGCTGATCCGAAGCAACCAGCTAAGGATCTGAAGAAGAAGGGACAGACGTCCGGCAGCAGTCAGGCTGTCAAGGCTCCGGTCCCTCCTAAGTCAAACATCCCGATCCCTAGCAAGGAGAGGGATGCTGGGAAAGCAGTTGGAACGTCAGCTGCTCCGACTTCAGCCGTGGATGTGTTGTCCTTCTCGCGAGGGTTGGATAACAGCTCTGCAGTGGCCGCTACGGCCGCAGCCATGGCTGGTACGTCCGGGCACGGGGGAGCTCGTCCGAAGACGACAACTCACCCATCCGACACTAGGACTGAGGAGGCTATGGATGCATCATCCGCAGCTGAAACAGTCCGAGTTGTGCAGGAGGTGCTGTCCGGCATCACCTTCCAGCTACCTGCTCCAGTGGGGCAAAGAAAGGAAGTCCCCGTTCGGGTGGAGACGCCTCCTCAAGGAGCAGCCCCCGTCCGAGTGGAGACTCCTCAGCAGCAAACCGAGCCCCGTCTGGAGCCATCCACTATGGATACTTCTGATGAGGCCGGCAAGCTGGACCAAGCCGCAGGCGGTGGTCCGGGTGGATCGGGGGTACCAGTAATCCCCCCAGTCCAACATGAAGTATGGGATAAAGAGGACGCCGACGTCCCATCCCTGCTACGAGGAGCCATCATCGCACAGATGAGCAAGGATGAGATCAGGTCATTTGACTTGGTCCAGATGAGAACCTTCCGGGGGCTGGACATTCTGTCCGACCGGTTCCCGACCTGGTTCCCGGCCCACGTAACGGCTGCAATGGAAGGTTTCAAAGACCAGGCTGCTAACGCTCGCTTGGTTGCTGAGACTGAAGGGCGCCCCGAACTACTCGCGGCCCTTGAATACGACCTGCAAACCGCAGAAGAATTCAAGGTCGTGCATAGTCGGAAGGAGAAAAGGCGACATCTGACGCCAGCCATGAGGCTGGCCCGGAATATGGAGAAAAAGACTAACGAGTCTATTCTCAATGATACTCTGGAGGACGAGATTGTCCAACAGAGCACAGCTGCTACTAGAACTGCTGACACTAGTAAGATGGAGAAGGCCAGTCGTAGGCATCAATACCTACGAGAGACCATTCGGTTAACATCTCTGGACGCGGGTCAGTCCCCGGAAGAGGTGGATGTAGTTCTGAAGGGATTGGACAAAAACACAATCGCCGACAACGAACTGCAGCTGTTGGTCCGGAATGCCCTCCGAGCCAATGCCGCTAGTGGGTTTCAGTTCTTTAAACCCATGTGTATAAATGACTGTATTAAAGATAAGCGGTCATCCAAGCTTCCGGAGGAGGTGGGGCCCGACGGTCTCTCCGACGACGAAGAATGGATCAAAACTGATCCTCTAGGCAAGTCGGTACAGCTGTACCACTTCGAATTGCTGGAGAAGGTCCGGACTGGTAGCACTAAGTACCATTCGCTCCTTCAGAAGGCAAAATTGGCATGGGCAATGTCTAGATGGCATTCATTTAGTAAGTGCCCATTCAAAGCTTGTCAGGACATCGACGAGACCCTGGAGAAACCCCGAACTTGGCCTACCAAGGTTCGGTATGCCAGACATCTGACCCGCTTTCATGTACGTCATCTCATGCGATATGACTGCCTGAGTGTGGGTTCGAAGGGCAGCAAGGGTTGTCCGAATGGGGGTCTGTTCTACACCAGAGCAGACATCATTCGACACCTTGCCAAGTTCCATGGCTTGGCTATGGAGACCGCAGCGGAACGAATTCAAGCCGCTCACGCAGAGGTCTACTCCCATTTCGGGACCACGGTAGACAAGAATGACAATCTCGAGGTGGATTTTGGCACCAACGAGAAAGGCAAGGTGCGGGTGTTCTACAAAGTAAACCCGGACCGCACGTATCTCCATGTACCGGAGGGCGAACTCTACGATGAATTCGAAGAGTATCAGCAGCGTACCAGTACGCGGAAGCGGCGAGCTCCGAGAAAATCCGACGGATCCTCGGAGCCAACCGACCCGAAGAAACAGAAAACGGACGAAAGACCGTCCGTTATGGAGAAGGCAGATCCGGGGTACCAAGGACCGGCATTTACCTCTCGCAAGACTGACTGGAAGTCGGGCCCCCCGGGCAAGCCACCTCGGCCAAGTCCGGAGGATCCGAACTCCAGTACGGGAGGGGCGTTCGCTGACGAATTCCCCAACCTGGATTTGGTTCCGGGTGGGGAGTCACAAACTCTCACCCAGACCGGGAAGGACAAGGCTTCTGTGAAGCAAAAGCCGAAACCAAAACAGACTCCGGATCCCCCACAGGAGGCTCCGGAGGGGCACCATGTCTTACGACTACGGGGCCCGCCCTCGTTTCCTCCCGCCGACTTCAAGTCCTACGAAGCCGGACAGGAGGCCATGAATCGGTGGCAGGATAACTTCCATCGATTGCTTTCTGACTTAAGTCAGGAGGTGGCGATGTTGTCGCTGGATACAGTGCATCATCTCCACCGGAGTGAAGTCGCTACTCAGAAAGCAGCGGCCACGGAGTCGGTTCAGGAGGAGCGTGAAAATGCTCGGACTGAACGAGTTGCTGCTAAGTCCGAAAGGAAAAAGCAGAAGCTGGCAGTCAAGAACGCCGAGGAAAAACTGGACCACGAACGTCGGAGGTTCAGAGACTGTTTCGCGCACGAGATGCACGAATGGGATGGGACTCGTGCTCAAATCGAGCTCTGGCTCCAGGAGCTGACGCTGGCGGAAGCTGAGTCAGACTCTGATGAGGAGGAGGCTGCGGCCCAGTCGAGTCCTAAAGACGACTCGGAGTCCGGATAGGATTATCCTATCTTAGGACCCGATCAGGAAGAAGGGGGGGTATTTTTAATATACCAACCCTACATGTGAAAAACACTCTATTATAGGGTGTTCAAGGATCCGGACGAGAAGAAGCGGCAGGCTGGCTACGCAAGGAGTCAGTCTGCCAGGCAGAACGGACGGAGGAGGACGAGGAGATCCGGAGAGAAACCCAACGCTCGGGATAGGAGTACACTACCACCAGGGATCTGATACGAGATGTTTTTTTCTATAAACTATATATCAGGACCGAGTGCTCCTAATTATAAGTCCGAAGATCGCCTGGAGGCAGGACTTGGAATTTTTTTTTTTTTATACTACTATAAGCTCCCGAGCATGAGCTATGAACTTTCTCGTTCCGGTTAGTAGGAGCTGAATGAAGTAGGTTCTGAAAGCCGGGCGGAATGCATCATCAACAACAGAGGATCCGGATCTTCGCTATAAAATCACGTATGATATCTTTGGTAATAATACTTTAATATGTTTCTAAAAACCTTAAGAGAAGTGATAGTGTTTATCACTTATAAAGTATTATTCATTACGAGTGTAATTAGCTCGGGGTCTTGAAGGGACGAAATTTTTTCTACTGTGATATTGTACTTTTTCAAGTGTTGTGTATACTATATGTATAGATTAACTCCATCTATCCTAGGGAATGGGGCGTAATTTTTAATTACGATCTATATGTGTAGATATGTGTGTAATTAATACCTTTTGTGTTCAACAGTAACGTCATATTGTTTGTAAGGTATAACTTTAATAAACCCCTAAGGTGGTATTTATAAGATAATGCCAGTCCGAAGTGTTTTCGGACTATAACCTTAATTATTTACCTCCCGGTTATTATCTGGTAGGGGGTAGTGTAGGGGCTAGGGTTATACGGGGTTACTATATGACGAGTGCTGTTGGATGCTGTGTTGCGAGCTCAGTCCGAACCCTTCAGTCCGACGGTAGGTGGCGACACCTACTCCGGGCTTGGGGTATGGACAGAGGTCGCTATAGGCTTCCGGTCTGCGTGTGCGCGCGCAGGCTGGCTGCCTATATATACCCGGCATCTGACGGTACTCGTCGGTTACTCTGAGCCACGCTGGTGAAGAGACCCCGTGATCATATCGGCTGCTTAGCCTACTGACCCGTTCCGAACTCTATAGGGAGTTCGCACACTTAGTGACTGCTTGTTTAGGTTTACCTGAATAAACCTGATATTGCAACCTGTAACACTTGATCCGAACTGTGTCGACTTTGTTCTTTAATTGATACTCTACCAATATCATAAAGATACGAAAGTCCGTTTATTACACATATATATGTAAAAATATTGCCCTAGAATTATTTTAACAAATAGGTAATAAAAGTCCAACTTTAACCTAGATAATAAAAAAAAATTGAGTTTGAAGGAAATTATACCAAAAACATTCTTTCCTCCTATAACTCCGTAAATAATGCCCCTACGGAGCTGAAACTCCTTGTTTTGTTCCTAGCTATTACAAGCATCCCAACGGCATAGCACGTAGAGCATCCAACTTGAACTCTTGGGGTACCATGTTCGATTGATTAGCACCTTTACTGTATTCATTCAGTGTAGTGTACAGGAGTTTCCAAACTCCCAACGTATGAATGTTAATGCATGGATACCATTTCCACAGAAGTGCTTAAAAAAAGTTGGCCTTTTATTTGCGTCTTTCCTTTAAGAACCATGGTAAATTTACAAGGCACAGAACTGATGCCATCTAATACAAAACATGCAGGCTGATATTTGCATATGTTTCAAATAATGGGATATTTAATAATGGTTTAAACACATCCTTAAGGGCTTTGTAACCGTTTTGTAGTATATTATCTTGCCGCATTAACAGTATGTCTAGTCTGCTAATTATTGTTATTTACACTATGGCCACGAAATGTCTACTCCGCGTGCCCTACTGTCACCTTTGCAATTACTGAGGATATACGGGTTAGTATTCAAATCTACATGTATCATGCCTAGGCTCTTTTATAGCCGGCTCCTCTCCATTGTATTAATAACTTATGTCCAGACTGAAAACAAGCAAGTGTCATGGTGCCGGTATCAGTACATCTACTGGTACCAGTACCACTGGCCAAAATATAAAACATCTATATAATGCCTGTGAAATTGCGAGATTTCATGAATTTCAAGATAGGTCAAGTCAATATAAGGAGCATGTTTCATAAGATGACTGGATTGAACGATATTGTAAAATTGTTTGATATTTGTTGTGTCACAGAATCCTGGCTGAATGATAAAATTCCGGATACTAAGGCATATATAAAGGACTATCAATTCTTTAGATTGGATAGAAAGGTTGATAAAACTGGTGGTGGTTTAATTTGTTATGTAAAAAATACCCTGCATGAACACTGTAGTATTGTCAATAGCCTGACTCTATCAAACAAGGATGTTGAACTGCAGGTCCTAAATATAACCCAGCCTAAGCACCGTTTACTATCAATAATACATGTCTACAGACCACCTGATGGTACTCTAACTCCCTGTATCAAATCTATCATTGATGCCTGTAAACACCCCTTACTTGATGGAAGGGAGATCTGGGTGATAGGAGATATCAACGTTGATATACTGGATGCTGATAGCTGGAAAACAAAACTGTATAACAAATGTATATCTGGTGTAAATTTGACCAATGTCATAATTGAAATAACCCGCCCAAACACCAAATGCAAGAACAAAGGTGGAACTTGTATAGATTTATTGTCAACCTCTTGTGAGATTGTTGCTGAATCGGGAGTACTCCCGGCTCTTTATAGTGACCACCTCCCTACGTTTGCCACTCGTAAACATTATGCAGTAAAGCCTGTGCAACGCACTATGACTGGTCGATCATACAGGCAGTATGATGTTGAGGATTTTGAAGATTATCTGTTTAATCTTGACTGGACTTCATTTAATAGTACAACTGATGTTGATGAGAAATGGTCCATTATTCTAAATTATATTACCATTTATCTTGACGAACACTGCCCGATCAGGACAATGACCTACAAGGACTATGGTAAACCCTGGATGAACAGGGATATCCGTGAATTAATATATCAAAGAAACCAAGTAATGTACGAGTACTGTAGTAATAAACTATACAATGCTCACCTACTAGACTCTGCCCGTAATCTTAGAGACAGAATCAACAAATACAGTAAAGAAGCCAAGGACAATTACTTTCTTGACAGACTAGACCAGCTCTCAGAAAATCCTACTAAATTCTGGAGGGAATTAAATATCCTACTAGGTAAAAAACCTGAAGGTGCCACCAATATTGCCTTTGATCATCACATCAGCAGTGAGGCAGTACTGGGTAGAGATGTACCCACCTACATCAATGAGTTTTTTAGTAATATAGGTCGGGATCTGTTTGATGGTCTCGGTAATGACGTAGAAGTGAGGGACATGCCTAATCCAAAAATTCAAGAAAACCCAGGTGCCAACGACCATGTTACCTTTGGCGAAGTATTAGCCATAGTAAATAATATAGTGACCCATAATTCCAGTGGTATAGATCACATATCTGCCCAGGTTCTAAAGGATGCGCTCCTAGTCCTGGTTCCCCAACTAACAATTATTATTAACACCTGCTTGGGCGAGGTTGCTTTCCCTGCAGAATGGGCCACAGCTAAGGTGGTCCCCCTACCCAAATCTGGGAATCTAAGAGCCATTGGAAACTGGCGTCCAATCTCCTTATTGCCAATGCCCAGTAAAGTAATGGAGAGGGTAATATATTCCAGAGTCTACGCATGGCTGGAAAAAAACAATAAACTCTCTAAATTTCAATTTGGCTTCCAAACGTCCAGGGGCACAGGTGATGCAGTCTTCAACTTAGTCAACAACCTATATGGGGCTAGGGACAGGGGGGAGACTGTAGCCGCCTGCTTTCTGGACGTGAGGAAAGCCTTTGACTCAATACACCATGGTGAGCTTATACAACGCCTAAAATCCATTGGCCTACCGGATATATACACTAACTGGTTCATATCATATCTCTCAAATAGAAATCAGAGAGTTATCTGTAACAACCATACCTCCCTAACCCTACCTGTACCCTTTGGCGTTCCTCAAGGGTCCATACTGGGCCCTTTGCTCTTTATCTGCTATATAAATAGCCTCTCTGATATACTACACCACTGTACCGTTTCAATGTACGCAGGCGATGTTGTTTTCTATGTAAACCACCCTTCAGCCTGCATTGCTGAAAACCTATTACAATCTGATGCCACTCAAGTGTACAACTGGTTTACAAAAAGTGGACTGACCATTAACACTGAAAAAACACAGGTGATGCTATTAAACGGTAAGCCTCACGACACTCCATCAAATATAGTGATGGGAGGCCACACATTGAAATCCTGTGATGAATATGAATATTTTGGCGTCACCATCGATAAAAATCTAAATTTCAATAAGTCCGTAGGTAAGACCATTAGCACAGTTTGGCATAGGCTGCACATGTTGTGTATGACACGCAAGATGATGCCCACGAAAACTGCATGCTTGATCTATAAACAGACAATTTCCCTGTCTTAGATTACTGTGGATACATATATACTGGTTTAACTGAAACGATACAAAAGCGCTTACAACGTCTACAAAACCGATGTTTAAGAGTTTGTCTACATACAAATATGGGGTACCCGGTTGCGGGTCTACATAAAGATTGTGGTGTGGACTACCTGGATATTAGATTTGACCTACAGCTTTTGTTACTAATTCACAGGTACCTATATTTAGGGGTGCATGTGCCTAGTGACTTTGGTATAAATATGAAAAGGACCAATGCTGTAGGTAGAGTGACCAGGTCGGCTGATACTGCAGAGCTGGTCTACCCGGTAGATATCAAACTAAGCTACCGTAGGAGCCCTGTATATAGGGCTATAGATCTATGGCACAAGTTGCCCCCAAACTGCAGACTTAATGGCAGCAAGGAGGGTTTCAAAACCATGGCGAAACCCTTTATCTTGGCCTGGTCAAACTTGAAATCGCGTAGACAGCCTGCAGTGTAAACTACCTGGTAGTGTTATTGGTGTGTTTGTACAACATTAGCTGGGTGGTGACCCCGTGGGTTATTAGGTATAGGTTGCTGTACCGCCCCACCTGACCCTCCTATCAATGTGTATACGCTACCCCATTACACTCACTGTTTACATATACTGACTTACATGTCTTACTAATGTTTATATATACATATTTACTTGTCATACTGTATTGTTGAATTGTAATATCCATGCTAAATGACTTGTTCTTTCTCATAATGCATGCCCATTTGCTGCTACTATATGCTCTGACCTCTGACCCCCGATCACAACTTGTTAACAATCTGATACGATATCTCAGTCTGGACACTGTTGAACTTGAACTGTTGAATCTGATTTGTAAAGAATGTAAACATACATATCTGCATATACTGTGCTAAGTCATCATTATGGTCAATGGTAATTGTTTTTTTCTTTGATGCACCATTGCTCAGGTGCCTATAGAATTGAGTTTCTGTAATCACCTTAAAACTTACTGTTGTCTCAAGGTAGCTATGAGTATAAGTTTATTATACCTAAGGAATATTACTGAACTAATGCACTATATGTGTCTAGCAGTACCGGTCTATAGATATGAATGCTATACACTGGAATCTCATAACATCCTGCAGTGGTATGAATCCAACATGTACATGCTGTACTGATGCTATGTTCTACCATTTTTTGAAGTCTGTGTATTCGAAGATCATTTATGAAATAAATACACATCGCAAAACTCAAGGTTCAAGTATTGCAGGATCTCCTGGCAATACATGGCTCTAGGCATGTTATTTGCCCCCTAAAACTGATATCACCACTATAACCGAGCCCATTCATTTTTGATTATGATGATTCACCTTAATCCAATGGGAGAGAATGTGGCAAGGTCTAGAGGGATAGAGTAGTAAGACTAGAGGAGATAGGCTTTAGACTACAACAGATATGCTTCTTAAGGGGAGAAATGCAAGGGCAGTTATTGCAAGCCTTGTCCTGAGACTCAACCACAATCACTGCATGAACATTGGGATTTAAGTAAACCCTTTCGTGCTGAAAGTCGCTATTTAAACAGCTTTAAGTTCAATTATTTCAATGATTTTCCAATGCATCAGTTTAAAAACATCATATGAGGCTTATCATCTGGTAGAAAGTGACACGTATGACATACTTTTCTCTGGCTATGGATATTGGGGTAAGGTGATAGGGTTTAGGGATGGTACTGACCAATCCCTTTCACCCCTCTCCACATAGAGTTTTATATGAGTGCAATATAGGAGTGCTTGATGGGATTGATCTATGGAGACCCAGAACACTGATATCCCTAGGCTCCCTATACGACTAATCTCTCAGTCACGAGTACCTAACCTAGTTAGTCATTTTTTTGCTCCCTTTACGACTAACCTAGGTAAGTTATTATTGTCAGGTTGGTCAGTACTGACCAACCCACCTTAGCCTTTTAATTTCGAGGGGGAGCCACTGAGTGGTCATCACACGTGGCACCAACTAGTGGTATACAAATACAACACACCAATGATGAACCTAGGTTAGCCACTACTGACTGACCCCTCAGTCATTTTTGAATATAACTTTGCAATTGTGACTAACCCACATATGACGAACCTAGGATAGTCTGTACTGACTAACCCTCTCAACTTATGTATTTTCAGTGTTGTCCTGAGTAGGTGGGGCATGGGGCACCCTGAGTGGGTGGGAACAGTCAGCTGTGTTGTACTGACCATAGATACACTGTACACACATTGACATTACTGTCCGATGTCATGGCACAACTCCATCCCACCTCTCCCAGCATATATATATATACATATGCCAACATCCACGCCTATTGATACTGTCCCTGCTGTATTTCACAACTCGGGACTGGGGCAGTATCATACAAAGCCGCAGTCTGAGTTGGATGCACCCCACACCCCATGAGTGAAATACATCAGAGTGGTATCAATGTAGTTTGTGTTCATTTTTCTTAATTGAAGCAATTTAATGAAAGAGAGACAACTTTTTCTTAGCCCATTAAATGCACCCAATGGGGGACATTGAATATGACCCTTCCAGTACTTAAGCATAGTGAATTTTGTATCTCGAAAAAATAAATTGTCCTTGTCAATGCAACCATCATAGGCGTTCTGTAAGAAAGTTTTCTATGTCTTTCTGTGGGTGATGTGGGATACTGTTAATCAACCCTTGAGTGGGTATATTCCGCTGCTGACACGTTATTGAGCGGATATCAATTGGTGGCTTATCTGTCAAAGTGTAGCATGTAAAACTTAATAACCGAGCAGAGGATGATAGTATGCCTTTGTTGGCAGTTATATGCCCCCATCCAGATTGACAGGATTCTCCCCGGCTGCAAGTCCAAAATTTCATGGTGAACCAATGCAGCAACTGTGCTTGACCTATACATGTTGCATTCTTGCATCATGCAGATCTTTCAAAAGTGTATAAATCTCATAGGGTTGGCCTCATGCTGCAGTATCTAGGGTGTTGAGACGGTTTAACTGAGTGCAGAGAAGTTGGGTTTTTCATGCAGGATAGATGATGGATAGGCGGAATCTTAATTAAGAGAATGCTGGAAAAATATAGCTCTAACACCATTAGAACCTTTTTAAAATTAATTTCCTTGTAGAAAGAAAAGGGTTTTGACAGAAGAAGAGGGTCCTCTTTTACCATGCAGTGGATTGGGGCAGAAATAGCCCTCCCTGCCAGAGTGTGGCTGGTAGTGATCCAGGTGCAGTGGAGGGTGACCTACCTAGGGAATGTACTACTTCTCAGCAAGGATAGCTTTACATATCTGTGTATTATGCTGACTTATTTTCATTGGTTTATTTTGGTTCTTGAACAGTAGATACTAGACACTTAAAGAATTTCAATGTGTAGTCACACACCTTTACCCTCCTAAGATTTAAAGGTGATTTGATGTACTTTAGAAAAGATTTTACTGTAGCTGTGATTCTATGAGTCTGAGGAAAGGGTGTGACACCATTGAATGTAGGCCTATATCATGTCTTTCCATATCAGTCATTTACAAAAGGATCAGAGCAGTTTACCACAGCATAATAGGCATTCTCCTACAGAGTGTTTCTGGGGAGCTATCAATTTGCAGTGCCAAAAGTGGGTACTCCACAGGTAGCACACACTTCCCATCCCCACTTACTCATTCAAATCGAATCACTACTCAACATGTACAAATCACTACAGAAACCTCATATTTTGTAGACTGAAAGCATAGCTTTCCAATAGTATAAGGATATTCATGGTCATTGGGTTCTATTAGCCAGAAATAGGGCATAAGTGTAAAGAGAGATGAGATGAGGGGAGATAAACTGTTGTCCGAGCTGTGGGAGAGAACTGTGAACGGCCTACAGTATGTGCGAGTAACTCATCAGTGCTGCAATCATGCCTCTTTACAATCTTAATACTCTGCATGCCGTAATGTTTTATAAACCACTTGACAGTGTTGTGAACCTAGCCGATGCATACGGAACATACTGGCCCCTTGTACCGATCAATGGCTCTCCACTTTGCATTTAAATTAGCACTCTTCCTACTAGTAGGTGTTGTGCACTGTGAGTTGGTGAGAATAGTCAGCTGTGTTGCACTGACTATGGAGTCACTGTACACATGACTTGAAATAAGGGGTAGTGCCAATGTTAAGATCGTAATTTGAAATGCGCTCAAGTCTCTCAGGATATCAAGTAGAAAAGTTGTTGAAATAAGTGTAGTTTCTACATAAACCAAGATGCTAATGCACAGCGCCTGTTTCATTAGCCTACAAATTGTGATTAGTAGGTTAATAAGAGTCTTGCTAAATGGGAGTGCTTTAAGTAAATCAAGCTTAACTGAGGATAACACGATTCGCTGTACTCTCGTTCCCAAATCCTTCTGAAGGAGGGCTCTGGGGACAGCCAGTATGACCTTGAACTTGGATTTTGCTGGGTTTAGGCAGTCCCTGTAGTTAGTTTAGAACCAGCGAACAGCAACCAGAAATGGAACCTTTGGAAGGATTTAGGAATGAGAGTAGATTGTAGGGATGTCATCGATACCCCCAGAATCGATGTATCGACATTTCTTATATTCCGATTATCGCATCAACAAATGCTTTCTATCAATACATTTATTTAAGCATAGATAGCCTCGTATTTTACCTTCTCAAAACTGCAAGACTTGTGTAAATATACCATCTAGAAGTTTTTTATTCAGTTTAAATATTATGCCCTTTTTAGGCCAATTACATTGATGGAAAACGACTTCAGATTGTGTTTAAAGTGTTATCAATGTCCATCTTTATAGACTTAAGTAAGAAGAAGGTAATAAACAGATATGGATACAATTTTTCCAAGGAGATATTTACTGTTTTGTAGTTTCAGTATAAATCAATATAATCAAAATATCGACACCAAAATAGTGATAATCGAAGTTGAAATACATTGGATGTCAATGACATCCCTAGTAGATTGGCTGTTGGATTTTTATCTAGTTAGATCCTTGTTTCTATCTACAATTTAATGGGTTCACTCATACAGTATGAATTGATTGTCAGGCCTGTTTAAGTCATACTGTGCCTTTATAAATGAGGGTAGACGATAGCAACACCTTGAACATCAAAAGATGAAACTGCTTTACTATGATATACAGTGTTGCCTGGGACAGGCCCAATGCAAAATAGCAGCCAGTAGCAGATCTAGGATTGTCTAGAGGGGGGAGGCCAAACCTGGCCAACCCGGAGTGAAGCGCAGCAGCAATATTAGAGGGGTTTGGGGGCACGCCCCCCAAGAAAATGTTGATGTACTAGACATAAAATGGTGCATTTTAGGACACAATATTTTAAGACTCAGTCCCTTTCCCCCATCCAGGTCATTAATACTCCACTGAAATAGACTATGATGTGTCATATGATATCATCTCCATCTCTTTCCCTTTCCCCTCTTTTCTTTTCTCTTCTTTTTTATTTTGGGCGGGGGGGGGGGGCAAGGCCTGTCCGGCCACCCCTCTGGATCCGCCAATGGCAGCCGTCTTACCACAGGGTCATTTGTAAAGTAGAACTTTACTGCAGGTTAAAACCTGAAGTAGAACAGCTCAGAGACACCCCTGCACAGCTTATTGACCATTACCTTGATGAGGATTGTGAGGGCTGTGTCTCACGAACTTTGGCCAATATTTTTGTCTTTTTGAGACCGGTAGCTGCCTCTGACCAGGTGTCTTCTTAGACCGGGTGTAAAAAAAGGGTGTTTTAAAAAACAAAGTACTCATATAATATAAGGATTTGTAAGCACTTTATGGCGGTTGTTATATAATTATAATCATAATAATAATTAGCCTCCTGCTGTCGGTATTTTGACTTTATAATGCCAAACCAGTCAGAGACGGCACCTGATCGGAGATGGCACCTGGTCAGAGACGGCACCAAGTCAGAGACAGAACGATTAACCTAAGTTCGCGAGACACAGCCTGATGTGAAAAGAATGTTTCATCATGATACAGTTCTATATGTATCATACAAACATACAGTCAACTATAATTATCTATGATGGGAAGTTATTGGACACTAGGTTCTTTCTGAATTAAAATCCTGATAGTGGAGTTATAAAACTCACTCCAATTACATATTGTAGGATGTGGTTTTAGGTCAATACTCCAGCAGTCAGAACCCAAAGCACAATTACATTAAAACATACATGGCTCACTCTCACCAAACCAGTGCAACTAAAAAAGTGACGTACATGATCGGTGGACGTACATGATCGGCGGACGTACATGATCGGTGACGTACATGATCGGTGACGTACATGATCGGTGACGTACATGATCGGTGACGTACATGATCGGTGATCTATTGACTGCCCTACCCTTTCTGAAGATGATAAAACATAAATAAACCTTACGAAGGTGTACATACGATGTGTCTCTTGAAATGTAATATGTTAGCAATGTATAGATGCGACTATTAAGGTCATTTTTCATGGCATTTTAATACCGATCATGTACGTCATGTGACGTACATGATCGGTGACGTACATGATCGGTGATTTATTGACTGCCCTACCCTTTATGAACATGATAAAACATGAATAAACCTTACCAACGTGTACATATGATGTGTGTATTGAAATGTTATCTGCTAGAAATGTATAGATGCGACTATTAAAATCATTTTACATGACATTTCGATCCCGATCATGTACGTCATGTGACGTACATGATCGGCCATTATTTATTGACTGTCTTAATTACCCTTTCTGACCATATATAAAACGTAAATCAATCATAGCAAGGTGTACATATGTTGTAGGTCTAAATATGTATAATCATAGACATGTGAAGCAGTGGGTAATGAGGAAATGTTACATGACATTCCAAGCCGATCATGTACGTCATGTGACGTACATGATCGGTTACACATTGAGCCCCCCCCCCCTCCGGCCCCTATAAATATTTTGGGAGTGTTTTTTTTCTAATAAACTCCCCAAAGATACATTACAGCCTGTAGGTATGGTTGGGAGAGTTAAACATCGTAGTGCAGGGGGTAAAAGATGGGTTTTGTACTCTGCCGATCATGTACGTCTGCCGATCATGTACGTCCGCCGATCATGTACGTCACTTTTTTAGTTGCACTGATTTGGTGAGAGTGAGCCACAGCTCTAACCTACAAGGTTATCCTTACAGAGCCTTACTAGTTTAGCGAACTAGGAGCAATTGTTTATTTAGGGCAGATGAAGACGGGCTGAAAAAGCAGGGCACTATAGACCAATGCGCCAAGAAAGGGTTATTTAAAAAAAATAAAGTTGTGATTACATTAGTTTTAACAAAATGAATGCAACATTGTCTGCGATGGTTATATTCGCAAACATCTCATATCAGGCAGTTCACAAGAAAATTATCTTTCAAATAGTTCACATCAAAATGTAGGATTTTGAAGTTACATTCCTGGATTAGTTGGTCACGCTGTGGGAAATATTCAAAAACTTTACCAACAACTTTTCTGAAAAGTAACCCTTTCTTGCTGCATTGGTCTATACTAACTGTCAAAGTCATCTCCCTAACTGCAGGAGGACATTATGATCATCTTGTAGATGTTATACTGTTTAGGCTGAGGCAGGCAAAGTCAGTGAAGCCAACAAATACTCTGTAATGTACCTTGCCCTGAGGGGTTACCAAATGAGCTATAATCAGTCTCCAGGGTGCTCCTTGGTGTTAAAAGGTTGGCTTATGGTGCTATTCCACTGGATCCTTTGCCTGGACTGTTGCTTACTGGGTGCCATCATATTGCTTCTACAGGTGCAATCTGACATCTGAATCTGCTTCAAAGGTTCACTATTTGAAGAATCGAATAAAACATTAAACATGTATAATTCGGAAACTATAATATTGCGTATATCATTGTCTATCTTCTATAGCCCCTTCATCAAATCTCTCATTCTTTTTCTAGCTTCTTTCAATTCAAAGAGCCATGAAGGATAGCAATAAATGATTATATAAATATGTGTATTGTTGGCAGGGTACATGAACTATTCAGTTTTAGGTACTGCTGTTTGCTGAATTTCTTCATTGAGACAAAAATAGACTCCAGTCCTTCAGCTGTAAGTGACAACAATACAACTCCAATTGAGGTCCAATCACTCTAACAGCTCCATCCAGCACCCACAACCCTCATGGAAGGAGCTAGTAGCAACTAGCATGCAGAGTATCCCTGGCATGCAGCCCTCAGGCAAGCAGCACCCTCTATAGCTAAAAAGGGCTGTTATGGATAATTTGTGCTGTGAGTAATGCTCTGTGCTTCGTCTACTTAAACAATTTGATCTGAGCACCACCATTTGTGTGGAACCGTGGCTCTATTCAATACAGCATCAGGCATGTGTGAACCCCTTCAGGCAAGCAGTACTTACTATAGAGAAACAGGCTGTTGGAGGTAATTTGTGCCGAGAGTAATGCCTACTGGTTCCTCTACTTAAAGCTTGACTGTCATGGTTGAAGTGAGGCCAAAGACACTTTTGGATATAGTTCAGTTTTGATTCACAAGAGGGCTCTTAAGAGCTGCGAGCTCAGCTCTGACAGGCACAAGATAGGGTGAATATGTTGTCGCTGGACAATGCTCATAGTCCCCTGTCCAAACACTGTTAACAGTCCTCTGGTGAAACTGTTATTTGAGTCTATGAATGGAAAATGTTGAACTTATTCCCTGATGGCCCAGCTTTAAATAATCTGCTCTAGTCTCCACCACTGTTGTGCAACCTTTAGCTCTACTGAATGGGTTATCAGGCCTGGTTACACTGTAAAAAATAGATGTAGTTTATACAGTGATCCAATGTAAAACGGTACAGTGATTCACTGTTATCCTGAATACATTGAAGCATTGTAAATAGCAAATAGTTTACAGTGAACCAATGTAATCGGGCTACATCTTGTATAGGGGATTCATTTGACCAAGAATCAATGTAGTTTAGTAATTTTAACCTATACCACCAGGTGGAACCACATATGTTATATCCTGCCACATAGGTCAAATTGTACCAGAATGTATAGAGCGAACCATCAGTGTTTAGAAACTAGATAATTTAACACTAAAATTATCCTAAAATAGCATTTATTTGGTTTAGGCCCTTATACATGTACATCTATAATCATAGACGTTAAATGAGACATATTGATGTCACCAACTGTGGTGAGGGTCTGTGGGACTGATCATTTTTACTGATATTGGTGGGGGGGGGGTACTTAAGAGCTTTTGTCTGATATTGAATCCCCACATAAATTACCCAAATACACCCAGCCGGTGATGTTATTTGTGACTATTAATTCCACTTCACCATGTTCATGAGAAGAAAACTGGTTATCTATATCATATCACATGAAGGCCCCCTCGCCCACCTTATTTATTGATAAATAACCTGCCCCTCAAGAGTTTGTTACCCTTTCCCAGGCATAGGTGGGCTGCCTTGTGTGCTAATTATAGAAATCGTTACACCAGAAAATATTGAGGGCACCTGCCTGGGCCCCAGTAATGTGGGAGCAGTCATTTACTACATTTGGTGGTGCTGGGGATATGATAACCAACCTCTTCAACAAGGCTATGGGTTGGGATAAAAATCCACATCATACAATTGACCTCATGAAGTTATAATTACTTCTCTTAATATATCCCCTGCTAAATGAAATTGATACTGTTATGAATATTATGTGTACAGTGCAATATGATAGATATACATGTTATATAATCATGTTATCATTATGAGTCTGGACTGCTAAATACATAGCAGTGGGACATTGATCTAGTGACATTGCACAATGGTGTCTAGTGACAGGGGGCATGGCCTTTTCTTAAAATTGGCCGAGGTTGTTTTATTGGTGAGTGGAAAATAGCACCCCCCTCCTGCTAGAGACTGATGGCTCCCAATTCAGCTATATGGGTAACAGCATTGGGCAAGCGTGATCAGAGGGCCACACTTGTGCAGGCCCTCCCTTGTGGTGGACATAACTGCCAGTTGTCCCTCATGCTACAAGAGACCAAAAATACATGTAAGTATATTATCAACTATTTGTGTTTATCATATTGTGGCTGTTTTAGTTTTACTAGTAAAAATTAGTCCCAATGTAATAGAGAATGACCAAGTACCAATGAGTATGTACTTATGGATCCCAATGTTATACTGCAATGGACTAGATGTATTGCATTCATACCGTATCATCTGCCAACATATTTGTGCAATCAATCAACATATTTTTCTCCACCATCTTAATATAACATAGTCATGATTCTCAATACCCTTTGTTATCTTATTACCACTGCTATTGTAAATTCTTTGCAGAGAGAAAGATTTTGCTCATGCACTTGAAATGACCCTCCACTGCCTAGTCACGACTACATAGCAGTGGGCAGGCCGACTATATGATGACTGTCACTAGGTACAAGGTGTTATAATGAGGGTAGGTTACACTAGGTTGGTTAGAGGTCATGTAGGCCTACGATAGTACACATGTGTACACACACCATCACTGCCCACAGGCCACCACTGCCCACACCACCGCTGTGAGCCTTGTGGTCTTGTAGCAGTTGTAAATAGCTGAGTAGACCTCGGCACCCTAGTTCTGGGTTGCTGCAACGAACAGGCCAGGTATAGGTCTAGTTACATATACTTGATAGTTTCTATTTTTATGGCAGGTACGGTGGGCAAACATAGGGTAGATTCACCACTTTCGGACACTCGTTTTCTATCTGAACTTGACCCTTTTTTACATATGTTTCTACTTAACCAGGCCTTACCTCATAATACCTATAATCAGTCTATACGAAATCCTGCTGGACACCGGCTATAGCCGGCAAAAAGCCTGCCCGGCCGGCAGAAACGTGGCTACTGCCGGCCCGAATGACTGGCTGTCATCTGCATATCTTTGCCTACATGCCAGTTTTTACAGCTTGTAAATCGGACCAGTATTAAGGTTTCTGCAGCATAAAATAGAAAGCATGAATATTTTCTGTAATTTTCTTTATTGATTTACATATTCTATTCATTTGTATATTTGTAACATACAGGGTAACACTATTCATTATCACTATTGTACGTGAGTCAAATCGGGGGTGCGGCTTATATGATCAGCCCAGGGTCGGGGTGTAGCTTATACGAGAGTTTTTGCTACTATGGTACAGTACTAAAGTCACCCCCCCCCCCCACCCAACCCACGGCCGCTGGACTGCCTACCCCGGCCGCTGCCCCCCCCCCCCCCACCTCGCCTGCTAAAGTCACGGCTGGACTGCCTGCCCTGGTCTAGTAAAGTGTTGTGACGATCCTATACTTACGTTACTTGCATTACAATCAGCAGACAAGAACCGGCCCAGGCGGACAACCTAGTCTGGCTGGGGTCCCAGTTTGGGGTAGGGAGGGAGGGGGGGTAGAGAGGGAGGGGGGTAGTAAACACTTATCACAACTGGGAGGTCGGGTGCCTAGCCTGTCCACCCTCCCCCCCCCCCCCCGCCCCTAAAAACGTGCCCTTGGAATGGCTGCAACGCACTGGAGCTTTGCTCTACACCTTTGATCTCGTAATAGTTCTGTGATACTGGATATGAGGGGAAAATAATGTGAATAGCATAGGGATTATCAACTGAATATTCCTTCACAATATTGCACTTACAATACACTTCCCTGCATCAAAAGACGACCATCCATATTTAATATCCTAGTTTTATCTTTTCTATGAAAGGTTATACTCTAGACTTTATAATTAACCAGTGAAATACTAAGGAATTAGTCTCCAAATCTTGGTGAGATTGGTGTTTGACTCCGGGTTAAATTACATGGTCAATCTCAATGGCTATAAATAACAATATTCCAGCATTCCTGTTGTTACTGTTTTGTTAAGAAAATATAGGGCTTTCTTCCAATAGCCCCATATATTATAATGTTTACTGACCAATTGACCCAATACAGTACCTGAGGTTATGGATCGGTGATCCCAATGTCGCATATACATTTTCAGAAAACCATGTCACATTTCTATGTTGCTTAACCCTTTAAGGCCGACCAAAAAAAAAATTTGCTGGTGAAGGGGCCGGGGCATTCTCATAGGAACCCTCCCAGGGCCGAGCCTTTGCTGATTCCCATAGAGTTATGATGACTATAGTCGATGCTCGGCCAGCCATGGCATCGACTATAGTCGATGCTCGGCCAGCCATGGCATCGACTATAGTCGATGCTCGGCCCTAAAGGGTTAATACATGTAATACTCATGTACCCTGTCGATTTTAAGAAGTGGCTATGTCCCCTGGTACTATCCTTAGGATTTAAAAAAAGAGAAAGTCATCACATTTTGAATAAGGAAACGAATTTCCCTTTAAGCCCTTCTTTTGATTTTTAGATAGACCTACTGAAGTAGCATATTTCTAATTAATTCAGATTGTTTAAATACATTTCAAACCCTCGATTAGAAACTTCATCATTATTCATTAAAAAATATAAATCACATGTCTACAAGTTATATTTACAGGTTCCAGTATGCGGTGCTCGTGAAATGGAATGTCTATCATAAAAGATTATGTAAGATGCTATCCAAGATAATGCCATGGCTTATACAACTATGAGAAAACATAATTGAGTCCTGCAAAAGAACTGGACTGGGAATGCCCTATTGCAAAGCTTTATCTACAGTATAGCCGATTATTGGGGTTTATATCAAGGCTGTGACTATTGACATTTCCAACTGTCAATAACAGTATAAAATTCACTTATTGACAGTTCGGACTATCAATACCAGGATACAATTCCCTTATTGATAGTCTAAACTGTCAATATCCCTTATTGACTAAGAGAAAATTAATCTAGATAAGAACTGTCAATAACAGTATGATTTACCACTATTGGCAGTTTGAATTGTCAGTAAGAGAAAATAAAATTAATCTCTTATTGCTAGTGTGAACGGTCAATAAGAGAGTTATATCCTAGTATTGAAAGTTTGAACCGTCAATAAGGGAATTTTATTCTGTTATTGACAGTTCAAACTGTCAATAACAAGATTGACAGTTTGCATATTTTAACAGGGAGCTGACCCCTTTGACCCAGAGTATGATGCAGGCTTTTTCCTGAAAATGCCCAAATATTTGTTGGTTTCCGCCCCCCCCCCCTCAAATTTGCCAATGACCCCCCACCCTATTGCACTGCCATAGTGTCACCCCAACAATATTTTGTCAAACAAGATGGTCGATTACTGGGATATAGGAGCCAATCTATATATCATATATATGTGTGTGTGCTATAATTGGAATAAACCGTTGCATAAGTTGTACACTGTGTTCTTCTTGGTTAATTCTTATCTACATAGCTTTTTCACACTTTGTATGGAGATTAATTATCAGCCAGAATAGAAATTATGCAGCAATATATATATATATATATATATATATATATATATATATATATATATATATATATATATATATGTGACATGGCCCAGGAAAAGGGAACCTTGATGAACCCTGCAGTAAGGCCTCTTTTCACAGAGCATCCCACGTATGGCTAGCAAGGAAAGGAAATTATTGTCTGCTAAACAACAAGTAAAAAGTTGTCCAAATAACAGTGAATCTGTGCCATAAAAACTGGGATTTACCGTAAAATCATGTTAAATATTAGTCACTTCATGTGGAAACAAAACACTGATTCATTGTAGTTGTTCGATAAAACAGTGAATAACCGTATATTAAAACATTAAGTTACCGTAATACCACTGCTAAATAAACACAGAATCTCTGTAAATTAAGAACGCTGAATCTCCGTCAAATTAACAGTGACAGTTCCCCGTAAAATAAACGCTGAAAGCGATGTCCCGAAAGTTGCCGGTGATTCACCGTCATTTTGACGACATTTTTTTTACAGTGTAGGTGTAGCTCTCTCTCCCTCTTTCTCACCAACCCTCCATATGGCCTATAGGAAATGGTCACAGGGCAATCAGTCAGGTGTAATTTATCAAATTGCATTAGAAGGACTTCAGCCTTGAAAACATCACTGATTGGTACATATCAGGAAACAATACTCAAAGTTCTACCAATATTCTTTTCCATGAGAAGATATTCCTAATTGTGTTTCATTCAGTAGCTTCGGAACATATTTTCGCCAGTACAAACTTTTTCCTTTAGCTAAGGTCCATTTTACATGTATTTCTCTACCCGAAACTGAAGTTTTCAGTACTTTCCACGCATTATAGTATACCATGATAACTTCTTTATTTCAATCTCTACTTTCCGTTTATTTGCTCCTAAAATATTTGTTTAATAGTCTCCCTTGCATATCACCAAAGTTGGGTTGAAATCCCAAAAGGAAAACAAAAAACGCAAACAAAAAGTAGTTTCTCTGTGATGTTTGCTCGATAAATATTGTTGCTAATAGAAAAAATACTATTGTCTATTGCTGCTTATACAATGGATTGCATTGTTAAATATTGTTCCAAGTATGTGGCATGACCATTATAGTTATAGAGGTTTTTGTACTGTCCTTCAGCAACCATTTGAAAATATTGATGTGTATATGCCTTTCTTTGTAATATCTTTTTTTTATGCCATATCTATAACCGTTAATACTCACAGTATCACTTCTAGCTCTCTGGGAGTGGGCTAGTAGCATGCAGGGAAACCCCTCCTATGCAGCCCTTTAGGCAGGCAGCACTGAATATGGCTAAAAGGGCTGTTTTGGATAATTTGTGCGGTGAGTAATGCTCTGTGCTTCCCCTACTTAAACAATCTGCTTTGAGCCCCACCGCTGGTGTCAAACCTTTGCCTCTACTCAATATGTTGTCAGGCCTGTTTTGATGCCTGTTTGGACGTAGACCTAAATTTTAAAGGGCACATCAGCACTGTTTACAAAAGCATGTCATATAAGTCACTCCTAGTCTCCAGGCTAAGAAGGGACCTGACCACTGATGCAACCCATGATATTATAACTACCATGATGCTGCCAGTAGCTGACTATGGACAATTGTTGTATGGGTCAGGTAACAAGAACGGACTGGAAAGGCTAGATAGCACACTGAATAGGTTACTAAGAATATGTTACTATCAAGATAGACATCAGCCAATTGAGCAGCTTCTGAAAAGAGCTGGTTTAAGTTCCCTTCAGGAACGTAGAGTCAAAGCTGAGAAAGTGTCTGCCTTTAAGTATGCCACTATTCCTGAGAATTTGGACTCTAGAAATATTAATACCAGAAGACATGATGCTAACCTTGTCAATGTTAAATGGTATAAGACAGCGAAAGCCAGACAGAGTGTTACATATAAAATAGCACACAGATGGAACTCTCTACCAGTGGGTCTTAGACTCTTGGATTCCCTTGAAGTGTTCAAATCACGCATTTGAGTACAATGGTCTGTTTGCCTGATGGTGTGGTTTTCCGGCCTACTACTCACCCCCCCCCCCAGGTAGCTGGTTTTTTTTTGTTTTTTTTTTTGCCCCCCCCTACACACACACATCCCTCTGTTGAAAATATGCTATGTGACTAACACTAAATAACTAGATAAGCTTATGACACTCACACCCTTATGATTGTTAAAAAGCTATATGTCTACGAAGTTTTGAACATACTATACATGTCTATTGATCTACAGACGACAAAGGAGTATATATGAATGTATTGTAATCGGACAACTCGGACCAATTGCGTCCCCTGGTTGCAATTTAATAAAGAAATTTGAATTGAAATTGAATTGAATTGAATTGAGTCAACCAGATGTAATTGATAAAATTACACTAGAAATAGTCCAACCTTGAAAGCAACAGTGATTGGTTTATAGCAGGAAACATGGATGAGCATGTAGATATGGCTTAGCTGACCATTTGCCATGCAACATCACAACGTGAGAATTTTAAGAGAAAAGTGAGTAAGGTGCCTGGGGTCATACATTGACTGTCACATAATTGCCATATAGGCTAGTAAAGTAGTGCCTTCAACCAGTAATAACCATTATTTAAATAATGCAATCTACCTATAAGCATTCCCGTGGGAGGGTAATCTTACTCGTGTATTCAGTGGTAGCAAGTAATGCTTCATGATTCCCCTACTTAAATAATCTGCTCTAGTCCCCACCACTGGTGTGGAACCTTTAGTCTACTCAGTGGGTTATCAGGCATAGTTAGATTTAACGTAATGGCCCGTTTAAGCGCAGGGGTCTCAAAAAAGTGCAGCTCTCATTTAAATGCAGGTCTAGAACCCCTCTGAAACCCCAAATCTCTCTTTGAATAGATTCATATAAGTGCAGGTCCCTGTATAAGTACAGGGGGTAACAGGGGCTTGAAGTTTATAAGCGCAGGGGCGATTAAATAGGCCACTACGCTACTTCCCTCTGCCTTCATGCCTCCAACCCACCAACATGGGCTTTGAAAGCATCACTCATTGGTAGATTACAGGAAACATGGCAGATGACGTCAATACATCAATACAGATTTGCTGAACATCTGACATGCAATGTCGATTTGAGTAAAACACACATGAGAATAACATGGAGAAAGTATGTATAGTGTCTTGTGCTATGTATTGGCTGTCACATAGGAGATTGAGAAGTCTGAATTCAATTACCAAATGTGCTGTAACAGTTCTGTCAAAACAGTGCTAATTATTTGTCATGAGCTCTATAGAAGTTTATCAATTCAAGTTCATTTCTTCTTATACGTTTCCATAATTGTCTGCAACCTTTAAAGTGGGTATATCTGATTTTTCTTTAAATTCTAAATCTTACTAAAATGTGTTTCAAATACTGTAAGAGTATGATATTTAGAGAATAGAGAGCAATTAAATGTCATCAATGGGTGTTAATGGGTCACAAAGGGACCCAATGTTCCCTAGCCATGGGCTTTTCTATTGTATTTTCAATGAGAGAAATAAAAGAGTGCACACTTTTATTCCAAAATTACCATATATTTGGCAATAGAACCAAACTGGACAAAATCGGAGGGAGGTTGTGCTATTGGAACAGATAGGAAGTCAAATATTATTTGTGAACATTCTGACTCATTTTCGGGAAAAACTATTTTTTGTCCCACACATTGGATGTACTAACTATTAAAAGTCAGCTTCCCAGTGCTAAAGGTGGTGGTGTAGCAATAGACATCCAATATTATATGATATCCCAGTAAACAAAAAACGTTATACAACATTTTATAACGTTATATAACGTTAAATAACGTTTCTCTAAGGCTCCTTACTATGGTATAACGTTATATGAAATTTTATAACGTTATTTTGACGTAAAATAAAGTTTTTTTGTTAGCTGGGATACCTCATCTTCATTATAACCTCCAATGTACAATATACAGCACAAACTCAGTTTTTGCAACAAAATGTAGTGAGTAGTAGGGCAAAAAAAAGTTTGTTTCAGGTAACATGTCAAGAAAATCTAGGGTCGGTACGTCGGTTGTCATTTTTTTGTAAATTTTTTAAAAACATGAAACTACTAGCCAGCCTCTCCGAAGACCCTAAGATTGACCATAAAAGGATAAAAATACGAAAAGTTCTTCAAAATTGCATACAAAAATGTAGGGTCAGCCCTATTTTGATAGGGTCGGTTAGGTGACCTGAATCAAACCTTTTTTTTTGCTTGATATGATGGTCACTTGCCCAATACTAGTTAACTGTTTACTACTAATAGAACCTAGATTTGCTCACACTCCTTACTTGTAGTATAACAGAGGACATACCATGAAGTAAATCTCATCTAGAAGTGCCAGAGGGTAAGATTCATACCTCCATATTGTACTGCCATGTGTCATAATGCCTATCCCTTTCTTACGTCTCTCCACACCTCTGCCCGTGTTTTCGCCATGCTCAACCAATACAAAGGACCTCAAAGCCCAACATCCAATAGAGTTACATTAATCAAGCTCAAGTCAATATGAAGATCCCCTCAGGAGGAACACAGCTTTTGAATAAGGATTAACGCCCCCTTTTTGGTCTTATTTGGGTATGGCGAGCCCCCGGCACTCGGCATGACAAGGGGACATCAAGTGCATGCCCGGTTTTCAAAAATACCCGCAAATTTTTGGAAAAAGAAATACCCCTTATTTCACAAAAACACTAATTTCTTGAGCCTTAAAAACACCCCTTATTTTAGAATACCCTAAGAATCATTTTGGTCTAAAGGAAATACATACCTTACATAACAGACTTAACATATTGTTTACAGGAATGACTCCTTCCTCCTTGGTAACACACACAGGAGTTGACCCCAGGGAGTTGACTAAGAAAAATTCCCTTCCTTCAAACTGGTGTATGCTAGGCCTTACATCCCTCTGAACCCCCCCCCCCACCCCCTTATTTTAAAATACAAAAAATTCATAAAGTAAATTACCCCTTTTTTTGAAATACACTGAGTTTATTCGGTGAAAAGACCCCTTCTTCTAGAAATCCACTGCTAGTGGAAATATTTGAAAATTGACCCAGATTTCACGCACATGACATCCCTTTTGTTGAGTGCCATGCTGGAGTGCGGGGCCTGGTGGGTATGGTCTTAACGCCTTCTCAGAGGCCATTTCCCCTAACTAATGGAAGTCAAATTTACCCATCACATTCTTGTTATATTTAGATTGTTTAAAAGGACTTTGATTGAAAAGGTCTCCTCCTCTAAGATATTGTGCAAAATCAATAATTAAAGGGGAATGCCATTTCCCGTCAGAAGCATTTTGGTCGTTAATCTTAAAAGACCACTGAGTAGTTTAGTTTAGCTCCTATTTGGGGAATAACTCTGTTTTCTCATAGTTTGTGATTTTTATGTCTTTCTTCTGCCTTCTTCGTTTAGCCTTTTTCCTTTACCCTGCTATCTTCAGCAAGACTCTTCTTTAGGCCACTCAAAAAAAAAGGTTTCTTATTACCGCGCACATAATAAAAATGAGGTTTTGAGGATTTTCTTTTGCAATTTTTGATAAAATGCTTGATAAATATGGCCAAAATTGGCCAATATTAGTATCAAATTACAGCTAATGATGCCAACAATACAGTGTTAAAGAGATAACATACATTTTCTCCACTTTAAAGATCAATTAATTATTAACCAATAAAACATGACTTATGGCCACAAACAATGTAAGGATAGAAAATTATCCTATACATTTTGGCCCGCAATTTAAAAAGAAAAAAAAAGAAACAAAACGTCACTCGTCAGATTTCTCAGACCTTTGTGATGAGAAACAACTTTTTTTTTGTGTGGCCTTATCATGATACAGTTTTATAGGTATCATACAAACATACAGTCAGATGTTATCAAGGCCATATTAAGACATGTCTGGTCACGATCCCTCACATCAAAACCCTGACTTCAATACAAATCCTGACTCAGCACTCATGAATGACAAGGACTACATGCCCATACTATTAAATCGCCTGCCTTACAACCACTAACCCGGTCAATTGAAAATCACTTGTAACCAGCCTTTGTCAGTAATATGAATGAATAAGTATTAACAGTGAAGTTTTTACATCTATACATCACTGGAACTGTTTCACAAAACTAAGTCTAACCTACTAATGATAGTCTACTCAATACCAACCATGGCAGTTATTTAACACTATTTCTTGTCACCTTTCTTACATATTCTAATGTAGTGTGAGATATACTGGTAGCCTCCGAGACATATTGATCAGTGTAGAAATTTTGGGAGATAAAAGCTAGACCTCCCATGCCCTTGGCTACTTATGGTACTTGGATGTTCATGTGTAATACCTCATTCTCGCCTGGCTTTACTTTAGCTTTCACCTACCTCCCACTCCCTTTGTTTCTTGCACCCTGAATCAATAGGGAACACTTTGAAGCCCTCTAACCAATAATGTAAGAGGGATCAGGCTCAGGTCAACAGGAAGATTGCCTAAGGGGACATGTATGTTCCAGGATCAAAGGGAAAGACCATTTGAGTCATCATGGTTGGCTGGTTAAAGGATTTTCTGATACCTCCCAACCACTCATACGTCATGTCACCACACTTGTATAAGTTCACCTTTCAGTGTTTTTAGTCAGTCTTGTATAAGCCAAATGTTAGTTTGAGAGCAAAACATTGGCATATATACAAGAAAATTGTTTGAAATTCGTTTTCACCATATTAGAACCTCACGTAATGGTACTTTGGGGGGGGGGGGGGGGTTATAATTGGGCTCATGGCCAATATAATGCTAAAGTAATCCAACATTTAAAACTAAAAATGCCTGGAAAGTCTTCTTGGAACATTTCTGAAAAAGATGTCTTCTGGATGTCACCGATGGGTTGAGTTCTTCCTTCAAGAGAAGAATAGTCTAAACATACATCTCCCTACCCAAACTGATCAAAACAGAGAGATGGTGTTGTTGTATAAAATCTGATGTTTCCAACACAGGAATATGAGGTGTAATATAATTGTGCAGTATTCACCATTCTCGTAGCTATATGTGACATGCACTAGGAAAAGGGACCTTAGTGCACTCTGCACTGAGGGCCCTTTTTACAGATTGTGTCACATTATGTTTAATTATAACACTTTTTTAGCATCCAGTAGCATCCTGACTAGCATCTTCAATTCTAAGATTCATTCAGATGTACCTAATCACTCCCCTTATCACCCTATAGAGGTGTAAATCTGTATATTATCAGTCGGTAATAAGCCTGATTAATCTAATGCTGACTGGCAGAACTAAACCTCCAAGTTCCGCGGAGTGCTTTTATGCACTAGAATCCAGTAGACATGATGCATTCAATCTGAGAACCAGGGCCTGGTGAATAGTTCACAAGCACTGTTTTTGAACATCATATTAGCCCCATTGGGTTGATTTATGCACAATGTATCAATGCATCCTTAGAGAGTATACTGAAAATCCATAGGTTGAAATGGTTATTCAATACCGACTATCCTAGTTTCTTCATAGGTGTGTTAGTCACAATGAAAAAAGTTATATTGGGGTCAGTCAGTAGTGGCTAACCTAGGTCCATCATTGGGGTGTTGTATTTGTATACCACTAGTTGGTGCCACCTGTGATGACCACTCAGGGGCTCCCCCTAGAAATTAAAAGACTAAGGTGGGTTGGTCAGTACTCACCAACCTGGCAATTTTAACTTACCTAGATTGGTTGTATAGGGAGCCAAAAAATGACTAACTGGGTTAGCTACCCAGGAAACTGGGGTGAGGAAGGGTGAGACTAGTGCGAGCATTGCCCATAGAGCAAGGTAGGGTGAGCCCTGTGTGTAGAAGCTCACCCTATGTGCTAGACTGGGCAAGCCTTGTGCCTATAGCCTCCTCTGCCCAAACCCACACTGAGGCTGACCCTCTGGTCTGTGTGCTGGCACACCACCTTACCCAAGGTCCCCCAAGCATGCACACCAGTATTTAGTAGTAGGTTGTGTAAACCCACCATTTTTTCTCATTTTTATTAATGTAACTTTACAATTGTCCACAAAATACATGTCACTGGTCTATTGTTCTTAAAAACAAGGGGCAACTGGGAGAACTCACATCATAGCTGCATAAGGGCTTTCCTTATACTACTGGAAGCCCCTCTTGTAACTCTTCCACAGTGCCACACAGTCCCAGCCATCAAGCCTGGATTTGGGCAACATGGCAGAGAGCTGGATAGGGCTAGCACAAGAATCAGGCTTGTGTGAGGGCAATGCTAGGAACAAAAAGTTAGAACTTTCCAATGTACAATACATATAGGTTCCTTAGATATCCTAACCTTGTACCCACATGGTAGTCTAGCGGTCATCACAGTCATTTTCTATCCCAAAGGTCCAGGGTTCGTGACTCAGCTGTGTCAACCTTCCGACCATTTTATCTTCAATTTTCAATTTTTATGAAGAAAAGATGGTGGGTAGGTTGACATGACCGAGTCACAAACCCTGGACCTTTGGGGTACAAGGCGACGGTGCTGACCACTATACTACAGTGTGGGTGTGAGGTGTTGACATACAAGTAACTGATACATACTGCACACTGGACAACCCCACACCTTGTGCAAGCCCTTACCCACCTCTAACCCAAGTCTCCCCACCACCAGCTAGCCACTGGGTGGGATTGGGTGGGCATGTGGAAGGGCTAGGGCACCACACCCAAAGCTGACACTACCTCACCCCTTGAGGTAGTCACAAAAGTAGTTCGCCCTAGCTGGCACTAGCATGCTCTAGCCTCACCCCAGTTTCCTGGGTTCTGGTGCCTGAGGGGTTGGTCGTATAGGGAGCCTAGGAATATCAGTGTAGACACTTAGATGCTGCACTCATGCATAATGATGACCAAGCAGTTGAGCACTATGTGGCCCTAACTGCCATATACTGCCATACTACACAGGGCAGGGGAGGTCATGACCTTTGAAAAGTTGAACAAGTCTTTGAGTGAGAAGAGGGCCACCTGGAAGACATGGAGGGAAGGGGGGAATCAGAGAAATTAGAGGAATTGAGTTGTAGAATAGTGCATCATAGCTGTCATGAAGCATTCCTTATCTAAATGCCCAGGTGCTTAGGCAGGTCTAAGCAACGGCTGGCAAGATGGTACATCCTGGATTGGAAAATCCGCCCTCATTCCCGGGGTCGGTTACCCCCCCCCCCCCCCCACCCTCCCCTCCTTCACCATCGCCAACCTGTCCACTGAGATGCCATATGCAGGAAGGACCCCAGTGCCCACCCCCCCCCCCCCCCCCCCCCCCACTCTGCACACCGTGTATGTGGTTTCATTATAGATGGGTGGTCAGTGTTGGTGCAAGGGGGGGGGGGGCTGGACGTGCGGGAGGACGGGCACGGGTCGGGAGGGGGGTACCAAAGCAGGGATGGTTGGGTGGGGAACAGCGGGACCACTGACCATGGGACATACATACCATCCCCAGTATATCCAAGTTCACTTAACTCAATATTTCTGAGTTGCTCCAGTAAGTGCACCTTAGATCTCTCGGATTTACCTAGAATATACCTGTACCTAGTACACTATCTATACAGTTTTTGTCTAAGGTTTGGCAAAAGAATCATAATTACTTAATAGTTGCAGTTTTCATAGATTTTCTCCTAATCTTTTTACATAAAGTCATTTTAATCATTGTTGTCGCCATCCAAGTGCTATATAAATTCGTAGGCATATAGACACATCACTTTTCATTGCATTGGATCTGTTTGCAAGGTTAAAATTACAATGAATTAGTTAAATATTAAGTGAATGAATTATAAGTTTTATTAGTCTATAATGGCAGCCATACATGAGGACGCTGCTATGGCTCACACCCTGGGGGTCCTCTATGATGAGGACGGCCATGGAGGTAGCCGTGTCGCAAAAAGCTGGAGTTGCCGGGACCTGTTAGGTAAAACGGGAAATCAACAATCAATTTACAGCTCAGAGTTAAACCCTTAAGGCATGCTGATCTATATTTCTATTATGTCTAACATAAAACTTGGGGCGTTTTAGCTGCATGACTTTTATCTCAATATCTCTCAATGACAACCAAATTACACAATTACCCCAATTAGAGCACATTCACTACTGTTGGATACAGAAAGGAAGTGTCCTGTGACCTGCAGGTGGTTATATGAAACTCATCCTCATTAACCCCTTAAGGACTGCATGATACCTTAATGCATCATGCTCTTGGTTGTATTGATGCATGAATGGAGCCCTGTTGAATAACTTGCCAGTGCTGCATTCAAGCATCATGTCGACCCTGCATGGTTCAGACGCTCCCGAAGGGTTGGCAGGATGCACCAATGCAGCACCGGCGAGTTACTTGCCGGGGCTGCATTGGTGCATCATGACGACAAATGTCATCTTTTAGCGACATCCGTCCTGAAAGGGTTAAGACTCATTTCGGTGTGTGTTTCTTACCGTGGTGATGGGACATGGGGGCCTGGGATTAATTGTGACAGAGGATCAGTTAGATTCAGATGGGAACGCTGCTTCCGGTAGCAGCACCTGACCTACCACCTGAGTAATCACTGTTACTAATCCTTATCTTGTTCCCGGCACTTGCTCTTGGCTCGAAATGAGATGCGTTAATGGTGCAGTGTTAGGGTCTGGGTTAATAAGGTAATGTCGTGGCAGCAGTTGGCAGCACCTGCCCCGGGCTTGGGGTATGGACAGAGGTCGCTATAGGCTTCTGGTCGGTGTGTGCACACGCAGGCTGGTCGCCGATATAAGCCAATGCCCAGGAGGACTCATCGGTTGGTTAGAGCAACTGAACTCTATTAGCACCATATACGTGATTGGCTCCGAGCCTACTGACCCAGTCCAAACTGTATAGGGAGTTTGTCTTTAGCTTTGCCTTTTATAGGTTCTGTCTAATAAACGTACCTATTTTGCAACCTGTACACTTTAATTGAACTGTTGTCAATCTTGTTCTTTCTCGTGTCCATTACAATGGTATGAAAACATGACAGGTATAGCGACATAAGATATAGTATTCCAAAGTGGGACAAAGGAACATAAAAGAAAAAGTGGTCAGATGCATACGTTGACCTCCATACATATTTTGGGCCAGCAATGTAACAACACACAAGCAAAAACTTAACAATTGCAAATATTTACTTGTAAAGGCATATATATATACATAGGCCTATGCCTGGGTTCCTCCTCAGCATCCCAAAATAAACAAGATGCTGGTGCTCTGAACCAAGTGGGTAATGTGTTAGGCAAACTGCTGGAAGATTACCTGCAGCTGACGAACATCAAAGAGAGCTGGTGGTTCGACTTGCCCATGTGGTCAACATGCCCCTGTCTTCCATATATCACCACTAGTAAGCATTAGCATGACAAACAATACTAACGACATACACATGTATAAGCTTTGCATACGGGTAATTATGTTTGTCAGCAATGTTCTATGACAAACAAAGCTGGGGATGATCATTAATGTGATTTAAGAGATGCCCACACCTGGGCCTTATCAGGGTTGCATAGGGATACTAGTGTAAGCATAGATGTCAGGAAAACCGATTTAACATGAAAAATATTAGGTGTGTGGGTGGTGAGCCTGTAATGCTTTAAAATTGCCTAATCAACTGGTGAGGTCAATGCTCTCTCTCACAGGTGAAACCCCTTTAATTGCCGATGCAATCTCAGTTTTTTAACAAGAAACTGACTGATTAATAAGTCCCAGGGCATCTCATTATCCTCTTTAAGCTTGGTGCAACTTAATTCAAAGAACCATTTATGATTATATTGGATTGTAAAGTGAAGCTGAATTTCATTTCAGGTTTCCATAGAGGGTAGAACTGGCTCCAATTTTACCCCATTTAAGGATGCATCATGCCTGAAACTCATACTTAGATGTCAGATAAATTATACCCAAAGTGAATCATATTTGATATGGTGCAGGCAGGCTCAATGGGATATCATACACAGAGAGAAAAAACATTGTCAAAAGGGAGTCCAGGTTACCTCCAGAATGACTCCCCTCTTTAGGGGAGCCCAGGGTGCATAAGGGAGTCTAGGTGACTCACTAGCTGACCTAAAGGAGTCATCCTGGGGAGTCACATAGTCTCCTGACTCACCTGAGGGAGTCACATAAGGAGCTGGGCTCCCCTAAGGTAGGGAGTCATTCTGGAGGCAATCTTGACTCCCTTTTGACACTGTTTGTTCTCTCTGTGTAACAAAACTTACCTAACACGTGTCTGTTTGTGTTTCTGTTTCAGGTGAGTCGCAGGTTTTTCACTCCATCTGCTGCTGTAGGTGAGGTACATAATTATAATTTGTATGATGCACTCCTAAAGAGTCTGCATGATGCACCAATGCGTCAGTACTTAATGTGCTAATACATTAGAAAAATCAGATTTCCTTGTATGGTAGTTTTCAGGGAAGGTGTAGTGTAAAGGAATTAAATATGTTGTCAAAAAAATATCTCAATCCCTTGAACTGGCATTTCCCATTCTTAGTTAGATTTCTCTAATCTATCTTTTGTGGCAGGGTTTATGTTATACTGCTGGAATGTTGAAACAATAATTTTCTCCTCTTTCTCAAAATATGATGTCATACAAAGCTGTGTCTCACGACCTTGAGCCAATGTTTTTGTCTCTGACTGGGTGCCGTCTCTGACCAGGTGCCGTCTCTGACCGGGTGCCGTCTCTGACCGGATGTCACTTTGGGGATTTAGTTATGTTCTACCAACAACAGGAGGCTAATAATGATTACATAAGAGCTGCCATAACGTTTTTACATATCCTTATATATATATGAGTATAGGTTAACATTAAAAAAACACGTTTTTCTGACACCAGGTCAGAGACGGCACCTGGTCAGAGACGGCACCCGGTCAGAGACAAAAACATTGGCTCAAGGTCGTGAGACACAGCCACAATGTCATCTCGGAAAGTCTACCACCTACGATCATGCTAACTTGCTTCCCTAATCGCTACGTCATAGTGTTATTTCATGATAAAGAGAAAGAAACACTTCTAAGCATTGTGACAAATGATTTCCTTCTTCAAGAGCAACTGTGATGGAAGTGGCATGCCTTATTATGAATAGAATGTCAAACCTGAGAGACTCCTGTACATCCATGGCCTCAGGGTAGCACCATTGCTTCCATGGATACGCCTTAATACATCTACACTGTACAGTAAAGAGCCCTAAGCCGGCTTAACACAAAGGGGCAACTGTTCTCACAGACTCATTTGTAAAGTTGAACTACAACCTTGCTTTTTGAGGATCTGTGGATGCCATCAATACAGACATCAGTACAGAAAACCCTCAGGCAATTAAAAAAAAAAAATATATATGTGTATATATATATATTTATATATATATATATATATATATATATATATATATATATATATATATATATATATATATATAAACTTACGTAAAACCCACAACATTTTTTTGGGAAAAAGCTGAGCAGAGGGGCGTTACATAACTTTGAAATTTTGCTTGGTATTTGTGTTTTTTTAATTCTCGTGTCACAGAACAAAATGAACATAATTTTTTTAAATAGCAAAATTGACATTGGTTAATATCAGCAAAAGAATCGAGAAAATTTTGATATTTACAAGTTGGAAGTGACACTTTGTAAAATTAGGTTGGTCAAGCAGCGACCAAGATCTCGGGCCTGTATGTGTCCCAATGCTAAACACCCTCATTGAAATGGTGGTTTTCTCAGCCAGATTTGATGGTATCATAAAAACCGCCAAAATCCTGAAGAAGGCAAAGACTATGTCTTTCGCATCCTATTTTATTTGTAGATTTCCTATTATTAAATAATGAGATATTGATTGGTAAAATAAATACAATGGCAGTGTTGATAAGTGTATTGGAACGGTTTTTGTATGGCAGACATTAGTGCTACCTGCCAGGAAAGGGGGGTGAATCACATGAACTTGTATTTGTGTGTATGAGATCTCATACATATAGACTCTACTGACATAGAACCCTTGGTAGATATCTTGCTTGAATATCAGTCACAATAATTACTTTATCAAAGCACCTGTTACTGAGTGACATCATTTCTATATGTGTGTTATATAGCCAAGTACCCCCTAAAACCAGTCTTCCCGAAAACGTGCCGGACAGCGGCTATAGCCGGCTAAAAGGCTGCTGGACCGGCTGAACTGGTCCCACTGCCGGTCCAAATGACTGGCTGGATCATGGGCTACATGTCAGTTCTTATGGCTTGTAAATCGGACCATTATTAAGGTTTCTAGAGGGAAACACATTTTGCACCATCATTTTGAATAACAATCCTCAAAGCTGTTCATATTACAATGTTTTGATGGGAATCTACTTCTTTTTATTAGATATGAAAACTGTCTTTTGGTATCCGGGCCTGCAAAAATTGAGCCGGGCCTGCAAAATAGAATATTTGCAGGACCAAATGTCCAGCATGTCGAAAAAGTTTTCGGGAAGACTGTAAAACCCCCCAAAAAACCCACTGCTAGATAGAATGTAGATTTGTGAGTAATATTCTTTTTGTTTGGTTTAAAAATATGCTGGCTTAAGGTCTTTTCCTGGAGCATGCCCATTACCCCTATAAGGCACCTGCTTATTCATATTTTCATAGGAAATTTAATATGTAGATGTGGAAATTGAAATCATGTTCTGAGAGAGGGTATCATATAATCTAATTCCGAAAACAGCTGGTTATTCAAGGAAATATTCTCCAAATGAGAGGAATATTCCTGCAGCATGTGTCCAGGCAGCTCCACTTACACAGGACCCAGTGGTGGGTACAGTGGTACACTGCACTGCCATGCAGGCCACCAGTAAGTGACAGGTCGAGTACAACAACTTTATATTTTCAGAAAATCATAGAAAATAATCTATCAATGGTAGGTGAATGATGTTTGTAATTCCTTACTCTAGTTGATCACGAAAATGTGTTGTATACTTCATGATGGAATTCAACATTTTCTTAACAATCCGTTGTGCTACGTAGTAAAATGGTACCAACATGCAGATTTTCAATCTTTGATAAAATTTAAGAGATTGGTGTTGTTCTACACATCCCCATCCCGTCCTTTATTTTCTAACTCTTTCGGCAATTTAATACAAAATTATAACAAACATATTTTTATATACCAATGAATTCATGGCGGGGGCCTTTGTAACATCAAACATGTAAAATGTTGGCCCAAACATGGTGTATATTTAGTATGGCTGAGCAGAGTATTCTCGACTAATAATGAATCGTGGTCGTGTTTTTGAGGATTAGATATAGATATTAATTCATCTGAGACTGCTTGCTTATTACCAATTAAGGTTATTTGAGGCTTTAGGAAACAAAAGACAGCTTGCTAATCTAAAGTTAGGATCCTGTGCTCATGGTAGATTTTGCTACCTGTTTTAGTGAGAGTGATTACATGTATAGGTTCAGTACGGTTTATTTCTATCAAAGGTGCATCATCTTTTTTTGCGCTTCGTCGCCGCCAGCCTGCCCGCCCACTGCAATTATCTTTTTTGAGGCCTCATCTCTATCATAACATAGAGTGCAGCCAGCACCTTAGCATTGACAATAGTGTTAGTGTACACATAATGTCCATTGATTAATAACAGCACACTCAGAAAAGTCAGCGTCATTGTCGCTGAAACCACTCTCATGTAAAAGTCAGGCACTGCCTGACATTCAGGTGAGGGTGGTTTCAGCGACAATGACGCTGACTTTTCTGAGTGTGAAGGGGTGATTTCTTGTGGAAAGGGACGCTAACAATTTGCAGATTATCACCAACTTTGTTGCTATAGTAACATGAATCCAAATGCGCGATTGTATTCCCACCTATGATTGGGGTCTGTGGATCTCTATCGGGTGTAAATCGAGTGTTTATCAAGCTTTCTAGTCGGGAAAAAATTATGCTCACACTGAGAGAAAACCAGATTACGCTATGACACATGGGAGGGGGGGTCTTGTTGTATATTACAGAAGACATTATAAACTGATATCTTTATTGTAAAGGTTGGTAAATACACTACCAACTGGACCATGTTGTGTGAACGCAGTTGATTTAAAAAAAAAATCATAGGGTTTTAAGAGTACCTGTATCAAACAATGGTCTTCTAACAGGACCAAACAGAGTTAGGGAGTGTTCATTTATTAGTTACAGGGGGGGGGGGGGTTTGGGGGGGCGTAACAATTTCCGACCCCTCCTGAGGGGGGATGTAGAAAATGTTGACCCCTCTTGAGCGGGGGGCGCAAAAATTCAAGCCCCTTTTTAGCAAAAAAAGCCCGCACGTTACTATAGTTCAAAGTGGGGGGGGGGAATCTTCAACGCCTTCGCCGAGGGGGGGGGGGGCGAAATGTTCCACGCGCTCTCGAGGGTGGGGGGCGTAAAAAAATTTCGCCCCTCCGTGCAAAATCTCACCACCCACCACCTGTAAATAATAAATGAACACTCCCTTAGCATCCTCAGACATGACCTATAGACATATCCCCCTAAACATCAAAACATCACTTTAGGGCTTTCCTCAATCAAACATAATCAGAGCACAATCACACTATTATACCAAGCAGCTGGCTCACGGAAAGGAGGAGGGTGAGAGGGGGCGCACCCCTATGTCAAATGAACAATCCATGGTTGTGTCTCACGACCTTGGGCCAATGTTTTCATCTCTGACCGGGTGCCAGCTCTGACCGGGTGCCAGCTCTGACTGGGTGCCAGCTCTGACCGGCCTGGGTTATTTAGGGCAGATGTAGATAGAATTTGGCTGAAAAGGTTATGGGATGATATAACCCTTTAAACTAGTAATCAGTTGCCCATTTTAATCATCATCTGCCATAAATAACCCGTTTTTATTCAGGCCAGTCAGAGCTGGCACCCGGTCAGAGTTGGCACCCGGTCAGAGCTGGCACCCGGTCAGAGATGAAAACATTGGCCCAAGGTCGTGAGACACAGCGCCATACCGTCACATCTTACGATAAACCCGGTCAAAGCGGTCACCCGGTCAAAGATTATTAACTTGTACTTATGTGGTGGGACTGAGCCCTTTGTATTCCCATCGAGCTCCTATTACTACATCTAGTATATAGGTGGTCTTATTAATTGATCTTGACAAATGGTGAAGGTATCCCTCCCCAACAGGACACTCCATCATTCTATGGAGTAACGTGAGAGAGAGAACGAGAGCTGCAGAAAAACACCAAGAGGTTGAGAACACCTGTGTCCCCTAAGTGATGTTGGCGGATAGTGCAGGTATCCCCCCAACCACCAGGGCAGTCCATCAACCTACCTAAGGGAGTGGTATTTTTTTAACCGGGGGGGGGGGGTTTGGTGGATTTGTTCAAGGGGGGGACCAAAATAATTACACCCCTCTTTAGGGGAAAAGCCAACGCATTACTACAGCTCAAAGGGGTTGGCCGCTCTCAATTTTAACCTGCCTGGAGGGGGGGACTTAAAAAATGTTGACCCCTCTCGCGGGGGAGGGACCAAAAAGATTCTGACCCCTCGCTCAAACGTCAACTAACCCCCCCTGTTGTTAAAAAATGACCTCTCCCTAAGTCATGTGACGGAATGAGAGCTACAGAAAAAGACCAAAGCACACTCTGAATGCTAGTATTATAGGTAGAAATACAACAATACTATTTGTCTTTGTCAGTCCTCTTTACATTGTCAAGTCCTAGCATGACTTTCTGTGCTTGTAAACATGCAATTTAACTAAACAAAATGAAGGAAATTGAATGTTCCATCAAGCTATTTAAAAGAAAACACCACCCTAGTTTTATGACGGCTTAGATCAATGGTCTTGGTATTAGTTAAGAATATTCTAACACATTTTGTTAACCATGAGCTATTATAAGAGAGCACAGCAGGCTTATCTGCTGCAGCCCATGACGTCACCATTGGGGCAAATACACTGGGTGCTGCATTGTTTAAGCCTGGAGGCTGTAACCAAACTATATTTGTGGGGTTCTAATTAGAAATATGACATCTACAACGTCATGATATTATGTAGGGCACTTCAGTGGGGTTATTTGGTGCTACTTGTCAAGAGAAATCTACAAGTAGTGTGAAGGAAACCAACAAGGGGCATCTTGGTGTAGACTAACAGTGCTGTACAGGCACTACTGGGGTGTATTTGCCCCAATGGTGACGTCATGGGCTGCAGCAGATAAGCCTTCTGTGCTCCCTTATAATAGCTCATGGTTAACAAAATGTGTTAGAATTTTCTCAATTAACACCAAGACCATCGATTTAAGCCATCATAAAACTAGAGTGGTGTTTTCTTTTGAAGAATAGAAAATGATCTGTTGTGTGCTAGTTGGTTAGAGTGCCCCCCCCCCCTCCTTGCCCCCCCCCCCCCCCAATGACGATTTGCTCCCTACTCCTCTGCATATAAAGTACAGGCCATCACTGATTATGATGTGTCTCTCCAGTACTGTGCATCAGACCTGGGACTATCTGAATGTTTATATAACTGTGAATTGTGTTTAGTCTTTTAGTATGAAGCAGCAGTACTGTTATCAATAGATTCCAGTTTCTTTGCATTGAATCTTACTGATGCGGAAAGAAAGGACACAGTATGGAAGAGCTAGTGCATATAGAAGTTGTGACCCCTACACTGAAAAAGTAAACTTGTCTCCAGACTCATCCAACTGACTATCATGAAATAAACTAGTCAGAAGTTGTGTAACCTATCAGGTTACCATCCCACAAATAGAAACTGGAACTGACAAATGTCAAGTTTTGGGCTGGCACATGCCAAGTGGGTCTTCTATCTCCAGCTAGAAGACCCACGTCCTTGTCACTTAGACAAGGTTTTGACTTGTTTATTTTATGACCTTTACTTTGAGAGACTGGAGACAATTTTATTTTTTCAGTGTAGCTTTCTCATGACCGTGAAACGTGAGGTGTTTCTCAAGTCTTACCAAACATGTGCCCTTCTGTCTAGATCTGCCTTTTTAATCAACACAAGTGCCATCAATGCTCAAAAGCCATTAAAATAAGTGGAATCAGACGAAATTCAATATAAAGATCCCCTTAGTATAGGATGAACACTGGTAAGGGAGTACATCCATTTTCCTTTGATGTTCATCCATCAGATTCCTGTTGTATATCATTTCAGAAAATCATATTACATTGAGATTCAATATTTTTTTCATTGATTTTGTAAGTTTGCAACTATCCAGTTTTTGGTATAATAAAAGAAATATACTATAATGCTGAGGGCCAATGCCAGTGACCTTCAGACAGACTATCCTTGATCAGGTCATCAAGGCTAAATGAAAATATATCATTGTTCTTGTGGATAAGGTACATTGGGGCTTACTTCATGAGCTGCCTTCCCCGAGCATAGGGACAGTAGGAGATATTAGAGGTAGGGGGGGTGGCTGTAACTCTCTGCACAGAGCTATACCTAGTGGAGTCTGTTGCTGTGTGATAAGGGTATGAGCACTACTCTGCCTGGTGATAGCTAGGATAACAAAAACAGATTCGAAAACTGTATCAACCTCTACTGTTATTGGACTTTCCCCACAGACAGTCTTTGTGAAAACATGCAGGACAGTGGCAATGCCTGCATAAAATGCCACCGGTCCAGCAGATTCACAAGTGTAGCAGGACTGAATGTCCAGTAACATGTTGGGCTTCTGAATTAGAAGAATTTGGTTAGGCTTCTGAAGCTGAAATGTTTTTGACAATATACTGTGTTAAACAATGTAGGGCCTATCTGTCCTCATTTGGCCATGATATAAATCATTACAAATAAAATACATTTTTAATGGACAAAACTATTTTATACTTCAAATACATAAATTGTCAGAGGTGTGGCTATTTGGTCCTTCAAAATGTAGCCGGTCCTGCAACATTGAAAATTTGCATCACTGAATGTCCTTTGGGATGATTTTTTTTCGCAAATACTGCACAGATAGGCAGTGCTGCACAACAGGCAGGGGACCATGGTGATTAGTAGCTTGAAAAAACATTGATTCTTTTTAAAATCTATTGATTAGCGTTGGGCAGGCGTACAAAGCCTTTTATAGGCTACACCAAATGAAACATTGGAAACATACAGGGCGCGTAAACGTCCGTGCGTAGCCGCATAGACAACGCATCAAAGGGCATTTCTTACGCTCTACGCGTCTGTCACCATAGCAACTACTGTCCGCGCGTAGAAAACACGTCCTGTTTGTTTTTGCCTTTAAAGATAATAAATATGTTCCGCTGCCAATGTGGGAGAAGAGCATTCAACATAAAGTAGTAACCTAATATGTAAGATCAGTGGTAGAATAGTTTATGTTTGAGAATAAATGGGAAACCTGCTTCTTCTATCTAGTTAAAAAAAGGTTTATCTACATAGATTGGGTAATTAGGATATGTTAAGGGTTGAATCCATTGACGTGAATTTGCCGGATCAGACAAGTTTCTTCCATAGGTGTAACATTGTGAACGTTCATCCGATCCAACGGATTCACATCAATGGATCCACCCTTTTACTGAGACATAGTTGTGACAGTTTACCTAATACCAACCATAATCGTAATGCATTATAATAAATTATAAATTCTAGGCTACAGCATTATTCTACCAACTGCAGTAACGTTGGATATACTAGTGCCTCCCTCAGCATGGAGAGTTAGGAAAAGGAGACGCCCACGCTTCCTTGGCTACTGGTGAAGAAAGACTATATTATCTTCACAGAATGGACCAAATTACTTCCATTGACATAGACGACTGCACAGTTTTCTCAACTTTCACTAACGCAGCTCCAAAAATTTAGAGTATTTTGTCAGTCTGGGCACCTCAAAATCAAGAGTGTTGGGAAAGGCAGAACAAAGGGAGTTACTGTAAGCCACATTATTATTTGCTCTTTGCTGAGATCTAGTGAGCACAGACAAGAGAGACAGAAACATGAGATGGAATATGTCTTAAAGCATTTAGTGACAGCTTCACATGCTTACATACACAACCACCCATATATATGTGGGTGTCATGTATACAGCAGAGTTTAGGCCACTCAAAAAAAAAGGTGGTTCTCATCACCATGGACTGAAAAATATGACGAGGGAGGCTTTTTTTTATTTTTATTTTTTTTATTTGCGGGCTAAAATGTATAGGCTAATAATCATTTTCACAACCCAAATTCAAATCTTATCAGTTAAGAAATTTTTGGTCTTTAAAAGTTGGGAAAATGTGAGTTATTTCTATCTTACTGCATCACTGGAAGCATTAGCTTTAATTTGATACCAAATATGCCAATATTTGTCCATTTTTATCCTATTTTTCATCAAAAATTTGCAAAAAAAACAATGTTTTCCTCAAACGCTGATTTTTATGATGCGCGCAGTGATGAGAAACCATTTTATCTTTTTAAGTAGCCTTAGCTCCACAGAGAGTGGCAAACATCTCTTTGATCTATTTCTCATTATTGATGTTCATAGGATTAATGTTTTGTTGCCTAGTCATCAATCCTGGAACCTACTTCAATACTGACTTATTAACAACATCTTGTTATGTCCATCTTCCTGATCAACGCCCATATCATCTCAAAACACATACAAGTGTCTATGTGCACATTGACCGAGTCCTACATCTTATACAGAGGGCTCCGATATGACCCAAACTTTGGTCTCTCTCGGGACAGCATAATTGGACCACTTGTCAAACATGCAGAGAAGAGAATATCTATCAAAAACGAAAATAAGAACAATGTTGGGAAATGAGTTGCCAGAATATTGTGTAAGTTTGTATTGACATGAGGTATCCTTATCTAGATAACAAGGCACATAATACAAATATGATAAAAATAACAAACTGGGCCAGCAGCTCAGTATTGACTCCATGAGGTGTCACACTACAAGATTGTTGTAGTTGTACATACATAGTGCCATTGAAAAACGGTGAAATGAAATCAGAACGCACATTTTTATATGAGATGCAAATTTCATTAATCTGATATGTGTCAAGCTTTAATTTCAGAAGCCATTCATTGCTGTACACACAATAGAAGCCAACATTTGGCCCATCTGAAGGGAAAGATAGGGTCAAAACTATAAAATCTTGTTGGTTATTTGTACCGTGACACGATAAGAACAGCAATGCGCTCTCAGCTATGAATTGCTGATCTGACTGGCTTACATTGTGTTCACAGAGACATCAATATTGTCTTTCAAGATGTGCTATTGAAGTGATATTTATGAATTTTAGGTTAATGGCTTCATTTCCATATCTTACAAACTCCTCACCTCCCCCCACTTGCTCATGTAAGACAGGAAGTATCAGGTTAAACACGTCTGGCTGTGTCTCACAAACATGGGCCAATGTTTTCCTCTATGACTGGCTGCAATCTATGACTGGGTGGAATCTATGATCGGGTGCAATCTACGACCGACTTGAAAAAAACAACAACTTTATTTAGGGCAGATGAAGATGTTATTATGGTGGAAAATGTTAATGGGTGTTTTAAGACTTTATATCACTCATTTTATTTCAATTTCTATCTACATCTACCCTTAATATACCGTTTTCCTTCAAGCCGGTCATAGATTGCACCCGGTCATAGATTGCACCTGGTCATAGATTGCACCCGGTCATAGATGAAAACATTGGCCCGTGTTCGTGAGACGCATCCTCCTGCTCATTTATAACCTTTCATCCATTTGACGCTCCCCTCTGCTTGTGTCTATTACTGTGCAATACTGGGTCTGGGAAATGCTGCGCTATTTCGGGCTGTGATACATGATCAAATGGAGTCAAAGGGGAGTGTCAGAGCCATGGCTTCCGGTGACAGCACCTGACCTGCCCCCTGCATGGCATGGCTGTAACTAATCTCTCTTTCTGCTATTTCTTCCCTGTGCTCCTTACGCAGACTGGGGCCCGGTCACTATACTAGAGACAGGGGTAGCCAAATTGACTGGCTTGCCCTCTGGTCGCAACTGCTCATTTGCATATACTTTTAGACTTTTTGTTCATTGGAAAAGTACTAAAGCAGAGCAGAGCTGTCACAGGAGGGTGATCTGATGCATGGGACACCAGTGTAAATCAGGTGCCTCGGCCTGGTCAGGGAGTGGTGACCGTGCGTCAGCAAAACATGGCGGCTGCTCCCGGTCTCTACGCAGAGACTGGGATTCTACTTCTAAGGAGTCTACTTCTTACATGCCTAATAGAGACCGAGACCAAGATAGCATATAGAGTTTAAAGTGTTATGGATGGGATAGCAACCTCATCAAAAAAGTTATCGCAAAACCAAATGATAAGACATGTAAATGTCCTCCGAGATGGCCCAGCAAAGCTATTTGAAGCTAGCTTTTTATTGACAAATATGACTGTTCATAGAATACATCTCACAATCACAACTTGATTCACACAGGTATGTCTTTTTCTTTTTACCTCAAACACCTTGGCATCAACTGTCTTTGAAAGGTACTGTAATTTTGTTGCTAGATTAAAATGGTTGCTTAACTACTGTTGACATCAGCCTTAGCTTTATCCCAGATGTTAACTCTCATTAGGGGGCCCTGATCCAGTTTGATATGGAGTGGTAGAGAGAGCTAATTGAATGCTCAAACAGTCAATTAGCGATACCAAGAACTCACTATAGAACCACAAAGCCTGGCAAAGTGGGTACAGATTAAGACTCACCTCCCTAACCCTCTTTCACAGCAGGACTGAAGCAATAAGGGACCTATTAATTTCAGGCATGTTGTCACAAAGTGTCAATTTCCAGCAGTAATTACATCAATACCTTGTCAGGCAGACAACACACATACCCACGGGGCACAGACCATTGAATCAGCATTGACAACTTGTTGTCAATGCTGATTCAACATTGATTCAATAATTATTCAACGCTGAATTAAATTCTGTGCCTACTGCACTGATAATAAAACCTATAGTCAGTACTGACTATACCATCATATTTTGACCCCCGTAGTCAGGAGACTATAAAACTTAGTCACATATTAGTCATAAAGATAGTCAGTAGTGACTATATGTGGATCACACAAATTGATGATGTCACAGGAATGTGTGCACAGGAAACAGTTAGGATTCAAATTTGAATGGTCCATGGACTTCAGGTAGGCACATCCTCTCCTAAACCACTGTTCTATGGATATCCCTGCTTGTTATATGTTATGTTACAGTTGACTATGACAACTTAAGATGTTATAGGGTACATGAGTTCTCATGTTTGATAGAGTTATCATGGTAATTTGTTCCAATTGTGATCACATAGACATACATGAACAGTGTATGTCTAGACTGACAGAGCATGATAGGCATAGACAGGAGCCTGTCACCTGCTCTGACTTATCCTAGCCTGTCCCCTGGCCTGTCTAATCCTAGCTTGTCCCCTGGCCTGCCTTATCCTAGCCTGTCCCCTGGCCTGCCTTATCCTAGCCTGTCCCCTGACCTGCCTTATCCTAGCCTGCCCCCTGGCCTGCCTTATCCTAGCCTGTCCCCTGCCCTGCCTCATCCTAGCCTGTCCCTGCCCTACCCTAGCATGTCCCCTGCCCTACCTTATCCTAGCCTGTCCCTGCCCTATTTTATCCTGGCCTGTCACCTGCCCTGCCTTATCCTAGCTTGTCCACTGGCCTGTCTTATCCTAGCTTGTCACCTGCCCTGCCTCATCCTAGCCTGTCCCCTGCCCTGCCTCATCCTAGCATGTCTCCTGCCCTGTCTTATACCTAAGACTGTCCCTGCCCTGCCTTATCCTAGCCTTTCACCTGCTCTGCCTTATCCTAGCCTGTCCCCTGCCGTGCCTTATCCTAGCCTGTCACCTGCCTTGCCTTATCCTAGCCTGTCACCTGCCTTGCCTTATCCTAGCCTGTCCCCTACCCTGCTTTATCCTAGCCTGTCACCTGCCCTGCCTTATCCTAGCTTGTCCCCTGCCCTGCCTTATCCTTGCCTGTCCCTGGCCTGCCCTATCCTACTAGCCTGGCCCCTGCCCTGCCTTATCCTAGCTTGTCCCCTGGCCTGCCTTATCCTGGCCTGTCACCTGCTCTGCCGTTATCCTAGCCTGTCCCCTGCCTTGCCTTATCCTAGCTTGTCCCCTGGCCTGCCTTATTTAGCCTGTCCCCTGCCCTGCCTCATCCTAGCCTGTCCCTGCCCTGCCCTGTCCTATCCTACTAACCTGGCCCCTGCCCTGCCTTATCCTAGCTTGTCCCCTGTCCTGCCTTATCCTAGCTTGTCCCCCGCCCTGCCTTATCCTAGCCTGTTCCCTGCCCAGCCTAATCCTAGCCTGTCCCTGCCCTGCCCTATCCTACTAGCCTGGCCCATGCCCTGCCTTATCCTAGCTTGCCCCTGTCCTGCCTTATCCAAGCTTGTCCCCCGCCCTGCCTCATCCTAGCCTGTCCCTGCCCTGCCCTGCCCTATCCTACTAGCCTGGCCCCTGCCCTGCCTTATCCTAGCCTGTCCCCTGCACTGCCTCATCCTAGGCTGTCCCCTGCACTGCCTCATCCTAGCCTGCCTCTCTCCTTGCCTCATCCTAGCCTGTCCCCCACCCTGCCTCATCCTAGCCTGTCCCTGCCCTGCCCTGCCCTATCCTACTAGCCTGGCCCCTGCCCTGCCTTATCCTAGCTTGTCCCCTGTCCTTCCTTATCCTAGCTTGTCCCCCGCCCTGCCTTATCCTAGCTTGTCCCCTGCCCTGCCTTATCCTAGCCTGTCACCTGCACTACCTTATCCTAGCTTGTCCCCTGTCCTGCCTTATCCTAGCCTCTCCCCTGCACTGCCTCATCCTAGTCTGTCCCCTGCACTGCCTCATCCTAGCCTGCCCCCCGCCCTGCCTCATCCTAGCCTGTCCCCCACCCTGCCTCATCCTAGCCTGTCCCCTGCCCTGCCTCATCCTACCCTGTCACCTGCTCTGCCTTATCCTAGCCTGTCCCCTGCCCTGCCTTATCCTAGCCATGTCTACCCTGCTGAACCTTGACCTGCCTTCAGTACTTAAGTTTCCCTTATTTCTCATGATTGACTATATCTATTAGTCATGGTGACTACTTTAGACCATGAAACCATTAAATTCATAGTCACTTGACTATATAGCCCAAATCAGCCGATTTAATGGCTGACTATAGGTTGACTATATGACTAACTTACTATAGACATAGGTGACTAACTTGGTATAGTCGTTTTTGCTACATTCATGTGACTATAGAAATGTAGTCCGTAGTGACTAACATTTCCAGGTCCATTATTATCAGTGTGGGTAGTTCAAACCAGGATTTCTCCATGACTACCTTCTCACATTTTTGTGGATGCTACGCTTTCAATGATTCATGTCATAAGCAAATGTAATTTTGTTTCAGGTAACCTAACCAACCCTATCAAAACATGGCCGAACCTACTTTTTTTAATGCAATTTTGAAGAAATTTTGATATTCTCACACATTTTTGGTCAATTTTAGGGTCTTCGGAGAGGCTGGCTAGTACTCTCATGTTTAAAAAAAGAGAGGAAAAAAGAGAAGAAAAAACGACCTACCGACCCTACATTTTCTCCCCATGTTACCTGAAAAATACCCTTTTTTTGGCCGTATTGCACAATGCATGAAGATCCCCTATCATAGGATGGCAGGTGATATTAAATCAAAATAGCAAAATGGCAATGATGATTAACTTCTTCATGTGTTTGTCGGCAGTACAGGGGACTATTTTTTATATGCTGTCCCCAACATGACTGGTCGTTTCTAAAGGTCAGTAACCTGTTATGACTTGGTTGATAATACTTCTATTGTTATAGTAATTAATTAATACACAGAATAAAACTGCTCAACTAAAGTTTAAAACTTTAATAACGGTAAGGCATACAGTAAAGCAAAGATAATGAAGAGATTTTGTGATTGGACAACTCGGACCATGGCGTCCCCCCGTTGCAATTCAAATGAACAGCTTTGAATTGAATTGAATTGAATAAATGATTCAGTTACATTTAATAACCATCTTTGAACAGGATTATATTACACCAAACAATAGCAAAACAACAGCTGTGATTTAGATACCTCTTGAGCGCAAACTTATAACTGTAAACAGTATGGATTAATACTTTATTAAGAAAACAGTCAATATCGCCACCTCGGCAAGCATAACAACCATATCATTAGCAGGGTTTAAGACAATGAAACAGTAAAGGGTTCCGATGGATGTAATATAGGTTTTGACCTAACCAATATTAGAAATCAAGTAGGAGCTCCCGTCTTTATTCTCATATCTAAATCATAGACATTGAGAAATACAACATAAAACTCTTGGAAATTCGATTCCATCTTGTATTCCATCTGTTCCCATAGCCTATATATCTTTTTCAGAATTTGTAACCAGTTTTTTTGAATTAGAAACAGATGCCAGCATTACTTGGGGGCTGCCAAAGGGCCACCAAATGAACACCTGCTAGGCACTGTGCACATGGCAACCCGCTGTGGATTTCTGAGGCCCTAACAATGGCTAAAACACCACCTGCTCTGTTATTCCTAGGCTCCTTATATGCCTAACCTCTCAGTCACTAGTCACTAGTCATTTTTTGGCTCCCTGTACGACCAACCTAGATCAGCCATTTTTGTCAGGTTGGTCATTACTGACCAACCCACCTTAGTCTTTTTAGTTCTAGGGGGAGCCACTGAGTGGTCATCACAGGTGGCCCCAACTAGTGGTATACAAATACAACACACCAATGATGAACCTAGGTTAGCCACTACTGACTGACCCCTTGGTCATTTTTGAATTTAACTTTGCCATTGTGACTAACACTCATATGACCAACCTAGGTTAGTCTGTACTGACCAACCCTTTCAACCTATGGATTTTCAGTGTGGGTTGCAGGAGGAATAAAGACTGACCAATCCTACACAGAGCAAAGAAATAGCGTCAAAATGGAGTCCAGGTTGCCTCCAGAATGACTCCCCTCTCAAGGGGAGTCTAGGTCGCCTAAGGCAGCCTAGATGACTCTGTAGCTGACATAAGGTAGTCACCTGGGGGAGTCAAATAGCTCTATGGGTCATATGACTCCCCCAGGTGACTCCCTTAGGTCAACGAGAGTCACCTAGGCTCCCTTAGGCGACCTGGACTACCCTAAACAGGGGAATCATTCTGGAGGCAACCTGGACTCCCTTTTGATGCTGTTTCTTCTCTTTGTGTACTGCATGCGGCTTTAGGTCAAGGGCACTACAACCCATGGCAGTACAAGTGCAGAAACCATTGTATAAGTTTAAGTAAAGCTCTGTTATGATGTTAGGGTATATTCCTAAAATATCAACAAAAAGAGAGAGATACCTTTATTTACTTGTTTCTTCTTTCCTACGATTCAAAATGGTCCCTTGACCCTCGGCCAACCTTCTACAACTGCCAAGGCAGAGAGGATCATGCTAAATTACTGCACGGGTACCTCAACTTTGGCCCTGCATTGATTAGCATGGAGACTGTCGGAACCCAAATCTATAAACGACAGCTACTGCGGGATGTGTTGACATATTGCTGCAGCTTTGTCCCCAGGAGAACGGGGTCCTGGTGGGATAATTGGCTGCATATCAGCTGCCATGTTAGGATTAGCCCAACAAGGGCAGCAAGGTGCACTCTATTGTTGGTATAGAAGAATGCAGACCTAGCCAGTCTACTCACCAGGGCTAAAGGCTAAAGGCATCATGCTGACCCTTTTGGGTGTATTTGTCACGGGCAATATTGGAGTTTGCGCAATATTGGAACTTTAACATCTCAATAACAAGTCTTATAAAATAAGTTAGTGCATTGCACAAACAGAAAGATAGGGTAGAAAAGTTATTTACAAAGACATGTTACAGCATTAATTAGCTTTTTGTTGGGTTACACGCACCTCCAAGGTGTGGCATAGCATACTCAAACAACATTGACAAATATATCTAGTGTTATATGTGTAGCATAGCTAGAAATTCTGAAACTGCCCAATGTAAGTAGGGAGCAATTCAGGAATTGCCCTGCGCAGTTCCAGAATTGTATCCGGGCAATTTCAGAATTGGGCTGGTTCCTATTCTGCACCTGACATATTAACCCTGTACTATATGTTTGAATGCAGCAATAAGAAGGTAATTGCTGCAGTTACATTCAAGCATTATAATGATAACTTATACTGCCCTATTAGCCAAAAGATATAGTAGCATCTGCCTAATTAGTATTGTAACTTAACAAATTCGTCTCATCTCGTCCCAACAGGATTATTATCCTCTATCATTTTCAATGACCTACCACACCAAGGGCAATGGAGATTGTCACCTTCTCACAACTTTCTTCTCTGACTTTCTCACACTTAACTCATGCAGTTGATGCACTTATATCCATTTATACTCATGTATGGGTCTCTACCCTTTCTTTACTCCAGAAATTAGCCCCCAAATGGATTTTGAGTTTATAAATGTATTTTATTCATTAACTGATTTTCAAAAATACAATTACATTCAAAAAGAGACGTTTGGTCTCCTGTCTGCCCGTGTAGAAAAGACGTCATTTTGGTAATAGCAGTGGCAATGACAATAATAACAATAATAACAACAAATTTTGAGTTAAAAATAAAGGTTCGGCAGTCACATAAAATCATGAAAATGATGTGACCAAGATGAAACAAAAACAGAAAAGTATTCCTAGATCATAAAGGGCATTTCCAAGAATATAATGAAAATCTATGAGGACATTGTTTATGTGCTGATGTGCACCTGCGTTGTTTCCTTCCTTAACCATCATACATCAACCCCTTAGGGAGTGGTCATTTTTTAACAACAGGGGGGGGTTGGTGGATTTTCACATGAGCAGGTCTACATTTTGTTGGTTCTCCCATAGGAATGGTCGACATTTCTTGGGTTCCCCCCTGAGGCAAGTTGGAATTGAGCACGGCCGACCCCTTTGAGCTGTAGTAACGCGCAGGTTTTCTTTTTGGTCCCACCCTCACGAGGGGCCCAAATTTGTTTGGAACCCCCCTTCAAGGGGTCCACTTTTCTTTTGGTTCCCCCCCAAATTCACCAAACACCCCCTCTGTCGTTAAAAAATGACCACTCCCTCATTATCGTTTGGTATCAGGTTTCACTAAAGCAGGACCACTGAGTTAAATGCTACAATCAACTATTTTTCCTTCCAAGCATTTAGAAGTGTGTAACTGATACATAATCCAGGGCTATAATGGAAAAAAAATCATCAGAACACTTGTTTTACCCCAATCTACGGATTCTCAGTGATGGGGTGAATCCACTGATGCAAATGTTGGTCGTTAAATTTCATCAGTGAGATGAAAATAAATAGACGAATGGCAATGCCCATTGATACCGCCTCTGATGTTTTTCATGAGTTTGAGCTGCAGGCTGAGTGGGACATGCCCCAGACCCCATGAGGAAAATACATTAGTGGGAGTATGCATGTAGTTGGCACCTAATGAAGGGAAGACTACTTTGTCTTAGTCATTGAATACAGCCACATTGTATTCAATGGGTAGGGGGGGGGGGGCATTGAATATGGCGCTCCTAATGTTGAAGCACAGGAAATCTTGTATCTAAAAAAACAACTAAACTCTATCCCTTCACCAGTGACCGACAACAACACAACTCCAGTAACGGTTATAAATATAGACGTGTGACCCACATAGCTTCCCATACCATATCTATACCCATGACCTTCAACCGATCATATCAAATCACTCTAAAGAGCTCCGCTAGCCCTCAGTGAGTGCTATGGTACTCTCATTCCCAAATCCTTCCAAAGGAAGACTCTGGTAACAGCCAAATGACCTTGAGCTTTGGATTTTGCTGGGTCTGGGCAACCCCTGCTGTTGGGCTGGAACCAGCGAACAGGAACAGGAAATGGAACCAGAATGTATGATGGTAGTTTTAGGTAGTTTTACCATCAGCCTTTCTGGTTCCATTTCCTGTTCCTGTTCGCTGGTTCCAAGCTACCAGCAGGGATTGCCCAGACCCAGCAAAATCCCAACATTTGGAAGTTACCAGAGTCTTCCTTCGGAAGGATTTGGGGACGAGAGTAGTGCGAGGGTAGCATGCAGCGAAATGCCTCCCGTGAAGCCCTTCAGGCAGCACTTTCTATCGCTTAGAAAGGCTGTCCTGGATAATTTGTGCTGTGGGTAATGGCATGTGCTTCCCCTACTTAAGCAGTTCGCTCTGAGCCCCACCATTGGTGTGGAACCTTTAGCTCTACTCAATAGATCATCAGGCATGGTTAGATGTACCTCACCTCCTCCTTGCTTCCAACCCACCAATATGGCCTTGAGGCAAGTGTAATTTGCTGGGTGTAACTCAGCCTTGAAGGCCTCACTGATCGGTAGATGCAGGAAACATCCCTGAGAATATCAATACATCAATACAAATCGACTGAACCTTTGACATGTAATACCTAGATGCTATATATAAATAAAAAACCCATCTTTAAAAGTTGCTGTGGAGCAGGTCTCTTCCAGGATATAAACTTCTGGTTCATTATTACCACCAATGTAGTATATACAATACAACATGTTCTGCGACGGAATTGACTCTCATGCAACTTACCTATGATGAACAATATCTAGCTTTAACACAAGTCTTGTGAACGAAGTAGCAGTATGCTTATCATATCAATAACTGGAGCTGCAATGTTGGTACACATTATACCTGCTTACCCACCTGCTTACCCACCTGCTTACCCACCTGCTCACCCACCTGCTCACCCACCTGCTCACCCACCTGCTTACCCACCTGCTTACCCACCTGCTTACCCAGCTACTTATCAACCTGCTTACGCACCACTGATAGTATACCATATACCAACAAGCTATGACCCAATGCCAACTAACTATGACAGGAAATGAACTCTATTTCTTACTAATTGTATTGCAGTATTACATATACTGATGCCCCTAAGAAAACAACCTCTCAGCATCCAGACACTGAGAGATAAAATCTAGACCTTCCATGCCCTTGGCTACATATAATGATTTTACACAAACCAGCCCCTTCGGGGGCTGGGATTATGGGGTTGAACAGTCTACACCCCCGCCCCTCCCCACACACAAATGTAGGCCTACTGATATCAGCATGGACTGAGCGTGGGAACTGGATGGGACGGGGGTCGCTCTGCCCCAGATAGCGCAGCCCTCGCGATGTTACCATGGCAAAGCGGCCTTGACTACTACACGGGCGGCACTCCCAGCGTGTAGCAACCTCACTCTCCCAGCAGATTCTTTCGGAGAGGCCCGACTCAGAAGTTTAGGCTAATGTCTCTGATCTATTACGATTAAGTTTAAACTTGTATTCAAAACAGGGGATTGATTAGGAATTTACTTGGGAATTCCGCTACAATTAGTCTAAATCGGTCTATAATTATCTTATTTTAGTCTCGTGCTGATGACCAAAACAATGGCGGATCTTTCCATGTGAAATTTTCTGTCTGGTTGCTAGGTCAGCTGTGCGAGGATATTTATTATTTATGTACCTTTTCATTTATTTAGCATACAAATTGAATATCCGTGTGTTTGGAGAACAAGTGTTACGTACAAAGCACTCAAAAAATAAAACAAAGTAAATGGAAGGAAAGAAACGAGTTACATTTGAAAAAAAAAACATACTTGCATGTAGCCTCTTTTGGTTTATCTGTTCCTGGCGAGCATCCAGGCTTAATTCAATGGGGTGGTTCGCTGGTCCCAAATAGTGCCGTTTTATATATAGGGGAAACAGCATTCATGCCTCACTTTATTCCAGCTTACACTTACTCTCCTTTTTGTTTCTCATAACTTGAATTAATAGGTAACACGTCAACGCCCAACCTACAATTATGCAATAGATCACACTGATATTCCTAGGCTCACTATACGCCCAACCTCTCAGTCACTAGTGACTAACCTAGTTAGTCATTTTTTGGCTCCCTATACAACCAACCTAGATAAGTTATTATTTCCAGGTTGGTCACTACTGAACCACCCACCTTAGTCTTTTTTGTTCCAGGGGGAGCCACTGAGTGGTCATCACAGGTGGCCCCAACTAGTGGTATACAAATCCGACACACCAATGATGAACCTAGGTTAGCCACTACTGACTGACCACTTGGTCATTTTTGAATATAACTTTGCCATTGTGACTAACACTCATATGACCAACCTAGGTTAGTCTGTACTGACTAACCCTATTCAGTGCAGGCTTTTAAGGTCAACAGGAAGAAAGCCTCAGGCGGGACATGAATGCTCATAGATCAAAGGACAAACCTCCTTATGCCACTATGGTTGGCTGGTTAACCCTTTGAAGACCGTTGTCACTAAGAGGTGACATTTGTCGTCATAATGCACCAATGCACCTCCTGGGAGGAACTCGCTGTTGCTGCCAGTGCTGCATTGGTGCATCATCCTGACCCTTTGGGAGTGTCTCAACCTCATAAGGTCGGCATGATGCTTGAACACAGCACTGGCCAGTTACTTGAGAATTCTAGGCTGTGCCAGGGTCATACAGCTGGGTGGTTGAAGTGTCTCATAATGAAGTTGTAGGGAACCAGCTCGTTAAACCTTGTAATGCTTTCTCTAATGGTCAACCGTAGAAGAACTGGCCCTCAAACCTCCGGATCCCAGACTCCTCTGTGTCAGGCCATGACTCAAGCAATAAGGGACCTATTTAGGCATGTTGGCAATGACCCAAAACAGATACATGAGGTGTCTCATGGTGTTCACTTTGATCTACAAAGTAACACAAATTTGATCACTCGGGAACATACTAGCATCTTGAAAGCAGAGACGTTGACATTATCCTATCATCCAAAGGTATCTGATCACTTCCCTTAGCATCCTTTAGTAGTGTAATGTGTGCATTATCAGTTCTGCATCCAGGGTTTGTAATTATCCTGTTGGATTAATTGCCTAATACTTAACTAGCTGTCTAGGTTCTGCATAGTGCTCTTGTTCATTAGGGTCTTCGCTGTCAAGATGCATTGATGCAGAAAAGCAGCATTACTTATTAGCTGCATTTAAGCATCATTTTAACTCTATGATATTGAGATTATACACTCTAGATTCAGGATGATGCATGAATGCAGCCTTTGAGAGTAAACATCTCAGGGCTGCATTCATGCATAATGTTGACAAAATATACAGCATACTAGAGCACTATCTGACCCTTACAGGACACTGCCACTGCATGGGCAGGGTGGCTGTGACCTTTTGGACAGCGTAATTGAATGAGTCTATATTGAGTCTCTGGTAAGACCCTGTGGTCCAGCCTCTAAAGAGGGCTCTGATTTCACCCAACCACTGGCCTGTGTGTTCACACCGAGAATTTGGTTCCAAGGATATAGTTAGGGCCAACGGTTTGTTTCAGGTTACCCGACCCACCTTATCAAAACAGGGCCGACCCTAGGTTTTTCATTCAATTTTGAAGACATTTTCTTTTTTTTACCCCTTTTTGGTCAATTGTAGGGTCTTCGGAGAAAAAAAATAAAAATTCAACCCACCGACCCTCCTTTTTTTTGCCATGTTACCTGAAACAAACCTTTTCTTTTGGCCTTAACTGCTGATGACATGAAATGTTTATATCTAGGCTGTGTCTCACGAACTTGGGCCAATGTTTTTGTCTATGACCGGGTGCCGTCTATGACCGGGTGCCGTCTATGACCGGGTGCCGTCTATGACCGGGTGCCGTCTATGTCCGGCTATTTGAAAAAATAGTTTGGAGGAATAAAACTTTTTTTTTCTTTTTTACAATTTTTATAAATAGAAATTGTATAAAATACAAAAATGTATTTCTTATTCCTCCAAAACAACTTTTTTAGATAGCCGGTCATGGACTGCACCCGGTCATTGACGGCACCCGGTCATAGATGGCACCCAGTCATAGACGGCACCCGGTCATAGACAAAAACATTGGCCCAAGTTCGTGAGACACAGCCTCTAAATGACCGTGTGTCAAGGTAGATTATTGTACTGAAAAATCATACTATAGCACAGAGTGACACCTTAAAGATCAGCATGCTGACATGCATTTGTTTCATGACTAACATGAACATTGAGAGGGTTTTAGCAGCATGTCTTTTATCGTAATATCTTACCATGACAACCAAATTACACAGAGGCAAATATCATTGTCACCCAATGTCGCCAATACTACTCTCATACAAGGGTCAGGCACTGCTGGACTATAATAGATGGGTCAAGGGCCATTCTAGTGAGGGTCAGGCTAGGCTGGACATTCAATAACAGGCTGGACCTTGGCAAACTTGCTTGAAAGTCTGGCCATGCTGGATCCTCATGCCATAGTCTGGCAATGCTGGACTCTTGGGAGAGTCTCTATCAGCCTGCAAGAGTCCAGCATTGCCAGACTATGGCATGAGGATCCAGCATGGCCAGACTTTCAAGCAAGTTTGCCAAGGTCCAGCCTGTTATTGAATGTCCAGCCTAGCCTGACCCTCACTAGAATGGCCCTTGACCCATCTATTATAGTCCAGCAGTGCCTGACCCTTGTATGAGAGTAGTATTGGCGACATTGGGTGACTCTGATATTTGCCTCTGTGTACACAATAACCCCAATTAGAGCACATTCACTGATGTTAGGTACAGATAGAAAGTATCGGTGATACCCCTTGTGATCATATCACCTGACCTGCCATCTGGTGGTAATAGTTGTAATTAATCTTCATTGAGGCTCCTTCCGGAACGAGTTTCTTACGGTGAGACTAGAATATTGGGAACCGGGATCAGTTACGACACATGACCAGTTACACTGAAAAAGTAAACTTGTATCCAGAGTTGTCGAAGTGACAATCATGAAATAAACGAGTCAAAAGTTGTCTAACCTCTCAGGTTACCATCCCACAAATAGAATCTGGAGCTTGCAAATGTCGGGTTTTGGGCTGGCACAGGCCAAGTCGGTCTTTTATCTCCAGCTAGAAGACCCACTTCCTTGTCACTTAGAGAAGTTTTTGACTGGTTTATTTTATGACCGTCACTTGGAAGAGTCTAGAGACAAGTTTACTTTTTGAGTGTAGATTCAGATGGGATTGCAGCTTCTGGTGGGAGCACATGATCTGCCCCCTGTATGTTTTGACTGTAGCTAATCCTTCTCTTTTCTAGTTTTTGTGTTAATGGCGTGAGAATAACACAGATATAGTGGCCTGATATAACGTATATCTAAATGGGTCTAAGAAAGATGAACAAAAAAATAATTCCAAGTTACCAATGCACTTATCAGATGAGTTATCTCAACACCATCTCGTGAGAACAGTTCAGATACTCGGCTCCCTATGACCAAGTCAGGTTATATGAACTAACAGATCTATTAGAAAATTGGCTGAATGGATGAATATGAAAATCACTACTTAAAGTCTCTTTTATTGTCTCAAAATCCTTGACATTAGCTGAATTTCTAAAGGTACTGCGGTAGAAACACTGAAATAACATTGCTACCTCAATGTCTACCCTCGGCCTGATTTCCTCCCCCACGTGCCAAGTCTCATTAAGGTGCCCAGATCCAATTTGACATAGAGTGATAGAGTTACCTAATTAAAGTGTCAAAGCAGGGCAATCAATAGGCCCAAGGTGAAATCCAGGAAGTAAACATTCAACCAAAGAGCTGCTTGAGAATTCTAGGCTTTTCCAGGGTTATACAGCTGGGTGGTAACACTCTAAGAATAGTGTGTTGCGGGAACATGCATAAGGAGTTACACACACATATTTGCAACACACCTTTGAGATCACATACTTTTGGCATAGAGTATGTCGTGTGTAGTGTGTTACATCCAAATGTGTGTTAAAAGTGGCTGCAGAAAATCGTGTTGAAAAGTGTGTAAACGTAACACACTGTTCTTAGAGTGTAGAGTATCTCATACTGAAGTTTCTGGGAACCAGCTGGTTGAACCTTATTATGCTTTCTCTAACGGTCAACCGTCGAAGAAATTGGCCCTCAAATCCTCCGGACTCCTCTGTGTCGGGCCACGCCTAAAGCAATAAGGGACCTATTTAGGCATGTTGGCAATTGCCCAGCAGTATTTACACGATTACACTTCACCCAGAAAGCACATCTAGCACAGACTCTATAGTACACTACATTGAATTGAATGGTGACTTCATCTTTCATTCCGTTCACTATATTTTGATAAAACTGCCTTGCAATTGCTACGGTAAAAAGAGGGGATAAGATTAATATCTCTTTCAATGCTATCTAGGTTTCCCTTTAGAGTACTAAACATCACAATTTCAGGAGCCACTTGCCACTGAAATCTGTATCATAAGGCAGACCTACTTGTATGAAACGGTTTCTAATATAACATAACATAATAATGTGGTTTATCATTCTCTGTCATCATCTAGAGCTGTTTCTTTGTCTCCTTCTGTCTCCCTTTCAAAATGAACGTAGTCAGGCACACAAACTCATTTAGGAAGATTTACGTGACATTTTCACATCAGCAATTCTACTGTTAACAATCTGTGTACCTAATTATTTAATGAGATAATTATGTCTTTCCCAATCGATACACATCAGGTACAGAACAGATAACCATCTCTTATTAGGTGTTAACCCTTTTTTGCCAGCATGGTGTTTTTTTGTCCTCATGACCGATGTTAAGATAAGTAACTCACCAGAGTTGCATTCATGTAGCATGCAAACCTGGTTTGATACTCTACATAAGGGCAGGCCTGATGCATTTATTTGGAGCCAACAAGCTACTCAACGGCACTACAAATGCACTTTCAATACTCAAGTGGTTAAATCCACTGCACATTACTATTTAGCCTGCATGTTAAGTGGCTCTGAGGAAAGCAACCTAATGCTTATTGTGTGCTTTTTAAGTAATTTTTTGTGGCAGTGCTGGATTGTTTTATTTTAATGCATTGTGTTCTGCACTGAAAAAGTAAACTTGTCTCCAGACTCGTCAAAGTGACTATCATAAAATAAAGGAGTAACAAATTCCTATCAGGTTACCATCCCGCAAATTAAATCTGGAGCTGGTTAATGTCAGGTTTTGGGCTGGCACATGCCAAGTGGGTCTTCTATCTCCGGCTAGATCACCTGCTTCCTTGTCACTTAGACAAGTTTTTGACTCATTTATTTTATGACCGTCACTTTGAAGAGTTTACTTTTTGAGTGTGATATCCTTTGTCACAACACCATTGATACATCAGGGTCCACTTGGATTGCAATCTACTATCTGTTGTTCATGGTCATACATTTTGGTTTGCACTTATTATAGATATAATCTTTCGGATATTGACAAGTCAGTGCTAGTGATTGAGGCAAATATATCAATATGATAATTCAGCTAGACCAACGAACCAGGTAGCTGGTGACTAATGGGTATCACAGTGCATCGCCCTAAATAGGCAGCAGCATGACGACCACTTATTATGAATGGATGTATATGAGGCTTGTTCAGCAACAATACAGATTTGGTCCGCCATGTTTTATCACAGACATGCCAAGTGACAATACTCACAGAGATGTATCAGCAATTAGCATTGACTTTGAATAAGAGTTTGATCACAACTAAAAAGGGCATAGTCCAGCAAACATAGGGTCACACATTAACTCAAATATGTTGATTTATTTCAGCTAGTCAACTATTTTCGATGGCTTTTTTCATGTATGATTTCATTGGTCTGATGATTGGTAAAAGAAATCTTTGTTACTCAAAACTTGACTGGACAAAAAGGCCATTTGGAGGCACAGAGCATATAGTCAGTTTGAATAGCAGAGGGGGTTGGGATTGGCTTTCTCATGATGGTAGAGAGCACTGTACATGTGTACATAGTGAAGCCATAGTCAGTGAAACACAGCTGACTGTTCCCACCCACTCAGGGTGCACCATGCCCCCCCCCCCAACGAGGAGGACTAGTGGCTCTCCATAGATCAACCCTAAGGTCAATAACACTGCATCTCATACCTGATTTTTACTCATCATCCTCAATCATCATCTATGACTAACCATCCCCCTCCTATGTCGGGGAATCGGTCAAAACACTCACCACTTCGTCCTACCTTACTTTCAACACCTATATATAATATTTTTGCTGTAAAACTACACATCAGGGTCTCTACCCGTATTTAATACAGAATGTACACACCACAGGACTCAAACTTAGTGACAAATAAAGGTTCAGCAGTCACGTAAAATCATAAAAATGATATGACCAAGTTGGAACAAAAAAAAAGAAGAAAAAAGGCAAAACTATTGCATCGGCATTGACATATTCTAAATGAGAGGAGTGAAGGTGCCTATTAACAATTCAAGGACAGCATATTGCGAAAAAAGAAAACATGATTCAGCTGCTCAGTCATGGCGAGTAATTCGCCTGTCCTGCATTGGTCCATAATGCTGATCATTCGGCAATCTATCCGCCAAATAAGGTAGGCATGAGGAGGATTTTTCACCTCAGGGGTTTTATACGGGTGTCTCAGATTGGTCATAGGGACATTGGTTAGGCATGACCAAGTGATGTTCAGGAATGACTGAGGCAGGAACTTTTCAGCCATCATTATGGATCATGGGGTTGATGTACCTGTCTTTCCTTTCTGTCCCACCACCTAGTAATATGGTCTATTGGTAGTGATCGCATCAGAGTCCTCCGAACATAGTTCGTGAAATTACACCAGAAACGTTACAACCACCACTTATTGGTCAATGGTGGGACAAATATATACATTCACTGACTTATTTGTTTGTTTGTTTGTTTGTGTAGTTTAACGTCCCACTGACTATGCAGGTGAGACTTACTCAAATTGACATGCAATATAAAAATGAGCGAAGGCATCTGAGAATAAGGAATGACAAAGAGAAAGAGCTAACCATTTAGTAACACTTCTATGAAAGTTTTATTCATTTATTGACATGATTTCCCCCCCCCCCTCATACTAAGGTACTAACAAAAGTGCCACTTTTTGCTATTAACCAGCTCTGCTTGGTTACCAAGTCCCAAAGTCATCTCTCCAAACCGCAGGGGGGAATAACAAACAGAATTGCTTCCAAACGACCCTAGCAAACAGGGGCGACCCCGTGTTTTTTTTATGCAATTTTTAAGAAATTACCATATTTTAATCTTTTTTGGTCAATTTCAGGGTCCTCGGGGAGGCTGGCTAGTATTTTCAAGTTAAAAAACACAACTAAAGACATCTGTACAAGAAGCAGTCTTCGTTAACTGGCATCAAGCAAATTGATATCCTCCAGTGCCCAGCCTAGCCCAGCTGAATCAAACCTAGATGGGGTCGACCCTGCAGATAACCAAAGCCACCTAAAAGGAACCATAGTCATTAACCAAGGTCAATGTGCTAAACCCTGTGTGCCCTACGCAGTGAGCACGGAGCATTGAATCAACATTGATAAATGGTTGTCAATATTGATTCAATGTTGATTCACCGTTGAGTCAATGTTGAACTGAAATTTGTGCCCACTTGGTAGTTGCTAGGTTGAAGATGCTTGTAGAGTATGGGAAGGAGCAGCTAAAGCACAAGCATTTCCCTATATTGCATCAGAAACCAAAATTGAGCATATGTCTTTCAAAAACAGTGAAATGAGTAAAAGCCTCATTCTTACAGATAATGTGTGTGCCCTAGTTGCTGGGTTGAAAATGCCGGAGAGTTTGCAAAGGAGCAGCTAAAGCACAAGCATTCCCCTATATTGCATTAGAAACCAATATTGAGCAAAGGTCTTTCAAAAGCAGTGAACTGAGTAAAATCATCAGTCTTCCAGATAATGTTTGTGAATGAATGGGCAAGTGGCTTTTTTTTTAAACATGAAAGTACTAGCCGGCCTCTCTAATTTCGACCAAAAAAGGGTAAAAATACGGAAATTTCTTCAAAATTGCACGCAGAAATTTCGTCCAAATTGCATGAGAAAATGTACGGTCGGCCTTACCTTGCTTCATCCAACGAATGACTATTCTTATCACACAAAGCCCAATATATTGCATTTTATGAACTGATTCATATTTGAAGTCTCAGTTCTTTGATGATGTTTCCAGTTATTTTATTGGTGAACGATCCTACAGCGCTATGTGTATGCTTTTATCTAAATAACATGGGGAGACTAATGTCATCAATGCTGTAGGCTACTACTATGACTTAGATATTGTTACGTCACAATTGTCTTTCTTGGCATCAACAACCAATGTAATGGGTCCGTGCCCAGGCAAACAGAAATATAACCCAAGGGCAATATAAATGTTAATGAATTTCAGATTTCCTTATATCGTTTGACTATGGGTGTGGTTTGTGTGTGCTCTATATTACTTTCTATATAAAAATATATTTCATTCCCTACTTCAATGCCTACAGACACATGTAGGTGTAAATTTATATAAATTTTCAGTTCTGGATGCAGGCTCTGTAAGTATCATGTTAAGTGAATCACCGTGAGGACTTGTGCTGACAGGTGGAACTAAACGTTCTATCAGAATGAACCGAGAAGGTTTGGCACTGTCAACTTGGAAAGGGAATGCTGGTGCATTGGGTGACCAATTGATGTCCACTGTGTAGACCCTGTTGTCTAACCTGCACACGGGGTGTGATCTGACCCAAACTCTGGCCTGCATCAGACACTGAGGATGGGACTTCTTCATTTCCAATTTGAATTCAAAACCACTTCCATCATTTCTTATTTTCTATATTCTGCAATATTCTGTGTTTAATAAGGAAACATAATCCTTGCGATGTTTCAGTAATTTTCCTATAATCCTAATATATGGCAGCTTCTGTTGACAACCACTGTCCTGCCCCCCGATGTTAATGCATGGAACTGAACAGTTTTCCAGCGATTCCAGAGACAAGATATTGCATGATCGTGGCAGATTGAAAGGTTTTAGGGTTGCTAGTCTTTTAGTTGAGGAAGGGGTAGTGGGATGCCCTGACTATTCTTTTTTGAGGTGGTAGCACAACATCTCACCATTAATAAGCATTAGCAAGACAAACAGTGCTAATAACCTGAACATGTATAGGGTTTAATCAAGGGTGGTCATGTTGGTCAGTCGTTATTATGATAAACAAGGCAGGGAACACTCATTAATGTGATATAGGAATTGCCTGCTTTGGCTTCATCATGGCTTGATAGGAATCGGGCAAGAAAAGATCACTTGTATCAGCATAGATGGCCATAATGGCTTGGCTAAAATGACACTATTTCTTTCCATTTCTAGCCGTTTGTCATATATTGATATTCTATCTTCTTTTCTTCTGCTTCAAACAAATAAATTGAATCAGTGATAGTTCCTGTTCCTTATCAATACTTATGGCATGGTCATTATAGACTGTTTTATCACAGGAAAGCAATTTAAACTTACATATCATATCACCAGTGTTTGCCTCGGAATAACAGGGCATGGTTCTATCATGAGGTCAGTGAACAGTGTACATATTGTGGAACCGTTTTCCTCATACTTAGGACAACACAGCTGCCTGCTCCCACTAGGCAGTTTTAGCAGGCTGAACGTAGACATTGGCGTAGACGTAGCTGTATAAAACTTGTAAAGTAGCAACCATGAGTGACGTCATCAATATCTGTGTTCTCTGCTACGTTTAGTGATGGCTATGGACGTAAAATACATAGCAAAGCACCTTGCTACGTTTACCACTAAATATCTAAACGCTTCATCATTGGACTAACGGATTGTTATGAAATTTCATGAGGGTGATGTATGGGTATATGTGGATATGCTCTGTGAAAGTGGCGGGGATTGACAAAGTAGAACATATAGAAAATGAAGTTTATGAAATGAAAAAATGAAATTAAGGACATAATTTTCTTGTGTTCCAACCATGCCAGGGAAGGTCTGGATGCTAAAACTCCTTTTACTGACGTATCTACAGAGGCTTGTAGCTCTCCCTACGTGTACGTGTATGGCTACGTTCAGCTTGCTAAAACTCCCTACTCTCTCAATGTGCACTACACCCAATCATACTGCAAAACACCTGCCCGGCAAAGACCAAGAGGCTCATTGCTTGTCTCTAGAACTGTCCAATCAAGCACTCTGGTGTGTATATATAATCTCCCTATTGCATATTGTTATATTCTGTATATAAGGAGGAGGGAATAACTATTGCCTCTTTCACTACAGTCAGATACTACCAATATCCTAACTCAATAACATAGTACTTGAGGCAATATCTTTCACCTTCTACCACATAATCAGTCTCATATAATGGGTTTTTAATTTTGGAATCGTGGAAATCAGATAAGGCGATAATTCTTTTCACTACAAGGACTAAGTTGCTTTGTACACATATTATCACATATTATTACTCATATTTAGTGGTGCAATGTATAGAGAGTAGCAGTACCTCAATGGTAAACTATAGTAATTTAAAACGTAGAAGGAGCCTGCCAATATCATGGTGGTAATGATCAATGAAGGACGTCACCTCCATTCTGAGCAGCGCAAGAGCAATTTCATGTTGGGATAGTGATGAGACAGCAGTTTTCTGTATGTCGCCACCAATGTGATATTGGATTAGTATTTAAGGTATTGGTGCATGCAATAAAGGCACATGTCTCTATGCCGCATGTTGTTTCCATTTTTGGGCGCACTATCGGCAAGACAAGTTTGATGGTTGCAATATATCAGACATCAGCACATATATGCACCTTAGCAAGACAAACAGCACTAATGATAGATTAGTTGAAGTCTTCCGTAAGGTGGGGTAGAGCATGCCTCAGGGTAGTAGCCTCGGCCCATTAATGTTCCTAATTCTTGTTAACAACTTTCCAAATGTTATTAATGAATCAAAGGTTTACATGTATGCCGATAACATCAGTGTGTGGGTGGTGAGTGGGTGGTGCTTGACATCCTAATCAGCTATTGCGGCTAGTGTCCTAGCTCTCTCACAGGTGGAACCCCTTAGTTCCTAATGACATGTCTCTTTTGAACGAGAAACTAGTTATGTCGTCACAGTCAATCCTCCGTTCAGCTATTTAATCCGATAATTAGTTTCAATTTGGTTGCCAAATGAAGCTAACTCTTGTTTTCATCGTTTAAGGTGGCTGTCTAAAATGGATCAAAGGTTTTTGAATTTCCACCAAAACATTTCTCCAAGTTCTTTGCATAATTCTCAACCCAATAGCAAAAGAAAATATGGGTGGTCCCAGGCTACTTTTTTAGATATAGAATTTTGAAAATTAATAGTATTTCCCTAAGATCAAAGAGGGAAACAAGGTTTGATCAATGAGGAATAGTAGTAAGCGTTTTTGAATTATGCTTAAACTCCCACAAAACACCCATACCATCATTTCCAAATTAATCAAAATTATTTCAACATAGGGTCCCGTGCATTATTTTAATTTTTTTCATCACTTTGCCATGAGGCCTATACTTAAAGTGTTCTGTTGAAAGAGCCCTATGCTGGGAGAGTGCATATTAATTCACTGGCCCACTACTGCCCCCTACTGTATTGATAGAGAAATGCTTGCATAAGTGCGTAAGGCTATGCACATGTCATCCGGCTAAAGGAACATATGCTGCCCTGCCCTCTGGTATGTGCAATGAGATGCGCAGTGGATCCGTTTTTCATCCTAGACAGCTCCCTTAAAGATATGTCATGCCTTATATAATTCATTTGTTGAAATGAAGCACAAACTAACAACATTCATTTTTGCGAGTGTATCAACGCAATATGGTTGGCATGATGCTTCAATCTGGCCCTGGTAAGTTATTCATCATAGCTTCATCATTCTAAAATGTTTTTTTTACAGGTGAGTCTCAGTTCTGTACACTCCATACACTGCTGCTGCTAAAGGTGAGTAACTGATGCATTACTTCACGTCAATATCTAGTCTTCACGAAAACTTTATCATCCCACATGACAATCAGTCCTGCAAATTTTCAATGTTGCAAGATCGGCTCCATTTTTGGAGGACCGGATAGCCACATATCTGCATTTTAAGTAGAAAATAGTTTAGTCCATCAAAAATGGCCAAATAAGGATAGATATATAGTTTCACACAATTTATACTCCGCTCAGGTGTTGGTCCTATTGTTCTCACTGGAGGTTTATTCTCATATTCCTTTTCTGCCACCCTGAGCGGAGGTTTTGTAGCTGCTATCCGGAGGTTTTGTAGATGCTGTCCGGAGGTTTTGTAGCTGCTGTCCGGAGCTTTTGTGAGTCTTATTGGTTTTGAAAAATCGTATTTGCTAAGGGCCTCGAAACCATATGGGTAGGATGCATGTACCAAAGGCTAGACCACTAAGCCATGGCGCCTGTACATGGTAGGTGAGGTGTAGGAACTCTTACTGATATTAGATGAGGGGATGGATAGATTTAAGGTGGAAACCTATCATGGACCAAGGGTATGTGATTTGATAATATACGTTTTGCATTCTTCTTAATGCAAAGGAAATGATATTCAAATAGAACCCCTGGGTAAAGTACTGGTATTGTTACGCTAAATAACAGATCATGTCATTATTGTCAGTCACCATGGAATAATGGATAGAGGCCTCACCTTTGGATGTCCAATGCATAGGTTCAAACCACTGTGTGTTTCTTTTGTTTGGTTATAATATAGACTATGTACTATGTTACTAAGAACAAAATCAAGTCATTATTTCATCTCATGTGAGAAAAAGAAAATGCAGAGTTAAAGTCATAATTAAAGACACTAAAAGAAAACGAAAATTAAAAATAACCTGATTGGGAATCGAACTCAGGTGACCTGGACTCCAATGCCAACGCCATATCCATTGGGCTACAGAGTTGGTTATACCAGCCAACATTATATAGATATAATCATTCTGTTGGACATAATATGTAGGCCTAAACTCACTGTAGCAGGTTCGAATCCCAGACTAACCTCCAAAATGTTTTCTACAATAAATAATCTTAATTTCCAACTTGAAATGGGCAAATGTAAGGTATTGCATACAGGATGGAGTATAAGCTAGAAAACCTCCTTGGAGCTGTAGTATTTGCTGTAAAACCTCCTCGGCTACGCCTCGGAGGTTTTACAGCAAATACTACAGCTCCGCAGAGGTTTTCCATCACATATCAACACACATTTTAGCTTTAGTATCCCAACTGAATTATTCTAGTTCAAAATAGCCAACATGAAATTGGACATTCGGTCCTGCTACACTTGTCATTTTAGGAGGACATTGCCCCTGTCCTGTATGTTTTCGCAAAGACTGGATATCCTACAAAGTCACCCCTGATTAAGATCAGGAGCTATCAGGTTTAACTCTTCTGCTGATGTAACCTCTCATCTTGTGGTAATATATGTAATGTATCCCATTTGAGGCCTGCTCCTGTGTGTCCTATAGCTGTGTACTACATCTGGGACATGTTGGACTATTCTTGACAGTGCTACGTGATCAGCTAGAGCCAAAGGGGAGTATCAGAACCACGGTTTCTGGTGACAGCACCTGACCTGCCCCCTGCATGGTATGGGTGTAACTAATCCTTGTCTTTGCTATTTCTGGTCTGTGTGACAGAAACTGGATTGTGTCAATGGCGTATGTAGTTTATCCCTTCAAGGCTGACATGTCGCTGAGAGACTAAAAGGCGAGATTTGTCGCCATAATGCACCAATGTAGCCCAGTGAGTATCTTGCGGGTGCTGCTTTGACACATCATGCTAATCATTTGGGAGTGTATTAAACATAATAGGTTGGCATATTCCTTGAATGCAGCTCTGGGAATTTACATGCCAGGACTGCATTTATGCATCATGATGACCAAGAATGCATCACAGCACTATGCATTATCAAAAGGATCAAGAAGAACTGGCCTGCAGCCTGATATATAGGTGTTCTGAATGAGTGTTTAGGACATGTGTGTATAATCAAGTTAGCTCAACACTAATGATATGGTGAGTGAATGGTTTACCCTTCCATCCCCCAGGATGATGTAGCCAGGTTTTGTAAGTTTACATTCTTATAAAAAAGTTGGCTGCTTGAAGGATAAATCTGACAATCACAACTATCCTTTGCACAAACACCTATCGTTTGTTGCTTTGACTACTTTGGAATCAATTTATCTCAGAAGGTACTGTGATGAAATTGCTAAAAGCAGTGCTTAACCACTGTTGACACCCTCAGCCTGATGTCTCAGGTGCCAAGTCTCATTAGTGTGGTATTATTCAAATTGGCATAGAGTGATCGAGTGAGCTAGTTAAATGCCCGAGCCAGGGAGTCAGGTTGGATAGCAGGAACTCACTATTGAACCACTAGCATTCCTGTGAAGGATACTCTAGGTATAGACTGTACAAGGCTTACAGGGTTAGTGTTATATAATTTGGTTATAACCGCCCCACACTGTGGGGTATAGCTTGAAGGGTCACCCTCATTCTCATCATAGAAGGACTTAAGCAAAAATGAACCTATTTAGGCATGTATTCACAGTGTGCAGGTTTCGGCAGGAATTATCTTATTACCTTGTCAGCTAGAGAACACTCCTGGTTGAAACCAATCATACTAGGGCTACCTAATCACAGGTAAATGCTGACATTGTCAATGGGTCAGGTCATAAGGAAATGCAACATCAGGTGCACAAAATCACAAAAACGTATTAGGTAAACAGTAACTAAGGAGTTCCCGACCTTCCCCCTAACCATAACACCTTTGCATTTCAAGGATCAGAAATTAAGATGTCTTAATCTATGGCCATGGGACTAACAAATGGACCGGAGGGTTTGAGAGTTTTGCATTTTCTTTATGACCCCCTTTGCAGCTTTGCCCACTTATCCAGTCCCAAGTATAGTTCCAGTGTAATAGACCATGAGGCAGCCTTTACATTGTTTTTATACATGATAAAGGAAAAAGAAAAAAAAGGATTTAATTAATCATCTTATCCAGGAAGACTTATTTGACAATCTCATTATCAGCCAGGCTGATGTCAATAACCTCCCTTGAAAATTATTTAATGAGTTAATTATGTCTTTTGGCCTTTATGAGTGGCAGCTATGGACCGAATATCCATCTGTGGCTATGTATTAAACATTTAAGGACAATATGATGTCTAAAGTTTCATATCTCATTTAATTTTCATGGTGCACCAATGCAGTGACGATGAGTGACTCACCAGAGCTACATTGGTCTATCAAGCTGTCTGGTTAGCCAGGGATGCATGTCTGAGTTAGATGAAAAGTGGATTAAAGCACTATGTAGGTCTTATCAACTCCTAGTTCCCAACCCCCTCAGTCATCCAATGTCGCTACATCTGCTTTAGTAGCTACTATTACTAATCATACCACGGTTATCCACGTCAAGCACTTAAAGCAGTGACTAAACTGGATAACCAGCATGCATTAGCAGTGGATAACCGCACTGCTATGACGCCACACAGTGAGCTTACATGATAAACATAAATTTACAGGGCAAAACAAATCAGACTTTTTTCTCTAATGTTAAAACTATCATATAAAGGGAATAAAACATGAAAAACCAGCACTCAGCCCGGTTATCTTGACTAAGGCACTCGGTTGCGCCTCATGCCTTAGCCATGGATAACCAACCCCAGTGCTGGCTTATTCATGTATCATTCCCTTACCACATAGTAGTTGAAGCGAGCTACATAAGATAAGCAAGGCAGTATTTACTTGAGAGGTATCACCATGCTCTGTCATTTGTATGCAGTAGCATGACAAGCACTTGTTACATGACCATGTCTGGCCTTATTCAGGGGCAGTAAGAGCAAACTCTGATATTAGGCAGCCATGTTTTATGGCAAACAAGCCACAGGACAACCATAAATGTGATTTATGTGATGCCCCCCTTCCACCCTCTATTAGCGTTGGACAGGGATAGGGTAAGACAATGTGTCAGAAAGCCTTATCTAGCATGGAATATTCTACAAAATTTCCTTCATTTTTATAGTATACTCTTTTTTTAAAGTTAATAATTCACTCTGTTAATAAATATGACCACAGTTGCTGCATTATTATTTATTTTTTTGTAACAAATTGACTTTATTTGACATGTTCATGCATAATGGCCAGGCCCTTAGCTTGGCGCCAGTGACACAGCAGTGGGTGGCCAGCAGACATCTACACTATAGTCCAGTCAAAGTATGGATATACCCAAAACAAATTGCAATAGTTTCGTACCATGGTTTTTCTGGATCCTTAGACATATATATACCTCAGAAAAAAAATCCTAAGAAAAAAAGTGAGGGGCAGACATTTTTCTCAGGGGTCAAAGGTCAAGGTCATGCCAAAAAAATGAATTTCCCTAAAATTTCAAAGAAATGTGCATATTTAAGAGAATAAATGAGCTAGAAGTCTTATATTTTGTAAGTGTGTACAACTAAAATAGGTGTTAAGTTTTCATCAGTTAAGTGACCTTGAGCCAAGGTCAAGGTCATGTTTTTCAAGGTCAAACATCAAAATATTAGCCAAAAGTATACTTTTATCTTCTATAATGTGTTGCTATTCATCGAATATACATCCTAGAGGAACTTAGGCTAGGTTCCTCATAGGCCACATAGACCAGCTCCAAATATGACCCTTAAGGATAGCGTGTGGTAGCCATCTTTTGTGAAATGTGAGGTCAAAGGTCAAGGTCAAACCGAAAAACCAACTGCAATAAAATTTGAATTCATTTGTATATAAGAATGGAACTGAGCTAGCTCTCCGATATCTTGTGTGGGTCATCAACTCACATAGGTCTACATTTCCCACTGGAAGGATGACTTTGGGTCAAGGTCAAGGTTGTCATTTTCAAGGTCAAACATCGCAATATAGGCCCAAAATTTCATATTCTACACAATCCCAATACAATAGAATTTCAAGAAAGTGATTATATTTAGTAGGAATGATGAGCTAGCTGTTTGATCTCATTTGGATGTGTACACCCAATATATCCCTAGTTCATGATAATTATTAGGATGACCTTGGGCTAAGATCATGGCCATCTGTGCAAGGTCAAACATTATGATATATGCTGAGTTTTGCCTGATACAGATATATTCAGTGTAATCTATTGTGGGTCTGGTGGATTTCTTTAAAAAGTCATGCTACATAAATAATGGCACTGGTTAGTATTGATATTTATTCATCTTTACATTTTCACAGTACATGTACATATACATCAGTCAAGTTACTGACAAATAAGGTGATTACTAAATAAATTGCAATAGTTTCTACACTGGCATCAGTTATATGTTGAAACACCAGACACATCTTGCCTAAGCAATATTTGAGTTCCAAGGATTTATAAAAAACGTTTGTACATAAATTTATTGGTATTTTCATCATCAGTTTGTATATGATTGTAAAACCATTCAAGACAATGGTTTTTCATATTGAAATGCAGGTACATGAGTCAGATGTATACATTGAATTTGATGTTTTTGTTCATTTACATGTTCCTGATGCTTCCCTTTAAACTCTCCTGAACCAGCACATTCATATAACCGATCCAACATTGTCAGGCACCTAACAGGCTGTCACCAGATTCTTACTCCTCCTCTGTATCTGAGTCACTCTCAGCACTCAACACTGGCATATTGGCACACACGCCCTGGCAATCACCACATGCAGCAGAGCAGTTCATCCCATTCTTTCTGCAGGTACACCTGAATGTGTTGCAGCCTGTCTTGCACTTACAGTGGATAACTTCCAAGATTCGTTGGGGTGCTGGAGGGAGATCTGTGAGCAGGGGCAACATTTTCCCATTTGTGATCTTCCAACCCCACTTTTCTGCAGATATGTCTCTCCCTCTTCCTAGCCACACTTGAACTTGCAAGTATACTCTCAAACTGTGGTACTTTGCAGCTTCTGATGTCGGAGGAAGGGTTCTAGGCTCCACAGGCACTGTACTGCAGGTTGTTTTTTCATGAAACTTGCGCAATCTGAGTTCATCTAGTGTTTCATTCTTTTGTCCATTGTACAGGGACAGAAGTGCGAGCTCACCCGCCTTCATGACATTCCTTCTATTTGCTTCATCTGTCATGAAGACTTCTGCCTGTTGAAGGAAAGAGTTGTCCCTTTTCAATTTGGTTACAGCATTTTTCTTTCCGATCCCAAACACTCTGGAGGTGGTATCACAACCCAGGATGGCATGTGCAAAGAGAATGTACTTGGTAACATTGGCACCTAGGTGTGACCTTGTGGCCCCAATATTCCAGCATCTGTTCATTTTCTGAGTGTTTCGCTTTGGTGTTGGCTGAAACCATACATTTGAGGCTACTTCAGTGGCATGGTGAATGAGCAGCACAAGAACATCCGTATCATCAGCAATTACAACTGTTTGTCTGCTGTTCCCAGCTGCCACAGCTGTCTGTGCAATGAGTAGGTCTGCATCACCACTTGCATGATGTACTTCGCATCCAACTTGTTCTAGCTTGTTACTCAACATGTGAATGAATCTTTGTTTATTGGATTTATTTGAGAGGAACTCGTCCTTTCCTGATTGTAACACCATGGAAATATTGAAATGGACAGTTGCCCCAATACGACCACCAGTTCTGATTGTGTGCACCGGATCTTTTGTGCTGGGAACATCGCTGTAGCCATCAAACACTACTATGGCTTGGCCATATCTTCTGCACACATACTCTACATACATATCCAGTATGGAATTCCAAGATGTTCCTCTTGTCCACGGAATTGTGTGTAGCAGTGCTCCACCATCAAGAACATACAGAGGGGAATTGTTTGGTGCATTGCTACTTTCTATTTCTGGAGACCACAAACCATTGGCTAGAGCGGCTTTATCAGCTGGCCACATGGTTGTCTGATCTTTGAAAAGAGCAGAAGGATATGTGCAAAGTTCATACTTGAAGACCTCTGGGAGCTCCTCACTTCTGGTACCTGCAGTAACTAGTCTCTGGAACAGTAGATTTGTGTCAATTTGAACCTCTTCGTTTCTGATTTTGACCAATGACTTTGCCTCCATGTTTACAGCCTGCTCTTTTTTCCGAAATGAGTAGTCAGTAACTCTTTTCCCTGCCATGTTTTTGATGATTTTCTCACCTATCGCCTTTGCTTCTTCGGCGTTTACATTTGCGGGAGCTGTCACTCCTGTTGCTATGTTTCTCAGGTCTGTGGCACTGTCAATCTCGAATGGATTTCTAGCTTGTAGGTACTGCAGAAACAGGTTTGCATCATGCCTGTCCTTGACAACCCTAGAATTGGTAGTTTCTATATGCTGCTCGCTGGTGGTGAACGTCACATCGGTGAATTGTTGCATGGCACTGTTGACTTCGGCACATGAAGGGGTTGACAGGACCCACACAAGCCTTTGTGTTTCTGTCATACCATGCCCCCTGGTCAGACCTCCTCTGGTTTTCAGGCTGCGCATCAGACACTGCTCGATGACTAGGTCTGTAGACAGGCCAGCCCAAAGCCGGTCAGAGCGTCGTACCACATGGTGTCCATTCATGAAGTGTGCGTGCACCTCAGGGTGTTCTTGTTGGAGTTTGCCCATATTTTGTAGGTATATGTGTATACTCTTCAGATAGAGATTGTGGCCAGAAGCAGCCATATATGGCAGCATGTCATATAGACTCTGGAGATGAAGCCCCCAGTCACCAAGTCGTTCTGCTGTTATGAATTTTCGTAGAAGGTCTATCATAGTCATATACTGTAGCCAAAGCTTTGCTGTCCTTTTTTGTTCCAGGTTCTTTTTTTCGGCGTCCATGCTCTCACTGAGAGATCTCAGCACAGCACCACCTTTGATATCAGATGGAGAAAGTGTTCCTGATAAGAGCCCTTGCAGAAGGTCGGTCAGGATGGGGCGAATATCCTCTTTTCCCATTTCATAATCTGAAAAGAAAAATTATTTACATTGAGTTAGAATGTTAGTCTTTTAATATCATGTTTCCCAAGTCCTCTTTTTGAGGGGAGTTATTGAGAGACAATTCAGTCTTAATTCATATATGAGTACATCATTTCTTCTGTCAACAGTTACAAATAAGAAAGAGAAATATGCTTGCCTGCATGTGCATCTGTTGGATGTTGCGATATGCTACCATCACCAGGGTCAGTGTCGTCCATCGAAGACTCAGTGGTGGGTGACTGCTCCATGTCCAATGCTTGGAAAAAGAGGAAACACATTTACATTGAGTTATAATCATGCATTTCAAGTTTATATTCTCTTAGCCCTGTATTTGGTCTCCTAGTAAATCTAACTGAATGAGAATTCTATATAATTGATTTATGACTATATTTCTCTTGTTAAAGTTATGGGCCCAAGCAAAAACATGATACTTACCTGTATCTAGTGGATCTTGTGATTCCCTGACATCACATGGGCCAGTGCCATCTGGGAGCGATTCAGCAGAGTGGGAGAGCTCAATGTGCAATGCTCTGGAGGCAACAATGGTATTTAGGGCAGCATCTACAAGTAAATGACCTCTGATAGCCCGACTGACAGCTTTTCCAGAGAACATATGTCGGACTGTGTTGATTGCATAAACAAGTTCTAGCAGGTCTTGAAGACCAGAGCCGCTCATCAAGTGTCCAATGGCACCTAAGAAGCTCATTTCAGTGTGGAAGCCTCCAAGACGGATCACAATTGGTTGGAGCTCTGGGACACTTTCCGTGACGATGTGTGCCTTGAACCACAAAGGTTGGTCAAATGTCACAACAGGTGTACAGTTGTACCCCTTTGCCTGGTCACACATGAATTTTAGTGTTGAATAAATGCATGTAAGATCATTTGGGTCAAGGTCTATCATAGGCATGAATACCACGGATGACTTTCCTGGATGGTCTCCCTTGTTCACTAGCTGGCTAAAGCCTGACCACTGTGGCCGTGGCAGTTCCAGTAGCATTGAAGCCTTCCACAGGAGATTTACATGGCCATGTGGCTCCTGGACACCTGGGTCTGCGAGTGGCTCATAGGATAATGATCTAAGACAATCTCGTTCTGACAAGAAGGGCTGAATGTTTATTCTGCCTACTCTGGCAATCTCCTCTTTTGTGACATCCATTCTTCGGACATGTCTTGCTATGTTTTTGCCGGGTGTAATCATTGCAATCATGCCCATTCCATGGAAGGTACCTTTTCCATCCACGGTCCTGACATTGTGGTCCACATTGTCCGCAGCATACTGCAAAAAGGAATCTGGCGTCTTGTTGGGTAGTTCTGTACCCTGATTAACAGCGGCACTTCTTTCAAACTTCTGGACTTCACTGTAGGAGGAGGAGAATCCATGAGCATGCAAAGAGTCAAGCAAGAACTTGGACTGAAAGTGATGGTGCATTTGAACACCCAAACCAATTTGAAGTGGGGCAAGGATCATCTTGGGACGTACTGCCTGCATGATAGCTTGCCCTATGGATGCAACTTTGCTTGTTTTGTCTTTCCCACAGAATAAGATATTCAGAAGGAGCTGCAGAGATTTTGGTACAAACTCAAGACTGGCATTGGATGATAAGTCTGTTGAACTGGGGTAAACATCCTTAGGTTGGGTGATGTTTTTGACATCTTGTTTGATGAAATTGGCAGCAGCTTCAAGTATATTGTTTTTTTCCTCGCATTTGTCATCTGTCTTTTTATGGAACTCACTCAGAATCATGGCAACGGTTCTCTGAAAGGTCACTACGTTCTCTTTACCATTTACCTCTGCGATGACAATCCTTTCTTTGAAATAGTCCTTCAATTCCTTCTTCATATGAGGGAAACTGTATGCTTCTAAGCCAGAATCCTGCAAATACTCGGTCATCTTTGATATCAGGTCCCCGATTGTAACTTGCTCATTGTCATTTTCCTCGAGGTACTCCACTACTTTCTGAAATGCGACAGCTCGTTCTGTGTCCTTGGGTCTTCCACTTTTGTTTGTTTTCAACCGTTTTGCCCCTTTCTTCTCTGTGGAGGATGTGAATATCTTGGGGATTAGCTTGCCTGTTCTAAAGTTTGAACTACATAAACTATGATATTTGGCTTCTACAGCTGGGAGGTCACGTGCAAATTTCATTCTGGATTTTACAGTAGCAAACCATTGTCCCGCAAATTGTCCACAAGCTTTCAATACTGCTTCCCCAAATTCCATACTTCTTACTGGTGTGAGTTTGTATTCAGATTTTTTCCCTGTATGATACTCTGGGAGTCCACAGAATAGACAGTGTTCATCATAGATAAATTCTGGTTCTCCCGATCTAGTTGTGACTTGTGATGTATCGTCTTGCTGTGGATGCTTACGCTTGTACGCTTCTATCGTTTGCTCTTTAGGGTATTCTTGTCGACAATCGACATGTACCAGTTGACCAGGTACAACTGGTATCTGACATTCATGACACTTTGCTGCCTCTGTTATGCCATCACATCCCTTTGAATATAACCTGTGGGTAGGCTGTCCATCTGATAAAGGCTTATCACAAAATACACAGTTATCCATCTTGCCTGTATGAGATTTTCTGTTGTATATCAGCTGAAATACAATGGTTTTTTTCCATCAGCTATAGTACAAATGTAGGACACTGCATGAAAACATTAACATCAATTGTGATTTCACTGACTTAAAAGGCCAGGTGAATTTGTGCAAAAAATGTTTGAGGATCCTCAGCCAGGTTTACACAATGTCAGATACATTTCCACACTTATACACAATCACTGGTACATTCACACCCTTGTACACAATTTCTGAAAACCCAATAATATCCGCTTAATCTCTAAGCCCTTTTACATGCTAGTACAGAAGACCTATTGTTAAATTACCATGGAGAGATATTGTCTAAAAACGCAATATATAGGTTGTGCTATTAGTATAAATTTTGTCATATTTTAGTCTTTTCATACTAAAAAAGCACTATATTTCTGTGACCTCACACCCCTTCCAATTCAAGTTCGGAAAACCCATTAATATCCGCTTAATTTCTAAGCCCTTTTACATGCTAGTACAGAAGACATATTGTTAAATTACCATGGAGAGATATTGTCTAAAAACGCAATATATAGGTTGTGCTATTAGTATAAATTTTGTCATATTTTAGTCATGTCATACTAAAAAAGCGCTATATTTCTGTGAGCTCACATCCCTGCGAATTCAAGTTCTGAAAACCCATTAATATCCGCTTAATTTCTAAGCCCTTTTACATGCTAGTACAGAAGACCTATTGTTAAATTACCATGGAGAGATATTGTCTAAAAACGCAATATATAGGTTGTGCTATTAGTATAAATTTTGTCATATTTTAGTCTTTTCATACTAAAAAAGCGCCATATTTCTGTGAGCTCACATCCCTGCGAATTCAAGTTCTGAAAACCCATTAATATCCGCTTAATTTCTAAGCCCTTTTACATGCTAGTACAGAAGACATATTGTTAAATTACCATGGAGAGATATTGTCTAAAAACGCAATATATAGGTTGTGCTATTAGTATAAATTTTGTCATATTTTAGTCATGTCATACTAAAAAAGCGCTATATTTCTGTGAGCTCACATCCCTGCGAATTCAAGTTCTGAAAACCCATTAATATCCGCTTAATTTCTAAGCCCTTTTACATGCTAGTACAGAAGACCTATTGTTAAATTACCATGGAGAGATATTGTCTAAAAACGCAATATATAGGTTGTGCTATTAGTATAAATTTTGTCATATTTTAGTCTTTTCATACTAAAAAAGCGCTATATTTCTGTGACCTCACATCCCTGCGAATTCAAGTTCTGAAAACCCATTAATATCCGCTTAATTTCTAAGCCCTTTTACATGCTAGTACAGAAGACCTATTGTTAAATTACCATGGAGAGATATTGTCTAAAAACGCAATATATAGGTTGTGCTATTAGTATAAATTTTGTCATATTTTAGTCTTTTCATACTAAAAAAGCGCCATATTTCTGTGAGCTCACATCCCTGCGAATTCAAGTTCTGAAAACCCATTAATATCTGCTTAATTTCTAAGCCCTTTTACATGCTAGTACAGAAGACCTATTGTTAAATTACCATGGAGAGATATTGTCTAAAAACGCAATATATAGGTTGTGCTATTAGTATAAATTTTGTCATATTTTAGTCTTTTCATACTAAAAAAGCGCTATATTTCTGTGACCTCACACCCCTTCCAATTCAAGTTCTGAAAACCCATTAATATCTGCCTAATTTCTAAGCCCTTTTATATGCTAGTACAGAAGACATATTGTTAAATTACCATGGAGAGATATTGTCTAAAAACGCAATATATAGGTTGTGCTATTAGTATAAATTTTGTCAAATTTTAGTCATGTCATACTAAAAAAGCGCTATATTTCTGTGAGCTCACATCCCTGCGAATTCAAGTTCTGAAAACCCATTAATATCCGCTTAATTTCTAAGCCCTTTTACATGCTAGTACAGAAGACCTATTGTTAAATTACCATGGAGAGATATTGTCTAAAAACGCAATATATAGGTTGTGCTATTAGTATAAATTTTGTCATATTTTAGTCTTTTCATACTAAAAAAGCGCCATATTTCAGTGACCTCACATCCCTGCGAATTCAAGTTCTGAAAACCCATCAATATCCGCTTAATTTCTAAGCCCTTTTACATGCTAGTATAGAAGACCTATTGTTAAATAACCATGGAGAGACATTGTCTAAAAACGCACCCTTGTATATAAGAGGTGGGGGTTGGCTACATCAGGGAGTTCGTCCACCAGTCATACCAGTCCTAGGGGCGGGTAGGGTCAGGGAGAAGGCAATAGGGGAGCTTGTACCTACCCTAGGGTTCTCAAGCAGGTATTAATAATGACAGTTATGTAATGTCCTTACATATATTTATTAAAGGTGACTATTATACATGTGCATAAAATATGATAATGTACCTAGTCTGTGTACCTAATGTCTACCTCATGAACCACAAACTAAAGCTAGTACCCTTGCACACTTTTACATGATTTCTAGTTCATTTACACCCTTGTACACAATTTATAGTACATTTACACAATTTTACATGATTTCCAGTACATGTACACCCTTGTACACAATTCTTAGTACATTTACTCCATTGTACACAATGTTTGGCATATCTACATATTGTATACAGTGTCTGGTACATCTACACACTTGTCCACAATGTCAGGTACATTTGCACACTTGTACACAATGTGAATGTCTAGTACAATAGCACACATATACACAATGTCTAGTACAGTAGCACACATATACACAATGTCTGGTATAATAGCACACATATTCACAATATCTGGTACAATAGCACACATATACACAATGTCTAGTACAATAGCACACATATACACAATATCTGGTACAATAGCACACACATACACAATGTCTTGTACAATAGCACACATATACACAATGTCTGGTGCACATATAGAAGCAGGTTTAGTGCCACATTGTAAGAGGACTATGAAGCATACAGTACAGTACAGTGCTTGAGAATCTGGATTAACATGAATCAGCATTATATTGCAAATCAATAATTGACAGTTATGCAATGATGATCTATTAGAAATGTGAAATACTAAATGGCACTATGATCACTAATGATTTATTTACCTAATGTATCATAAGGAATCAAGTTACTCACCTTTTAAAGGCGTGAAGCACCTCAATATGTAGCCAAAAGAGTAGGACACTGTCTGCTAAAAAATGTCAGCCATCTTGGATTGTCAAGGACAAGGCAGAGCTAGCCACCAAAGGAGTTGGCCAACAAATAGTTGAGTAGGAGATAGTTTAGTAATTAAAAAAATATTCATGACTAAACACAGCCCTTAACTTTTAAATGTAAAAAATATAATATAATTTTAAAATATTTTTGACGAATTAAAACATGGGATTATGTTAACGAGGCAGATTGCCTCAATAAGTTCCTAATTCTGCCACCAGGGGGCAGCACTGCTATCAGATTGTAAATAGTCTGATTAGGAGTGTGTTTAGCACTATATAATTCATAGATAAAAGGCAAATAATTAACATTGACAGCTGTTTGTTGTAATTTGATACCAGATGAGGGTACCTGCAACCCCCATTCAACTTATGCATACTGAAACTGCAGTATACACGTACCCTATAAGGCCCCACATGGTAGTGACAGTTCAGTCTTTCACAGGGGAGAGAGCTACATCCATTCAAAAGTAACGTTTGATTTATTATCTAGGCCTATGGCTTCCCACAATTCCTTATCATAGAAAGGTGGTTGTTGATATGTTATTGCATTACTGTCATTCCCTAAAACACGTTTTATCATATTGTTATTGCCTTTTTGCTGCGGCCTTGACCTTTGACCTCAGATTACACAAATATGACCACTGCATCAGGCTATAAAGGGTCAGAGTTGGAGCTATTCCATAGGGCCTCCTAGTAAATCAGTAGGATTCCTTCTAAGATGTACATATAACAAAAATGGACAAACATTATCAAGTAGAACCCTATTTTTGGCGAAGGTCATCCTACCAGAATCCAAATTTATTGCATTTGGTTTTTTGGTTTGACCTTGACCTTTGACCTCAGATTTCACAAAAGATGGCTACCACACGCCATCCTTAAGGGTCATATTTGGAGCTGGTCTATGTGGCCTATGAGGAACCTAGCCTAAGTTCCTCTAGGATGTATATTCAATGAATAGCAACACATTATAGAAGATAAAAGTATACTTTTGGCTAATATTTTGATGTTTGACCTTGAAAAACATGACCTTGACCTTGGCCCAAGGTCATTTTACTGGTATAAACTTTACACCTATTTTAGTTGTACACACTCACAAAATATTAGACTTCTAGCTCATTTATTCTCTTAAATATGCACATTTCTTTGAAATTTTAGGGAAATTCATTTTTTTGGCATGACCTTGACCTTTGACCCCTGAGAAAAATGTCTGCCCCTCACTTTTTTTCTTAGGATTTTTTTTCTGAGGTATATATATGTCTAAGGATCCAGAAAAACCATGGTACGAAACTATTGCAATTTGTTTTGGGTATACCCCCATATGGCAGTCAATTGACTGGACTACTACCACTGCTGATACTGTGAAACCATTGGCATATCAGTAGAACCATGACCGTTTACAAATCAGCTTCACTCCAGCCCAATCGGCTGCATTCACACTCACAGTGCCAACCTCCGTCCTAAAGCAAGGGTTGGGTGGTATGCAGAGAACTGCCAACCATGAGGCTACAAAGGCACACGACTTAAAATGTTCTGTTTAATACAAGGATAAATTGTCAAGGTAGTTATATAATCCCCATTTTAGCTGGGCATTTGGTTTTTAATATGGTCTTCTTTTTTGCAAGTATCCCAGTTTATTACACAAGTTTTCATTTGGAGCTGTGTCTGTGGACCTATTTTAAGGTTTTCAGAAAAAGCTGAGCTGAGGCTCGAAGACATCAGTTGTCATTTGATACTCCGGGAAACAGAGACTATTTCAGTTTTACCCTACGTCAGCTGTTCAAAGCTTGGAAGTCAGGGAATGAGTTCGGCATTTTCCATACATAGACTAAAAAACAGTTACCCTAGAGGGTAGCAGTGTTAGGAAAGGAGGACTATGAGCATTGTCCAGTTACAACATATTCACCCTATCTTGTGCCTGTACGAGCTGGGCTTCAAGCCTTTAAGAGCCCTCTTGTGAATGAAAACTGAACTATATCAAAAAGTGTCTTTGGCCTCACTTCAACCATGATGGTCAAGCTTAAATTAAAGATCCTTCATTCAAACTACTTCAATTTATTTGTAATCACCCAGCACAACCACATTATGAATTTTAATGTTCAATTATTGGATGTGTATTTTCTGACTTCTCATACCCGGCATATTTAACTTTTTATTGACACTATCTTGCTAAATAAGCTATTGCAATAATGTGTGACCTTAGATAAAATTCCACTCTTATTAAAGTGATGAAGAAGGAAGGATCATTTGATTTTCTCACTTCTTATTCAGAACAAACTTAGCTTGAAAGGAAACAGCTTAGAAGAGGTAAAGGTAGAGGTGAGGAACAGTATATTGTATACAGAGAAAAGAGGTAGAATCACTGTGACTGCCGACTTGATCACTGAGGTAACTCTTCCCATGGACTTTAAAGTGACTCCTTAACATTAGCAGGACTCTATAATAACTCTATAGTGACTCCTTTTCTATGATTGGGTGTCACTTTAGAGTCAAGGAGAGAGTTAAATCAGTGATCCAGTCCAAACTCCCATTTGGGAGTCACCATAATCCTTATTCTTTTCTCTGTGTAGTAATCTTGTGCTTGGGAACACAGGGTAGCATAAATCTGTGGTAAAGAAAATGCCTACTGTATCAAATAAACCATCCTTATCCTCCCCCCTTGGGCAGTGAAGCTGTTCTTGACTTCCTCAATTTACTCCTACTGCCACAATTCTCATAAAGCTGTCCCTTGCCTGTACAACTGGATCCTGGCCACACCCTCCCTCTTCACCATTTCCCTCCTTAACTTGGACTATTCTGCGTAGTTCTCTGCCTGCACCAGTCTCTGCCTCTGTCTCTGGATATTGGCTATTCACTCTCTATATTTACCTATAATCTCTTCCTCTCTGTCTCTGTCCCTGTCTGTCTGTCTGTCTGTCTGTCTCTCTCTGTCTCTGCCTCTCTCTGTCTCTCTCTGTCTCTCTCTGTCTCTCTTTCTTTTCCCCTCTCTGTTCCTTTCCAGTCCTTTTATTTTGTAAATTTCATAATGGTATGTCTACATCACATTCCACAGAGCAGGAATAATCAGTTATTGGTAACATGATAGTCATTCGAACACTTTTGTCAAAAATAGTCGATGTAATCTGAATAATCATTATAGTTGGACAAATTACACTTATGCTTTATGATTGGGCAACATGCATATCTTAAACAGAAACTATTATTTTGTTGGGGAATAATCACAACTGTTTTACTTTAAATAATTAGTGTCAGTTAAACCAATATGACAATCTCTTGTCGATCCTTCTATCAAAGTAATCCGTGGTTATGTGGACAATTCTTGTTTGGATTCATCACCCAACTCTCTTAACGCTTTGCACTTCCATACCCAACAACCAATAATGTCACTGGAGCAGGCTTGGAACAACAGGAAGAAAGCCTCAGGGGACATAAATGTCCATAGTCTAGATCAAGGCTTTATGCAATGATCATTTTTTCAGCTTTGAAACTTTAGAAGATAATAATGTTTCCAAAGCTGTAGGCTACTACTTTGTTCTTAGATGTTTTGATATATTATCTCACTGTCGATTTCTTGACCAAACATCCAACAATAGAACTAGAACCAGATCAGGCTAAAAGCGAGATAGCCGGAGGGTAACATGAATATTGGATTAAGTTTTGAATCTTTCTAGGCTCTGTATATTTGGCTAGTGCTTTATTTTCAATTTATAATTTCAAGTTCAATTCCATTGTAACCCTTGTAGTCAATCAATATCTAAGAAACAATGCCATGGTTTGTATGAAGTTAAAGTACCAAACTACTTTCATTGAGACTTATAGCTCAACAACCTAAACTGAAATGTCCTTCATCTGAAAAAATATGATTTATTTTAGCTAAAGTGATTTCTGGTCCTGATGCTCTCAGACAGGAAAAAGCATGTTTTTCATGTTTTTGCCCGCTTTCTCATTTTGTCATTTGCATTGAGAAGTATTCTGCTTAACACAGTCAATACTGACATTATATCACTTATCTTGTCATAGTCATGTATCTAATCAGTATCTTCAGCACCCTATAGACACATACAGGTGTCAGTCTGTATATTATCAGTTCTGGATCCAGGGTCTGTAATTATCCTGGTGGACTAATCACCCTGACACCTGGTGCTGACAGGCAGAGCTTCACAGACTACCACTGTAGACAAGTAGGACTGCAGCTTGGGAAGTGGGAGCGTATATATTGGTTGTGCCTAGACTAAATGATCTGTGAAGCTAGCTTACCCCTTCTCTAGCCTGCATCTCACCACTAAGAATGTGGCAGTCAGGCTTTTACTTAAGTAGGGGGCATTATTACAGGTAAGTAGGTTGTAGTTAATGTTCTGCAATTATTGACATCATCTAAATTAGATAGACTTAGGAAGATCAGGAAATCAAGTACTCGGACTAAAGCCCAGTTATACATCATGTTAACCCTCTGCAGTCAAAGGCATACTGTACCAAGCTGACAGCATCTAATTACATACCAGAATTTGGACCCCTTGAAGGGGGGGGGAGAGAAATTGTTCTCCTTTTTAGCAAAAAAACCTGTGCGTCACTGTAGCTGAAAGGGGCTGGCTGCTTGCAATTTCAACTTGCCTGAGGGGCGCACAAAAATAATTTCGACCCCTCCTTTAGGGGGGATCAAAAAGATTTTGACTCGCTCGGTTGAAAATCCCCCAACCCCCCCCTCTGTTGTTAAAAAATGACCACTTCCTAAGACAACCACATTGTAAGATTACCCAACCAGAGTACATTTGCTGATACAAGACACAGATATAATCATCAGGGATGCTGCATCTGTTGATATTCCTCGACCTGTCAGCTGATGATTACAGGTGTAACTGATTTTCCTAAAGGCTCTTCTTTGTGTGTTTTTCACCATTTTACCCAGGCCTGGATATGGAGCAATGGGTGAGATACATGAAGAATCAGATTCACCCTGCAACTATCAGGAACGAGGCTTCGAGTGACCGCACCTGACCTGCCCCTTGCATGAATTGCCTCAATTACTCCTTTACCTGCTACTTCTGGTCTGTGTTGCTGAATATTGTTGCTAACTCAAAGTCAGTTATCATCCTGATGACCTGCTGTCAGGGGTTAAGTCCCATTAGGGTGGCCAGATCCCATTTGACAACCAGTGGGAAAATGAGCTAATAACTATGTCCAAGCAGGGTAGTCTAAACAGTATAGCCTAAGACTCAGTATTCGTTTTAGGGCTACCCTGCGACTAGAATCTTAGATAGATCTAAACATTATGATCATTGAAGGTTACATCCTCAAACAGTGGTCTTACTGTTTGCCATCTGGGAGAAGTTTTGTCTCTGTTAGGGGGTGTAACTAAGGAATTCTCATGGCACCCCAGGATGTCTATCTCGCTCTGTTTCACCTCAGCACTAAAGCAATACAAAACCTATTAGGGCTTGTTGTGATGTTTCAGGTCACAGTAATTACCTAATTACTCTGTCAGGCAGACAACACATCTAGCACACACTATGTGTCCTCAAACCTTTATTCAACAGGAGCTGCTTTTTAACATTGTATTTGGTTGTAAATTTGCATGGATTTAAAAAAAAATATCTACGGTACTTAAGGCTTGCTCTTTCTCCATGATTTGGCCAAGCCTATTTATATAAACTGAAATGTTCACCCGACCCCGCTTTTGAGGGGCTTTAAAGTGCAAGATAAAGAATGTCCAGTGCTCTACTTTTATTCTACTCTTTTCTATTCTACTAAATAATGTACTATATGTTTATTATGAACAACATCTCTAAAATGTATGCACATGAACAGCATTACAGGAACAGGGCAGGACCCTATTGTATATGCAGGTTATATAAGTGAATACCGAACCAAACCTGTGCTGTCCTTTCCTGCTCTCTGTCTTACCTCCTCTGCTTTCCAGTCTAGAGCTTTCTCGCCTTTTCTAATTGTGTTCCTGTATGTTCTATCATTATATATGTAGATTTCAAGCTAGGGGTAGAAATTAGTCTATAAGCTCTGTACACAGAACAAGTGTAATTTGATGAAGACGAGGCATACATTATCATTTTTTTCTAAAACCCTCTTTAGGGTGGGACAAAAATTAAAAACATACATTATCACCAAAACCAAATTGGCATGATGAATATATCTGTTTATTGACAACAATGACATTTTATACCTCACTCCGAGTGGCAATGGTGCACTGTAATAATCTGAAACAGAGTAGGAACCTGCTTACATAATGGTATTAATTGCCAGTGAAGGGCGTCTCCTCAACTCTCTACAGCCCTCCAGACTGTCCCTATCTATGTAAAGAGCAATTCATATTGGTGTAAAGGGCAATTCATGTCGGTGTGCTTAGACAGTGATGACACAGCAGTTTTCTTTGTGTAGACACACACTTGTTATTTGAGTTGTATTTAAGGTAAACCTGCAGCACTTTCTGGATGAAATACAGGCCTTTGGAAATATTTGCTGTCAGTCCCCATTTCATGAATGTGTAACAGATCAGAATATTGGACCATCACTGTCAATATTATACGTGGCATGGCATGGTAATCATCATGGTGCATGCATGGTTGACATTGGCTCAATGTACCCTTGCGACATGGAATACAAACTTATATAAATGAAGATCATAGAGTTTATGCTACGATGATGAAACATTGCCTTTTTAAAAAAGAAAACAGTTTTCTCATTTATTTGAAGGTCTATTTGTAGGGATTTTGTTCCAATCTTATCCCATATACTGAGGCACGATGCGTCTTTACAATATTGATGTTTAAACGATGCTGCACATTGTGATATCTAACATCTGTGACAGCCACAATAATGGAAATGCCACTGCCTTTGTGTATGATGAATGAAATCCCATACCACTGCTATCACTAGTGACTTTCATGAACTGTAATGTCCTTATATGGGCATCATTATAGAGCAGGCCATATAGAGTATGGACTGAGGCAGGAAAAATGCCATGCGTCATCACAGAGTCAATGGTAAAGTAGAATAACACTGCAGAGCTAGACCAACAGTAGACTTAAAGGAAATGGGGAACAAGGTGTACTGGGCTTCTCTGAGCACCACACCAATAAGTTGTGGTGGCACATCTGAGAATGGCAACCAAATTGAAATGGTATGACTCATTGTGATGAACTTTTGCAATTCCGCCCAAGAAATATAAGGGGGACTGTCAGCAGTAGGTGACTAGAGCAAAGAATAACCTTAAATGGAGCCCCGCTGTACATAAGGTGCTGAGCATCAGTCATTACTGCACTTGTACTGTTGCTGCCAGGGTTTATGCATTCAACATATAATATGGTGTTGAAGGCATCAAACACAACGTTTCCCATTCACGCTAATCTTTCACCATTGCGTACTGGTAATGGTTTGTAAATGGGTAAATCTTGACTGGTGACTGTTTGGGAAATATGTTAAGTGCAAGGAGCTACACATTTTAGTAGGCAGAAAAATCCTATTTGCCTTCTCAGTGCATTTGAAGCAGTAGACACCAGTTGCAGCCCATCTTCTAGTGTTATATTCAATTAATAAGTGTCAGGGACTACATTGGCAGTGCTGTAATTCCATGCTGATAGGTTTTACCAGCTGCTTGATTTTCCACAGATGTGTTTCTCACTGTGACATTGATGTCAAAATACAAGGGACTCGGCTAGGTTATGATGGATGATCAATTTGATTCAGACGGGAAGTATCTGGACATCCGCCTCCGGTGACAGCCCTTCTGCTGCTTCCTAAAGGTGTCACTTATCTTTCCTTTTACTGTGTGTTTCTTGCATTGTCACTGAGACATGGTTATTTGGAACTGGAATAAATCATGGGTAAGATACAAAGTAGTTTTAAGGCGGCATCTAGTGACAGCAACCGAAATGTGAAAAAGTATTAAAGCATCTTAGGAGAGTATCCTATTACTTCTGTCAGCAATAATTGACCAAAGCAAAGCCAGTATGTTTCAAAGGTTACATTTGAGGATAATTTTAAATAAACATATATAACTGCTCTGGGATAAAATAACACACCTTATGTTGGAAATGGGAAGCATTCCTGAATAAATGACACAATTCATACTGTATCTACATGAGAACATACTAGTGATATCTTTGTAAGGATGGTTTATATGCTTCCTATCAAGAATACGTAAGCAGGGAAGCCCAAAAGAGAGCCCACTGGCTATCCTTTCTGCTTGCCTGCTCACAATTCTATTTGACAAAAGAATCAGGATGAGCGAGTAAAATGTTAGCGAAACTACATGGCATGAGACTTCCTCTCTGGTGTAATAAGCCTTTAGGGAAAGAATCATCCTGCAGAGCTCTAAAGGAAATTACCTTTGCTTTGAAACATTGGGATGTCATGCCAACCTTTGAGCTCCCTTATGGTCCCGTAGGGACGGGAGGTGTCCAAGAATTTGATAGATGAGCAAAAGTATCACGTGAAAAATGGTTAGGTATCCAACAAAAGCCTGTCAAGCATCAACTGGGAAAAGCATGTGTGAGGACTTTGATTCTGAATGGGTGAGCAATTGGCATGAAATACCATGAGAGGAAAATGTGTTCAGTACCTAGAGTTCTTTGTTGAAGCAAAATGATTTGTAAAGACAAAAACATTTTTGCTCTCCTACCTTGTTTTCAACCTGTTAAATCTGTCTACAGTTAGATATATATAAGGGTGTTGGAGGTTGAAGTTCAGGTCATGTACTTAAAGTGTTCGTTCAGGCATATTTGATTTATTTAAATGCAAAATAAATTCATGCAATATGGGTGTTACTTATCCTTTCTTCTGCAGTGCCACAAGCTTATATAGAGACCGGGTTGTAAGCCTATACATGATGCGTAAGATGAGAAATATCTGGTTGGCCAAGCATGATGAAAAAAACGATGCCCAGCTTGCACTGTCTGTAACTCACCCTTATTGCTGCTTGTTGCACTTTGTGAGGGGCAAACTTCCACTAAATGATGCAAAAAGTTTCAAAATTCAAATCCAGTGTCCCTGCGGATAGTTGGAAATACAACCATACAACTCCTCTTTACCATACAACGGCTCTGGAATGCACCTATAAAACCTTCTGTAAGAGAGGAGAGCATTGCTTGATGAGGTTAATCATTTATATCATAAGGTAATAATAATACTTGCCTGTCTGTGGGTCAAGTTTATAATATATACTTACCAAGAAGGATAAGCTGACTAGAAACATAATAAGGAAAACCTCTAACATGCATATGAAGCAAAGGTGGGACGTGTCTCTCATTTATATACAGAGTGGCAGGACTTTGAAATTTGTGGCCCAGTAGTTGTGGCTTGAGGGTTAACAAGGAAAGGGTTAGCAAATTACTAGGCATGCGATTCACTGTCTCGGGTGTAGTCCATGCTCCCACAGTGAGTTAAAAAGCAAACTTGTAGGGATGGAAGTACTCTAAAGGCCCTTGCATTAATTTATTATCATAATGTGGAGTCTAAAAGCAAATTACCAGTCCTGCGTTGGGACATCATGACAACCTTTGAGGTCTCATAGGGAAGGGAGGTACCAAAGAATTTGATAAATGAGCCTTAGTCTATAGTTAAGCATCTGTGATAGAATACCACCTCAATGTGTTGCTTATCGCCAAGATTACACAGATATCTCTATTCCGGAGCACACTAATTGTACATGTTTGTTCTAGAATTAGGGATGCTGCTTGGTGGCATATGACATGCTTTACCTGGTGGCAATATGTGAATCTACTTTTCTGACTGCTACCTCTGATATGAGTATTCTACTGCGTAACTGAAATAGGCCTACAAGTGTAGGTGGTATGTATCATCAAAGGTTCTCCCCACACTCACATCATTCGTTTGGTCATGACAGAATACTTAACATACAATTGCTGTTTGCATGAGTAGGATAATCACCAGTAAATCACATGGCAGTATAGGGAAGGCACTGGATAAGGTGAGCAAGGCGCATTGGATAAGGTAAGCATGCATTGGATAAGATGCCTTGGATAATGTAAGAATGCATTGGATAACGTGAGCAATGGTTATTAACTTCTGGCTGTTGACCATCCAGATGGAAGCTTGACATTTCCAAGATATGAAGACAAAAATTTCACTCCTTAAGGATATGCCTATTCACCCTCCTTAAATATGGTCATATACAAGACAAAATCTCTTATATTGTGATCCGACAAACTTCAATGCAAGCTCTCAAAAAAAGAAATAACAGATTGATTGAGTATCTAAATGCTCATTATGTTGGGAATATATGTAAACTCATGCCCTTAATGTTATTGAGATGATAAGATTATATTAGATGCATCCATTTAGGATTTGGTCTTGCACACTGCATAACCGGTAATATTAACTGTAGATCCTTTATGAGGAAAGGGTCCCTCACAAAGTATCAGCCAATCACGAATATCAATTGTTTGTATACATATACCTTTATTTTAACTGTCAGACCTGAAAATAAATAAAGATGAATGCTATCTTAGTGTGCTTGTATGTATCAAGATAGTGATCAAGATAGAAATCATGCCCCAAGAGTGTTAATGGCCCACCTGTCAATGTATGGAAGTATGTTACATTTTGTAGCCTAGATTCACCACCAGTTGATTCAGCAAAACTCTGTGCTCTGAACAACCAATAACATTAGATTCCATAACCCTTTAAGCAGCTTCAATCTGGGTATCAAGCACACTTTGGGGCAATGAAAACGTTCTAAAACTAGCGAAAGGATATTTAATTGCTCAGGTCTTGGCTACTGTGAATGTAAAAGACCATATTTCACTCACTATTGAGCCAAAGAAAAGATATGTTTCAGGCCACATTAATCCTGAAGATTAGGAAAGGTAGGTCTTTTTTTTCCTTTTTTTTTTACAGTTGAAGTTGCCTCAAATGAGTTGAGAATCACCCCATTAACTTGTAGATCATCAAGATGACTCAAAGGGTCCTCAACTGAATAGGAATATCACAAAATTGTTGGATATACTTGTTAAAATGCGAAAATTATTTAGGCTTCAGAAGTCAGTAGGAGATGTACGTGACATTCTCACATCAGGAGCTCCACTGTAAATAGCGTGCACAACTAATTATTTGATGAGGTAATTATGTCTTTTGTAATTAACCTACAATGAGTTCAGTCCAGATAACCATCTCTTGATATGATTTACCCCGTTTGGAGATGACACGATGGCTTAGTTTCCATGAATCTTTGATGAGTAACCATCCAGAACTGCAGGGGTCTATCATAAAGGCTAGTTATCAGGGCTGTATGTATGAATAAGGAGAGAATGGCATCATGTATGGAAGCCCAATATAGGCTTTTAAGGGCTAACAATCCTGCTGCTTTGATATTATTAACATAGTAGTGAAGACCCAGCTACATACCCTGACTAAGGAAGTATTCATTTAGAGGCTAACACAGTGCTATGCCATTAATAAGCAGTAGCATGACTAGCACTTATTACATGAATATGTATAGGCCTTGTTCAGGGGTACTGAGAGGAAACTCTGATATGAGTCAGCCATGTTTTATGACAAACAAGGCGAGGGACACTCATTACTTGAGATGTATGAGATGTCCACACACACAACCGCTATAAGGGTTAGATAGGGTAGGGCAAGAACACCAGGCATTTATCAGCTCCCATGGTCTGAAAGCCACATCTAGAATTAAACAGTTTTTAGGCATTTTCTTTATTTAATCTCATAGTTCTGGTGCTGTTCTTTCTTTTTTTGATGAAGGAAAATTGACCTGCTATGCCAGATGCATTGTAGAAATATAGTTGTCTGATGGTATACATGAGTGTTGACAGAAAGGCCAATTCAATATAGTATACGGTGCTTTTATACATTAGGGAAGCAGGACATGGTTGCGTGCTTACATTAGAGATTAGGCTACATTGTATATGTGTGCAGTGACTAGACAGTGGGCACAATACAGCAGACTGTTGCCACTCACTAAGTGACTCACAGTGCACCACCTTAGGGGGATGACTGCTAGCTTATCTATAGGCTCTACATAGTTCTGTCCCACTGGGCACTCTCAGATGCTTTGCAACAAATGTGACTCTCATCTGTGCAGGGTACACCAAAGTCCTGTTTCCCAGGACATGTCACAATATAGTCCTATTATCCTCATTCTGTATGGAGAGGAGAAAAGGGGAGTGTTGGCTTCGGGGTCTAGACTCTATGACCTATCCCAACATCAGTACACATAACTATATTCATAGCCCTGTGAATATGTGGTTCATTTTCTTTCCAATAATCAAGCATGCATCACAAACTAGGTCATTTACTTCACAAAGTGCAAAATTGTGCAATGAGCTGCAAAGCAGATGGGGAGCTCTGGAATGGAGTATTGGGTCTGTGTGTCCAAGTACAAATGGCTGACTGACTGTACGCTTCCTGATGTCACCTCAGTGTCACATAGACTGTGAGAGGCTGACAGTTAGAGTGTGGTAGCCAGCACCTTGGTAAATTGAAGTAGACACTGTCCTGAATACCTGATCTCCTCTAGAGGGTAGCACACTTAGATACCAGGCCTTGTGTTAGAGGGTCTGCAGTGTGCCCACATAAGGTCTGTCCGTGGTCAATACTGCATTCTAAAGTTTTATTCATTAAAAGATTTCAAAATATATTATACTTTTCCCCTAGCTGAATCTGATATTGTTGTAATAATTATGATATTCCAATATCTAACTAATCCAAACATGAGGTAAATATTGAGAGCTATCATATGCAATTTTATCCAGTTTGATTATTACATCAAACATTTGCTTATAAACATGGTTTTGTTAAGTTGTGTAGTACAGTGTGAACATCAGATCCAGACAAAGATAAAATGTGGAATATTAGTGTAAAAAGAGCTAATTGTTTACTAGTCCAATGGAAGTCACTTTTTAACTGCAGTATTGTAATTGCTGGAAAAGTTTGACAGCACATAGAGATAGTTTGAGTATATAACCAGAACCAGGTTGTAATGCACAAGTTAAATTCACAATACACAGATAGCAATTGTATACTAGCACTTACCTTTGTGCACAGCAGCTAGGAAATCATTTATAAATAGTGTATACCACCCTTTGACATACCAAAGATCAAACAGTCCATTACAGTAATATTTGATGTTATAAGTCATTTTGCAATAGAATAAGGGGCAGACAGATATTATGTAGGATCAAATGCAATGTAAATGAGCCTTGCTGATAACCACTATCCTTCAAATATATTAATTTTTTGAAGGATAAGGCGACACTTCTCACCTTGGAGGTACAATCTATGTTGATGTTCTGTTAAAGTGATGACACAGCAGTTTTCCTTTCTTAGTGTAGGCACAACCTAAATATTTGAGTTGCAACAATTAATGGTGAAATGCATGCCTGCATCTTACATATCTGCATCTTACATTTTGATGTACCATACAGATCTGATCTGGAATTATAGTTTATTCATACTGTTTATAAATATGAAAGTATTATGGTTTCAGTAATTGATTGAAGCAAATCACATTTAATCCAAATCTTGATGATACACAAATGTTATACCTGAAAAACAAAATACTATATTTTTTCTTAAATTTTGCCTGGTCACTGTCAGTTTAGATAGGTGTCAAGTACTAATACAGTCAAAGTAAACACTGTAGGCAAAGTCAATTTAACCGCTGTAAATGTTGATGATTGAGGTGAATCCCTTGGAACATATAAACAAACGAAAATAAACAAGCCTTATTTTTCTTCCTTTGTGTAAAAATCCTAGCTATCCAGCACTTAATACTTAATGACTTCTAATCTCGATTTAAAACAGTCAGAGGGAGATCCATAATTAAAGCAGCAAACCATGTTATCTTGCAGAAAAACACATAAACACATGGGCGCAAAATGTGAAGGTAGACATTAGATATAATTGGTTTAATGTAATACCAAGGATATTACAAAAAAGTAGTGCAATGTATGATAGGAAATTGCTCAATAGTCTTGTCACAAAAATTAATTGGCTTTGACCATACCCACTGTGACTCTCAGGCCTACTCTGAACAGTATAATCAATATGTCCCACTCTGCTCTGAAAGGATCACAGGGCTCCATACAGAACTTAAGCTGTCTGCTCTTTTTACATTCTCTTTTGAACATCTAGTCTGTAGTCTGCAATGGATACAAAAATATTAATTATGCCTTGAACACACACTTGAAAGAGAGTATCGAACCAAACTCCAGTCTCTATGAAACTTCTCTTTGCACTTGATCAATCTCCATAGACCCACCAGTTTGTGTCATAGCCCTGTCGGATACATCTTTATTGAGGATATGAGGTCACAGTTCACCTAAGGAGTGACCATGCAGAAAATCACTAGTTGTTTGATCTGAAGGCCTCCATTGTATCTCCCACTGTACATTGAACCAGCATCATATCAAAGCTCACAAAAGCATTATTGTAACATGGAAGGGTTTAACCTGAAGGCCATACTGTGTTTTTGGGGATTTGTTTTGTGCGGTTTTTGCCCAAAGAGAGTGACAGTGTGATCTGTGGTATAAATCTGCACAGAGAACGTAGCTAGATCCAATTAGTGTACTTGTATGTATCAAGATAGTGATCAAGATAGAAATCAGGCCCCAAGAGTGTTAATGACCCACCTGTCAATGTCTGGAAGTCTCTTACATTTTTGTAGCCTAGATTCACTACCAATTGATTCAGGAAAATTCTGTGCTCCGAACGACCAATTACATTACATACAGTAACCCTTTTAGCAGCATCAATCTGACTTTCAGGCAAACTTTGGGGCAAAGAAAATGTATTAAAACTAGCGAGATGATATTTAATTGAGCTCCCAATTGTTTAGGTCTTGGCTTATATTGTGCACGTAAAAGACCATATTTGACCATTGAGCCAAATGAGTTGAGAATCACCCCATCCACTCGTGGATCATCAAGATGACTCTTAGATTCCTCAACTAAATAGGAATGTCACTAAATTGTTGGAAATACTTGTTAAAAAGTGATTTCCTTATCTCAGACAATTATTTAGGCTATTGAACTCAGTAGGATCGAGATATAGGTGACATCCTCAGATCAGCAATTCCACTGTAAATAGCATGCACAACTAATTTTTTGATCAGGTAATTATGTCTTTTGTAATTAACGCACAATGACTGCTGTCCAGATAATCATCTCTTATATGATTTACCCCTATGGAGATGACATGATGGCTTCATTTCTATGAATCTTTGATGAGTATCTCTCCAGAACTACAGGGTGTATCATGAAGAATAGATACCAGGGCTGTATATATGAATGAGGAGAAAATGCCATAGTGTATGGAGGCACTCTGTAGGCCTTGAGGGCTAACAGTCCTGCTGCTTTGATATCATTAACGTAGTAGTGATAACTCCACTGTAGATACTGATATATATATACTTTTAACAACAGGGGGATAGGTACATTTCGGGGGGGGGGGCCAAAAGAATTTGGCCCCTTGAAGAGGGGTGACCAAAAAAATTGCATCCCTTTTTTAATGAAAAAGCCAGCGCGTTACTACATCTCAAAGGGGTCGGCCGCGCTCAATTTTAACTTGTCTGAGGGGTGACCAAAATAATTTTGACCCCTCCCATGGGGGGACCAAAAAGATATCAGCCCGCCTGCATGCTAACTCTGACCCCCCCCCCCCTGTTTTAAAAATTACCACTCCCTAAGGAGGTATTCACTTGGAAGCTAGCACAGGGCATTGCCATTAATAAGCAGTGGCATGACTGCATCACATGAATGTGTATAGGCCTTGTTCAGGGTTGCTGAGAGGAAACTCTGATATTAGTCAGCCATGTTTTATGACAAACAAGGCAAGGGACACTCATTACTTGAGATGTATGAGATGCCTACGCACACAACCTGTGTTAAATAGGGTAGGGCAAGAACACCAGGCATTTATCAGCTCCCATGGTCTGAAAACCACTTCTAGAATAAAACAGTTTTTAGGCATTTTCTTTATTTCATGTCATAGTTCTGGTGCTGTTCTTTTTTGATGAAGGAAAATTGACCTGTCATGCCAGATGCATTGTAGAAATGTAGTTGTCTGATGGTATAGTTGAGTGTTGACAGAAAGGCCAATTGAACGTAGTATATAATGTATATATATATATGCATTAGGGAGGCAGGACATGGTTGTGTGCTTACATTAGAGATTATGCTACACTGTATATGTGTGCAGTGACTAGATAGTGGGCACAATATAGCAGACTGTTGCCACTCACTAAGTGACTCACAGTGCATCACATTAGGAGGAGGACTGCTAGCTTATAGGCTCTACATAGTTCTGTCCCACTGGGAACTCTCAGATGCTCTGCAACAAATGTGACACAATTAGTGAAAAGGGACTTTAGTGCACGGTACACCAATGTCCTGTTTCCCAGTACATGTCACAATATAGTCCTTTTATCCTCATTCTGTATGGAGAGGAGGAAAGAGGAGTTCTGGCTTCTGGGTCTAGACTCTATGACCTATCCCAACATCAGTACACATAACTATATTCATAGCCCTGTGAATAAAATATGGTTAATTTTCTTACAAATAATCAAGCATGCATCACAAACTAGGTCATTTACTTCACAACGTGCACATTTTTGCACTAAGCTGCAAAACAGATGGGGAACTCTGGCAGAGAGCATTGGGTCTGTGTGTCCACTTACAAATGGCTGACTGACTGTACGCTTCCTGATGTCACCTCAGTGTCACATAGACTTTGAGAGGCTGACAGTTAGAGTGTGGTAGCCAGCACCTCGGTAAATTGAAGTAGACGCTGTCCTGAATACCTGATCTCCTCTAGAGGGTAGCACACTTAGATACCAGGCCTTGTGTTAGAGGGTCTGCAGTGTGCCCACAAAAGCTCTGCCTGTGGTCGATACTGCATTCTAAAGTTTTATTCATTCAAAGATTTCAAAATATATTCTATTTTCCCGAAGCTGAATCTGATATTCTTGTAATAATTATGATATTCCAATATCTAACTGATCCAATCATGAGGTAAATATTGGGAGCTATCATATGCAATTTTATCTAGTTTGATCATCACATCAAACGGTTGCTTATAAATATGGTTGTGATATGTTGTGTAGTACAGTGTGGAAATCAGATCCAGACAAAGATATAGTGTTGGATGTTAGTGTAAAAGAGCAAATCTTTTACTAGTCCGACGGAAGTTAGTTTTTAAGTGCAGTGTTGCAATTGCTGGCAAAGTTTGACAGCACATAGAGGTAGTTTGAGTGTATAACCTGAACTAGGTTGTAATGCACAAGTGGTATGCCAATGTAACCGCTAAATTCACAATACACAAATAGTAATAATATACTAGCACTACTCTTTGTGCACAGCAGCTAGTAAATCATTTACGTAAACGTTTCATAAAAAGTGTATACCACCCTCTGACATACAAAAGATCAAACAGTGCAATACAGTAATATTTGATGTTAAAAGTCATTTTGCAAAGACAGATTGTTATAGAATAAGGGCCATACAGATATGATGTAGGATCAAATGCAATGTAAATGAGCCTTGCTGACAACCATTATCCTACAAATATAATAGTTTTTTGAAGGATAAAGACACACTTCTCAGATAAAGGCCTAGCAAGCCTGCTGGTATTCTGGCATGTGTGAACAATGAGATGCCATTACCAACATTGTACAGCCTATTAGACCTTCCCTATCCCTTGGAGGTACAATCCATGATGGTGTCCTGTTGAAGTGATGACACAGCAGTTTTCCTTTCTTTGTGTAGGCACAGCCTAAATATTTGAGTTGCAACAATCAAAGGTGAAATGCATGCCTGCATCTTACATTTCTGCATCTTACATTTTGCTGATCCATACAGATCTGATCTGGAATTACAGTTTATTCATACTTTTTATAAATATGAAAGTATAATGCTATTAGTAATTGCTTGAAGCACATCAAATTTAATCAAAATCTTGATGATACACACATGTTATACCTGAAAAACAAAAACAATATTAATTCTTTGCGCTATCTTCAATTTTGGCTGGTCACTGTCAGTTAGGATAGGTGTCTAGTACTACGTACAGTCATAGTAGACAATGTAAGCAAAGTCAATTTAATCACTTTAAGGGGTTGTGGAAGTATCACACGAACACAGGCTCCAAATTCGGTTTGAATGCAACAGGTTTTATTCAGTCACGATCACAGCCTCAAAGTAACACGAAGGTTTGTTCGGTTCAATAAGATAACCAACTCGAAATTTACAGCGTTCTACCCTTAGCTGGAAGTCAGCAAAGCTGGATGATCTGGTCCTGAGCCAGCATGGCTGGTGCAGGAGCCAGAGAGTGGGAGGGGTGTAGGTGCCCTGTGACGGAAAAGGTAAGGAAGGTATCGAAGAGTGTGGGTCTGAGCTCGTCCTGGGACAAACTCCCTGAGGTAGCCAACCTCGGCCTCTTATATACACTGAGCACAGACCAAGCAGTGTCGACGTGGCACTCCACCTGAGCGCCGTCTGGAGTGCCCTGCCTGGCTCCGCCCTGGATAATGGAAAGGACATGGCGTAGGTGTTGCCACCTAGTGTCCGAAGGAGGCACTTCCAGCGTTGACTCCATGAACCCATATATACACGTCTTATTTGTGCCCCTACACTATTGATGATTGAGCTATATCTCTTAGAACATATCAACAAACGAAAGAAACCAGCCTTATTTTGCTTCCTTTGTGTAAAAATCCTAGCTATCCAGCACTTAATACTCAATGACTTCTAATCTCGATATAAAACAGTTTAAGGGAGATCTATAATAAAAGCAGCAAACCGTGTAATCTTGCAGAATAAACGCATAAACACATGGGTGCAAAATGTGGAGGTAGATAAAAACATTAGATATAATTGGCTTAATGCAATACTAAGGATATTTAAAAAAAAGTAATGCAACATATGATAGGAAATTGCTCAATAGTCTTGCCACAAAAATTAATTGGCTTGGAACATACAATCTGCGACTCTGAGGCTTACCCTGAACAGTCTTATCAGTTTGTCCCACTTTACTCTGAAAGGATCACATGGCTCCAAATAGAATTTTAAGCTGTCTATTCTCTTTACATTCTCTTTTGAACATCATATCTGTAGTCTGCAAGGGATACAATAACATTAATTATGCCTTGAACACACACATAAAAGAGGCTATTGAACTAAACCCCGGTCTCTATGAAACTTCTCTTTGCACTTAATTAATCTCCATAGACCCACCAGCTTGTGTCATAGCCCTGTCGGATACATCCTTATCAGGGAGATGAGGTCACAGTTCACCTAAGGAGTGACCATGCAGAAAACCACTAGTTGTTTGATCTGAAGGCCTCCATTGTATCTCCCACTGTACATTCAACCAGCATTATATCAAAAGACTTTCCACATGAAGGTGCCTAGGATTGAGTGGCTGAATGGTGACATTCAGATTAGAGGATACCAGACGGACATAAAAGAAACAGGAATGTGCGCTGTATAACAGTATAGAAGGCAGATACTTTGTAGATATAAGGGCTATGACAAGGCTATGACACAAGCCTATTCCTGTGGTGGGGTGTTATTTTAACTCTTTCTCTTAGGTCATTAAATTAAGCAATTTTGCGAAAGTCCAGCCTAGCCTGACTGTACCAGAATGGCCATTGACCCATCTATTACAGTCCAGCAGTGCCTGACCCTTGTATGAGAGTGCTAATGGCGACATTGGCTGACGCTCATATTTGCCTGGGTGTGGTCAAAAGCAGCCCTCATCCTAGGCAATGGGAAGTTAGCATGCAGGAAAATCCTTATCAGTAGTATTGTATGTATCGGAACGGGACTATAGTTAAGTACTGTTTATTACTCAATCGACCTGCAGCCAATCAGAGGCCTCCCTTTTGGCGGGAAATTCAAAAGCAGCCAATGAGAGGCCTCCCTTTTGGCGGGAAATTCAAATAGGTCACGTGACCTTTGGGCGGGAAATTCAAATAGGTCACGTGACCGGAAGTGACCTACTTAAGAGGGTCACGTGACCACCATGTTGGCGGGAAATTCAAATAGGTCACGTGACTGGAAGTGACCTACTAGGTTGGCGTGAATTTCAAAATAAGTCACTTGAGATTTTTATGGATAAATAAATTTAAAAAAAGAAAAAGCAAGCTGAAAGCTTGCTAAAAAATAATTTAAAAATGTGGCTCTTTTTTTTTAGGGGGGGGAGGGGCACTCTGGGGGGCACTCTTTAAGATGCATGGGGGGGGAGGGGGGGAGGGGGGAGGGGAGGGGAAGGGTTTTTAAGAGTGAGACTTGCCTCTCTGCCCTCTCTTTTAGAGGGCAGAGAGGCGAGTCTACTGGTTCGTCTACTTACAATGAAATGTATCATGATTGCGTTTATGATGATGTGCATCTCTTGCTGGCCAGACTTTCAAGCAAATTTGCCAAAGTCCAGCCCGTTATTGAATGTCCGGCCTAGCCTGACCCTCAGTAGAACAGTCCTTGACCCATCTATTATAGTCCAGCAGCGCCTGACCCTTGTATGAGAGTAGTATTGGCGACATTGGCTGACTCTGATATTTACCTGTGTGTACGGAGGGAGGAGAGGGTTCACAGCCACAGCTCTCTTAAGGCAAAGCTTGCGCTTATAGAGCACTACTAGTGGAGGTCTGGATGAGGAGGCTATGGCGGTTGTCTTAAAAAAAAAAAAGAAAATAGCCATGGCGCATGTCGATGTCGCTTAATTATGCTCATATCTCATGTCGATTTTAAGAATTGCTCATGTCACCTGTCACTATGTTTTTCAAGCTTCATGTCAAATGTCACTAGGCCTCATGTCGAATGTCGATTCTAAGAAACAGGTATGTCACCATCTCGAATTTAGCGGTCCACACTGCCGCTGCTGCTGCTGCTGCTGCTGCTGCTGCTGCTGCTGCTGCTGCTGCTGCTGCTGCTGCTGCTGCTGTTGCTGCTGCTGATTTGCTGTTGCTGCTGCTGTCGGTGCTGCTGCTTGTGCTGCTCGTGCAGCTGCTGCAGCTGCTGACAGCTGCTGCTGCTTGTGCTGCTCGTGCAGCTGCTGCAGTTGCTGACGATGTCACGGATGCTGTTGACAGATGCTGCTGCTTGTGCTACTCGTGCAGCTGCTGCTGCTGCTGCTGCTGACGATGTCACGGATGCTGCTGACAGATGCTGCTGCTTGTGCTGCTTGTGCAGCTGCTGCAGCAGCTGCTGCTTGTGCTGCTCGTGCTGCTGCTGCTGACGATGTCACGGATGCTGCTGACAGATGCTGCTGCTTGTGCTGCACGAGACCGAGTAGCCGCTATTACTAATGCTACTAATACTAGTATGAGAAAATACATTTAGTCAGTCGATTAAATCAAGGAGGTTTTCTGACTTCAGTGGATCGTTTAGCCATCGGCCACAGGCAAAACTTGAAACCATTTTATACATGGGGCAATTGGCAGAGTCGAAACATGTTGGTACGATGGGGTCGATCATGTTCATCATCAGTTCAGGCAAAGGAAGTGTGTCGACAGCACGCGAAAACTTCATGTCCGGATGTTTCAACACAAGACCTTTTATCACACTCACACAGCTGCTTTGAAGAGTGAATCCTTGACCAAACTTGAGCTTTTCCAACACAGCTTTGGCCTCCTTCTGTGCAGTAAGGGATCTCTCTTTCGGGGTCATCGCAGTGCTGGCTAGCATGTCCTCAAAGTCTTTAACATAATGTTCCAACGGGCTACAAATGATGTACTCCAGATCATCGTCCGCATATGTCGTCTCCTCGCACCATATTGTGTCTTCTCCTGTTTCGAATTCCGTCATTTTCTGAACAATCTCCTCGTGAGTGCGTTGCATATATCGAAGCTCCTTCAAAGACCAGATAACTTGTATGCCGAAGCCTGAAAAACCTGAAGGAATTTCACCACTACAGTCAGGCCAACTATACGGAGCTAAGAAAAATAGCTCCAACAAAATTTTCTCCCTCTGTCCAAATGAAACTACTTCCGTTCCGATGAAGTTGAAGCATGCTTCTATCCATTGCTCCTTGGTGACGTCCTTCCAATGTTTCTTTACCTCACATGCATCATAGGGCACTGTTTCTCTTCCTGCTTCTAGTGGGAGTTGCTTTTTCTTTCTTGGACTCATTTGGAGAGTTTCGATGCTCTGTAGCGTCGACACTTCGATAAGAAAAGAAGCTGTAAAGGTAGAAATAACCCTCATAACATGCTGAGCGAGCGTGGAGTGGACGATGCTACGATGATGAAGGGCGGGTCGAGAAAGTGTGATGGGTGAGAGCGGCGTTTCACTCCTTATGTACCCTGTCCTAGATAATCCTCTTAAACGGCTGAAAAGACTCTCTCAGTACAGAGTCTCTACTCAATTAAGTGATATGTTAAGTAAGTTTTCACATGCTACTTGACTACTGCAGGTGGGTTTAGACTTAAGCAGCTTAGTGCACACACGTGTCTGTTAGAAAGCTACCTGCACACCTGCCTTCCTTTTTCACTAGTATTTACCCCTTGCCGACTTATAAGGCGCCTATACACGTGTCAGCCTCCTTATATACGTCTTCTTGCTTCTAGAGCTAAGCTACTTACCGTCGTTTTCAGCTGCCGCAGGCTGACTGGCAGCTATTTAAAAGAGAATACCCGTTACCAGTATAACGGATCAGGAGGTTATGAGATTAGAGTGTGTATACAAAAAAAGCTACAGGGGACATGTGTCTGTCTGTGAGGTAGAGACGATGTGGTAAGCGGCTCAAGTGTAAAACAAAAGCACCTCCTCTTGCCGCAGTGAGTGGCGCGGACGTCGGCTGGCTAGTTGAATAAGCGTCAGCTTAAAAGATAATCCGTTCACGGGCTGGCGCGTCACACCTGTCGTTAATCACCCCCTGTAGTCTTTGTATACGCAGGTGACCCGGCTTTATCTCTTCACCAGCTATAATCCCATATACATGTAGCGCACGTTACACTCGTTATCTCTCTTTTCATGCTGAGGGATTAGGGGTGGAAGGGTTCAGGTGAAAAGCGATTTGATTCCTCTCTGGAAGAGGGTGGGGCTCTAGGTGAAAACAAGCTTAGACCATCCAGATTAGCCGCTCTCTCGGCTATATAAAGAGCCTCAATTTTTTTTATCTCTGCCCACTTCGTCTTGTTGTACACTATCAGTCACGAGGCAGACGCTCGAAGTAGCAGATGTTTGCAGTATGGATTATACAGAGGTTACCTGCTAATAGGATTTTGTCAGAATAGGGTGAGTTGCTCTTAAAATGACCATTTTAAATGGGTTGTTAATATGGTATCTGATGTTAATGAGCTAACACCTAACATTGAGGATTATGACCTCCCAGAGGGGCGTCTCGCCAAATTCTCCGGTCTTGACTATAGGTAGGTAGGTCAATTAGAGACCGGGATCGCGGCCCTGTATGTGTCACAGTGCTAAACACCCGAAATATAATGCTTGTTTTCTCTGCCATAATTACATCCTACCATAACAAATGGCACATCATGAGAAAGGGAAAGAGTATGTCTTGCACATGCTGTGTTATCTTAGATACCCCATTCACACATAATGAGAAAATAATTGGTAACATAAATATAATGGCAGTTCCAACAAACAGATTGGAACGGTTTTTCTAGGATAGGCATTGGGTGCTACCTTCCCAGAAAAGAGGGTCAAACACATAAAATTATATTTTTATTTGTGGAATCTCATACGGATAGATACTCCTGATACAGTAGACTTTGTAGGTGTATTATTTTACTTTCTATCACAATAATTACTAATTAAAACCATCTGTGATTAAGTTACATCATTTGTGCAGGCGATTTATATAGTCAAGTGCCCCCTAAAACCCCCCAAAACCCCCACCACTAAGTAGAATATTGGTTTCTTAGTAACCTTCTTTTAGTATGGTGTAAAAATATGCTGGCGAAAATTGGCTAAAGGGTTTCTCCTGGAGCATACACATTACCCCTGTAAGGCCGCTGTTTTTTATGATTTTTAAAGGATATTTTAAATGTTCACGCTCAAATTTAACTTATGAACTGAGTGAGGGTCACATAGTATCTAATTCAGAAAACAGCTGGTCGATTAAGGATATATTCTGAAAATGAGAGGAATTTGCCTACAGCATACATTGGGCAGCTCCAGTTGAAAAGGTCTCAATAGTGAGTGCAGGGGCCCTGTCCTGCCGGAGCTACCTGCTGTGAGGGCCGGGCCTACTCATGGCAGGCTGGTGGCAAGTGGCAGGTCGATTAGGTGCAGTTTCCTTTTTCAAAAAATCACCTAAAATTAACTATAATGAGTAGGTCCATAATGATTATGGTTTGGAACTGGACTTGATCCCTCCTTCATTTTAAAATTTTGTGTAGTGAATTCCTACCATTATTTGAAATGTTGTTGGCCTACCTACTATAGGCTTAACTGTCTAAAGACTGTGGAGCACGTTAATGGGCGGTCTCCTTACTAATTTCACTTGACCAGGCCGGCAGGGTCAACTAGTCTAGGTAATTACAACCACAAGGGCGGCTACTCAACATCCAAGTGGACCTACTACTACGAGATTGTCTTTTGACCACTCTGCTGCCGCCTGCTGGTCTGGCGATTACATGCTCTAGTATAGTTCTCCGCTCTTTTCGTCAGATGGCGCCACAATAGGGTTTTTGTACATTTCCACGATACTCGCGAACATTTTAAACGCATAATGACCTATAATAAGCAACAAAGCACACTTCTAATATATTGAATATAAGAAACATGTCAACGTTGTGTATTTCTGATAGAATGAGGCAGATTCTTTGAAATATCAACTAAACTATAGCGAGATTGAAAATACTACACCATAACTAAAGCGATATAAAAGCTATATAAAGTCAGAACTTCTCACGGAACGGCATCTGCAACAGATCACTCAACCATTCGTCTTCAAATGCCACACAGGGTTCCTGTCCAACAGGACTTTGAGCCTTGACGCTTTTGAGGGAGGTTTGATCTTATGTTGCTTAACATGTGGTGTAATTAATCCTCTTTAGGGGCCACACAATAAACAAAGAATAAAAAAGGGTAAGCCTTAAGTTTAAAGTGAATCTCCCAGGATTTTGGCGAGGCCGACAAAGGGGGAGGTAACAGATTTAAACTGCAGGAGACTATACGCAAACCTTGATACTCTCAGAGGGGAGCCCCATATTGCGGGCCTGTGGTCAGATCTATCACCTCCAGGGTGCAGTCTGCATGTCATAAATGACCACCACAGACATTGGGATATAATGTTAATCCTACTCCAGGGTCTCCATAATTAGCGGGGCTCGCCTTGAGATGGGAAATTCACTACAGCACTATCTGTCGTTGAAAATGGTGCTCGTGTAGAGTCGGGATGATGTACTAAAAGAGCATTTTATACACAATGATACCCTTGTACAAATGCGTATACCTAGTAGGCTGTGTCTTATCATCAAATCTAAGAGGGTGCGCTATAGTTTTATTATACTTTTATAGACCATTTTAAAATCCGAGCTTAGCTTAGTTCATAGTCTCCTTACCAATTTTCACTTGACCAGGCTGGCAGAGCCAACTAGTCTAGGTAATTATAACCACAAGGGCGGCTACTCAAGATCCAAGTAGACCTACTACTACGAGATTGTCTTTTTGTCCCCTCTGCCGCCTAGTTATTACATCCTCCAGTCTAGCTCGCCACACCCTTTGAGCAGCTCCATTGCCTCGGTAAAAGTGTAGGGGTGTGCTTTCCACCTTCAGTCATCCATAGATTCGATCACCATCACCCCCCTTGAAATGACCTCAGCTGTTAATTAACCAAGTCCCTGTCAAAGATGTGAATAACGAACGCGCTAGTATAGTTCCCCGCTCTTTCGTCAGATGGCGCCACAATAGGGGTTTTGTACATTCCTACGATGCTCGCGAGCATTTCAACGCATAATGAGCTATATAGGCAACAAAGCGCGCTTCTAATATATTAAAATATAAAAACAATTCAATATTGTGTATTTCTGATAGAAATGAGGCGGTTTCCTTAAATACCAACTAAACTATAGCGAGATGAAAAATACCACACCATATCTAAGGCTTTATAAAAAGCTATAGAAAGTCAGAACCTCACACGGATCGGTATTCTGTCTGCAACGGATCACCCCTGACCCACTGGTCCTCGCATGCCACACACGGCTCTGCCATGTTTGTGCTTTGAGGTATCACCCATCAAGTGATCCATGCTGCCCAACATGAGGCGTAATTAATTACGCTGATGTTGCATAGCACAGCGGCAGCATCTAACTAACTCTAAGGAGTTAGTCGGCCCCTCTTTAGGGGCCACACAATAAACAAAGAATACCCTGAATCTGGGACCTGCGGGCGAAGGCCCCAACTGTGAAGTCATTATTGGCCACATTGGTAATATCAATTAAAACTTTAGACAACACCCACCTTAAGTATCATTAACGGACAATATCAATAAACTTAGCATCCTCTTGGTTACCACATTTAGCACCAATTTTACAACTCACAGGGGCCACCCTTGAAAATAACACCAGCCTCACCACACTTTTATTGCTCTGCTGATTTCTCCAATCCAAAACATTGGGTATCTAGTCCAGCTGTGAGCTCATTAGGTCAGCCCTTTGTCGGCCTCGCCGGCAAGTCCCGGATTCAGTATAGAAAGACTAAGGGGGCGGGGAGTAGGTCTTTAAGTTTAGCGCTATCTGTGTCATTAGACCATTCTTAAAAATCGACATGTGACATGAATAAAAAATTCTCAATTACTGTATAAGTAGGCGCCTCAACTCTTCCTTCAAATTCCAGCCTTGCGGGTGGTCAAATTAAAAAAAAAAAATTCCTAGTAGTCTATGGTCCCAAGAGTCCGATTGTATCAATTACGGTGCCCCTACATTTTCCCCCTTAGTGACACTAGTGATGGGACACGTTCATCTCAAACCCTTAGCCTCTAGAGAGTTCAAAATAGCGCTGCCGCTGTAGTCTGCCCGTTTCTGTGATCAAATATGCGCCCTTCCTAATAGCACCCCCACTGGTGCATTGCATAAAAATAGCCCTCCTGACCTCATTTCTTGAGCTATGAAAAAACACAATCCCCTCATTTTAATCACAATATCATGGCAGTCAACATGAATGGAGTCATTAGTGGAGAAAGATAAGAGTCTCTGTTTTCTGTAGCCTACAATATTATGGTGACATTCTTCATGTCAAAATGTAATAAATAAATATGAGTTGTTAAAACTTGTTACCATGGGGATGTTGGTAATTGTGTTCTTGAAGACGTATGTGAAATCCAGATGTATGTGCCTCTGCCCAACAATGACCCTAGCCATTTTAAGTAAACCTGTTCTGTCTGAGTTAGAAGGGTGCCTAGGGCCAGAGCTACAGAACCCCTAACTGCTGTGAAAGTGCCCCTCTCCTGCCTAGATCACAGAAATGGGAAATATGTTCAGATGCATTCACCATGATATTTCTGGATCTAAGCCGATCTGAAAAGCTCTCATAGAGATCTATACTAATGGAACCACTATGTATTTTTTAACTCATTTTTCAAAAATTTATCAAACTCCCTACCTTAGCGCCCCTATAAATAGGGTTAAGTACCTGTCCGACTCCCCTACCACTGCTGCTGGAGGAGTACCGAGAACTACCCTCTTTTTAGAAAACTAAGTAAAAATATCCTTCTTCATGTCCAGTTACATACAATGTCGATCAATTTGACACTGTAGCAGCATGTCTCCATATCTGTATGCTGCATAAATGCACAATACACGGTTCTGCACGCACTTAAACCAAGGCTAACATGGGTGACCTATATAGATGTGATACTCTCGTTTTCGGGGCTAGTAGAAATTAGGCGGCTAATATAGACGTTCCGGGTCCGAACCCTCACTAAGTTTTAGTCAAGACGTCTAGCCACAGGCGCCTTAGGCGACGAAAGCGCGTCAAGGCGTTTACAGGGTTCGAACCCGTGAGCTGCTCCTTGGGGTCACAAAAAACGCTTCAACCTTAAAATCCCATAGGAAAATTTTTTTGGGTTTTTGGACTTTAGGCCTGAATTTGGGGGTGATCCCGGGCTGATAGAAAAATAATTCTTGGACGAGCGGATAGCTCTGGATCTCTTTTTATCTAAAACAGCGAAAAATTGATTGTGGTTCCGCCGCAATTCATCCGACGAGGGGTAATCAGCCCCCCCCTCTGCCAATCATGGCAGTGAATTTAGACGGCGCGCAATCTCTCGCAGCCACCGCGGACGGACCAATTAGTCCTGTCGGCATCTTAGTATGGTTCGTGTGACCTACTTAGAGGCTCACACGGTGGGGGTGTCTGGTGTTCGGCGCGCTGATTGGCTACTGGTGGGAGGTTCTGTGCTGCGTCAGGAACTTTACCTATTTGGGACGGGTGTTAAAGGCGCACTGAGTTGAGGTGCACCTTTAAGCAAGAGCGCGATCCGGTCGTCGCGTTGGTAGCCTTACTACCCGTCGCGCATTTAACTAGAGGCTTAAGTGTGACAAATGACGATTCTTTGTCGACGCGACTACTAACATCAGCAGCATCGGCAGCAGCGGTAGCAGCATCGGCAGCAGCTATAAGGTGAAAACATGTTCAGACACGGTCGGCGTGTGAGACCTGTCCAGGCACGTCCGAGCAAGTTCGAACGTGTCTGAACATGTTCCGGAGTGCAACACGCGTGCACACACAGACCGAACAGACACACACAGACCCACACACCCACACACCCCTATGTAGTGTGGGATGTAAAAGAAACCCTTGTCTCGGTAAAAGGGCCATAGATTCGATCACCATCACCGCCCTTGAAATGACCATAGCTGTTAACTAAGGCGTAAAGCAACCCACACACCCACACACCCACACACCCACACATTTTTCTGTATGAGCCTTCAGACCTGAAGCTGCTCAGTGTATGGGACTAGGTTTTGTCATAGGCCCTACGGACGCTACTCAAGGGGGAATAAGAGAGCTGTCTCACCATGACATGGGCTGGCTGTAGTTTTTTATGTTTCGGTACCTACAACCAAACAGCCAGTACCCACCCCAGGGCTTCATGTCGCACGCGGGAAAAGTATAAAGATTTGAACGGTGGCGCCAACTGTCGGAATAGCGGGTACACTACGTCAGTAGTTCTTTTGTTCTCCGCTGAGTGACTGGGCGAAATGTAGTCGGTAGCTCTATTTTCTGTGCACTGTTCTGTTCATTTTCTACACTTAACGCTTAAATAGACCACGTGTTTGTACAAGCTAGCCGTTTTTATCAGTGCAAAAATTAAATAAGCATCGGATAGAACAATAAAAAATGAGAAAGTAATCCAGCACTTAGTATAACGCACCAGTTTTATCATGAGACACCGAAAGTCTGGTTTTTTTCGGGTGCATAAGACAGTCGACTGAGAGCTCCAGACCAACCAAAACGTACCAGAGGGCGATCTATCTCAGAACGTACCCGACAGGGCAGGGGCCTTCTAAACCCCGGCTCTGATGAGCAAGCGAGGGCCTATTCCTCTTTTGAGGTGGGCCCAAAATTGAACAAAAGAATAAACTCAGAAAAAAGCCTTAGGATTGAAAGAGTTGTAGATACAGATTTTAACGAGGAAGTCGCATTCATTAGTTTACAAATAGCCAGTGTAAGTACGCCCATGTATAGGAGAGAGACCTTGCTTATTTCTTATAGGGTTGTAAGATAGTCACATCATGATGCACATCATCATAAACGCAAGCATGATACATTTCATTGTAAGTAGACGAACCAGTAGACTCGCCTCTCTGCCCTCTAAAAGAGAGGGCAGAGGCGAGTCTCACTCTTAAAAACCCTTCCCCTCCCCTCCCCCCTCCCCCCCTCCCCCCCCATGCATCTTAAAGAGTGCCCCCCAGAGTGCCCCTCCCCCCCCTAAAAAAAAAGAGCCACATTTTTAAATTATTTTTTAGCAAGCTTTCAGCTTGCTTTTTCTTTTTTTAAATTCATTTATCCATAAAAATCTCAAGTGACTTATTTTGAAATTCACGCCAACCTAGTAGTCACGTGACCCCCTTAAGTAGGTCACTTCCAGTCACGTGACCTATTTGAATTTCCCGCCAACATGGTGGTCACGTGACCCTCTTAAGTAGGTCACTTCCGGTCACGTGACCTATTTGAATTTCCCGCCAAAAGGGAGGCCTCTCATTGGCTGCTTTTGAATTTCCCGCCAAAAGGGAGGCCTCTGATTGGCTGCAGGTCGATTGAGTAATAAACAGTACTTAACTATAGTCCCGTTCCGATACATACTATACTACTCTTATCACTGGGAGATGTGTAGGCTGTTCTTAGTAATTTGTGCTGTGTTTAATGGGCCCTGATCCCCCAATTAAACAGTCTGTTTTGCATGGGGCATACTGTAGGAAGTTTGTAGTCTATATTGTTCAAAGGCTTTTCAGGCATGGATTCTACCAGTTCCTCGCTCTACCATCTGCCAACCAACCTTCCGACATGGCATACGTAATGAAAACAATGCTCTTTCCGTAGGATGTGATTGATGAAATTACATTTCAGAGCATCTTTAATTAGAAGAAATCAAGGACATCAACAGGGATTGGCTGACATTTGTCAATGCACATTACTATGATTTGAGAGCAGTTAGGTTTGGAGAATGTGTGTAAACTGCCTTGGACGAATAATAATGAGAACTTACTGGATGACCTAACTAATGACCCATTTATGCAATAGGTAATTGAGTGCATTGTGCTATAAATTGGCAGTAGCCTGACAGGTAGGCATTGGTGTTGTTTAGGGTCGATTAGAGGAAACCCAAATCTGCTCAGCCATGTTTTATGACAAACAAGCCACAGGACAATCATTAACATGATGTATGAGATGCCAACACCCACCTTAGAGATCATCATTATGTAGATATTGAGCAAACAAAAGACACATGTTCCTGCTTACATGGTTAGAAAGTATAGAATAAACACCCCATTAATCATTTTCATCCTCATTTCCTTGTTTTATTATGATTTGGTTAGGAATAAACCTTTTGTCCTGCTTCATTTATTCACTGTGTGTTAGGCTCTGAACTGTTCTGAACATGAATTATTGCCTGCTATAATTTCGATTTCATTGGTTGGTTTATATCAAACTCGCTACAGCTTATGATTTTAATTTGTCTTCATAACAAAATTGATTTGCTGAGAAGTACTAAGTGACACTAGTGGATACCAGAGAGATATGATGTGGTTGTCTTCTTATATGAAAGTGCAGTGCACAGTCCATAGGCAACCCGGCGGACTGCCCCCACCCACTCACACTGGCCAATACCCAATAAGGGCATGACTGGAGGCTTATTGGCTGTCAATAGATCAGTTTACAACCGACATTGTCATCTTATCTTAAGCTTAAGATCCTGTATCAACCTTCTATCAAATATGTTCTATGGCGAGGATGGGAGGGGCTTTGTAAACTATTGATTCTTTGGGTGCTGGATTTTGAATCAGAGATAATTTGAAGTAGTCTGATTACCCCATCTGAGATCATTTGGAAATATAACCTATTGCACACCTTGCATTGAATAATTATGTTTGAGTTTGCCAAACAACTAGACCCACAGAGGGCTAGGCCTTTCCTACTGATTTCATTCACAGGTTATTAGCTTAAGCTTTTTCTTTGCTGCAGAATCCCTTGAGATGCTATACCATTCTCTGTCTAGATCAGAGATCTATCATTGTCAGCTCTACAGGGCTCCCATCTCAGTGCTCGGGAGTACTGCCAATAACCTTTTGTAGAAGGATGACTACTTCAAAATAGTGCCTCTAGTTAATTTGCCTTTTCCTCTGTAGCCACCCTATGCTGTTGGTCGTTTTTAAAGAATTAACTCTTAAAGATAATCTCCTGTTGCCATTAAAACCCGAGTTAACAACAGCTGGGATTTATTCAAATAAATTTTTTAACAGGCAGATGGTCTTTTTAATCAATCCAATTGATTTTGCAGTCCAATTGATGAAGCAAAATGACATTGTTCAAAGGAATATACATCAACAGCCCTTCACATTAACATATGAACTGCAACTGATTATCATAATTATAGCTTTTCCACAAGGCCCTTTTTGCCACTAATAGGGAGGGGTGATGCAAAGAACTAATACAGCTGACACCTGCTTCTGCAATCAGACCTGGAAGTAGTGGGAGGCAAATATGCAGACAATTAGTCCAACATCAACATTCAGATAATACTTCATGCACTACCCCTGCCATGCTGTGTCCGTTGCCCCTTAGACTCCAGTGTGATTTTGTATATCTGTAACCTGGGTTATTTCACTTATTAAAGGTGGGGCCACATTTCAATTGGCCTATGGCCTTGTAAAATATGTCAAACCTCTAACTCATGAATTAGCCCAGGCTAAAGTCCAAACTCATGAACCCTTGTACATTTACCTTGTCAGATTTATGTATCTAATTAGTCTCCTTAGCATCCTAGAGACACATATGGGTGTCAATGAGTATATTATCAGGTTAGGCTCCAGGGTCTGATTATCCTGTTGGATTAATCAACCTGACACCTGGTGCCGACAGGCAGAACTAAGCACACTGCAGTGATAGACAGGGAGAGTAGGGAGCCTGTGAAGTGGAAGTGTGTATACATATTGGTCGTGCCATTAATGTCTAGACTCATGTTCTATGGAGGGCTTTAGTCTCACCACTTCTCTAGCCTGCATCTCACCACATAGAATGTGACTGCCAGCCTTGCACAAAGAGTAGGGGACATCATTAATACAGCAAAATAGGTTGTAGTTAATGTTCTGCTCTTACTGACATAATCTAAAGGAAGAGAGACTTAGGAAGAACAGGAAATCAAAGAACTGAGACTTCAGGCTAGTGCTTTGATGTAATATTACATTATTGTCAAGAAGGTCACTTGCATGTGTTGCAGTTATGCATCATGTTGGCCCTCTGCAGTCAAAGGTATGCTGTACTGAGGCACAGCCATCTAGTTACATACCAGTGCTGTGCTTTATTGTTAAATGAAAATGCTGAATATGAAGTTGGAAAGAGTATAACACTGAGCCTCCTATTTTGTCAAAGGTGAATAGCCAGCCTCCATATTTCCTCAAACCTCTGTATTTCCTCAAACTGTATTTTGACTGGATTATCATTTAATGTTGTTCCTTTTTAACAAATTAATATATTTTAATCGAAAAGTAGGCCTAATTTGTACAAAAAATGAAGACATAGGCAATGGAGGGGGGGGGCATTTTTTTTGCGAACCAAATCACGCAGGAACAGAAACCGGAGGAGAGGCCCGTGCAAGGTGTTATGGCAGCTTCTGGGTGTTTTAGGAGTGATGCAGGTTAATAAATTGCCCTTTTCTCCTTTAATATGTCCATATCTCATTAGGGGTTTCAACCCTTATAAAGGGTTTCAACGAAATACAGGGACTTTTGAGGGCAATCTGTCAGGCAAATACAGAATTTAAACAAATCCTGTATACGTATTGGCATTTCATTATGAAGAGCAAGCAAAACCGTAAGTTGCATGTCTGTTATCTTAACACCTCACTAAGACAAGAAAATTGTATAATTAACCTGATTCAAGCACATTTGCTGATATTAGACACAGGTATGAAGTATCAGGGATGCCGCCCATGCTGATATTACTGGACCTGTTGGCTGATGCAAATAGGTGATAATCATTTTCCTTGAGGCTCGTCTTTATAATTTTCTTACTAAGGTCGCAACATGGGGGACTGGGTTAGATACGTGATCAGTCAGATTCAGGCTTCTGGTGCCAGCACCGGACCTGATCCCTGCATGTAATGACCAGTCCTTCTTGTTAAGGTTGGTCAATCCCTTGGTGTAAAGGTAGCTAGATGTATATCAGGTTTTTGCCATAAGACCGAAATAGCATACACTTTCCAACAAAGCTGAAAAAATAGGAGGGTCCCAAGTATTTTTCTTCATCGAGTAGACAGCGTAAGCTGTGTCTTCAAAGAGGATGTATGTTTAAAAAAGGTCTGTTATGTCTAACAGACGATATGAGTGGTTATTAAGAGCTTAAAATGAAATTCTAGGTTACATATTGAAGTGATATATGGAAATATCATTTTTTCACGAATAAACAGGCAAAATTACATCTAATGCTGATAGCTTGGTTGCATTGAATCCCACTGAAGCGACTGCTAAAACAATAAAGATGATCATACAACAATCCCTGGCATAAACAGGTGTCTTTAATTGTCTCATATTCCCTGATAATAATTTCACAATTGTTGGACTTATAGAGAAACTGTGCTGGAACTGTTAAAAGCTGCTACTTACCCAAAGTCAACCATCAGTCTGATGCCTTGCCCGAAACTCCAAGTTTCATTAGGGGCTCATTAGTTAAATGTCACAGCAGGGTAGTCAAAACAGTATAGCCTAAGACGCGTCATTTGGCCCAGGCCTACACTACTGGAATCTTTGGTCGATCGAGGCATTATGAGTGATATGGATACATTCAGTAGGTTATAGCCTTACCTAGTGGGCTTACTGTGCACCATATGGGAGTACATGGCAACAGTCATGGCACTTGTAGGACACACCCCTCACTCCTGTCACCACAAGACTAAAGCTAAAGCAATAAGGACCCTATTTAGGCGTGTAGTCGTTGTGTGTTAGTGCAGAGTAATTACCTAGTTACCTAATTACCCTGTCAGGCAGACAACACACCTAGCTCTCACTATGTGTTCTCAAACCTGGATTCAGCAGCATAGATGACACAGCAGGATGGTCATGTGTTTAAACACACTTGTTATTCGAGTTGCATTCAAGGTAAACCTGCAGCTTATTCTAGATGAAATTCAGGCTTTTGGCAATATTGAGTGTATAAAGCTACTGATGTTGGGTCATCAATGACAATATTAGGCTAACATTTGTTTACCAATTAGGAGGGTTGAGATATTGTCTATATTGTTGACATTGGTTCAATGTATCCTTGCAGCATCAAATACAAGCACCTACATTTGTATGTAAATGGCATAGCGGTTATTACTGGAGATTTGTGTTATTGTCATTGTCCTGCATTAACTGTAAAGACAATGTGTGGGAAAGGGGATTAATATCAAATATCTTTAGTACTAGTTGGAATCATTTTAATTGTGTCATCAATTGTATCATGAACAGTTTACCTTGGCATCTTATCTCTTTATCTTTACTCTGAGTACTAGAGTTGATTTTAAGTTTCCAATTGAATCTGAGTCTGTGAACTTGTTTTTAGTTTTCCAAATCAGAGTTAATTTTGTAAGTTTCCAATTGAAGTTAACTCAGTGAACTGGCTTTGGTTTTTCAAATTAGAGTTTATGTCATAAGTTTCCAATTGAAACTGACTCTGTGAACTTTCCCAAAGAAAGTTTAGCTGTGGTTCGAGGCGGTCACTTTTCATTTGATATCCTCAGAAGCAGAGAGCATTTCCGTTTAATCCAGCACCACAACAGGCAGCACAGTATTATGTCTACATACTGAAAGCTTTCCAACCCAAATGGCTTGGCGTGATGCATACTTGCATCCCTAGTGAGTAACTCAGAAGGGCTACATTCATGCATCATTAGAGTAAAAGGGTATATCATATTTTATCATTAGATAGCTCCCAAAGGGTTCATCCAATATCACTTTCTCAGTGATCTCAGTCCTAGAGCAAATTGTTGTTGGATCTGGCCCGTATCCTTACCCACACTGGCACTAGTAAACTGCGCATATATTAAAAAAGAAAATAGAAATCCAGCTATTGATAGACACATAGTGCTTTAACAAGAAGTTAGTGGATTATGTTGAGACTTTAAATCACTGTCCTGTGTTTAACTCATCTGTGACATCAATTGTAATGTTCCAAAGTCTGCATGAAATCTATTGTGGAAGAAATTACCCAATTAACACCTCTGTATGTCCATTTTTGTTCCAGGTGATCCTCGGCTATTTCCACTAAATTTTCTGCTACTAAAGTCAGACTCCTCTATATCATCTCATGTTGCAGAGTTTACACTATGTTGATAAAACATTATTGAAATATATTCCCTCTTTAAAATATGCTTCATTTCTTTGAAAGTCTACTTTTGGCCTTCACAGTATTGACGTGGGAACAATTCTGTGCATTGTGAAATCTGACATCTATGACAGACACAGTAATGGAACTGCCACAGCATTTTTGAATGATAAATAGACAAAGGTTCACGAGTTTTGGTCTGTTGGCTTGGTTATTTCATGAGTTCAAGGTGGGGCCATATTTCACGAGGCCATAGGCCCCATCTTCAACAAGTGAAATAACCAGGCCAACATACCTAAATGAGTGTGCCTTTGTGTTTATTTTTCATGTTTTTCGGTTCAAATTAAATTATTATAGGGGGAGGGCCCAAAAAGTAGCTGAAAAACGTTTTTCAATGCCATTCAAAAGTACACAAACCAGTGTTTTTGATGATGTCACCGGCCGTCAAATATGCCCAAGGGTTATTTAACAGGGGATGTACAATACGGTGTTCTTTGGCTAAACAAATAACACAGTCGTATTTCATAAAAGATAAAATCTCATTCCACAGCTTATCTAGACACACACTTAGTCATGACCATAATAATGGAGGCCATACAAAGAACAGCCTGAGGCAAGATGTGGATTCACCTTTTGTCCACAGGCCACAAAGTGTCCACAAGGGGAGGAAAGACACACGTTGGTGCTGTTAAAATGAATTGTGTTTTCACTCGGAGTATAATTTCTTTGCTCCATGGATATGTTCACCATACAGGCAACTTTAGGACGCACCCAGACAAGAAATATCAGTTACAGTTTATTATGGTATAATTGTAGGCTACATCTTATTCTATTATGTACTTTGTATCATCAAGCTGGGAGATTCGGTCATTTAATGATATTTAATGAACTTACTAGAACTAATAATAAACCTTGCAAATTTCCTGTCTGAAGAAATATAAACAGTCTGATAATAGGTGTGGCCACTTTGTTGCATTTGAACAACCTTGACTCCACACAAGCATCTTGCTAAGTCGAAGCCATGTTACCTCACAGAGTCAACAGTAGAGAAAGGTGAATGGAAAAACAGTGCACCAACCCCTGAGCACCATGATATAAATATGTGTCAACTGTACATTTTACTAAAGTCCTTGATTTAAATCATGTACATATTTATTACCTGATTAACTTCATCAAGTTTATCTCCCCCTTTTTTATGACAACACCCACCAATTTTTCCTGAAAGCAGTTACATTGATAGTTCATGTTAATTTAACGTTTGGCATTAAAACCAAATTACAAATTTTTTTTTACTGCAGCGCATATCCCAATGTCAGAATCAATTAGGAAGTGTCAGGGACTACATTAAAGGTGGTGCAATAAGCTGTTTTTCCTGCTGCTTGATTTGCCACCTTTACGGCCTGTCTTTTCTACTGTGAAACTGCGGCCAAAATACAAGGGACCAGGTTTATTTTGTATGATCAGCAGGATGCAAGATTCAAGATTCAAGATTCAGACTGGGAGTATCCAGAAATCAGTTTCTGGTGAAAATATACCATAAGTTGAAAGGGTTAGCCAGTACAGACTATCCTAGGCTTGGCATATGTGTGTTAGTCACAATGGGAAAGTTACATTCAAAAATGAATCAGTAGTGGCTAACTTAAGTTCATCATTGGTGTGTTGTATTTGTGTACCACTAGTTGGTGGCACCTGTAAGATACAATGATGACCACACAGTGGCTCCCCCTGGAAATTAAAAGACTAAGGTGGGTTGGTCAGAAGTGACCAACCTGACCATAATAACTTACCTAAGTTGGTCTTATAGGGAGCCAAAAAATGACTAACTAGGTCAGGTACTAGTGACTGAGAGATCGGGCGTATAGGCAGCCTAGGAATATCAGTGTGGGCCGCTTCCTGATGGGTGTGACTTATCCTTCCTTCCGCTGTGTATTTCTTACTGTGTGACTGAGACCTGGATATCTCAGCCGGAAAGGGCTGTGATATTTAATGGGTTCGAGATGAAGTATTCAGTGAGGCGGAATGTCGTTTGAGCACCTTTGCCACTCCAAATAATATCCTTGTTTCTCATCACTAAGCCATGACAAATTTGACAAGGGCGTTTTTTTAATTTTTATTCATTTATTTATTTTTTGCTGAAGACCGAATAAGTAGGGGATCTAGGCTCTCAGCAAACTTGACATTCACATTTTAATGATTAAGAAATAATAATCTACAAAGGTTTTGAATAGGTGTATGCCCTCTTACCCGTTGTATGTGTGCTGCTGTTTGCTTTAATTTGATACCAAATATGCCCATATCTGTTTATTATGATCAACGTTTCCCTTAAAATTTGCAACAAAAAAAAACACAAATTAAATCTTCAAGACACGATTTTGGTGATACGCGAGATGATGAGAAACAAGGATATTATTTTTAGTGGCCTATGCATGGTATATTTTTCTTAACAAACAGGAAGGACGGATCTAACTAAGTATAAAGAAAATATATTTAGATGACAACTATACATGTAGATCACAAGAGAAGCTTGTTCATGACAAAATGGCACAATAAGTGGCCAAGTTATTGTAGAGTTTATCTGTTAAAGGGCTGTCACACAGACATCATATGAAGTCAGAAAGTTGATGCAACTACCCTTAGATGCATGTCATACATTGAAGACATATGCCTTCACATCAAAATGCTGTTATTTTGGGTTTTTTCTCACCAATTATCATGATTACTTGCCTGAAAGAAAACTCCCCAGTGCTTCATTGGGACGTACTGCCAACCTGATATGCCCCAGGCTGTCTTTACAAAAATACACTATGCTCAAATTCTGGGATGGACTTACTTTGCTTTCCATCCAAATTTACTCCTCACATAAATAGATCAGCCACCGCCCACATCACACAAACCTTCCAACTGCATAAATGATGATCGCAACAAAATCAGCTCGAAACATTTGGGAAATTGCACTAGAAGTCCTTCAGCATTGAAAGCTTTTTAGGTTGGTAAATTGGGAAAACCGTGACAGAGGACTTAAGTACTGATTGGCTGACCATTTTGACATGCGATACCATAATGGATTAAAGCATGTAAGAATCACAGGGACAAAATGTGTGTTAAATGCCTGGAGCCACACATTTCTTGTCACACTCACATGGCCTCCTCAAGCATCACAACCAGTATTGAGCAATTACATCAAGTTATATACACTTTAAATAGTTAGTGTAGGTACACAGTAGAATCGACTGTAGATCTACAGTAGAATCTACTGTAGAATGGATTTACAGTAGAATCTACTGTAGATTTACAGTAGATTCTACTATTTAGCAACAATAAACTGAACAACTAGAGTAGAATCTACTGTACATGAAAAAAAAGGGTACCAACTTTTTACAGTGTAGTTAAATCAATACATACTCATTCAATGTTCCCCAATAAACCCTCATACATTTATATATAGGGCTGAGGACATGCACCTGCTCCATCCAAACTGCTGCTGTAGGGGTACCAAGATTTGGACCTTTAAAACCAAGTTACAGACATCACTTCTACTGCAGCACACTTTCTAATGTCCGATTTTAATTAGGAAGTATCAGGGTGTACATATACAGTGGTACAATGACAGGTATTACCCGCTGCTTGTTTCTACACCATGGTGTAGATTTCTTACTGTGCCATTGAGGCCAAATACAAGGAACTGGTTTAGTGTGTGACAGATGATCAGTTAGAGTTAGGCTGGAAGTATCCAGAAAGCAGCTTTTGGTGACAGCACTTTGGCAGCTTCCTGAAGGCAATTGGTGTAACTAATCCTACCTTCCGCTGTGTGTTTCTTACCGTGTGACTGAGACCTGGATATCTCAGCTGGAAAGGGCTGTGATATTTGATTGGTTAGAGATGAAGAATATGCCCCATAGGGAGGAGGAAGACGCATCTAGATGACAACCCTGGATGTAAAGCACAAGAGAAGCTTGTCTGTGACAGAATGTGTAGCCCAGTGGTTGTGCCTTTATCTGTTTACAGGGCATACTTCACAGACATCATCTGATGTCAACACATTTTAACATCTGCCTTCAATCGAGTTTAATTTCAACTTCAAATTATTCTGAAGGCACATATAATGAAGGCAGATTCCTTCAAAATTATTGACATCAGATGATATCATTGTAATAGACCCTTAATGCATTATACTTTTGGATGTCATGATACATAAATTCAGGCATGGCAAACCTCCTTGTTTGCACTGTATTCATGCATAATGCCCAATAAACTGGATGATATATTATGGCAGTCTATAGGTCAAGTGCATGGGCAATTAGTCAGTAAATCACTAGGCATAAGATTCATTCTCTCGGGGGTAATTTATGCTCCCTGAGTGAGTTAAATCATTAACGTCTGGGCTTCTCTCATTGGAAAATAAAAAGTGATGTTTTTCACATTGAGACTCTCCGTTGCTCTATAAAGCACGATGGTGTCGAGCCTTTAATAAGGAACCAGTGCATTATAGGGTCACAAAGAGTCGAGATGTGAAAAAAGAGTGTTCTATTGTATATATATATGGAACATATTTTACAATTTCCATGGGATTTTAAAGGTTTTCCCTGGGTTTGTTTACTGTTTACTGTTGTGGCCCTGTGCTTAGCCTGCACTGTTACCCTATAACAAAATGTCACATGACATCTATGAGGCTATAATGCATATCCAATCATTTCATAATTCATCATCAAGATTTCTTGCCTAAAAACTAATTACCAGTGCTTCATTTGGACGTCATGTTTTCCCTATATGCCCCATAGGGAGGAGGGGCGGGGTCAATAGATGAACCATAGATAAGGGTCTGCAATCGAATGAGTTGGGAATCGCATCTACGTTCTCAGTCTAATACCTTATGCAGGTAACACGATTACTTCTATTCCATAGCAAATTAAGAAGCAGATAACATGATGCAGGGATGCTGCCTCCCAAGGTGAAACATGACCTGCCATGGTAATGGCTGTCATTAATCCTCCTGGTTGCTCAATAGCGAGCATGTTTCACTTGGGGCAGCCCGAGCGTGCGTGGAGAGCGCACTGCCCGCCTGTGGTAGCTCAAGTACCATAGCACCAGTTAGGGGACAGGAATACCTTTTTGGGATGTACCAGTTTTGTGGTACAGTCCTATCAAGCAGACCATGGCAGTATTGTGGTACTGTGCATGGTACTGGGGCGTACCATTTGAATGCTCCATTTGGTGTGATCATTAGGCCACGACCATGAGCCCATGGTAAGGTCTGAAGCTCCCTTAGTACTCAGTACTCAGTAATCCCAGAACAATGGGTACTGTCTATACAAACACTGAGAGTATGGGTTAGGGAGAAAATCCACTCTGCATATTTATATTTATCAGCAGAAAATTCGGAAATGGAACTTGCTGGGTCTCTGTAACAGTATTTTTTGAAAGTTCCATGTTCAATGCATGATATTTGAATAAATATACAAGGTTGAAATTTGTAAATTTGCTAGTGTGTAGATGCAGATATCCTCTTTCCAATGCTACCATACATGATTATAATGCATTACGACTATAAGAGAAATCTCATGTTTATGCTTATATACACTGATGCTACTTGGTAGGCCATTATACTAGTACGCCCTAGATGGTAGGTTCAAGTACAGCTCATTTAGGGCGTACTAGAATAGTGGTTCTGGCCCCAACCTGAGCACAGCGTTAGAGAAGCAGCTAGCCCTGTGGTGTAGGGGTTAGCATTCTCAACTCTAGAGCGGAAGGACCGGGGTTTAAATCCCCGTGGGGCTGACATATTTTTGGCTGCCCGTTACATTACTTCTGGTGCGTATTTTCTTACTGTACTACTAATTCGTAGCATTCGGTCACGCGAGGAGAGCGGTGCCAATCATCAGAGTTACCATCCTCTCTGTATGGACAGGGACATCTTAGTTGGAGATGCATACCTTCCAGAGATTTCATCTGATCAATTGTCTCCTGTAGACTACAGACAGGGTGGGGTAGTAGGATATAAATGAAATTGAACATTTTCGTAAGGATATGTTGAAGGCCATTACTTATTAAAGCACCATTTCCCTTTTTTTGTGTGTGAGTATTAAATTTTGTTAAGCACTGTATCTCATATTTATTTTTTATGGAATACGGCAGTGCCATTGATTTAACCAAGGAGCGCCGTATTACACCCCCCCTGTTAAATAACCCATGTCCGTATTACACGACCCTGTGACGTCATCAAAATGGCAGTTTGTTTACCTTTGAACAAGGTAGAAACGGGATATAAATAAGCTATTTTAGGCTCTCCCTATCATAATTTTGGTAGATTCAATCGAAAATCATAAAAAATAAACACAAAGGTACACTTATTTAAGTCTGTTGACTGGGTTATTTCACTTGTTGACCCTTGGGCCGCATTTCACTCGGCCTACGGCCTCGTGAATTACGGCCCGAGGTCAACTCGTGAAATAACCCAGCCAACAGACTAAAACTCGTGCACCTTTGTCTATTTATTTTTTGGAAATACAGGATCTCCTATGCTTTAGCACTGGAAGGCCGTATTCAATGCCCCCATTGAATACAATGTGTCCGTATTCAATGGGCTAAGAAAAAGTAGTTTTTTCTTCATAAATGGCTTCAAATAAAAAAAAAATACAAATGCCAACTACATTGATATCGCTCTGATGTATTTCACTCTTGGGGGCTGGGGCGCATCCCACTTAGCCTGCGGCTTCGTGGGATACTGCCCCAGCCCCCACTCGTGAAATACAACAGAGACGGTATCAATGGGCGTTGGCATTTGTCTATATATATATATATTCTCATTTAAGACTGTTGTATTTTTTTCTCTTTCTTGATAGGTTTGTCTCTAGATTTCCTTCTGTTTTCTTTTCAATGAACACAGAATTGAAATCGATTGTTTTTTTTTTACCTTTGAGAACAGTTGAGTGGAAATAACTGATCTCTACATTTCAATGATGTGTAAGGGAAGCCAGACACACAAACTAATTTGGCAAGATTTACGTGACATTCTTACACAAGTGTATGTGTAATGTAGGGGTGGGTTAAATCTCATCGAAATGTCTTCCCACACTCACTTCAATCTGTCGGTCCTTTGTAATGTGTATAATCAATGCCTTTCAACAGCATGACTGAGGCATAAAACTGCTTGATATTAATTCTCTTGGTTGACGTTTGACGCAAAAGCCACACAAGTGTGATCTAACCTCGAAGGCACCACTCAATTAGCCATACCTTTTTGGACGTTGATATCAGAGTCATGCTTCATGATTAACATTGCACATTGTACTTTGCTGGTACTCAATGTATCAACCATACCTACAAGGTACAATTGTTCCCTTGAAGTGTTTATGCTGATAGCCCTTCCGTGTTGCCAGTGATTTAGTTTGTACAGCTTTGACCTTATGAAGGTAATATATATACGGTCTATGTTTATTTCTGCGTAGGTAACGTGGCTAGATCAAATGAGTGTGCATATAGTTCTCAAGATAGTGATCAAGATAGTGATCAAGATAGTTATCAGGCCCCCACGCTGCTAATGGCCTACCTGCCAAGGGAGGGAAGTATGTCTCTTCGAGACAAGCAGCCTAGATTCACTACCAGTGACTTGAGGCCAAAAAAAGAGGGTTTTATTCAGGTCACCTGACCGACCCCATCAAAACAGGGCCGACCCAATTTTCTTTTAAGCAATTTTGAAGATTTTTAAAATTTTATTTTGCCTTAGCCATACTCTATATGCGGAGAAAGTAATGACCATTTACATCAAAACCGTGACTACTAAAACTGATACTAGGCAGTTTTTCACTCTGACCTTACTCTAGAGTTGAGCCATTTGGGGGAAAACAGATGACCATGCCGATAATAAAATTGACCACAGGACATACAATTGTGTGGTGGATTCTTTGAATATTGTAAATGTAAGGAGTCATATTATTTTTATCTTACTATTGTCTAGAGCGAGAAGAACAACTTATTTTCGTCGATAAGCTCATGCAGCAAGATTTACGTGACATTCTAACATCATCATTCTAGTGTCAACAACCTCCACAACTAATTATTTAATGAGGTAATTATTCCTTTTGTAATTAATGCACAATGGCTACAGAAGAGATACCCATCTCCGACGATGCTTTAACCCAATTATGTTTTAGGTCATAAATTCGGCACAACAGTCACATTTAGATTCGGCTGATAGAGAGCGAATATCAACCATGTATTCTGCAATATTGTGGTTTACTACTTAAAAAAACCTATTGGAAGATATCTTGAAATACTAAATTGTTGATATAAATGGTGCCCCTTCCATTCATGATACATGTAGTTTCAAAATTGAAAAAAAGGCAAACGTCTGCAATAAACAATAATATAGTGATGATTTTTTTTCTAAAGTGGCTTCATATTAAGTCAGCCCCCTATGGAGGAGGCAGGGAGGGAGGCCTGGGTGAAAAATGACTAAGCATTTTAAAGGCACTGGCATGGTCATCCTAAGGAGTTGCCAGCACGTGCTTCATGATAACTTCATTTCATGATTATTTGATGAGTAATTATTCACAGCTGCATAGGTGTTTCAAGAAGCCTGCTTACTCAAGGGCCTATTACACTAGCGGCACTTGCTGCGCGGCATCTGCCGCAACAGCTTGCTGCAGGAAAGCTAACACTAGTAGCTTTTGCTGCAGCAAGTAGTTGCGGCAAGTTGCAGCAAGTTTTTACCCTGTTACACAGGCTGCATCTGCTGCACAGAATGTTCTGGGGCAGATGCAGTGCGGCAGATGCAGCCAGTGTAACAGGCCCTTCAGGGAGGATTTTTGTTCATTCAAAACAACTATTGCATTGAAGCACAGTGTGCCTAGTAAACAAAAAAACGTTATACAACATTTTGTTATATTATATAATGTTATATAACGTTTCTCTAAGGCTCCTTACTACGGCAAAAGGTATAAAACGTTATTTTCATGTAAAATGTCTGGCTTTTTCTTAGCTGGCCTTTAAAGGGTTAACGAGATTATATATGCTCCTTTAGTAACACTAGTTTTGTAGCAACAAATCCTGACCAAGGACTTCAACTTAATCATTTGAAAGCTCGCTCAATGCATTGCCATTTAAAAGCGGTGGCACTACTGGCACTCATTATATGCATCTGTTTAAGCCTTGTTCAGGTGCAGTGAGAGCAAACTTTTATAATTCAGCCATGTTTTATGACAAAAAAAGGCAAGGGGTACTCATTACATTAGATGTAGGAGATGCCAATAGCCACACTTTAGATGTCAGAATGTCCAGAATAGGAGGTTTTGATGTTCTTTCTTTATTTCATTCTTCTTTGATGACTTATCACACCTGATGCATTGTAGACATTTAATTGTCTTATATTACATACTTTTTATACGTAAAGGAGGCAGGGCATGGTTGTATTCTTATATCTAAGATTAGTTTACGTATATTATAAATACAGTGACTATGTACACAACACAACAGTCTATTCCAACTTGCCTACAGTGTATCAATCTAGGAGGATGACTACCAGCTTATGTGGTATACATAGAGTAATGTCCCACTGAGCACTGTCAGCTGGTCTGCATCATTAAGGGTGCTCCAATTAACGTCATTCAGCATGGTGAGGAAAAAATGGTAGTGGTGGCTACAGCGTCTTAACCCTATATTCTAACAGCCAGACACAAGACTATAAGTATAGCCCTGTGAATATATATAATGCTCATTTTCCTACAAATGACCAAACATGAATTGCAAATTAACTTATTTACTTCACACTTTTTGTAATCAGCAGCAAAGCAGATGGCATGGAATATGTGTGCCCCCCTACAAATGGCTGACTGATGCTTCCTGATGTCACATCCATGCCACATAGACTGTGAGAGGCTGACGGTTAGAGTGTGGTAGCCAGCACCTTGGTAAATTGAGGCAGACACTGTCCTGAATACCTGATCTCCTCTAGAGGGTAGCACACTTATATACCAGGCCTTGTGTAAGAGGGTCTGCAGTGAAGTGGAAGTGGAGAAGGCTGCATTTTAAACCTACTCTACATTAAAACCATGCAATATGTTATGTGTGCTGTTCCCAAATCTAGACCTATTATCTATATGGGTGGGTTATGCTGTGTAGTGCAGTGTGATCCAGATCCAGACAGGTAACAAGTCATGTAGATTTAGATGTTAGTGTAAGACAAGTAATAGTTTATTAGTGCAATGCAAGACAGTCTTCTAGTGCAGTTGTAGTATGATAGAGGATACAGATATTTTGATTTAAAGTGTACTATCATGATACATATGTATAGAGCGTGTACAATACTATACACAAGGAAAACTAATTTACCTGATAGTTTGAATCAAGTGATCAATACCTGATGAGATTAAAATGCTATTTCAGCAGTTATGAATGCTAACTCCTACACGCTGAATTATGCTAGGCTCGCCCTGTCTGTACCACAGCTATTGCAGATAGGACAGAGCTAGGTTGCACAAGTGGTATAATTTTACAACAGTAAAATAATATTCAAAATACACAGATACCAATTGTCTACCAGCACCTACTTTTGTATACACCAGCTAGTAATACAGTCTTTTCATGTCTATCAAATACTTCATGAACATTGAATACGACAAAACAAAACAGTGTTATATATGCATTACTGTAATATTTGGTGTTATAACGTAATTTTGCAAAAACAACAATTCTTACTGAACAAGGACAGTATAAATGGCATGTGGAATTGAACACAATATAAATGGGCCTTACTGACAGCCCTGTTATCTTTTATTTTTCATCGCCATGAATATGACCTTAGTTGTCGAAATGGCGTTAAACATCCATTTCTCACTCACTCATTTACTTTTGAAGGATCAGGGCACACTTTTTAGATGGAAGCCGGACAGGCCTGCTGGTTTTGTGGCATATGTGAACGATGAGATGCCAATGCCAACATTGTACAGCCTGTTACACCTTCCCTGCCCCTTGGAGGTACAATCCATTTTGGTGTCCTGTTGAAGTGATGACACAGCAGTTTTCCTTTCTTTGTGTAGGCACAAGCAAAATCGTTTAGTTGCAGCAATTAATGGTGACCTGATATTCTGCTGATCCATACTTGTTCTAGAATTACAGTTTATTCATACTTTTTATAAAAAGTGGTGGTGTTTTAAGTTATTGATCGAAAAACGTAACATTCAAGTTTAATAATAACACAAACGTTATACCTGACATTAGAAAGTTCATCTCCCATCTCCTTAAAATTGATCTGAAAAGAATTGTCAAATTGTCTTAAGATTATCAAATACAAAATTTCTTAATGGCCATGTTTAAACAGATTGGAGCAGCTTCAAGCAACTTTGATTCGAAAAAGGATAAAACTTGCTCAAAGCTACTAAAAGAAGGCCATTGATCAACTTTAATATTAAATTGAATATGCCTTAATCGAATGACTCATGCTAAGTTACCTATAATAGATCTATGGTGATGGGCACTGCCACTGGGTAGGTATGTAAGTGATGATTCAACATGAAGTATACCAGAAGGGTAGGTAAGGAGAAATTGTCGAAGTTTTGCACATACTCCACATGTCAGGTATATTGTCACCAGAGGCCAATTTCCCATTGCCTTAATGGAGAGCACTGGTTACAGATTGTGAGAAGTTCCGCAAGTTTAAAACAAACTTCCACACGGCAATAATATTGTCATCAGGACTATTGAACAGGAATCATCTGAATTTTGGCGTAATAGCAATGCCCTTTTACACAAGAGTGAATCACTTAATGTGGTAATCCAACATTTGTAACAACAATTTACTTGCCACCCTCAATTTTGACATTTTCAATGCTTCAATATTTATTCTCAAATCCTTCTTCATTGGGAGTATTGTATCTAATTTCAATTAGTTTAATTAAGCTGGTGGTGCTCACTGAGATGGTGTTTCCACTTTGCTAAGTTTTCCATAATAAGCGTGTACTCCACTGACGTAACTTGGCAGAGATTCAATTGTCCATAAGTTTAACATTATTGACTTTTATTGGACGACAGAATTTCTGCCGACCGATGTCGATGGAATACATGCTATACCCAGATATGTTCTTTCACTAATGAGGTGCAGGACTTTTAACCATTAGTGTTGCATAGGCGAGTCATACTGATAGTTATATAAGGGGTGCATTTATCAATCAAAATGAATTGAGGACAAAAAGACTGTGAAGCACTTTGCTATCTATGAAGGATTATGGTGGAAGACTACTATGCCATGTGCTGACATCTCCACTACCACCTAAAGATGTAACTGTGTGTCTGCCGCTATATCTATAGCCTGAGCACTCACCAACCAGCGCCACTCACCCTGAGCCGTTCCATTAGCAACCACAATAGCATCCCCAGCTTCTAGGCAGTGGGAGGGCATAATTCAGACAACCCGTTCATATTGTAACAGGCAGCTGTGACTGCTGTGTTATTTGTATATCTATTTCTATGTGGTTGTTATGATTGAATATGACACAGTTCTATTATTGTTCATAACATGTTTTATTTATTCATTAATGAGTACCTACCGTTCGTTACATATACCTTGATTTATTGTCAACGGTTGTATACCGAGGTTACCAAAAGTACCGAGGATAAATTGTCATCAAGGTTTCACAATGTATTACATAACATTCAACTCTAGGTGGCGCTGCAGGGAATGGTCATGTGACACCCACAGGCCTGTGTATAAGGCTGTGTCTAATGAGTTTGTAACAATTGAAACGTCTTTGACCGGGTGTCGTCTTTGACCTGTGTCATCTTTGACCGGTGTAGTCTTTGACCAGCAAGTTTTAAAATGGCTGAAATGGGAACTATGTGCACTATGTGCATATTTTAACACTATATACTTCAAACTTCCTGGCATTTCTGTGTACGAAGCTCCCATTTCAACCATTTTAAAACTTGTTGGTCAAAGACTACACCAGTCAAAGACGACACAGGTCAAAGACGACAACCGGTCAAAGACGTTTCAATTGTTACAAACTCATGGGACACAGCCATAAGGTTGGCTGCTCTTCCTAAGAAGGCAGTCAGGTTTGGTTACTGCTGAGGCACACACTTCCCTGTACTCTGGGTTTCATACACACTATGCCGTAGTCTGTTCACCCTCTTGTATTATTTATGATCATGTTCTGATCCCTGTTGTAACCTACGGTTATCCCAGAGAAATAATACCTGCACGCTATTTTATAAAGTCGACGTATATCAAAGCTTAATGGTACCTTGTCCGGATGTTGTTCTTATGAAGCCACTAGTTCCTTAGACCAACTACAATATTATCCCTTTGAGGACAGCATGATGCCTTCATGCATTATGCCCTTGTTCATCAAACTGTGGCCCCGGCGAGTAACCGCTGCTTTCAAGTATCATGCAAGAACCTACAGGGTTGATACACTCCTGAATGGTCAGTATGATGCACTGATGTAGCACTAGCGAATTACTTGCCGGGGGGCATTGGTGCATTATGACCACAAATTTTGTCTTTTAGGGACATGCTTTACAGACAGACTGCTCCCTCCAGGGCTAAAAAGGCCTCTCCGTGTAACTTGTGGTGTTAGAAGTTTACAATGATTCTCCAACTTAGGCCATCTCCCTTGGGCCCCACCACTAGTGTGAAATGCCCCTATTCAATAGGATCATGAGGCGTCGTTAGATGGACCTCTCTCTCCCTCTTTCCTGCTAGCCCTCCAATATGGCCCATGTTAATGGTTACAATGCTATCTACTGTATGCTACCGGAGAAATTGCAGTAGAGCGAATTCAGCCTTGAAAGTGATGCTGATGGTTGATTCCAAAACACACAACTGAGGACATCAATACTGATTGCTGCTCGTTCAATATGCAATATCACAATGATTGAGAGCACTTTAGAACTATCGGGAAAGTCTGTTAAGTGTCAATTCTTGAAGTGGCATTCTCACCGAACGTTTCCTACACACAATTCTAGTACTGTTCTAGTCTGTTATGTGGTAAGTGTGGGTGGTGAGAATGCCCCTTTGAGGGTATAAGTGTTTTACAAATAGGACAACCTTCCCATTTGGTCATCCTAGTGGCAGGCATATGGCATCTGTGCCAAAAAAAGTTTGGTCAGTGATATACTCTTAGTTAAGACATGGTATACTGAAGCTGCTAGATGAGCTTACTAGAAATGTATCATACCTATGGAATAGGTATCAGATTGCATTGTGTCACGAAGCATGACAAGGGGATTACAGGCATCTTTATAGGCCTTATTTAGGGGCAGTGGGAGCCAACTCTGATACTACTCAGCCATGTTTTATAACAAACAAGCCACAGGGCAATCATTAACGTGATGTATGAGATGTCCACACAAACCTTAGAGACCAGCGTTATGCAGGTATTGGGCAAATAAGAGCTGCACGGCAAGCCTTGTCTGATATACTGTAAACCCTTGGCTATGAGACAAATTTACTTTGGCATATTTTGTCTCATATCATCTGCCGGCTTATAGGTGGGGTTTTATTACATTAGAGTTTTCCTGAAACCAGAGGTTTGGCTTATAGATTGGGCTGGCTTTAGTCAGGGTTTTATGGTAAGCAAATTTTGAATAATTTTCTTCATTCATCAGCTGATATTCATTGTTCTAATCCTTTTTATCCCTGATCCATTCAGGGTATGTTAAGCACTTATCTTTACAAATCTAAGTTGAACAATAACTTATAAGCCTAAGGGCCAAAGTAGTCTGATGATATTGAACTTAGCTAAAGCCATTTATCTCTTTACCACATATGCTATCTGCAAAAAAGAGTGACTCTAGTGTGATGAGAGTTGTCACATGAGAGAGGTTGGTTGGGTTGTGTCATAATATCAGGGTGCTGTATACGGTTACCCCAAAGAGAGCAAAGCTGCACTAAGGCAAACATGAATGTCGCAGAAAAGTACTATCAAACAAGGGTCAGGCACTACTGGACTATATTAATAGATAGGTCAAGGATCATTTAAGTGAGGCTTTGGGTTAACTTCAAAAACAGGCTGAACTATCGCAAATTTGATTGAGAGTCTGACCATGCTGAACCCTCATGCCAGAGTCTGACAATGCGGGACTCTTAGAAGCTGATAGAGTCCAGCATTGCTAGTTGGCATGAGGGTCCAGCATGGCCATCATCTTGAGCTCATTGGAGCTCACCCACATGAGGGTCAGCAATATCTGACCCTCGTTGGGGGGGGGGTCCAGCAATCATTAGACCCTCACTAAAATACCTGACCGTACGTTGTAGGAGAGTCCTCATGGCGACATAGACAGGATCCAGTTGTACTTCGTATTTTTCTACCTGTGACTGTTTCCGCAGCCTACCATTCATAGTGCCCTACTATTGATTTGGCGAAGACCCGAGGCTTAACGCCTGTCCATAGTTACATCAAACATGCTCATGTCACTCTCATGTTACCCTCAACACTCGGTAGTGACCTCTAAATACCCTCTACACTGATATTCCTAGGCTCCCTATACGACCAATCTCTCCCTATAAGACCAACCTAGGCAGGTAATTATTGTCAGGTTGGTCAGTACTGACCAACCCACCTTAGTCTTTTAATTTCCAGGGGGAGCTACTGAGTGGTCACAGGTGGCGCCAACTAGTGGTATACAAATACAACACACCAATGATGAAGCTAGGTTAGCCACTACTGACTGACGACTCGGTCATTTGTGAATATAACTTTGCCATTGTGACTAACACTCATATGACCGACCTAGGATAGTCTGTACTGACTAACCCTTTAAGCCTATGGATTTTCAGTGCATGAGAAAAAGAGAAGGGAAGGAGGTGCCCCTCGCAGCTCCTACCTTTCAAATCACTGACTTTGCCAGAGCCAATTTTTCCGGATTTTGGATCAGATAAAATCGACTGTAATCCATTTGTTTCTCCTGATTGAATCTGACATTGCATTGTACTAATCTAGATATAGAATATGATATTGTTGGAGTATACAACGTTTCTAGACGGAATAGTCATACACCATACTTGGAGTATCTGGAAAGCGACCTGTCTGCTAGCAAGTGGTCATTACAATATACTCCTCCCTAGGGAACACTTACGACCCCTGTTGGTGTAGATTAACCTAATGAACAATACACATCAATATGCTCAGAGGAACAATTCAATATGCATATTTCAATAATCACCATTTGGGTGCTCTGTGGCTCAGTTCTTTGGAGAAATAGAACAAGAGAGGGACAGACTGAGGAACATAGATACACATTTTCCATTGATAGGATAATACTATTAGTCAGTTTTTTATTCGAAATTCTGTGGTAGCTTTACTTAAATCCATACCTTTCTCCTTAAGTGAAAGAGAGACCTCCTTATTTACATTTAAGTATTTCAAAAATATTTGTCGATCTGTTCAATCAGCCAGCTTACCTTGTAATTGCACTGCATTAGGGAAAACACGTTTTCTAGAGATTTGTCTGTAAAACTATAATAGTAACAATGATGATGATGATGATTTACAGTTCATACATCACTTTACACAACTACTGTTACTGTTGGCATCGGTAACTGAGGGAAAACTGTCTCAAAACACTCAAACCAAAGACAATTTAACAGATTCATTATGTTTCCTTTGTGAAACTTACAGAGGCTCTATTGACAAGAAAACCCTCTATCTGTAATGATGATGACTGTAGCAAAAAATTAATTCCGGTACCGGAATTACAAGAAACCGCTACGTGACACACGACAACACACTTTTTGCACCACCAATGGCAGACTGCGTGAGACTACTGCCTGACTGAACAAGAAACTTTCTGATGGCACATTGTTGTTCGCTGAAAAGGTCATCCTTTTTTCCCTGTCTTACATGTAGCTCAAAAGTAAATCTATGTTGATTTGGGGTGGAGACAATGTACTTTAACAAGGTTTATGAACATTGAAATGTAAAGGTTAGTTATGTTCAATGGACGCTTAAGTATGATTGAAATGTTCTACGTCATTCATATAAATATTTGATATTATAGGTTATATGAAGGTGAAGTACAGATTGATCAGTCTGACTTATCTGAGATAAATCTAGCACTGAATTGGTGCATCTTGGTGAAGAATAAACTTGAAGCCTTTAGTTTCTTAGAATGGAACTCAAAATTAACATTATAGGCCAGCAGCTAATGAAAAGAGGGAGGGTTGGGGTCAAAGAATTGGTTGATCACAGGGTGGTCGGGGGGACTGTTCAATGGAGTGGGATTAATATATATCACACTGTATGGATTACTACAACAGAAAGTCACTAATTAGACACCATATAATATACAGACAAATGTCAATGCCCATTGATACTGTCTCTGCCGTATTTCACGAGTGGGGGCTGGGGCCATATCCCACGAAGCCGCAGGCCCCCACGAGTGAAATACGGCAGAGAGGTATCGATGTAGTTGACATTTGCTTTTTTTTTTTAATTTGAAGCGATTTAATGAAGAGATCCAGTTTTTTCTTAGCCCATTGAATACGGCCACATTGTATTCAATTGGGGGCATTGAATACGGCCCTTCCTATAGTTAAGCATAGTAAATCTTGTATTTCAAAAAAATAAAGTCATATAACCATTATGCATTATATATATGTAAGTTGTGCTTTATCACAAAATTGATTTGCACATCACTTGACTCTAACATAAATACATTTGATGACCAAGAGAGGCTGAGTGAGGTTGGGTTCTAATATCAGAGTGCAATGCTGAGTCACGCCATAGACAGCACATCTGTTCCCACGCACCCATTCTTTGACACAACCAAATTAGGGCAAGGCTTGAGAAAGCTGCTGACTTTGCAAGCAGAACAATGATAACCTGGAATGTTTTGGCTGAACAACACACATTGCCTGCACATTAGTAGCGGGATAACAGGCAATGCTTGCAAATTTGCAGCGGAACGATAAAATGGCCCACAGGTTTGTAATGGAACAACATTCAATTTGCTGAGCTGCTGAGTGCTCACCTAGGGTGTTTATAAACAAAACAGCTTACAGTTGTTACAGTTTTAGCCAAATTGAACTCGACGAACTAGAAGCTGATCAACTGGCAATAGATCAGTCACATAAGTGCTCCTCTAAGTGCACTCTCTACTTGGAACTCTGCACTATCCTCAAAATACATTATCATTAACTATGAGCACTAAAGAAATAGCCTGCCCATGCTAGCTACAGCCACCTAAATTACTGTTTCTGCTGGAGGTGACTATTACAGAGTATGAATTAGAGATAATTGATTTAATCACTGAGTATTAGACAGTCTGGCACATTACAGCCTTACATCAAGCTTCATGGTAAGAACGTCGGCACTAAAATATACACATTCTAAATCTTTTTTTTCTTCATTCATATTGTGATAGCCAAATTATGGACAAATTGTGTTAGGCATTTATCTTCACAAAACATGAATGATTACAGCCTGATTAAGGTTATTAGACTGATCATATTGACACAGTAAAAGAACATTTCCTCGGTGTATTAATAAATTGCTTTGCACAAAAGAGTCACTTGACTCTAACAGGAAGACGGTTAGGATAGGTAAATGGTGTTTGTGTCATGACCACAGAGTGCAGTGTACAGTCACCCTACAGGAAACACAGCTGACCTTTCCCACCCACTCACACTGAACCACACCCAATACTGTGAATCCAGGAGACTTAACCCCTGTACATACATCAGTTACACCAAACATATAATTGGATGCATTCTGTCCTTGGTTCAGGACTGTCCTACCTACATGGCGGAACTATCAATGCGCTTAGAGCTTCGTTCAGGCACGTGACTTAAAGGACCAGGGCAGCGATCCACATCCTAATGCTCAGAGGAGCCATTCAACATGCCCTTTCCAACAATAATCACTTTGGTGCTCTTTGGCTCATGTCTTAGTAAAAGGCCAAGGGAGCAGACTGAGGAACATAGCTACACAGCTACAGAGACATACATATATGAAATGAAGTCTTAGTTCATAATTACCACTACAAAGGTTTGAGGACTGAGGGAAAACTGTGTAGAAATACCTAGACAAACGAAAACGAAAGTAAACAGTCTATTTTTGTTTCCTTTGTAACAGAGGTCTTACTGAATTATATTTTTAAGGATAACAACAGGGACACGAATATCCTTCCTCTTCCAGAAGTGCAAGAACCTGATACTCCACGCACAGCAGCATACATTTTGCAAAACAAATAGCAGCTTATGTGACTGCCTGACTGATCAAAAGGCCTTCTGATGGCACATCTGTGTTAGCTGAAAAGGTCATCAGTTTATATCACATGTAGATGATAGAACCGCTGGATGCAAGGGGTCTATGTAGCACGGATTCAACAGATATCCATCTATTTGAAAATGTCATCTGTTGCAAATCACCCAGTTTTCCCACTTTGTTATAATATACTGTTAAGGGAGGTTGGAAAAAGAATATCAGAGTGTATCACATGCAGGGTGGACTGACCTAAAGGTAACCAAGCACCATGAGATATCCACCTTTTTTTTGTAGTTACTTATGTATGGTATTGTCTTTATTTGGCCTCTTCTGGAAAGAGTAACACTTAAAGTTTACTATGGTACTCAAAAACAGGGATTATCATGCATATATGACTACAAAATTAAGGTGGACATCTCATGGTACGTGGTTACCTTCAGGTCAGTTTATCCTAGGCTAATACTGCAGAGCACTTAATCCTGAATAAAGTGATACTATGATGTATAAAACCATGAGTATTTACTAGCCAACTCCACTCACTCTGAATATGCTCTATTCCCCTCAAAATAACACAACCAGCCAGCGCCCTATGCAGTAGGAAGGTAGCATGCACAGAAAACCTAATCCCTTGAAGGTTTTCAGGCAAGTAGGATGTTGCTATGCCTATGAATGATGTTCTTAGTAATCTGAGCCTTTAATACCCAATATGTCATCAGGCGTGGTTAGATGTGCCACTCTCTTCCTTCTTCCCACAAACCTTCTTATTTGGACTTAGGTACACATACCATTGCTATGCACTGGACACAATGATATTACACTAGAAAGTATAATTGATTGGCAGATAGGGAGGACATGAAATTTTATCAGGAAGATCCTATAAAACCTCTGCTCGTCATCACTGCTTGTTTTGTTTTTGAATGTTGTTTGGCTTCATTTTCTGATCTTTGTTACGATTTATCACTGATTGTATATTTTCAGCACATCACAATAATTATACCATGGTCTGGCCTATGAATACATTGTGTTGGTTAATAAGGAACTATTGGTAAAGACAAAGGAGTAAGAATTTGCTAGATGACCTATCAAAGTATATAATACTTTTGTAGGACAGGTATCTGAGTACATTGCTCCAATAAGCAGGAAGTAGTGCGACAAGCACTCACTGTATCTGCCTGTTTTAGTGCACCTGCGCTTATATATTTCGTCCTCCTCTTTGCAGTGGGTTTATACAGGACATGTGCTTATTTGAGATCCAGCTTAAGTGCTTAACATTTTCTTGATACACTCTTCTACCCTTCGCGAAACATGTGCTAATTTGAGTACCTGCGCTAAAACGGGCGGATACAGTATCGCATGAATGCGTATAGGTTTTGTTCAGGAGTAGTCAGAGCAAACTCAGTATTACTCAGCCATGTTTTATGACAAAAAAAGGCACAGGGCAATCGTCACATGATGCATGAGGTGACGCCCACGTAATAAACCAGGTCCAAGGTTAGGAAACATTGTTTTAACTGACATGATTAGAAAGTATTGACAAAAATAAACACACTTCAAAATAATGTGCCAATGACTTTTTTTCTAATCTGATTGAGAATTGACCTTTTGTCCTACAGATTCAATAGTTCTTGGGCCCTGAATTTTACAAGATTAATTACATGTTCTGATTATAGCATTCATTGGTTTGATTAAATCAAACCAGTTACAGTTCAGGCGTTAAATTTCATATCAACCACAAACTGTATTTGTGTAGAAGAATCACCTGTGAAGTGAGTTGATTGCCGAGAGATGTTGGTTGTGTTAGAATATCAGATTGGAGTGGACAGTTCATAAGCAAAATAGCGGAATGCTCCCACCTACTCACAATGCACGATACCTAATAAGGGCATGGCTGGAGTCTCACATGCTGTCAATAGATCAGTTACATCCGACAATGTCATCTTAACCTCAGCTTTACATACTTCACCAGCGATCAAACATCCGAATCATTTCATAAGGGATGGAAGGGGCCTGCCCATGGTAGCTGCTACTTCCTAAATAACGGTTTCTGCTGGAGCTGATCATTAGAGATTTCTATTGATTAGATATTGAGAAGAGTCCATTTGAGTCCATTTGTGGCAATATCTACAGGTTGCGAGCTTGAGTTTGCTCTAGATCAGGGTCCAGTCGTCCTCATAGATCTGCCGGTGTAAGCTCTAGGGTTCATTTGCCATGAGTCGGACAGTGAAATTTGAGAATATTCATGTACACTACGACTTCTAGTGTTTATCCATTGGAAAGAATAATACATATTTATATAAACGCTACCATTAATCACATATTTTTAAAAAGCTTAAAATGCTTGAATAACCACAAAATCAGGTGCGTGCCCGTCTCAAGTTGTCTGTCCAACTCCAGGTGAATCTACCCTACTGCTTCTCCCAGGGATCTCTTCTCAGAGTACAGTACTACTCTCAATGCCCTTTTGTAGAAGGAAAGGTACTGCACAGTAATTTGTGGCATGGTTTACAAGAAGTTGACTTCAAAGAGGGACCTAAGTGCAGGGTGAGAGAAGGTCACTTCTTCCAGTATATATATCACATTTCAAAATATTCCTCTATCACTGTAGTAAGATTGTATCCTCAGAGGGGGGCTGTTTTTCTAGCTTAATGGGTTTAATTAACCTGTCTATCATTATGTTAGTTACCATGAGAAAGTCGAAATAATTCTTACCAGTTGTAGACAGTAGGAACTATCACAAGCAGACATGTCATTTGTTACTGACATCTTGCACTATCAGCATCAACTAGACATATTTCGATAAATATTGACATTGTATTTAATTCAAAGTATAAATTACTTTGAAATCGAATCAATACATCACTGGTGTAATTCAGTCCAGCTATCATAATTAGATCATAGCAATACTGCAGTCAATCCAAGTAGTCTGATGTCTAATCTCCATGAATAAACTCTAAAAACATATACCTTGGTGGTATTGATTTTGAAAACTGCACCTCTCGGACCTATTTTTAGAGTTTCATCAACTTTTTCCACTCTAATCTAAAAAGATCACAGAGGCTTCATATAGAACCTCATACGTCTTCTCTCTTTACACATGTTCTCCAATGTCTCATGCTACGTCTGGCATGGATACAATGGCATTCATTATACCTTGAACATAGAGCACAAAGCAAGTATTGACCAAAGCCCCATGACATTTTCCCTTGCCACTCATTAATCATCATGAACTCACCAGCTTGTGTCAAAGCCCTGTTGGATACATCCTTATTAAGGAGATGAATGCACATGGTGAATTTCCTGAAATGATCAAAGCGCGGCGGTCAGGGAATAAGTTCAGTATTTTCAATACATAGACTAAAATAACAGTTCCACCAGAGGGCAGCAGTATTTGGACAGGAGACCATGAGCATTGTCCAGCCACAACATATTCACCCTATCTTGTGCCTGTAAGAGCTGAGCTCCCAGGTATTAAGAGCCCTCTTGTGAATCAAAACTGAACTATATCCAAAAGTGTTTTTGGCTTCACTTCAACCATGACGGTCAAGCTTTAAGCACAGGTAATCCTGTTTACATTTCCTGATTACTGTCCAAATATGTTGATTGGCTTTATTTCCTGATACGTGATACAGTTTATCACAAATTGTATTTTCTTTTTTAGATTTTGGCATGCAAAAGAATTGTTTTGGTTATTGAGGAACATGATTGGAGTGATCTAGTTACTCTCAGCAAAACAATTTTGTAATAAGGACAAATCGAAATCAAAAGCTATAACTTTTTTGAGCACAAAGCAAGTATTAACCACAATCGTGTTCCTCAATAACCAAAACAATTCTTTTGCATGCCAAAATCTAAAAAAGAAAATACAATTTGTGATAAACTGGTACTAGGAGCTGGAGCCCTCTGGAAAAAGGGCCCACTGATGATTGGCCCCCCGGAAAATTGGCCCTGAGAATGTAGGCCCTTCAGACAGTTGGCCCTGTGATGATGGGCCCCCTGAATATAGGCCCCCTGAATATAGGCCATAACGTCCAGTCAACCTAACCTCCAGTCAACTTAACCTCCAGTCAACCTAACCTTCAGTCAACCTAGCCTCCAGTCAACCTAACCTCAAATCAACCTAACCTCCAGTCAACCTAACCTCCAGTCAATCTAACCTCCAGTCAACACGTGAAATACACGTCTTTGTCTTTTATTTCGAATATGCAATATAACATCAATTTAATGTTTTTTCTAACGTTTTTCTCCAACTATAATTATTATAGGCCCTAACCGAAAAACAGATTCAATGAAGGCCTAGACTGGGCTTTATATAATATCAATGCTAGGGGGCAATTGTTACGGGTGAGGGTGAGGGGTTAAATTTAAGGGTGAGGGTGAGGGGTTAAGTTTAAGGGTTTAAGGGTTAGGAAGTGTACAGCATAGCTGTAGTGACGTTGAATTTTACTAGGATATTGAGAACGGCGAACGCGATAAACGGCGAACGCGATAAACGGCGAACACGATAAACGGCGAACGCAATAAACGGTGAACGGGATAAACGGAGAACGGGATAAACAGAGAACGGGATAAACGGTGAACGCTATAAACGGTGAACGCTATAAACGGTGAACGGGATAAACGGTGAACGGGATAAAAGGAGAACGGGAGAACGGGATAAACGGAGAACGGGACAAGCGGAAAGCGGAGAAGGGGATGAATGGATTAAGAGAGAACGGGACAAAGGGAGAGGGGGATGAACGGAGAACGGGATGAACGGAGAACAGGATAAACGGAGAATGGGATAAACGGTGAACACTATAAACGACAAACGGAATAAACGACAAACGGATAACGGGATAAACGATAAACAGATAACGGGATAAACGGGGAAAGGGAGAACGGGATAAACGAATAAGGGGATAAACGGAGAAAGGGATAAACAGAGAACAGGATAAACAGAGAACGGGATAAACGGAGAAAGGGAGAAACGGAGAACGGGATAAACGGAGAAGACTGGGCTTTATATAATATCAATGCTAGGGGGCAATTGTTACGGGTGAGGGTGAGGGGTTAAATTTAAGGGTGAGGGTGAGGGGTTAAGTTTAAGGGTTTAAGGGTTAGGAAGTGTACAGCATAGCTGTAGTGACATTGAATTTTACTAGGATATTGAGAACGGCGAACGCGATAAACGGCGAACGCGATAAACGGCGAACACGATAAACGGCGAACGCAATAAACGGTGAACGGGATAAACGGAGAACGGGATAAACAGAGAACGGGATAAACGGTGAACGCTATAAACGGTGAACGCTATAAACGGTGAACGGGATAAACGGTGAACAGGATAAACGGAGAACGGGAGAACGGGATAAACGGAGAACGGGACAAGCGGAAAGCGGAGAAGGGGATGAATGGATTAAGAGAGAACGGGACAAAGGGAGAGGGGGATGAACGGAGAACGGGATGAACGGAGAACAGGATAAACGGAGAATGGGATAAACGGTGGACACTATAAACGACAAACGGAATAAACGACAAACGGATAACGGGATAAACGATAAACGGATTACGGGATAAACGGGGAAAGGGAGAACGGGATAAACGAATAAGGGGATAAACGGAGAAAGGGATAAACGGAGAACAGGATAAACAGAGAACGGGATAAACGGAGAAAGGGAGAAACGGAGAACGGGATAAACGGAGAACACATAGGTACCAATATAATCCGACAAAACGAAAATCGCGAATATCTTCGCTGTTTACGCTCCGATCGGCCCGATTTTTGGAGGAGTAGGAGAACCTCAAAATCGTTTTTGGATCAAAATCGTTTCGGGGCTCAAAATCGGTTTTGGGGGCAAAATCGGTTTGGGAGGCAAAATCATCTGCAGCTCGCGCCGCCCACCCCCCCCCCCCCCCGGCCAACCAGACACGTCGAACTAGAAACAAAGCTGCAACAAAGATGGTGTCGCTGCTGACGCTCCGATCGACTCGCTTTTTCCGCCGAGACGTAAAACAGCGGTTACGCGCTGCCGGGCGCTGACGCCCACAGCCACCTGCTTGCCCCCAGCCACCTGTTTTCCCACAGCCACCTGCTCACCTACAGCCACCACCTGGAGTTCGATTATATATGACTTCCAATATATGAAATTAGGGTAGCTTCTTCTGGCGATTACGATTCTGCTGTCAGAAATGAGAAATAACGTACTGTTTTCAAATTAGATAACTCATTCGACTTTCTAATGACAAAAGCGGTATGTGTGAGGCTTGAATTAGGTTATTGAATGTTCCTTGGCTGATGGGGAAGCTTTATGTTCAGTTATGATATCTGTGTGAAGTCGTTGGAGGTTAGGTTATTGAATGTTAGGTGATCAGATGTTAGGTGATTGGAGGTTATAATTATGATCAGATGTTGGGTGATTGGAGGTTAGGTGATTGGAGGTTAGATGATCGGATGTTAGATGATCGGGTGTTAGATGATCGGATGTTAGATGATCGGAAGTTAGATGATCGGATGTTAGGTGATTGGAGGTTAGATGATTGGAGGTTAGATGATCGGAGGTTAGATGATCGGATGTTAGGTGATTTGAGGTTAGATGATCGGATGTTAGGTGATTGGAGGTTAGATGATCGGATGTTACGTGATCTGATGTTAGGTGATCGGATGTTAGGTGATTGGATGTTAGGAACATGGCCTGTTATCCTGGGTGCTTTTATTCAGCAGGGCTTATCACCTGGGGGCTGAAAATCTGGGGGGCAGATCCTCTGGTGGCAAAACATCAGGGGGCTTATCATCTGAGGGCCTATCCTCCACAGGGCTCCAGTTCCGGACACCCTCCAAAAGATACCTGAGAAGTTTGTTGTGGTTGGGTCTTGATATCGAGTAGACTGTCCATAAGCAACACAACCGACTTCCCCCACCCACTAACACTGCACAAAATCCAATAAGGGCATAACTGGATACCTATTGGCTGTCCTGAGATCAGTTATTTTCATTTTCATCTCACCCCCAGGGCAAGACTCTATATCAACCTCAAAACATGCTCCATGGTGAGAATGGAAGGAGCCTCATAAACTACTGTTTTGTCTGGAGCTGTGCATCTCAGCCTTTGGATCGTGGATGATTTGGAGTGGTCTGATTACCTGTCCGAGGCTGAAATATTATATTGTGCAGACTTTGCAGTGAACCTGTTTGAGTTTGCCTAACAATTAGACCTCACAGATGGCTGAGCCTTTCCTGCTGTTTGCATTCACAGGTTGTAAGCTTAAAGCTTGACCGTCATGGTTGAAGTGAGGCCAAAAGTACTTTTGGATATAGTTCAGTGTTGATTCACAAGAGCGCTCTTAAGGGCTGGGAGCTCAGCTCTTACAGGCACACGATAGGGTGAATATGTTGTAGCTGGACAATACTCATGGTCCCCTGTCCAAACACTGCTGCCCTCTGGTGGAACTGTAATTTGAGTCCATGCATGGAAAATGCTGAACTTAGTCCCTGACCGCCCAGCTTTAAGTTCACTGTTTGCTGTAGAATCCCTTGAGAAGCCATCACATTCTCTGTCTAGATCAGGGTCCAGATTTCCTCAGAGATCAATCATTGTCAGCTCTATTGCCATTCCAAGAGCACCTTTTTCAGAGATTAGAACTACTATCAATGCCCTCCTTTTTACAAGGGCAAGTACTACATTTGATACAAGAATCGAATTGATTAAAATGCCAAAAGCAATCTTGTTACTGTAAATTAAATCTTCCATCTGAACCCCTCCTGTGCAGTTGGTCGTCTATTCAATGAAGTTGGTTGCCTTCTTGACAGTTTTTTTTCCGTAATATATACTCCTTTATCTGTTGGCACCTAAGATGGCACCCGCTGGGGAAAAGTCAAACCACTTTCCCATGGTGTGTCTGGATAATACAATTTATTTTGTAGCCTTTTACAAGTCCAATAGATGAAGTTAGCTGACAGTGCTTAATCAAATACATGTCATCAGTCACTAAAACTTTGTCAATCAGATTTTAATATGAAATAAGACAATATATAATTATATGTGCAGTTAATAATGATGTAGCTTTTTTTTTGTTATCTCCACAACATTTTTCTATTAGGGAGGGTTGATAAACTGGTAGAGGTAGCACCCTCTTTCGTTATATAATTTGGATAGCGTGGTATTATGGTATGATAAGGGGAGAGCATGCTATGATGCCATGAAGATCTGACCACCCAGTCAACTTTTAGTGAATCTAGTTAAAGCATCCGGTCCGAGAACAAGGATACATAGTAGAAAACTAAGACCCTTAAGTAGCTATCTGATTAGTAGGAGTCATCAAAAAGGTTTAGCAGAAGGACATGATGATGATGGTGGGAATTAGGTTTGATTTCTGACAGGAGACCTGCCTACATAACACAGTGAGATAAACTGAGGAATCCTGCAAAGTGTAGAAGAAAATAATATAATTTGTATACCTTGCTATAATTGTTTAACACAATTCGATCACAGAATTTATCTATTAAGAAGCCAGGTTATATTAATATGCTCATGTATCAGCCACTGTAGCTTGCATATATAACCATATCCATACAGACATGTGTCTGCCCATCACCCGTCACAGAGTTCTCCCATGCTACTAATGACTTTGCCTGGCCTCCAGTAACCCCTGTCATCTGGACATGATTACTTCACATGGCTAATTAGCAAATTAATTATTGTGCCTACCCAATGTCATTTGGTTATTAGCTTATGATTAGCATTACCCTTTGAGGGCAGCCATTTTGTCTTAGAATGCAGTAATGCAGCCTATACTATATTGGAGCATCAGCTTCTTGTCTCTTCCAAAATTCTCTTTTTTTTAATGTTGGGCTGCATTCACCTCCATGCTGCTTCTGACTGCAATCCCTGATTACATCCACAATGTTATTTAGCTTCCTATGGCCCAAAATCTATGGCGACAAGAACCTGGGTTAAAACAGTATCGCCCCTCTGCCGCGCCTCTTTCGCCGCCATTTTGCCCTGCCGCGCCTTTTTCGCGGCTGTGCCGCCAAAGTCGACGGTGTTACAGGGGCAAAATTGGCGCGGCAAGGTGAAATGGCGGCAAAATAGGCGCTGCAGAGGTGTGATACTGTTTCAACGCAGGTTCTTGTCGCCGTGGACTTTGGGCTTATGTTGACAAAATAATTTTCATTGGGATCATAAACCGTAGCTATGTGATCGTTTTGGCCAAAGGATTTTGGCATGCAAAATATTAGTAGCAATGTTATTTTAGTTGGTTTTACTCTATAAACACGTCCTGTACTCAATGGGTTCTGATGGGATGTTTCGGTCACTTAGGACAGCTAAGTTCATTGATGCTCTCACTAGCATTTGCTGAAATAGTATTTATTGAACCATCTCCCCATCTGGACTGGAATGAACCTTGTAAGGTTCAGTGACTTGCACTTAGCATCAAACTGCTCTGTAAGGCTTTGCCAAGGTATGGTTTAATGAAGCATATATAGATCTACTGTAACTGATATAGTATCAAACCTCTCAGGCAGAATCAGGTCTGCTTAGGCACCTCAGAATGATGCTTGGAAGCAGCACTTAATTAGGATGCTGTGCTGGTCTGGTTTAGTTTAAAATACTCCTACATGGTCAGCATCATGCACCAATGCCACCGCATGAATGTGTGCATTTAAGCGCAGTAATGCAATATAAATGTCATGGAAATGGCATAGAAGCATGTAAAAATTGGCTTTAAGCAACATTCACTTGAATTATTATGTTTAACTGTTCCTGCGTATTTAGGATTGAATATTCTCCAAGTACAAAGGGTTCAGGGAATAATAAAAATTCCCCTTTGGGATGACAAGGCATATCTGGGACACTAAATGAATCCTATCAAGCTACTGCTGCTGTACTGGTGTGGCTTCCACCAGTGAGGGATGATGTATTACCACTATCGACCTTTCAGTACTGTATGCTGCTATCATGTGCAATGTCCTCAGTCATTTTGATACATAAGTGAGTCAACATACTAAACTGCACACAAACATTGTTCCCATGCTTGGAAGTGAATCAATAAAACAGAGTGAATGTCAAAGAGCATATTGCATGTTACAAGCATGGTGTATGCTTTAAAGGGTTAAATATACTATTGGGTGTGATAAGGGACCTGCTTATTTATATTACTTTCCCTATTACCAGTGAGTTAAGATGCATGTGTTGTGAATGTAATCGCTTAGTTACGCATATTAAATAGGCACGTTTAGATGTTTTATAACTGATATACATAGATATTTAGACTTTTCTGGATCTTTTGTCAGGAAAAAAACAAGCTCACATAGATTCCAAATAGAAAAAGAGGTGAAGCCATTTAAAGAAGGAAAGATATCTTTTACTTAAACTATTTAATACAGTCACATTGTATTCAATGGGACGAATGAATAGGGGTCTTACATTGTATCAATATAAATCAGTCATTACACTTCTGTACTAATTATTGATGTTGTAATTATGTCCTCCTGACGAAAGTTCTTTGATGTAGCAACCATCTACAACAGAAACATGACAATTAGCTCCATTTGTGTAGTCCATTTAGGAATAGGTACATTGAAAGTATCACCTTCAAAGTACTCCCTTTCACATATGCCATTTAGAATAAGGAATTGAGACGTTCTGATAGACTACCTCAGTGTGAGGTGGATGTTCAAGCCTTGTGTGTTCAGCTTGGGGAGAGTGTGTGACGCTGTAATTATCTGGTCAATACATGGTGTGCACTGGAATAAGCAGTCCTGCTGGCCTGGCAATATGTAATAACCCAGGAGGACATCAAATAGAATACCCATTCTACTGCCTGCCCACACTAGCACCCTCTCTACACCGCTCTCCCCCCAAGACCACTTGTATTGACAGTGTTGGCTAGTCAGCTGTATCTCTGTCTCAATGAAGGAATATATTGGGTAATATGCACACAGAAAAGAAGTAGAATCACTGTAACTCCCGACATGATCACTGAGGTAACTCTTCCCAGGACTCTGACGTGACTCCTTAACATTAGCAGGACTCTAAATTAACTCTATAATGACTCTGTTCTAAGACTCCCTTATGATTGGGAGTCACTTTAGAGTTGTGGGGAGAGTTACCTCAGTGATAGGGACTGGACTCCTATTTGAGGGTTACAGTGATCCTACCTCTTCTCTCTTTGTGCTGAATCAAACTGCTCACATTAGAAAGGGACACACATTGTGTGTGTTATCATTTTGTGTCAATATTGTATTCTTTGCCTTGACCTTAACTGTGTACTTATTCGATTAGTTTTAGTTCTAGTAATATTGAAATATTGTTTTGGGATAATTTGTGTGACATGCGTCTATCATCAAATGAGTAGGGAAAAGAGTAATCTCTAACCACCTGTAGCATGATTTCTAAGCTCGGAGTACAGCCATAGTGGACAGCAAAACAAGAAGAAAACCAATGCACCGATTCCTGTAGAGGTCAATATTATTTCTGTTCGACACAATTGCCTTAAAAAAAACACTTTCATGTGGTATAGATTTCATAAGCTGCATGTGTCAGGCTCATGTCTGTACAGTTTAATCAGAGCAGTGTAATCATGGCTCTGCTGTCTTGAAAAGGAGTCAAATTGACTTCATGAAGATAATTATATGTCTCCCTGTCTTGATCTCATCAGTGGTCCGACAGGGATACAATAACTGTCATTTTACCTTTTTAAATAGAGCACACACATCAAAAGAGACTATTGACCCAAACTCCAGTCTCAATGAAAACCTCCGCTCCCTTCATTGATCTTCGTAGGGGCACCAGCTTCTGCCAATGCCTCGTGGGACATGTCTGTTTAAGGCAAATCAGATTACAGTTCACCTAAAAGTAATCCTGCAGACAGTTTCTAGTCATTTGATCTCTAGTCCTTTATTGTGTTTGCCTCTCTGTATTGATAGAGTCTATAACAAAGGACTGCTCAGAAGAAAGCGCCTGAAGTCGAGTGGCAGAAGAGTGTTATTCAAATTAGAGGAATGGCGGGCAGACATGAAAGAAGCAAGGGTGTAAGCTGTGAAGTGATATGGGACGGAGATGCGTTGTTGATGTTGGAACGGCAGAATAAAATCTATGAATTTGTCGTAACAGCTAAACAGTGATGTTTGTGGTCTTTCTTATAACACATCAGATTATTTGAAGACCTGTCACCGGCATTGTTTTAAAGTTATTACCATTTATACCTTTTAGTAACAGTGGAGGCATGCTATGATTTAGTTGTATAAGCTTTACTTAACCCCATAGAGTTATGATGACTATAGTCTATGCCCCGCCATGGCATCAACTACAGTTGATGCTCAGCCACTCATGGCATCAACTATAGTTGATACTCGTCCACAAAGGATTTTGTATCAATTCATGTGTGCTAAAGGCAGCTATTGATCTGTGGAATAAAGAGGAATCACAGTTGCCTCAACATTCTCAGTCCTCAATCAAGTCAGTTCATTGCTTCCCCAAACTACAGCAGAGAGGCTGTAAGAGTCACAACTAGCAACACCATCATGCTTAAGGTCAGAAGGGGCAGGCATGTCAGATATACAAGGGGAAAAGTTAAATGTAGGTAAAACACAGTAAAATATGAAAGGAATATGATGGAATTCAATTCAAATATATAAAATGTGGGACATTAAATACATTTCATGTCTGCAATGAATGTCAATAAAGCGGCCGGAGAATGAGATGCTATCTAGTGGTAAAATACGCCTTATAAAGGCACATCCATCTAGATTTGGGTTGGTATTTTGAGGAATCAACCCACAAGACACTATATTACCACTGCATTGCTTGTCAATGTGCATTCAGTTGGATGACCCTACCTGTCAATGGCTGTCATACACTACAATGATTTTCAAATCAGTGTTAAATCCCATGTGAGCACCAGCAGTTTACTCATAAAAAGAGACAATCCTGCTGGGGGAGGCATCCCCAGAAAATATTTCTTTCTCTTAGAAGAAGAACTCATTCACTAATGCCTAATTGTCTCACACGTTGTCCATCAGCTTCGAATACTTCTCAGATTCCCTGGGGTGTTTCCTGTTTTGCTGACTGCAGTTGTCCCCGACCCCTACCTCTTTCAACTGTGAAAAGTGTCCATGCTCCTGGGAAATGCCATTATAACAAATGCAAAGACTCGGAGGACCCATGATAATATTGTTCAAATGTGGAACTTGCGCATGTTCACTGGAGATGGCCTTTAAGTGAAAGGGGGGCTAAACAACTTGATGAGATTTGCATGTATTTTGTGCCATTAGTAGGCTGACCTGCCCCAACAGCTAAGCAGATGTTAAAGCTCCCATTATTTATTGCTAATATTATTTTGGTTGTTTTGTGTTATGTAGCATGTCTCCTTCAGGCCTAGTCTGAAAGATATCGCATGCACTGGGAAGCATAGACAAGGATTGTGAATACCTGTAAGGTTAAGTCATAAGTATCAATGATGTAATGCATCTCTTATATTCTATGATACAAACTGCTACACTAGTTAATATCACCAGGTTTTTGAAGACGGGGTCTCTTAAAATTTCTTAGATTTTTGCTAATGAATTGTCATTATACTGCTATAGGCATGGTAACATAAAATCACAATAGCATAACTCAATACAGAGCTACATCCTAAGATATTATGACCAGTTCATTCAGTGCATTGATACTTATTGCTGTGACAGTTGGATAGTAGGACATATGCAAAATGTGATATGCAAGGTAGGTCTTCCACCCTATTACCTCAGGTCTACTTGGAATTTGGGATTGCCATAATAATATAGAGTAGAGTAACATTTAGCGCTCAGCCCTATATCCATTAGGAATGCTATGTACAGCAAGAGAGAAAGTAAGCCATTATATTTTTCACAGTTTACACAAATGAGAATACCCTTTATACATTTAGATTTTATTCTTGGTCTTGTTTTCATAGGATCGACAAACTTGATGATATATCAGCTTTGTCAGGACTACAATCATAATGCATAGACATCAGTAGAAGAATTGGCCCTCCTATATTGACAGAAATGACATAATTGTAATGGATTTCAATTTGATGGCCTCAAGAAAATGTCAAATTACAGAGGTATGGTGTGTTTCTCCTGAGTAATCAAGCATGTACCACGCATTGGTTACTCAAGAAAATGAATGTTTGACAACTTGACAGCTATACTTCAATTCATCGCATGACTAGTCCTATGTATTTGAGCCCAAGTGTCGGTCTGCTGTGTACAAATGAACACTAATGCAATTTCAATTTAGATTAAAATTTGAGCTAATCTGGCTATATGCCTAATTTATATGTACATACATACGTGTGTACAGAATGTATTCCTCCCCGTAATCATGCAATTCAGCTACAAATAAAGCTCTGGTTCTGAAATGTGCAATAAACATGATTGTAATTTCCATTTAGATTAGCATTTAGGGTAAGCTGGTTACATACCTAATTTGTATGCATATATCTGTGTGCAATATATTTGTATAGCATTGTGACACATATTGGTTAGCATGGAGGTTTCATTATGTTGCATATAAATGTACAACACTTATGGGCAACTTACTAGTATTGAATTCCTACTCCCACTGTATCAAAATCACTGTTGGCATTTGTTTTGCATTTGAACTCCTCATATTTTTGTAAAATCACTTGCGTTTTTTTAAACACTGGTTAATCCTCCTAGGCCACATCCTTTATGATTCACAAATAATCTTGGGCATCTCTTTCTTCACTGACCACAACAGGAAAAAAAACATTGTTTTCAATTTCAAGTTGGAAACCCCCTGCATTGTTGCTTTAACTAGTGTTTTTTTCCACTTTCGAAAGGATATTAAAATTGAAACCACCTGAGATCGTTCATCTTCATTCAGATGTAAAATAGGTGTTGCAAATATATTGGTTACTGACATTTCCGCATTTATGCTGATGGTAAATCAACTTTGAAGTTTGAAATGAAACTTTCCTGGTATTAAAGCGATACTTGGTTCACCAGAAACAAATATGTTCTCAGGTGGCTTAACACTTGTCAAACATTGATGAGAAAATATCTTGACACCACTGGAATCATGGTTTAATTCAATCAGTCCCCTGTGCATGCTCATTTATTGGTGACCTTTAAGCTATAAGGCTTGTTTGGTTGTTGCACATTTTGTGTCACTAGTTAGGTCACTTGTCCTGATGGCCAGTCAGTCACGTAGCCTGGCATTCTTTGTGCTGACATCTGGTATTTATGTGTCATGTAGCAGGTGCTTACAGGGCCTGGGAGCCTATTTCTGACACCTTTTTCAAGAAGCCATAATCCATAGATTAGGATAGGCCAGACAGTCACGTAGCTGTGCTACTTTTTTCCTATGTTTTTTTTTCCAGGCACCAAAAACAAATATATATCGATAATTGCGTGCATTATCCTATACTTGATATGTTACTGCTGCATGTACCTAACACCTGTTTGCTTTCACCCTTGTTCCAGGTGAGTCCAATTTCCGTTCAATGTCCTGTTATATAAGGTGAGTTATGGGCGTTGGATTAATTGAATATCAGGCCTTTAGCTTTATGAAAATGAATTCGATAAAGAACATTCTAGTGCTGCATCCTTTTAGGGCCGGTAATTACTAAATAACAGGGGCGGGAAGGATTGGTCAGAAAAGGGAGTTGAACAAATTAATGTGGACTCATCTTTATCGGAGAAAAATACCAGGGCGTATAGTCATAACTCATACTACAACCACAGCGGATTATACTACCATGTCTATTCCAATGAGCATTTTATTGCCAGCCCCATTAAGCTTTGGAGCTCAATTCAAACCCTCGGTACACCTGCAGCCCCCTACCAGCCCCTCCCGTGCAGTGGGAATTGGCCATGCAAGTTTTTCCCAGGAAGCTTTCCAGACAAGTAGCATGTTTATATGGCTAAAGAGGTTGTTCTCATTATTTCTGTTGTAAGTGATGCCTCGAACTTCACCCTGTTTAACAATTTGCTCAGGTGGAACATAATAAACTGGTCTTATTTGAAATGTAAGAAGAACATTGACATTTGGTTGCCATGGCAAACATCAATTCATTCTTTTGGAATACAAATTATCCCTAGCAAATCACCCCATCCGTGAGGATTTCAGAACTAAATACAGATATTCCTACCAGATCAAAACTAATGTACAGTAATATGCATTTATTGGTTGAATTTAGAACTAATAATTATGATTCATATGGATTATTTGAAAAAAGATTGATATGTGATCGCATTGCAGTGTATTATGAATTCCTACATGTCTCTACCATCCCGTGTTTGAGATTTGTCATTTCTCAGCAACTTTTTCAAATATTTCGATGCTCGAAGTGTTAAATTGTAGCTGAAGACATGAACTTAAATAAAGGTGTTTTCCCCTGATGTCACGTTTTCCCACGTTTTGTCACATTGATGTCAAAAGCTGAGAAAAGAGGCTGGAGAAGGTTAAAAAGAAAATACTTACCCCACAAGCTAAAAGATGACAGCATATTCCAGAGAAACTCCTCCTAGGATAGTACTTTAATACAACTAGGACTAGATCTATTTGTCTACCAATAAGATCAATGTCATAAAAAAACTACATAAATTGACACTTAGTTATGCAAAATGTGTGCCTTTAATCGTGAACCAGTTGATTCAGCATTATTCTAAAATGAGTTCATTGATTAGGACAGATAAAGAATAATTGACAAAATAACTGAATGACTGACACTCAATGATTTATGGGAGGTGAGTGGTATGGTGAGGTATTAGTCTAGGCATGCAGTAGAAGGGGTATTCTATTTGATGTATCCCTGGGTGCTTACATACTGCCCAGTCAGCAGACGTGCTGCTATAAGCACACACCGTCTATTGACCAGATATTGATAGGCTCACACCCCTAGCGAAGTGTGAGCTTGGGTAGGTGGTATAACTGGAGTTGCACTGCACACAGGGAAATATGAGCCTCAGCCAATGTCGCCTATAGCATGCTCATACAAGGGTTAAAGCTTGACCGTCATGGTTGAAGTGAGGCCAAACACAACTTTGGATATAGTTCAGTTTTGATTCACAAGAGGGCTCTTAAGGGCTGGGACTCGGTGGGAGCTCAGCTCTTACAGGCACAAGATAGGGTGAATATGTTGTAGCTGGACAATGCTCATGGCCCCCTGTCCAAACACTGCTGCCCTATGGTGGAACTGTTATTTTAGTCCATGTATGGAAAATGCTGAACTTATTCGCTGACGGCCCAGCTTTAAGCACTGCTGGAGTATAATCGATGGGTCAAGGGCCATTCTAGTGAGGGTCAGGCTATGCTGCACCTTCAATAACAGGCTGAACCTTTGCAAAATTGCTTGAGAGTCTGACCATGCTGGTCTTCATGCCAAAGTCTGTCAATGCTGGACTCTTGCAGGCTGAAAGGGACTCTCCCCAGTCTCCAGCATTGCCAGACTCTGGAATGAGGATCCAAAATAGCCAGACTCTTGAACCATTTTGGGTGAGTAAAAGCTCTAGATGAAGGTCCAGCACTCACTAAAATAGCCCTTGACCCATCTATTATAGGCCAGCAGTGCCTGACCCTTGTATGAGAGTGCTAAAGGCTACATTGGCTGACGCTCATATTTGCCTGGGTGTGGATATCCCTCGGCTGCTAACATACAGCACCCTGGGACATGTACTGAGCTGCTCTTTACAGGTCTGCAGCTGCTCACTGTTCACACTGAGGCTGGCAGTGCTGGTGCTATAGTTGTAGATTCCTGTTTATTTTTTGTCAAATTAACATAGGTGGTATAACTGGAGTTGTACTGCACACAGGCAAATGCGAGCGTCAGCCAATGTCGCCTATAGCACGCTAATACAAGGGTTCAGCACTGCTGGAGTATAAGGCATTTTCCTTCATTTCCTGAACCTAATGACTGTCCCATTGACTTAACCAAAGAACGCCGTATTGCACATCCCCGTGAAATAACCCATGGCCGTATTTCACGGCCCTGTGACGTCATCAAAATGGTGGTTTGTTTACATTTGAACGGCATAGAAAGAAGCCAATTAAGCCCTTTAAGGCCCCCCCCTACAATAATTTCGGTATTTTGAATCGAAAAAGATAAAAAAATAAACACAAAGATACACTCATTTAAGTCTGTTGACTGGGTTATTTCACTTGTTGACCCTGGGACTGCATTTCACTTGGCCTACGGCCTCGTGAAATACGGCCCAAGGTCAACTCGTGAAATAGCCCAGTCTGAAACTCGTGCGCCTTTGTCTATGTATCTTACATCCTTCCCATATCTCATGTTTTGTTTAAGATCCATGTGACACCTGTCCCAGGATTCAGGAGCAATATATTAAACTCAAGGGCACTTTTATCAATTTTAAAGAAATTCAATCTATAACGACAGTCTCATTTTTGTCTCAAGAGATGGTCCCTTTCCAGTAATTCCCGTCTCCATGGGGCCTTTCCATCTTTCAATGGGGACTGAAGTCTCATTGATTGCTGTCATTTCCAATGATGATCACTAACTGCAGCTGTTATCAATTTCATAAAACATCTTTACAAAATAGTTCCATAATGTGTAGGTTTAATCTAATGCAATATGTAGTAATCATACACAATGACAATTTGAATGCATGTAAAAAAAAATTCTACCTGTTCCAATTCCCAATTGAACAGTTTTGAAGTGGTACTGCCACTTGTGCTAGGCTGGTGATGTTTCCTCTTTGACCTCCCCACTATCTGAGGGGCACCAGGCCAGCAGTAAACAATGATAGTGGGATTAATACTGTACACCTCTATGAAAGACTTCATCAAATAGTGCCATACAAACAGAATGGGTCGATTTCAGAATCTTCATGAAGTGTACAGCAAGGGGTAAACCCATCCTTCAGGTTGGGTATGATACATTTAGATGATGATGCACCACTATGCACCATTATACTATACCCTCTATTAGTACTACCAGCCCAGCCCGGGTTAGGGTTGACCCGGCTTGTATCATCCAGTTGCAGCTCCTGCCTGGTTACTAGCCTGACCCGGTTGACTTACCCGGCCCGGTTACCTACCCGGTTGGCTGCAATGATAACTATGCAGATTCCCCTGATTGCCAAGCCCAGATGAACCCCATCTGGCCTAGACAACCAGAGGTTGCCATTGTCGGTCACTGGCAGTTCCCACTGGGAGCTCAGAACTATTAACCCTTTAAGGCCGACCAAAAAAAGTATTTGCTGGTGATGGGGGCGAGCCATTTTCACAGTAACTCTCCCTGGGCCGAGCCTTTGCTGATTCCCATAGAGTTATGTTGACTATAGTCGATGCTCGGCCAGCCATGACATCGACTATAGTCGATGCTCGGCCCCAAAGGGTTAAGATACTTACTGAGGTCTCACTGCTTTACAAGGGCCCCACCGACAGGACTTAGGACCAGCCTTGCTCCCGACATGAATCATCCATCCACTGGATAAAGAAGCACATGGTCCAGGTCCTGCCAGACCATCTAGAAGAAGTGTAAGTACACTGACGGTAGCCATGACTGCCTGTCTACTTCATAAACTTGAATAAAGATAGCTCTTTAACAGTACAACTACCTGTATCCGTTCCTTGGGACAGTAGTTAAAAGGCGTATGATCCTTACAGTTACCAATAGTCGGATACTTGAACAGTTCCCCGACAGTCCCTAGTCCTAGCCTACCAACCCAAGGATAGGGATCACTACACTTATCAACTGGTGTACCATGATACTACAGGTTGCTTTAAGGCTTAAAGGATTACAGATTTGCAGAGACCATTAAATAATACAGTTTGATTATGACCAACCATGATGTGATGCTTTCCTAATGCTCTATTACTCAGTCAGCTACACAATAGGGTAATTCTGATGAATTCCATGAACCGAGCTAAACAAGAACTGCAGTTGCTGCAGCGTGAAAAAAAGCCTCACACAAAGGAACATTATGTCTACATGGTTGGTATATTTTAAGGGGACCCATCAAGGCAAGAGATAAAAAGGGGTGAGGATAATACTACTTAAAATATGGTAGTTTCTATGAATTTCTTGGGTCAATATTAGGTGGGTAGATATGATTATAATCAATCTCGGGAGCATGGTAATGTGTGTTGCTAGCTAGATAAACAATTAGAGTAGCTTTTGCTAGGAAACCAGCTGCCTTAGCAGCAAACCAATAGAACCATTGATTCCTTGGGTCCATTTTAGGGGGGATAGATATGATTATAGTCAACCTGAGGACCTATCAACGGTTGATTAATATCAATGTTATCACATATGCATAAATTTGCGTTGTGACACCTTAAAACAGAATGGCGGTACCCGTACTGACTTTCTGTAAAGCAAAAACAATGTAAGGCCTCCACCTGGTAGTTCGCAGGCTCACCACCTCAAAAAAAAGCAGCAGGTAGTATATGGATTAATTTTATATGGACGAAGCTGGTTCTCCTTTCATCAGTGTGAATACTGATCAATACCAGGTGTCATAGATGGGTGCGGCCTCAGCAGGTGGTATTGTGACTGTTAGGGTTCAACAAGTAAAATATACTTTTACTGATTGTGTGTCAGGTACATAGTGTCTTATGAATTATTCAACCCCTAATGTTTCATTGATGAATGCAGTCTAAGTAATTACAGCAGTGATGAGGTTCTAAATATTCCTGGGTGATTTCAACATGGTAAAATAGATGGCACCCAGATTATCAAAAAAAAGGGATTCCAGATGATGAGATTTCTTTTCATTCCTTTGGTATTTTGATAGCATCCTATTTTGAAAAAAAAGTACCAGTTAATGTCTGCTAGATGGCTTATAATCTGTCGTGCTTTGTTCAGGAACCAGCCTCGAGAAGTGACTCTACAGATAGTTTCTAGATAACCTTGATGCTCTCTGAGTCTGTGTATTGACTACGCGCATATCTAAGGACTGCTTAGAAGATAGCCCTGGGAATTGGGTCACAAAATAGCGTCATTTAAATTAGAGGAATGCTAGACAGACATAAATGAGACAGCAATGTAAGCTGCAAAGTGGTATCTGAGATAAATGAGCTTAGCACTGCAGAACAATTAAAGCTAACTATATTTATACTGCCAGTTATGCAGTAGGATAGAAATAAATTCTCCACTTTCAAAGATCCATAAATTCCTAAATACTAACATGTGAATTATGGTCATGAACAACGTATATCATCACATAGTATCCCATACATTTTAGCCTGCGAGTAAAGATATAAAAAGCCTCCCTCATCATATTTTTCAGACCTTGGTGACTTTTTATTGACTGGCCCATAATAGGTACATCAGCGCTTTTTTTTTGTTATAGCACGTTGAGTCATTTGAGGTCTTAGAAAGTCTAGGGTGACAAAGTTTTGGAATTCTGTCAGCCAGATTCTAAAGTTGTATATGTTTTATATAGCATGATATACTCTTAGTTTTTAGCTGTACATTTAAGATCATAATGGGGTCATATCATTCAGGGCTAGTTTTCATCATGAGGCAGGATGGTACAGGATTCAAGACGCCTCTATTAAAAGTAAATCACTATGAGCTTTATCTGCAATGTATTAGTCAAAAGGAAAGGAAATTCTGTTATTAGCTATTTAGAATTTTAACATTATCAATCAACAGCTTACTATGAATTAAACTGTGGCCTTTAACAAAAAGGCTATTGACAGTTCGAACTGTCAATAGTAGAAAATATTTCCACTATTGACAGTTCACACTGTCAACAGCGTAAATTATTCTTGTTATTGACAGTTCATCATGCAAACTGTCAATAGTGGAATAGTGCTGCCTTATTGACAGTTCCCACTGACATTTCAGTCAAAAAAAGTTTTTTTTGTGGCAGAAGAGATTTTTTCACCAAAAGTCTTTTTTTGCCAAAAGTTTTTTTGTTGCCAAAAATGATTTTGCCCACAGAGTCCGTTTTGCCCTCCAAATCAGTTTTGTACCAAAATTCGGTTTTGCACCCAAAATCGGTTTTGCACCCAAAATCGGTTTCACACCCAAAATCGGTTTTGCACTAAAAATCGATTTTCCATTAAAATCGATTTTTCCATCAAAATCGATTTTTCCATCAAAACCGAGTTTTCCATCAAAACCGAGTTTTCCATCAAAATCGAGTTTTCCATCAAAATCGAGTTTTCCATCAAAATCGAGTTTTCCATCAAAATCGAGTTTTCCATCAAAACCGTTCTCAGGTTTGTGGCAGTAATGGTAAGGAACTGTCAATAAGAGAAGAAATTCCCACTATTGACAGTTCGCTGAAGAACTCTCAATAACCGTATAATTTATCACTGTTGACCGTTTGAATTGTCAATAAGAGAGAAATATCCCACTATTGACAGTTTGAATTGTCAATAACAGAGAAATATCCCACTATTGACAGTTTGAACTGTCAATAAGAGGAAAGTTTTCCACTATTGACAGTTTGAACTGTCAATAGCTAGATCAAGGCAGGCCTGCTATTGACAGTGTAAACTGTCAATAGTTGAAATTAATCTTCTTATTGACAGTTCCAACTGTCAATTACAGAATAAGATTCCCTTATTGACAGTTCAAACTGTCAATACCAGGATATGATTCTCTAATTGACAGTTCACACTGGCAATAACAGATTAATTTTCTCTTATTGACAGTTCCTTTTTGGAACTGTCAATTAGAGAATCCTTTTTCCCTTATTGACAGTTCGAACTGTCAATAAGGGAATTAAATCCTGGTATTGACAGTTCGAACTGTCAATAAGGGAATCTTATTCTGTTATTGACAGTTCAAACTGTCAATAGTCACGGCCTTAATTTAATGTGATGATTTTTATTTTAGTAGTATTATTATCTCCTAACATTAAAAGGTGAAACGTGAGTGATAATAGTGAAGTTTTAGAACATAACAGGCGCTTTGAGAATAAGCCGCTTCTCTTAAGCAACTTTTTTTCACATTCTCGCCACCACTCTGGATGGATTCCCAGATCCCATTGGGGTTTTCTTGTTCCATTAACTGCAGCTGTGTCCAAACCCACGGGGAAAAAACTACAATGTTAAGAGGCAGGTTCGTCTTAAACCCGATCACATCACTAAAAGGATGTTTGCTTGCACTGACTAAGGAAGAAGTACATTAGTTCCTGCTTGACAGAATGTTAGAATGGCATCAAGTCAATATTGACTTTTGCCATAAACATGTTTTCTCTCCATCATAACCTGATGCCATTTAAATCACTCAGTGTCTGACTTGATATTTCACTCCCTGCCAAAAAGATTCACTTTTTCATTTTATTCCTGGAAATCATTGCAACCCACCAGAAGTGTCACAATTGAAGATGCATTGAGGATATATCAGTTCTTATGATAACACTTCCTTTTAAGCTGTTGGATGATTTCTGTCTTGAGACTTATAATGGAATCAGAACTTTTTCAATCTCCTATGTTTTCTGTCAATTGAGAAAAACCATATTATGGAATGCTGAAATCAAGTGTAATGTGAAATTTGTTGTCCTGTAGCTGGACCAAGGTCATCACTTGATGGCAGTGAAATACATACTTAAGATTTAGACAAGAAACTAACACATTCTTAACGGGACAATATGCACGGTGTGCATGCTTGTAATAGAATAAGTTTAAGCTTGTGCTGGTGCAGTCTCGGGCCCCGACTGTAAGTATACAGTCTGGGAGAGTTCTTATGTACTGGGTTGTACTAGATATCACCAATCTGGACATCATGGGTTCGTGTCCCACCTTGGCACAGTTGGTAGGACTTTTGATAGCTATTCAATGCACCTTCATTACACTATTTTCTCTATCTAAATATTTAATATGTAATATTACTATGCCAGTATAGGAGTATCTACGCTTCAAATAGGCCAGATAAATAATGTAAAAAAACGAACCTACATCTTTGCCTAGGCGGGATTCAAACCCATGAGGCCAAACACAATATATCTATGTCATTGATAATCATGTGACCATGGCTAACCCATCAGTGGTTGAGCTATCTCTTTAAGAAATGATCCAGGATCCTGGATCATTTTCTAAGTAGGTTACAGTTATTATATACAAAATTGTCCAGGCACATTACAGCCTGATGGCTGTAATGGGCCTGGAGAGCTCGAGGCTGGTGCTGGTGCAAACGTTTAGGCAAATTCTGAAACTCCATCATATATTATATGAATATACTTTTCGAAATTGAGTTTGAGGCTATAATCAAAAGTTAATGGAGCCTGACTGAATTGACTCACATATTTTCCTAAACCCTTACACCTACCATGGCATTTCAAAGTGATAAACAGACATCCGAACCACCCGGGGCTCCTGAGCCTCTTTGAGCATAAGGGTTTCATGATGGTGCATTCTGTTAAAAGCAGCGACTCCTAAAAAATTAGGTTAAAATTGGTTGGCAAAGAGATGAGTTGCAGAGTGAATAAATGTATGCACCTGTTATCCCATCTCAATAAGAAACACATAAACAAGTGAAATACAACAAAGGATTTGCCTGATATAGGCATATTGATCCTGATTGGAGATGGTATTTTGAGGTCTCAACGCCCCAAGACACAATACGTAAGGCCTGTGGGGTCTTTATCCCACGAACAGTCTTTATAACTCAAATTAGTACTACTATGAGGGATAAAGACATCCACGGGTCTTTATCCCTCAATTATGGCGTTAAAGCCCAAGTGTCTTTATCCCACAAATGTCTTTATCCCTCAAAGCCAATATCATAGTCTTTAACCAAAAAAAGCCAATGATGAAGGCTTTATCTGACAAAGCCTACATAACTGTTATATGCCTATACAGTGACCAGTCTTTATCCCCCAAAGGCTATACAGTGGCTTTATATGGCCATACAGTGACCAGTCCTTATCCCACAAAGCCTATATAATCATTATATACCCATACAGTGATAAGTCTTTATCCCCCAAAGGCTATGTCGTGGCTATATATGACCATAATGTGACTAGTCTTTATCCCACAAAGCCTATATAGTGGGTATATATGGCCATATAGTATACAGTCTTTATACCCCAAAGGCTATATAGTGGCTATATATGGCCATATAGTGACCAGTCTTTATCCCAAAAAGCCTATATAGTGGCTATATATGGCCATACAGTGACCAGTCTTTATCCCACAAAGCCTATATAGTGGCTCTATATGGCCATACAGTGACCAGTCCTTATCCCACAAGGACAATGTAACCATTATATGCCCATACAGTGACCAGTCTTTATCCCCCAAAGGCTATATAGTGGCTATATATAGCCATATGTGACCGTCCACGGGAAAACCAGCCTTATGCAAGGGGTGCATAAGGCTGGTTTTCCCTTGGACGGTCACATATGGTGAACAGTCTTTATCCCCCAAAGCCTATATAGTAGCTATATATGGCCATATAATGACCAGTCTTTATCCCCCAAAGCCTATAAAGTGACTATATATGGTCATATTGTGAAAAGTCTTTATCCCCCAAAGCCTATTTAACTGTTATAAGCCTATGCAGTGACCAGTCTTTATCCCCCAAAGGCTATATACTGGCTCTATATGGTCATATGGTAAACAGTCTTTATCCCCCAAAGCCTATATAGTGGCTATATTTGGCCATATGGTGACCAGTCTTTATCCCATAAAGCCAATATAGTGGCTATATATGGCCATGCAATGACCAGTATTTATCCCCAAAAGCCTATATAGTGGGATTATATGGCCATAATGTGACCAGTCTTTATCCCCCAAAGCCTATATAGTGGCTATATATGGCTCTACAGTCACCAGTCCTTATCCCACAAGGACTATATAACCGTTATATGCCCATACAGTGACCAGTCTTTATCCCCCAAAGGCTATATAGTGGCTATATATAGCCATATGGTGAACAGTCTTTATTCCCCAAAGCCTATATAGTAGCTATATATGGCCATATAGTGACCAGTCTTTATCCCCCAAAGCCTATAAAGTGACTATATATGGTCATATTGTGAAAAGTCTTTATCCCCCAAAGCCTATTTAACTGTAATAAGCCCATGCAGTGACCAGTTCTTTATCCCCCAAAGGCTATATAGTGGCTCTATATGGTCATATGGTGAACAGTCTTTATCCCCCAAAGCCTATAAAGAGGCTATATTTGGCCATATGGTGACCAGTCTTTATCCCATAAAGCCAATATAGTGGCTATATATGGCCATGCAGTGACCAGTATTTATCCCCAAAAGCCTATACAGTGGCTATATACGGCTCTACAGTGACCAGTCCTTATCCCACAAAGCCTATAGGGTAAAGTGTCTTTGAGTCGGCCATGTACCTTGAGTCGGCCATTTTACATGGGTTTTGGTACCAAATTGAGCCAATAAATAATTATTTTAGTGGATTTAACTTTATTTATATTGATACAATATGGAGAAATGCAGCACATGCTATTTTACCATTTTGGGGAATTCATCTCTAGATCCCTCCACTGGCTGTCAAAAATACCACATTTTTGTTAATATTATGCAATTTTAGCTGTAATTTTGCTCATTTGCCAGCCACCATGAAATTGAGTGCAAGAAATATATGAGGCATCATTTGCAATTGTGTAATTATTGGTCATGGAACACAGTTAACCATGATTGAAATCGGTTGATGTCTTGTATTCACACTCTATCTGAGGTCACTCAACAAGAAATAAACCCTGTCCTTGCATTTAGTACAAAATAGACATTCTAATACATAGCAGGTGACTGATGGTATAGCGTGGCTGACTCAAGGTACCACAGTGGTTGACTTATGGTACTTATGAAAAAAATCACACCTCTTATGTAGTGGAAGCCTATAAGGCCCCATGGACATAAATATGAAAATTGTGAATTTATTGGCTTGAAAGTCCAAGACATCAGGATAACTTTCATATCAATTTTTACATGACCCTACATGTTAGCTTAATACAGCAGAGCTTCTATAATAATGCATATGTTTCAAAGAGGTCCAAGTGGCCGACTCATGGTCACTTTACCCTAGAACCGTTATATACCCATACAGTGACCAGTATTTATCCCCCAAAGGCTATATAGTGGCTATATATAGCCATATAGTAAACAGTCTTTATCCCCCAAAGCCTATATAGTAGCTATATATGGCCATATAGTGACCAGTCTTTATCCCCAAAAGCCTATGAAGTGACAATAATTATATGGTCATATGGTGAAAAGTCTTTATTCCCCAAAGCCTATTTAACTGTTATAAGCCCATGCAGTGACCAGTCTTTATCCCCCAAAGGCTATATATACTGGCTCTATATGGTCATATGGTGAACAGTCTTTATCCCCAAAAGCCTATATAGTGGCTATATTTGGCCATATGGTGACCAGTCTTTATCCCACAAAGCCAATAAAGTGGCTACATATGGCCATGCAGTGACCAAACTTTATCCCCCAAAGCCTATATAGTGGGATTATATGGCCATATAGTGAACAGTCTTTATCCCCCAAAGGCTATATAGTGGCTATATATGGCCATAATGTGACCAGTCTTTATCCCACAAAGCCTATATAGTGGCTACATGTAGCCATACAGTGACCAGTCCTTATCCCCCAAACCTATATAGTGACTATATACGGCCATACAGTGACCAGTCTTTATCCCTAAAAGGTTATATATATACAGTGGCTTTATATGGCCATACAGTGACCAGTCCTTATCCCATAAAGCCTATATAGTGGATATATATAGCCATATAGTAAACAGTCTTTATCCCCCAAAGCCTACATAGTAGCTATAAACGGCCATATGTTGTACAGTCTTTAACCCACGAAGCCAATGTTGAAGGCTTTATCTCACAAAGCCTACATAACTGTTATATGCCCATACAGTGAACAGTCTTTATCCCCCAAAGCCTATATAGTGGCTATATATGGCCATCCAGTGACCAGTCTTTATCCCAAAAAGCCTATATAGTGGCTCTATATGGCCATACAGTGACCAGTCCTTATCCCACAAAGCCTATATAACCGTTATATGCCCATACAATGACCAGTCTTTATCCCCCAAAGGCTATGTAGTGGCTATATATAGCCATATAGTAAACAGTCTTTATCCCCCAAAGCCTTTATAGTAGCTATATATGGCCATATAGTGACCAGTCTTTATCCCCCAAAGCCTATTAAGTGGCTATATATGGTCATATGGTGACCAGTCTTATCCCCAAGCCTATATAGTGGCTATATTTGGCCATATAGCGACCAGTCTTTATCCCACCAAAAACTGCACCCAAAATCGGTTTCACACCCAAAATCGGTTTTGCACTAAAAATCGATTTTCCATTAAAATCGATTTTTCCATCAAAATCGATTTTTCCATCAAAACCGAGTTTTCCATCAAAACCGAGTTTTCCATCAAAATCGAGTTTTCCATCAAAATCGAGTTTTCCATCAAAATCGAGTTTTCCATCAAAATCGAGTTTTCCATCAAAACCGTTCTCAGGTTTGTGGCAGTAATGGTAAGGAACTGTCAATAAGAGAAGAAATTCCCACTATTGACAGTTCGCTGAAGAACTCTCAATAACCGTATAATTTATCACTGTTGACCGTTTGAATTGTCAATAAGAGAGAAATATCCCACTATTGACAGTTTGAATTGTCAATAACAGAGAAATATCCCACTATTGACAGTTTGAACTGTCAATAAGAGGAAAGTTTTCCACTATTGACAGTTTGAACTGTCAATAGCTAGATCAAGGCAGGCCTGCTATTGACAGTGTAAACTGTCAATAGTTGAAATTAATCTTCTTATTGACAGTTCCAACTGTCAATTACAGAATAAGATTCCCTTATTGACAGTTCAAACTGTCAATACCAGGATATGATTCTCTAATTGACAGTTCACACTGGCAATAACAGATTAATTTTCTCTTATTGACAGTTCCTTTTTGGAACTGTCAATTAGAGAATCCTTTTTCCCTTATTGACAGTTCGAACTGTCAATAAGGGAATTAAATCCTGGTATTGACAGTTCGAACTGTCAATAAGGGAATCTTATTCTGTTATTGACAGTTCAAACTGTCAATAGTCACGGCCTTAATTTAATGTGATGATTTTTCTTTTAGTAGTATTATTATCTCCTAACATTAAAAGGTGAAACGTGAGTGATAATAGTGAAGTTTTAGAACATAACAGGGGCTTTGAGAATAAGCCGCTTCTCTTAAGCAACTTTTTTTCACATTCTCGCCACCACTCTGGATGGATTCCCAGATCCCATTGGGGTTTTCTTGTTCCATTAACTGCAGCTGTGTCCAAACCCACGGGGAAAAAACTACAATGTTAAGAGGCAGGTTCGTCTTAAACCCGATCACATCACTAAAAGGATGTTTGCTTGCACTGACTAAGGAAGAAGTACATTAGTTCCTGCTTGACAGAATGTTAGAATGGCATCAAGTCAATATTGACTTTTGCCATAAACATGTTTTCTCTCCATCATAACCTGATGCCATTTAAATCACTCAGTGTCTGACTTGATATTTCACTCCCTGCCAAAAAGATTCACTTTTTCATTTTATTCCTGGAAATCATTGCAACCCACCAGAAGTGTCACAATTGAAGATGCATTGAGGATATATCAGTTCTTATGATAACACTTCCTTTTAAGCTGTTGGATGATTTCTGTCTTGAGACTTATAATGGAATCAGAACTTTTTCAATCTCCTATGTTTTCTGTCAATTGAGAAAAACCATATTATGGAATGCTGAAATCAAGTGTAATGTGAAATTTGTTGTCCTGTAGCTGGACCAAGGTCATCACTTGATGGCAGTGAAATACATACTTAAGATTTAGACAAGAAACTAACACATTCTTAACGGGACAATATGCACGGTGTGCATGCTTGTAATAGAATAAGTTTAAGCTTGTGCTGGTGCAGTCTCGGGCCCCGACTGTAAGTATACAGTCTGGGAGAGTTCTTATGTACTGGGTTGTACTAGATATCACCAATCTGGACATCATGGGTTCGTGTCCCACCTTGGCACAGTTGGTAGGACTTTTGATAGCTATTCAATGCACCTTCATTACACTATTTTCTCTATCTAAATATTTAATATGTAATATTACTATGCCAGTATAGGAGTATCTACGCTTCAAATAGGCCAGATAAATAATGTAAAAAAACGAACCTACATCTTTGCCTAGGCGGGATTCAAACCCATGAGGCCAAACACAATATATCTATGTCATTGATAATCATGTGACCATGGCTAACCCATCAGTGGTTGAGCTATCTCTTTAAGAAATGATCCAGGATCCTGGATCATTTTCTAAGTAGGTTACAGTTATTATATACAAAATTGTCCAGGCACATTACAGCCTGATGGCTGTAATGGGCCTGGAGAGCTCGAGGCTGGTGCTGGTGCAAACGTTTAGGCAAATTCTGAAACTCCATCATATATTATATGAATATACTTTTCGAAATTGAGTTTGAGGCTATAATCAAAAGTTAATGGAGCCTGACTGAATTGACTCACATATTTTCCTAAACCCTTACACCTACCATGGCATTTCAAAGTGATAAACAGACATCCGAACCACCCGGGGCTCCTGAGCCTCTTTGAGCATAAGGGTTTCATGATGGTGCATTCTGTTAAAAGCAGCGACTCCTAAAAAATTAGGTTAAAATTGGTTGGCAAAGAGATGAGTTGCAGAGTGAATAAATGTATGCACCTGTTATCCCATCTCAATAAGAAACACATAAACAAGTGAAATACAACAAAGGATTTGCCTGATATAGGCATATTGATCCTGATTGGAGATGGTATTTTGAGGTCTCAACGCCCCAAGACACAATACGTAAGGCCTGTGGGGTCTTTATCCCACGAACAGTCTTTATAACTCAAATTAGTACTACTATGAGGGATAAAGACATCCACGGGTCTTTATCCCTCAATTATGGCGTTAAAGCCCAAGTGTCTTTATCCCACAAATGTCTTTATCCCTCAAAGCCAATATCATAGTCTTTAACCAAAAAAAGCCAATGATGAAGGCTTTATCTGACAAAGCCTACATAACTGTTATATGCCTATACAGTGACCAGTCTTTATCCCCCAAAGGCTATACAGTGGCTTTATATGGCCATACAGTGACCAGTCCTTATCCCACAAAGCCTATATAATCATTATATACCCATACAGTGATAAGTCTTTATCCCCCAAAGGCTATGTCGTGGCTATATATGACCATAATGTGACTAGTCTTTATCCCACAAAGCCTATATAGTGGGTATATATGGCCATATAGTATACAGTCTTTATACCCCAAAGGCTATATAGTGGCTATATATGGCCATATAGTGACCAGTCTTTATCCCAAAAAGCCTATATAGTGGCTATATATGGCCATACAGTGACCAGTCTTTATCCCACAAAGCCTATATAGTGGCTCTATATGGCCATACAGTGACCAGTCCTTATCCCACAAGGACAATGTAACCATTATATGCCCATACAGTGACCAGTCTTTATCCCCCAAAGGCTATATAGTGGCTATATATAGCCATATGTGACCGTCCACGGGAAAACCAGCCTTATGCAAGGGGTGCATAAGGCTGGTTTTCCCTTGGACGGTCACATATGGTGAACAGTCTTTATCCCCCAAAGCCTATATAGTAGCTATATATGGCCATATAATGACCAGTCTTTATCCCCCAAAGCCTATAAAGTGACTATATATGGTCATATTGTGAAAAGTCTTTATCCCCCAAAGCCTATTTAACTGTTATAAGCCTATGCAGTGACCAGTCTTTATCCCCCAAAGGCTATATACTGGCTCTATATGGTCATATGGTAAACAGTCTTTATCCCCCAAAGCCTATATAGTGGCTATATTTGGCCATATGGTGACCAGTCTTTATCCCATAAAGCCAATATAGTGGCTATATATGGCCATGCAATGACCAGTATTTATCCCCAAAAGCCTATATAGTGGGATTATATGGCCATAATGTGACCAGTCTTTATCCCCCAAAGCCTATATAGTGGCTATATATGGCTCTACAGTCACCAGTCCTTATCCCACAAGGACTATATAACCGTTATATGCCCATACAGTGACCAGTCTTTATCCCCCAAAGGCTATATAGTGGCTATATATAGCCATATGGTGAACAGTCTTTATTCCCCAAAGCCTATATAGTAGCTATATATGGCCATATAGTGACCAGTCTTTATCCCCCAAAGCCTATAAAGTGACTATATATGGTCATATTGTGAAAAGTCTTTATCCCCCAAAGCCTATTTAACTGTAATAAGCCCATGCAGTGACCAGTTCTTTATCCCCCAAAGGCTATATAGTGGCTCTATATGGTCATATGGTGAACAGTCTTTATCCCCCAAAGCCTATAAAGAGGCTATATTTGGCCATATGGTGACCAGTCTTTATCCCATAAAGCCAATATAGTGGCTATATATGGCCATGCAGTGACCAGTATTTATCCCCAAAAGCCTATACAGTGGCTATATACGGCTCTACAGTGACCAGTCCTTATCCCACAAAGCCTATAGGGTAAAGTGTCTTTGAGTCGGCCATGTACCTTGAGTCGGCCATTTTACATGGGTTTTGGTACCAAATTGAGCCAATAAATAATTATTTTAGTGGATTTAACTTTATTTATATTGATACAATATGGAGAAATGCAGCACATGCTATTTTACCATTTTGGGGAATTCATCTCTAGATCCCTCCACTGGCTGTCAAAAATACCACATTTTTGTTAATATTATGCAATTTTAGCTGTAATTTTGCTCATTTGCCAGCCACCATGAAATTGAGTGCAAGAAATATATGAGGCATCATTTGCAATTGTGTAATTATTGGTCATGGAACACAGTTAACCATGATTGAAATCGGTTGATGTCTTGTATTCACACTCTATCTGAGGTCACTCAACAAGAAATAAACCCTGTCCTTGCATTTAGTACAAAATAGACATTCTAATACATAGCAGGTGACTGATGGTATAGCGTGGCTGACTCAAGGTACCACAGTGGTTGACTTATGGTACTTATGAAAAAAATCACACCTCTTATGTAGTGGAAGCCTATAAGGCCCCATGGACATAAATATGAAAATTGTGAATTTATTGGCTTGAAAGTCCAAGACATCAGGATAACTTTCATATCAATTTTTACATGACCCTACATGTTAGCTTAATACAGCAGAGCTTCTATAATAATGCATATGTTTCAAAGAGGTCCAAGTGGCCGACTCATGGTCACTTTACCCTAGAACCGTTATATACCCATACAGTGACCAGTATTTATCCCCCAAAGGCTATATAGTGGCTATATATAGCCATATAGTAAACAGTCTTTATCCCCCAAAGCCTATATAGTAGCTATATATGGCCATATAGTGACCAGTCTTTATCCCCAAAAGCCTATGAAGTGACAATAATTATATGGTCATATGGTGAAAAGTCTTTATTCCCCAAAGCCTATTTAACTGTTATAAGCCCATGCAGTGACCAGTCTTTATCCCCCAAAGGCTATATATACTGGCTCTATATGGTCATATGGTGAACAGTCTTTATCCCCAAAAGCCTATATAGTGGCTATATTTGGCCATATGGTGACCAGTCTTTATCCCACAAAGCCAATAAAGTGGCTACATATGGCCATGCAGTGACCAAACTTTATCCCCCAAAGCCTATATAGTGGGATTATATGGCCATATAGTGAACAGTCTTTATCCCCCAAAGGCTATATAGTGGCTATATATGGCCATAATGTGACCAGTCTTTATCCCACAAAGCCTATATAGTGGCTACATGTAGCCATACAGTGACCAGTCCTTATCCCCCAAACCTATATAGTGACTATATACGGCCATACAGTGACCAGTCTTTATCCCTAAAAGGTTATATATATACAGTGGCTTTATATGGCCATACAGTGACCAGTCCTTATCCCATAAAGCCTATATAGTGGATATATATAGCCATATAGTAAACAGTCTTTATCCCCCAAAGCCTACATAGTAGCTATAAACGGCCATATGTTGTACAGTCTTTAACCCACGAAGCCAATGTTGAAGGCTTTATCTCACAAAGCCTACATAACTGTTATATGCCCATACAGTGAACAGTCTTTATCCCCCAAAGCCTATATAGTGGCTATATATGGCCATCCAGTGACCAGTCTTTATCCCAAAAAGCCTATATAGTGGCTCTATATGGCCATACAGTGACCAGTCCTTATCCCACAAAGCCTATATAACCGTTATATGCCCATACAATGACCAGTCTTTATCCCCCAAAGGCTATGTAGTGGCTATATATAGCCATATAGTAAACAGTCTTTATCCCCCAAAGCCTTTATAGTAGCTATATATGGCCATATAGTGACCAGTCTTTATCCCCCAAAGCCTATTAAGTGGCTATATATGGTCATATGGTGACCAGTCTTATCCCCAAGCCTATATAGTGGCTATATTTGGCCATATAGCGACCAGTCTTTATCCCACCCAGCCAACATAGTGGCTATATATGGCCAAAATGTGACCAGTCTTTAGCCCCAAAAGGCTATATAGTTTGATTATATGGCCATATAGTGAACAGTCTTTATCCCCAAAAGGCTATATAGTGGCTATATATATGGCCATAATGTGACAAGTCTTTATCCCCCAAAGGCTATTTAACTGTTATAAGCCCATGCAGTGACCAGATGTTATCCCCCAAAGGCTATATAGTGGCTCTATATGGTCATATGGTGAACAGTCTTTATCCCCCAAAGCCTATATAGTGGCTATATTTGGCCATATAGTGACCAGTTATTATCCCGCAAAGCCAATATAGTGGCTACATATGGCCATGCAGTGACCAGTCTTTATCCCCCTATGCCTATATAGTGGGATTATATGGCCATATAATGAAGTCTTTATCCCCTAAAGGCTCTATAGTGGCTATATACGGCCATACAGTGACCAGTCCTTATCCCACAAAGCCAATGATGAAGGCTTTATCTCACAAAGCCGATATAGTAGCTATAAATGGCCATATGTGACCAGCCTTTAACACACAAAGCCAATGATGAAGGCTTCATCTCACAAAGGCTACATAACTGTTATATGCCCATACAGTGACCAGTCTTTATCCCCCAAAGGCTATACAGTGGCTTTATATGGCCATACAGTGACCAGTTCTTATCCCACAAAGCCTATATTATCATCATATACCCATACAGTGATAAGTCTTTATCCCCAAAGGGCTATATAGTGGCTATATATGGCCATAATGTGACCAGTCTTTATCCCATAAAGCCCATATATTGGCTATATATAGCCATATAGTGAACAGTCTTTATCCCCAAAAGCCTATATAGTTGCTATATAAGGCCATCCAGTGACCAGTCTTTATCCCCCAAAGCCTATATAGTGGCTCTATATGGCCATACAGTGACCAGTCCTTATCCCACAAAGCCTATATAACCGTTATATGCCCATACAATGACCAGTCTTTATACCCCAAAGGCTATGTCGTGGCTATATATAGCCATATAGTGAACAGTCCTTATCCCCCAAAGGCTATATAGTGGCTATATATAGCCATATAGTAAACAGTCTTTATCCCCCAAAGCCTATATAGTAGCTATAAATGGCCATAAGTTGACCAGTCTTTAACCCACAAAGCCAATGATGAAGGCTTTATCTCACAAAGCCTATATACTGGGATTATATGGCCATATAGTGAACAGTCTTTATCCCCCAAAGGCTATATAGTGGCTATATATAGCCATATAGTAAACAGTCTTTATCCCCCAAAGCCTATATAGTAGCTATAAATGGCCAAAAGGTGACCAGTCTTTAACCCACAAAGCCAATGATGAAGGCTTTATCTCACAAAGCCTACATAACTGTTATATGCCCATACAGTGACCAGTCTTTATCCCCAAAGGCTATATATTGGCCATATATGGCCATACAGTGACCAGTCTTTATTCCCCAAAGCCTATATAGTAGCTATAAATGGCCATATGTTGACCAGTCTTTAACCCAAAAAGCCAATGATGAAGGCTTGATCTCACAAAGCCTACATACCGTATTCGACATAATAAGCGCAGTGCGCTTAAAAAATTATTGTGGATACCTTTTAGTAGTTAAGAGTTTAATTAGGGTCAAAAATTGAGATATTTTTGGTTATTTGTAGTATAGAAATCGGCCAAAAACGGGGGGTGTGCGCTTATTAGGGGGTGTGCGCTTATTACATCGATTACGGTAACTGTTATATGCCCATACAGTGACCAGTCTTTATCCCCCAAAGGCTATACAGTGGCCTTATATGGCCATACAGTGACCAGTCCTTATCCCACAAAGCCTATATAATCATCATATACCTATACAGTGATAAGTCTTTATCCTCCAAAGGCTATATAGTGGCTATATATGGCCATCCAGTGACCAGTCTTTATCCCACAAAGCCTATATAGTGGCTATATATGGCCATACAGTGACCAGTCCTTATCCCATAAAGCCTATATAACCGTTATATGCCCATACAATGACTAGTCTTTATCACCCAAAGGCTATTTAGTGGCTATATATAGCCATATAGTGAACAGTCCTTATCCTCCAAAGCCTATATAGTAGCTATATATGGCCATATAGTGACCAGTCTTTATCCCCCAAAGCCTATAAAGTGGCTATATAGGGTCATATAGTGACCAGTCTTTATCCCCCAAAGCCTATAAAGTGGCTATATATGGTCATATGGTGACCAGTCTTTATCCCCCAAGCCTATATAGTGGCTATATATGGCCATATAGTGACCAGTCTTTATCCCACCCAGCCAATATAGTGGCTATATATGGCCAAAATGTGACCAGTCTTTATCCCCCAAAGCCTATATAGTTGGATTATATGGCCATATAGTGAACAGTCTTTATCCCCCAAAGGCTATATAGTGGCTGTATATGGCCATAATGTGACAGGTCTTTATCCCCCAAAGCCTATTTAACTGTTATAAGCCCATGCAGTGACCAGTCTTTATCCTTCAAAGGCTATATAGTGGCTCTATATGGTCATATGGTGAACAGTCTTTATCCCCCAAAGCCTATATAGTGGGTATATATGGCCATAAAGTATACAGTCTTTATCCCCCAAAGGCTATATAGTGGCTATATATGGCCATAATGTGACCAGTCTCTATCCCACAAAGCCTATATAGTGGCTATATAGCCATATAGTGAACAGTCTTTATCCCCCAAAGCCTATATAGTGGCTATATATGGCTAAACAGTGACCAGTCTTTATCCCTCAAAGGCTATATAGTGGCTATATATGGCCATACAGTGACCAGTCTTTATCCCATAAAGCCAATATAGTGGCTACATATGGCCATGCAGTGACCAGTCTTTATCCCCGAAAGCCCATATACTGGGATTATATGGCCATGTAGTGAACAGTCTTTATTGCCCAAAGGCTATATAGTGGCTATATATGGCCATAATGTGACCAGTCTTTCTCCCACAAAGCCTATATATAGTGGCTATATATAGCCATACAGTGAATAGTCTTTATCCCCCAAAGCCTATATAATGGCTCTATACGGCCATAGAGTGACCAGTCTTTATCCCACAAAGCCAATATAGTGGCTACATATGGCCATGCAATGACCAGTCTTTATCCCCCAAAGCCTATATAGTGGGATTATTTGGCCATATATAGCCATATATAGCCATATATTTGCTTTGGGGGATAAAGACTGTTCACTATATGTCCAAATATAGTCATGATATAGCCTTTGGGGGATAAAGACTAGTCACTGTATAACCATATATAGCCATATATAGGCTTTGGGGGATAAAGACTGTTCACTATATGGCCAAATATAGCCATTATATAGCCTTTGGGGGATAAAGACTGGTCACTGTATAGCCATATATAGCCATATATAGGCTTTGGGGGATAAAGACTGTTCACTATATGGCTATATATAGCCACTATATAGCCTTTGGGGGATAAAGACTGGTCACTGTATGGGCACATAAGGGTTAAATGGGCTTCGTGGGATAAGGACTGGTCACTACATGAGCTTATTACACCTATATATAGGCTTTGTGGGATAAAGATTGAACATTGTATTACCATATATATAGCCACTATATAGGCTTTGTGGTATAAAGACCGGTCACTGTATGAGCCTATAGCCACTTGTGGAATGAGGTCTGGTCACTCTATTAGCTCATAGCCACTATATATAGGCTTTGTGGGATAAAGCCTATATCATTGGCTTTGTGGGATAAAGACTATTATGTCGGCTTTGAGGGATAAAGACATTTGTGGGATAAAGACACTTGGGTTTTAACGCCATAATTGAGGGATAAAGACCCGTGGGTGTCTTTATCCCTCATAGTAGTACTTATTTGAGGGATAAAGACTGTTTGTGGGATAAAGACCCCACAAGGCCCCGTATTCCGTTTCGACCCTTATAAAGGGTTTTAACGGAATACGGGGCCTTTCGAGGTCAATCTGTCGGGCAAATACAAAACTTAAACAAATCCTGTATCTATTTTTAAATGATTTTGTTACATAATAAAGGAGAAAAATACATTTTATTGACCTGCATCATCTCCCAAAACGTCCGTGCACCGCCATGACACCTTGCTCGCACTCATTTCCGGTATCTTCGCATACATGATTTGGTTTGACAAAATAAAGTCCACCCCTCGTATCATCTATATCATCATTATCTGTACAAATTAGGCCTGCTTTTCGATTCAAATGTGTTAATTTGTTAAAAGGGAAGGCGATTAAATGATAATCCAGTCAAAAACGATTTATTTACTTAAAAAAGATCTAGGTCAAGTTTAAGTTCAAGACCAGCTGAACCGCTGGAAAATTGATCGTGGAAATTTTTACGATAGATTTTTTGGCCGGTGTGTTTATAACCCTCAACCAAATTTTCTGGGGGGTTAAGGCCTATTTTACCTCTTGTATGTCCAAATATAGGATCTTTTCTCTGGCCTGCGCTATGTTTCTTTCAATACAACTCCATTTTAAAGCAGATTCGTCCAGGAATCGAACCCGGGCCGCGGCGGTGAGAGGCGAGAGCGCTTACCACCAGACCATCTCAGACAGCCTAACTTAGAACCCTCAGGTGGCGACTTTGACCCGCTGACCTTAGATATCCTTACGCACTACCGGAAGTGAAGTTTTGAGGAAATACGGGGGCTGGTTATTCACCTTTAGCGAAATACAAGGCTCCGTGTCTAGGCCTACCTGACTTGATATTTCGTCAAACCATTTAAAAATAATGGAAGTATATTACTTGTCCATGTGGTTTCTGTATGATGACCCTGTTTAAAATCCTATGTGAGCACCAGCAGCTCTGTTGCCTCATAAAGATGAGACAATTGATCCTGTTTGACTGAAGGATTCCCAGGAAATAATCATTTATTTATTTTTATCAATGCCTCATATTCTATCATTTCGTCCATCAGCTTGGAATGATTCCAAGATTCCCTGGCAGCATGCTTCCTGTTTTTTTTTCAAATTGCAGCTGCTCCTTACCCAATTAGCGCCCCTCGTGAGGCCCCTATCCCTCAAAAGGCCGCTATCCCTCAAATATTTGTGGGATAGGGGCCGTTTGAGGCTTAGGGCCTACCTCAGGTCCCTATATAGCAAAAACTCCCCATCCCACTAAATTTTGAGACATAGGGACCACTTGTAAAGAGCCCAAATCTCACAAATATTTGTTAGACATGACAAAAATATTTGTGACTTAGGGACTTCAGGCTGCCCCTATGTCTCAAATCGTTTTGAGAGATGGGGACTGTTTTGCACATAGGGATTTCACCTGGTCCCTATCTCACAAATGGGCTAATTTGGAGGGATAGGGGCCTTTTGAGGGATAGGGCCCTCACACACACCCCTTACAGGGCCGGAACCCACACTACATAAATCTTTGCATTTAAGTGAATCAAACATGCCTTAAATTAACTCTTTAAGCATATCTTGTGTAAACGCTACTAAAATGAACTCAAACGTCGTTGTGACATTTGCAGAGCCATACTAAAGTTATAGCAGATTAAAGGTTCCCTCTTTCAGGCATTTCAATTTTGCTTAAATGCTTACATTCACGCAGTGACGGACAGAACATAGGCAGACATGCAATCTTTACCCACCACCTGACAGTCATTGTGTCTTCAAATACTGAAATACGATAAATCCACTTAACGCCATGAGATAGAAACATGAGTAGCTACCGCATTTAACTGTAGGTGTTGTGGAATATTCCATTTGGTCCAAACAAATAGGCTTATGAGACTATTTAAGTTGTCTGTTGTCATTGTCAATATTGTGTATTTAATAGCAATTAGTATATTCCATTTTCCCTTTCCATATGGTTGGGCTGGGAGGGGGAAGTGATGTCTGGCTGAACACGGGGGGGGGGGTGATGTCTGGCTGAATAGAATGCAACAGGTATAAATTCCTACCAACATTATCTAAATAATTGTTTCACATTTTTACAAATTCATGATGATTGCATATCATGAGGTCTAAAGAGTCCTATGGTGCAAGACAATGGCCATTGTTAGATAAAGGACCTCTACCAGATGACCTGTCTCCTGGCATTGTCTTTTGATAGGGAGGGGAATTCAACCAAAGGCACCAATTTTATCACACACGTCATTTACAAATGTCAAAATGATATGAAAAGTTGCTTTTAGAAAATAGAGCAGAAAATTAAATTAAGTTTGAAAGAGGCAATCACAGAACTACAAATTCCCCCTATACATGTAAATCCTTCCCTGTTTTAGGGATTTTTCATGCTATAATAAGTAGAATGATTACATTGAATACGCTGCCTGTGGATGTTAGCAAAGATCTGGCAAATTATTTTGTTTTGACCGTCATAGTATTTTCGGAATTAGTCAGGTCATTTACCGCGACAGTCAGACAGTCACGAAGGCCACCATTCTTTGGTGTAAATACCAGGTGGTTTTGTGTAACGTAGCATTTACAACTCAGGCATACTTTAGAAAAGTACTGGCTGTGTCTCACGAACTTGGGTCAATATGTTTTTCTATGACCAGGTGCAATCTATGACTGGTTGCAATCTTTGACCGGCTTGGGAAAAAAACTCTTTATTTAGGACAGATGAAGACATAAATGGTCGAAAATTGGGGGTAAGAACTCATAGTGCATCATAACATGTAGATAATCATGTTGTAGAAACGTGTTTTTTATATGTATTTAAATATTTATTTTAATTAGAAAAAAAAGCAGAAACATTTTGTTAATCTATCTTTTTGAAGGGGAATGAGGTTTTGGATCAAGGAAAATATTTTCCAAAGTGAAATATGTTGTTGGACATAGCCATAATTGCCACCAAAGTTAGGGGATTTGGTAAATAAGCCAATTCTCTCATATTCATGACATTATCCCAATAACAATAAAGTCCGGACATCCGGTTTTGGTGAAAGACACAAATGGAACAGAGAATGCATGAACAAATCAATAGGGACTCCTATATTGGCGCAAATGACGTAATACTAAAGGAAAGCCATCCGGTGATCTCCGAAACCCATTTACAAATTACAAATGACACTATGTTTAGGGAATAACATTTGACGATATGACAGCTAGACTTCATGAATAGCAAATTCCAATGCCTTTTAATTAAAATTGATAGCAGACTTGTGCTCGACTGGGTGAAACTCCTCATTTAATACGTACAATGCATGGTAATGTACATTGCTGATATATTATTTATGTACTATTAATTCAGCACTGATTGCTGGAGTAAGAATTATTCATAGTTCAAATCCTATTGGAATAAATTCCACACACAATGTTACAACATATATTATTACATACGATAAATCATTCTTCAGCAGGGAGGTTAATATTGGATCTATAAAATTTATTTTGCAATAGACCTGGATAGTAACACACTTTTACTTCGGTGTTCATCCAATCAGTATATGCATGACAGTCGGCATTTCTAGAACATAAAATAAACTATAGGCTGCGATATTATATTATTATACAAGTACAAGCTGATCAGCAGGACTCGAGCATAAGGAATTTGGGACAGCCTACACATAGGCTCTTCTATTAAATAGTTGGAGTGAATTCAGTCGGAAAAGTCCATCCCGAGAATTTCCAGTGTAGATGGCACTCAGTGAGTGGGTGCAAGTTGCTCATTACCTGGTCAATACCCTGTGTGCACTCACATGAGATGTGTCAATGACAGCCCTGTGTGTGAGCACCTGGGGGCACATCAAATAGAATACCCATTCTACTGCCTCCCATCCTCACACCCTCAATATAACCACACCGCTACCAAATGCCATTGACCTGATATTTTAGTTGAGCACTTGGATCTCTGCCTAAATCGATGTACTACCGTTTTAGACTTGATAAACACCTAAGATACCAGTAGGTTTAGTGGTTCAGGGAAGTGAGAATAATATTTCTGATAACATTGTTTCCAAAACAGGAGACGCAACAAGAGGGGGTGAGTTTCAAAATAATGTTTTGCATTTTTATATGTCTGATTGGCTTGATCATAAGCATGACAATGTATGGGGAAAAGGTACAGGTTCTTCTGACTAGTTTCTAGGCATTTTTGTCCTCGCACAGGTTACAGTTATGTCATAGTGACTATCAATTTAAAGGAACTAAGGTGACAAGTAAACACAGTCGAGTACAATTTATGTAGAATTTAAAACTAAGAAAATGTACAAGGCAATGGTATATACATGTTGAGAAAATCGTGAATGATTTCTATAATTAATAGGAAGTTTCCAAAGTTTTCTTTATGATATGTGACCCTACCCCCGAATCTATCCAGTTCTCTCTCTCTCTTTCTCACCGTAATTCTTCAGGCAGATAACTATCAGCATACACATAAAAGAAACGAGCAATTTGATGTCTCCCCTGAGTAAATGGATTAGTATGACCGATTAGGTTTTACACTGTTTGCTAATATATCACTGCTACAGTCATCAGTATAGCCCTGTGCATTCCTCTGCCAATCTACTCAAACCTTATGAGTTAACGGAGTTGTTATTTAAATGCTACCTCCTGTACATTTTTTTTGAAGAGTAGTTTTTTCACTATTGCAAAAAAAAGAAAAATTTACTTTTGTAAAAATCTTTGTTTTTTTTTACATTTCCTCAAAGATTGTTCTTCTTTTCCGTATAATTTTTTTTTCGTCTTTTGTAAAAAGTGTTTTTTTTCATTTACTTAAAAGTTTTTTTTTCATTTCCAGGAAAATAGCCGATTTAGCGAGAAAAAGGTTCAAAATTTGGATTTTACGATTTGGAAATTACAATGCTGATGATATGAGACAGAGACCTTGACACAAAGACCTTCTCGCAAACATAAACAGAAGCTGCCTCACCTAGAATGCCATTCTTTACCAAGAGTTTATCCTGTCCATTTGACATAATAGGCTGGAAGTTTATAATTATACCAGTATTGACACCTTACCGACGCGAAAATGCCGTAGGGAAATCCCTACCTGTTGGTCTTTACTAAGCCTGTCTTGTGTAGGCTAAGGCTTAATGAACATCCTATTTACTCACGAAATGGAATTAAAAGGCAACTCTACACCCAGTGCTCACACAAACTGACTCAAGAGAAGTTGTAGGGCAATGTCAGGGTAGGCTGAGTTGCAAAGAATTGTGGATCTATGAGAATTAAGGCAGTAAAGGTACACCTACTTTATTGACAGGTAATGCCTGGAAGTTGTATGTTAGTTATTCCGAAGTGAAATTACATAATCAACAGAGATGAATAGGGGATTAAATGTGCAAAATGAGTAGTGGACATACAACCTCATGTGAAGCGACTATGTAACCGGAGAACTATATGCTAAACCATCCACCCGATTGCCGGAGATGTTTTGAAAGGATTGATTGAAGAACACTCGAACGTCAACAGCATATTGTATTCTGATGACCTTCGTAAGTTGTGTCCAGGTCTACAACGACGTAAGGTTATAACGTAAGATGCACCCAACCATCCCCCCATATTTCAAATTTGCCTTTAAGCACTGCCTATCAGGACCCAACAGTGACAATTGTCAAAAATAACTAGCAATTTTATTAAGATTTTTCTCAGAAAGAAACCAGCTGCTGACAATAGCAACTTTAATTTGTAGGGTGTCTTTGGTGTTGAAATTAAAATTTCAACTTTAATACAGCTTAATGACTGAGCTAGTAGTTTGTTTATATTTCTACTTAAAAACCCTTCATCTAGCCACAATACAAGAAGACCACAGAAATATAAACATAAAAAAAGCCAGCACAAAGAGTTGATAAGTGCAATCAAGTGCTTTTCTATGGGGAGATTATATGATACCCCAATGTATGTATCCCAATCATTTTCAGGCCTTATTTGGTTGTGGGCAGTAATCTCCATTTTCTTACCGGCCCGATCGGCATCTTTGGATTGTATTTGGGAGAAATCGTTTTTTTTCAGCTTCCTTTGCTTAGAATTGCACTATGGGATAGAAATGTTATATAGATGGTCCATATCCATTATAGGATTGCTAAGTAGGAAAGAAATCCCAAGACAGCACAAGTATGATTTTGATGACATAGCTATTGATGTTTGTCTCCCACACATCTGTTCCTTCTCACAACACCCACATTTTGTCATGTTTAGCTAGATTGGATGAATACTGGAACTGATATAACTGTCGTCACATCAAGCTAATTACATCTTTCAATTTCCTAGTTGGGCATAGATATAGGTGACTATGTTTATTGTTGTTTTATTACCACAATTGTTGATTGTAAAAACAATTTCATGTTCATGAATAAGGCAGAGCTTGTAGCTAGATACCAGAGGATATTCACACCCTGTAGAGTGTGCGAATAGACATTGTTATTCGCATCCCCATGAGCCAGTAGGACGCAGGAAAGACTAAATGTAAAAATCAAATATCTCATCATATCCGCCCCTGTGGAGCAGTAGGTAGAGTTTTTGCCTCTTGCATGGGCGGTCTGGGTTCGATTCCTACATGCTAATCTATTCACACCCTACACAGTGTGGGAATAAGACTCCTAGTTGGAACATCTAAAGGGTGTGAGTAATGTCCCTAATTCACACCCCAATCACCATCCCTTAGGCCTACAAGTAAAGCATTGGGTGCCAATGAGACTTGTATTGCACACCCTATATGGTGTGGGAATAAGAAGTTTAATACAGGCCCTACCTATTGTGTGAATAAGAGCTCTCATTCACACCCTGTGGGCATGGGAATAGTGGCCGCTATTTGCACCCCTGTGGCTTGAGGATAGCATCGGCCGTACAGAGAGTGAACTAAGCATCTCCTTTAAGAACTTCTCTGAAGATGTTACTATCTCATCTTCATCTACCTTTCTGCTGATGCACATACACTCAAAAAATAAAACTTGTCTCCAGACTCTTCAAAGTAACGATCATAAAATAAACGAGTCAAACACTTGTCTAAGTGACAAGGAAGCTGGTCTTCTAGCTGGAGATAGAAGACCCACTTGGAATGTGCCAGCAAAAATACCAACATTTGCCAGCTCCAGATTCTATTTGTGGGAAGATAACCTGATAGGTAAGACAACTTTAAACTCGTTTATGTTATGATAGTCACTTCAACAAGTCTGGAGACAAGTTTATTTTTTGAGTGTACCATCCATATTCTGTGTCAATATACACAGCGAGACACCCACGTCAGGATAAGTTGAATAGCCAGTTATCTTCTGTGTGACCACTTCCGATGTAAACCTTGACCCTATCGGCTCTGTAAGGATAACTGTCAGGCTTTGACACTGGATAGCCAGTCACACATGCTGCAGTTGGATGTCTGGTGTCGGCATGTCATTATTAAATTTGGGTCAGTACATGGGGTTAGCACTCAGGAACGTTGCCCAACTTCTGGAATCCATGCCCTTTGAAATTGCCATAAACCTACTTATAAATACATCAAATCTACAAAACATCTAACAGTTAGCCATACTTATTAGGAGCCATGCAAATATCAACTTACATAAAATAATTAAAAGTGCGAACTGAACAGCAGCTACAAGAGGGAATTCAAGACAACCTTATATTAGGTACTGTTAGTAGTAGGGTGTTTATTGGTTGGATACATTGTCATAAGATACATGCCAAAAGTTAAGGCTTGTATATATAAAGCAGTTTTCTAAAGAGAGCACTTCGACTGAATGTTGTTAATTATGACTAACTAAAATGCTTAGATACACATCAAAGTACATAGGAATCTGCTATATAAGGTATGAATTATTTAGAAATTCACTATCACTGTATAGACCATTCTGTTATAGCTGGGGATATAAATATCTAGGGTAGCCCAGGGTGAGGTCTATGTGTTCCAGCTTTGCGTGACCAGCTCAGTGAGCGGGTGTGAGTTGCTCATTACCTGGTCAATACCCTGTGTGCACTCACATGAGCTGTGTCAATGACAGCCCCTGTGTGTAAGTACCTAGGGCACATCAAATAGAATACCCATTCTACTGCCTGCCATCCTCACGCCCTCAATATAACCACTCTGCTACCAAATACCATTGAACTGATATTTTAGTTGTGCACTTGAATCTTTGCCCAAACCTCTGCTTTAAAAAAAACACTGAGGCGGTATTTTCTGGTTGGGCACTTGTGAAACACGATCTTAGGCTTAGTGAGCATCTATGACATCTAAGCTTTAGTGATGCTGTGTCATAAAGACTACCGTAAATACTCGTGTATATGACTAACTCATGTAAAAGCTGCATCCCTACTTCGGGTCAACCCTATAAGTTGCACCAGCTATCTGATCATGGTGACTTAAGTACTGTATCATAGTAGCTCAGGCTAACATATTTATTATAAGCCGCACCCCAGTAATTGGCCGAGCCTATAAGCTTTATTACAGTATTAAATTATAGGAAATAGTGTTTTTAATTCCTACACCCCCCTCTGTAAAAAAGGAAAAACTATCTACCTGATTGCCTGAGATGTTATGAAGAAACTAAGTAAGCGAGCATTTCCTTGATAATATATTTCAGCCTATTTAGGTTGTGTACAGATCTACGATTTTCTAGGGTATTACTAAGAGATACATCTGATCATCCTCGGGCATCAGACAACAGCCATCTCAGATTTCCAATTGAGCCCTGCTCCTCTTAAACCCTGCAGTAATAATCATTACAAATAACTGGCAATTCAATTGAGATTTTTTTTCAAAAAGAAACAGCCCGATGACACCATAATAAGTGTTTTCTGTTATCAAGACTAATTTCCCTTTGTGATGTCAATCTGCAAATGCTGGTTCATTTTAATTGCAATTTCAATCTGGTGTTTAATTTTTGGTGTTAAGTTGACAATTAAAAGTTTAATACATCTTGATAATCCAAATTGTAATTAATACTTGTACTTGATACCCCAGACATCTTGATGGCTTTAAATGCAAACTAACCATCATGTATCATGTCTGGTTCAATCAAGCCTTTCTTCTTGAGTGAGGCATTACCAACATAAAACATATCATTTGAAGTATCCCTGCTGCACTGATATCCCTAGGCTCCCTATACGACCAATCTCTCAGTCACTACTGCCTCAACTAGTTAGTCTAGTTTTGGCTCCCTATATGATCAACCTAGGTAAGTTATTATTGTCAGCTTGGTCAGTACTGACCAACCCAAGTTAGTCTTTTAATTTCCAGGGGGAGCCACTGAGTGGTCATCACAGGTGGCACCAACTAGTGGTATACAAATACAACACACCAACAATGAACCTAGGTTCGCCACTACTGACTGACCCCTCAGGCATTTTTGAATACAACTTTGCCATTGTGACTAACACTCATATGGCATACCTAGGAGAGTCTGCACTGACTAACCCTTATAGCTTATGGATTGTCAGTGTGCCTTCTTGTGTCGACGATGATTTTGCTGCACTTTTTGGGTGTCCAAAGCAATCTCCATTTAAAGACCAAAGTGACATAATCTGAATCCCTTGATGGCAATAAAATGACTGTAAAAGAAAATAAATGCAGCTCTTTTTTTACTCAGGGGAGCCTCTAGTTAAACCTGGAATTGCTGAGGCTGTAATTCCACATATAGAAAGAGAGAGCCATTTCAGAATACCATAATGGCGCGGACATATTATAAGTAGCACACCAAACCAGCGTATGGAATATTGCTATGGCAAGGGAGCTACTCATGGAACAGCCCTTAAACTTACAAACATCATTTTTCAATGAACAGCTAGTAATGCTATAATATTGAAAGTCAGATTTTAAGTATTATGCCTTCACAGATACAAATGTTATGTGTCACTGGTCTCATCTAGTTTCTAAATACATGACACTTAGAGACTATTACCCCACATTTCTCATGATGCCTTCACTTATTTTGCTATTGCATGTCAATTGGTCCGGCAATCTCATTTGATGTTCACAGGCACTTGTCTGCTATCACCCAATCAGTGAGACTTTCAAGGCTTTCTAGTCCCTCCCTTGTAATTTCACTGATTACCCCAGGCGCTTGCACTGAGATGGTCAGCTAACATAGTTTAAGCCACTAGACAAGGTTTGGTGGGTGGTAAGGAAGAAGGAGGAAGGGAGACAAAGTGAAAGAGAGGTAGGGGTTGTGAGAGAAGGTGAACAGGAAGGAGAATGGGGGCACCTCAATGTAATCACCCCTAACGACTCATTGAACATCTTTACAGTTTCCACACTCTGAGTTGATACCACATTTAACTAACACCTATACATCTTCTTTGGCAGGTTAGTGTTGGCCATTTCAACTCAATCCTCTGTTTCCAAAGGTAAAGTACAGATGCTGGATTTATTGGTTCAACATAGCTGCACAATTTCAGGCATTGTATCAGTGCATCATAGTGAAGAGAGGATATGAGGCCTCTTGCCTTATTTAACCGAAACAAAAACGTATCGCATTGTCGCACCTCAATAACGTTTAGGGATTTTGGAATCAATGCTACTTTTCATATTAAATGCATCATTCTCAGAACTTATTGTATTCTATTCCCTTGGGATGGAAGTAAGGTCTTTGCTTATACTTAATCCTATTTGATCAATAAGTGCACTTCCTATACACAAACGTAATTCCTCTTTTCTTTTCATTTTTTTTTGGGGGGGAGGGGGGTCCATGACTCGAAAACAAAAGCTGCCTGGCCTTAACTATCTGCCTGCTTTGAATAGGAGCTGGGGGTTTAAGGTGTTGTGCCGGTACTGTGCTGGTGCCGGTACTGTGCTGGTGCTGGTGCTGTGCTGGTGCTGTGCTGGTGATGGTGCTGTGCTGCTGGTGATGCTGGTGCTGTGCCTATGCTGTGCCGGTGCTGTACTGGTGTGGCTTCTGCCTGTGAATGTAGACGTATCACCACTAATGACCCTTTAAGGGTCACATGCTGCTGCTATGTGGTATGCCCTTTCAGAAATACAAGAGTCAAGAGCTAAGATGCTTGCATGTAATTTATTGACCCTGCAGGTGTGTCTCAACCCTTTAGGGTCATCATCATGCATGATTGCAACTATGCTGGATTACTCACTTAGGCAGCATGAATGTGTTGTCATGGTAAAGGGAATTGTGCATAGCACTATAAATCCCCAAAGGCTATTGACAATGAACAGGGACACTGATTTATGTATTGCCATTTTTTTTGTACCAAATCGATCCCCCAAGCTGGGGAAATAGGCTGCAGGAGGATAAAAAGAGAATGCTTTCCCTAAACCTAAAATAGGTCAGCTAATGCTGCACAAATTTTCCCGAAGATAGGATTTTAAAACAACTAAGACTGGATCCATTCTTATAACAGTAGGAGTAAAGTCAAGACAAACAACATTAATATACTTTGATTTATGCAGTGCCCTAAATATGTCCCTTTTATTGTAAAAAGGTTGATTCAGGATATTTTACAATTAGTCCATTGATTAGGGAAGAGTTGCAACTGAACAACTGACAAAAAAATCTCAATGGTTCTTGTTTACCCTACAACTTAAAATATGCCAGCTAACAAACTATTTCCTTTGACAGTATTTGAAAACACTGTATACCAGTAAGATTAAGGTCACAAAAAACACAATGTGAATATACATAGACAAAGGTGCACGAGTAGAGTTCCCCACTGAGGGTTATTTCACGAGGCGAAATGGCCTATATATATATCATATGTATATAGAATTGAAATAACTTTTTTATATTTAGTTCTGAATGTGGTGCATATAGTTATGTATTAGACTTAAACATAATTATTTTATTTCATGGTGAATACTGTACTGTGAAAGTACAGGTCTCTGTCACTTAATTAGGCATGCCAATAGCGAGGAAGTTTGTATAAGTAAGCAGATAAGAACAAATTTGAAGATGAGAGTTTTATTAGAGCACTAGTGTGTGATACATCTATGGCAGCCTGGTACTGTACAACTAGAAGAAAGGAGGTCCAAAACAAGAAATTGTAAAATGAAAGCCTAGGAAGGAGGAGCCCCCATTTATTTACTACACAAAGTGGATCAACAGATCAGTGTTACTAAAAAACGAGCAAACTAAGTAGAAAGCAGAAAAGGGAGCAGGGCTGCACAGGTGGTCTTCCAGGCACTGTGGGACCTGTCAGCCAGGACGTCAGTCAGACGGCTGAAGACATCAATCAGTGTCAGTCCCTGGACCTGTATGTGACAGAAAGAGTAATGGGATAACCATAACAGCCTATCAACAAGGTGCCGGGATCAAGTAGGGTCAATCCAGGGGTGAGTTCATAGCCTTATAAAAGCCAAGTGGCTGGGAAGAGAGAGTTAGTGGATAAGTCAAAGACAGAACAAGCAGCACTAAGAGATCCATTCAACACTAGAGTAGAGACTGGGGGACCCCAGGACCAGAGGACATGTTAGTGGGGTAGCAGTATAAACTGCTGCTCCATGCTGGTTACAGGGATGGTTAGGAGGAGCCTGGAGGAGGCTCGCACTCAGAGACTATATCAACTCACTGGGAGTTAAGTGTTAGTCATACACCTATACACACACTACTACTGCCATGCAAGCTACATGGAGTGGGGCCTTGCATCAGCTGGACCTGTATAAGACAGGACCAGTGCCAGGGCAGACCCATCTCCCAGTGAGAGAACCCCTTGTGCCAAACACCGTAATCAAGTAAGTGATTTTGCTGAGAGTCAGTCAAGGCCCACAGGAAGTCTGGTTACTTGTGATGTCTCTGATATAAGCTTTAAGGTATTGGTGGGAAGTTGAGCCCCACTGTATGCATGTCTTGTCTGCAATGACAAATACTGAATACCACCAAACTGTTTACCAATTATTGAGAGGTAATGCCGTACCCCTTTTATCATCGCTGCCAATACTATTGTCCTATTGTTCTTAATAACATGTTGATATCTTTTGACCAAAGTCCATAATGGAAATTTAATGTTGATACCTGTAGATCAGAGTAATGACTGAGAGTTTAATGTTGACATACATGAACCAATATTCATACCGTAAAGCTAGGCTGACCTTTTTAAGACAATGCGATCATAGAAAACTTAGGTTCTTTGGAGTAATCTATAGCTACACTGATAAGGTTAAGGTGGTGAGTTTAGTATTGATGCCATGATCCATCTGTGCACCAATGCATGAAATTGTAAACTCCTGCTTATGCCACTCCAGTGCATGAGTCTGTTCTAATTGTTATCAAGTTATTTAGGCTGATATTCCAAATCACAGTCCCTAGTGACTGAACTCAGTAGTCAGAGGTATTTGGGTATTTGAGGTAGAATATTGTGATCTGTGGCTTATGATACCTATGATTTAATGTAATACAGTCAGAAAGGTCCAATGCTATTGATGATATATTGACACTGTTCCCAAACCTACTCACCTGTGATCTAAGAAATAAAAACCTCTTACCTGTAATATCTCTCTTATATTTATGTTTGGAATGATTTATGAGCTAGTTATTCCATCAAATAAGCGAGTACTACCATTTGGACTCATTAAGTTTACCCCATAGAGTTATCCCCATCTTAATTCAATGGCAAAGCGATCTAACTTAATAAAGTAACTTTTAATTAACCCCTAACGAATTACTAAGCTCAATACGGCACTCCCATTGACTTAGCCAAGGAAGGCCTATTTAACACACACCCGTGAAATAACCCTCTCCCGTATTTCACGGTCTGTCAAATCACCAAATTGTTGATCTAACCATGATAAATTTGCTTTTTTAGAGCAATAAAGTGGAATTCTGATGAATATTATTAATAATAACATGAAATAAACACAAAGGAACAATGGTAGAGTTCTCACTGAGGATTATTTCACTCGGCTTTGCCTATTGAAATAACCCTCAGTGAGGATTTCTACTCCTGCACCTTTGTCTATATATTTTGAGTTGGGTTGCAGAATGTGCAGCTGCTCTTTGAGTGATGACTGTGCTAGAGATTTAAACTCCACAGAGCACTCTAGAAACAGAGTGTGCACACGGACCTGGACTATGCCCTGATTCTGCCATTTTGAACGCACTGGTGCTACATGTTAGTATGGTGTCACCATGAAACTCTGCATGTCTCTGCTGGGAGAGTGCCTATTGACAGGCCCTCTATCACTGACCCTGCTGCAGAGTGGTGCTGGGTATACTTGCACTGCAAAAATAAACTTGTCTCCAGATTTGTCTAAGTGGCTATCATAGAATAAACGAGTCAAAATGTGTCTTACCTATCAGGTTACCATCCCACAAATAGAATCTGGAGCTGGCAAATGTCGGGTTATGGGCTGGCACATGCCAAGTAGGTCTTTTATATCCAGCTAAAAGAGACCCACTTCCTTGTCACTTAGACAAGTTTTGGACTAGTTTGTTTTATCATTGTCACTTTGAAGAGTCTGGAGACAAGTTTACTTTTTGAGTGTGGGTTGGCAGTATAACTGGGAGTTCTATTGGATGTCCTCTGGGTGTTAACATACAGCAGCTATATAGGGGCTGTGTACTGAGCCGCCTATTCAGACCTGCTGACTGGCATGACCATGCTGGTACTACATTTGTAGAGGACTATGTATGGTGCTTCCTCTCCAAATCTTATATTTTGTATGGGAAATGTGGGAACTGTTCCAGGACTTTACTGGTCAATATAGATTCAATGGCCCTAGTTGAAGGGATGTATATGGGTTAATTTTTATGGACAAAACTGGTACTCCCTTTTATCAGTGTTTATACAGATCAATACCATTTTTGTTAACAGGTGCTACACATGGATGCAGCCTCAGCAGGTGAGTTTGTAACTGCAAGGATTCAACAAGTGGAATGTACCTATACTGACTGTGTGTCAGATAGATAGTCTCCTCTGGGTTTATTTGAGCCCTTATGTTCCGTTTATTGATGCAGTCTAAGTTATTCCAGCAATGAAGAGGTTTTGGAAATTCCTTGGTAATTCCAATAAGGTTAAATGTAGATGGCACCCTGATTTAAAATCAAAACAAATCTGCTTCTGTTGGGTTTGTAGATTTGTTTATGGTGGTTCAATCAACCTAAATGGCATGTGATCTCTGTTGACGTTTCCATATCCATTTGAAATCAGAAAATATGACTGTTTCAACTCCACCAGAGACATGTTGAGAGAGCAGATAAGGCATTGTCCTTCAGCACTCAATCAACCATTTCACCACATTTCATTTCGTCCAGAAATTGGGACCATAATTGAAGATTAAGTGATGAAAGAGTTAAAGCATATCTGTTGATGGTGCAAACTGTTGTTTAGTATGGTATTCTCTCCCACAACCGCTATAGTTACACCATATAGCCAGACCAACATTGAACTCAAACAGGGAGGAAGACGGGCAGGAGGGACTTGCCATAGAACACAGTTGAACTTTTTCACAGAGTCAGAGTGTGCTGTTGGTGTTTAGTGGTCTGTGCTTGCAAGGTAATCATGATGTATATGGCAGGGAGTGGCTTGCTGTGGGAGAATGCTTTGATGCACTGAAGTGAGTCAAATCACAGAAATAAGACTGGGATCAACCTATTGAGCTAATCGACCCATCATTAAGCTGCCAATCCTGTAATCAACTGCAGCAGATTACAAAGAAGATGCATTCAATTGTTACACTAGCTATATGTACTTGTGTGATCCACACTGATTGTTTGAAGTTTTCTTTTACATTGTCCCCCCACAAATATTAGTTTGACGTCTCGTTATATCTTATTGTCACTGAATATCCTATCACTGATAAACTTACATCAAGATGGCATATCTTAAGTCTAAAGCTATCAGCCCAAAAAGATTGCATATCTTGATGATAATGTCATAGTCTCAGCAAACTCTATTGGAAATTGAGAGAAAACCTGTTTAATAAATACCTGGCTGATGAAGACAGCTATACATTCTAAACACATGGATCGAAACTCAAAACACATGAAGGTGATTGCTTTCATGAATCAGTGTTAAGTGAAGTGTGATTTATTGATGTGAAAGTTACAAGAGATAGGTCAAATTTTTTTTGACTGGACTTAATTGCCTTTGACTTTGAGAATACTTCAATGTGAAATATGATTTGTATTAAAGCTCCATCAGCCAGGCTCATGTCTAGACAGTTTAATCATCACCATCTCTTCAAAAGGAATCAAATTCACTTCATATAGAGCTTCATATATGTCTGCTCTCTTTACATATTCTTGCCAATATCTAGTCCGTAGTCTGACAGGGATACAATGATATTTATTAAAGCTTAAAAATAGAGCATACATATTAAAGGAGAGTGTTGACGAAACATCTTCCATGCCATTAGATTAATCTTTATGTTGGCAACAGCTTGTGTCAAAAGGCCTGCATGACACATTTCTATCACATAGATAAGGTCACAGTCACCAAAAATGTGATCTTGTAGACCATAACCAGTTATTTGATCGCTGGTCCTTGATTGTCTTTGCTTAGTATATTGATTAAGCATACATGAAGGGACAGCTCAGAAGGAAGTGTCTGGAATTGAGCAGCAGATTTGCCTTATTCAAATTGGAGGAACGCCAGGCAGCCATATATCATATAATATGAACAAAAATGTGAGCGGTCAAGTAGTAATGGAGGGAGATATTTTGTATATGCCAACTTATCACTGCAAATTAATAAGGGCATCTGACCCTAGCAGCAGTAGAGAATTTTATTGCTCTTTGTAGTGTTTTTGTCTACTAACTCTAAAAGGTCACTCTTGACCAGTTAAATTTTTGGGACGAGGACTTTGAGAATAAGCCTTCTGGGTAATGTAACTTGTTTCATCTTTCCCACACCACTTTGGAAGCATTGCCAGATTCCCTTGGGTAGTTTTTTATTTAAATATCTCCAGCTGCATCCAAAACCTCAAAAAAACTATTGTTTGTGAACAGACAGATTTACAGAGTCCCAATCACTTCAGTAATAGGAGGTTTACGCACACCTTACTACGAAAGATGTAGGTAATTTACTGTTGGACAGAATATCTTACAGTTGCGTAATGTCTCGTTATCATCAACATTGACTATTGCTATGAACTTATTTTTTCTATATTAACCCAATGCCATTTAAGGCACACTGTGTAGAACTTGATATTTGACTCCCTTGTGAACATATCTACTTCTTCATTTTCCCTGGAGATCATTGAATCCCTCGATGCAGGCAATACTTCGTGGAATCTAGGGTACAGAGGGTAGATTTACACTAGCTTGCATTTCAAAGAATAGGTCTAAAGCACAATCCCTGAAATCAGAAGTTTCACGTCCATGAATAACTGCTTCAAGTTAAGTAATATAATAAAAGGTTAATTGAGCATGCTTTAATTTACCGACACAGTTTCTTGTACCTTCTTGGCAGCCCTAGCACTTAAAGTAATATATAGCCAGCCAAACTACCTGGTGTTCCGTGCTATTGCCAAACCATTAACAATTTTATGGTGATGCCTTCTGTTGATAGCAAAGCGCTAAAGACTACTGTTAAAATTGGTTGACAAGAGAGATTGTAACTCGTTATCATTTCATCCCTCATCTCCCCCGCCCCCCATTAAGGAAAACCACTGTGTCTGATTGTCTCATGAGTGAGCATATATAAGTTAAAATTGAAATGGAGGTGCTGTAAACAAAATGCAAATTTTATATTGTGATTTCATTATAAGTATCAACCTTTTCTGTGATTAAGTGGGAAAAAAAATTGTATGTACTTTGATATTTTTGAGATTACAAAATAAACTAATGCAGTGGAGGGGATAGCAGGTTGTGCAACAACTAAATATATCAACAGTGCTAATTGTTTGCACTTAACAATCACTTAACCATCAAACTGCTAACAGTATTAACACATTGTTAAATGTATTGATGCATGTGTACTGAATGCAGCTAGCTATCTGTATTCCAAGTACTTGTAATTCTTGCACCAAAATTATCACTTCCAATTAAATGCAAGTCAGTTCTGTATTGCTCCTGGCAAGGGCAAAGAGGATGTTAAAGGACACATTTAGCAAAACATATTGGAGCTGGAGGACAAAAGGAGCAGAAAGATATACACAGGGATACATGTACAAGTGTACAACAAGTGAAATTATAAGTGAAATACATTAAAATAGTGATGGCAATGATGAAATTCAGGTTCAATATGTGAGATATGAGACATGGATCACGTTTCTGTCTTTGATATTAGAATTTTGATACTCTGACTTCAAACCAGATGCTCTTTATTAATAAAATAATGTGAAATACAAGCAAAACATGGAAAAAAAACAATACTGGCACATCCATCTTGATGGGAGATGGTCTTTTGAGGACTCAACGCCATAAAACTACACTACTGGCACCTATTACTTTTCCATGTGGATTTCTGTCTGATAGCCCTACGTGACAAATAATAAAATATCCTTTAAATCTGCATCAAACCCACATGAGCAACAACAGTGTCCTAATATAAAGAGGCAATCCTGTTGGTGGAGAGGCAGGAAATAGCTCTTTGTCTTAAAGGAATACCTCATTTGTTTATGCAGAATTTGCCCATCATTATCTTCTTCATCTTTCCTTTTTTTATTTTGCCTTTCAATAACATCACTTCAAACTATTCTATATATATATATATATACATATATATATATATATATATATATATATATATATATATATATGTATATATATATATATATATATATATATATATATAAATTTCCACATTTTTAGGGCTCAATGTATAAACAGATACCATCAAAAGGACTGAAAATCATGAAAAGTTTGTTCTTTCATGAATATGTTGAGCAAAATACCAGGCTGTGTAGGTAAAATGATTATTTTTTCAATAAGTTATTTATCATTGGTGAAAGATAATCATGACATACCATTTCAAACTGTAAAGGCTATGCCTAGGAATGAAGCCATAATTAGTCAACAAAGGTTTGTATAGGCCTGCGATTGAGCATCAATAAGTGCTTAAGTCTGTACAAAGTATGCATTTGGAGGATGATTCTGACTACTCAGAATGGTCCCAACCTCTTGTCAATCCAAGTAGTGCTAAGAGGCACCTAGACTCATTACTGCCAGACTAACATTGGGACCAGTGACCATGCAGCATTGTAACGTGTAAAGTCGCCCTATTCTGTCACCAATCACCCAAAACTCAGCCCATGTTGCACCATTTTAAATAGTGCAAATGAGAGAGCGCTGCTGACCCGTGCCGCACAGTGGCTGGTCCCCTAGAGAGCACCTCAGGATCGGAACTAGTCTAAGGGCCCCCTGAGGTCTCAAGGTTGCCTCTTTTATAGACTTCAAGTCGCAAGGTCAGTTTTTCTTCGAAAGGTCACTCTCTATCATATATAAGTATAGCCATTTAAAACGAACAGCTCCCAGGTCTCAAAAATTAATAGCAAAAATATAAAACTCATCCCCATAAATCAGCTTCGACAGACCAACTTAATAAAGTCTACCAAAAATAGACCAGACTTGTTCCACAGACCCATTTAACTCATTATTATTGCATGGAGAGCGGCAGTTGTCTGTACTAACATATTTATAACTATCCCAGCAGAATTTATTCTTGCACATCAGGGTTAAGAAATCTATTTCTATCAAATCACCTTCTCCTTCTTCATGAAAAGGAAAACTGTCTGCCAAAATATCCACTAGATTGCTTGAGGTGTTATTTACTGTTTGAATGGAGGAACATTTGAAATGAAGATTAAATCTTTAATAACTCGGGAAATTGTGTACAGGATTGCAGTTACATCATGTAATAGTAGCACTTGTGTCCAATCATCCTAGAGTACCAGGAGACAGCCATTTCAAATTTCCTATTCAGCCTTGCCCGTTTTGACCCTGCACTCACTATGTTCACAAATAACTTTCAATTCAGTTATGATTTTTCACTAATAGGGACAGACAAAGGACACCGAAATAAGTGTTTTCATTATCAAGACTAAAATCCCTTTTTCAAATTAATCCACAAATGCTGTGTCATTTTAGTTGCAATCTCAATCTGTTATTTGTCCTTGGTGTTAAAATTGAATTCCAAAGTTCAAAACATCATAACAACTGAGCAGGTAATTGTGAATACTTCAAATTAAGACACCATCAGAATTAAGTGCAAATTAACAATTAAGTATCATGTCCTGCTCTTGATGCTAGCCACAAAATTAAAACACAGAAATTCAGAAAAGCCAACACTGTGCTCTGAAGTTCTCTTTTTGGCAGGTGACTTGATACTCTCGTCCCGAATATTAGGGAACTATTAATTAACTAGCTTTACTGGTGGATCAGTGAAACCAGCATTTTTCAACACATTTGATGTTCTTTTATGGTAAGCCTTATTTTAAAAAAAAGAGTTTTACCTTAAATTGTGATCAACCGGATCTGCTCCCCTGCTGCTTCTCCTCTCACCAATCATTTTTGGGGTGCTATCTGGGTGTGCACAGCAGTCTCCATTTACAGGCCCAAGTGGCATAATCCGAACCCCCTGATGACAATAATGACTGTAAAATAAATCAATGCATCTCTTTTTACTCAGAGAGAGCCTCAAATAAAACTTGAAATATCCATGTGAGTAATAACTGTTATCAAAAATAACTGTCCCCATAGACTAGTATTTCAAAATATCATATTAGCAAGGACAGCCAACCAACGACCGAAACTTTCGCATATTGATAAACGTACAAGTTGATAAAGGCTGGCATCTCTGCACAGCCAGGAAACCAAGAATCTATTCGACAGGCTCTCAAAATAAATAATAAATGTCCACATAGAATATTGTGCGTCCATAACATTCCTAAAACAATTTAGTCTTTAGAGGCAAATACTCATGGAGTAACCCTATTAATTTGTTTAATGTCATTGTTTGATACACAACTTGTAATACTATGTTGACATATTAAGCCTTCAGTGATACAATAGTTAGATGTCACTGATCCCAATATGAAATCCTATTAGACACTCTTTCGCTACATTCTTAGATATTCGTTCACTTGTTTTTCTATTGCATGCCAATTGATCAGGCAATCTGCTATCACCCAATAAGCAGCACTTTCAAGCCTTCCAAGTCGATCTCTTGTGGTTTACCTGATTACCCCAGCAGTTGGTTCTGTAGCTGCCAGCTAACATGGCATAAAACAAAAGGCTAGGCCGGGGAGGGGGTAGAAAAGGGGAGGAAGGGAGACAAAGTGAATGAGTTGTAAAGGTGGTGAGAGAAGGTGAACAGGAGAGTGAATGAACCTCAATCGAATCATTCCTGAATATGTAATTGAACATAATGTTTAGAGTTTCCACAGTAACCTGAGTCTATATTTCAGGTTTAGTACGCTTGCTTGTGTGAAATGGTAGTTTTGTGTCAAAAGTAAGCTGTAGCTGACTTAAAGAGACAAACTGGTTAAGATCTTGATATTACAAATTTTACAATACAAGTTATCCCAAGGAAGTGTAGCCAAGCATTATACAAACTGACCATTTGATTAACGGAAATCTCATGTATCAGGAGTTGGTATATATATATATATATATATATATATATATATATATATATATATATATATATATATATATATATATATATATATATATATATGGGTGGCTTACATAATGCAGATAATGAGGGCAATTTCGATCCTAATACAATATTAATATCGCCATAGCTTATGTTTATGACTAAAAGTGAAGTTGGACAAACTTACCAAGGAAATAATAGAATACAAGAGATCAGAGAAATAATATATAAACAAGTAGTTTGCTGATGTTAATACAGGACAGACAAAGATACTACTTGTTGAAAGGATAAAGCTATTAGAAACAGATCCTTTTACCTTGGGCCTCTGTGTGACAGCAAATGCATGGATCCAGGCACTTCACATAAGCTACCTTTTATTCTCACATGCTCTTCCTCATTTTCCATAATGCATGCCAAATAATTGGCCATCAGCATTTACGTCCACCATTACATGTTCTGCTATCAATAAATCACCTACATTTTGAAGTCCTTGTAATTCGATTTTTACCAGCTATGTCAAGCAGATTATGTACTGCGATAGTGCTGAGGTAGGAAAAGACTAATACTTAACAGATTTCATCAACAATGATTAATTCGTCTTTGCACTATGTGTCTTTCCGCCCTAAGAAGTATGATCACATGTTCAGAAAACAAGCTGATGAGGGCGGCGAAGCTAATATTAAACGTTGCTTCAATACTGACACTGGATAAATTTAGTTGACAAAGCTTGAACTAAGTTGAGTCTGGTAGCCAGCATGTAGAAATATCTCCTTTATTCTTATATCCCGTTTGCATGGCTGTAGTTTCATAACCACTTTACAGGGGACTCTTTTCAAATATGTCCTTTCAAATCCAGATGTTTATCAACAGAATATTTGCAATTCCGAAATTGTCCTTTTGGGAAAACTACAGTGTCTGGGTTAAGGCAAATCTGTGCAGTAGTCAAAACAGCTTTCATGGTCTTAATGTGTATTGCCACATTAATCTGACACTTGTTTGTTTCTGTTTTTGTTCCAGGTGAGTCTCAATCATTCCCACGAAAATTGCTGCTCCTGAAGGTGAGACAAAGCTGCAGCATTTATTGACTTTATTGTTAAAACCTCCCACAGTAGAGTTGCTTGAAATAAGCCAATACTAAATTTCACACCGTAGGGGGGGTTAGGGGAAAGCTGTTCTATGTAGAAAAATGCTTGTTTTTTTTAGAAAATATAAATTGATCAATATCAGTGTTAAATAAATAACAAAAAGATTAAAGCATTTGCGGATGTTTTGTGATTTAGATTTTGCATATCAAAAGATGTATTACCCCAGAAAATCCTGCGTATCTCTTCATGGCAGTGTCACAATGTTTTGGCAAATGTAGGGGACCCTGGCTGGTAACCCGCATTGTCCTGTAAACAATACAAACCACAGTGCATTGTCCTTGTATGTGGACAATGCACAGAAAGTGGAGAAACATTGAGGTTAGAAATAGACAAACTAATTTTAACCCTCCTCTTATTAAACAGCTTCAATAAGCAGACCTTTACATGTGTTTTATAAAAACGTTGTTGGTGAATCCTTCCTATAGATATTTTACCTAAGGAAGTGGTCGTTTTTCAACAACAGGGAGGGGGTTGGTGGATTTTGGGGAAGGGACCAAAAAAATTTGGACCCCTCTTGAGGTGGTGACCAAAAATGTTGCACCCCTTTTTAGTGAAAAAGGCCACGCATTACTATAGCTCAAGAGGATCGGCCGTGCTCAATTTTGACTTGCATGAGGTGGAGACCACTTCCTTTCCGCGCTCTAAACCTGATGTGTTGGCTTCCTGTTTGCTGCGTGCTATGATTGCTGACCCTTCCAGAAATGAAATATCCAAAACCATACTATGTTTTCAATCAGAATTCATTGAATATAAAGCATAATGTCCCAAAACATCATATTTGTATGCTATTATGCCGCATGCCAGAACCAGCTGATAATATGCCTGTTCTGCTGAATTATAGAGGATGTCTCAAGATGTATCAACCCAATATGATCATCATGATCCCTTGGTTAAGTGAGTTGATAGTCAGGGGGATGGGCATTGATGCCCTTGCTGACAGAATACTGACAACTTGACACTGGGCCACAATGATGTTGCCCTAAACGTAGAAATTGTCAGTGAAACAGCACCTTCTTTGTAATTTAGGTATGTCTAAATGAAAGAAACCAAATTCATAATAATGTCATTTATATACTCAGTGTTTTTCACTTTGCATTAAGTTAATTCTTTATATGGATAGAATCGGTTGCAACTGGTTATATAAGGAAATCATTTTTTGGGATTTCGTGTAAAAAATGGTCACATATTCCTTGTCTATGATCCTTTATAAAACGGTTGGCCATGCATTATAGCCTCAGAGAAGTCACGTGACCGTTCATTATAGGGTAACAGTGCACCCTGGGCACAGGGTCACAGCAGTGGACAGTAAATAAACCCACAGGAAATCTTTAAAAATCCACAGAAACCTCTTTAAAAAGAGAGAAATTGTAAAATACATTTTATAAAGATAATAGAACACTAATTCTTCATATCTCGACTCTCTGTGACTCTATAATGCACTCTGGTCCTAAACCTTATAAAGGCTTGACACCATCCTGCATGATAGAGCAACAGGGAGTCTCGACTTGAAGAACATCGTTTTCTATTCTCTAAGTAATCTACTGATGCTGGTCAAAGAAGCAATTTTATTGATGGGCCTTCTATGATGGTTTGATATTTGTGATTCCCTGCTTATAACTATAACTCATCAGATGATTCCACATGGTTTCACTCTATATGCACAACCTAAGCACTGATATGATACAATTTTCACCTCAGTTAGCATACCCCAATCATTTGATATCCATATGAAGTCGGTTTATATGGGTGCCCCGGCCCTCTCAAGCATGACTGTGTTCTGTAATGGTGAGGTTATAGGGAGTAAGCACTGTGTATCTGGCAGTGGAGAAGCCTTGTGAATTCAGATCCAATAGCCTCTACAAGAATGCACCTCAATTATTCAAGGGACATTGACTTTTCTGCACTCTATATATGTATGTAGGACTGTGGTACAGCTGCGCCAAATCAAATCATATAATCTCTTAATGAAAACTGATAATAAATACAAACCATTTAATCTGAGTAAAGCCCAAATTCATTAAAACTATTAATGAATAAATTATATCTGTTGAAATCAATTGTGCTATACAATATTTATAACTTCTATATTGTCAATGATCATAGGTTACAATGATGAAATAGGGATCTGTCATTATGAATATGATTTGAATCCCCAAGCAGCTGCTTTCATCTGAGATTTAATGCATTTAATATGATCTGCTAACCTTGCAAGAAGAATCGGTTATCTTGCATAATTGGATCAGGGAAATGTGGAAATTAGTAGTGTTACCTCATGAACTGGTGAAAAAGAAACTAGTTTTTCACACCTGAAGTAGTGTTCTGATAATCATGTGCCCAATGTTTAGCATGAGCAACTGGATGAGTACTAGCTTGTGTCAGTAGAAATGATGCAAATCAAATACTCCCTCTTCTGCGCAGTGAATTCATTGACTTCCTGTTTTTTTCTCAAACTAAATGCTGGCGCTTCCTGCAGTGTCATTTATTTCAAATTAAATAATGTGTGTGCTCTCCTGAGCAGTGAAATATTTGAATTATTTCAAGGAAAAGTAACATTCTCTCAGCATGAAAGGGTCAGGCTGACCTTCAATGATGTGTCACATGAGACAGTTACCATTGCTGCCTCTACGTATCATGAAGTATATTGTGGCATTATAATAATACAAGCTAGTTTACACCAAAGCCATTTATTTATTTCAGAAAGATGGCCTGCAATCAATCTGCATTGTCCAGGGTAATTTAAATTGTGGCATACTGTCAGACCAACTTTTTATTTCGCCAGTCGGCTGAACAGTGTTAGTCGGAGGCGTGTAATTGTGGGTAACCTACAAGCCTAGTCCAATTTCAGCCTGGTGTATTACATTGTTTTTGTACCAGTCTAGGTTTTATAGCTACATACAGCAAAGGCGTCAAAAACCAGGGGAGAGCACAAACAATTTTATAAGGCATCCTATATTGAGAGAAGTGGCAAAATGCCAATGGATTGTAATTGTGTGGCCTCCCAGAAATCCATTTAGATGTCAAATGACACTAAGTGCAATGTGTTTGTCATGAAATGTGTTGGCTGTAGAAAAGAATATTTGACAACATGAAAGTGTGACTTCAACTATGTCCTGACGAGCAACTTATAATGTGTTTAGGTTAAACTAGATAGAGGACTTGTGCTTAGCTAGATGAATTTCTTAGGTTGTATGTATTATATTGTTATAAAAGCCTATGGTAATGTAGTTTCTAGTCCAAATCAGGATTGTAAGAATTTCAGAACTTAATAGCAAACACTGATTTTAAAACAAACTGTCACTTTATCAGACTGGTACAAGCGTGACTCTGCTGATGATGTTGCAACAATCGAGCCATAATCAATCAAATTACAGTTTTATGAAAATCTATGATTGGTTTTCATTTAGCTTTTGAATTCCAGCCAACCATGGACGCTGAAGATTAAACAAAAGGGCACGTAGTGCCGATGATTATATATATATATCACCAATCACCAACGCATAATGCACAGACTGCCAATACCTATTATAGAGCTGGTGCATAGAATAACCCATAAATCTATATGAGCATATTAGTTTGGAGGTGCAGGCGTGTACCATTATCTGGTCAATACATGGTGTGCATACTATCATTGATTTCTTCTTACCCCCTGTTCATACACATGTATTCCCCTTTTATTTTGTACATCAATATGAGTCTCTGTATTATTGGAAAATAATATTTAATTACCTGTTTTAATAACTATATCCGTCCAGTCTAAGTCCTGTATTGTCCATCTTGCTCTTTATAGAACAAGTGCATAATCAATAACCATGGTAAATATGTTGGTTAGTATTTAAAGCTTGACCGTCATGGTTGAAGTGAGGCCAAAAGCCCTTTTGGATATAGTTCGGTTTTTATTCACAAGAGGGCTCTTAAGGGCTGGGAGCTCAGCTCTTACAGGCACAAGATAGGGTGAATATGTTGTAGCTGCTGCCCTCTGGTGAAACTTTCATTTTAGTCCATGTATGGAAAATGCTGAACTTATTCCCTGATGGCCCAGCTTTAAAATCAGCTATGCTGAGTTCCACCCTTATCACTACTGACAGTTTACTTTATTCATCCATGTGCAATTTACTTCACATAATTCATGTCAATCATACAAATTGGAATCTCGTATAAGTTTAAGAAACCGTGATGATGAGCAAAGAGTAAATATTTGTGTACATTAATGTGGTCAATAAATGATTAAAACACCTTAAAAAAAAGTGGCAGACAAACATCCAGATCGTTGGCTACATGCAGCCTATTGCATATGAAATTTATATCAATTATTGATTCTCCTGACTAAAGTTCTCAGATATACATCTGATAGATGGAATCCGATCTAAATTGCATGCATAACTATGCGAAATATGAATGACTAACTCTGTATGGGCCATTTGATAGCATGGCATGTAGACCTAAATAGGCCACCTAAGTGCCAGGCTGATGTGCATGCCTTGCGTGACCAGCTTTGAGAGCCAGTGTGAGTCTGTCATTATCTGGTCAATACACCGTGTGTGCTCACATGAGCCGTACCACTGGCTAGGCTATACTTTAGCACCTCAGGGAACATCAAATAGACTACCCATCTACTGCCTCCCCAAACTAACACCCTCCCTATACCACTCTCCTTCCAAATACCTCTGAACTGATTAATTCTGTATGTTTATCTCTGCCCCTACTGGTGACTATAATGTTGAGGCACTACCCAGTGTGCACACAATTCAGTTCAACATTGAATCAACATTGACGACCAATTATCAATGTTGATTCAATGTACTGTACCCACTGGGTAAGCAGATGTACGAGGACATTCATAAAACTAATTTCTTGTTTAGTTCAGAGTATTATTGCCTTCAAAAGAGGTGCAAAAAAGCCCGTGGAAATTTGATTGCATTCCTTCCCATAATACCTCTTCAGTCACTCACTCGCCACGCTTACTTTTTGTTAAAACCTGTGGTCCATAGAGAGTGATGCTATTGAGCTCTCTCTGTCTCTCTCTCTGTCTCCTTCTCAATGTCTGTCTCTCTTTATGTCTGTCAGTCTGTCTGTTTATCTCAGTCTGCTTCTAGTTCTCTTTCCATATCTACTCCTCTCTTACTCTTGCTGTGTATATAATTATCTATCAATATTGCACGAGGAGCAAAAGGTCCCTTGATACAGGAGAATAGTGCTGACTAATTAGGCTCAGATTTGAGGGTCTCGGTTTTCCCAGATGTCGTAAAATAATGTGCACCCACACGGCACTCTAACTGCTTATCTGAAGCAATAAGTCTGCTGTATACTGTATCATCATATGGTCAACAGTACACGATCCCTGCACCCCTTTGCCAAGGTATTCAGCCTCAAAGATAAGGACGTTCCATATTTATACTGGCTTGCTATCTTTAGACTAACAATGACTTGACACATTATCTATCATGTGAAAAAGCTCAGTAGTATTATATGTATCGGAACGGGACTATAGTTAACTACTGTTTATTACTCAATCGACCTGCAGCCAATCAGAGGCCTCCATTTGGTCACGTGACCTCCTCATTTGCATAATTACGTAATAGGCCACGCCCCCTTGATCACCAGCCAATCAGAGGCCACCATTTGGTCACGTGACCCCCTCATTTGCATAATAGGCCACGCCCCCTTGATCACGTGACCCCCTCATTTGCATAGTAGACTACGCCCCTTTGATCACCAGCCAATCAGAGGCTTCCATTTGGTCACGTGACTCCCTCATTTGCATAATAATGGATCACGTGACCCCCTCATTTGCATAATAGGACCACACCCCCTTGGTCACGTGACCGGAAGCGCTCTTTATTTGGAAAATAGACCACACCCCCTTGGTCACGTGACCTGAACCCCTCCCTCATTTGCATAATATAGATAGTAGACAGACCATGCTCCCCTTTTGGTCACATGACTTGGACTAGCTAATGGGAGGCTTCTATAAGGGGGGAGGGGAGGGGGGGAGGGGGGGGGGGAGGGGGGCACTTTAAGATGCATGGGGAGGGGAGGGGGGGAGGGGGGCACTATTTATGGGGTGGGCGGGCACTTGGGGGGGGGCCTTTGGGGTCTGCTCGGGAGAAAAAAAATAATTATCTGATCTCTAGAGAATCGCCTTCTACCTACCCCCCTTTAGGGGGGTAGGGAGGAGGCGAGTCGGAGGTGACTGTAGAGGAGTTTTTCGGTGACTTGATGACTTTCAAACGACCGTACTAATAGTTGATAAATTTGACTTTTTGACTTGAATATTTCTTGCGACTTTGCGACTTGTAAGGGAAAGCGAAAGCGACTTTGCGACCTGTAGCCCCTTAAATAAAGAGGTGACTTTGTAACCTCAGGGGGGAGATCCTTCTACACCCCCACGGAGTAGAAAGGATCTCGGTTGATTGACTGTACTTTGACTTGTTGTTGTAAACAAAAACAAAAAATCAATGAATAGAACGACCGCCTTATTGCTAACAAAGGAACGACTTTTGAATTACACAAATGTGACTACCCTCTTTTTGTAGGGGTTAGCGGTAACTCGACTTGAATTAGAGTATTAGGTAGAGCAAAACGCGACTACACGCCGTCTTAGACTGTCGTCTTACGGACCGGATAACAATAACCCTAGTTACCTCGGTTACTGTTGATGACGCGTAATGAGCAACGTCGTCAAAATTAAGCTGACGTCAGCGGTCGGCTAGCCAGACAGTTTTTTTTGTCAAAATGACCGGAGCAGGTTACGTTGCGGTCGCTCAAGAGACGGTGATGGATCTGGTCACGTGGATACTGAAAGAAGGTCTACCTATAACCACCACGCTAGTTTGAACGCGGCGGGTATGAGTCATCATGGGGCCCTTGACGGGTGGGTCCTCCCCATGCAGCCGTATGTCGAATTTAAGAAATGCCCATGTCACACGTCACTAAGGGAGAAATCGTTTTTTGAAAATATTTAGAACCCGAATTTGAGCATTCTGGTACATTTTTAAGGACCCAGACACTGCAAAGCCGGGTACCATCCAAGAAAAAAAAAAATTTGGCGAAATGTTTAGGCTTGAAATGGTACTTTTCTGATGCACTCTTCAAACATTTTTTTTTCCTCATGTCACTATGGTCCATGTCACATGTCGGACTCAAGAAATGCCACATGTCCCATGTCACTTAGATGTCCGTGCCCGTGTCGTCGTATCGAATTTTAAGAAATTGACCATGTCACCATATCGAATTTAGGGGTCTAGTGACATCAGCATGTCCGGCTATCCTCCACAAATTTAGCTCTAAAATGTTTACTTTTTTTTGGGCCGATTTTTCATCATTTTAAAAAAACAATAGGCTGTTGAAATGTTTGCTGTTGTAAATAGAAACAAAAACAAAACAAAGCGCATGGTAAGATTATGTCACATTGCAGTCGCGGGTCCGCTCGTGGCTTGTCCAGCCTCTTCGTGGATCCGCGACTGCCAATGTGATCATATACTAATCACCCGGCGTTTACGGTATTATATACTAAGGTATTAGACAGGTCTCACAGAAAAGGTGTCTAAAAAGCGCTGTGACCTGATTGAAATGACGTCAGCGGCGTCTGCTCGTCAGTGCCCGGCTGAAGCCCGTAGGACATGTCATTCTGCTTTTCTGGATGTTTTGAAATATTTTGATTTAACTGATAATACCTGATAACAAGCCTCTGAAGCAGTTTTTGATCGAGTACGTCTTCTCTACTTTTCCATCGATTAGCTGCTTCAGCAAAAAAAATCGTGCGCGCGCGGTCTAGATGACAGAGTCGCTAAAGCTCTGTTTAGAGAGTGGAACTTGACCTTGACTATAGACTCAGTACTAACTGAACGCCCCCCGAGGTCACCCCTCACGTGGGTATATGTACAAGCTCAGGTTCTTCACTTTACGGCTTGACTAAAACTGAGACGCGTCCATGATAAACTCTAGCCTTTTTTTTCTTTTCTAGGATCGAGAGAGAGATTTTAAATGGGGCGGTTATCTAAATAGCGTGGAATTAAAATCAGGCTGCGGCAGATAGTATCTCTGCGCACCTCAAGACTCAACGTAGCTTTCACTCTCCAGCAGAAGTTTAGTTGTCACTAATTATGGGCGGCGACCATCGTGCACCGGCGGATATTGGAGAGTGTTGGAGAGCTGAACCTTACAGACATATAAATCAATCGCTCTGGTGGAGACAAGTGTCGGAAATATCTCGCCATAAATTGGAACCAAATACTTATCTAATGGAATCGTTATCAGTTTTCAGTTTTCTTGCCGTACAAAATTTATTTCCCACTCTTCACGTGGTGATAGCTGAAGGTCACTCGTCGTAGGTACGTGTGACCGGAACACCCTTTTTGGTTTTGGCGCGGGTTGACATCAGATTTGTACCGTACTGTCGCGATTAAGGGCTCTGAGGGAGTGCTTTTCAATTCGGTGAAGTTCTTACTCAGGAGCTATATACAAGCCAGGCGCTGGTGCTTATTCAAAGTCGCGATTTTAGTGCTTAAAAAAAAACATTTGGAGGCTCTTATACTCCGGCGCTTATACAAGACCGGCACGCTTTCAACACTAGTTGCTTTATTGCGACCGTACGGTATGACTTCGGTGTCACAAGGTCCCAAACTCCAAATAAGGAAGTGAAACGACGTCGCCTGTCTACCTTGTGCGCGTTGAAAATAGTGTGACGTCAGCATCTCTCAGGCGGCTAGGAAGTCAGTTCGACAAAATGGCTCACCGAGTTAACTTCGTGGCCGTTTCTCGATCTATGATCGATGCGGCCTTGGAGAAGGAATTCGTAGCCGCGCTACAGAGAGAGGAGGCGGAGAGACAGAACTTCGTGGCCGTTTCTCGATCTATGATCGATGCGGCCGTGGAGAAGGAATTCGTAGCCGCGCTACAGAGAGAGGAGACGGAGAGACAGTGGACTGCTGCTGAAGCAGAGGGTGTGGCCGATGAGCTGATCACGAAGGTCACTGATCAACTCATCCGACAGTGCGTGGAACAAGTCAAGCAGCAAGTCTGCATGGAGGAAGGTCTACCGCCCGCCGTGCTGGAGGAGCTGCTGAAGGACTACCACGCGTTATGACCACGCCCTCCGCTTCAGCAGCCAGGTCCCTGCGACCCTCTCTACTAAACGGTCCTTTTAAGGACCAACCACTGATCACAAAAGTTGAAAATCAATCTCAATATAATATACGCATCAGAAAAACCCCTAATAGGCTCTACACTGAAACCCTGTTGAGTAGGTAGATCGGGTTGGTTTTTTTTTTTTTAGGAAGGGCAATCAGGTCATCGTGTGGAGGTCATCAGGTGTCCTGTGTGCTGTCTGCCTGTCTGTCTGTCTGTCTGTGTCTGTCTGTGTCTGTGTGTGTGTGTGTGTGTGTGTGTGTGTGTGTGTGAATTTTATACAAATACAATTATTCATTCCTTTCAGCAAGAAAATTAGCTCAATGTAATCATATGATTTTAACCGCCCTACTTATCAGGGCCTTGACGACATCTGACCGCCCCCCTTTTCAGGATCTAATGGAAATTCACCGCCACCGCTTTTCAGAGTCGTGCTGCAGTGGTTATCCAATACATGGCGGAGTGCCATTACTTAATTCTTTTGTATGTAAAAAAACAGCACTGATAAGAGTTTTTAATTAGACAGATATTGGTTCTACACTATCAAAAAATAACCACTCAGCGCTTTAATGCTAAAGGTAGCATAGTGCTTTAATGCGCTACGCCCTTTGTCGATATGACAGTGTATGCATGCATGCAGCCCTGGTGAGGAACTCTGAGTGCTGCATTCATGGCTTATGACGACAACGGGCACTGCACATTAAAGCGATATGCGACTATTAAAGGGTTAGATCCAGTCTTGCTCCAGTCATCCCGAATGCTATACCCAGAGTTGGTGGTCTGGTCCAGACTGCTGTACACAGATTGTGGACGGGATGGCGGGTCGCTGCCAGACTATCCCCCTGGTACGATATGCAGCTGGCGCGGCCGAGACTGTCTTATATGATGCTGAGTCTAATTATGTATTAGATACCCTACGAGTAACTGAGAGTATGTCAAAATAATCACGGCAAACTGACTGGCGACTTCATAGGACCATAGGGCAGTTATTATTACATAACTCAGTAACCTTCGGTTATGTGTTAGATAGAGTACACTTGGACACGGTTATTCCATATACCCACTGCCCCACAGGGTCAAGACGAGGTGATTAAATAATAAGACCCAGACGGGTAAAATAGCCAAGTCAACAATGACCTGTTTTTAGCCAATATGGACAAAGAGACACGGGGTGCTGTACACAGCTTGTGGACGGGATGGCGGGTCGCTGCCAGACTATCCCCCTGGTCCGATATGCAGCCGGTGTGGCCGAGACTGTCTTATATGATGCTGAGTCTAATTATGTATTAGATTCCCTACGAGTAACTGAGAGTGTGTCAAAATAATCACGGCAAACTGACTGGTGGCCTCATAGGTCAGTTATTATTACATAACTCAGTAACCTTCGGTTATGTGTCAGATAGAGTACACCTGGACACGGTTATTTCATATACCCACTGCCCCACAGGGTCAAGATGAGGTGATTAAGTAATAAGATCCCCAGACTGGGGGTAAAATAGCCAAGTCAACAATGTCCTGTTTTTAGCCAATATGGACAAAGAGACACGGGGGTGCTGGGAGTTGGCGACAAGGGGCAAGACGGGCAAGACTACTTCTCAAAATAGACAATGACAATGGACAAGACCTAGTTCTTAAATTCGACAAGGACCATTGGCATCTCTTATATTCGACAAGTGACACATGTGCCCCGTCTATGGTCCTAATATAGATTTTCTAAAAAGTAAATTTTCTGCACCGTGTGACAACGACCGATCAGCTAGATAGCAGAGATTTCCCCAACCTATTTTGGTTATTTTTCTATTCATTTTTTTTTGATCAGCGCACTATATTATCGTGTTTTTTTTTTAATTTTTTAATCATAAATAATATGTAGACTTGGAAAAAAAAAAAAAAAAAAAAAAAAGAGAGCTGACATGCAAACTCCGACTCTCCCCCCCCCTCCTACTCACATGTCGCTGTTTTGTCACTAAACCCAAAGACCCACCCACCCCGTAGGAAGGGGAGACGCTTGTGAACGTTACCTTAGGCCTCTATTCTTTATTTATTGTGTGGCCCCTAAAGAGGGGCCAACCAACTGACGCTGTCAGTTGGTTATATGCTGCACAACATGGGCATAATTAATTACGCCTGGTGTTAAGCAGCATGGATCACTGTGGTTTGACAGACTGACCTCAAAGGGCCCCCGTTGGATGGGGGCCCTTGTTGCACAACGAGTCAAAACGAGTTGATCCGTTTTTCAGATTACCGACTCGGCGAGAGTTTCTGACTATGTCTATCTTTTATAAAGCCTTAGATATGGTGTGGTATTTTTCATCTCGCTATAGTTTAGTTGGTATTTAAAGAAACTGCCTCATTTCTATCAGAAATACACAATATTGAATTGTTTTTTATATTTTAATATATTAGAAGCGCACTTTGTTGCCTATATAGCTCATTATGCGTTGAAATGTTCGCGAGCATCGTAGGAATGTACAAAACCCCTATTGTGGCACCATCTGATGAAAGAGCGGGGAACTATACTAGCGCGTTCGTTATTCGCATCTTTGACAGCGACTAAGAGACGCTCAAACTGTCTCTTATTTAGTTTGAACTTATCACAAATTTGTCTTTGATAGGTCGTAGATTGACTTTTTTTTCTTTTTTAGTTAGAATAAAAAACAAAAAAAAACAGTGACGCCGACACAGACCTGCGCATTAACGCGCTCCACCGTCTGCAGAGGGTTAAGTCTATAGTAGAGTAGATTCTACTGTGTACTTACACTAACAGTGCTACATATACATACCTGAGTCATAAGTGGGGGGTTTTTGTTGTTTTTTTTAGGAAAAAAAGTGATCTACTCACCTAAACCGCTATAGGTAACCTGTATGACCCTTACCGCAAACATCTGCCTCGTGACTGATAGTGTACCGGTGGTGAAATGCTGTTGCAAGAACAATTGAGGCTCTTTATATAGCTGAGAGAGCGAATGGCCTAATCTTGTTTTCACCTGGAGCCCCACCCTATTCCAGAGAGGGTATCAAAAATCACATGTACACGTATATGGGCTTATAGCTGGTGAATACATAAGGCGGGACAACTGTGTATACAAAGACTACAGGGGGCGTTTTAACGACAGGTGTGACGCGCCAGCCCGTGGACGGAGCTTTTCTTTTCACCTAGAGAGGGGATCAAGAGTGTATACAAAGCCTACAGGGGGTGATTAACGACAGGTGTGACGCGCCAGCCGGTGGACGGATCACCGCATCTTCTAAGCTTTGTTTTCACCTAGAGAGGGGATCGAGAGTGTATACAAAAAAAAAACCTACAGGGGGTGTTAAACGCGGCCGGCTGCCTACGTGTTATGGTCTAAGCCTGTTTTCAGCTAGAGAGGGACCTAAATCACCTAAGCCCTTTCCACCCTTAAATCAATCTGATAATTGCCATAAAGAGGAGTAATGCGCCTTACATGTATATGGGCTTATAGCTGGGTAAGAGATTAAGACGCTAGTCAACTGTGTATGCAAAAAAAAAAAACTACAGGGGGTGTCTAAGGTCGATTGTCATGCGCCAGCGGGCGGACGGAAGTCTGCCGCTCTAGCTGTGACTACAAGCGCGTGCGTGTGGTAGACAGCTTAAATCAAACACAAGTTAAGCTCCTTATAGCATCCTACTGACTGCGGATTCGAGTGCTTGAAAGATGGTCTTTTGTTTTTTTCATCTATTTCCTCGGGGAGTCGAACAGGATTAAAGATGTAACGAACCCGCACCTACACAGGTAGACAGCTGGTCGCCTTCCTAGTGAGAGTTTTTCTCTTGAGTTAAGAAGCTTATCTCGGAGCCTAGTACATAAGCGAGAGTGAAACATGGGTCCCACACACTTCTTCTACCACCTTCAGCATGGCGTCATCAGGAATCACTCTACGTTCTACCGAATGTGAGCAATCCCAACACTACTACAGAGCCGCAACAACACCACACGAGGAGACGTCCATGTTTACTGATGAGTTAACAAGTAGCAACGTGGAGGTTCGTTTTTATCAAGATTCGTACGGGTGGCTGGAAAGTGTGAGGGCTACTTCTGCAGCTATTGCTGCTGCTCGTGCAAGACGTGAAGCTCGTATCGCTGTTCGTGCTACACATGCTGCATACGAAGTCCCCAATGCTGCTAACAATGCTGCTGTTACTCTCGCCGCTGCTGCTCATGCTGCTAATGTTCTTGCTACTGTTACCGCTCTTGCTACCGATGCTGCTGCTACTGATGCTGCAGCGTCTGCTAAAGGTGCCGCTGTTGCGGCTGCTGCTAGGGCTAATGCTATTAATGCTTGTACAGCTGCTAAAAAAATAGCCTGTTTCGCTTATGCTAGTCGCAATGTCACTGTTGCGGCTATGGCTGATGCACATGATGCTAAGTTACGGGCTGTTGCTTTTGCTGAAGATGCTGTTGATGCTGAAGATGTTGCTGCTGCTGCTGCTACTGCTGCTGAAGATGCTACTGCTGCTGCCGCTGCTGCTGCTGAAGATGCTGCTGCTGCTACGGCTGCTGCTCTAGACACTCATGACGCTGCTGCTACTGCTGCTGCTGAAGATGCTGCTGCCGCTGCTGCTACTGCTGCTGCTGAAGATGCTGCTGCCGCTGCTCTAGACACCTATGACGCAGCTGCTGCTGCTTTTGCTGAAGATGCTGTTGATGCTGAAGATGTTGCTGCTGCTCCTGCTACTGCTGCTGAAGATGCTACTGCTGCTGCCGCTGCTGCTGCTGAAGATGCTGCTGCTGCTGCGGCTGCTGCTCTAGACACCTATGACGCTGCTGCTACTGCGGCTGCTGCTCTAGACACCTATGACGCTGCTGCTGCTGCTGAAGATGCTGCTGCTGCTGCTGCTGCACTAGTCATCTATGACGTGGCTGCTGCTCTAGACACCTATGACGCGGCTGCTGCTGCTGCTGCTGCTGAAGATGCTGCTGCTGCTGCTGCTGCTCTAGACACCTATGACTAAACTTAGTAGGAGTTATTTACAAACAAAAGAGAGCTGCTACTACTGCTACCTATGACTAAACTTAGTAGGTGTTATTTACAAACAAAGAGAGCCACGTGGTGTTATTTACAAACAAAGATAGACACGTGATGTTGTTGTGGCCTATTATGCCAATGAAGGGGTCACGTGATCAAGGGGGCGCGGCCTATTATGCAAATGAGGGGGTCACGTGACCAAATGGCGACCTCTGATTGGCTGGTGATCAAGAGGGCGTGGCCTATTATGCAAATGAGAGGGTCACGTGATCAAGAGGGCGTGGCCTATTATGCAAATGAGGGGTCACGTGACCAAATGGTGGCCTCTGATTGGCTGGTGATCAGGGGGGCGTGGCCTATTACGTAATTATGCAAATGAGGGGGCGTGGCCTATTACGTAATTATGCAAATGAGGGGGTCACGTGACTAAATGGAGGCCTCTGATTGGCTGCATGTCGATTGAGTAATAAACAGTAGTTAACTATAGTCCCGTTCCGATACATACTATACTACCAAGCTCTCATATTTAGATTCCTGGTGCACTTGCTTAATCATTCTATATGTGAAGCTTTTCAAGGCACCCAAACTCCAAAATATCAAATCTTTGGTATGAATTGAGGCTATTGCAGTAAGGGAGTGAACTGAAAAGGTAAACTTGTCTCCAGACTCTGCTAATTGACTGTCATATAATAAACGAGTTGAAAACTTGTCTAAGTGACAAAGAAGCAGGTGTTTTAGCTCGAGATAGAAGACCCATTTGGCATGTGCCAGCCCAAGACCTGGCATTAGCAAGCTCCAGATTCTATTTGTGGAACCTGATAGGTTGACTCTATGTCTTTATTCTATGACATTCACTTCATGAATCTGGAGACAAGTTTACTTTTTCAGTGTGTGTATCAGATTGGCAATGGCAACGGATGTTTGTGGTATTCCTTCTTTGTATACGTTAAATCTAAGCAAATACGAAAATATTGAATAGAAACCAGGTCCTTTCATATTTTCGAGAACATGATGATATAGCACTTTATTCATTTTAATGGTCAAACTGCAGAACATCTCACGGTTATCCACACTTATTAAGTGCATGCACCAATCTGATTATAATAATGAAAGGACTGCAAGTGCAAGCCAAATAGCTGCCAACACAGGGACTGTTGATAGTGGGACGTTCATTGGTTGGAATCCCTACCATCAAAGTTTCAGTGTAGGTAGGAAATACACGCTATATTCATTGGATTCATGCAAAAAGTTAAGGCTTGTATATAAAACAGTTTTCAAATGAGAGCACTCTGAAAGATTGCTGTTAGTTATGGCTGACTAAAATCCTTTGATACACATCAATGTACATAGGAACCCAGTAAACAAAAAATGTTATACACCATTTTATAACTTTATATAACATTTCTCTAAGGCTCCTTACTTTGGCATAACGATATATAAGGTTTTAAAACGTTATTTTGATGTAAAATAGCGTTTTCCTGTTAGCTAGGAATCTGCTGTACAAGGTATAAAAACTACGAAATATGTGAATAACCATCACTGTATAGGCCATTCTGTTATAGTGTGGTATATAAATATCTAGGGTAGCTCAGTGTGAGGTCTATATGTTCCAGCTTTGCGTGACCAGCTCAGTGAGCGGGTGCGAGTTGCTCATTACCTGGTCAATACCCTGCGTGCACTCACATGAGCTGTGTCAATGACAGCCCTGTGTGTAAGTACCTCGGGGCACATCAAATAGAATACTCATTCTACTGCCGCCCATCCTCACACCCTCACCAGTCTCCATGAAAAAGTGCTGGACACCGGCTATAGCCGGCTAGAAGGCTACTGGACCAGTCCTACTGTCAATCTAAATGACTGGCTGGATCTCTGGCTACATGGCAGTTTTTATATCTTGGAAATCGGACCATTATTGAGGTTTCTAAAGAGAAATGCATTTTGCAAAAACATTTTGAATAACATAACTCAAAATCATAATATTACAATGCTGCAATAGGGATATATAGGAAAGATGTATTTATTTAATGACAAAAGATTTACAAGACCGAATGTCCTGCATGGCTAAAAGGTTTTCACAGAGACTGCCTCACCACACCACTCTGTTACCAAATACCCTTGAGCTGATGTTTTAGTTGTGCACTTGAATCTCTGCCCAAATCTCTGCTTTTAAAAAAACACCTAGGCCGTATTTTTTGGTTGGGCACTTGTATCTTTGCTCCAATTGGTAAACCACCATCTTAGGCTCAGTGAGCATCTATGACAACTAAGTTTGAGTGATGCTGTGTCATAAAGGCTACTGTAAATACTCATGTATAGGCCTAATTCATGTAAAAACTGCATCCCAACTCCGGGCCAACCCTATAAGTTTCACCAGCTATCTGATTATGGTGACTTTAGTACTGTATCATAGTAGCTTAAACTCATATATTTATTATAAGCCGCACCCCGGTAATGGGTCGAGCCTATAAACTATATTACAGTATAAAATTATAGGAAATATTGGTTCTAATTCCTACGCCCTCCTCTGTGAATAAGGAAAGCTATCTACCTGATTGCCTGAAATGTTATGAAGAAACTAAGTATGGGAACATTTCCTTGACAACATATTTCAGTCTATCCAGGTTGTGTACATATCTATGATTTCCTAGGATATTACTAAGAGATACATCTGATCATCCTCGGGCATCAGACAACAGCCATCTCAGATTTCCAATTGAGCCCTGCTCATCTTAAACCCTGCAGTAACAATCATCACAAATAACTGGCAATTCCATTAAGATTTCTCAAAAAGAAACAGCCCGATGACACCATAATAAGTGTTTTCTGTTATCAAGATTAATTTCCCTTTGTGATGTCAATCTGCAAATGATGTGTCATTTTAGTTGCAATTTCAATCTGGTGTTTCTTTTTGGTGTTTAATAGACAATTTAAAGTTTAATACATCTTAATAATCAAACTTGTGATTAATACTTGTACTTGCCCAGACATATTGATGGCTTTAAATGCAAACTAACCATCATGTATCATGTTCTGTTCAATCAAGCCTTTCTTTTTGAGTGAGGCATTACCAACATAAAACTTATCATTTGAAGTATCCCTGCTGCACTGATGTTCCTAGGCTCCCCATACGACTTGTGCCTATGCTAGTTAGTCTAGTTTTGGCTCGCTATATGACCAACCTAGGGAAGTTATTATTGTCAGCTTGGTCAGTACCGACCAACCTAACTTAGTCTTTTAATTTCCAGGGGGAGCCACTGAGTGGTCATCACAGGTGGCACCAACTAGTGGTATACAAATACAACACACAAATGATGAATCTAGGTTAGCCACTGACTGACCCCTCGGGTATTTTTGAATACATCTTTGCCATTGTGACTAACACTCATATGGCCAGCCTAGGATAGTCTGCACTGACTAACCCTTTCAACCTATGGATTTTCAGTGTGCCTTCTCATGTGGACGATCATTTTGCTGCCCTTTTTGGGTGCGCGCAGCGATCTCCATTTACAGGCCCAAGTGACATAATCTGAATCCCCTGATAACAATTAAATGACTGTAAAAGAAAATCAATGCAGCCTTTTTTCACCAAGGGGAGCCTCTAGTTGAAATGCTGAGGCCTTGATTCCACATATTGAAAGAGAGAGCCATTTCAGAATACCATAATGGCTAGGACAAATAAGTAGCACACCAAACCAGCATATATTAGCAAATAAATTAGAAGATAAAGGCTGGCAGCTCTGTGCATGAACCTATTTTGAATGCTTTCAAAATAAGTCCCTATCAGCGTGGAATATTCTAGTAAATAATATTCCTACGGCAAGGGAACTACCCATGGAACAGCCCTTAAATTTACTAGTATCATTCTTTGATAAACAGCTAGTAATGCTATGATATTGAAAGTCAGATTTAAAATATTATGGCTTCACAGATACAAATATTATGTGTCACTGGTCTCATCTAGTTGCTAAATACATGACACTTAGAGACTATTACCCCACAAGTCTCATGATGCTTTCACTTATTTTGCTATCGCATGTCAATTGGTCCGGCAATCTCCTTAGATGTTCACAGTCAATTGTCTGCTATCACCCAATCAGTGAGACTTTCAAGGCTTCCTAGTCCCTCCCTTGTAATTTCACTGATTACCCCAGGCACTTACACTGTGAAGATCAGCTAACATGATATAAGCCACAAGGCAAGGTTGGGTGGGTGTTAGGAAGAGGGAGGAAGGGAGATGAAGTGAATGAGAGATAGGGGTTGTGAGAGAAGGTAAACATGAGAGCGAGTGGCAGCAGCTCAATCTGAGTTGATGCTACATGTAAATAACACATGTCTGTCTTCTTTGGCAGGTGAGTGTTGGCCATTTCAACTCGATCTTCTGTTTCCAAAGGTAAAGTACAGATGCTGTATTAATTGGTTCAACATAGCTGCACAATTTCAGGCATTGTATCAGTGCATCATAGTGAAGAAAGGATATGAGGCCTTATTCAACTGGAATGGAAACATACCGCATTGTCGCACACCGATAACCTTTAGGGAGTTTGCAATCAATTGCTACATAGGGAGTGCTACCTTTAATATTAAATGCATCATTCCCAGAACTTATTGTATTCTATTCCCTGGAGATGGAAGTAAGGTGTTTGCTTATAACTAACCCTATTTGATCAATAAGTGCACTTCCTATACACAAACGTAATTCCTCTTTTCTTTTTTTTGGAGGGGGGTGAGGGTGCATGACTCGAAAACAATAGCTGTCGGTCCTTAAATATCTGCCTGCTTTGAATAGGAGCTCGGGGTTTAAGATTATCCAAATAAAAGAGCCAAGGCAATATGCAAGGTACATTACATTCTACATCCAAGTAATGTAATTGTAGATAAATCCCAATGAGAAATGTGGCATGGATAAAACATACAACATACAGTTTTATTTTCATTCAACCCAGCCAGTAGATAAGGTCTATGTTAAATGTTTTATTGAACAAAAGGGGCTAGCACAAACACTGTGTGCCCATATCTTTAAAGCTGGGCCGTCAGGGAATAAGTTCAGCATTTGCCATACTTGGACTAAAATAACAGTTCCACCAAAGGGCAGCAGTGTTTGGACAGGGGACCATGAGCATTGCCCAGCTACAACATATTTACCCTATCTTGTGCCTGTAAGAGCTGAGCTCCCAGCCCTTAAGAGCCCTCTTTTGAATCAAAATTGAACTATATCAAAAGTGCTTTTGGCTTTACTTCAACCATGACGGTCAAACTTTAAGGCTGCTTGGTACAAGGGCCTCCTCAGAACTGTGCTGGTGACTGGAGAGGTGAGACAAGACCAGACAGAACATTCATAAACCAGACTCCGTGCTACAGATAAACAGGCCCCGGCATCACTAAGTGTGCTTTATATAATCAGAAGTATCCATCAGTCTGCTTAGAGGAGCATGGGAATATTCTCTTTGCATGATCAGAATGCTGTTTGCGGGGAAATAATGAGAGAGAGACAGAGTGAAGGAATCAGAAAGCAATATATCAGTAAATTGAATACTACTGTTAGTCGGTCAACATAATTTAGTAAAGATAATCCATGCCTTTCAAAACTACAGTTTATATAACAAGCTCTCTACAGTTGCTTCTTACAAGAAAAGGTGGTCAATAGAGGGCTGTAGATATATTATGTGACATAGTTTTATACTATAGTGTGAGGATCAAAAGGGGATATGCTGTTCCAAAATGGTAATCCTGTTATCAAAGAAGACTGATCGAAGTGATGCAATTAAACTAGATGATCTAATTATGCTGAAATAAAAAACACAGTCTGCATTCCAGATTAGATTCATCCATTCTGATAAAAGGTTCAGGGAATACAACAAATTTCTCTTAGTGAAGATGACATTTACCAGACACGGCAAATCATTCCTATATGTAAATAGTGGTGCTGTGTCGGTACTGTGCGGGTACTGTGCTGGTGCCGTGCTGGTGCTGTGCTGATGCCTTGCTGATGCCGTGCTGGTGCTGTCTTGGTGCTAGTGCTGTGCCGGTGTTCTACTGCTGGTACTGCAGGTGCTGTGCTGGTACTGCTGGTGCTGTGCCGGTGCTGTGCCGGCGCTGTGCCGGTGGTTGCCTGTGCTGTGTGGGTGCTGTGTGGGTACTGTGCTGGTGCTGTGCCGGTGTTATGCCAGTGCTGTGCCAGTGCTGTGCCGGTGCTGTACCGGTGCTGTGCAGGTGCTGTGCAGGTGCTGTGCCGGTGCTGTGCCAGTGCTTGGCTGGTGCTGTGCTGGTGCTATGCCAGTGCTGTGCTGGTGCTGTGCTGGTGCTGTGCTGGTGCTGTGCAGGTGCTGTGCAGGTGCTGTGCCGGTGCTGTGCCAGTGCTTGGCTGGTGCTGTGCTGGTGCTATGCCAGTGCTGTGCTGGTGCTGTGCTGGTGCTGTGCTGGTGCTGTGCTGGTGCTGTGCTAGTGCTGTGCTGGTGCTGTGCTGGTGCTGTGCTGGTGCTGTGCTGGTGCTGTGCTGGTGCTGTGCTGGTGCTGTGCTGGTGCTGTGCCGGTGCTGTGCGGGTGCTGTGCAGGTACTGTGCTGGTGCTGTGCTGGTGCTGTGCTGGTGCTGTGCTGGTGCTGTGCTGGTGCTGTCCTGGTGCTGTGTCGGTGCTGTGCTGGTGCTGTGTTGGTGCTGTGCTTGTGCTGTGCAGGTACTGTGCTGGTGCTATGCAGGTGCTGTGCCGGTGCTGTACTGGTGTCGCTTCTGCCTGTGAATGACGACGTATCACCACTATTGACCTTTTAAGGGTCACATGCTGCTGCTATGTGCTATGCCCTTTCAAAAATACAAGAGTCAAGAGCTAAGATGCATGCATGTAATTTATTGACCCTGCAGTTGTGTCTCAACCCTATAGGTTCATCATCATGCATGATTGCAACAATGCTGGATTACTCATTGAGGCAGCATAAATGCATTGTCATGGTAAAGGGCATAGTGCATAGCACTATGAATTTCCTAAAGGCTATTGACAATGAACAGGGACACTGATCTGTGCATTGTCATTCTTTTGTACCAAATCGATCCCCCAAGCTGGGGAAATAGGCGGCAGGATGATAAAAAAATGCTTTCCCTAAACCTAAAATAGGTCAGCTAATGCTGCACAAATCTTCCCGAAGATAGAATTCTAAAACAACTAAGACTGGATCCATTCTTAAAACGGTAGGAGCAAAGTCAAGACAATCAACATTAATATACTTTAATCTATGCAGTGCCCTAAATACGTCCCTTTTAAAAGGTTGATTCAGGATAATTTACAATTAGTCTATTGATTAGGGCAGAGTTGCAACTTACAACTGACAAAAAGATCTCAATGGTCCTTGTTTACCCTAAAACTTAAAATATGCCAGCTAACAAACTGTTTGCTTTGACAGTATTTGAAAATCACTAAAAATAGAGCTATTCTTATACCTTTAAGATGAAGGTCACAAAAAGGCCACGTGAATATACATAGACAAAGGTGCATGAGTACAGTTCCCCACTGAGGGTTATTTCACGAGGCGAAATGGCCTATACATATGATATTGAAATTCTTTTTTATATTTAGTTCTGAATGTGGCGCATATAGTTATGTATTAGATGTAAACATGATTATTTCATGGTGAATACTTTACTCTGAAAGTACAGGTCTCTGTCACTTAATTAGGCATGCCAATAGCAAGGAAGTTTGTTTAAAAATTGTAGATCAGAACAAATATTAAGATGAGAGTTTTATTAGAGCACTAGTGTGTGATACATCTATGGCAGCCTGGTACTGTACAACTAGAAGAAAGGAGGTCCAAAACAAGAAATTGTTAAATGAAAGCCTAGGCACGAGGAGCCTAAAAAGTGTGTAGGGACAGGTCCTGTTCTAGGTTCCCAGAAAACTACGTAGAAAGCAGAAAAGGGGGCAGCGCCAAACAGGTGGTCTTCCAGGCACCGTGGGACCTGTCAGCCAGGAAGTCAGTCAGACGGCTGAAGACATCAATCAGTGTCAGTCCCTGGACCTGTATGTGACAGAAGTAGTAAAAGGATAAAGACCCGGGTATAACGATAACGGCCTATCAACAAGGTGCTGGGATTAAGTAGGGTCAATCCAGGGGTGAGTTCATAGCCGTATTAAAGCCAAGTGGCTGGGAAGAAAGAGTTAGTGGATAAGTCAAAGACAGAACAAGCAGCACTAAAATATCCATTCAGCACTGAGAGGAATAGAGGCTGGGGGACCCCAGGACCAGAGGACATGTTAGTGGGGTAGCTGTGTAAGCTGCTGCTCCATGCTGGTTACAGGGATGGTTAGGAGGAGGATGAAAGAGGCTAGCACTCAGAGACTATATCAACTCACTGGGAGTTTAGTGTTAGTCATACACCTATACATACACTACTACTGCCATGCAAGCTACATGGAGTGGGGCCTTGCATCAGCTGGACCTGTATAAGACAGGACCAGTGCAAGGGCAGACCCATCTCCCACTGAGAGAACCCCTTGTGCCTCACACCATAATCAAGTAAGTGATTTAGTTGAGAGGCAGTCAAGGCCCACAGGAAGTGTGGTTACTTGTGATGTCTCTGATATAAGTTTTAAGGTATTGGTGGGAAGTTGAGCCCCACTTTATGCATGTCTTGTCTGCAATGCCAAATACTGAGTAACACCAAACTGTTTACCAATAATTGAGAGGTAATGCCATACCCCTCTAACCATCACTGCCAATACTATTGTACTATTGTTCTTAATAACATGTTGATATCTTTTGACCAAAGTCCATACTGGAAATTTAATGTTGATACCTATAGATCAGAGTTGTGACTCAGAGTTTAATGTATATATATATATATATGAACCAATATTCATACCATGAAACGAGGCTGACCTTTATAAGACAATGTGATCATAGAAAATTAAGGTTGTTTGGAGAAATCTATATGTACACTGATAAGGTTAAGGTGATGAGTTAAGTATTGATGCCATGATCCATCTGAGCACTTATGCATGAAATTGTGAATTCCTGCTTATGCCACTTCAGTGTATAAGTCAGTCCTAATTGTTATCAAGTTATTTAGGCTGATATTCAACATCACAGTCCCTAGTGACTGAACTCAGTAGTCAAAGGTATTTTGGTATTTGAGGTAGAATATTGTGATATGTTGCTTATGATACCTACGCTTGAATTTAATACTATCAGAAAGGTCTGATGCTAATGATGATATACTGACACTGTTCCAAAACTTACTCACTTGTGATCTAAGAAATAAAAACCTCTTACCTTTCGTGACCATTATCTCTCTCGTGTTTATGTTTGGAATGATTTATGAGCTAGTTATTCCATCATATAAGCGGGTTCTACCATTCAGACTTATCTAGTTTACCCCATATAGTTAACCCCATCTTAATTTAAGATGCCAAGTGATGTAATTTAATAAAATAACTTTTAATTAACCCCTGATGAACTACTTAGCTCAATATGGCACTGCCATTAACTTAACCAAGAAAGGCCATATTTAACACCCCTGTGAAATAACCCTCCCCGGTATTTCACAGCCTGTCAAATCACCAAATTGTTGATCTAACCATGATAAATTTGCTTTTTCAGAGCAATTAAGTGGAATTTGATAGATATTATTAAAACTAACATGAAATAAGCACAAAGGAACACTCATAAAGTTCCCCACTGAGGGTTATTTCACTCTGCTTTGCCTTGTGAAATGATCCTCAGTGAGGAACTCTACTGGTGCACCTTTGTCTATATATTTTGAGTTGGGTTGCATGATGTGCAGCTGCTCTTGGAGTCATGACTGTGCTAGAGATTTAAACTCCACAGAGCACTCTACAAACAGAGTGTGCACATGGACCTGGACTTTGCATGGATTCTGCCATTTTAAACGCACTGGTGCTACATGTTAGTATTGCGTTGCCATGAAACGCTTCATGTCTCTGCTGGGAGTTTGCCTATTGACAGGCCACCTATCACTGACCCTGCTGCAGAGTGGTGCTGGGTATACTTGCACTGAAAAAATAAACTTGTCTCCAGACTCGTCTAAGTGGCTATCATAAAATAAATGAGTCAAAATTTGTCTAACCTATCAGGTTACCATCCCACAAATAGAATCTGGAGCTGGCAAATGTCGGGTTATGGGCTGGCACATGCCAAGTGGGTCTTTTATCACCAGCTAAAAGACCCACTTCCTTGTCACTTAGACAAGTTTTGGACTCGTTTGTTTTATGATTGTCACTTTGAAGAGTCTGGAGACAAGTTTACTTTTTGAGAGTGGGTGGGCAGTATAACTGGAGTTCTATTGGATGTCCTCTGGGTGCTAACATACATCAGCTATATAGGGGATGTGTACTGAGCCCCCTATTCAGACTGACATGGCCGTGCTGGTACTACCTTTGTAGAGGACTATATATGGTACTTCCTCTCCACATCTTATATTTTGTATGGGAAATGTAGGACCTGTTCCAGGACTCAGGAGCAATACACTACACTTTAGGACACTCTGCCATTTGAAATATGACAGTGACATTACTGTTCCTAGAGGAGGTCCCTTTTCAATTACTTCTGCCTCCCTGAGGACTTAAATCCTTCAATGTAGAATGTCTTTTTATGTTCAGTTCTCATGGTCCTCATATTGCTTGGTGCAGTTTTTATCAATTTCATAAAACTGCTGTATGAAGTAGTTTTCAAATTCAGAATTTTATTTGTTTACAATGTGAAAAGTGCAACGATAATACACAATGACTTTTGGACTGCATTCTGAACTGTAACAGGTTGATGTGATACTAACACCTGTAATCGATGGGAAACCAACCATTCTGTTTAGTCCCTGATATAAATCAACCTATTCTTTTCTCTTTCAGAAAAGTAAAATGATTAAACCGGGCCCGCAGATTATCGTCCGGGCCCATAGATTTCTGATGCTACGGGCCCGGGTGGCCCATGGCTGAAAAAATTATTGTCTACCCCTGTATATGAACAAAAATGTGAGCTGTCAAGTAGTAATGGAGGGAGATGTTTTGTATGTGCCAACTTATCCCTGCAAATTAATAAGCGCATCTGACCCTAGCATTAGCAGAGACTTTAATGCTCTCAGTAGTGTTTTTGTCTACTAACAGTAAAAGGTCACTTTTAACCGGTAATACTTTTAGGACGAGGACTTTGGGAATAAGCCTTCTGGCTAATGTAACTTGTTTCATCTTTCCCGCACCACTTTGGAAGCATTCCCAGATTCCATTGGGTATTTATCGTTTCACTTTCTCCAGCTGCGCCCAAAACCTCCAAAAAACTATTGTTTGTGAAGAGACAGATTTACCTGATATATGAGTCCCAATCACTTTAGTAATAGGAGATTTGTCACACCTGACTACGAAAGGCGTAGGGTATTTACTGTTGGACAGAATATCTTACAATTGCGTAATGTCTCGTTATCATCAACATTGACTCCTGATATGAACTTATTTTTTCTATCTTAACCCAATGCAATTTAAGGCACACTGTGTCGAACTTGAAATTTGACTCCCTTGTGAACGTATTTACTTCTTCATTTTTCTGGAGATAATTAAATCCCTCGATGCAGGCAATACTTTGTGGAATCTAGGGTACAGGATATAAATCTGTTCAAAGATTTACACCAGCTACTAGTAGGGGGTGAATCTTGCATTTCAAAGAAAAGGTCTAGAGCACAATCCCAGAAATCAGAAGTTTCACATCCATGAATAACTATTTCGAGTTAAGTACTATAATAAGAGGTTAATGGAACCTGCTTTAATTTACCCACACAGATTCTTGCACCGTCTTGGCAGCCCTGGCACTTAAAGTGATATATAGGCAACCGAACCAACCGGGTTTCCCGGCTGTCTCAAAACCATTAACAATTATATGATGATGCCTTCTGTTAACAGCAAAGCACAGATACTACTGTCAAAATCGGTTGACAAGAGAGATTGTCACTCGTTATCATATCAACCCTTATCTCCCCCACCCCCATCAAGTAAAACCACCGTGTCTGATTGTCTCATGAGTCAGCATATACGTTAAAATTGAAATGCAGGTGCTGTAAACAAAATGCAAATTTAATAATGTGATTTCATAATAAGTATCAACCTATTCTGTGATTCAATGGAAAAAATTTAATTGTATGTACTTTTATAGTTTTGAGATTACAGAATAAACTCATGTCAAATTGAAATTGAATTAAACTGATGTTGTAGAATGAATGGGAGCACTTTTTATCTCACCCAGCAAATGGAGGGGATGGCAGGTTGTGCAACAACTAAATATATCAACAGTACTAATTGTTTGCACTTAACTATCACTTAACCATCAAACTGCTAACAGTATTAGAACATTGTTAAGTGTATTGATGCATGTGTACTAAACGCAGCTAGCTATCTGTATTCAAAGTACTCATAATTATTGCACCAAAATTATCACTTCCAATTAAATGCAAGTCAGTTCTGTATTGGTCCTGGCAAGGGCAAAGAGGGTGTCAGTGGACACATTTCGCAAAACATATTGAAGTTGGCGGGCAGAGGGAGCAGAAAAATATGCACAGGGATACATGTACAAGTGTAAAACAAGTGAAATTATAAGTGAAATACATTAAAAGAGTGATGGCAATGATGAAATGCAAGTTTGATATGTGAGATATGAGACATGGATTGCGTTTCTGTCTTTGAAATTAGAATTTTGATACTCTGACTGCAAAGCAGATGCTCTCTATTAATAAAATAATGTGAAATACAAGCAGAACAAGAAAAAAAAATAGTGGCACATCCGTCTTGATCGGAGATGGTGTTTTGAGGACTCAACGCCATAAAAATACACTACTGGCACCATATTACTTTTCCATGTGGATTTCTGTCTGCCCTATCTGACAACTAATAAAATATCCTTAAAATCTGCATCGAACCCACATGAGCAACAACAGTGTCCTAGCATAAAAAGGCAATCCTGTTGGCAGAGAGGCAGGAAATAGCCCTTTGTCTTAAAGGAAGACCTCATTTGTTTATGCAGAATTTACCTATTATTATCTTCTTCATCTTTCCTTTTTTTTATTTTGCCTTTCAATAGCATCACTTTAAACTATTCTCTCTCTCTCTCTCTCTCTCTCTCTCTCTCTCTCTCTCTCTCTCTCTCTCTCTCTCTAGTCAGCAATGGTTAGTGTAGGCCTGCAATTGAGCATCAATAAGTGCTTAAGTCTGTACAAAGTATGCATTTTGAGAATGATTCTAATGACTACTCAGAATGGTCCCAACCTCTTGTCAATCCAAATGGTGCTAAGAGGCACCTAGACTCATTACCGTCCAGACTAACATTGGAACCAGTGGCCATGCAGCATTGTAATGTGTAAAGTCGCCCTATTCTGTCACCAATCACCCAAAACTCACCCCATGTTGCACCATTTTAAATAGTGCAAATGAGAGAGCGTTGCTGACCCGGGCCGCACAGTTGCTGGTCCCCTAGAGAGCACCTCAGGATTGGAACTAGTCTAAGGGCCCCCTGAGGCCTCAAGGTTGCCTCTTTTATAGATTTCAGATCGCAAGGTCAGTTTTTTCTTCTAAAAGAAATATCCATGTCTAAAGGTCACTTTCTATCAAATATAAGTATAGCCATTTCAAACAAGCAGTTCACAGGTCTCAAAAATTAATACCCAAAATATAAAACTCATCCCCATAAATCAGACGGACCAACTTAATAAAGTCCACCAAAAATGGACCAGACTTGTTCTACAGATCCATTTAACTCATTAGTATTACCTGTAGAGCGAACATATTTATAACTATGCCAGAAGAAGTTTTCTTGCACAACAGGGTTAAGGAATCTATTTCCATCAAATAACCTCCTTCTTCGTGAAAAGAAAAACTGTCTGTCAAAATATCCACTTGATTGCTTAAGATGTTATTAAATGTTTGAATGGAGGAACATTTGAAATATAGATAAAATCTTTAATAACTTAGGAAATTGTGTACAGGATTGCAGTTACATCATGTAATAGCAGCAGATGTGTCCAATCATCCTAGAGCACCAGGAGACAGCCATTTCCCATTGAGCCTAGCTCATCTTGACCCTGCACTCACAATGGTCACAAATAACTGGCAATTCAATTATGATTTTTCACTAATAGGGACATGCAAAGGACACTGAAATAAGTGTTTTCGTTATCAAGATTAATAGCCCTTTTTCAAATGAATCCAGAAATGCTGTGTCATCTTAATTGCAATTTCAATCTGTTATTTGTCCTTGGTGTTAAAATTGAATTTCAAAGTTTAAACCATCATAACATAACAACTGAGCTGGTAATTGTGAATACTTCAAATTAAAACACCATCGGAATTGAATGCAAATTAACAATTAAGTATCATGTCTTGCTATTGATGCTCGCCACAAAACAAACAAAAATTAATAAAAACACAGAAATTCAGAAAAGCTAACGCTGTGCTCGGAGGAGGGCAAACAAGTTCTCTTTTTGGCAGGCGACTTGATACTCTCATCCCGAAAATTAGGTTACAATTGCCTGGCATACAGATTACTTTTTCCTTTGAAATAACAGCTGATCTGATCTTTATGTTTCTGACATTTTAACTGAGTTTCAAGCATTTTAATTAGCTATAGACTAGTAGAACCAGCCTTTTACTACACATTTGATTTAAACAATAAAGTTAAGCTTTGTTTTAAAAAAAGAGAGTTTTACTCTGAGTATGTGATCAACCAGATCTGCTCCCCTGCTGCTTCTCATTTTGAGGTGCAATCTTGGTGTGCACAGCAGGCTCCATACAGGTCAAAGTGGCATAATCAGAACCCCACAATGACAATAATGACTGTAAAATAAAGCAATGCATCTCTTTTTACTCCGAGAGAACCTCAAAGGAAACTTGAAATATCAATGTCAGGAATAACACTTATCAAAGATAACTGTCCCCATAGACTAGTAATTCAGAATATAATATTAGCAAGGACAGCAAACTAACTAACTAAGTTAATAAAGGCTGGCATCCCTGCACAGGCAGGAAATATATTCTACAGGCTCTCAAAATAAATAATAAATGTCCACACAGAATATTGTGCGTCCATAACATTCCTAAAACAATTCAGTCTTTAGAGGCAACTACTCATGGAGTAACCCTTTTAATTTGTTTAATGTCATTGTTTGATACAGAACTAGTATGCTATGATGACATATTAAGCCTTCAAAGATACAATAATTAGGTGTCACTGCTCCCATCATGATATCCTATTAGACACTTTTTGCTACATTCTTAGATATTCGTTCACTTGTTTTTCTATTGCATGTCAATTGATCAGGCAATTTGCTATCAACCAATAAGCAGCCTTCTAAGTCCTCTCTTGCGATTTCACTGATTACCCCAGCAGTTGGTTCTGTAACTGTCAGCTAACATGGGGTAAAACAAAAGGCTAGGCCAGGAGTGGGGGGTAGAGAAGGGAGGAAGGGAGACAAAGTGAATGAGTCCTATAGGTTGTGAGAGAAGGTGAACAGGAGAGTGAATGCACCTCAATCTAATCATTCCTGAATAAGTCATTGAACACAACGTTATAGTTTCCACAGTGACCTGAGTCTATACGTCAGGTCTAGTATGCTTGCTTGTGTGAGATGATATTTTTGGGTTAGAATTTGGCTGTAGCTGACTTTGAGAGACATACTGATTCAGATTTCTGATGCTACAAATCTAACAGTACAAGTTATACCAAGGCAGTGAGCCAAGCATAATACAAACTGACCATTAAATTAACAGAAATCTGTCGTATCAGGAGTTGGTATATATATATATATATGTATATATATATATATATATATATATATATATATATATTTATATATATATATATATATATATATATATATATAGATATAGATATAGATACATGGGTGGCTTACATAATGCAGATAATGAGGGCAATTTCGATCCTAATACAATATCAATATCGCCATAACTTATGTTTATGACTAAAAGTAAAGTTGGACAAACTTAACAAGGAAATACATAGAATACAGGAGATCAGAGGAATAATATATAAAAGTAGTTTGCTGATGTTAATACAGGACAGACAAAGTTACTACTGGTTGAAAGGATAAAGCTATTAGAAACAGATCCTATTATCTTGGGCCTCTGTGTAACAGCAACTGCATGGATCCAGGCACTTCACATAAACTACCTTTTATTCTCACATGCTCTTCCTCATTTTCCATATTGCATGCCAGATACTTGACCAATCAGCATTTACGTCCACCATTACGTGTTCTGCTATCAATAAATCACCTACATTTTGAAGTCCTTGTAATTCGATTTTTACCAGCTATGTTAAGCAGATTGTGTACTGCGGTAGCGCTTAAGTACAAAGAGACTTGTACTAAACAAATTTCATCAGCAATGGTTAATTTGTCTTTGCACTATGTGTTTTTCGGCCCTCAGAAGTATGCTCACAAGATCAGAAAACAAGCTGCCGATCATGTGATAGGGCAATGAAGCCAATATTCAACTCTGCTTCAATACTAACACTGGACAAATTCAGCTGACAAAGCTTGAACTAGGCTGAGTCTGGTAGCCAGCATGTAGAAATATATTCTTTATTCTTATATTCTGAGTGTATGGCTGTAGTTTCATGACCACTATCTGGATTACGGCAAATCTGTGCAGTAGTCAAAACAGCTTTCATTGTATTAATGTGTATTGCTACATGAATCTGACACTTGTTTGTTTCTGTTTTTGTTCAAGGTGAGATTCAATCATTCCCACACAAATTGCTGTTCCTGAAGGTGAGACAAAGCTGCAGCATTTATTGACTTTATTGTTTAAACTTCTGTCTAGATATGGCATATCAAAAGATGTATTACCCCCTACAATCCTCAGTATCTCTTCATTACATAATGTTTTCGTCAATGTAGGGGACACTGGCTGGAAACCCGCATTGTCCTGTAAACAATACAAACCACAGTGCATTGTCCTTGTAAGTGGACAACATTGAGGTTAGAAATAGCCAAACTAATTTCAACCATCCTCTTATTAAACACACAGCTTCGATAAGCAGACTTTTACAAGTGCTTTATAAGAACATTGTCGGTGCATCTTTCCTACAGGAATTGTACAACCTTAGGGAGTGGTTATTTTTTAACGACAGGGAGGGGTTTGGTGGATTTGGGGAGAAAGACCAAATATTTTTATCCCTTGAAGGGGGGGACCAAAAAGATTTGGACCCCTCTTGAGGGGGAGGACCAACAAATTTGCACCCCTATAGCTCAATAGGATTGGCCGTGCACAATTTTGACTTGTGTGAGGGAGAGACCACTTTCTTTTCTTGCTCCAAACCTGATGTCTTAGCTTCCTGTTTGCCGATGCTACAATTGCTGATCCTTCCAGAAATGGGATTGATTTAAAAAGGACAATTTAACAGTAAAAAAGTAAACATGCTTCTGAGCACTACAGTCAATGCCCCAATCAACTTTTTAATCAGTTCTCTTCCTTTAGATTGAAAGTGCGCTTAAGACAGTTTCTGTGCAAACTCAAGTTGTTTTATCAGGCTGAGCCACCAAATATTCAACACCATACCATGTTTTCAATCAGAATTCATTGAAAAAAAAGCATGATGTCCAAAAACATCATATTTATATGCTATCATGCCGCATGCCAGAACCACCTGGTAATATGCCTGTTCAGCTTGGCTGCATCATTGAAGATCTCTTAAGAGGTATCAACCTAATACAAGCATCATGATCCCTTGGTGGAGTGAGTTGATAGCCAGGGGGATGGGTATTGATGTCCATACTGACAGAATGCGGCCAACTTGACACTGGGCACTAATGATGCGGCCCTAAACGTAGAAATTGTCAGTGAAACAGCACCTTCTTTGTAATTTAGGTATGTGGAAATAATAGATACCATATTGATAATCATGTCAGATAATAGTGTTTTTCACTTTGCATTAAGTTAATTCTTTATATGGATAGAATTGGTTGCAACTGGTTATATAAGGGAATCATTTCTTGGGATTTTGTGAAAAAAAATGGTCACATATTCCTTGTCTATTATCCTGTAATCTACTGATGCTGGTCAAAAAGCGATTTTATTGATGAGCCTTCTATGATGATTTGATATTTGTGATTCCCTATACCTATAACTCATCAGATGATTCAACGTGGTTTCACTCTATATGCACAACCTAAGCACTGATATGATACAATTTTCACCTCAGTCAGCATAACCCAATTATTAGATATCCATATGAAGTTGGTTTATATTGGGTGCCCGCACCCCCTCAAGCAGGACTTTGTTCTGTAATGGTGAGGTTATGGGGAGCAACCACTGTGTATCTGGTAGTGGAGAAGCCTTGTCAATTCAGATCCAATAGGCTCTACAAGAATACACCTCAATTATTCAGGGGACATTGACTTTTCTGTACTCTGTATATGTATGTAGGAAGGTGGTACAGCTGCGCAAAATCAAATCATATAATCCCTTAATGATAACTCACAATAAATACAAACCATTTGGGCTGAGTGAAGCCCAAATTAATTAAGAACTATTAATGAGTAAATTACATATGTTGAAATCAATTGTGCTATACATATTCATAACTTCTATATTTTCAATGATCATAGGTTACATCGATGGAATAAGGATCTGCTATTATGAATGTGATTTGAATCCCCAAGCAGCTGGCTTCATCAGAGATTTAATGCATTTAATATGATCCGCTAACATTACAAGTATAGTCAGTTATCTTGCATAATTGGATCAGGGCAAGGTAGAAATTAGTGGGTTACCTTATAAACTGGTGTATTAGAAACTTTTGTTTTTTTACATCTGAAATAGTGTTCTGATAATCATGTGCCCAATGTGGTTTTAGGACTTCTACCCCCTGAAAATCTACCCCCAGACAAACCCCATGCCATTTACCCCCCCATCCCCCTGGACATCTACCCCCTAGGACTTCTACGCCCTTGGACCTTTACCCCCTTAGGACTTTTACCCCCTAGGATATCCACCCTGTTGGACATCTGCCCCTTTGGACTGTTACCCTCTAGGACTTCTACCCCTCTGACATCTACCCCCATATGTTTGAGTCACATCATGTGTAGGGGTAGATGTCCCCAATGGTAGATGTCCCAAAGGGTAGAAGTCGTAGAGTGGAAAAGTCCAAGGGGGTAGATTTCCTAGGGGTAAAGTCCTAAGTGGGGTAAATTGCAGGGGGTAGATGTCCGGGGGTAGATGTCCAGGGGGTACTTGTCCGGATACTGGATGAGTACTAACATGTGTCTGTAGAAATGATGCAAATATAATACTCCATTTTCTGCACTGTGAGTTTATTGACTTTCTGCTTTTTTCTCAAACTAAATGCTTGTGCTTCCTGCAGTGTTATCTATTTCAAGTTGGATAATGTTTGTGCTCTCCTGAGCGGTGAAATATTTAAATTAATTCAAAGAAAAGTAACATTTTCTCAGCCTGAAAGGGTGAAGCTGACCTTCAATGATGTGTTACATGAGACAGTTACCAGTGCTGCCTCTACATATCATGAAGTATATTGTGGCATTGTTAATAAGAGCTGCTTTACACCAAAGCCAGACTTGAACAGATGGCCTGCAATCAGTCTGCATTGCCCAAGGGCAATTTAAATTGTGGCGTACTGTCAGACCAACTATTTCTTCTGCCAGTTGGCTATGCAGTGTAAGTGGGAGGTGTGTTACCGTGGGTAACCTAACAGCCCAGTCCAATTTCAGCCTGGTGTATTACATTGTTTTCATACCTGTCTGGGTTTTATAGCTTCATACAGCAGTAGTATAGTATGTATCGGAACGGGACTATAGTTAACTACTGTTTATTACTCAATCGACATGCAGCCAATCAGAGGCCTCCATTTGGTCACGTGACCGGAAGTGACCTACTTAGGGGATTAGTGGTGCATTCTGGGTAACCCTGCAGCCAATCAGAGGCCACCATTTGGTCACGTGACCGGAAGTGACCTACTTAGGGGATTAGTGGTGCATTCTGGGTAACCTACTGACCTACTTAGGGGACCGGAAGTGACGTCATATGACCTAATTTAGGATCACGTGACCGGAAGTGACCTGATGAGTCACGTGAGCGGAAGTGACGTCACATGACCTAATGGCCGACCGGAAGTGAGTGACCTCATTGAGGATCACGTGACCGGAAGTGACTTGATTGATCACGTGAGCGGAAGAAGAAGTTTTTTGTTTAGGAAGTGAGGGTCTTTAGGATCACGTGACTGGAAGCGACGTCGTCACATGAGTGACGCTTTAAGAGACTGTGCGACTTACTAGTAAAAGAAGACGTATGAAAATAAAAACACAACAATATTTTATTTTTTTTTTTTTATTTTTTTTTTTTTCAATCTTGATAAACACTCTATTTTTGAAAAGATGCACACGCTTATTTATTTTTTTTTCATATCTCTAAAGGACTCGTTGTCACACCGTCAGAATGCACGCGACGCTTATAATACAAGTAACGCACGCCGTCTTTCTCTATGGTGTAGGTGACCATTTTGTTTCGCACCACTTTGAAGTTTCTATTTACAGCAATGAGAGTTTTTCGTTGGCGAAGAACATCCAAGAAGTCGTCTGGTTCCTGAGGGTTTTGTTTCTTCTGTACGCCTTTTGCACTCCATTTTTTGGATTTTCTTTCACCGGTGTCGCTAACTCGATCGTAGCAAATGTAAGTCTTAGGGTTGAGACTTAGGATCCCGTCACCTTCCCACTCCGCTTTCATAAGCCCCGAAGTTCTCAGATCGTGAAGGTACCGTCTCTCACAACATCCGCCGGGCGGCGGACACCATTCTCGCACTCTTTCCGTTTTTGTCTTCACGAAAAGCTCTAAGTGATCGTCGCACACCGCTGTCGGAAGCCACTTTCGTTTCTCTCTGAAGTACGTCTCTCTCAGGCGAGGTTTGACTAGGTCATCCAACGTGTCACCGCTGAGAGCCATGTAAAGACTGTCGGTGTCCATTTGACAAAGGTCATAATCGCGCCGATCGACGAATCTATCCAAGAAGTCGTATGTGAACTCTAACATTTTCAACTTCGCGTACTGGTATACCATGAACCCTATTTGAATAGGGAGGTTGTTGTTGACTGTTTTCGGTTGTAGTTCGACTTCAAACAGATCGGAACTCAACTCGGACGCCTTTTTGAAGCGCCACGAATTGGCCAATAGTTCGAACTTCCGACTGTCAGTGTATCTCACCGCCGTGTGTTTTTCTTTGTTGCAGATTGTTTTACCGTACGTAGCGTTTCCCATTAACTTGTAACAGTCTGACAGAATTTTCTCGTTCTCGTTCACGTCGCCACGTCTTCGCGCCGCCGTTACTTCGTCCGCGAAACCGGCAAAGGAGCGTTTAGGTAGGTATTCTACCACCAGCTGCACTTTGGTGACTATCAAACCGTGCTCTAAATACCACTTGAGAAGCGGCGTTCCCAAGAGAATATTTTTTCCGTGGTAACTCCCTATCAGACATCTCTGAGGCGTGTTCAACAGCTTTTCTTCCTGCGCAAAGTCTGACATGTGAGGTCCTATGTCCGATTTTGAAACGGTCGCGTTCTTGAAAACGGGGGTCATTTCTTCGAAGTAGTCTCGTAGGTGAGGCGGCGTAGTGATGTCCACTTGAACTAAACCGAACATTTTCTCCTCTTTCACAGCGGAAAGGATGTCGCTCTCGCTCATCGCGTTTCGTGACACTTTCAAAGGGTCAACCTTCCAGCGTTGTTGGGAGGCCTTGACCCGCTCATCTCGACGCTTCATCTCTCGCCATTCGCACTCCCACACGACGACCAGCTTGTGACCTAGCGCTTTCAAGTAAGCGCTTACTCTGGTCGTTCTGTCGCGTCTCTCTTCTCTCAGTGAAGCGCACTGATATCGGTGCGACGGTATGCACTCGTGAGCGTGGAACCAACACCCGTGAAACTGGAAAGCCGTATTAGAGGCCGCGTGAAACCCGTCCACGCGAATTCTCCGACAGCCTACAACCATCTCGCCGCCGTTCAAAGCGTGGCGCAGTTTCACGTCGCGGTCGTGCTCTACGAAGCGTAACCACTCCAAAGCGCTGTGAGAGTTTCTTTGCCTAATTTCGGGCTTGAACTCGGTCTCGGGCCGTCTCACCGCGTAATAGCCCGTGCAGTGCGCTTCGCTCATGCAGCGCAAGTACAGAGAGTTAGCGTCTAGTCCTAGGATGTGTTGGCACGGTCTCGCGTCTTCGCCGTACTTGTGCTCCCTTATCCGCGTGGTGCCCTTCTCGTGAAATCTATGGAAGATGATGGAAGGACCGCCGACTAGATTTTCTTTGATCAGAGCGTGGAGGACGGCGTCGAACTGGGGGAACGTTGTGAACGCGTCTTCTAGGTTTTGGAAGAGGAACCGTAAAGTCAAACCGGCGAGAGAAACTCCGTCTTTCAACATGTCAATGCCGCGATCTTGGAAAAATTTAGCGTGATTTTTCAGAGCTTCTATGAAAGGTTTGACGTCTTTGTTGTTGTAGTGGATCAAGTAGTCTTCCATAGTTTGCATCTTCTCGTCGGACCAAACTTTCTGACATGCGGCGTAGTTGGATTCGGACATTTTGACGCCCGTCAGCTCGCTGTCGAAAGCCGATCTCGGTGGCAGCGTTCTGTTTGCCAGTTTCCTGGTAGACGTCATCCATTCGTAAGGAAAGTGACCTTTCTCTTCGTTCCTGGTGAAAGCTCGCAAATAGGTCGCGTAGTTGTAACCGGGTGCCAAATAGTTGACTACGTCCAAGAAAACCGTGTGCTGTGTGTAAACCGCCAAGTATTGATTGCTTCTCTTTATGACGCTGAATTCTTGGTTTCTTCGGTCTCCGGAGGCGAAGAACGAGTGAAGGCGTATTTTGATCAGGTTCAAGTCGTAACGCCCCGAGTTGAAGCCCAAGACTGGAGCTTGACGGATGTATCTCAGAAGACGCTTCTTCAGTTGAACTAACGGGTGTCTGGTCTGAGCCGCAGCGAAGCCGCCTGGAGAAGGGGTGAACGTCGCCTCCTCCAGCAGGAGAGCTTCACCTATCGCCGCATCTAACTTCGCTAAGGTCGGTCGGTAAAGTTCTAGCACAGCTTCCCCGATGACTTTGGCGTTCTCGTTTATGTGATTTAAAACTCGGTCCAACAAGGGGTCGGAATCTGCGTCGGATTCTCTGACGAAGCAGACGGGCCCCTCCCACCCCGGAAAGTCGGATGCGACGCTAGCCGACAAAGGGACGTGATCCCACAGCAGGGACACGTGTTCCGTCGACGGTTCTTTGCACGGTCTGAAGAAAGCCTTGAAATCGAAGGCGATCTTGTAAGGGTAGATTCCGGAATGTCCGTCGGGGGGAAAAATGGAGAAGTCTGCTAGCGCTTCGAAAATCGTTCTCTAATTTTGGTAGATGCCACCTACGTAGCGCAACTTGACTTGTCGGCAAGAGGAAAGCTGGTTCCTGTGTCTCTTCAGCAAGAACTCGGTGGTGAACGCCGCCTTACACTTGCAACATTCGTATATGCCCGCGTACGCGTTGAAGTCCGTGACGAGAGAGACGTGCAAACCGCCTTTCGCCGTCAGGTGTAGGTTGACTTTACCTCGGGCGGCCAGAGTTCTGGAAGGCGGTCTGATCAGAGTAACGCGTCTTCTCAACTTCCGCCCGGCACTTGACGCGACGCGGTGTAAACCGCTATCTGTACGTCAAACAAGTTCTCTAACGCGGGTAAGTCGCGGATGTTCAGACCCGGAAAGGATTCAGGTGTGGCAGCGGGACAGAACTGACGTAACAAATCTGAAGCGCGCTTGCTGGTGTTGTATAAGTGAAGGGAAATGCAGCGGAAGATGCAGAGATTGTCCTTGTTGGGAAAATCTAACACGCCGCTTCTCTTTCCAACTCGACCGGCCTGAGTGATCCTACCGCCTATGGGGAATTCCCCCGGTCCCATGTAAACGCAAATGTTCAAATTGGTAGGAAAAAGAACGTGCCACTTGGTGTCAGCGTCGCAAAGTTTCCGTACTTCCTCGCAAGCGACGGTGTTTTCCATATTTGAGAGGAGCTCTTCCAAAGTTTCTGAATTAGTTATAGTAGGGAGCGGTTGTATGAGAGTTGCGTTGTTCTGGGAGGCGTGAAAGTAGCGCAGTTTGCTCTTGTCTTCTCTGTGTTGTAAGAGTAAGCCTACCGAGAAACCCACTTTGTATCTGAATCTTTGTGTCAAGTGAATGCGACGCATAGTATGTACAGCGTCACTCAACTCGCCGGTTGGTAGCCTGAAGTTTGTTACACTCACGCGAGTCCCGTGCATCCTGACGCCCGTTTGTATCGCAGGCCAATTCGCCGTGAACGTTTCCTCCCCGTTCGGTACAGCACATATGCGCGGAGGGACGGTCACCCCGTCCAGAGATTCGCGTCGACAGGCGATCTTTCGGCAATCGCCTTCGCCGCATAGAGGGCAAAACTTAGGTACTACTCTACAATTTTCTACGTGTCTCTCGTGGTTGTACGGTCTTTTAAACATTTTGAAACACTTTTCGCATACGTACTGTGTCATGTTTTTTTTTCACTCAGTTACCAACTTCTTAGCCGTCTAACTATCTATCTATCTATCAATCTATCTGTCTATCTATCTATCTATTTATCTTTCTGTCTGCTGTCTGTGTATCCGTCTGTCTGTCTCATACAGCGTACATCAAACGCTGTGTGTGTGTGTGTGTGCGCGTGAGCGTTGAGCGTCTCTCATTCCGAATCTATGCCGAGATATTTCAGAATGATCTCTGTTTTGTCATCCAACTCTTTGAGCGCTCTGGCGGACAGCGTCACTCCCTGCTGTGTGGGTTTTTTGTCAGGACCTTCGTACTTGCGCACGTGGACGAGGTTCTTACCGCTGTAGTAGCTCACAGCTGCGTACACTTCGCCCTCCTCATCCAGCACTGCGAACCAGGGGGTGTGATTAGGTTTTCCTTGCGCGGCCGCTGTGTCGCGTATGCGCACCACTGCGCGGATATCGGCGATGCGTGCTATTAGCTCGCGCAGCGCGTCGGCCGTGAAGTGCACTCGCTTGCTTCTGGTCAGAGACGCCTCTTTCACCTGGCCGTCTTTTGTGTAGCGCGGCCTCCTAGACAGTCTAGCCACGTCCTCCCAGATCTCCAGCGTCAAAGCTCCGTCTAAGCAGAACTCTAACCCGAGAAGACGGGAGAAGGTTTTCTCTGCTTCTTCTCGTCCATCTCGTTCTTTTTCTTGTATTTTTCTCTTCTTACTAGGCCTTGTTGTTCTGGAACTCACCTTAGAACGTTTCACACCCGCAGGATGAGTAACACCATCAGCGTGAGCTGAATCAGCAGCAGAACCGATAGCAGGAGCAGCGTCAGCGCTGGTGGTATCCGAGGCCTCGTTGTTGGAACAGAGCAGCCACACGCCGTCGGTGCTGAGTGTAGCGGTAGAAGATGAAGCGCCGCCGCCCTCGTAAGGTGGCGGTGAGGGCAGTCGCCACGGACCGGACGGGGCGCTACTAGTGGAAGTGAGGTCGAAAGGTCGAAGAGGGGAGCCGAAAAACGTACCGCCCACCCCTTTCCCTTTGGGTTGTTCGTACACCTCGTCGTCAGCGTCGTTCTCTGTCTCACCCTGTTGCTGCTGCTCCTCCTCCTCCTCCTCCTCCTCCTCTTCTTCTCGGTTTAGGGGCTGAGTGTCCGAATAGCTGTCACTCTCAGCGCGAGCGGCGTCGAGGGCGTCGGTCGATGTAGTGGTGGAGGAGAGGGGCTGTGCAACGTGCGGCAGGTCATCAAAGTCATCAACAGTAGTGGGGAGGTAAAAACCCGGTTGCCAGTACTGCGCTGTGCCAGGAGCGTTGTCGTCAGTAGTAGTAGCGGTAGCAGCAGGTGCAGCAGAAGCAGCAGCAGCAGCAGCAGCAGCAGCAGCAGACGCAACAGTAGCAGGCGCAGCAGCCTCAGCAGGCGGAGCGGTAGCAGGCGCAGCGGTAGCAGGCGCAGCGGTAGCAGGCGCAGCGGTAGCAGGTGCAGCAGCAGCAGCAGCCGCAGCAGCCACAGCCCGAGGATCACCAGCAGGCGGGGCGGCAGTAGCAGCGGCAGCGCGCTTAGCAGCAACGTGTACCATCGCGAGTGTAACAACGTCGCTAGCACGACGACTACTACCAGTAGTAGTACTACTACTACTACTACTAGTACTACTACTGCTACTACTACTGCTACTACTACTACTACTGCCGCGAGCGCTCGCTACAGCGGGAGGGTGATAAGACCAAGCGGCTGCGGCGGTAGTCTCATTTTCAGTAGCAAGAGGAGGCACTGACGCTAAACGAGCGCTGTTCCGCGTAGTCTTCTTGTTCTTGGACGGCGCTAGGTGTTGTCTTTTGCTCATGGTGGTGACTGTAGAGAGCAGCAAAAGAATGAGTGAGTGAATGGAGGTTTCCAGGCCCCTTATATACGCCTTTTTCTTCTAGAGCTAAGCTACTTACTGACCCTGTTCAGCTGCCGCCGGCTGGCCGGCGGCCATTCACAAAGAGAAACAAAAGACATAAGGCATGACGTTTTCAGCTGGATCCCTTTCCCCCCTTTTGAGAGATCGACTGTCATGAGCTAAGCCGCTTACCACCCTGTTCAGCAATTCAACGCGCATTAGCTGTATAAAGGATTAAGCAGTTGCTGCCGTCGACTGACCGGCGGCCATTCACAAAGACATAAGGTATGACGTTTTCAGCTGGATCCCTTTCCCCTCTTTTTTTTTGAGGGATCCACTGTCGTGAGCTAAGCCACTTACCACCCTGTTCAGCCATTCAGCGCGCGTTAGCTGTATAAAGGATTAACGGTGATGAGCTTAGAGTGTGTATACAAAAAAAAACTACAGGAGGCGTGTGGCGTGAAGCAGGACCCCCCTAAGACGAACGTGTCTGTCTGTGAGTAGAGGCGTGTGCATGTGGTGAGCGACTTAAGTGTAAGACAAAAAAAAATCACCACCTCCTGCCGTGGTGAGTAGACCGGGCCGGCCAGGCGGCGACGGGCTAGTTCAATAGGGAGGGGTGACAGCTGACTAAGGCTGTGCATGAAAAAAATCTGATTTTCACCTGACCTCTGACGTTTGTTACAATGAATGTCAGAGGGAGGGAGACGTCCTCAGGTAGGGGGTAGGAGGTAAGGCTATGGATGAGGAAGAAACACCGTTTTCAGCTGGTCTCCACGGATAGCGATGACATACCCCTCGTCATCTAAGCTCTTAAGGAGCGGAGCGGTTGAAAAAGCGTCATGCGGACAGGTCGCTAGACAGCTGGAGTGCTGTTGGAAATGGGATTAAACTCCCTCTGTATAAAAGCTCTGATTTCTGTTGGAAAAAAACCATATCGCCTCTGACCACAGTAACGTCTACTACCACCACCGCCGCCACCACCGCCGCCGCCGCCGCCACCGCCGCCACCGCCGCCGCCACCGCCGCCGCCGCCGCCGCCGCCGCCGCCGCCAAGACGAGACGAGATGGCTCAAGCTATTCCACTTTCAAGCTCGCCTTCACCGCCTTGTCCACCTGAAAAAAAGTTAATGCGGCTTGACGACGTGAGACGCGCGAGGCAGACCGATGGGGAGAACAGAGAGGTAGGACAGCGGCGGTTAGCCTATAGCGACGCCTTGCTTCGTCAACTAGGTAAAGAGTTGAGCGGCTGTTGGAGAGAGTTGGGCAGTAGCTTAAAAGTTACCGCCGCCCGTATGGATGCTCTAGTAGAGCGCAGTGTCAAGACACCGGAGGAGCTGTGTACGGCGATGTTCCGAGTCTGGTGGGGTGAAACCCCGCATCGTCATAGATGGGGAGAGCTCGGTCGCGTCTTCACCCGCATTAGACGCGTGGAACTGTTGGCTCAGTGGATGTCCCTTCTCCACAGACAGGGGTTGGATTTCGAAAACCCCGACTCGCGCGCGATGCATAAGCACTTGGGCACCCTCGGCAGACGTCTAGGTAGCAGGTGGAAAGAGGTGGGGACCATTTAAAATTGTCGCCTGAGAGGTTAGATAAGATCGCTGAAGAATGCGAATACGGAGGAAGTCCCGCTGAGTGGGCCTTCCGAGTGTTGAAAATGTGGCAAGATGAAGCTGACGGTGCCGGCGGTACACCTTTTGAACTCCTTAGAGTGTTGACTGAGGACATGGGAAAGTTTGACCTCGGCATCGCGATATTACTTGACTTTATCAAGCAAGAAACAATGAGAACGACGGACATGTGAATTGTTGTGTTTTATTTTCATACGTCTTCTTTATTAGTAAGTAAAAAAAAATATCATAACAATTAAGACGCGCGCCCTCTTAAAGTGTCACTTCCTCCAGTCGCAGCTGATCGCCTCATCGAGGCACGTGATAAACAAAAAAAAACGAAGAGACACGCTTCTTCCTCTCGAGAGGAAGAAGCGTGTCTCTCGATTGAAATCTTTTTCTTTTCTTTTTTTCTTAAAAGAGACAAACGCCCCTTAGAGTGCCCCCCCACCCTCCTAGAGTGCCCCCCTCCCCCCTCCCCCCCTCCCCCCCACCCGCCCCATGCATCCTAAAAGCGCCCCGCTCCCCATGCATCTTAAAGGGGCCCCCCTCCCCTTCCCTCCCCTCCCCTCCCCTCCCCTTCCCTCCCCCCCCTTATACACTCTAAAGAACGCTTCTACCTAGTTCAATAAGTCACTTCCAGTCGCTCGTAAAACAATAAAAAATGAAAAAAAAAAACAAACTTATATCGTAGTGTTTTTTATTAGTTTACCGAAAAAAATAAGAGACTCGCCTCCTCCTCCTCTCCTTCTCCTCCTCCTCCTCCTCCTCCTCCTCCTCCTCCTCCTCCAAAAAAAAAGATATCACATTTTAAAGCGCGTGACCCCTTAAAGACGCTCATCTCTTCATTAAGTCGGGTGACGTCACTTCTTCTTCCGGTCACGTGATCAATCAGGTCACTTCCGGTCACGTGATCCTCAATGAGGTCACTCACTTCCGGTTGGCCATTAGGTCATGTGACGTCACTTCCGGTCACGTGACTCATCAGGTCACTTCCGGTCACGTGATCCTAAAGTAGGTCATATGACCTCACTTCCGGTCCCCTAAGTAGGTCATATGACGTGACTTCCGGTCCATAAGTAGGTCATATGACGTCACTTCCGGTCAGGTGACCAAATGGCGGCCTCTGATTGGCTAACTAGGTCACGTGACGTCACCACTCATCCCCTAAGTAGGTCACTTCCGGTCACGTGACCAAATGGAGGCCTCTGATTGGCTGCAGGTCGATTGAGTAATAAACAGTACTTAACTATAGTCCCGTTCCGATACATACTATACTACTTACAGCAAAGGTGTCAAAAACCAGGGGAGTGCACAAACAATCTTATAAGGCATTCTATATTGAGAGAAATGGCATAATGCCAATGGATTGTATTTGTGTGGCCTCTCAGGAATCTATTTAGACGTCAGATGACGCTAAGTGGAATGTGTTGGCATGAAATGTGGCTGTAGTAAAGAACATTTGACAACATGAAAGAGTGACTTCAACTATGTCCTGACAAGCCGCTTACAGTGAGTTTAGGTCAAACTCGATAGAGGACTTGAACTTTCATAGATAAACTATGTAGGTTATTTGAATTTTATTGTTATAAAAGCCAATGGTAATTTGATTTTCTAGGCCAAATCAAGACTTTACAAATTGTGTATCAAACATAGATTTTTTAAAACACCTGTTACTTAATCCGACTGGTACAAGCATAACTTTGCTGATGAAGTTGCAACGATAAGGCCAGAATCAATGGAATTACAATTTTAAGAATTTCTATGCCTGTTTTTTGTCTAGGTTTAGAATTCCAGCCAACCAAGGATGCTGACATTAGACCAAAGGGCACACAGTGCAAATGATTTCATATATCTATAAGGCACCAATCACCAATACATAATACACAGACTGCCAATATAGATATAGAGCTGGTGCATAGAATAAACCATAGATCTATATGAGCATCTTAGTTTGGAGGTGCAGGCGTGTACCATTATCTGTTCGATACATGGTGTGCATACTCTCATCAATTTCTTCTCACCCCCGGGGGTCATATGTAATCCCTTTGCATTTTGATTTATCTAAGGCAAGACATGCATTCCCACAGGGTTTGGGTCTAGGTGGCAGAAAAAACACTCAGATCATTGGCTACATGCAGCTTTTGAGGTTTGTATATGAAATTTATGTTAATTATTAATTCTCAGATATACATCTTATAGATGGAATCCAATCTAAATTGCATGCATAACTAGGTCAAATATGAATAACTAACTCTGTATGAGCCATTTGATAGCATGGCATATAGACCTAAATAGGCTACCTAAGTGCCAGGCTGATGTGTGTGCCTTGCGTGACCAGCTTTGGGAGCCAGTGTGAGTCTGTCATTATCTGGTCAATACATGGTGTGTGCTCACATGAGCAGTACCACTGGCTAGGCTATACTTTAGCACCTCAGGGCACATCAAACAGAATACCCATCTACTGCCTCCCCAAACTAACACCCTCCCTACACGACTCTCCTTCCAAATACCTCTGAACCGATCAATTCTGTATATGTATCTCTGCTTCAACTGGTGACTATGATGTCGAGGCACTAAGCACATGTACTAGCCCACTCAGAAAACTAATCTCTTTTGTAGTTCAGAATTTCATTGCCTTCAAAAGAGGTTCAAATATGGCCGTGGACTTTTGGTTGCATACCTTCCCATTATACCCCATAACATCCTCACTCAACAAGCTTAGGTCTTGTTAAAACTTATGGTCAATAGAAAGTGATGTTATTGTGCTCTCTCTGTCTCTCTCTGTCTCCTTCTCCATGTCTGTCATTCTTTATTTCTGTCAGTCGCTCTGTTTATCTCAGTCTGCTTCTAGTTCTCTTTCCATATCTACTCCTCTCTTACTCCCGCTTTATATATAATCATCTATCAATATTGCACGAGGAGCAAAGGGTCCCTTGATACAGAAGAATAGTGCTGATCAATCAGGCTTAGATTTGAGGGTCTTGGTTTTCCCAGAAGTCGTAAAATGACATGCACCCTGTGGGGCCTTTATCCCACAAAATGTCCTTTATCCCACAAAAGACTATAGTTTTGTTAGATAAAGGCTGACCACGGGCCTTTATCCCACAAAATTGGCGTTAAAGCACAAAAGCCTTTATCCCACATAAAAAATGCCTTTATCCCACAAAAGCCTTTATATCACAAAACCTATGTAATAATCATCTCAGCTGGCCTCTATATCACAAAACCTATGTAATGATGATATCAACCCACCTTTATCTCACAAAACCTATGTAATGTTCATACCAACTGGCCTTTATATCACAAAACCTATATATACCAAATTTCCCTCAAATAACAACTACTCTCCTCACATACCAACATGCCTTTATATCACAAAACCCATATATATTGGTCTCAAATACTGAATTTCCCTGGAATATCAACTATTCACCTCATATATCAACTTGCCTTTATATCACAAAAGCTATATATACTACTCTAACATGTCAAATTGCCCTAATAACTCCTCTGGCCTCTATATAACAAAACCTACATAACCAGCCTTTATCTCACAAAAGCTATATAATAATCATTTCAACTGGCCTTTATATCACAAAACCTATATATAATGGTTGGATATACTGAATCAACCTACATATACTACTCCAATGTATCAAATTGCTCTTGAATTTTCTTCTGGGCGCTATATCACAAAGCCTCTGTGATAATCATACCAACTGGCCTTTATATCACAAATCCTATGTAATAAACATGTCAACTTGCCTTTATGTCACAAAACCTATATACTGGCCTCATATACTGAACTACCCCCAAATTTAAGCTATTTTTCTTACATTTCAACTAGCCTTTATATCACAAAACCTATATATACTACTCCAATGTATCAAATTGCTCTTGAATTTCTCCTGGGCTCTATATCACAAAGCCTCTGTAATAATCATACCAACTGGCCTTTATATCACAAAACCTATATACTGGTCTCATATACTGAACTACCCCCAAATATAAGCTATTTTTCTTACATTTCAACTAGCCTTTATATCACAAAACCTATATATGCTACTCCAGTGTATCAAATTGCTCTTGAATTTCTTCTGGGCTCTATATTACAAAGCCTCTGTAATAATCATACCAACTGGCCTTTATATCACAAATCCTATGTACTAATCATATCAACTTGCCTTTATGTCACAAAACCTATATGCTGGTTTCATATACTGAACTACCCCAAAATATAAGCTATTTTTCTTACATTTCAACTAGTCTTTATATCACAAAACCTATATATACTACTACAATGTATCAAATTGCTCTTGAATTTCTTCTGGGCTCTATATCACAAAGCCTCTGTAATAATCATACCAACTGGCCTTTATATCACAAAACCTATCTAATCATATCATCTTCCCCTTATATCAGTTGAAATGATTATTATATAGCTTTTCTGAGATAAAGGCTGGTTATGTAGGTTTTGTTATATAGAGGAAAGGGAGGATATTAGGGCGATTTGACATGTTAGAGTAGTATATATAGCTTTTGTGATATAAAGGCAAGTTGATATATGAGAAAAAAGCTTATATTTGGGGGTAGTTCAGTATATGAGACCAGTATATGGGTCGGATCAAAAAATGATGCAGATCTGGGGGTACACATGGGCAAAACACAAAATTCAAAATTTCACTAAACAACTATATTTTCTTAAAAGGGTAGCATCTTGGCTCCCTGAAACCACTGTGGAACTCTGTTTCGCCAAAGAATGCAGTTTCTATTCACTGTCCACCACATGCTACCATAATCTTGAGGCGTCTGTGACATTAATGAAGAGTGCACTGCAACAATCTCTTTTAAAGTGACCCAGGAACTCCAAACTTTCTCTCCTATTTGGCTGATCCTGTACGATTATTACTGGGAAATTTCAAAGCTGTAGGTCGCAAATTAAAAAAATTGTGGTACTTTTAATTATGTGGAAATGAGAAAAATCCAAAGCAGTTTGTAACACTTTACCAACTTTAGCCTAGTTTCATCAAACTTGCTCTGTGTACCATCAAAATAGCTGTGTAATATCTTTAATGTGTCTAGTTCCCCAAATAGTAATCCTTAGATAATGGTATTGGACCATCTGGCCACACCAGTCATTGCAATGTGGTGTTGAATACTCTATTAACGTCACAGACGCCTCAAGACTCATAGCAATTCCCTAGAATCATCATAGAATCATCACCAGTGTTCAGAACCTGTTTAAAACTTACAAACAAATACAAAACAGGTTACTGAACTATTTAATGCCAATATACGATGAGATATACCACTCTTAAATTATGCACTCAGTCTTTGAAAATTTAAAAAGTTACATTTTCATCAGTTTTCACAACACAATCTGTGGGGCCATGTTAATAGACAATGACATTTCTCCATCTCTAATCTGTAAGGCAAACCTTCTTACAGTCATTAAAAACAATAATAATGACTATACCAGACCTCAGAGGTAAATACCAGCTGTCTGTGTGAGACCTATGCAAGAATTCATTAACGTCACAGATGCCTCATGTAGATATCATACATCATTAAGCACTTGAAACATAAAGTTTCTACTACGGCCAAAGCACCTTACTCATACTATAGATATATGATAGGGGCACGTTGTATCAAATTATTGGGAGGCTGGGTGCAGGAGTACTAGTCAATTCCCTAAATTATAGAATAATGAGGCGTCTGTGACGGAAATTAAATGGCCTTAAAATGTAGATAAACTTTGAAAAATAAAAGGGTTTCTTGTATTATTTGGGTTCAGATAATTAGATTAGATGCCCCTAAAGCATGTAGTAAACTTACAGCATTCAATTCAATTAAGTAGTCCATGTATAGCAGACATTCAATTTTTCTCTGAGGCGTCTGTGACAAAAACTCATGAATGCATGAAATGACATGAAATTGCCAGAAAAAAGCACAGCCGGGTAAATGTAGCAGCCTAAAATGATGAAGGGGTGTGTGCAGATGGTACATAAATCATAAAATATTATGCTTGGATGGCCTTTTGGTAGATGGTACTATAATACCTGACGAAATTTCATAGATTTTCAAGAATTTGTTCTAAAAGTGCCAAGAGTATAAGTATAATCACATTGGATCATAGAAAAAACTACACACAAGAGTAGAGGAACATCTATTCTACCCATTAGAGTCAATGTATACCACTAGGGACCCATATTTCATGGGCCAGGACCAATTTGCATATACACGCATTACTGTCACAGACGCCTCCGTTACTGTCACAGACGCCTCACTGGTATACAAATACAGCATCCACAAGGTACATAGGGTATTTATCAATGAAAAAGCTGTTGACAATCCATCAACATATCCATATAAGGGTAATAGATACAAAAAGATTTGAATGAAAACATGAATATAAATTATGCTCGAGAGGGTATAAGGTGTTAAGTGTATGTGACTGTTTTCCAGAATTTGTTCTGGAAGTGCCCGAAATATAACCCTAATCACATGGGATTGTAACAAAACTACACAGAGGGGATGGAGAACATCTATTTTATTCCTTTCAGTTGATATTTACCACCAGTGACCCATATGTCATGGGCTAGGACCAATTTTCCTTGTCCTTTCATTACCGTCACAGACACCTCAGTTACTGTCACAGACGCCTCACCCGTACACAAATACAGCAAACGCAATACATATGGGGTACTTATCAATGCAAATGCTGTTGATGATCCATCAAGAAGACCCAATAGGTATTATAGGGTACAAGAATTTAAAATAAAAGCATAGATATAAGCTGGAGAGGGTAACATGTGTTGAGGCGTCTGTGACAGTAACTCCAGTTCCAATACACTATATTGCACATAAGGGAGAGAAAAAGTGGGCATGACTCAAATTTTTTTAGCCATGAGCACACCAATTGGGAGGCTCTCGATTGCTGGTAGTAAGGATATTTAGTGAATACTATTAATAAAGATATAGGCCCTTTTATTACTGTCACAAACGACTCTGAAACATGTAGTTGCTACACTTGAAGGTCACTGTTGAAAAATTTGCGCGGGATATGAAAGTGTAACGAACTGATTTGTTCACATAACATATATGTGACCTGTTTTAACGAAATGGGTCGGAGGTCGCACTTTGAGGAGCCTAGATATAGGTTATTAAAGTAGTTAGGGTGAAAAAAAATTAATTTTTGAAAAATGAGTTCTTGATTCTTTTCTAACATATGAATAGGTATCATCTGGAATACTAAGTTGCAAACCAGATTTTAACTCCAATTATTTCCAAAATGATGGCCCTAGGATTTATAATTGTATTGTATAATATAGATAATATCTAATTTAAATGTTCATTATCTCATTTTAATTAATTCTCATTTAATTCAACAAAAAAGTATCAAAAATATCGTCAAATGGTCAAAACTGGCCAATATACTACATGTCACATACCAAATGAAAGCTCTTGATGAGCTGTAAATGAATATGGTAATATCACAACATTTTTCATGTGCGACTTCCGACCCATTTCGTTAAAACGGGTCACATATAGCTACTAGGAAATGCTGTTCAGTGATAGTTTTTGATGTCTCAGTTGACATGAGGGCCTTGTAAAACATGGATAATTAGCTAAAAATCATGGATTTTAGCCATTTTTCAACTTTGGAGGCTAATAAATTAGCCAAAAATCATCGTAAATGCAAAATTTTAATTTTTCCCGAAAACCTAGAGTCTGCCCTCTTATGAAAAACCAACAAAGACCATACTGGTGTCTGTATTTTTATTCTGTGGCTGTTGCAAAGCAGAAAAACCCAGATCAGCATCTTTTTTCGATCCGACCCATATAGGTTTTGTGATATAAAGGCAAGATGATATGATTAATACATAGGTTCTGTGATATAGAGCCCAGAAGAAATTCAAGAGCAATTTGATACATTGGAGTAGCATATATAGGTTTTGTGATATAAAGGCTAGGTGAAATGTAAGAAAATAGCTTATATTTGGGGGTAGTTCAGTATATGAGACCAGTATATAGGTTTTGTGATATAAAGGCCAGTTGGTATGATTATTACAGAGGCTTTATGATATAGAGCCCAGGAGAAATTCAAGAGCAATTTGATACATTGGAGCAGTATATATAGGTTTTGTGATATAAAGGCTAGTTGAAATGTAAGAAAAATAGCTTAAATTTGGGGGTAGTTCAGTATATGAGGCTAGTATATAGGTTTTGTGACATAAAAGCAAGTTGACATGATTATTACATAGGTTTTGTGATATAAAGGCCAGTTGGTATAATTATCACAGAGGCTTTGTAATATAGCGCCCAGAAGAAAATTCAAGAGCAATTTGATACATTGGAGTAGTATATATAGGTTGATTCAGTATATCCAACCATTATATATAGGTTTTGTGATATAAAGGCCAGTTGAAATGATTATTATATAGCTTTTGTGAGATAAAGGCTGGTTATGTATGTTTTGTTATATAGAGGCCAGAGGAGTTATTAAGGCAATTTGACATGTTAGAGTAGCATATATATAGCTTTTGTGATATAAAGGCAAGTTGATATATGAGGTGAATAGTTGATATTCCAGGGAAATTCAGTATTTGAGACCAATATATTTGGGTTTTGTGATATAAAGGCAAGCTGGTATGTGAAGAGAGTAGTTTTTTGAGGGAAATTGGGTATATAGGTTTTGTGATATAAAGGCCAGTTGATATTAACATTACATAGGTTTTGTGAGATAAAGGCGGGTTGATATCATCATTACATAGGTTTTGTGATATAGAGGCCAGCTGAGATGATTATTACATAGGTTTTGTGATATAAAGGCTTTTGTGGGATAAAGGCATTTTTTATGTGGGATAAAGGCTTTTGTGCTTTAACGCCAATTTTGTGGGATAAAGGCCCATGGTCAGCCTTTATCTAACAAAACTATAGTCTTTTGTGGGATAAAGGACATTTTGTGGGATAAAGGCCCCACACACCCACACGGCACTTTTACTGCTTATCTGAAGCACTAAGTCTGGTGTATACTGCATCCTCATATCTCACTCCTACGGTCAACAGTACAAGACCTAAACACCCCTCTGCCAAGGAACTCAGCCTTAAAGATAAGGACACACAGTGTTTATACTGGCTTGCTATCTTTATACTAACAATGACTTGATACATTATCCATCATGTGAAAAAGCTCTCAGACCTCAATTCCTAGTGCACTTGCTTGATTGTTCTACATGTAAAACTTATAAAGGCATTCCATAAAGTTCCAGAAAATCTGATATTTCGAGTTATTAGGTGCTGAGTCTTAGGTCCTATTTCCTGATTAGTGATATTATTCATTGCTGACCATTGCCCATGTTAGACAACCGGATCTGCAAAGCAACCTGAGCAGGGTCTATGGCCATATGACAGTCACATAGAGTTGATTTGTATCTTATAGGCTCATATAGTAGGCACAGTGCAGCTCATTAAGGAACTAATCATTGGGATGAAGGCAGACAGGCTAATGAAGAACTAATACGCAAGTTGACAGCATCATGTCAGGCCGAAGGAAACACGTTCAGAGGAGGTCAGCCATCATTTTATTCATAGGTCTAGGTAGCTGCCTCATGGTAAAGCTCAGGATTCTGTGTAGGGTTTTCTCGTGCATTTAGCAAAACAGCTAAAGAAAGCAGTCAAATTATCACTGTAATATATACACCTTCAATATGATAACTCTATAGTAGCTAATGCATGGGTTATTTATTATATTACGTGCACTGTCTTTTATGATAAAAGCAACATAGTGTGATATTGTCTAATGATTTCAAATTGTTATACCATAGTTTTGTACAAAGGCATCCACACTCAGAGACAATTGTATTCATAGCACCTGGTTCCTAAATGTCAAAAAACATGTTAATACTTAATTAGATAACTCATATTGTGATAAGCAAAATCCAGACAGGAAAGTGTCATATGAGCCTCATGACGTTTACTACATTTGAATGAACAGTTCCTTAACCCATTGAGGCTGGGTAGAAATTTTTATTTTTAGCTATAGGGCCGGAATTTTTTCCAACATTTTTCCCTGGGGCCGGGACTTTCCTAAATCCCATAGAGTTGTTCAATTATAATAGACATCCGGCCTCTAATGGTGTAGTAAATAGTCTACATTCGGCCCGGCATGGATGTAGACTATAGTCTACATCCGCCCTCAATGGGTTAAAGCATCCTCTGGCAAACAGAAACTTGGCATTGTACTGAGACTAGCTATTTCTGTGAGGTCAATGACCTGACACTTAGCTTTAATTTGAGTACAGTAACTAAGTACAAGGCATTCCAAAACCAGGCCTCATATTCCTATGTATGCTTTAGGTTACCTGCTATTTGAGAATAGTATAACCATAACTATATTTGAAAAAAATCATGATCCTAACATCGTTATAGTCAGGAGAAATACACTATTAGGGTGTAAAAGGTGTTTATATGACACAATGGCGTCTATCACAGTTACGGTTCAGGGCTATATTCCCACCCTTATTGTATTTATTCATTGCCAAGTCAAACACTAATTGCTCCAACTGAAACATTATCCACAAATAAATTGTATGATCCTAACATTGGTATAGTCAAGATTAATACATTATTAGGTGTAAATGGCGTCTATATGACTCAATGGCGTCCATATGACACAGTAACATTTCAGGACTATATTTCCAACCCCTATTGTATTTGCTTATCTCTGAGTCATTCATCATATGGCCTCACTAACCCATCGACCACATGTGAAATATCACGGTCCTAACGGTGTTATATGCAAGAGAAAAACAGTATTGGGTCGAAAAAAGGTGTCTTTATGACAATATGGTGTCTATCTTACAAGATGGCGTTTATATGATATATGGTTTGATTTCTGTGATTCCCTTTACCTTACTCATCAGATGATTCCCCATTAAGGGACCACTCCTGACCACATAGATGGTTTCACTCTATATGCACAACCTAAGCACTGATATGACACAATTTTTACCTCAGTCGGCATACCCGAATCTCATCCTTAGATGTCCATATGAAGTCGGTTTATATTGGGTGCCCCCACCCCCTCAAGCAGGACTGTGTTCTGTAATGGTGAGGTTATGGGGAGTTACCACTGTGTATCTGGCGATGGAGAAGCCTTGTAACTTCAGATCCAATAGGCTCTACAATAATACACCTCAATAATTCAGGGGACATCGACTTTTCTTTACTCTGTATATGTACGTAGGACTGTGGTACAGCTGCGCCATATCAAATCATATTATCCCTTAATGAACAGATGAAAACTCATAATGAATACAAACCATTCAATCTGAGAAAGGCCCAATTCATTAAGAACTGTTAATGAATGAATTACATATGTTGAAATCAATTGTGCTATACATATTCATAACTTCTATATTGTCAATGATCATAGGTTACAAAGATGGAATGGGGATCTGTCATTTACCATATGACTTGAACCTCCAAGCAGCTGGTTTCATCTGAGAGTTAATGCATTTAATATGTCTTGCATAATTGGATCAGGGAAATGTAGAAATTAATGGGTTATCTCATGAACTGGTGTATTAGAAACTAGTTTTTCACACCTGAAGTAGTGTTCTGATAATCATGTGCCCAATGTGGTTTTTAGGACTTCTACCCCATGAGATTTACCCCCAGACATCTATCCCATGAGATTTACCACCCTGGACATCTACCCCCTAAAAGTTCTACCCCCTTGGACCTTTACCCCCTTAGGACTTTTACCCCCTAGGATATCCACTCCGTTGGACATCTACCCTGTTGGACTTTTACCCTCTAGGACTTCTACTGCTGTGACATTTACCCCCATATGTCTGAGTCACATCATGTGGAGGGGTAGATGTCCCAAATGGTAGACGTCCCCAGATATCCTAGAGGGTAAAAGTCCAAGGGGGTAGATGTCCTAGGGGGTTGATGTCCTAGGGGGTAAAGTCTTAAGTGGGGTGAATTGCAGGGGGTAGATGTCCGGGGGTACTTGTCCAGGGGGTACTTGTCCTGATACTGGATGTGTACTACTTGTATCTGTAGAAATTATGCAAATGATCAAATACTCCCTTTCCTGCTGTGAATTTATTGACTTCCTGTTTTTTCTCAAACTAAATGCTGGCGCTTCCTGCAGTGCCATTTAACTCAAGTTAAATAATGTTTGTGCTCTCCTGAGCAGTGAAATATTTGAATCAATTCAAGAAAAAGTAACCTTCTCTCAGCCTGAAAGGGTGAAGCTGACCTTCAATGATGTATTACATGAGACAGTTATCAGTGCTGCCTCTACATATTATGAAGTACATTATGGCATTATAATAATACAAGCTGGTTTACACCATTTATTTCAGAAAGATGCACTGAAAAAGTAAACTTGTCTCCAGACTTGTCAAAGTGACTATCAAAAAGTAAACGAGTCAAAAGCTGTCCAACCTTTCAGGTTACCATTCCACAAATAAAATCTGGAGCTGGCAAATGTCAGGTTTTGGGCTGGCACATGCCAAGTGGGTCTTTTACGTCCAGCTAGAAGACACAGGTCCTTGTCACTTAGACGAGATTTTGACTTGTTTATTTTGCAATCAGTCTGCATTGTCCAAGGATAATTTAAATAGTGCCATACTGTCAGACCAACTTTTTCTTCCGCCAGTTGGCTGTACAGTGTAAGTGGGAGGCGTGTTACCATGGGTAACCTACCAGCCTTGTCCAATTTCAGCCTGGTGTATTACATTGTTTTTGTACCTGTCTGGGTTTTATAGCTACAGCAAAGGCATCAAAAACCAGGGGATGCACAAACAATTTGCTATGGCATCCTATTTTGAGAGAAATGGCATAATGCCAATGGATTGTAATTGTGTGGCCTCCCAGAAATCCATTTAGATGTCAAATGACGCCAAGTGCAGTGTATTTGTCATGAAACGTGTTGGCTGTAGAAAAGACGATTTGACAACTTGAAAGTATGACTTCAAATATGTCCCAACAAGCAGCTTACATTGCGTTTAGGTCAAACTAGATAGAGGAGTTGAGATTTGATGTTAAGTCTATGGTAATGTGATTTTCTAGTCCAAATCAGGATTGTATACATTTTGCAATTCGATATCAAACGCTGATTTTAAATCTGTCACTTTATCCGACTGGTACAAGCTTAACCTTGCTGATGTAGTTGCAACAATTCGGTCAGAATCAATCAAAAAAACAATTTCAAGAATTTGTATACCTGATAATGGTTTAGTTTTAGAATTCCGGCCAACCAAGGATGCTGACATTAGACCAAAGGGCACACAGTGCAGATGATTCCGTATATCTATAAGGCACCAATCACCAATACATAATACACAGACTGCCAATATTGATATAGAGCTGGTGCATAGAATAAACCATACATCTAAATGAGCATCTTAGTTTGGATGTGCAGGCGTGTACCATTATCTGGTCGATACATGGTGTGCGTACTCTCATCAATTTCTTCTCTCCCCCTGGGTCATATGTAATCCCCTTGTATTTTGATTTATCCAAGGCAAGACATGCATTTGCATAGGCCCTGAAACACAAACAGAGTTTTGGTCTCAGTGGCAGAGGAACATTCAGATCATTGGCTACATGCAGCTTTTGTGGTTTGCATATGAAATTTATATCAATTATTAACTCTCCTGACTAAAGTTCTCAGATAAAAACATCCAATAGATGGAATCCGACCTAAATTGCATGCATTATAACTAGGTGAAATATGAACTCTGTATGGGCCATTTGATAGCATGCCATGTAGACCTAAATAGGCTACATACGTGCCACCTAAGTGCCAGGCTGATGTGCATGCCTTGTGTGACCAGCTTTGTGCGCCAGTATGAGTCTGTCATTAACTGGTCAATACACGGTGTGTGCTCGCATGAGCCGTACCACTGGCCAGGCTATACTTTGGCACCTCAGGGAACATCAAATAGACTACCCATCTACTGCCTCCCAAAACTAACACCCTCCCTACACCACTCTCCTTCCAAAGACCTGTGAATTGATTTATTTTGTACCTGTATCCCTGCTCCAAAAGGTGACTACCATGTTGGAGGCACTAAGCACATGTACTAGGACATTCGTAAAACTTACACTCTTTTTTAGTTCAGAGGTGCAAATATGACCATGGAAATTTGGTTGCATACCTTCCCAATACACCCCATAAAGCACTCACTCAACAAGCTTAGGTCTTGTTAAAACTGGCTGTCCATAGAGAGTGATGTTATTGTGCTCTCTCTGTCTCCTTTATCCATGTGTGTCTCTCTTTACGTCGGTCAGTCTGTCTGTCTATCTCAGTCTGCTTCTAGTTCTCTTTCCATATCTACTCCTCTCTTACTCCCGCTGTGTATATAATTATCTATAGATATTGCAGGAGGAGCAAAGGGTCCCTTGATACAGGAGAATAGTGCTGATCAATCAGGCTCAGATTTGAGGGTCTTGGTTTTCCCAGAAGTCATAAAATGACGTGCACCCACACGGCACTTTTACTGCTTATCTGAAGCACTAAGTCTAGTGTATACTGCATCCTCATATCTCACTCATATTGTCAACAGTACAAGACCTAAGCACCCCTCTGCCAAGCTACTCAGCCTTAAAGATAAGGACACACAGTGTTTATACTGGCTTGCTATCTTTATACTAACAATGACTTGATACATTTTCTATCATGTGAAAAGGCTCTCAGACCTCAATTCCTGGTGCACTTGCTTGATCATTCTATATGTAAAGTCTTCCATAAAGTTCCAGAAAATCTGATCTTTCGAATTATTAGGGGCTGATTCTTAGGTCTTATTTCCTGATTAGATGTATGATTCACTGCTCACCATTGCGCATGTTAGACAACTGGATCTTCAAAGCATCCTGAGCAGAGTGTATCCCCATATGACAGTCACATAAGTAGTAGTAAGCTGTTACTCCTGCCATATCTGTTAGACATTGAGTCAGTATCATGTCTTTTCTGGGCTGTTCTCATGAACTTGGAGCTGGGTGCTAATTCACCTTTATAAACCCCTAGCTTTCAGGAGGTGTATCTCTGAGGTCCTAGTACCATAGGGCTATACTAGGTCTCCGGGATACATACACAGTGCCCACTGGAGTCATGATCACTTCTGGTCACTACAGGCTGTGGCTGTCACCAACCCCTGTTTTGTCACTGCTTCTTGCCTACTTTCACACAGTGAGATAAGGAGGAAGGATGGAGAGCTGAGTTAACTCAGGGAGGGGCTCGAACTCATGACCTTTGTGTCCGTGAGCGAGTGTGTTGCAGCCTGCGCCATGCCTCCCAAGTTCAGTCACATAGAGTTCAGTTGTACTTTATAATGCTCATACATATAGCAGGCACAGTGCAGCTAATTAAGGTACTAATCATTGGGCTGAAGGCAGACAGGCTAATGAAGAACTAATACGCAAGTTGACAGCATCATGTCAGGCCGAAGGAAACACGTTCAGAGGAGGTCAGCCACCATTTTATTCAAAGCTTTAGGTAGCTGGCTCATGGTAAAGCTCAGGATTCTGTGTGGGGTTTTCTCATGCATTTAGCAAAACAGTTAAAGAAAGCAGTCAAATTATCACTGTAGTATATACATTTTCAATATGATAACTCTCTAGTAGCTAATGCATGGGCTATTTATTATATTACATGCACTGTCTTCTATGATAAAAGCAACATAATGTGATATTGTCTAATTTCATACTCTCAAATTGTTATACCATAGTTTTATACAAAGGCAACCATACTCAGAGACAATTGTGTTCATAGCACCTGGTTCCTAATAGTCAAAAAACATGTAATTACTCAATTAGATAACTCATATTGCGATAAGCAAAATCCAGACAGGAAAGTATCATATGAGCCTTGTGTCGTTCACTACATTTGAATGAGCAGTTCCTTATTAACCCGTTGAGGCCGGGTAGAAATTTTTTTTTAGCTATGGGGCCGGAATTTTTTCCAACATTTTCCCCTGGGGACGGGACTTTCCTTAATCCCATAGAGTTGTGTCAATTATAATCGACATCCGGCCCCTCATGGTGTAGTAAAAAGTCTACATTCGACCAGGCATGGATGTAGACTATAGTCTACATCTGCCCTCAATGGGTTAAAGCATCCTCTGGCAAACAAAAACTTGGCATTGTACTGAGACTAGCTATTTCTGTGAGGTCAATGACCTGACACTATACTTTTCAATTTGCTTTAATTTGAGTACAGTGTCTAAGTACAAGGCATTCCAAAACCAGGCCTCATATTCCAATGTATGCTATACGTTACCTGCTATTTGAGAATAGTATAAAGGTCACCAGAGGCCTTTGGCCTCTGGGGAGTTGCATCGCTACCCTTCCCTTGGAGCACCCCCCCCCCCTTCCTCCAGGGTGCCCTCCAGGGTGCGACGTCCATGATCTATTTATAGTCTCAGTGACCTATTTAATGGCGTGCATGACCTGACCTATGCCCAAATAAGGCAGACAGCTGGTGCCGCAGAATAGTCCTCGTCGTGCGTTTCCCCATGAGTATTGCTACCCGGTAAAGATTCATTGTAACTGTATTTTAACAAGGCACAACTTATATGGCAAGGCGTTTGGTTAAAGTTGGAAAAAACTGAGTTTATTTGAAATAAACTGGGTTCATTTCAACTTTACCCAAATGGCTTGCCATACAAGGTATGCAATTTGTAAGTTGTATGCAAAATAACTTTTAATAGGTGCCTGTCGTCTAGTTCTTAGACTCTTGGATAAAGGAAGGAAAATTCATCTGCTTTTTACGCTTTTTCTCTCACTAAAAATCCTAGATATGTAGATAATAGAAATATTCCCACTTGTAGACACGATGGTATAAGGCTCTTGGTTCCTACATGTTTAAAACCTATAGTGGTTAGGAGGGCCTTTTATCACTATACACTGCTGGAAAAATCTTAAGGCAGAGCACACCTTGATAGAAGACCTTTCAGATTTTAAACTAAGAATTAAAAAAAAATTGATACCTGTTTCATGTAAATTATCGTGACCATACATTCACCATGAGATATGTTACCGCCGACATCACTCATCTCATCTCATCATTATCCAATTGATTGTATATTATTCTACGGTACTATATCTTTTATTCATACTTTTCTGACCGATACACATATAAGCTCGACATGACACGCTACTACCTTTCTACATCAAGATCTTGCAAAAGAAAGGGCCGGGTCTTGATTGAAGAACGGCAATGCGCCGAATCAATGTAATCATGTCTAAATATTGACCCAATAAACACATTAAAAAAAACATCTTGTCTACATACCCATGGACAAAGCAATACTGGATTCTCCTTATGAGCGCTTTATTTATCATGTGATATCCCTGCCGCTCTCAGTAACACAGTAAGAAACATCCGGCCGAGTCCGCAGCTAGGGGGATTAGTTTGGCCTATTACCACTAGGTAACTCAGGCTGGCCCCATCTGGACCTCGATTCTTGAGCTTAATCGCTGGCACTTCTTGGTTAAAGTAGTTCTGGTACGCTTGGTGCTCTAATAGTATTAAAAGTGTAAATGAGATACTGCAAAAGGATCCCCCAACATACTGGGAAAGTGATGTGGTTATTGACGTCAGATACCTCTGGACTAACAGCTTATTTGGGCAAAAGCCCCAAAAACTAAAATTTTTACAACTTCTGTCCACAAATTGGACAGATAGAGATATTTAATGGTCATAACATTTTGTGAAGAAAGTTATGTGCCAGAGCCTGCCAGTCCTACTCTGGTACACTCCTTGATAGCTATCATTCAAATGCCCCCTTACAAAGACATCTTCTTATTTCCTACATTTTTTTTCTCTTCTTTGAATTCATTCTCGCACCCACATATATACTGTAAGTAGCAAACAGGCCCTGGACATATCTTATGCACTCTAAATAAAGGAATTTCAACTCAACTCACCTTCACTCATACCAGGGATGCCCCTCGGATGCAAGCAGGAAGGAGCTGGGGCCAGCTTGGCAGGTCATGTTCCAACACTGGAAGCAGCATACCTGATACTTCCTATTTGGTCTAATCCATGTGGGGGTCCAGTCCTTAGATTAACCATCTTGTTTACATACTCGTGGACAGAGTGATACTAGGACCCTTCATACACCACGTGCTGATCCAGTCTCAGGAACACACTAACAAACATGTGCCTGAGTCAGCAACTAGCGTGTGATTAGCTGCACCTATTACAACCAGGTCACGTTCCAACACCGGAAACCACGTGCCTGACACTTCCTGTCTAGTATTAACATGGGTGAATGTCCTCTGATACTTTGAAGAGTTGTCGGTACCGGCTAAACATTGAGATGAAGACTGTGTCTCACCAAAATGATGAAGGTCTGGGACTCCTCGGCGCCTATATGACTCAATGGCATCTATGCAACACATTAACTTTTTAAGGACTGTATTTCCCACCCTTATTGCATCTTATCATTTTTAAAGGCATGTATCATATGGCCCTACTGAAACATTAACTGTATGTGAAAAAAATCATGATCCTAACATCGCTATAGTCAGGAGCAAAACACTATTAGGGTGTAAAAGGTGTCTATATGACACAATGGCGTCTATATGACACTGTTACAGTTCAGGGCTATATTCCCACCCTTAGTGTATTTATTCATTGCCAAGTCATACACTATTTGCTCCAACTAAAACGTTATCATCATATAAATTTAATGATCGTAACATTGGTATAGTCAAGATTAAAACATTATTAGCTGTAAATGTGTCTATATGACTCAATGGCGTCTATATAACACGGTAACATTTCAGGACTATATTTTCAACCCTTATTGTATTTGCTTATCTCTGAGTCATTCATCATAATTATGGCCTCACTAACTTATTGACCACATGTAAAATATCACGGTCCTAACAGTGTTATATGCAAGAGAAATACAGTATTGGGGTGGAAAGGGTATCTTTATGACAAGATGGTGTCTATATGACAAGAGGGCATCTATATGATATATGGTTTGATTTCTGTGATTCCCTTTACCTCACTCATCAGATGATTCCCCATTAAGGGGAGACTCCTGACCACATAGATGGTTTCACTCTATATGCACAACCTAAGCACTGATATGACACAATTTTTCCCTCAGTCAGCATACCCGAATCTCATCCTTAGATGTCCATATGAAGTCGGTTTGTATTGGGTGCCCCGGCCCCCTCAAACAGGACGTTGTTCTGTAATGGTGAGGTTATGGGGAGTAGCCACTGTGTATCTGGCAGTGGAGAAGCCTTGTAAATTCAGATCCAATAGGCTCTACAAGAATACACCTCAATTATTCAGGGGACATCGACTTTTCTGTACTCTGTTTATGTATGGTGGACGGTGGTACAGCTGCGCCAAAACAAATCATATAATCCCTTAATGAAAACTCATAATAAAAACAAACCATTTGGGCTGAGTGAAGCCCAAATTCATTAAAAACTATTAATGAATAAATTACGTATGTTGAAATCAATTGTGCTATACATATTCATAACTTCTATATTTTCAATGATCATAGGTTACAAAGATGGAATAGGGATCTGTCATTTTCCATACGACTTGAAACCTCCAAGCAGCTGGTTTCATCTGAGAGTTAATGCATTTAATATGATCTACTAACCTTACAAGTAAGGTCAGTTATCTTGCATAATTCGATCATGGAAATTTGGAAATTAGTGGGTTATCTCATGAACTGGTGTATTGGTAACTAGTTTTTCACACCTTACATAGTGTAGCATGCGTAACTGGATGAGTACCAACATATGTCTGTAGAAATGATGCAAATCAAATACTCCCTATACTGCGCCTTGAATTTATTGACTTCCTGCTTTTTTCTCAAACAAAATGCTGGTGCTTCCTGCAGTGCCATTTATTTCAAGTTATATACTGTTTGTGCTCTCCTGAGCAGTGAAATATTTGAATTTGTTCAAGGTAAAGCAACATTCTCTCAGCCTCAAAGGGTCAAGCTGACCTTCAATGATGTGTTACATGAAACAGTTACCAGTGCTGCCTCCTAATATAATATATCATGAAGTATATTGTGTCATTATACTAATATAAGCTGGTTTACATCGAAGCCAGAAAGATGGCCTGCAATCAGCCTGGATTGTCCAAGGGTAATTTAAATTGTGGTGTACTGTCAAACCAACTATTTCTTCCGTCAGTCGACTGTACAGTAGAAGTGGGAGGCGTGTTACCATGGGTAACCTCCCAGCCTTGTCCAATTTCAGCCTGGTGTATTACATTGTTTTCATACCTGTCTGGGTTTTATAGCTACATACAGCAAAGGCGTCAAAAACCAGGGGAGTGCACAAACAATTTTATAAGGCATCCTATATTGAGAGAAATGGCATAATGCCAATGGATTGTAATTGTGTGGCCTCCCAGGAATCCATTTAGATGTCAGATGACGCTAAGTGCAATGTGTTTGTCATGAAACGTGTTGGCTGTAGAAAAAGACATTTGACAATGTGAAAGCGTGACTTCAACTATGTCCTGACAAGCAGCTTGCAGTGTGTTTAGGTCAAACTAAATAGAGGACTTGAACTTTCATAGATAAACTACATAGGTTATCTGAATTTTATTGCCATAAAAGCCTATGGTAATTTGATTTTCTAGGCCAAGTCAAGACTGCACAAATTGATTGTCAAATGTTGATTTTTTAAATGACCTGTTACCTAATTCGACTGGTACAAGCGTAACCCTGCTGATCTAGTTGCAACAATTGGGCCAGAATCAATCAAAAAACAATTTCAAGAATTTCTATGCCTGATTCTTGTTTAGTTTAAGAATTCCATCCAACCAAGGATGCTGACATTAGACCAAAGGGCACTGATTGCAGATGATTCCATATATCTATAAGGCACCAATCACCAATACATAATACACAGACTGCCAATATCAATATAGAGCTGGTGCATAGAATAAACCATAGATCTAAATGAGAATCTTAGTTTCGAGGTGCAGGCGTATACCATCTGTTCGATACATGGTCTGCATACTCTCATTGATTTCTTCTCACCTCCTGGGGTCATATGTAATCCCTTTGTAGTTTGATTTATCCAAGGCAAGACATGCATTCGCACAGGGTTTGGGTCTAGGTGGCAGAGAAACACTCAGATCATCGGCTTCATGCAGCTTGTGACGTTTGCATATGAAATGTATATCAATTATTAATTCTCCTGACTAAAGTTCTCAGATATACATCTTATAGATGGAATCCGATCTAAATTGCGTGCACGAACTAGGTTAAATATGAATGACTAACTCTGTATGGGCCATTTGATAGCATGGCATATAGACCTAAATAGGCCACCTAAGTGCCAGGCTGATGTGTATGCCTTGCGTGACCAGCTTTGGGAGCCAGTGTGAGTCTGTCATTATCTGGTCAATACACGGTGTGTGCTCGCATGAGCAGTAACACTGGCCAGGCTATACGTTAGCACCTCAGGGAACATCAAATAGAATACCAATCTACTGCCTCCCCAAACTAACACCCTCCCTACACCACTCTCCTTCCAAATGCCTCTGAACTGATTAATTCTGTATGTGTATCTCTGCCCCTACTGGTGACTATAATATTGAGGCACTACCCAGTGTGCACACAATTCAGTTCAACATTGAATCAACATTGACAACCAATTATCAATGTTGATTCAATGTACTGTGCCCACTGGGTAAGCACATGTACTAGGACATTCATAAAACTAACTTCTTGTTTAGTTCAGAGTATTATTGCCTTCAAAAGAGGTGCAAATATGACTGTGGACATTTGGTTGCATACCTTCCCATTATACCCAATAAAGCACTCACTCACCAAGCTTAGGTCTTGTTAAAACCTCCGGTCCATAAAGAGTGATCTTATTGTGCCCTCTCTGTCTCTCTCTGTCTCCTTCTTCATGTCTGTCTCTCTTTATGTCTGTCGGTTTGTCTGTTTATGTCAGTCTGCTTCTAGTTCTCTTTCCATGTCTTCTCCTCTCATACTTCTGCTGTGAATATAATCATCTAGCAATATTTCACGAGAACCAAAGGGTCCCTTATTAAAAATGTATACCGCTGGTCGAATCAGGCTCAGATTTGAGGGTCTTGGTTTTCCCAGAAGTCGCAAAATGACTTGCACCCACACGGCACTCTTACTGCTTATCTGAAGCACTAAGTCTGGTGTATACTGCATCCTCATATCTCATTCCTACGGTCAACAGTACAAGACCTAAACACCCCTCTGCCAAGGTACTCAGCCTTGAAGATAAGGACACACAGTGTTTATACTGGCTTGCTATCTTTAGACTAACAATGACTTGATACATTATCCATCATGTGAAAAAGCTCTCAGACCTCAATTCCTGGTGCACTTGCTTGATCGTTCTACATGTAAAACTTATAAAGGCATTCCATAAAGTTCTAGAAAATCTGATATTTCGAATTATTAGGGGCTGATTCTTAGATCCTATTTCCTGATTAGTGATATTATTCATTGCTCACCATTGCGCATGTTAGACAACTGCATCTGCAAAGCATCCTGAGCAGAGTGTATCGCCATATGAGAGTCACATAGAGTTGAATTGTATCTTATAGGCTCATATAGCAGGCACAGTGCAGCTAATGAAGGAACTAATCATTGGGCTGAAGGCAGACAGGCTAATGAGGAACTAATACTCAAGTTGACAGCATTATGGTAGGCCGAAGGAACAGGTTCAGAGGAGGTCAGCCACCATGTTTTTTATAGGTCTAGGTAACTGGCTCATGGTAAAGCTTAGTTAAAGGTTGTAACTCTCAGTATGGAGGCTTAATTGGATGGTGTGAAATGTACAACTGGGTAATTATAAGCATGACTAGACCAATTGAGGGATGGCATTACTGCTGTAAATAGTTTATCCCTGTACAGACTACCCTCTACAAAGTACTAAAATGTGAAGAGATAGGTAATAAATTGCAAATTCTAGAAACGTAGCAAGGTAGAGGACAGATGTAAGAAGCCTCCTGTTTAATTTCAGCCCGGAAGTCCGTTTATTAAGCCCAGGGGAGTGCGAATCAAACCAACCTTGCATTTTGGCTGAATTTCCAGTGATTCCTGGACACTAAACTTCTATACCCACAGCAGTGAGCTGGGGCCGTGGGTATTGCGGGCTATACTAGGTAAAGCTCAGGATTCGGTGTTAGGTTTTCTTCTGCATTGAGCAAAACAGCTAAAAAAAGCTGTCAAATTATCACTCTGATGTTCAGCTTCAATATGATAGCTCTAGGTAGTAGCTAATGCATGGGCCATTCATTATATCATTATGTTCATTATGTCATCTAAGTTAAAAGCAAAATAACTATCCTGAATAGAGTGATATTGTCTAATGATTCATACTCTCGAATTGTTATACATAGTTTGTACGAAGGCACACCATAATCAGAGACAATTGTATTCATAGTACCTGGTTCCTAGCAATCCCAACAAAATAAATATTCTATCAGATAACTCATATTGTGAAAAGCAAAATCCGACAGGAAAGTATCATATGAGCCTTGTGAGATATGCTTGGTTCCTAGATCTAGTATCAGATTTAAATTTGATTAATAAAGCAAACTTGACGCTTGATTGACTATAGCAAGGCGTAAGGAGCTGTAAGTAATATTCCATTCAAGCACAGCAATTCTAGATAGGTCTTTCAGCATAGAAATAGATATCCATGCTAAGAAACTGCTCGATGCAACAACATCCATTTGTGGTCAAAAATAGGGTTTACCTTTTGGTAGTTATTTTCATTTCAATGTTAAGGAAACACATAACACTAGAAGCAATGGTATTTTGATCTTGAAGATAGCATACATATCATACACATAATTTACTATTTGGTGATGCCATATTGATGTCGCACAAACATCAAAACTGAACTCAAATAGCTTTAAGTGACATTTACTCCAACTGAATTAAAGCTGTTCCAGGAAGCATCTTCTGCAAACAGAAACTTGGCATTGTAATGAGACTTGCTACTCCTGTGATGCCAACAATGTGACAGCTGTCATTATACTATTTAATTTGCTTTAATTTGAGTACAATACTTAAGTACAAGGCATTCCAAAACCAGGCCTCATATTCCTTTGTATGCTATAGGAAAAACAGAGTTTATTTGAAATAAACTTGGTTCATTTCAACTTTACCCAAATGGCTTGCCATGCAAGGTATGCAATATATAAGTTGTATGCAAAATAGCTTTTGATCTGTGTGTCTCATCTAGTTCTTCGATTACATACTCAGGGACAAAGTAATACTGGATTCTCATTATAAACCCTTCACATACCACGTGATATCTTGGCCGGTCTCAGTAACACAGTAAGGAACATCCACCCTAGTCAGCAGCTAGGGGGATTAGTTCGGCCTATTACCACCAGGTAATTTAGGCTGGCCCCATCTGGACCTCTATTCTCAAGCGTCATCGCTGAAACTTCTTGGTTAAGGTAGTTCTGGTACACTGGGTGCTCTAATATTATTAGAATTGTAAATGGGATACTGCAAAAAGTTCCCCCAACAAATTGGGAAAGTGATGCGGTTATTGACGTCAGATACCTCTGGACTAACAGCTTATTTGGGCAAAAGCCCCAAAAACTAACATTTTTTGCAACTTCTGTCCACAACTTGGACAAATAGATAATATCTAATGGTCATAATATTTTGTGAAGAAAGTAATGTGCCAGAGCCTGGTAGTCATGTTCTGCTACACTACTTGATAGCTATCATTCGAATGCCCCCTTAAGGAGACATATTCTTATTTCCTACATTTTTACATTCTTAGCAAACAGGCCCTGGGCATACCTTATACAGTCTAAATTAAGGAATTTCAACTCAACTCACCTTCACTCATACTAGGGATGCCCCTCGGATGCATGCAAGAAGGAGCTGGGGCCAGCTTGCCAGGTCACGTTCCCACACAGGAAGCAGCCTACCTTACACTTCCTGTTTGGTCTAATCCATGTTGGTGTCTAGTTCTTAGATTAACCATCTTGTTTACATACTCATGGAAGAGTAATACAAGAACCCTTCATACATCACGTGCTGATCTGGTCTCAGTAACACAGTAAGAAACATGCGCCTGAGTCAGGAACTAGGGAAATTAGCTGCAGCTATTACAACCAGGTCACGTTCCAACACCGGAAACCTAGTACCTGACATTTCCTGTGTAGTATTAACATGGTGAATGTCCTCTGCTACTTTGCAGCACAATATTAGCACAATATCTTATTCTTCAAGCATATGATTTTTGGCCACATCTTATGCTTCAACCACAGACAGGGACTCTCCTGTATCCCCTGGGGATACTTTGTAAGAAACCATCATGCTTGATTATCCCCCAGTCCCCTAGGGGATGCTTTATAAGAAACGGACTACACTGGATACCAGCCCATGGTTAGGGTAGGGGTTAGGTTTAGCTTAGTTTTCTCTGATTACAGTTAGGGTAAGGCCTGGGGTTAGCTATCTATCTGGGGGACCAGGGGAGTCCCTGTCTTTACATGAAGAAGAAGATATCCCCTGAAATCTTCTTCAAGAACAAGATAATGTGCTAATGGGCTGTTTGAAGAGTAGTTGGTCCTGACTAAACATTGAGATGAAGCAAATAGTTTCTTGGTGTAATAATTTTAGAACGGTTGGTTTGTTGGTTAACTTGAAAGCCCAAAGCCTTGCAGGCGCAGACATTTTTGAAAGATTTAATGTTCTAAATATTAGATAAATTAGTAAATATTGATGCTGACTCGAAAATGTCATTTAACTGTAGTCAGATATTTAACCAATATTTAGCTATTTCCTGTTTTAAATAGTACGTTATAGGACGTGTACCAATCTGTACGCGAAGTACAGTGAAGGAGCCTTATAGGATTGGTACTAGGCCTATAACTACTTTATACGACTAGCTGTGTGCAGTATACAAGAGGTGTGAAATGCTTTGCTCTCCGTGCCTGCTGTGGTATAATTCCATATCAAGAGGAGGTAAATCGTGGACATTACTCTTCAATCTACACTACTCGTCTGGAAGGTGAGGGCAACGCATTTGAATTAATCTGAATTCAAGGAGGTTAAATGGAAACATATCAATTAAAGCTTCTGGTAAGTTTTCGGACCATTAATTCTTAGAAACCGGTCATTAGCACATGTATATCTACCACCTTATTGGTATACAGTCTACTAGCAGAAAGATGCTATCGTAGTTGTGCCAAGTGGTTTCTTAGCTCTTGTATAACTTGAGTTTCTTGACTAAAAATGCTGCTAAGAAGTAGAAAGTGTAATAGCAAAAATTAGAATCATGGACACTTTTCAGTGTTTCTCTACAGTCAATAGTCAGCACACATAGTATTAGTATCACATAAGCAGAACAGATTCCTTGAGGGAATTGAACCCCTTATAAAATAATTCAAATTTGGATACTCATATTTTTGCTACAGTTTTATTTTACTCTAAGAAACAAAGAGAAAATGATTCAGTCACATTTAAGTAGTAAAGAGATGGCTCATATAGGGTAGATTTACCAGTTTCCAACGCTTGTTGGTCGTGCAAACGTGACCCCTTTTCTATGACCTACAGCTATGTTAATATGCCAAATAGAATTGTTCTTACGATATATATATAGATAGAGGAGTGTTGAAACATCATAGTAAGTAAAAAATGTTCACATTTAGATGAAATATTCCTCATCAAAGTTATCAAATAATTGTCTCAATTTCACCTGATGTTGGACACTTTAGCTTCCCTCATGTTTATACTAGTGATAATGACTGATATTTGTTTATATTATCTTATATGATATAATGTTTAAGTAGTACAGCAGGCATGACATTATTCAGGGCCTATGATTCTTAAAACGTTATGATACCCTTGGATCCAGGGTTAACAATCAGGGAGTCTCTGGAAACCTAGGTCATATATGCCAAGCAGAGTATTCAGCAACGTTTTTGTGCTCGACCTACAAAATATCACATGGATTGGGCATCATTGGTAGTTGGTCTGTACTTCTCATACACCACAAGGTGCTCCCCTGTACTCAGCCTTGTAGCCCTCACCCCTGGGGTGTCCTCCATGGCGGCCACCCATGCATGTAGTTTGGGGCACCTCTGGTGAGTGATGATATCCACCTGGTAGAATGCGTTCAGTACCGGGACCCGCTCCACCCAGGGCCAGCAGTAGTAGTCAGCCATGGTGACCTCATCACCTGCAGCATCAACGGAAACATGGTTGTAAGTTTATAAAACATGTGATGATATAGTCGGGGTTGCTGGCAACCCATCCCTTGGTCAAAGCCACATTTTTCTTGCGCCTGCCACTTCGCAACATAATGTCCTGACTTGATTTACGTCTTATGTCATAGTAAATAATGAATTAATGTGCAAACACATATTTTAGTTAAGTTTCAGGCTGATAATTTTGTAAAGGCCCTATATCTAGGCCTAGGCCTATACTTTAATCAATAAAGGCCCTGGTTACAGAGTGCTCTTTAAAGTGTCAATGCCTACCTAGAACCTGCATGCGCCGTATGGACATCTTCCACATGGGGTAGGCCTGCTAAATGAATGTGGATAACAATTTCCGGATATCTACGTCTATAGGGAGCCTAGGTCTCGCGAAAATGATGTCGCAATTTGTTTGCGGTTTCAACTAAAAATACCCACATCTAAGGTAGCCTAAAAAGGTCCAAGATTTGAAATTTTATAGCCCAACTCTGAGATATCTGGGGACAACATCTTTTGCGCATCCTTCAGGCCTGCGGGCGATAAAAGGGGGAGCCCACAAGGGCCCAGAAGTTGGCGATCACATGACAGGACTTAGCCGCCATACCTGTCTCATTAAAAACTTTTGTAGACCTCTATAGGCTAGACTTTCTCATAAAAACGTTTGTAGACCTCTAAGTGCTAGACCTACATACGACCCTTTTGTAGGCCTGCCTACCTTGGGGGGTAAAGGTTAATGGCTATTTTAACATTATATATTACAAACTCCCCGGCATTTCTGTGTACATATCCCTGATTTCAGCCCTTTTGAAACTTGCTGGTCAAAGACTACACCAGGTCAAAGACTAGACAGGTTGTAGACAACACCCGGTCAAAGACTACACAGGTCGAAGACTACACCCGGACAAAGAAGTTTTAACTGTATCAATCTCACGAGACACAGCCGGTAACTTACCGCACATGAATCTGGTGTCAGGCAGACGCTGTTCAAACTTCCCAATCTGCAAAAGTAGCAGCTGCAGTGTAGCTGGACTGTCTGATGCTGGACCTTTAAGCAACTTGTAGAAATGGGTGATAACCTGTGAAAATTGAAGCTTGGGTTTGAGTTTGCAAGAAAATGATACCTTCGTTCAAATTGTCTGTTATGATCATTTTCTTTCAAAAAATAAGAAACTATTTGAGGCAATGATTTTAGGGATGAAGGCAATGCCTTGTATTCATTGTCACCTCTCACAAGTCTATCGATGATTGTGAGACCTTTAAAGATGACCTGTCCCAGGGACATTATAGCGTATTACTTTATTAACGACTGATACTCAGATCATTTCCATTGTAGTCATCACATTCATATAACCAATTTAACGGCTAATGTTATGTGAACAACAAGACAATGAAATGATTAATAAACCTAGAAAAAAAATGAATATATCATATAGAAGGCCCTCACCACCTTAAACTCCTCGACTATAATACTGCCTTTGGCCTTGGTGTACGGATCAGCTGGAGTCAGTTTGGGACCAGGGAATGCCTCATCTAGGTAGTCCATAATGATTCCCGAGTCATACAGAACCTACAGTGAGAGTATACATTGTAAGCAAGTTTTTTGTTTTTTTGCAGGTGTACAATGGAATTTGCTGTACACTCAAACAATAAACTTGTCTCCAGACTCTTCAAAGTGACGGTCATAAAATAAATGAGTAAAAAGCTTGTCTTAGTGACAGGGAAGCGTGTCTTATAGCTGGAGATAGAAGACCCACTTCGCATGTGCCAGCCCAAAGCCTGACAATGCCAGCTCCAGATTCTATTTGTGGCATGGTAGCCTGATAGGTTAGACAACTTTTGACTCGTTTATTTTATTATAGTCACTCCGACGAGTCTGGAGACAAGTTTACTTTTTCATTGTACATGCACCGTTTACTATATATACGTAAAAAGTGGAATCCACTGTAAAACTACAGCAGATTCTACTGTGTACCTACACTTACTATTTGCAGTATAACTAGAGTTTAATGTGCTGTATATCCTTTATTATCATGATTTATCAATGGCAAATTACAAACCAGGCTTACAATTATGCATCATGAACCATTGAAGGTTACAAGTCACAACACAGAGCCCTGAAACATGATTTTAACACACCACAGCCTCCCCTTTGTTAACCTAATATGGAACCTGTCAAGTGCTGGCTCAGTCTCATGAGTTTGTAACAGTTGAAACGTCTTTGACCGGGTGTCATCTTTGACCGGTGTAGTCTTTGACCAGGTGTCGTCTTTGACCGGGTATCTTACTTCAACTTTAACCAGCTGCACTGTCCAAAGAATTATGCAATAAGAAGTCCCACCAAGTACATTACATCATATACATATATAATATTTTTAAAAAATAGAAAAGAAATTTTTTCTAGATACCCAGTCAAAGACGACACCCGGTCAAAGACTACACCTGTCAAAGATGACACCCGGTCAAAGACGTTTCAACTGTTACAAACTCATGAGACTGAGCCGGCTACACACCGAAAACCAAGGAAAACATAAATTGGTCATAATGACGACCTAGGTTGTCAAAATATATTAAGGCAGGTGGCAGTCCTGTCCTATAGAGAATGGTCTATGAATGTAGCCTCTAATCAGTGTCCCCCCCTCCAGCCGGGCACCCCTTTTATAATCTTGATGTATTCTTGGTTGATCAAAGTAGCATAACTTGTTATAAAGTACATGCCATTGTGTGAAGGTAATGGCCAAAAAGATATAAATGAAACTCCTGTCACCACTAATGGATCAGGATGAAAATAGTTGATCACTTGATAATGGCTGTCAGCTATGTGCCTTGGTGTGGGACCACTAAAGTTTTCATTGTGACAACCTAGAGACTTGGAAGTTGTCAATATTGATGACTTGAAGTCTTCAAATTGACAATACCTAAATCAGCAACCTTAAGGTAGTCTATCTGACAATGTGACTACTTGAGGTCTTCATTATGACAATTTTGGTATTGTCAAAATAACGACCCTGAATTTTTCAGTGCATAATTTCAGAGATGCACATATCGCTCTAGAACTTTGGTATTCACATATGCAATTATCATCGTTTGATTCTTGTTGTAAAGACCGTGTTCATGTATCATGACATGCTAGTTCCTTGTTCTCCATGGTGGCTCATTCATGCTGATTTTTAATTATGCATAGTCACTCAGCATATAAGTTTTGTTACAGGCTTTCAAGGACAAGCACTGGGATCAGGGCATATTTCAAGGACAAGTACCTCCCACTGCATGACTGTTGGCATTTAAGCAAAGATTGGACTGCTTAAAGACATACTTTGATGCACTTTTAGTAAGCCTAAACACAGCCTAAAGCAGCTTAAATGTCATTATGAACTTTCCGTAACATTTAGGTGGCATTTACTGAAATAAAGCCACTAAAAGAGTGACTTGAAGCAATAAAATGTTTGCTAACATGCCAATGTTCATGCAGTGTCCTGGACATATATCCAGATGACAGCTAACTAGGACTCCCTCGTCGGAGCTGTTATTTAGTATACACTCCCATACAGGTTGTCATAGTGTAGTGTTAAACTGTGATGCATGAGTCAATGTATATACAGCTTAAATTAAAACAAATTTGTGATCCTTCTTACAAATTGGTGGAATAAACTAATATTATAAGGTTATAGATAAATATCCAATTTAAATGTATTCGGATGCACCAGGTTGATGCTGTGTTGCATTCAGGAGAAAAGAGGAGTTAAATTGCACATGTATCTGTGCTCTCTCCCCCTTTCCCTTGTATTACATGTACTATACATAAGCTGCATATGGGAGTGGCCAGCCCCCCTCCCCGCCCCCCCCCCCTCCCACCCAGCTTTCACACTCAGCAGCAGTGCCAGTGTACATGCAAGGGGTGGAGCGTCGCGCTATAACACTATGTTGCATGTTGAGACGGTGTACGTCCTAATGCAGCAGTGGACCATACCTAAAACCCCAAAGACATCTACCCCCTAGCCCTAGACAAAGTGCATCAATGGTTAAGGCTAATTGTGGCCAAGATGCATGAATGGAGCCCTGGTTGCTCTATTTGCTATGATTGCATTTAAGTATTAAACTGAACCTTACGGAGTGTGCCATATAGGGTCATCATGGGTCTGATCGCTGGGTTTGATAACTGCATTATGCAAACAAAGCAAAGGTTTGGTCAAAACACTATAGCGATGAATCCAGCAGCTTACCTTATCATTGATATGTAGCGCTGGTACTGTGTTGTATGGACTCTTCTGGGTATACCAGGTAGGCTTGTCATCCAACTTGATGTGTACCATTCTGTATCTGGAAAATAGAGTGGTTTATGATTTTTACATTATGTGGTAAGAAATTAGCCAGTGCTGTATAAATGCATTGTGCTGACCAATCTAGAGCCTCTCCACCGAATGCAGCTCACTCACTGAAGTTGCATCATTCAGTTACAGTGATACCTTGATAAACGGGTCTTTGATAAGTCGGTTGTCTCATTTATGATAAATGAGACAACGGACAGGCGTAGACACTAATGCTGGCCCATAATTTTGGGTCCGGGCCCATAGTTTTCTTCAGAATTCAGAAATGAAGCAAATTGGTGTCATCTCAACATTGGTAAATCGGGACTTTATATGATTTTCTCTTTTAAAAAAGAAAAATATATCCCCTGGCCCACAGCTAAAAGTTTGGGCCCATAGATATTTGGAGCTACGGGCCCGGGTGACCCACAGCTGAATGAGATAGTGTCTACCTCCTCTTACACTGTGCAACGACGAAAAAAAACCCGGGGGCAGACCTACCTGACTAGACTAATTTGAGGTCACTGAATCCAAAAATCATGGTAAAAAATGCCTCATAAGTCTCAGTTTCAAGATATTCCAACAATGATTATTTGTCGGTCTACTACTGAATATATGGTCGGACCAATATACAGCAGGGACAGCATTCATAGAAAAATGTCAATTTTGTTTGCCTGGCAGAGATAACATGACTCTGAAGCACATTTAGTGGTAACATGCCGTAAAAAATAGGATTCTACACTGTTATGAAGCTAAATTAGTGATATTTTACATATATTAGTAGAAAAAATACCATAAAATATATAGATTCACCCTAAAGCGATATAACAATTTTTTAAGCTACTAAGATCAGGACTGTGACCCGTTCTGACAAGAGGTACCTTCAGGGAAGCTATTATTACTGTTTTTAGCCCCCACCAGTGCCAGAATCCCAAAAAGAGTAATAAATAGACAGAAATTTGCTCGGATAACCCCTTATGCAGAATACAATGATAGATCATAGGTGTTACATCTTAAGGATTAAAATCTGTAATGGTTTTTTTAGACAAAAATGGTACAAAGGCCAGTTTCTGGTTACCATGGTAGCCATTAACACAGTCAAAATATAAGATATTGGCTCTAGATTATTGGAAATGTCATCAATATCGCAAACCTCAAAACAGGCCTTGCAAATTCCTTTCAGAACGAATCTTCTACTAAAAGGTATCCTTGTATGAGGATATTTGACCATAAAACCTAATTTTACATGACACATTAGCCAGGTACATTGCTGGAATATGGTCAGAGGTGGTCCTTATGGGGAATACAATAGGAAGACAAAGCGACCTTTTTAAACACTAGTTATATGCTTCAAAGTGTTATTTTGGACCTATTTATTCACAAAGAGCATTTATTTCTACAACAGATCAGTAATATACTAGTAATGTAACTAGTTAAAAATGAGTTTTACATGAAAAGAAGTATTTTCCTACTTTTTGAACAAATAGTGTATATATAAGCTCTAACCGGGTATACAAATAAGACCATGTGAAAATCTGAAAACTGAGACTTACCACACAATTTTGAGTGCTATTTTTGAATTCCCCAGGTTAAAATACATAAGAATAATTGAGTCTGGTCCCGTTTTTTTTCAATTATTGAAAATTTGTTGTACAGTGTTATCAATCATGATTTTATGGCAATAGTTCTGATAACACCCAATTTGTTTGTATATATAATATTACCTTAGTTAATCGGACATTTCAATAACCGGCCATTTTTTGGCTGAAACAGAGGTGGTCGGTTAATCAAGGTACAACAAGAAAGTGTGCATACAACGCTGCACTGTCCTTAATTGATTAAGGCGGACAACCAGTAATTAACACAGACACTTTTTTTTAATCGAATTTGGCAGTGCCTTTGGTTTCAACTAGAAAATCTGATCTTTGCCATACCTGAAAACAAACTTTCGCACATATTTGCGGTCTTGTTATGCATGCCATTCAAAGGATTCTAGCTTTGGGTGTGAAAATACAAGATGGGTGTTTGTTTATATTTTAGGTGCGTTGAGAATCGAAAAAGTTGGAAGATGATGCCAAAGCAAAGGAACGCTTGTTGTTGTTTGCTGCAGGGCTATTTCATTTGTTACTTGTCAGGATGCACTCTTACGGCATGACTGTCTATGCGAGAAATGATGCAAAAACTAACCTAAATCCATTTTATATAATATGTGACCCGTTTTAAATAAATGGGTCAGAAGTCACACTTTTAAGAGCCTAGATATGGGCATCTTAAGTTGCATAGTGTGGAAGAAATATTATTTTTGAAAATTGATTTTTTTAATTTTTTTACATATGAATAGTTATCTTCTGGCAAACTATGTTAAAAAGCCAAATTTCTACCCCATTTTCCCCCAACATGATCGCCTTAAAAAAGAATCAAAAATATTGCCTAAGAGTGAATATGGGGCAATTTAACACTTGTCATATATCAAATGAAAGCTCTTGATGAGCTGTACACGAATCTGGTAATATCACAACATGTTTAATATCCGACCCATCACATATTCTTCTGATATACTCACGGTATGTTTTTGTGGTACAGCACCAGCCGAACTCTCTGTCCGTAGGGGTCGTAGAGAGTTCCGTAGAGGTACAAGGTCTCCTTCTGTACAGGCGGCTCAGCATCACCTGAGGTGGACAAAGTTTGGCAACATGATATCTGAGTTTGAGTTTTTGAGTTTTGATAAGTGTATTGCTTGCTTCACAGGTGAAAATACATGTGGTCTTCCTTGACGGCAATCCAGGGTAAAGTGAAACAAAGCCCCGGTTCATGAAACATAAAATTTAATGATAGTTTCAAATGATAGGTCACAAATATTCAAAGAAATCGGTATAGAGATTACCGTTTCCTAGGTATGAGCCACGAGGTTGTTGGGTAAGATGACTAAGATGCTCATACCAATGATATACACTATATAAGTTCTTTCGAAATAGTACATTTTTGGCGTCTACACTCTTGGCCCTTCTTCACTCTAAGAACAGTGTGTTACGTTTACACACTTATTAACACCCTTTTATGCAGCCACGTTTAACACACATTTTGGTGTAACACACTACACACTCTTTGTCAAAAGTGTGTTGATCTCAAAGGTGTGTTGCAAATACCGTAATGGCCCGTTTAACCGCAGTGGTCTCAAATAAGCGCAGGTCTCATTTAAGCGCAGGTCTAGGACCCCTCTGAAACCCAAAATATCTCTTTAACGGTACTCATATAAGCGCAGGTCCCTGTACAAGCGCAGGGGGTAGCAGGGATGAATAAAGAGAAATATCTGGGCCTTCATTGTGTGATGTTTCATATTTTTGTGGTTGCAGGTAATAGCAAAATAAAATTATGGAACTTGTGATATTTTTTTCATTATTTATAGAGAGAAATCGAAATATGTTAATTTTTCAAAATTCTGTATTTAAAAAAGTAGCGCAGGACCCCCCTATTTTCTCTTCAGATATTTGTTCTAAATGATCTAAGGCACCTCTGGAAGAAATTTGGAGGAATTCTAAACTTTTTGAGTGCATGGTATCGACCTACCTTAAGTAATGATCTTAGCATAAAATTCATCGTATGGGTATGACAGGGCTGGCGCCTATGCCAGCCAAAGAGCCAATGGTTCCTAGTTTTGGATCCAGGCCTGTACTTTTCTGAATATTCATACTGTTGTTATGATTGAATGTGTGAGAATATAACACTGTGGACCCAGGTCTCCCCAAGCTATATCCCAGTGAATATGCAATATCGATCTCGAGGCCTATTCTAAAAAGTACAGGCATGCCTTACACTATTGGAAAGAGAAATTTGTACTCACACCAAGTATGTTCCTCAAAGCACAATGTAGGCCTAGTCTATATATACATTGTGTTCTACAGTGTTGTCGCCAGTGGCATAGATTTAGGTCAAGACCAATGCACCTCTGGACGGCTTGGTCCAAAACTGGCAAAATTAGTGTCTCTGATGGCCGCTTTCCTAAGACACATTTTTCTCGAGTTTTAAAATACAACAATTCCATATTGATGTATATTTTGATAATATCAATGTGAACTAAAGGTTAGGGATAATGATTGGGATAACAAGTAGTTAGAATAGCATTGCTGAGTCTTCATACAAACTACAATATATTTACCTGCAGAATACTGGTGAGTAGACATGGTGATGGATCCGATGTAAATGGGGCTGTACTGGTACAGCAATTGGTTAAAATTAAAGTGTTCATCTATAGGTACCTCTTAACTATTTCAACCCTTTAAGGACAGCAGAATATTTCAAGATTGAAATGTTTTCAAGATGTAACAATGCAGTGCCAGTAGGTAACATATTAATTCTGCATTGCTGCATCATGCTGACAATGTGGGAATGTATCGACCCCATTGAGTTTAAATGATGCATTCATATGTCTCAAAAAAAAGGGGATCATAGTGCTTCAACATAGAACTTGCTGATCGTAGAGGACTATTTCACTCAGACGTGCACTTATAGGCCTGTAAAGGCTTCCTAGCAGACTTATTGATGTTTCATGACAACAATTGTTACCAGGTAATTAAACAGTAGAATTATTGATAATTGACATGATTCTGATGACAAAACGTAACGGTTGACTCTTTCTTGCCAGCAAGTGCATTAACCCTTTAAGGACGGATGTCGCTAAAAGATGACATTTGTCATCCCGATGCATAATGCAGCCCAAGCGAGTGACTCGTTGGTGCTGCATTGGTGCATCTTGTCAACCCTACCGGAGTGTCTCAACCTGGTAGGGTCGGCATGATGCTTGAATGTAGCACTGGTGAGTTACTCACCAGGGCTGCATTAATGCATCATGATGAATGCTTTATGCCATCCTAAAAGGGTTAATGCGCTAGATAGTATCAATACATTATATAAATGTCTACCACAGAAGACTGCATTACATAGTTTACCATATATTCTTCTTGATGCAGAGATATTTGTCATTTCAGGATGCATTAATAATTATGTTAGCTGGTACTATGTTTGCTCAAGTTTAGTCCTTAGGAGGCACTACATATGAAACCATATGTCTTATTTCGGTATCAATGTCATAGTTCTATTCACAAATGGCTCAGTTTCATGAGTTTGTAACAATTGAAGCATCTTCGACCAGGTGTAGTCTTTGACAGGGTGTAGTCTTTGACCAGGCAGCATTAAAATGGCAGAAATGAGGTCGATGTAATATTAAAAGGTGGGAAATAGTGCATCCATATATTGATACATGTATAAAGCAAACATAAGTCAATTTGTTATATTCATATACTGAGTATACTATTCATAGTTGAGCATAATATTATTAGTATTTCCCTCTGCTTGGTCAAAGACGTCACTTTATAAGAACTTTGATTTTAAACAGCTGCACTGTGCCTAGTAAGCTCAGTATATAAATATATAAAATTTTACTTATGATGCCGATAAACGTGTATTAACATATAATTGCAGTATTTCACGGATTTCCTTACTATATAGGCCTAATTTATTCCATATTTTCACTCTCTGGTCAAAGACTACACCTTGCCAAAGACTACACCCGGTCAAAGACTACACCTTGCCAAAGACTACACCCGGTCAAAGACTACACCCAGTCAAAGACTACACCCGGTCAAAGATTACATCCGGTCAAAGACGTATCAATTGATAGTTGCCACCAGTCACGACACAACTTCCGGTCTAGTTCGCTTTCACTAGGCCTCCCCGTCATACACTGAAAAAGTAAACTTGTCTCCAGACTCGTCTAAGTGACCATCATAAAAAAGAGTCAAAAGTTGTCTGAGATAACCTATCAGGTTAACTAATAAAATCTGGAGCTGGCAAATGTCGGGTTTGTGGGTGGCATATGCCAAGTGGGTCTTCTTTCTCCAGCTGAAAGACAGACTTCCTTGTCACTTAGACAGGTTTTTGACTCGATCATTTTATGACCATCACTTTGAAGAATCTGGAGACAAGTTTACTTTTTAAGTGTATCTCAGATGCATTAACTCATTGTGGTATTGCATGCCAACAAGTCAGACAATCAGCTTTGATGTCCACAGGCACTTATCTGCCATTGGGCAATCAGCGACACGTTAAAGGTGTAACAACAAATGCATGGCTCCAGGCACTTCAGATTATTTTGACTCTAAAGCTCTATTGATTCCCCGCTCAAAAACCATGCGCATTTGCACCCATTTTAAGCATAATGATGCGCAGGCTTTTCTGCTCACACAGCCAAAAATAATTATCACTTATTTTAAGAAAATATTAGTGGTTTCTCCGCCAGACAAGTTAAATAATCTTATTTTCTTGAAATGAGATAATTATTTTTGGCTGTGCAGAACAGGGGGATATTTATTACCACCCCCATATGGGTCTAAATTTACGCTCTCCAGTCAAGGCGTCCAAATTTCTAATCCATCCCCAAATTCACCACCCACTTAATTTAGTAGTTTGTGTTTTCCTCTCTATGATGCACGTCTTCCTGCTTCCATTGTTGCTTATGGCAGGTGCCCGCGGAGGTGTCTCAGCTCCAACCATACCGGGAGGAGTGGTCATGATTTGGAGTGATATGGGTCATTTTTCAACATTGAGGGAGTGGAATGGTGTACACCTTTATGGGTATGTTTTTCAGGGGTAACCTTCATTATTCCTTTATGGGTGTGACATTTAGGACTGACTCACGAGCTTAACTGCTTACATCTTCCTTTTTCTCTATGAACTACAATATATGATATGATTTTCAAAATTAGAAATATCAAAGTGTATACCTAGCCCTTTACAGACCCATTGGGATGTGGTGTCAGGACCCATGCATACAGGTCTTGCACCAATATGGGTACGCTCTTTGCAGAATTTACGCAGGAATGGGGTAATATTTCTAGCAATGGCAACACACCTATATGGGTCAGATTTAAGTCCCATGACCACACATCCCGGTGAAAATAATCTAAGACATCTCCCTGGGGCCAGGTGCCCTCAACCTGTTTTCTTCTAAAGGCGCATTTCACCAAGTAGTGTTCTCTCCAATCTAATGCTCATCGATCAGAATGAATAGGTTGTAGCTGAGTGGATGCTGATGCTCATTTCAAAAGAGGTATAAAGAAATGCACCTCAAACAGCAGTCATCAGTCATTATTAGTTTATCTTTTATAGAATGTGTTTTTTCCTGTGGAGATCCTAACGTTGCCGCTTGCATTATTGATCATACCAGGTAGCCCTTAACAACAAAAAGATTTTATTGTGCAAATTTCAGATAGCTATATTGATGTCAATCCTTTGCTCATCCATCATAATCTATAAATTGTCACTGATTTGTTATTGATACAGAAAATATCATAAGCGTATAATCGCAAGATCACAGATATTCCTAGGCTCCCTATACGCCAAACCTCTCAGTCACTAGTGCCTAACCTAGTTGGTCATTTTTTGGCTCCCTATACGACCAACCTAGATTAGTTATTAGGGTTTTTGCCAGTTATTGCCAGGTTGGTCACTACTGACCAACCCACCTTAGTCTTTTTAGTTCCAGGGGGAGCCACTGAGTGGTCATCACAGGTGGCCCCAACTAGTGGTATACAAATACAACACACTAATGATGAACCTAGGTTAGCCACTACTGACTGACCACTTGGTCATTTTTGAATATAACTTTGCCATTGTGACTAACACTCATTTGACCAACCTAGGTTAGTATGTACTGACTAACCCTTTCAACCTATGGATTTTCAGTGATGGTTAATTGATGTTGTCCTGATGTTCCTTGCCAGGGAAGAGAAAAATCACCAAGTAGCTGTCTAGATACTCTGAGGTATAACTGATCGTTTTCAGAAATACTGTCTCTGAAGCTTGGGGAGGATTTTTCTGTACCAATTTATTTTCACCGGGAAATTTTCTTAATTCAAAAGAAAATATTAGTTCCGATTTGGCGTGGGAAAAAACATGACATGGCATGACAACATATCACTTTGGGCCAATCACAGATTGAGTACCAATTGCTTCCAAATTTCTAGAAAATAAATAAACTAGTTTTATTTATATAAGAGTTTCATTGGAAACTCAAACCTTTTTCTCTAGAATTATACAATTAACTGGTGATAAAAAACACTAAATGTGTGCTTGGAGAGCAAGACCAGCCCCCAGGCAGCCAATGTGATGCCCAGATTAGATCACATGACCAGCAGTCAGCCATAGTGTGGCAAATTCGAACTCACCTTGGTCAGTATGATATGTAGTGTTGGGAGGTTAACACCGTCACGTCCACCTTGAAACTGTCTCTGAAGCTTTATAACAGTCATGAGCAATCTCTAATGTATCTAATGTAGCAGCAGACAATTTTCATCTGATGAAATTTGTTACTGGCTGTGTCTCATGAGATCAGACCAATTGAAACGTCTTTGACCAGGTGCCAGCATTGACCAGGTGCCAGCTTTAACCAGGCACCATAAAAGAAGTGTTTAAGAAAAATAAATCTCTTCTTTGATATGTAAGCGATAAAAAAAAAGAAAATGGCAGTGGTTGTATTTTCATATATTGCTTTGCCTGCCCTTAAAAAACCATTTTATATCAGCCGATCAAAGCTTGCACCCAGTCAAAGCTTGCACCTAGTCAAAGCTGGCACCCGGTCAAAGCTGGCACCTGGTCAAAGACGTTTCAATTGACCCAAGCTCATGAGACACATAGCCTACTGCTCTTGGTGAAGTAAGCCTCTTATAAAAGGCTATCTTGAGGCAGCTACCATAAATGTTCCTCAATACATTAAACCAGACCGTTTTGTGTAGCAATAAGTGATGTAGCTCCACCGCACAAATGACTCCATGGTTTGCCTGCCCTAGGGCTTCCGCCATACAACTGAACCTACTTAAGATATTGCTATGTTACTAAATATGGGATGTTGAATACTCTTGTTTGAAAACGCAGAAGCTATGGCATTTATAATATGGCCATCAATACATTTAGGTTTAAAGTTCAAATATCTAAGATTCCTCTTTGCTTTCATATAAAAGCAATAATCTCTTAATGTATTGTGATAGTGGTGACAAAGAATATATGAGTACCGTAAAACCTTGTGTATAAGCTGTGGCTAGTACCAGAGTCAGATCGGCTATCAGATCTGCCCAAAGTCAAGATGCGGGTTATACCCAAGTTAGGCTTATTTACAAGGTTTTACGGTAAGGACCAAACTTGGTATCCTCATTTATTTTATGTAAGCAAATAGCCAAGTGAAGTGATGAAAGTGAGTCCTTAACATTAGCAGGACTCTTTGACTATGATAACTCTATAATGACTCCTATTCTAAGACTCAATGATGATTGGGAGTCACTTTAGAGTTGTGGGGAGAGTTACCTCAGTGATCGCGGTTGGACTCCTATTTGAGTGTTAAGGTGATTCCACTTCTTCTGTCTGTGAAGGGTATTGTACTTATACTAACTTGTACAGCAACGTTAAACTACTGCTATCTTTAGAACAAAGTGGCACCAAAGAGGATTCCAGCACCACTGCCTCTGCAACTTAGTAGTGTTGGGTCTGGACATTGTCCACTTCAATCTAGCAACACCATGTCTCCCCACTCTATCTGTCAGTGCACCAACAGCCCTTCCTGATCTATTTACCATAGGAAGGACATAGCCTGCCAGGCTAGACTGCATCTCAGACTGTAGGTCCAGACCTGATGATTGATACAGGTATGTGTTTTAAAGGGGGATTTACATGGAGATGTGGTTTAGAATGTAATGGCATTGCTTTGTGCAAGATTTTACACATATCAGATTATAGCTCTGACAGAGAATGATTATATTAATTTTGTTGCTTTCATATAATATCAAGGTTTCAAGAAGCATGCTTTTACTGAAGTGTGAATATCAATTAATGAATAAAACTGTAGACTGAGCTATACCATTAATATGTTCCATTTACACATATATATCTGCTAAATGAATAACATACATATACTTCATGACAGATTTCTCCATTGCCTTTTATTTTAATGACGTCACTTAGACAAACTTTACGTAAATGGATGCACTAATGATGTAGACAATAATTATGTTATCATACAGTATTTTGTTATAGTTGCTGTGGCGATATGAATCGCCATAAAACAGGCCTCGATATCAGTGGATGTTTTTGTTTTTCAATGCAAATAGATTGTGTATTGTATTTATTTTTCCAACAATATTTAAGGTGCATGCATATGACAGGTGTTTTTTCTCTCAGTAGATTTGGCTGGGATTAGAGTGCAGATTAGTGGTATTATATAAAGATTGTTGATATTACTGACTTCTATGGTGGCCGTCAAGGCTCACCCCAAAAAAATATCACTATTTTATAAGATTTTTTTGCTACTATTCTGGGCCGTTCGAGCTATTTCTCTAAAAAGTGTTTTCTTTTTCTTTTTTGGTCAACATTGGCTGAGAAGGCTCAGCATTGGCCAAGGAGGCTCACCAAAAAAAAGGGAATCTATTTTTTCACTTTTCTGGGCTGTTCAAACAATTTCTTTGAATAGTGATTTTTTGATAAATGATTGAGAAATGTGAAGAAATCATAATTTTTTAATTCGTCTTTCTTCTTCGGTGAACCTCCTCGGTCAATGTTAAGCCTCCTCGGCCAATGTTGACACAATTTTAAAAAACGGCCCAATAAAATGGTGAAATTTTTTCGGGGTGAGCCTTGACGGCCACCGTAGACATCTGGTACAATATATTGTGATTATATTGTACATATTTCAACGCCTGAATAATATTGCTACATGAAACTAATACCTGTTTCTTTGTACACTTTGTTGCAGGTGAGTCTCAGCTATACCAACTCAATCAGTTGTTTCCAAAGGTGAGGTACAAAAGATGTGAGATTTATTTTTGTATTGTTTAATCCACTTACAGCAGAGGCATCAACTGTTGTAAAGCCATCCTTAGAAGGCTAACTTTGTTATTGGCCGGATACGAGTTTTTAAAAAAGAATTTGGCTAAGGTAAAAAGTGTTTTGTGAAATAGAACAGAAACCACTTGTAAGCCCTATTATCAAGGTCTAACCAATCGCCAAATGTTTTGTAAACCCCTTCATATGTCTTATGCCTGACTCATAATCCTAGCGTTGAGAGGTTGAAGCTAGATTCTTGGGGAAACTTACTAAAATGTGTCCAACAATTAGCCCTAAACCAAAGCAATCAAGGGGAGTCAGTGAGTTATTAAGGAGTCCACCAGCTGGTATTGAACGTACAATCGGATTTGTTAGGTACCTGTTTGTTGCTCAAGTCGAATACTGCTTCAAACCATGTGATTGAGTGGGAAATAATGAAGCAGCTATGTGCTCCCTCTAAAGGTTCATATAGTCAGTTCTTCTTGCTATCATGGTTATCATAATCCGATCAAACAGAGTTAGATGGTATCCATTTTCTAATCAGAATTGTAATTGAACACTGGTGTTCAATCTGCATTTTAATGAGTAGTGATCACTTTACATGGTTTACTGGAAGCCAAGCTGGAATTAATCTCTTACTATGTTTGTCATCTGGTAGTATCCTATTTGTGCAGCTGACAGTGTGGCTTAGGAATATAACTTACATTTATATTCATACGATTTTAGATGGTCTCATTTATTGGCTCATAGCATACAGTTTCATATCATAAGGTGCATGATGGTGAGCTCCTCAATGCTAAATAACACTGCATGGCACTGTACGACACACAGACAAAAGAAACAGCTTCAGAAGGGAGTCCAGGTTGCCTCCAGAATGACTCCCCTCTCTAGGGGAGTCCAGGTCGCATAAGGGAGCCTAGGTGACTCTCTATCTAACCTAGGGGAGTCCCTGGGGGAGTCATATAGTGGGTCTTATGACTCCCACAGGTGACTCCCCCTTAGGTCAGCCAGAGAGTCACCTAGGGTCCCTTAGGCAACCTATGCTGCCCTAGAGAGGAGAGTCATTCTGGAGGCAACCTGGACTCTTTTTTGACGCTGTTTCTTCTCTATGTGCATAGACTTACATGGTAGCACAGTGTGTATTGGTGTATGCAGGCTAATGTATTAGCTTCTCTATATGTGAATTGTACACAAAGACTAACCACCAACAAAAACCATGGTCTGTACACTGGATTGCCACACAGTCAATAGGAGAAATATATGTGGCATGTACTGGGAAAAGGTGAGAGCAAGTCGTATTAGGGGGGGGGGGGGTGTTTGAATCCGTGCCAGTAACTTCCTTTGCTGTATGTCTCCTCTCTAAGGCCACTCAAAAAAATAAAATGGTTTCTCATCACCGTGCGCATCATAAAAATCAGCTTTTGAGGAAAACTTTTTTTTTTCTTTTTGCTAATTTTTGATGAAAACTATGACAAAAATGGACAAGTATAGGCATATTTGGTATCAAATTAAAGCTTATACTGCCAGTAATGCAGTAGAATAGAAATAAATTATATTTTCCCCACTTTTAAAGATCCATAAACTCTTAACTACTAAAATGTAACTTTTGGTCATGAAAAACGTAAATCATCCCATAGTATCCCATACATTTTAGCCCGTGAGTAAAAAAAAAAAAAAGAAAAAAAAGCCTCCCTCTTCACATTTTGCAGACCTTAGTGATGAGAAACCACTTTTTTTTTTGAGTGGCCTAAATAGGGTATACTAAGTGTGTTTAGACTGCTATTGGATCGCTAAGTAGACAGATCTACGAACAGTAACATTAAGCATTCCATATCTAGGGCCTTCATATATGTTCTTTCTGTACAGCCGAATGAGCATTATGTGTCAGACTTGTGATCAGAGAGGTCTACTAATTTCAACCATGCCCCACAGATGTGCAGCAATACGATTTATGATTTAGCTGCAAAGGATCCCCACCCACCCCTAAAGATTGTCTGCTAGAAAAATACATAGACAAATGTCAAAACCTATTGATACCGTCTCTGCCATATTTCACGAGTGGGGGCTGGGGCCATATCTCACGAAGCCGCAGGCTGAGTGGGATATGGCCCCAGCCCCCACGAGTGAAATACGGCAGATAGGTATCAATGTGGTTGACATTTGCATTAATTTTTTTATATGAAGCCATTTCATGAAGAAATCCAGCTTTTCTTAGCCCATTGAATACGCCCACATTGTATTCAATGGGGGGCATTGAATACGGCCCTTCCTATAGTTAAGCATAGTAAATCTTGTATTTCAAAAAAATACAATACTGAATCTGCTGAGGCCTTCCGTCTGACACCCTGTCCAAAGCTCATTGTAATTATGGAAGTCTTCCCATCAATTCTCTCACCAGACAGATCCTACCACTTAATTGAAGGCCCACTATTCTGCAGGACCCGCCCCCTTCCATTTCCTATGTCAATATACAATCGAAGAGTTGCTTGAGGGCTATGGGATGAATGACTAGTGTTTTACACATGAACACTTCTTAGATAAACTCAAACCTTATTCAGTATATAGACAAATGCCAATGCCCATTGATACCATCTCTGATGTATTTCACGCGTGGGGGCTTGGGCCATATCCCACAAAGCCGCAGGCTGAGTGGGATAGATGGCTGCAGAGGCCGATTTGTCATTTGGATGTGGTGTTCGGGTTGAAAAACAATGGCGGATAAATTTTATTCATTCTCTTCTAGTTGTCAATCACTGTGCGAGAGTAGGCCTATGTGGTCTAAATCCTTCTATTCTACTAAATAAAATGGTAAAACAGGAATTAATTGAGTTAGGAAAGGCAATAGCCTCTTTTGATTTATCTGTTCCCAGGGAGCCACTCGAGCCTATTTCAATGTGGTGGTGACCAGCGGCCAACTAATGCCGTATTAGTTTTAGGGGAAATATCGACTTTAGTGCTAAGCACTTTTGATAAAAATAGGTTAGTTATTTGTGAACAATTCAAGTTAAGAAACCACAGGCCATCATTGGTTTGTTATCATCACTAGCTAACCATTACTAAATAAAAAGATTAAAACAGCTATAGGCATTCAAAAGAAAACTATTCTATAGAATAAATAAATTCTTGTTTTATCACCAAATCTTTACAGAACTCATTCAAACTTAAAGAACCAAAGGCATGGCAAAATGGACTGCTTAAAATGATATGCATTTTAAGGGCATCTCATTTTTCCTCTGGTTTCGGTGTTAAGATCAGATTTGGATAGTTTTTCTGAGCTTGACACTAGTACGGGTTCTGCTTAGACCCTTTCTGAGCTGGATTTTGTTTCATTGATAAATGGTCAGCATGATGTAGGATGTTGTATCGCATATAATAGAGGTGAACTCTTGCTTTGAATATTATTATTTTATTTGCGTTTCCCCATTCTATCTGTGTATGGCTTCAGTTAATAAATAAAGTATGTTCTTCCCTTCTAAATCTCTACCATCCATTGTTATTATATAAAACCTTTTTTTATATCAAATATCATCAATATATCTGTGTTTCCGCTGTAGATCTAGATATGTGGATGACTTCTGATAAGTAAAGTCTTTACTAAGAAATGGTTATCCTGTCTTTTTGATCCTAATCTTCATCTAGGCCTGCATCTCACTACGCCTACAACATCTAAAGTAATGTAATCGGGGTCCCCTGATGGCAATAAGGACTCAGGGAGAGTCTCAGTTTGAGTTTGGCCTTAGACAGCAGCACACATACTGAAAATAACTAGCTCTCCAGAGAGTCATTACAGTACACCAAAATAGCCATAGTAGGAAAGAAAAGAAACACACTATGAAAGATGTATTCTGAGACTTCAGACCTGCAGCTGTGTTCAGTACCGACTATCAAAGGCAACAGAAGTACTTATGTCAATGATTGTGCCAAATTAAAAAAAAAGGTTTGTTTCAGGTCACCTGACCGACCCTAACAAAACAAGGCCGACCCTACGTCTTTTTGTGCAATTTTGATGAACATTTCATATTTTTACACTGTTTTGGTCATTTTTAGGGTTTACACGGCGGATGGCCAGTACTTTTATGTTAAAAAAATAAAATGAAATAAAATAAATATCCGACCTACCGACCCTAGTCTTTCTTCCCATGTTACCTGAAACATTCCTTTTTTTTTTGCCTTATATAATTGTGGAAATAGATAATGCATTATACATGCTCTGAGTATGAATGAGATTATACTTCAATATGGTTCATACTCAGTGGAATAATGTACTGTTTACTGCAGAGGACCCAATTATCTGAAATGCATGTAGACTCCATTTATATATTTCCTTTGCGTACAATGAATACTCGTAGATCAGGAGTGGTGCAGCAATTTAGTTTTTAGAAGCGACTACAAATGAGACAACCATCCACAAAAATCCTAATAACACGTTCATCAAATTTCTCAGAAACTTCTTTTTATTTTTGATGTTGACAGCAATAAAAAAGAGGGTTTTTGGGAAACTCGATAAATGACTGAGAAATGTTAAATATATGTATATGTATAGGTATACCTTTATTTTTGTGGTGAGCCTCCTCGGCCAATATTGACAGTTGACAGCAAGAATTTTCAATGTTGACAGCAAACAAAAATCACTATTTTGAGAAATTGCTGGAACGGCCCAGAAAAGTGAGGAAAAATTCATATAAAACAGTCTTTTTTTTTTATGGTGAGCCTGGACAGCCACCAGACAAATGGTCGGCAAGTCAGCTTTGATGTGCACAGTTACAGCAGCTATCCATCAATTGTGGATGCCATTCAAGGGGACCGGCAGACGAGGACAGGTGTGGGCGATCCTGTTGCTAATCCATCAATTAGTAAAGCTTTGCAGGCCAAAGTCTTTCTACTGCGATCTTGCCAATTACCCTTGGAGCTGGCACTTTGATCACCTGAAGGCCAAAATGCAAGGTCATGTGAGCGGGGGTCAGTGATGTGGACACCTTATTGCCACAGTGATATTGTGGTTGGAATAAAAACCCAAGCTGATCAGCAGTTAAGAAACCTATTACTATTACATGTCATCTTTTTAAGATACCATAGATCATTAGGATAAAGACAACCAGGCTAGACACTATTTTCATAATGTCTGGAAGACCTGTCTTTTTTTCTGGTGTGATGATGTCTACAAGCGTTATTAGAATGTGGAGAGCGGATTGTAATTCTTAACAGATGTTGCCTATTGGCTTGTTATCATGATTTAAAAAAGTCGCCACCAACAAGTCGAAAAGACCATTTACTCAATTAAACGCTTAGTCGTGAAGGTGAACATCAGAATCTGCTGTAAAGGTATAGTAGTGCCTGTAAAACTACAGTAGATTCTACTGCGTACCTACAATTACTATTTACCGTGTATAAGATTTGAAATTATCAATGCTTTGAGAAATAGACTGGTAAGAGGTCCATTTGCATCGTACCTAACAAGTTGGAATACATGCTAATTCCTATAAGGTCCCAGGCCGATTGATGCTTTTAGATCCTGACAAATTGATATGGTAAGACACATCACGCATACCCTTTTCTAAACTTGTCAAAACATGTGACAGCCACATTCCCAGCAGCCTTAATACTCCCACCGCCATACACACCGACTTAATAGTTAGAATAGATTAGATCAACTTTTATGTGGACAGTCTTCAGTTGTGTTCCTTCCGAAAACCACACAACAATGACAATCGTTTGGATATTCACAACTGATGGAGGATCAAACCTAATACATTTACATAAAGCATAAAGAAATAGACAAACAATTGACTGGGGCTTCAAAATGTTGACAGAATTGCAATTATCTGAATGGATTCAAGTTAGATGGCCTCTCTGAAATCCATTTAGATGTCAATTTGCACTTCAGTGTAGAGTGCTCATCCTGAGTCCTGAGACACATGTCACACAGCTCCCGAACACTTTGATGAGAATTTCGACACTTGGACCTTCATCTGTACAACCGTTTTTTTTCTTTACCAGAAACACGGAAATGCTCTCAGCTAAATTTGAAAGTGTAGTTTCTTTTGATCTAGAGTACCGTGGGGTATTACTGGCAGGGGGGGTATTACTGGCACCCCGGCAGTGTTGCGTGTATTTCTTGCTAGGCAAATTGGCTCAGGCAAGCAGATGATAATTCAAGATATTTTGGAGACCTATCCCCTTACCCTAAAAGACAAAAAAAATAGGAAATACAACTTAATTACTGGGATAATTCGCTTCAAAATTATGATCATTGAGTCATTAAGGTCAAGATTGGTGCAGTTATAGCTTTTGCCAAGATATAAGAGGAATTGGATCTAGATTCGCAGCTTCATCTATATGAGTTTTTATAAACCTTAAGCAGAATTCTATGGCCAATTTATGTCCTCTGTCTGCTAGAACAATCATTTTTGAACCTGGTCTCAATGTCTCCAAGATGGCTGGGGTGCCAGTAATACCAACAGATTTGTATAGTTGTGGGTATTACTGGCACCTGTCCTGCCGTCATCCTTTCTAGTTAAGATGAACATGGTAATAATCAGTAATTGATTCTTTCTTTGACACTGCATGGTAGATTTATATGCTTGGTTAAAGAGCAAAGCTGTTTCCTTAGTAATTTGGACTCTTTGGGTATCCAAAACAACATTCACAAATAATTTGACTGCAATTGTTTGAGGTCCAGGTCTATGTTTGGGTGTATATCAATGACATATAAGTGTGGCATGTCAGGATGTCTCTGACTTGAATTCCTTCATGGATGACACATAATAGTGTACCCCTAACATGGTCGGTTTATATTTTTGTAAAACTATGGCTTTTTGTAAGGAAAGCAGAAGGGTGCCAGTAATACCCCCAGCCATGCCAGTAATACCAACAAAATCCTGAATTATAAATACATGAATATTCATATGACCCCATATATCATTTTGCCCATAACTGATGGAAAATGTGACAAAGTCCATGCTTGATGCATGGGAAAAGAGAAATTCTCAAAAAATCTCACAGAAATCGCACCAGGGGGAAAAACTCCTTAGGGTGCCAGTAATACCCCACGGTACTCTAGTATGGTACATCAGGTTCTGGTCATAGTCCTCCCATTATCATGAGCAGTCCGAGAAAACCTTAAGTCATCCGTACAGCAATATTTCACCATGCCAACAAGTGATATAAAAGTATGATCCCGTTGTTAATGGATTGACTATGTTTAATTCTTGGAAGGGATTTGAATATCTTCGGATTTTTTTTATGGAGACACATTTGCGTTTCCTTTATTTCTTGGAGGAACACTAAAGCCTACTTGCAGTTATGCGTGGCTTAATTAGCAAAGGCTCGGCACCCCCTGTGGACAGTTTAGGAACATGATTACATAAAGTCTCTCCATTGTAAAGTATCACATAATACGTTTACTACATACCTCTGTGAGACTGGATCCACTAGATCACATGTCTTTGTAGAGCTGTTGGAGTTAAGGCCACCTACTACCTCAGAGATATGTTTTCTGCCATTTCATAGTGAGAGCTGATCGACACGATCACATTAGCTGTATACAGAGTTAGCGTTAAAATAATACTGATTCACCCAGTCTAAGTGTAAATGTGCTGTACAATAAATTCTGTATTGGTCACCAAATGGTCATACTATAATATTTATAGCCTATTCACAGCATAGCATATCGGGTCAGGATAGACTGCCACTAGTGAGCCAGCTTTATATGAGTAGCTGAGTGTAGGTGTGTGAGCCTCTCATCACTTGTCAATACCCAGTGTGCGTCCACATGAGCATTTCCCACTCGGGCCAAATAAAAAAAGGTTTGTTTCAGGTAACATGGGATGAAAATCTGGGGTCGGTTGGTCAGATTTAAAAAAATAAATCTTTCTACTTATTTTTTTACAGCCCCTCTTTGATACTGAAAAGGTTTAAAAATCGGAGGGGAATCCAAAATTGTTGAAAAACCTAAAACCGACCCCAAAAAATGTAAAAATATGAAAAATTCTCCATAATTGCATTAAAAAAAGTAGGGTCGGCCCTGTTTTGATAGGGTCGGTCGGGTGACCTGAAACAAACCTTTTCTTGGCCTCAGTGGGCGGTATGTTAGTACCTGTGTGAACATCAATGGAATTTCAAGGTGTAAGGACGGTGTTGTGTGTACTCCATTACAACATCCAGATCTGACCAGGTAAGCAAATTTTGCCGCTCCCATCATCAAATAGAATGTCAATTCTACTGGTTTAACACCACTCTCCTTCCACATACCTGTTTAGTAGAGTCACTGGTATCTCTGAGCTAATGTTATTGTTGAAATCAATTGTGGTTGACAGTGATATCAAAATCTGCTTCATATGTTTGTGATGCATTTAAGAGCAGGACAAGGAGTCTCTTACAAGCTTGGTTTAAGCTTGGAGCACAGACAAACTGGGATTTGGAAGAGGATGTTGCGACAGTCCTGCTATACTGTGTCAATACTCACAGCTAAAGTTATCTTCAGTTGTGGTAGATCTAAACCTTGAAAAATATCACTAGTTACTAGTCAAAAGTTGTCTAACCTATCAGGTTACCATCCCACAAATAGAATCTGGAGCTGGTAAATGTCGGGTTTCGGGCTGGCACATGCCAAGTGGGTCTTCTATCTCCAGCTAGAAGACCCGCTTCCTTGTCACTTAAACGAGTTTTTGACTCGTTTATTTTATGATTGTCACTTTGCAGAAACAGGAGACAAGTTTACTTTTTGAGTGCAGGCAGATCAGGGGTTCTGTAGGATCTGTACTTATAACAAAATATGGTGTGTGAAGTAAGACAATGCATTCAGATGGGATAAGCCACAACAATTGGAAAAACAGGACAGTCAACATAAATGTGCCCTGAGGGGGATGGTCCTGTCGGCTTGTTTTCTGTTGAGCTCGGATACCTGTAGCCCAATAAGAACAAAGAAACCCGTGAGAGTACTTTAAGGGAGTGGTCATTTTTTAAGGGGGGTGGTGGATTTTGGGGGGGACCAAATAATTGCGGACCCCTTGAAGGGGGGACCAAAAACATTTGGACCCCTCTTTTGGCCCCAAAAATATTGCACCCCTTTTTAGTGAAAAAGCCCGCAAGTTACTAGAGCTCAAAGGGGTCGGCCGCGCTCAATTTCAACTTGCCTGAGGTGGGGGGGACCAAAAAAATTACCACTCCCTAAGAATGGCTAAAGTGTGCTATAAACGGAATGATACATGAAAAGCCAGGACTGGTTATTGATAACTAAGACACTTGGCATCTTGGATTAGCCACAGACAACCAACCTGAGTACTTGCTTGTTTATGTGTCATTCTCTCAATAACCCATGGAAAGGATACACCAACCTAAGTGTAATCATATAACATTGTATGGTATGGTATGTAAACTACTGTAAATTCCCGTGTATAACCCGGGGGTTTATAGTAAGGTACTAAATTCACAATTTTCAGACTCCTAGTACGGGTAATAAGGTTCTCCCAAAGTTCGGGTGCGGGTTTAAACGATGTGAGGGTTATATGCGGGAATTCACGGTAGATTGAGGTTGAAAATGGCATGTCACATAATATACACCTAGTGAGACCTTGCAGTTCATTGACCTGTTAGAAGTAAACTACAACTACTTTTAACCAATACTGTGACATTGCAAAATGTCAGAGGCCTGACATTCCATATATCACTTTCTCTCCCCAAATGTTAGTTGAAATACAAACAGCTTCAAATTATTGCTCTGCAGCTGTTCTAGTTCTTATTCTGTTGCTTAATATGAGACTAAAAGTGAAAAATACCACTGCATTGTTGCGTTAAGTGCCCCCTTAGGGTATACTCCCTTTACAGAATATGATGTAGAGCTCTTGAGCGTTTTCTTTTGATTCTGTCAGGGTAGTAGGGCAAAGGGAGACAATATAGGAGCCTTAAACCTTAAATTGAAGTATTATACGAAGATCTAACCTGAGGTATCAGCTAAGGGCATGGAGATATTGGTATCATATTCCGAAGTATAGATGACTAGGGCCTATTTATAGGGACATATCAACCTGCAATAATGTGAATAACTAAACTTTATTACACTAACATGTTTTTATGTATCAGTATATAGATAGTATTCATGTGTGTTTGAATATTTGTAACACTGATAGCCAGTATTGTACAAGAGCTCTATCAGTGTATTAATTTCATGCCTGTGACGGAATAAAACTAATGTGAGGGACACGGTTTCTTGGAAAACAACGTTTTTGGAAACACCGGGAGTCGAACCCGGGGCCTTCCGCTTGCCAAGCGACTGCTCTACCACTGAGCTTCATCCCCTTGTCCTATCAGATAGGTCATGTCTCACGTTACTGGATCTGTATGGTACAGAGGGGAGTGGATTACCAAAGTGATACCCCCTTGCAGGTTTACCACCAGGGTACGGGGAATCCGAACCCCTACACTAATTTCTTAAGGTCTACCCATGGTCATACTGTAAATACCAATGCCATTTGCTGACCAATGGCACTAATTTACCTGTACAGGCCGGATGCATGCTAATTAGACCAACCTGCTGCCTGTCCTAGAAATCTAATCAATATTACTTAATGATGGGCTGCAATTAATTGATGTACGTTATCACCTTAAGTATGTACTCGTTTGCATTCAACCAAGGCAAGTTATTCGCTAGCGCTGCATTCATGCATCATGACCACAATTCTGAATCTACCATGGCCTTCTCTCTGACACCCAATGCCAAGCTAATTTTGAAGTCACACAATCAGTTTCCTCACCAGTCAGATCCTAACACTTCATTGCAGGCCCATTATTCCGCAGGGCCCATTTCCATATCTCCTGTTGATAAACAATGGAAGAAGCGCTGGAGGGCTAGGGGATGAATGAATAGTGTTTTTACACATGACCCCCCCCCTTGATGAACGCTAACCTTATTCAGTGTACAAACAAGATATCTCAGGTGAGTTTGGCATCAAATAATGCCACAATCAAACGTAGAAACTAGGGATATTTAGCTTGCTTTATGAAGGCCAATTCCTCATCAACCCCCGGACATTTAAACCCAGCGTCAAGATGCCCACATATCACTGTCAACACATTTATGCAAACTTTTAGGATTTAATACAGATTTCCTCATAAAATGTGTTTTCATGCTGAAAACTGATTACATCTTTTATCTGTGAATCCGTAAAGTCTGTTCCACTGTAATTGCAATTTCGATCCATTGTTTTTGGTGTAAATATTGATGTTAGTGCCAAACGCTTTTAATAAAATACTTGGTAATTTGTAAATAATGCAACTTAAGAAAAAACATGCCATCATTAATTTAAAGGCAATTTAATTGGGGATATGGCTGGTTCCAAACATGAGCTGGCCAGCACCCGAATTTCTAAAATGTTAATGAAATAGCCATAGTTTTACAGATCCTTCAATCTTTTTCCACGGAACAATCGGTAGTTTCTGTCACCACCTAGTGCTGGACTATGATAAGTTACTGCAGGCATGTTCAAATCAAAGGTCCGAAGATTAGGGCTCAAAGATCAGTATTGTTAAAAATAACCAGATTGTTCCCGATAGCCATACTTCATGTGCTAGCTACTTTATTTAATCTCATTCCTTAGAATTCATCTTAGAATTCAACTAATTATCAGATTATGGCTCAATTTACTAATTTTGGAGTGCACACTATAATTCCCCCATTGAAAATGCACAGTAATATAGTATACTTGGGCCCCATCTGAACCTCGAATTGGGCTCTTATTGCCCATAGATGACATTTTATTGTGTCATATGATCCAATTATGATATTCTACTAACATTTGAAACATGTTTAAGCAAGATTTAAAATATGGAAAAAATCGAACCATGTCACTTTAAAAAAAAATCCAGTAAAGGCCACCTAAATCTTAAAGTGCACTGAAACAGGGTGGTGCTTAAAGGTGATCATTGATGAGAGGCTTTAGTGGTGGGGGTGTCGTGAGCTGGTGTCCCCTGGCACTAAGGGAGTGATCACTTTTTTAACAACAGGGGTAGGGGGTGCTGGACTTTCGTGCGGAGCACCGGAAATTTTTTACATCCCTCCCCGTAGAAAGATCAACATTTTTTACCCACTCCCCCTTCGAGGGTCGAAAATTGGCTCGCGCGCGGGCCCTTTGATGCATAGTTATTCACGGGCTTTTTGGCTGAAAACAGGTTAAATTTTTTCGACCTCCCCAAGAGGGGTCCACATTTTTTTGACCCCCGGGCAAGGGGTTCAAATTGTTTTGCCCCCCCCCCAAACCCACCACCCCCCCCCTGTCGTTAAAAAATGATCACTCCCTAAGATTGTCATATGCGAAGACCCAAGGTCGGGTTTCTTACACATTTTGCTCTAAATTATATTAAGGTCGGCATCCCATGTGTTTCATGTTATTGTGTGGCATTTCGATTCTCAGTGCCTTTTGATATGAACAGTCATGTTTGGTAAGTCACTCAATTTAATTTAAATGACCAGGAGCAAGTCCACGGCGACAAAAACCTGCGTTAAAACGGTATTGCACCTCTGCCGCCACTATTTCGCCCCTATTTCATCCGTGTCCACAGCGAAATAGATGCGAAGTGGGTGCGTCATTGGTGTGATATGGTTTTAACACAGGTTCTTGTCGCCTTGGACTTTGGGCTTAAGGAGTGGACTGCCTAAAATATAATCGCCATTTTAAGTGCACCTCATGTTTGTTTATGGATTCAGTGCTGACACATGGTTTGGAAAGGTTCCCCAGCATGACATTAGTGTGGGTTCCAGAGCAAGGTATTGGCCCATTGATAAATAGTTTGCTTAAGTTAAAATGATTGTATCTTTAACGGAGGCAAACTCTTGCTTGGATGTTTTTGATGTACTTTTGTTGCTCTTTATTATTGAGGATGACTTACATTAACAGGTTGGGGACACACTCACTATTCTAGTACGCCCTAAATGAGCTGCACCTGTACTCATCATCTAGGGCGTACTAGTATAATGTCCTCTCCATCAGCATCAGTGTATCTAGGCATTTACATTATATTTCCCATATGATTCGAATATATTATACATCATGTGTGGTATCATTGGAGAGAGAACATCTCAATCTATCCACTAGCCAATTTACAAACTGTTATCATTTATATTTATTTAGATATAATGCATTAAATATAACACAATCATAAAATTATCTTCTTTAGACCCAGTAAAATCCATTTCCGGATTTTTTGTTAGATTTGCTGATAAATCTAAACACACATGTTAATAGAATGGATATTGCTCTATCACTCTACGTTTTGGTTTTACCTCCTTATGGAATGGTAAGGTCATAAATTGATGATAAATGTTGATAAAAGTGGGTGTTTTCTCCCCTACCAATGCCCCCAGTGTTGGTATAGCTAAGATCCATTGTTCTATGAGTACTACAGACATACCCATGGGGGTCAGTATTCTAGTACAGCTAGCTGTTCATGGTCTAATGTTAGGGAGTCACTTCAGAGTTCTGGGGAGAGTTACCTCAGTAATCATGTCGGGAGTCACAGTGGTTCTACTTCTTTTCTCTGTGTAGGAAAGAGACAAACCAGACTATGAAACATTTATCCCAGGATGGAGACTTCAGACTGCAACTGTGTGCAGCCAGGACCTACTTACACAGCAAATCCTAATAAAAAAATATGATACCTTTATTACTATTTGGGATTGCCTTCTACAGATATTTACATGACACAGGACCCTATGGCCCACTCAACTACTAAGAATAGAAGGCAGCGAAGAAGTGCTGCAAAGTAGGTGGCTTAAAATAAATATAAAATAAGGAAAGAAAGGCTCTCACTCTTTAAGGTGTTATAGTAGTGAAGAAATACTTACTGATATCATTGTGGAAATATATATAGAATCTGCATGCTCTAACAATGACTTGACTTATAAATAATGCGTCATTATGCAACATACCAGTGTAGACTGACCTGCATATAGATTCCATATAGTTTTTTTCCCTTGAAGTGCTGATATTTGCAATATAATGGGAGTATAAATAAGAGATGGTCCCAAAATAATGTGTAGTTTCAGAATGCGAAGCACTAACACACTCCCAGTGGGCACAAAATTCAAGTCAACATTGAATCAATGTTGCATCAACATTGACAACCATTTGTCAATGTTGATTCAATGTTCTGTGCCCACTGGGCTGCCTCCCCCACCTTATTTCTCACATGCTTTCAGTCTTTTTGGTATCACTCACCTACTGGGTGACGAATTAGCTTTGATCTTCAAAGTCAGTTATTCACTATTAATCAATTATCAAAGCTTTGAAGGCCAAAGTCCTTCTAGTGCAATCTCACAAATTACCCTCGGAGCTGAAACTTTGATCATCACCTAAGGGCCAAAATGCAAGGTGGAGTGAATAGGGACTTGAGTATGGTGGCCGACAAGGCTGACTCCAAAAATGGTAGTATGAAAAAAAACACTGTCAACTGTCAATAGCGAAAATCGTTGCTGTCAACTGTCAACTTTTTCAACATTCTGCTCTCCAAGCACATTCTGCCATCAGCAAATGAGATGAGCCTTTCATACTACTATTTTTGCAGTGAGCCTTGTCGTCCACCGTACTTGTGATATTGACTCCTTATTGCCACGGTGGTATTGTCGTGAGATAAAACTCAAACCAATCAGCACTTCAAGTTAGTACATCCGATGTTTTGGGCCAAAGAATAGATTTCCTTAAAAATTTGTCAGAATGTTCACAAATAATATATTTGATCTATCTATTTCATTACATCTAATTCCCTCCGACTTTGCTCTAATTAGATTTTATTGCCCAATATATGGTCATTCAGGGAATAAATGCATGCACGCTTTTATTCTCCCTATTGAAAATACACTAAAAAAGCCCTTGGTTGGGGAGATTTGGTCCCTTTGTGACCTTTTAACACCTATTGATTACATCTGATTGACCTCTATTTTCTAAATATCATACCTTTACAGTGTTTGGAATACATTTAAGTAAGATTTAGAATTTGGAGAAAAATCGGATATACCCACTTTAAGGAATCGATTCCCAACACATGTCATCTTCCTAAGATAACAGCGAGTGAACCTTCCTGTCCATTACAGTGGTGAGGGAGGATTTAAACCCATGCTGTTTTACACTCCTAATACATGTCAAGTCATCTTCATTAGACAACACAGTCTAGCATTAACAATGCACAAAAGTGGTTTTGAAGCCCTAACCTGAAAATTGGCAACTTATGGGTACAGATAATCGTTCCAATTCCCTTGGATTCCTATGTTCATTTCGAAACATTTCTGAGGCAGTACAATGTAACTAACCATAGATGATCACAGACTACAGTGGCTTGTACTGGATGTCCTTCACCCTGTGACCTCACTGTAGTGAACAGGAACCAGACATTGTGCCATTGGCGGATCAAGCGGGGGGCCTTAACCCCCCCCCCCCCCAAAAAAAAAAAAAAATAGAAAAGGAGGAAGAAGAGAAAATAAAGGAGAAGAAAAGAGGGAAAACTAAAATATTGTGTCCTAAAATGCGTGAGAATGCACTATTTCAAGTCTAGATCAACAACATTCTATTGGGGAGCAAGCCCCCAAACCCCCCTAATGTGGCTAATGCGCTTCACCCGCAGGAAACAGACAGTGACTCAAGGTTGGCCAGGTTTCCCCCCCCCCCCCTCTAGACGATCCTTGATCTGCCACTAACACTTGAGTGGTGTTTTGCACAGTAAACAACGATCTCTCTATCCTTTAGAAACGGTATGATGACAATCGTCTTTTGGTGACTGTTACAAGTGTATTTCTCCCTAAATGGCATATCTATCCTAAGGTATACTTTAATAACGATTACTTTTAAAGATCTAGCATCATGATCTATAATTCTGTTAAAAGAAATTGACAATATCGTTATAACTTGCTGTGCAACACCCCACAGGTCTTTAGAACATAAGCTGCCAGTGAACACCCTAGTTTCTCAAAAGTGGACAAGAGTGAACACTTACGACTTTTATAATGCTGCATTTCATTCAGTCCTGACAAATGACCCACTGGGATAGCATTGATGCATCATGCCTATCTTGCCAGACCGTAGCTGTGTATATGCCAGTTTGTACTATTCTGGTCATAAATGTCGGCCAGTCATTCATTTAAAACCTGTAAAAATTTGGTAAGACTCGGCCTATGAGTTTGAGAGGCATTGCATGTTCGTAACTTAATGTTAATAACAGATATAGATGTGTGTCCTATTGGTAAAAGGTAATTCTGATAGTGAATAAAGCACAATACATTATATGGACTTGGGCTGGATTAAACCTGCCTATTTATTAGATATGCATTGACCCTATAGCCAATTGAAAAAAAAAAAAAAAAAAATTAATTAACTAACCACGGTAAATATGACACAAAGCAAGCGAGCAACGAGCTGTCCCACCTCTCTGGGCGGCGCTCTGGCGTAAACAAAGGTGGTAACCAACGTACACACTCAGCCTAGGTACATAACATAGGGGGCGCTCCTTACCGGGTAACAGAGGTTTGGCGCGCGTGAATGACCTGACCAATAGCGGAGACAAGGAACTCGTATCCAACCATTGGTAAAAGGTAATTCTGATAGTGAATAAAGCACAATACATTATATGGACTTGGGCTGGATTAAACCTGCCAACACCCAGAATTACAAAACCATAATAATACTATAACATACATATCATTTTTTACACATAGCGTCAACTACCATCCTATCTAAATTGATTCTAGAAGACAACGGCTTAGCCAAATAAATTAGAGCAGTGAGGCTGGCCCAATCACCCGTCTGCCTAATGTCCTCCAGTGGGACACCACAGCTGTGAAGAAAAGCAGCACCAGAACGCCTAAGAGAATGGCATCCTGCTCCTTTGACATCCATATTTATAGTTGATAACAGCCTCTTCAAATAATTATTAAGTACCGGGTAGGTAAGAGGTACAAGAATCCCTGATACCTTTAGCATAAATACAGGTGAATCTCTAGTGGAAGATGGACAGTCATTGAAATGGTTAGCTAACAGAGTTGCAGCGCAAAAGGTGAGCCTATAGCATACGTGAGAGGGATGACATGTATACGCTGACCATATTGGATAGTTTTTGAGCTCGAGACTCTAAGCAAAACACCCCATTGTTTAAAGGTAAGAGAACTCCTACGTAGGAAATGACCCTCCAGTTTGAGATTATTAGGTACAAGGTTACACTTTCTTAACAGGGAACGAAAGCTAGTGGCTATACATGCCCACATACATCTTTCATTTACACTCAAGCAGTCTACATGCATAAACATAGTCAATAATTTCTGTAGCGTTAAAGTAACACGTGTCGGTACAGGATCCCCTAGTATTCTCCTGAGGCCCTTAAGAGTAGTTGAAAAAATAAAATTCAACCTAATATCCGAGATATCATAGCCAAAATACTTATTTAAACTAATGACACCAGACACATAATTATCACTGCTCACATAGCATAGGGAGTCTGATAAGAACACAATGAACTTGCACATAACATCTACAGTAGTTGGGACCACTGCCACCATAATTAGGGCACAGAAAGAAATATACTTCTTCCATTGGGAAGCTTTAGTGCGCCAAGTCGACTCCGACCAACAATACGATCTAACTTTGGCTGCCTTCGTTTCTAGTCGTCGTCGCAACTGGAGTACATCTGCAACAGCACAAACCGGTAGGGATCTTCATATTATTATCATACATACGAGACAGAGCATCTGCAATCACATTCATCTTCCCTGGGACATGTACACTCACAATATGACAATTAAATAATACACTTAACCAGAAAATTCTACGTAGCATAGACATAGCATAATTATTACAACTCTTTCCAGTATTTAGGCCTGTGACCACTTGTGTATTATCAGAAAAGCAAATGACACGACAGTTCCTCCAGGCAGGACCCCACCTCCAGAGAGACTCCAGTACCGGGTAGAGTTCTTGGACATTAATATTATCAGGGATGTCTTCCCCCGGGCAGTGTGAGAGGTGGGTGTGGCCGTCCCTCTCAGCATCTAAGTTCATGTTCCACATGCCCGCCAGTCAGTCTCCGCCCCAATGGGCTCCAAAACCCGATCCTGAAGCGTCAGTGTATATGTTCACATTGTCTTGTACCCTCCTGCCCACCATCTTGGCCTCTCCATTAAACCAAGTGGCGAAGTCTCTCCACCATTGTAGATCCAGAAAAAAGTTCTTGGTGAGGGTAATACGTCTCCTACCGGTAGTGAAACTAGACAATAAACCAATAATTCTATGAGAAAAAGTTCTTCCTCCTCTCACTACCGTAGAGCAATGACCTATGATGCCACATAGCCTCTGAATTTGCTTGCGTGTCGCCTGACAGCGACCAGCAAAAAGCGCGAGCTCCTCCTTCAACCTGAGCATCTTATCATCCGGTAGTAACAATTTCATTTGAATAGTGTCTATAATAATGCCCAAATACCGTTGGACTCTGGAAGGTGATAGAACCTTTTTGTAAGAGATATTAAACCCTAATGACCGTAGTAGGGCATGAAGAGCCAATTGAGCCTCTTTACATGATTCAAAACTATCACTGATGAGAAGAAAATCATCCAAATAACTGTAACACTTGAAACCATTAGCGTTCATATATCTAGTAACAGCGTCAGTCAAATTGTTAAATATGTAGGGGGAGGCTCGGGCACCGAATGACAAGAAATTATCTTCTAAGTACACGTCTTGACCACCCACACTCCATGCCAAACCCTGAAACTTTCTGTCTCCAGGACGTATCATACATGTACGGTATGCAGCCTCTATATCTGTTACCGCCAAAAAACAATTCGGGGTTAAACTCTCACAGATGTCGTCGATACTACAAAACTTGAAATTATTAAATGTGCTCGACATATGATTATTAATAGATATGCCCTCAGGCCTGCTAGCGTCAGTGATGGGACGAAAGCCACCAGAAGACTTCTCAACAGCCCCCAGAGCATGTACACAATGCGGTTTCCTATCTACAACACTAAGTTTACCGGTATTAACCTCTTTCAAAATAATATCGTTCATGAAAACCAAAGCTTCGCCTGTAGCGGAGGCATAATTAATACATTCATAAGAGGGGATGTCAACCAGGGGATCAACAATCTTGAAGCCATGCATAACCCTGTCCAGTAGAAACAAGCTATCTGGATCCCAGGTACCGTACACATCATTATCCCCTCCCAACAACATATTTTTCCAACCACAAGGCTTAAACTGCGATTGAACATTAGAGACATTATGTACACAATTGATATCCCACAAAGGTTTGTAATCTATATAAGCTAACAGTAAATCGCTGACACTGTCCATACATATGACTCTGTCCTCGCGGATCAGACCATAAGTGTTCACATCATAGGCGCGCCCTTCGTCGGCGTCTACCTGTACCCCCCCCCCTGCTGCTGATGGGGGTTTGAAGAGGTGTAACCTTGGTTGGTGCCTTGGTTCTGTGGGCAGAATGAAGACTGTAGGCTCCTGTTTTGATGCTGCTGACCTTGTTGACTGCCACTATTGTAGCTGCACCCACCTTTTGCTCTGTGTGAGCCTCTACACACGCAGCACACATGTTGTTTATGGCAGGGGTTATACTGGCACGAAGTAAAGTTCCAACTAGCGCAGACATCATCAGGGCACCATATTCTCGGAGTTGAGGGCTTGTTGGAGCCACCTGGCTTCGTTGATTGGGACGGACCCTGGAGGAGTCGCATGGCTTCCACATAAGCCTTGGTGCTTTCGATACCAAAGTAAGTGGCGTTTGCCGTGTGCTCTGCCGCCGTGAACTTGATCTCTCCTGAAGCCACCTTGGATGTAACGTCATGTTCATACCTTGCCACTGCCTTGGGCATGTAGGTGGGACTAATCTCCTTTAGGGTTATATACTTAAAATGTTCCAAATAACCCTGGACATCGAATCGTGCGTCATTTGCTTTTATGATACACTCAGTGACACACACCATACCTTATACTAATTCCCGGTAGGACATCTCCTCATAGCTTTTATCTAAAGGTAGATGAAAATCTGGACGGATCCAATGACGTGATCGCTTCCTGCGGGCCGATTCACTCGTCCAATGGAAGCCAGACATGCCACCACCCTCACCTTGCATGGGAAGTCCAGCGCTGTTGACATCTGAAGTCGCTAAACCCAGAGCCTGTAAGCCTAAACCAACAGACTCCAGTCCAGCTTGAAGAGTTGTCGCCGCTGTCGTGCTGCCTCCTGAAGCCGAAGCCAACGATCCGTCTGCGTAATATAGTTGACGTTGGAAGCCATGTTCACCCTCCAGCGTCGATCCGGGCCCCGGGGGCTTAGGCTTAAACCCTGGAGGCGGCACCACTGGCTTCTGCGGGTCTGGCTTCTTCCCCGGTCCGCCATTTTGGCCCAAAGCCAGCTCCTCCTCTAGTTTTGCGTTCTGCAAGTTGATCGCCGCCAGACATTCCTCCAGCGCCTTCATCTCTAGCTTGCGCTTCAGTATGGCTTGCTTCTCCTCCGCTAGTTTTAGCTGTAGAGAGACATTCTGATCCCTATCCATTGCTGGGGATCCCGGCTCCTCAGCCTTGCGTAGTTCAAAGGCCTCGTCTTCCTCCTCGTCCAACCCACCTTTAGAGAGTGTGGGTTTAGCACATTGGGGACACGCCGACTTACGATGGTCATAAACAAAAGCGCAGCTCCTGCAGGGCTGCATGGCTGTGGTTTAAATCAAATTAATTAACTAACCACGGTAAATATGACACAAAGCAAGCGAGCAACGAGCTGTCCCACCTCTCTGGGCGGCGCTCTGGCGTAAACAAAGGTGGTAACCAACGTACACACTCAGCCTAGGTACATAACATAGGGGGCGCTCCTTACCGGGTAACAGAGGTTTGGCGCGCGCGAATGACCTGACCAATAGCGGAGACAAGGAACTCGTATCCAACCATTAATCGTAATTAAATCTTGTTACACCTGTTAGCATCCTGTTGTTTTAATATATTTTCATCCTGCAAAATAATTGTTCTATCTTCAGGAGCATGAGCCTGAAGTATATTTTGCCTTAACCGATTTGAGTAGCGTAATCTGGATCACAGGGTGATACTCAGGTCCGGGAAATGAAGGGAAACCCTCCCCAGAGCCGTTATTTACACCAGTGTTAATTTTCACAACGCAGGTAGGTGTGAAAACACTGCAGGGCTCACTGCCTACTGGGTTAAGTGGAGGAGCACAGAGGGAAAGTCTATAGAAAAAGCTTATTTATATGTGATTTCATGGCAATCCCATGTATGATTCACTATTCCCCATGTATGATTCAAGAGCATACACTAATCTATCTTATGGGATATAAACATTTAACAGCAAATTGATAGAAAATTCAGCAAATGGGCTATAAGAAAATCGTTGCTAATTTTAGCCCTGTTGTGTTTATGCTGCAAGGAAAAGCGTTGCTAATTCTCGCCCTGCAGTGTTTTCACACCTACCTGCGTTGTGAAAATTAACACTGGTGTAAATAGTGGGTCTGGGGAGGGTTTCCCTTCATTTCCCGGACCTGATACTAGGCTAGTCTCCCGAGATGGAGCCAACGTTTTCCTCTTTGACCGGGTGCCAGCTTTGACCGGCTGCCAGCATTGACCAGGTGCCTGCTTTGACCGGCCTGATAGAAAACAGCTTATTTAGGGGAGATGCAGGTACTTATTACTAATTCAAAGTGTTAGAACATCCATTAACCTTTTCAGCCCATTTACATGTTCATCTGCCCTAAATACACCATTTTCTATCAATCCGGTCAAAGCTGGCACCCGGTCAAAGCTGGCACCCAGTCAAAGACTTTCACAATGGCCAGATCTCGTGAGACACAGCCACTAATGACAACTGTTTAAAGCTTGACCGTCATGTTGAAGTGAGGCCAAAAGCACTTTTGGATATAGTTCAGTTTTGATTCACAAGAGGGCACTTAAGGGCTGGGAGCTCAGATCTTACAGGCACAAGATAGGGTGAATATGTTGTAGCTGGACAATGTTCCCCTGTTCAAACACTGTTGCCCTCTGGTGCAACTGTTATTTTAGTCCATGTATAGAAAATGCTGAACTTATTCTCTGACGGCCCAGCTTTAAGCCTCCTGCCTCATTCAGGGACCCCCCAGTAGGACCTGCACCTAACCAGTCCGCAAAAACACATTATGAGAATAATCATCTCTCCACAGAGCCATTACAGAACATCATAAAAGCTCTCATAGAAAGGGAAATACCAGACTAGAAGTAGAATCTTTGTTGAGGGATTAGGGAAGGAATAATCAGGATTGAGAATTGCTTGCCCGAGGAACCATGTAATTTGATTTCCATTTAAAATTGACAGCTAATTGCACAGAATCGAATTAACCTTTTAGTAATTAGTTTTAATACACTTAGTAAATAGCCGGAATCTGAAGCCAGGACCCTAAATGGTGCTGGCTTCCGGTGGAAGGCGAGCTCCAAGGGAAAATTACATGCCAGGGCCAAAATATTCCAGCGGAATTGGTTCGGAGAACTGTCATGGACACATCGTGAAAACGATTACAAGTGCATTTTCTTGAATACACAGACAAAGGTTCACGAGTTTAAAGGTGGGGCCGCATTTCACTCAGCTTATGGGCTCGTGAAATACGGCCCCACCTTCAACTCGTGAGATAACCCATTTTAACAGGCTAAACCAACTGCTCCTTTGTATTTATTTTTTCTGATTTCTGATTCAAATTATTGAAATTCTGATAGGGGTAGCCTAAAAAGGCTAAAATGGCTTCTTTCTATGCCGTTTAAATGTAAACAAACCACGTTTTTTTATGATGTCACAGGCCGTTAAATACGGCCATGGGTTATTTACAGGGGGTGTTAGATATGTGTGTCCTTGGTTAAAGCAATGGGTCTGCCATATTTCATGAAAAATAATACAATAGAATGAGACAATTTACTTTCTTAGAAATTAAGTATGTATCCTTTGTTCCTTTACCACTTCCATAGGCCAGAGCTTCCCCAGTAGGACCTGCACCTAGCCAGTCGGCAGTAGCCTGGAGCAATAGAGGGCAGGGCATCTATCTGACAATATGATGTAAAATATATTATGTTTACTGATCTCTGTCAGGACTCTATCCCTCACAGAGTAAGTGGTGATTCTATATGCCAGCATACTGCAACATTATGTCCATTTTCATGGTTATGTAGATTCGATTAGGTGACATAAAAAGATATGAAAGACGAACAGCGATCAAACTCATAAAAAATGAACTAGACATTTACAATAGTTGCTTCTATTGTCCAGCCACTTCTGTTGCTATGAAGCAGCCTTTTAATGCAATTACAAATGTATCTCTAGACATTGTTGGTGAAATGAATGAAGATGATGTATTGTTCAGTTATAAACACTTGGTTGATATGACATCAAATGAGACAGAAAAAAAATAAACAAAAATTAAAAAAAACACAAAGTAATAGGCCTTCTGCTGGGACATCTTAGGACAAAGATATATCACGCTCTAAATCTCCTCTTTCTATTAATTTTATCATATTCAATTTCAGTTTTTTTTCTAAACCATTTGATAACTTGAAACTGGAGCTCTTTGTCTTACAATAAATGATGAATATTGAAGCTTTCATGATAAAAGTATCCCCCTTGTTGCTCACTTTGCCCCCTATCGGGTTGATAAATAATATACAACAATAGCAAGAGCAGCAATACATACCAAGTAGCAGGCTTCGAATCATACAAACATATCTCTAATTATTATTTTGTTTCATGAAAAAAGAATTGATAGAACGCCTGCATAGTAATTGCTTCGTCTCGAGGCTCATTTCTCTCTCAGGTGTTCACGACAGTCGGGCTGATACCCAGTGGGCACAGAACATTGAATCAACATTGATAAATGGTTGTCAATGCTGATTCAATGTTGACACAATGTTGATTCAACGCTGGATGGAAATTTGTGCCCACTGGGTATTCCGGTACAGTCAGGGCAATAACATCCAATTTCAGCTGGTTATTATTGACTCGTGATATGGCCGGGAACTGTGTCATATCCACATTGAACCTAGAAAATTTAGGTTTACATTGAAAGTGAATGAGGAGGGTTGTTCAAAATAAAGAAATTAATGGGACTAGTTTTTACAAACCAAATTAGTTATTTCTTGGGTATACTAAAGGAGTTAGTATCATTCAACCAAACAACACCTAAATATCAAGTGAATTAATTCAATGTTGATCAATATATAATTATGACGGATGAATTCAGATGATTATCAACATTGGATTGGCAATGGATGGTAAGTTTACAGTAGGGAAGAGCATACGGTAGTCCTGTATCACATGTCCTGTGACGTCAACATTTGTTTAAGTATCTATGGCCCTTTAAATGCCATTCAACATGAATATTTTGAATAGAAACAAAATTGAAATAAAGGCGAAGGCCCATGGTGAGGGTAATTTTGGATTGTTACTCCCGAGGTGAAACTGGGGCCACATTCAATTCCTCCTTATGATTTATGGGATACATAGACAAAGTTCACGAGTATAGTTCCCCACTGAGGCGAAGCCGAGTGAAATCACCTTCATTGGGGAACTATACGAGTGCTCCTTTGTGTTTATTTCATGTCATATTTAACAATGTTTGTAAAAATTCCACTTAATTTATTATCAGACTAGGGCTCAAGCATAAACCTGGGCTCCACTAAGGTGACACTGGTACCTTGGTACTAGCAAACTTTTTTTATTATTTTGTTCATGCATGTTTCGCTGCATTTCGCTTGGCTTTATTTCGCAGCAGTGTCCCCCTCAGTGTTGCCAGGAAAAGGCCGACACTGCTGCGAAATTAACCGAAATGCAGCAAAGTTTTCTACAACAAAGGATTAAAAGGACGCCAAGTTTCGCAGCTAGCAGGCTATACTGCCCATGGCCAAGAACCATGATGGTAAAGAACTAAGTCAAGAGGGGACAACATGTATCTAAGTACTATAATGTTATTTGCGTTTTGGCGTTATCTCAATTGTAATTAACACTCAATGCTCAGGGTAACAAGACTGCAATATTGCTTCCCTTATCTCAAAGCCTGTAGAATTCGTATGAATTTTTACAATTTAGAACCAGTCTTTACGAAAACCTTCCGGACACCGGCTATAGCCGGCTAAAAGCCTACTGGACTGGCAGAAAGTCTGTGTCTGCCGGCCCCAATGGCTGCCTATGATCCGACTGAGTCGCGACATGACTGAGTCATGAACCCTGGACCTTTGGGGGTACAAGGTAACGGTGCTGACCACTATACTACAGTGTGGGTGTGGGGTGGTGATACATAACCCACCTCTCACACAAGTTCCCCCACCACCAGCTAGCCACTGGGTGGGATTGGGGGGGCATGTGGAAGTGCTAGGGCACCCCACCCAAAGCTCACACTCCCTCACCCCTTGAGCTAGGCACAAAAGTAGTTGGCCCTAGCTGGCAGTAGCATGCCCTAACCTCACCCCAGTTTCCTGGGACTTCATGAGTATGTCCAGTTGGTTTGAGGGGAATTTAAGAAAAATGTAGATGTCTGTCTACAATTGAATGTACCTGGGGCACAGACAATATCATGGACAGCCCTTTTTCAAAAAGTCAAACTCATTGATCAAAATGTAAAAATAATCCCGACTTTCTATTGACCGCTTAGCGTCATTAGGATATAAAGTAACTGAGCTGGGAACAAAATACTTGCCGATCCTCACCCTCCAAGATACTCCTTGGTAAAAGCTGAAAAGAATTGGCTGTAAATAGCAAAAAAGAATACACCTCAAAAGATAAATCAATACATACAATTTGATAACACCTTAAATGACAACACCTGGGCTATTTATAACAGGTTCAACATAAAGGGACTTATATACCCACCTTTTCTAGCGGATGCTGAGCTCTGGTTCCTTCCATACTGGTCAATTGAGGACAACAGACTGAATAGGCCCCCATTGGTAATGTGTTACATACCACTTGTAACAATGGGACTAATTAATGCATACAAACACCAGTTTAGTGTATCAAGATGGATACCATACCTGCACGCATGTACTCTATTGTCTGATGCATCATAAAATAAATCATTTTCTAGAGCACTTTAAAGTATTTAAATATGTCACAAGTTGTATTGTAAAATTTGTCTTAGGAACTGAGAAGTTGACTGTAGATATGGTCCTGGTTGCACTGTATGATATTTCTTTGAGTGCAATATACTTTAGATGCCATGATTAATGGATTAGGAAGTATTACTTAAATATGTAGACAAGGACCCAGTGGTATGAGGTCTATTTGCAGCATTTAGATGCTACTGTATCCCATTGGTGAGACATAAGAGACATACTCTTTTTAAAACTTTACAAGAAAATGTGACAGCCAAGTTCTGACCACCCTTGGAAACCCTGCCATCGTACACAACAATATGAAACAGATTGGAAGAATCTTTATTTTGCAAGTACTTGTTGTTTTACTACCAATAAACTACACAAAAGTGAAGTGACATTAAAGTGTCCGTTTTTTTCAATAATTTAAATTCACCTTAAATATGGTCCAAATGTATTTACAGTATCATATTAGGAGGATGGGGCAAAACAACATATCATTGATGGGCAATAAGAGGCAATTTAGAGGGACCCATGAGCACAGATATAGTCTTTTTCAGCATATTTTCAATCGATGGACTTATAGCATGCACTCCAAAAGTTCTAAATTGAGCATAAAACTGGTAATTAGCTGAGTTCCAAATTGACTTCTGGGGAATAATGTTTAATTAAGTAGGTGGGACATGAAGTATGGCTACATAGGACATTCTGGTTAATTTCTAACCAAATGTTTGAGCCATAATCATCGGACCATGTCACTTTAATGAATATTGGGATATTCTCATTTTGATGGAGGACCAAACTTAATATTTTAACAGAAAAGCATAAGGAAATGAACTTACAATTGACTGCCCAGGGCTTCCTATGTTGACAAAACTGCTCTTATCTAAGTGGATTGAAATTGAATGGCTTCTCTAAAATCCATTTAAATGTCATTTTGCACTAGAGTGTGGTGTGCTCATGCTGGGTCCCGAGACAGTTCTGTAAGACGTTAATGGCTGCATTGAGGACTTTAGGACTTGACAGCCAGACTCCAATCTGTAGCACTCATTTTTACTTTACTAGAAACACGGAATGGCTTTCAGACGAATTGATGGAGTAATTCACTTGGGTATAGTTTAGAACATCAGATTTTGGTCGTAGCTTTCCCATTATTAAGACCATTGGGACTGAGGCTTTAGTCTAGCTGTACATCATGATTATGACAATGAGTGAAATTGAAGCCTTGAAGTTTCATAATCCTCTTATTATAACACTGACCGCATCAGATCAGTGCCTCATTATATAGGATTGAGGTGAGAGATTAAAACTGAGAGGTAATAAGACCTCCAGGGTATTTGATGAAGGGAAATTCAAGGTTTAGATGAGGAAATGTCTCTTGCCGCATTAGTGGACACTTAATGAGGTATTTCGGGCAATATCCCAAATGGAAAACTGGGACTGCATGAAGTCGTTTATAGATATATCACAGTACACATCAGGCATCTTCAATACCGGATCAAATGGCACACAATGCAGACACCTTTAAGGATCCACTACACATCAATCGCCAAAATATTGCTGAGCCTTACAGATCATTCCTAAGTAAGCTGGGAGGAGGTAAAAAATTGATACATGTCTTTGGTATTATAATCCTTTAGTATACATGTAGCGCCCTGGTTGGGCATACGTTGGATATATATGAGGATAGGCAAAAAGTCCTTAGTAAATGAACAGTACAGGGGCAATGTTGGATCCGCATATTATAACAATTTGAAATACCTAACTCCATTTCAAGAGATAATGCTGGAATAATAATTATCTCTTATCCAAGTGTGAACTCGTGGGGCAGTGAATTCAGTATTCTGTATAGTCACCTATGATATTTAACGCTCAGGCCAAAAATAGGTTTGTTTCAGGTAACATGGGCAGAAAATGTAGGGTCGGTTAGTTGTTTAAAAAAAAAGAATTCAACATGAAGGTACTGGCCGCCCAGTCCGAAGACCCTAGAATTGTCCAAAAAATGGTAAAAAGACAGATTTTCTTTCCAAAATTGTCAAAATTGCATAAAAAAACGTAGTGTCGGCCCTGTTTGATAGGGTCGGTCGGGTGACCTGAAACAAACTTTTTTTTCCTCATTTACAGCACAGCACATGGGTTCAGTGAGCTTTGTATGAGTAGCTGAGTGTGGGTGTGTGAGCCTGTCATCACCTGTCAGCACCCAGTGTGCGTCCACATGCACATTTCCCACTGAGTGGGCTGTATGTAAGTTACTAGGTAGAGCAATCACGGGCCCTATTCCCGGGTCTGTATGTGTCACAGTGCTAAACAACCCAAATTAAATAATTCACTTCTCATCAATGAAACATTTTATGATATCAAATGACATGTCATGGGAGAGAGGAAGATTGTCTCTTTTTCTTTCTGACCCATCTTTAGCTGCCAGGGAAATAGGTACTGAGATATAAATTGGTAAAGTAAATATAACTGTCATGCAGACAGGTAGATTGGAACGGTTTCTATGGGTGAGGCACTGGTGCTACCTTCACAGACAGGTAGGTCAATCATGAACATTTTCATTTGTAATTATGGTACCTTATACATGTAGACTGTCCTGACAAAGCAGATTTTATAGGTATGTTATTCTACTTTGTGTCAAAACAATTACTAGGTAAAACCACCCCTGATTAAGTTAAATCATTTTTGCAGGTGATTTATATGGTAAGGTACTCCCTAAAACCACCCAAAACCCCCACCATTAGGTAGAATATAGGTTTGTGAGTAATATTCTTTTTGGTTTTGTGTAGAAATGTGCTGGGGAAAATTGGCGACAGGGGTTCTCCTGGGAGGTGCCAATTAACCATGTAAGGCTCCTGTTTATTCGAATTACTATAGGCAATATGAGGTAGTCATGTGAAAATGAGAGTGATATGTTTAGTGATGCTCTAAAAGAATCAAATTCTGAAATCAGCTACTTAATCAAGGAAGTATCCTTAAAATAAGAGCAATATCCCTTGGGCATACATGACGACTGGTTGGGCTACAAACACTCCAGTAGCCACCGCAGTGGTGCACTGTAGTAGAGGTAGCGTGGTGCAAACTGACAGGTCCATTCTGCCAACTTTTTATTTTTGGAAAATCATAGAAAATCATCCATCAATGACAGGTGCATAATGTTTACAGCTCTGTATTCCACTTGATCCCCCGGTCGTACTGTGCCATACATGACATAAACTAAAAATGTCCCGAAAGTCTGTTGGCCTACCTAATGTAAGCAACTGGATGAACATTATTTATACTAAGCATTCTACTACTTCCCCATTCAGCAACACTCTCCATCCATATACGGCTTTAGGTACCTAACTGGTATCTCTAAGCAATCCTTCTTTGTTCATCTCAAACCCAAGTTTTGGTAGACAAGGACACCAGAATGTGCTCAATATGTGTATGTGATGAATCGTAGAGTATGGCAAGCAGTCCCTCTTCAATCTACCTCAAGAAAAGTTCTCAGCTTGAAGCATAGATATAGTGGCATTTGGAAGAGAATATGGGGAGAGTGCTGCAAAAGTTCTCTATATTGGGCAAATACCAGCAGGGGGACCTGTATATATTATGTATACATTGTTAGTTACTGCTATCGGACGTATGGGCTATGTGATCAATTTAAACGATATAATGTGGATCAACAAGGGAAAAGGGACCTCCGAGCGGGATTTTTAGTACCAACGTTGGCCACCAGGGGGCTCCATATAGCCAAAAAGAAACAAAATATAGCAAAAACTTATCTATACTACTTTTTCATGTAGAATATGATAGGCCACATCAGAAGATTCCATCTTCCAGAACATTCCATATTTGGGATGGAAAAGAACGTTTTTGGGCCTAAATTGGTGGTTTTGCACGTGTTGGTTGCCATGGAAATGTGATTTTTATTCTAAATCGAAAAAATGGAAAAAATGATTGATGGAAGGCCCAACAACAATTTTTATGCTGAAAACAAAATGTAAATACCATTTTTAGATCAAAAGCTGTGACCAGATGTTTGAAAAAGTTTGGATATTTGCTAATTAGCATCATTATGCTAATTAGATAGGAATATCTCTAAAACAGAGTATGATAGAGCTTATTGGCATTTATGATTGGAGAGTGACTACACATATTCCGAGAATCAGTAATCAACAACTAGAGGTGGTACCTTCTAATAAAAGATAGCACTGTTTATGTATGATATAGAAAACAACATACGGCCGAAAGATGCAGTCAAGATGCGGACAAAATATCACCAAAGCAAATTTTCCGTTTCTTTTCACCCTCCGCATACCCTCCGTATCTTTTTTTACAAAATATCAACATACAGCATCCAACATACGGCCCTCTCAAGATATGGACATTGTCACCTGTCCCTTTTAGAAAAATATGCAAAAACCAGTCTACATTCCGGGCAACCCCTAGGGAATTCCCTCTGTGACGTCATAACATGTAGCAACATACAGAGGTAGGCTGGGGAGGGTACATATAGGGTCCGTATGTTAGAGGAAGAGACAGGGGAGGGACAGGAGAGGTTTGGGAAGGGACAGGATAGGTCGGGGAAGAGATAGAAAAGGTCGGGAAAGGCACCTCTGTACTCTGATAGCTATTGTCTGTTTAACACAAGGAGTCTGTGGGCAAAGTTTCAGCTCTGTAGGGCCATTATTTACCGAGTTATGCAATTGGCTTGCGATCTCCATTCCCTTATATATATATGAGAGGAGTTGAGGCCAGCTTGACTTAGCCTCTAGGTGGCAGCACCAAAACAGGCCGGAATTTGCAGTCAATGGCTATACTAATGCTGCACATATGGGTGTAACGGTACAATGGCCTGTTTGGTCAGTAAAACATGGATCCACACAGGGGAGAAACCTCTCTTGTGTTGCCTACCATGTCTGTTAAGTCCCCCTTTTTAATGTGCTATATATATATGTAATAAAATGGCCCTAGAATTATTTTAACGAGTAAATGAGTTAAGTCCAACTTCTACCTTCATGATAAAAAAATTAAAATAAAATTATATGGATTTTGGGATAAATTACATGAAAAAGAGTCTTTTCTTCCATAACTCGGTAAATAATGGCCCTACAGAGCTGAAACTTTGCCCGCAGACTCCTTGTGTATAAACGGTGGTAGACAACAGAGTACAGAGCTGGCTGTAGTGGTGACGAAATGGTAGTAGTGGCTCCTACCATTTCCTCATGGCCCCTACCATTTTCTCACGGCCCCTACCATCTCCTCATGGCCCCTACCATCTCCTAACGGCCCCTACCATCCCCATCTCTTTATCACCATTACAATCTGAAGTGATATGACACATACGGAGCAAAAATACCACATACGGCACACAAAAGACACATACGGCCCTAAAAAACAGGGTATATGTGCATAATTTGACATAGCCTCCCCCCCCTACCCCTCCGTATATCTTGTACTAAATACGCCAAAGATGCGGAATTTTTGTGCTCCGCATGTTGAGCTGAAACGCAATTTTCGCTGCATGTACATACGGCCGGCCGTATGTACATACGGCGGCCGTATCTTTTTCTGTAAGATGCGGACATGTTGAGCTGAAACGCAAAAATGAACTGAAATGCAAAAAAGACACATACGGCCCCTCCGTATGATACGGTGAAACGCCTTTCTGTTTCCATATCAGCAAATGATGGTGTTGCTAAAGGCAGTATTCCACTGATGGATATGTAAGTCATTCTGTCATTTCAACGAGATTCTCCCATAAGTTTAAAATTATAGACTTTTATCGGATGATGAAACTTTGGCTGACCGACGTTGGTGGAATACACGCTGGATAAAGTCAAAAGTAATGATCTGGACCGACTGAGGGACTGGTTGGAGTCATTTATCTTCACTTTCGGGTATATATTGCTTCGGTATGTTTATGTATGGTAGTTGATCAGCAGGTAAATTCCAGTAATCTAACCCCATATTGTGAAGGCTGAATTATACACATACATATAAATGCACTGTGGTAGAAGTGTTGATAAATCTGGAGAAAACCTAGGGAAGGAGCTATTCGACAAAGCTTCAATGAAATTATACTAGGGGACTACCAGTAGAGTATGTATCAGCCTGGTAGGGTTGGCATCACGCCTAAAATCAACCCTGGTGAGGCCAAATTTTAAAAAAAGGTCGGTTTCCAGTAACATGGTCAGACAAACCAGACCCGGACGGTTGAATTTTTTATTTTTCTAATTTTTATTTTTGCATTTTCCTATTTTAGGCCAAGTCTTTTTAGCGTTTTTCCACTAAAATCCTTAGAAATTATCCGATTTACAAACCGTAAGAAATGGCATGTAGGAGAAAATATGATAAAGTGATACAAAAGAGGAGGATCCTGCACTGTTTTGCTAGACCCGGTTGGGTCACCGGAAACAAACCTTTTTTTCCTCAGTTGCTTGCTAAGGCTGTATTCCTGTAACATGACTATTGATGGCATATACTAACGCATTAAATCATCATGCGGCCCTTGGCAGCAACAAAATACATTATCAGTTAAAACAAACCAAAAATAAGTTATAAAATAACATTGCAACTGCTTTCATTAACTATTTTCTTTGTGTTGACATCATTAAGTCTGGGATAGTAGTATCCCAAACACCCACACATTCATCCTAAACTGGAATAAAATAAGTCATGCAAGACTTTTAAAGAAATCTAATACACCCTTACTTATTTGCCAATAAATACATCTATTAGCATGTCAATTCTCTATTCTATCTAAACTGCGTCCATGAAGATACTAGAGCCACACACACAATATAATCATTCTGCGTCATGTCTAGTTAAAGAAGACATCTTAGATTCAATCCCTAACCCCCAATGCATTAAGGAACACGTTTTCCCTTGTAAGACCATTGCCTCCTTTCTTATACATCCACCAGAATTGTCCATTGGCCTGGAAGGGGTAGTAGGATTTACCTGACAACCCACTCTCCAGGAGGATTGGGTTTTCCATAGAATATGTGTGTGTGGTGTGTGGAGTGAGACAATGCTGTGGGATGGGATTAGTGACAAAGGTGACAATCTGAAAGACAGAACAGCCATTGTGAAACAATGTAATGCAGATCTAAGAACCTATTCTTTGTTAAGATAGGTGTTTCCTGAGGGGGATTTTCTGTCGGCTTGTCTTTCTGTTAAGCTAAGAATCCCTGTTCCCTTTTATCCTGGAGAGGTGGGAACAAAGAGACCAAAGACAGTGCCTTAAGCATGGCTAGAGGCAGTACAATACACAGCTAAAACCTGATGGTTGAGATACAACACCTGCATGATGATACCTGAGCGATTCAATTGAAGACCATCAGTACCAGGTTACCAGTTATTGGTTACAGTATTAATTAACCATGCTTTATCTACATTAGAAAGTTTAATTTCATTTCAAATCATATTACATTGAAATGTTGATACTCATTCACTCACAGATCCAATATCGTTGATAAGTAACACAAGGATAGAACCATAGAACACAGTTCTATGGAAAACAGTTATAATATAAGCCTGGATATAAGACATTACACTTTAGAATGCCCATATATACGGTCACCTGGTTACGTAATTAAGTGAATAGTGGCATGTGGCATTGTAGTTCATTTAGCTGATAGAGGTAAGCACAGGTCCACAATTATATAAAACTATACTGCAACATTCTGCTAGGTAAAAAGACTGACATTTCAAAAATCGCTTTCTTCATTCCAAATGTCAGTTGAGATAAATACTGCTTCAAATTGTAGCTCTATATCTGGTTCTTGTGCTGTTGCTTGAGTATAAACATGTACTGTTGTATATGTGATAAGTGACAGAAATATAAATATGTACTATCATGTGCTGTTGCCTGGGTATAAACCGTCACTGTTGTATTTGTGGTATGTGACAGAAAGACTAATAACAAGACAATATAGGAGCCTTAAGAGAGGTAAGAGTGACAAGACATTGCAGTTCACTGACCTGCTTGGAGTAAAGTACATGTCAACAATCACATAAAACGATTTTGGGACATTGCAGATGGGGTTGCATAGGGACCTTTTCCCCTGTTATATGTAAATAGCAAAAGTGAACTATATATTCAAACTCATATGAAATTGGCATATATAGACATCATCCAGGTGTGTTTCACTTTTTTTAACATCAATATCCAGTGTTGTATTTATCCCGTCCCGTCCTCCTCAGCTGTTTGCTGTCTGCAAATTGTAGAACTGACACCTGCCCCTCCTCTTCCCTCCCTACGCCCACCGTTTCATTGCATGTTACTAGTGAAAAGTGAGCGTATTATAGACACATAGAAAAGTAAAGGAGTCTTTTACGTATTTGCACATATCAAATTTATACATCATTGGCTTTAATTATGAAATGCCTGACAACATAGAATCTAAGCTCGAACAATGGTGTCGCCCTATAGACAGCAATATATGACATGGCATAAAGATTGTGTTAGTATTTCAAATACAGAAGTCTGTCCTAGGTTATTACTGGTAATATATTATATTTTATTCCCTCTATAAAAGCAAGACATTGCAGACAGCCTTATCTGCGGGCATATACATACACACGAAATAGAATCACTGTGACTCCGTACTTAATCACTGCGCTTACTCTCCATAGGACTCTAACATGACTCCTAAAAATTAGCAGGACTCTAAAATAACTCTATAATGATTCCTTTTCTAAGACTCCCTGATGATTGGGAGTCACTTTAAAGTTATGGGGAGAGTAACCTCAGTGATAGGGACTGGACCCCATTTGAGAGTTACAGTGATTCTATTTCTTCTCTCTGTGTACCTCAATGTCGTGTCAGTTGTTCATCCAAATGGTTTGCTAGATTCCCACAGCCACTGCTGGAGGCCCTGAAACCTGTGCACATCATGCTGGGTGAGATCTGATCTGTTTGAACCATCCCCCAAGGGCAAATAGCTAGTAAAATGACTGCCTCTCTCCTGACATAGCGATTAGCCTGCAGAGGGAGGGAGGCAGAATACTGAACAATAATTTACACATTGAGCACTACAATAACTCCCATATCTAGACTTCTCTAAGTTCATGTTATGTAATGTCTACACAGGCAGACAATGTGGCCCTATCTAGTGGCTTAGACATTGATAGGCATCTCACTAATCTATTCCTATCGTTGTTACATTCCACAGACAGTGCCAGAGTCACTTAAAGGGACTTGCTGCTAGTCGCATAGTTTCTGATGTTATATTGACTTTTGCATATAACTCAGGTTTACGTTAGTTTGATTTATTATCTAATAGAAAATCAAAAGAAATTGCAATGTCACGGCACTAACTTTCATGATACGGCCATTTGAGCAAAGGAGTACCTTAACTATAGAAATGAATAAGAAAACAACAATTTTTGACATTATCTGTCATGGAAAATCCCCTTCTTCTATTGATATTGCAACCAAACCTTGGGAAAGTATAATGAACATCTATACACACATTTTAGGACCGATAAAACAGGGGGTCACAGATGAAATGAGAAAGGCATGAATTTTAGAAAAATATTTCTTTTGCCTTAACTATAGGATCCCATGAGTGTCCCAGCAGTGAATATATGTGAACAATAGAGGTATACTGTCAAAATAGCAAATACAAATAGTTGATTTTGGGAAAGTTGTCTATGTAGGAACAGCTTAAAGAATACTTTTCATGAGCTTCTATTTTTGCCGCCAGGTGGCTTCTGTGTAGAAACTAGCAATTTCCTTCAAGCTATCTGAGCCATGCTGAGTGCTACAATGCACCCAACATCTCAATATTTTCTCCTTCTCTGTGGAAACCCTTTAAGGCACACACACCACATCTTCTGAGATCTCTAATAAAAGCTTCTTCTCCCATCTGCATTATCCACCAGCCTGGGGGCAACAGAAGACTTAATGTGACAACCCACTCTTCAAGCAGATCAGGAATTCCATAGGATCTATACTCTAAAGTGTATAAGAACCTTCTGGGAGAGGTTTGTGACATAAAATACAATTGGAAAGACAAACCTGTCCTACCCTGAGGGGATCTTCCAATCTGACCTGACCTTAATCCCTGTTCTCTATGGAATGTTGTTTGTAGGAACAGAGGTACCCTATGCCAGAGCCTACAGGTGAAGAGGGATCTACAACGCACAACTTAGTCCTGATAACAGATTTTCACTACCTGCATAAGGCAAATAAAAAAAAAGGTGTGTTTCAGGTTACCCGACCCTACCTAGCAAAAAGGGCCAACCCTGGACATTTTTATGCAATTTTGAAAAAATATGTATATTTTGGGTCATTTTGGGGCTATTTAAGGGTCGATCTGATAGTTCAAGAGTTGAGGAAGTCGTCGGCGAGTCGGCATTGTAGTTCCTGAGTCAATTTCTGGGTACTTTTCAGGCTAAAGTAGAAAAAAGAAAAAAAAAAAAAAATCCGACCGACTTACCCTAGATTTTCAGACCATGTAACCTGCAACACACCTCCTTTTTTTTGGCCTAATGAGAGATCTAATTTTGGGAGATAGGTGACAGTTGTGGGCAGGGAGATGTCAAGATCTTGACATAGTAGGAGATACAAGGATGAAAAGTAAATTTCCTGAAGAGTTTGGGTGTTATAGCACATGACATGAAACATTTTACATTTTTTTCATAACATCCACACCAGCCTAACATATACAATTTACAATAGACTTACATCTGGATATCCCTTTCCTCAACTCAAATGTCAGTTGAAATCTAACTGGAGTAAGTGCTAGCTCTGCAGGATTTCCCGTTGACTTGGGCCTGGTCCCTGTAGGCTCAGTCTCATGAGTTTGTAACAGTTGAAACGTCTTTGACCGGGTGTCGTCTTTGACCGGCGTCGTCTTTGACCGGTGTAGTCTTTGACCGGGTAGGGATTAAAATGAAGAAAAAAGTAGTATATAATAAAGAAATTTAAGCTTCAACTTCTTCATGTAATAAACAGTCTATGGTTGTTTTACCCAATTTAAAAAAAATAAATTTAATGCACATATTTAGGGTCCCTTTTGGGCTTTTTTTCTTCAGCCGGTCAAAGACGTCACTTGGTATTTTACTTAAACTTTAAACAGCTTATTATTATTATTGCATAATACTTTAAACAGCTGCACTGTGCAAAGTATTATGCAATAAGAAGTGCCACCAAGTACATTACATCATATACATATAAAATATTTTTAAAAAATTGAAAAAAGAACTTTTCTTTATACCCGGTCAAAGACGACGCCGGTCAAAGACGACGCCGGTCAAAGACACCGCCGGTCAAAGACGTTTCAACTGTTACAAACTCATGAGACTGAGCCTGTTACATTATTGACTGTTGGTTCCTGCAGTGTTCTGTATCAGCTCAAGGTGTTTGAAACAAATGGGGTGCAAGGTTGGAAGGAGCCTTGGTGAAATATCATACCAAAAGATCTAAGTCCTGATACACAGAGAAAAGAAGTAAACTTTTGGTGTCACCCAAATGGGAGTTTGGACTCGATACACAACTCTAACGTGACTCCCAGACATTATGTAGTTTTAGGATAGGAGTCATTATAGAGTTATTATAGAGTCCTGCTAATGTTAGGGAGTCACTTTAGCGTCTTGGGGAGAGTTACCCCAGTGACCAAGTCGGGAGTCACAGTTCTACCTCTTTTATCTGTGTAGCTAGTAGTCTTAAGCATTTGCCCCATATTCCTAAGTCTACATGCTGAGATACTGTTATAATGAAGATTAAAAAGGTTTGTTCAGATATAATTAATACTATATATTCATATATATATGAATCGTGTTTTAGTGTGATTGCCATTTGAAATATTGAAGGCCGGAGAAGAACAAAATGTATTTTACCACTATAGTATTAATTATGGTATACGTTATCCGTCTTCAGAATAATAATACAGGTAAAAATAACTAAGAGCTATACTTGGTCACACACTAGTGTCATTAGCACCTAGTTCACCTGTCTGGGCCTCAGTAGTCACTAATCTGACTAGCCTAATACCTTTCCTAGAAACCCAATGAGGATTACCTAATCATTCCTCCATGAATTCTCATCCGTGGATTTCCATATGTCCAAAGGCGACATTTTGTTGGCTTTAAGAGAGCATCTTTTATAATATACATTATTATTATACCCCCCATACGGTATATCAGTGCTGTAGGTATAGGGAGGCTGTATGCCCACTGAGTGGGCATACGGCCCCTGTATGCCCACTGTACATCAAAATGTTGGCCAAGGCGTGTAATCCGGCCCCAAGGCGTGTAATCCGGCCCCAAGGCGTGTAATCCGGCCCCAAGGCATGTAATCCGGCCCCAGTGGTGCACCCAATAGCAAATCTTTAAATTTTAATCTTTAAAGTTTAACTTTAATGTGGGACCTGGCGACCTGGGCCGTTTTCAGGGCAACTTTCGCCTAAGGCAATAATATGTGCTTCTACATGGCCATGGATAAAAATCGACACGGCTGACACAGCAACACGGCCCTTTTAATAGGCCCTTTAAAAATCGACACTCAGGGAAATTAGGGATAAAAATCGACCCACATGGATTTTTCTCTAAGTTTTTATATACCTAAAAATCGACACAATGACATGGTTCTTCTGCTAAAAATCGACACCGCGACATGGTCAAAATTGTGGGTACCCATGTAGAGGCCCATAATTCCAGACAGGTAAATTCGGCAAATCGACATGGGCCTAGTGACAAGGGACAAGGCCCATTTCTTAAAATCGACAAATGGCAAAGGCATTCCCTAAAATCGACAATACAAGTGACATGAGGGCTGGTGACATTTATACAGTGTTAGTGACAAGGGACAAGACCCTTTCCTTAAAATCGACAAGGGACATTGGTAGTTGTTATCAAGACATATCCAGCCTAACGGAAAGTGAAGTGTGAGTCTGTGACCCTGCATGCTTTAGTCTATAGATCTCGGCCTACCCAAATTGTTTACTGGGTTGCCGTGTCAAATTCATGAAAAGTGCCTTGTCAAATATCATCCAATACATTCCACTTTAAATTTCTTAAGGGGGGGGGGGGGGGGGTAGCCACTATATAATGGGTGTGGACCACCAAATTTGACATGGTGACATGGCTATTTCTTATAATCCACAATTGACATGAGGCCTAGTGAGATGCGACATGAGGCTCACTGCAAAAAAACATAGTGACAGGCGACATAGGCAATTCTTAAAATCGACATGGGACATGAGCATTATTAAGCGACATTGACATGCGCCATGACCCACTATATAAGCAGCTCCCTCACCTGTAAACTCGCAACATGGACAGACTGCAGTGACACAGATGATCGGGGGGGGGGGTATAATAATTCAAAAACATAACTTGTTGGCAGTTATGTCCACTGCGTTATGTTTTTGGTTAGTATGCAATGGTGGAGGATGTTATGTTATGTTTAATGCTCGAGATCGTACTGCCAGCAGAGCGCTATAGCCGCCAGAGCATCTAGCCTACCACATTGTTAAGGAAATATTACTCGAAGTTGATGAAAACATATTCTTACAAATTCTATTCAATGCACCCGATGTATGATATCAGATTACAGCTCATGACATCTTCGGTTACATCTCATATTACATTTATGTTTTCATAAATTTTTCAAAATGTTGGCAAGGAATCTGGCTATTCAAAGAGAAATTACTAAAAGAAAAATATTTATTATAGGTTACCAATATAATCATTTGGCTCTTGTAACATGCATCAGGACCTACTTCTGGCCACAGCAGGCTCTTGTTTCACATAAGATCTGGTGGTAAAGGTTAATGGCTCATAGTTGTTACACCACAGCCAATAGATGGCAGGAGTGCATGACCTTTAAGCTTAGATCAGAAATAGGTCCTCTCCAAACTCACTGTACGTGACCCAGGTGGTGTTAGGTTAGCTAGCTAATACTCTCACCAAGGACCAACCTCTAGAATTCCTAGGTTTCCCCTCGGAGGAAAACCCTGTGCCCGATTCACAGGCCAAATGAGAGCCTTGTGGCAGAGATGGTCTGCGTTGGGTTGGTAGTATTAGAGTAAGGCCTGACACTCGTATGGTCCGATCATCTAGGCACGTGGACTCAGACCAGGCATACAGCAGAGACTACTGGCTTTACTGACTTTACTGGCTTTACACAGCACTTCAGGTATAAGTCTACATGCCTAGATGATCGGACCATACGAGTGTCAGGCCTTACCCTAACACTACCAACCCACTGCAGACCATCTCCACCACATGGCTCTCATTCGGCCTGTCGCCTGATTAGCCACTAGCGACTTTTCAAAAATGGGGGTAAGAAAAAGTGGTTGATACGTTTTTCCTATTTTGTTCTTATACAGGACCATACCAATTATGTTAATTTGTGTAATAATTATAGATATGTCAAATTCATACTCCATCATATCTGGACCTCATCAATCAAAGAACGTAACCAAATGTAACAAGACATGGTATTATCTTTGTTCAGAGAATACCTCAGAGCCCTGCACTGATATAGGTTCAGAATACGACCATCTCTCAGTTACGATAGCCTAACCAATTTAGTTTTTTTGACTCAATAAATGACTAAAATAGGTTAGTTAATATTGTCAGGTTGGTCAGTACTGACCAACTCACCTTAATCTTCTCCATTTCAATGCGTTTTAAGATAGGTTCTTGTACTAAGGTCTTGTTTATAAAATTATACTTCCAAATAGAAATGGTTCGAAAGTACATTATTATTTCTCTTAAGAATTCACATTTTGTGTTGATGAATACAATTATCAATTGGGACATACCCTAGTATTATCATGTCGGATAAAATGGAGGCTAAGGCAGAGTAGAGATGATTTTGGCTAAATGTTAGGTTTAGTTTGCACCAGGTGGCCTCAGCTCGGGACCAGTCATCATCTTTAATGACGGAAGGTGTAAGAATGCATGACATGCCTTGGTCCTGTCAGGATGCAATAATACATTGTTCCCTCAGGGTACTTTATTGTCACAGTGTGATGTCCATGAGTAGAGTATTGTCAATTTGGTAAGTAAGCACAGCGTTATAATTCCACTTGGCTTCTAGGTATGATTGAACACATTATGAGGATCTGAGACATGACACATAGACAGGTGTACAATGACATACAGTATGATTATTAATGACTAGGATCTTTGTCTTGATTTCCATGACATACTTTGATATACAATAAAATGATGTTTAGGAAAACTGATGTATCCTTAGAGACGTCTATTGCATGGTAAGGGAGACATTCTAATCCCACCTGTGTCAACTGTTCTATTCTACTAGGAAACGCTTGTCTTGTGTTTGTATACCACTTGCAGTACAAGTACCATTGCAAATACAACTAGCGCTAAAGCCCAGAATTGGAGAATGCTCTCAATTGAATCAAAACATCTTCTAATCTGTCCATTAGACCATTTATGTATATTTAAATGTAGAATAAGCAACTGTGTAGTGAAAGGCACAGCATGGGCAGCCTCGCTCTTCGCTCTTTATTGGGAGATAGAGAAGCTGGCTTCTATTTCTGGCTCAGGGCTCATCTCATCAAGAACCATTATGTTCAGATTGATTCTTGTGAGGCACCATCAACTTTTTGTCTCTGGGAACAGCTATCAGATTACGCTGATGGAGAATTATCCTTCCCTCAGCATAATTTACAGGTTGTACCTGCTATTGTCGGTATCATTTTATCCTATTAGCTTGGGTTTGCTCTTTGCTCTAATGACTTGAAATGGACGCTTTGATAGGCTCAGCTAGACACAGAGTATGTTATCCATTTATCAACTTTCTGAAACAAATGTATACCCATGTTTGCTACTTCATATGAAACAACTGATTAGATGATACGGCATAAACTTTGAAGAATAGATAGAAATCTCTTCATAAGGAACAGAGGTCTAGGAATTTAAATGGTCTCTGGATGTCTTATTTGCTTTTATCTATTTTTGTATTGACTTATGAGCCGCACAGCCGATACACAATAATGCATCGAAAAAATATATATGCAATGTTATCATTATGTATCTAGGCCCTGAAAATTGGATATTTGTAATGGCCTTTATCAGGCCCCATTTTGAAGAGAAAGAACCTATTTTGAAAGTTCTATCTGTGTTTCCCGTTTATGCTGACCCTTCTGAGTATCTTGTGCCCCATCTATTCATCATACTACATGGTTAAACTAGGGTGTAAGCCAAATCACTTCTGACTGCCAAACTGTCGCCACCATGATTTTTAGGTAGCTATGTACATGTATGGGGTATCGAAGAATATGAGGTGGCCTTGCCTCAGGAGTAGCTTACGGTCAGGGCAGGGCTTCAGGGTAAGAGAAGTCTAGGAAAATATTAAAATTATTGATTCACATATTTAAGTGAAAAGTCACTTCAAAGTTGAATTCTAATCAAATAAAACAGCTATGATGTACTACTTATTCAGGGCAAGACAAAAAAGACAAAAAGATAATTTTTCTCAATGTCAACATCATTCAATTCAAGGTCAATCTTAGAAAAGTGACTTTTCTATCAAAACAGTTAACCTTCAATTTGTTATACCTATTTGGCTCCCTATAAGACCGACCTAGGTAAGTTTTTATGGTCAGGTTGGTCAGTTCCGACCAACCCACCGTAGTCTTTTCATTTCCAGGGGGCAGCCACTGAATGGTCATCACAGGTGGCACCAAATAGTGGTATACAAATACAACACACCAATGATGAACCTAAGTTAGCCACTTCTGACTGAGCCCTCAGTCATTTCTGAATATAACTTTGCCATCGTGACTAACACACATATGACGAACCTAGGATGGTCTGTACTGACTAACCCTTTCAACTTATGGATTTTCAGTGTATGTGAGAGATCACCAGACATTATTTTGTTGTCATACGAACCCAATCTGAATCAGTATACATCCATTAGTAAGTTATAGCCTTAGTTACTGGAGTGTTTATACAACCTCTGACCTGGCACTATTTTCTGCAATAGGTCCCTCTGCAGATTGTTTCATATTGATGTGTATATAAGAACTTATATGAATTCTCATTGTAGATACAGACAATACCATCTTCAATGCTTACCGATACATTGTCTATTGCTCCCCAGGGCAGCACAATAAGTAATGCTGATAACATCAAAGTGCACGGTGGGGGCCCTAAGTGTTCCCCTGAGTGGTGCACAGGGTATTGACTACTTACACTGAAAATCCATAGGTTGAAAGGGTTAGTCAGTACAGACTAACCTAGATTGGTCATATGAGTGTTAGTCACAATGGCAAAGTTATATTCAAAAATGACCAAGTGGTCAGTCAGAAGTGGCTAACCTAGGTTCATCATTGGTGTGTTGTATTTGTATACCACTAGTTTGGGCCACCTGTGATAACCACTCAGTGGCCCCTGAAACTAAAAAGACTAAGGTGGGTTGGTCAGTAGTGACAAACCTCGCAATAATAACTAATCTAGGTTGGTCGTATAGGGAGCCAAAAAATGACTAACTAGGTTAGGCACTAGTGACTGAGAGGTTGGGCGTATAAGGAGCCTAGGAATATCAGTGTACTGGCACTGTAACTGCTTATCTGAAGCACCAAGTCTGGTAGATGTGTATTCTGTCTGGCCATATGTCACTCTTTCAGAAAACAAAAAGGGTCAGCCCCTTGCACCCTGTTGTCTTAAGTACTCATCCTCAAAGATTAAGTCATATACTAAAGAAATATCTTACCATTATGTTAAAAATAACTTTTGCATGATATTATATTTTTATGTAAAAGAGCAAGTTACAATAAAAAGCAGTATTTAAAATTCTAAAATACTCCCTTTACAAACAAAATAACATGCCAAAGTATAGCAACATTGGTATTGGTTTTCTCCCTGTCATATAATTAATTTGCTATTGCTTTTCGTTGGGTTTCTTTTAACCTTTTGACATTAAATGCACATCACAAGAACCAATTAAAATCTTCTGAAATATTGTAGAATTATGTTTCTGAAAATGTTTCTGATCGATAAGTGATACACTAAAACTAATTTGCTTTTGATTTTAATTGCAGTACTCAGATATGTGCCATATAAGTTATTCCATATAGTGAACGGGTGCATGCAGAACTATTTGTGCATCGCCATTAGTATTTGTACTTGGGGTGGTGCATTACGCAGTAGTTATAGGACTGATACCATGCTGTACGTGAAATACAGTGAAGGGGGCCTTATAGCCCTACAACTTGGTACAAGGCATATAACTAATTTGTACCTCTAGCTGTATGCAGTGTACAAGTGGTGTGAACTGCTTTGTTCTCTGTGCCCTCTGTGGTATAATTATATATGTATGCAGGAAACCAGAAGAGAAAACCTCATTTCTCTAGATATCCACCTGCTCTTCTTGAGGTTGTAGTGGTCACACAGTGCAAGTGTAATCCAGGTAAAGCATCAATTCCTAATGACTGCACAGTGATGAGAAGTAGCAGAGTAATCATGGGTAATGAAACTGGTAGTGTGCGTCACAGACCTAATAATTAAGTTCACAGAATTGTCGTAACAAGGTTACTCTCCTGGGGCAAGTCACATACACTAATATTCCTAGGCTCCCTATACGCCCAACCTCTCAGTCACTAGTGCCTAACCTAGTTGGTCATTTTTTGGCTCCCTATACGACCAACCTAGGTCAGTTATTATTGTCAGGTTGGTCAGTACTGACCGACCCACCTTAGTCCTTTTATTTCCAGGGGGAGCCACTGAGTGGTCATGGCAGGTGGCCCCAACTAGTGGTATACAAATACAACACACCAATTATGAACCTAGGTTAGCCACTACTGACTGACCTCTTGGTCATTTTTGAATATAACTTTGCCATCATGACTAATAATCATATGACCAACCTAGGATAGTCTGTACTGACTAACCCTTTCAATCTATGGATTATAAGTGTAGTGCAAGTCTATTACAGGTAGAACATAATATTTTAATGACTGCACAGTGATGCTAATTATCAAGTTGTCAATGAGGTGCATGGATATGTCGCAGACCTGATAATTAACGTTACAGAATCATGTTAACATGGTGACATGGTGACAAGGTTGAACGGAGGCTAGTCACCTTTGTGTTTACAGATGTAGGTAGCTGTCCCACATATATATCAGTTTAATAGACTCTTACCATACTTGAAATAATGACATATAAAAAGGAACTTTATTTCAACCTATACTCAGTCCCTTTTTGAAGAACATATTACATCTGATCACCCAGATATATGACAGAAAATTTGCAATTTAAGGTGAGGGAAAACATACATATCCATATAGACAAGCAGCATATGTCACATATTTTGATTCCCCGGTTTATTTCACAAATAATCTGTAAACCTAGTTCGAGGATTACATACATATTCAGTGGCAAAGGCAATCTTGTTGCAGCAACTCCATCTGCTTAGGCCAAATAAAAGAAAAGGTGTGTTTCAGGTTACCCGACCCTACCTAGCAAAACAGGGCCGACCCTAGAAATTTTTATGCAATTTTGAAAAAATGTTTATATTTTGGCTCATCTTGGGGCTATTTAAGGGTCGATCTGATAGTTCACGAGTCGAGGCTGTCGTCGGCGAATCAGCATTGTAGTTCGTGAGTCAATTTCTGGCTACTTTTCAGGCTAAAGTAAAAAAAAAATATTAAAAAAAAAAAAATCCGACCTACCTACCCTAGATTTTCAGATCATGTAACCTGAAACACACCTTTTTTTTTTGGCCTTATTGAAACGTTTTCATCAGCATTTTGTCTGGTTCTTTTTAATGAACATTTGGTATTCTGTGGCTTAATCTCAAAAGTATGAAATATGAGTTTTACATACATTTTGATGATTATAATATTCAACGAAATGTTTCTGTTTTTATTTCAGATAAAACAGAGGTGAGTTAGTTGATCCTCCTCAAACTAAACTGCTGTTTTAAAAGGTAAGATTAAATAATATCACTCATAAATAATCAAGAGAAGATAATTTTATGTGACATGGTCTGGTAAAAGGAACCTTAGTGTGGCCTTCAATAAGGTCCGTTTTTCGACGATCGTGTAATTCTTTTGCTCTGCAAGATGTTTTACAGCCTGATAAGGGCTGAATCTACTGACAGAAATATGTCGGATCGGACATGATTCGTCCGTAGGTTTAACATTGTGAATGCTTATCTGATCCGATGGATTTGCCTTAGCAGATTCACCCTTATAGTGATAAAAAGGCTACCACTACCAACCCAACTGTCATTGGTGTTTTATGTTATTAGCAATGGCGAGTTAAGGAAGGTAATCCTTGGTGACAGGACAGGGGGGAATCAAGTGCTGTGGCGCCCTCTATTCTGCGGAGCATATATATATGCAGCTGTACCGGCCTAGTAGCTGCAGTCTCAAGCAGGGCAGGGAGCAGACCACACTGTACAATCCAGTGTGGGCCAAACCTGTTGGAAGGTCTTTAGTATACATGATTGGCATGAGGTTGTACTACTGGGCTGTAGGAGGGCCATGGTCATATACCCTACCCCCAGTACATTTGCATTGCATTGAGAGAGCATGAATTAAACCCTCATATTGAGATAACGACAGAAGCTTTATAATGCTACATTGAAATATAACTTGGAAAAGGGTAAATCTGCCCAGGAAAAAATACAGCACAATTTAAACTTGATTAGCTTTTGTGTAATAACTGCTTAAGATATGGTTAAAAATGACTGTGTGTAGTTTCCACTCTAGCCACTCCATGCGGATGGCATTGCGGCACTTGATCCCCCCCCCCTTGTGACAGGAGTAGTGACATGACGTACACTTGAAAAGAAGGCAGGAGCATCCAGCATCCCAGGGGGCTGCGTAGCCATCAGCCTCTAACAAGACTTGGCATTCTCATTTAATGTTTAAGGGACAAATGTTTTGGAGACGGAAACATAAGAAATACGGGAGAACTACTGTGATCTGAATTTACAGTCTTCTACTCCTCATTTAGGAAGGACTTGAGCTAGCAAACCAAAAAGGTGGCTTTGCTTCATTGATGAAGAACATTCGGTTCTATCCTGAGGGGATTCTCCTGTTGACCTGAACCTTATGCATGTTACACAATTTGTTATTCCGCTTCGATGTATTGATTCAGGGAAATAGAAAGAAAGAAAAACGGAAAAGAACCCAAATAAAATAAGGGTGAGGTATTGCATGAAAACACCTTAACCTTGGTATCGGGTAGCTTAGGCAAAATGAGCTATTGGCGTTTGAGTTCCCATCTTCTAAACTCTCTGTGTTGAGAATGTTTTCAAAGGATTTAATGGTCTAATTAAAAATAATTCTCGGCAAACAGAATGAGTGCGGCGACCCATAAGCTGTCAGTCTGTCATGGTTACAGAGATTAGGTAATTTGAAGGTTCTAATGTACACATTCCTTCGTGTTGTCAAATGACATAAACATACCCATGTGTTTATGTGTTATAAAGGGGGGCCTGTGTAATACAAAACAAATAAATGTATGCTACAATTGCCTCATATATGATTAAAAAGGAATGGAATGACTGCTGAAAGTTATTTCATTGCAATTAACTCAGGTGTCATACATGTATATTTCAAATTATTGAGGTGGGCACCCATTATAGTTAATATTGTAAAACAGCTCCCAAAACAACTATAAAGTTCTGAACCCAGAACAGCTATTGAATACTGAACCCAAAAATATTTTTGGTAACATGTGAAGAAGGTCTAGGGTTGGCAAGTCGGATTTTGTACACCCTTTTTTACAGCTCCTCTACCCTTAAATTGAACAAAAAAGTGTGAAAATGTGAAGGTCTTTTTCAAAATTGCCGTAAACCGAAAATTGCCCCAGAAAAGTGTAAATATATATTTTAAAAAGTCCTCAAAATTATATAAATGTAGAAGGGTCGGCTCTATTTGGGTGGGTCAGTGACCTGAACAGTCTGCCAGACAAAGTCACCCCTTGATTACATAGAAGCATGTTCACCATAACAAAGATCACTATTGTTCTTCTGCCTTGCCTTTTTCTTCCCAGTGTGTGCTCCTGTCCTTGTGATAACAGAGGGCAGCATGGAAGGGTCCTGAGGTGTTGGGTCTGATTGAATCGTGATCCGACACCATTCCATGTGCACGTCGGGACCAACCTTAAATTGCCACTTCTGACATAATCTTAATTATGGATGGCGTCTTCTGTTGATATGGGGGGCTCTGCCCCCAAACTGCCATTCCCCTTCTTTTTTTTCAAATTGTGAGTGCTACTAAGACTTTAAGACTAAGAATAAGACCTTAAAATTACGCCAGATGTGGCAATTTAAGATTACGCACAGAATGGGTGGCGTCTATTGACTCCGCGGGTTCGTACCTTGTTGCATTTCATGTGGCCTTGACGACCTTATAATAGAGAGGCTGGCGGGAGGCACACGTGCTGAGGTCTCATTAGAAGTCACGAGAATCACCCATAAGCCACTGACAATTTGTGACCCAACGAGCTGAAGGAACCATCCACAAGGGATCCTCAGTTTTGGATTTGGCCACAAGGGGGCACCAGGATTGCAAAAGAGTGCTAAAGAAATGCTAAAACGTTATTAATATTTACCTGCCGGATGGGTCTTTTTACTGGCCTGGTCACAGATGGTCAGGACCTAGGGTTCAGTAGCAATAGTGAAGTTATTCATAAATTGTAATTCAACATAATACCTGAGCAGAATTAAGCTGTGATGATTGAACCAGACACCTAGCCATACTTGGTTGTTCTATAAGAAAATGACATTAAAAAGAAGGATTTTTGGGCTCAGGGAGTGTGACTTGATACTATAAGAATGGCATGCCTTTACAGGCACACATTGATTGACAGATATGATTATTTTACGGTTTAGGATGGGGTCAAAAAATGCTGGAAGAGGATAGATGAATAACTGTCAGTCAACATAAATTTGCAGTTTGCTCAAATATCTACCATGTCTATAGTAATATAGTTATGGCTACATTTTTAATCTTGACCTTTTTATGGTGAGCTTGCCACAGTATCTCCATTTTGAGCAGAATTGTCAGACGTACATATGACCTGCTGTTGATATCATTCCACTCATCACTATCATAAATATGCAAAGAAGTGAGGAACTTCTTCGTAGAAAAGTAAGAAAGCCTTTATGATAAAAAAAATTGCATGTTTTATCCACACCGTCTCATTATGTCTTACATGTCTTACATATCTTACATGTCTACCAACACTTCCATATTTCATACCAACTGGTCAGCCAATTAGTATTGACATCCAAGTAAGGTGTCTAACTACAATGCTATTTACTAATCAGTGGTACCTTTAGGGCTGATGGCTTTTTAGGATCATCTTAGTAATTACCTCCAACAGACTATGCCTTGTTCATTATATGATTAGAGGCTATATTGGTACACTGATGTTCCTAGGCTCCCTATATGCCCAATCTCTCAGTCACTAGTACCTAACCTAGTTAGTCATTCTTTGGCTCCCTATACGACCAACCTAGGTAAGTTATTATTGTCAGGTTGGTCAGTACTGACCAACCCACCTTGGTCTTTTATTTTCCAGGGGAGCCACTAAGTGGACATGTTAATATCTTACAGGTGGCACCAACTAGTGGTATACAAATAAGACACACCAATGATGACCTAGGTTAGCCATGACTGACTAACCCGTTAGTCATTTTTTAATATAACTTTGCCATTGTGGCTAACCCACATATGACGAACCAAGGATAGTCTGTACTGACTAACCCTCCCAACTTATGGATTTTCAGTGTAGTGGAACAAGGGAAGGAAGGGGAGGTAGCAGTAACCATGTCTGATGAGGCTTTGATTAACATACAGCAGAAGGGGCACTGATGAGAACAGATTGTTTAAGTGCAGTCCTGGCTAGAAGCTACAACACACATTAACCATAGCAGCCTCTTTGTCCTATACACACAAAAAGTAAATTTGTTTCCAGACTCTTCAAAGTGACAATCATAAAATAAACGAGTCAAAAACTCGTCTTTAGAAGTGACAAGGAAGTGGATCTTCTAGCTGGAGATCGAAGACCCACTTGGCATGTGCCAGCTAAAACCCGACATTTGACAGCTCAAGATTATATTTGTGGGATCATAACCTCATAGGTTAGACAACTTTTGACTCGTTTATTTTATGATAGTCACTCAGACGAGTCTGGAGAGTTTACTTTTTCAGTGTAGATATATTGATCTAGTCTCTGTGAGATCTAACTGCAGTGGTGAGGGATGAGAGTTTATTCTGCTAGTCCCCCCCCCCCTCCGTCCTCTCCTTTCCATGAACTACAGGGATCTGTTACATAACACATGTATTATGATGATAACGGGTATGTGAGTGAGTAAGTGATGATAAAATGGTGGTGTTGCAAGATGATGATTATATTAATGGGCAATACTATACCTTGTGCTTGTTAACATGAAAATATTTTGTGCCCATAAAATTGTACCCGTTAGATTATGCATAGAATATGTTCGGAATGGGCAGGATGCATGGTAAAGCACACATAGTTGCGTAATACGTCACAACTTTCAATATACAGTCAATTTTCAAATTTGGTTACACGTAAGGGTGGAATATGTTTTGTCAAAAGTTGAAGATGTGTTACTGCTCGTATAACTTTCACTTTTAAAATACTATATTAATTCTATTAATGGCCACAAATATTAATTTCTGAGGACATATACCAAATTTTAAAGGACACGGTTACCTTCAGTCAGTGTCTTTGAATAATACAACAAAAATCCACTGGCTGATATCCTGACTCCGCAAAAAGGCTTGGTAGATGAAATGTACACTCCCAATTGACCACTCATGACCTCAACAATAGTTCACTTGAAATTGGAATTCTTTTTGAATATATATCCTTGTACTTTTCTCATGTTACATGCATTAGGACTGATTTCTCACCGAATCAGCCTCCAGTGCTCCACACCAGTTCAGCCTGGTAGAAGATACCAAGGCCCAAAAAAAGAAAAGGCTTGTTTCAGGTAACATTGGCAGACAATGTATAGTCGGTAGGTCGGATTTATTTATTTATTAACTTTTTTTAACATGAAAATACCAGCCGGCTGGTCTGAAAACCGAAAATTGACAGAAAAATGGTAAAAATACAGAAATTTCTTCAAAATTGCATAAAAAAGCGTAGGGTACGCACTGTTTTGATAGGGTCGGTCGGGTTACCTGAAACAGACCTTCTTTTTGGATTTGGCTCAAGGTTTAATTCATTTAATTCAGCTGTCAGACCACAGATGTAGGGTGATAGTATTTGCCCTTTAGGTTTGGCTCTGGAAGCGGTTTTTACAGGAAGTCTACAAATATTACCCTCTCTGAGCAGAATCCTAACTAGATAACTAACTATGCCAGCACACTATAATAACTCATGCCTAAAGATTAGTCTGGGAGAGTTAATGACATAAGCACTAGCTTGCGAGGTGCGTTCCAAAAGGCAGCCTCGGACCTACCATTTACTGTAAGAAATAAACCACTATTGGAACTGTATTATAGTCCGGTACATCCTGCAAGTAATGAGTTCTCTTTGCAGATACAGCATAGACCTCATCATGGCTGCACAGTGGTGCTAATTAACAAAATAAATATGGTGATTGAGGGCAGATTGGCGGGTCACAGACCTGATAACTTAGGTTACAGAATCAGTTTAAGGGGACAGTGAAGTTGTAGGTCAGTTATTTTTATAATTAGCCGACATATATTTCATAAATTCCCAATGGCCTTATTTGTATAAACTTTTTTAATGTAAATGCCAATGTCACACATCTGCTCTGCTATGTATATGGCAGCTATTAAATCAATAATTTCCAATGTGTTGATCACAATTATGATTCTCAAGTAGAGTCGTCATACTGTAAGAAGAGTAACAGTGATTTACAGGTGCCCACTGCACAACTAACCACTGTATATAAATATTTGTATTATATATATATATATACATATATATATATATATATATATATATATATATATATATATATATATATATATATATATCTGTGTGTGTGTGTGTTTGTGTATATATATATATATATATATATATATATATATATATATATATATATATATATATATATATTCTTCACTTTCGATCAACTTTTGTTCAGGTTACAGCAGACCAAAATAGACAATGACAGCTTTTCTGGTGAAATCTACATTTTTGGTCAGAAAAATTATCTTTCAATTTTCCATTATGAACGTATTTTTAAGATGTGTATTTATACTCTTGCATTTGATTTCTTGATTGATTTTCTAAATAGGTTTATTCAAGAAGACATTCAGTGTTACCATTTATGCAAAATACCATTTAGCCAAAATATTTAACATCTAGCAACCCCTCTGACCTTTATGTGCAGCTTATCTACATAATAACAATTACATTCCTAAGGACACAAGACGTATAAAAAAACAGTGTTTGACAGTACCATTATGGTGGGGTTTAAAGTTACTATGTCAGCTAATTTGAGGTGATTTTCCAATTTTACATTGAGACTATCTTCCAATTTTGAGACTATCTAGCCTGAGGGTTGCAAGGTTGTCACAAAACCGTAGTATTTCGAAACTATCTAGCCCTGCCCTACATAAGGTGCATTACATAACGGGAACAAGAGACCAACCCTTGTATGGTAAATGTGGGAGGGGCATCTTGGTGTTATTTTGTGGTAGCGACAGTAGATCCCCATGGTGCTAAACACCTATATCCTCCACCTTTAAGATGATTAAAATAATATCAAAGATTACAGTATACAAAATATTTCCTTCTGCCAGTGAGGTTATTGTGAATTAATTACCCGTAGGTACCAGAAACGTCATTGCCCATCACTAGGTTCCAGCTCCCACTCCCCTCATGGTCCCCCTCTCAGGTCCAACCCCCCTTGTTCAGTTCTCACCCCTTAGCCACCTCACTCCTTCTCACTCTTAGGCCTTCCACCATACCACATGTTTTCCACGCTCCTACATGTGGCCACTTGTTGGACTGGACCTGGGAAACAGTAATGATGAAATAGGACCAGCAGTATTTGGTGTCTAGATACTCATGTCCCTATAAGTTCCTTACAAGAAACCAACTGGGGTAAAAGGAATGGTACATGACAATGATGCTTATTTACCACACTATTCTAAAACATTTACTCAACACCTGCTTTGGAATGAATAAGGTGCCTCTATATGGGTATTCCAACTTTTGACTATGTCGACATGTCGAATTTTAGCAAAAGGGGCATGTCGCTGGGTCTGTTTTTGGCTAAATAAGAACTGAGAGAAAAATCACTGCGGGTCAATTTGTATCCCTTTTTTCCCTGTGTCCGTCGATCTTTGAAGGGCCATGTCAGACATTTCGAATTTTAAAGGGGCCGTGACGCAGTGCCGCCCGTGTTGACTTTTACCCATGTAGAGGCACAATAAGCATATCCAACAGTCGTAAACATCAACCCCTATGGTCTGTGAAGCTTGGCGACAAATTTAGTGACATAAAAGATAATTGGAAAAAAACATCTATGCCGTGCGGTGTCCAAAGCAGCTGTGCAACCATTCACCTTCAAACTATTTGTCATCACACATTCAAAATTATTGACCGAGAAAAGTTTTGACCGAAAAAACGAGGAAAAGCAATGTAATCCAATGCATGGATCTTCTGACCAGCTTGAGGCACTGGTTTCTTTTCTTCATTTAAGTGGGATTTCAGCTATTGAACCCAAAACACTCTAAAGGGAACTCTTGCACCTTGGAAATCTGGGTCTCCCCTCAAGGGTATTTTCCTGTTGGACAGATTCTAATCCCTGTTACAGTATTGATTGTTCAGTCTTGACATGTTTTATTGTAATTCACGCTGGTACAAAATAAAAGAGGAGATGAGAGCCTTTGGAAATGTCAGAGTGAGAGATTATGTGAATAAACCTAAGCCCAAGTACTAACTGATGCTACTTGAGGCTAGTGTCTCTTCCAAACGCTTCAGGCTTGGAGTTTTTTTTTGTCCAAGTATCACTTTCCTCACTACGGTTATATTGAGACATTTATAAAGTGAAGCATATCACCCCTTTACTATGAAGCCTACACAGCCAAAAATATTCATCTCAATTCAACAGTTCAAGAAAATATGATTATTAAACTCGTCTGGCGGGCACTCGTTTTTAAATAAGATGATTAATTTTGGCTGTGTATCTGGGACTGGAGATGGTTGTGGTGGCCACAGGTCACAATGTCATTATTTCCCCTTGATTTGCCATGCCTCCAGTCATTTCCATGTTGAATGCAAGCATTGACGTCATCAGCTACCGTAAATTCTCGCGTAGAAGCCGCGGCTTGTACGCGAGTCAGACTCAGCTTTCTTTTGATACCAAACATGCCTATATAGGGTGCGGCTTATACGAGAGTTTTTGTTAGTATACTTCAGTACCAAAATCGCTATATTCAGACCCCCTCTGCGGCATATATAATTTGTCAGAGTTAGGGGTGCGGCTATATGCAAGTTAGGCTTATACGCGAGAATTTACGGTATGCGCTATAGAATTGATGAGTCAGCGACGCTTTCAGAGCTATAACTATAGTAGTTTTAAGGTACTTCCAGGAATTACATCACGAGCTGTGATCATTACGTAATTATACACCATTATAAAGTGGGGTGTAATGAAGAAGCTGTAGATCTGACCATGGTGAAGCATTGATTAGCACTATACAGTACCTACAGAAAATCATTCAAGTGCAGGCATATTACTCATATAACAACTATAACAAAAAATGGCTTGTTCACTATCCAGAGTGGTGTGAAAGGGTCTGCTTGGTATACCTTATCAGGCTTAGCTCTAGCTAGGGTGAGTACCAATCGGGTAGCACTGGAAATGTTGCTTAATTAAGTCCAGTAAAAATTACTATCCTCTCCACCAAGCTTCATGTCTCCAGATTAGGCTGGTACGATTAAGACATGTTAATGTTTACATTTTCATGTCATTGCACCGGTCAAAATTGCGACCTTTTGGCTTCCCCTAACAGTTTCCATCCTAAGGGTTAACTGCATACCCTGCACATATCCTCTAACAAATATGAAAAGGAAAGCCATTCAGTGCAAGCATCACTAGGTACTAAGGGAATATTAGGATTGTTTTTTCACAATGATAAATCATGTACAAACAGAAGAGATTTTTTAATGGGAAACAATCTAAGACTTCAGACTTGACCTGAATGGCCCTCAAAATGTGCCACTGCAAAAAGAATAGATAACTAACCTATAGCATATTGACAAAAGTTTGTATGATTTTGCCATACATTTCAAGTACATTCGAGTTCAATGGCCATTGTATTGAGCAGGCGACACGATATGATTTTCAATGAAACCTGTCCGACAAAATAAACAATACAATAATGAATACTCAGTAGGAGACATTTTGTAATGTTAGAAGCAGGTTTGTGTATGCCAGAACAATGTAATGTCTCCTCATTACATAGCCAGCGCAGCTGCTGCATATGATACAAACAAATTGGATAAAATTACACATATTAAATGATTACGTTCAGCACTGCACTGATATTCCTAGGCTCCCTGTACGCCCGATCACTCAGTCACTAGTACCTTACCTATAGTTGGTCATTTTTTGGCTCTCTATACGACCAACCTAGGTAAGTTATTATTGTCTGGTTGGTCAGTACTGACCAACCCACCTTAGTCTTTCCGGGGGGAGCCACTGAATGGTCAGCATAGTATCTTACAGGTGGAACCATCTAGTGGTATACAAATACAACACACCAATGATTAGCCACTACTGACTGACCCCTAGGTCATTTTTGAATATAACTTTTTGCCATTATGACAAACACACATATGACGAACTTTGGATAGTCTGTACTGACTAACCCTTTCAACCTATAGATGGATTTTCAGTGTGGCAACTTTTTGGCCTAGAGTGGATTACATGTATCTAAAGGAGTAGTATAGTATGTATCGGAAGGGACTATGGTTAACTACTGTTTATTACTCAATTGACATGCAGCCAATCAGAGGCCTCCATTTGGTCACGTGACCGGAAGTGACCTACTTAGGGGATTAGTGGTGACGTCACGTGACCTAGTTAGCCAATCAGAGGCCGCCATTTGGTCACGTGACCGGAAGTGACGTCATATGACCTACTTATGGACCGGAAGTGACGTCATATGACCTACTTAGGGGACCGGAAGTGACGTCATATGACCTAATCTAGGATCACGTGACCGGAAGTGACCTGATGAGTCACGTGACCGGAAGTGACGTCACATGACCTAATGGCCAACCGGAAGTGAGTAACCTCATTGAGGATCACGTGACCGGAAGTGACCTGAAGAGGGGAGGGGGGAGGGGGGCACTCTAGGGGGGGGGCGCTCTAAGGGGCGTTTGTCTCTTTTAAGAAAAAAAGAAAAGAAAAGATTTTAATCGAGAGACACGCTTCTTCCTCTCGAGAGGAAGAAGCGTGTCTCTTCATTTTTTTTGTTTAGGATCACGTGACTGGAAGCGACGTCGTCACATGAGTGACGCTTTAAGAGACTGCGCGACTTACTAGTAAAAGAAGACATATGAAAATAAAAACACAACAATAATTTATTTTATTTTTTTATTTCTTTTTTTTTTCAATCTTGATAAACACTCTATTTTTGAAAAGATGCACTCAATCAAGCAATAACACGCTTTTTTTTTTTTTTCATATCTCTAAAGGACTCGTTGTCACACCGTCAGAATGCACGCGACGCTTATAATACAAGTAGCGCACGCCGTCTTTCTCTATGGTGTAGGTGACCATTTTGTTTCGCACCACTTTGAAATTTCTATTTACAGCAATGAGCTTTTTTCGTTGGCGAAGAACATCCAAGAAGTCGTCTGGTTCCTTAGGGTTTTGTTTCTTCCGTACGCCTTTTGCACTCCATTTTTTGGATTTTCTTTCACCGGTGCCGCTGACTCGATCGTAGCAAATGTAAGTCTTAGGGTTGAGACTTAGGATCCCGTCACCTTCCCACTCCGCTTTCATAAGCCCCAAAGTTCTAAGATCGTGAAGGTACCGTCTCTCACAACATCCGCCGGGCGGCGGACACCATTCTCGCACTCTTTCCGTTTTTGTCTTCACGAAAAGCTCTAAGTGATCATCGCACACCGCTGTCGGAATCCACTTTCGTTTCTCTCTGAAGTACGTCTCTCTCAGGCGAGGTTTGACTAGGTCATCCAACGTGTCACCGCTGAGAGCCATGTAAAGACTGTCGGTGTCCATTTGACAAAGGGCATAATCGCGCCGATCGACGAATCTATCCAAGAAGTCGTATGTGAACTCTAACATTTTCAACTTCGCGTACTGGTATACCATGAACCCTATTTGAATAGGGAGGTTTTTCTTAACTGTTTTCGGTTGTAGTTCGACTTCAAACAGATCAGAACTCAACTCGGACGCCTTTTTGAAGCGCAACGAATTGGCCAATAGTTCGAACTTCCGACTGTCAGTGTATCTCACCGCCGTGTGTTTTTCTTTGTTGCAGATTGTTTTACCGTACGTGGCGTTTCCCATTAACTTGTAACAGTCTGACAGAATTTTCTCGTTCTCGTCGCCACGTCTTCGCGCCGCCGTTACTTCGTCCGCGAAACCGGCAAAGGAGCATTTAGGTAGGTATTCTACGACCAGCTGCACTTTGGTGACTATCAAACCGTGCTCTAAATACCACTTGAGAAGCGGCGTTCCCAAGAGAATATTTTTTCCGTGGTAACTCCCTATCAGACATCTCTGAGGCGTGTTCAACAGCTTTTCTTCCTGCGCAAAGTCTGACATGTGAGGTCCTATGTTCGATTTTGAAACGGCCGCGTTCTTGAAAACGGGGGTCATTTCTTCGAAGTAGTCTCGTAGGTGAGGCGGCGTAGTGATGTCCACTTGAACTAAACCGAACATTTTCCCGTCTTTCACAGCGGAAAGGATGTCGCTCTCGCTCATCGCGTTTCGAGACACTTTCAAAGCGTCAACCTTCCAGCGTTGTTGGGAGGCCTTAACTCGCTTATCTCGACGCTTCATCTCTCTCCATTCGCACTCCCACACGACGACCAGCTTGTGACCTAGCGCTTTCAAGTAAGCGCATACTCTAGTCGTTCTGTCGCGTCTCTCCTCCCTCAGTGAAGCGCACTGATATCGGTGCGACGGTATGCACTCGTGAGCGTGGAACCAACACCCGTGAAACTGGAAAACCGTATTAGAGGCCGCGTGAAACCCGTCCACGCGAATTCTTCGACAGCCTACAACCATCTCGCCGCCGTTCAAAGCGTGGCGCAGTTTCACGTCGCGGTCGTGCTCTACGAAGCGTAACCACTCCAAAGCGCTGTGAGAGTTTCTTTGCCTAATTTCGGGCTTGAACTCGGTCTCAGGTCGTCTCACCGCGTAATAGCCCGTGCAGTGCGCTTCGCTCATGCAGCGCAAGTACAGAGAGTTAGCGTCTAGTCCTAGGATGTGTTGGCACGGTCTCGCTTCTTCGCCGTACTTGTGCTCCCTTATCCGCATGGTGCCCTTCTCGTGAAATCTATGGAAGATGATGGAAGGACCGCCGACTAGATTTTCTTTGATCAGAGCGTGGAGGACGGCGTCGAACTGGGGGAATGTTGTGAACGCGTCTTCTAGGTTTTGGAAGAAGAACCGTAAAGTCAAACCGGCGAGAGAAACCCCGTCTTTCAACATGTCAATGCCGCGATCTTGGAAAAATTTAGCGTGATTTTTCAGAGCTTCTATGAAAGGTTTGACGTCTTTGTTGTTGTAGTGGATCAAGTAATCTCCCATAGTTTGCATCTTCTCGTCGGACCAAACTTTCTGACATGCGGCGTAGTCGGATTCGGACATTTTGACGCCCGTCAGTTCGCTGTCAAAAGCCGATCTCGGTGGCAGCGTTCTGTTTGCCAGTTTCCTGGTAGACGTCATCCATTCGTAAGGAAAGTGACCTTTCTCTTCGTTCCTGGTGAAAGCTCGCAAATAGGTCGCGTAGTTGTAACCGGGTGCCAAATAGTTGACTACGTCCAAGAAAACCGTGTGCTGTGTGTAAACCGCCAAGTATTGATTGCTTCTCTTTATGACGCTGAATTCTTGGTTTCTTCGGTCTCCGGAGGCAAAGAACGAGTGAAGGCGTATTTTGATCAGGTTCAAGTCGTAACGCCCCGAGTTGAAGCCCACGACTGGAGCTTGACGGATGTATCTCAGAAGACGCTTCTTCAGTTGAACTAACGGGTGTCTGGTCTGAGCCGCAGCGAAGCCGCCTGGAGAAGGGGTGAATGTCCCCTCCTCCAGCAGGAGAGCTTCACCTATCGCCGCATCTAACTTCGCTAACGTCGGTCGGTAAAGTTCTAGCACAGCTTCCCCGATGACTTTGGCGTTCTCGTTTATGTGATTTAAAACTCGGTCCAACAAGGGGTCGGAATCTGCGTCGGATTCTCTGACGAAGCAGACTGGCCCCTCCCACCCCGGAAAGTCGGATGCGACGCTAGCCGACAAAGGGACGTGATCCCACAGCAGGGACACGTGTTCCGTCGACGGTTCTCTGCACGGTCTGAAGAAAGCCTCGAAATCGAAGGCGATCTTGTAAGGGTAGATTCCGGAATGTCCGTCGGGGGGAAAAATGGAGAAGTCTGCTAGCGCTTCGAAAATCGTTCTCGAATTTTGGTAGATGCCACCTACGTAGCGCAACTTGACTTGTCGGCAAGAGGAAAGCTGGTTCCTGTGTCTCTTCAGCAAGAACTCGGTGGTGAACGCCGCCTTACACTTGCAACATTCGTATATGCCCGCGTACGCGTTGAAGTCCGTGACGAGAGAGACGTGCAAACCGCCTTTCGCCGTCAGGTGTAGGTTGACTTTACCTCGGGCGGCCAGAGTTCTGGAAGGCGGTCTGATCAGAGTAACGCGTCTTCTCAACTTCCGCCCCGGCACCTGACGCGACGCGGTGTAAACCGCTATTTGTACGTCAAACAAGTTCTCTAACGCGGGTAAGTCGCGGATGTTCAAACCCGGAAAGGATTCAGGTGTGGCAGAGGGACAGAACTGACGTAACAAATCTGAAGCGCGATTGCTGGTGTTGTATAAGTGAAAGGAAATGCAGCGGAAGACGCAGAGGTTGTCCTTGTTGGGAAAATCTAACACGCCGCTTCTCTTTCCAACTCGACCGGCCTGAGTGATCCTACCGCCTATGGGAAATTCCCCCGGTCCCATGTAAACGCAAATGTTCAAATTGGTAGGAAAAAGAACGTGCCACTTGGTGTCAGCGTCACAAAGTTTCCGTACTTCCTCGCAAGCGACGGTGTTTTCCATCTTTGAGAGGAGCTCTTCCAAAGTTTCTGAATTAGTTATAGTAGGGAGCGGTTGTATGACAGTTGCGTTGTTCTGGGAGGCGTGAAAGTAGCGCAGTTTGCTCTTGTCTTCTCTGTGTTGTAAGAGTAAGCCTACCGAGAAACCCACTTTGTATCTGAATCTTTGTGTCAAGTGAATGCGACGCATAGTATCTACAGCGTCACTCAACTCGCCGGTTGGTAGCCTGAAGTTTGTTACACTCACGCGAGTCCCGTGCATCCTGACGCCCGTTTGTATCGCAGGCCAATTCGCCGTGAACGTTTCCTCACCGTTCGGTACAGCACATATGCGCGGAGGGATGGTCACCCCGTCCAGAGATTCGCGTTGACAGGCGATCTTTCGGCAATAGCCTTCGCCGCATAGAGGGCAAAACTTAGGTATTACTCTACATTTTTCTACGTGTCTCTCGTGGTTGTACGGTCTTTTAAAAATTTTGAAACACTTTTCGCAGACGTACTGCGTCATGTTTTTTTTTGTTTTTTTTTGTTTTTTCACTCAGTCTAACTATCTATCTATCTATCAATCTATCTGTCTATCTATCTATCAATCTATCTGTCTATCTATCTATCTGTCTGCTGTCTGTGTATCCGTCTGTCTGTCTCATACAGCGTACGTCAAACGCTGTGTGTGTGCGCGCGTGAGCGTTGAGCGTCTCTCATTCCAAATCTATACTGAGAAATTTGAGAATAATCTCTGTTTTGTCATCCAACTCTTTGAGCGCTCTGGCGGACAGCGTCACCCCCTGCTGTGTGGGTTTTTTGTCAGGACCTTCGTACTTGCGCACGTGGATGAGGTTCTTACCGCTGTAGTAGCTCACAGCTGCGTACACTTCGCCCTCCTCATCCAGCACTGCAAACCAGGGGGTGTGATTAGGTCTTCCTTGCGCGGACGCTGTGTCGCGTATGCGCACCACTGCGCGGATATTGGCGATGCGCGCTATTAGCTCGCGCAGCGCGTCGGCAGTGAAGTGCACTCGCTTGCTTTTGGTCAGAGACGCCTCTTTCACCTGGCCGTCTTTTGTGTAGCGCGGCCTCCTAGACAGTCTAGCCACGTCCTCCCAGATCTCCAGCGTCAAAGTCCCGTCTAAGCAGAACTCTAACCCGAGAGGACGGGAGGTTTTCTCTGCTTCTTCTGGTCCATCTCGTTCTTTTTCTTGTATTTTTCTCTTCTTAGTAGGCCTTGTTGTTCTGGAACTCACCTTAGAACGTTTCAGACCCGCAAGAAGAGTAACACCATCAGCGTGAGCTGAATCAGCAGCAGAACCGATAACAGGAGCAGCGTCAGCGCTGGTGGTATCCGAGGCCTCGTTGTTGGAACAGAGCAGCCACACGCCGTCGGTGCTGAGTGTAGCGGTAGAAGATGAAGCGCCGCCGCCCTCGTAAGGTGGCGGTGAGGGCAGTCGCCACGGACCGGACGCGCTACCAGTGGAAGTGAGGTCGAAAGCTGTGGAAGAGGGGAGCCGAAAAAACGTACCGTCCGCCCCTTTCCCTTCGGGTTCTTCGTACGCCTCGTCGTCAGCGTCGTTCTCTGTCTCACCCTGTTGCTGCTGCTCCTCCTCCTCCTCCTCCTCTTCTTCTTGGTTTAGGGGCTGAGTGTCCGAATAGCTGTAACTCTCAGCGCGAGCGGCGTCGAGGGCGTCGGTCGATGTAGTGGTGGAGAGGGGCTGTGCAACGTGCGGCAGGTCATCAAAATCAGCAACAGTAGTGGGGAGGTAAAAACCCGGTTGCCAGTACTGCGCTGTGCCAGGAGCGTTGTCGTCAGTAGTAGTAGCGGTAGCAGCAGGTGTAGCAGAAGCAGCAGCAGCAGCAGCAGCAGCAGCAGCAGCAGGCGCAACAGTAGCAGGCGCAGCAGCCTCAGCAGGCGCAGCAGTAGCAGGCGCAGCAGTAGCAGGCGCAGCAGTAGCAGGCGCAGCAGTAGCAGGCGCAGCAGCAGCAGCAGCAGCAGCCGCAGCACGAGGATCACCAGCAGCAGCAGCAGCAGCAGGCGGGGCAGCAGTAGCAGCAGCAGCGCGCTTAGCAGCAATGTGTACCGTCGCGAGTGTAACAACGTCGCTAGCACGACGACTACTACCAGTAGTACTACTACCACTACTACTACTACTACTACTACTACTACTGCTGCGAGCGCTCGCTACAGGGGGAGGGTGATAAGACCAAGCGGATGCGGCGGTAGTCTCATTTTCAGTAGCAAGAGGAGGCACTGACGCTAAACGAGCACTGTTCCGCGTAGTCTTCTTGTTCTTGAACTTGCTTAGATCCTTGGACAGCGCTAGGTGTTGTCTTTTGCTCATGGTGGTGACTGTAGAGAGCAGCAAAAGACTGAGTGAGAGAATGGGGGTTTCCAGGCCCCTTATATACGCCTTCTCGCTTCTAGAGCTAAGCTACTTACTGCCCCTGTTCAGCTGCCGCCGGCTGGCCGGCGGCCATTCACAAAGAGAAACAAAAGACATAAGGCATGACGTTTTCAGCTGGATCCCTTTCCCCCCTTTTGAGAGATCGACTGTCATGAGCTAAGCTACTTACCACCCTGTTCAGCAATTCAACGCGCATTAGCTGTATAAAGGATTAAGCGGTTGCTGCCGCCGACTGACCGGCGGCCATTCACAAAGAGAAACAAAAGACATAAGGCATGACGTTTTCAGCTGGATCCCTTTCCCCTCTTTTTTGATGGATCCATTGTCATGAGCTAAGCTACTTACCACCCTGTTCAGCAATTCAACGTGCATTAGCTGTATAAAGGATTAACGGTGATGAGCTTAGAGTGTGTATACAAAAAAAACTACAGGAGGCGTGTGGCGTGAAGCAGGACCCCCTAAGGTGAACGTGTCTGTCTGTGAGTAGAGGCGTGTGCATGTGGTGAGCGACTTAAGTGTAAGACAAAAAAAAATCACCGCCTCCTGCCGTGGTGAGTAGACCGGGCCGGCCGGTGGCGGCCGGCTAGTTCAATAGGGGTGACAGCTGACTAAGGCTGTGCATGAAAAAATCCGATTTTCACCTGACCTCTGACATTTGTTACAATGAATGTCAGAGGGAGAGAGAGGCGGCCTCAGGTAGGGGGTAGGAGGTAAGGCTATGGATGGGGAAAAACACCATTTTCAGCTGGTCTCCACCGATAGCGATGACATACCCCTCGTCATCTAAGCTCTTAAGGAGCGGAGCGGCTGAAAAAGCGTCATGCGGACAGGTCGCTAGACAGCTGGAGTGCTGTTGGAAATAGGATTAAACTCCCTCTGTATAAAAGCTCTGATTTCTGTTGGAAATAAACCATATCGCCTCTGACCACAGTAACGTCTACTACCACCACCACCGCCACCACCGCCGCCGCCGCCGCCAAGACGAGACGAGATGGCTCAAGCTATTCCACTTTCAAGCTCGCCTTCACCGCCTTGGTGAAAAAAAGTTAATGCGGCTTGACGACGTGAGACGCGCGGGGCAGACCGATGGGGAGAACAGAGAGGTAGGACAGCGGCGCTTAGCATATAGCGACGCCTTGCTTCGTCAACTAGGTAAAGAGTTGAGCGGATCTTGGAGAGAGTTGGGCAGTAGCTTAAAAGTTACCGCCGCCCGTATGGATGCTCTAGTAGAGTGCAGTGTCAAGACACCGGAGGAGCTGTGTACGGCAATGTTCCGAGTCTGGTGGGGTGAAACCCCGCATCGTCATAGATGGGGAGAGCTCGGTCGCGTCTTCACCCGCATTAGACGAGTGGAACTGTTGGCTCAGTGGATGTCCCTTCTCCACAGACAGTGGTTGGATTTCGAAAATGCATAAGCACTTGGGCGCCCTCGGCAGACTCCTAGGTAGCAGGTGGAAAGAGGTGGGGGACCATTTAAAATTGTCGCCTGAGAGGTTAGATAAGATCGCTGAAGAATGCGAATACGGAGGAAGTCCCGCTGAGTGGGCCTTCCGAGTGTTGAAAATGTGGCAAGCTGAAGCTGACGGTGCCGGCAGTACGCCTTTTGAACTCCTTCGAGTGTTGACTGAGGACATGGAAAAGTTTGACCTCGGCATCGCGATATTACTTGACTTTATCAAGCAAGAAACAACAAGAACGACGGACATGTGAATTGTTGTGTTTTATTTTCATACGTCTTCTTTATTAGTAAGTAAAAAAAAAAAATTATAACAATTAAGTCGCGTGTCCTCTTAAAGTGTCACTTCCTCCAGTCGCAGCTAATCGCCTCATCGAGGCATGTGATAAACAAAAAAAAATGAAGAGACACGCTTCTTCCTCTCGAGAGGAAGAAGCGTGTCTCCCGATTAAAATCTTTTCTTTTCTTTTTTTCTTAAAAGAGACAAACGCCCCTTAGAGCGGCCCCCCCTAGAGTGCCCCCCTCCCCCCTCCCCTCCCCTCCCCTCCCTCCCCCCTCCCCTCCCCTCCCCTCCCTCCCCCCCACCCCCCCCCATGCATCCTAAAAGCGCCCCCCTCCCCATGCATCTTAAAGGGGCCCCCCCTCCCCCCTCCCCCCCTCCCCTCCCCTCCCCTCCCCTCCCCTCCCCCCTTATACACTCTAAAGAACGCTTCTACCTAGTTCAATAAGTCACTTCCAGTCGCTCGTAAAACAATAAAAATTCTCCTCCTCCTCCTCCTCCTCCTCCTCCTCCTCCTCCTCCTCCAAAAAAAATATATATCACATTTTAAAAGCGCTTGACCCCTTAAAGACGCTCATCTCTTCATTAAGTCGCGTGACGTCACTTCTTCTTCTTCTTCTTCCGGTCACGTGATCAATCAGGTCACTCCCGGTCACGTGATCCTCAATGAGGTCACTCACTTCCGGTTGGCCATTAGGTCATGTGACGTCACTTCCGGTCACGTGACTCATCAGGTCACTTCCGGTCACGTGATCCTAAATTAGGTCATATGACGTCACTTCCGGTCCCCTAAGTAGGTCATATGACTTCACTTCCGGTCCATAAGTAGGTCATATGACGTCACTTCCGGTCACGTGACCAAATGGCGGCCTCTGATTGGCTAACTAGGTCACCTGACGTCACCACTAATCCCCTAAGTAGGTCACTTCCGGTCACGTGACCAAATGGAGGCCTCTGATTGGCTGCATGTCGATTGAGTAATAAACAGTAGTTAACCATAGTCCCGTTCCAATACATACTATACTACTTAAAGGTATAGCATCAGATCATTATGATCCATTGTGATGGAGGGCAGTATTACAATTTGATTATTTTGAATGTTTTAAGGTTTTTATCATCAAGAGACAACATACGCAGTAGAAGTGGTAGTATTGGCAATGGTGATCCTTAGTTTCCGAAATGAATTTGATTGGTAACGCATAGTTCAATGAGATAAAGATGAATACATATATATGTACAATGAGATAAAAATGGTCAATGTCCGTTTTCTTCGACATGATTTTCCTGATGTTGAAAGACTATTGTACGATCCACAACAAGAATCAATGTCTCATTGTCATGAAGTCATGGTGCTTCATATATGGGTATGACTTCATAAATGTACTCCATAGAAGTATCTAGATGATTTTTTTTACTTCAATCACAGGCCTACACTGAGCCGTGTTCTGGTGGAGATGGTCTGCAGTGGGTTGGTAGTATTAGTGTAAAGGCCTGACACTCTGGTGGACCGGTCATCTCTGCACATAGACTCAGACCAGGCCTACACTGGAGCCATCTGCTGCCTGCACACTACAATACAGGTCTGAAGCAGTCTGCAGAGATGACCAGTCCACCAGAGTGTCAGGCCTTTACACTAATTAATACTACCAACCCACTGCAGTCCAAGTAGACCAGAAAACGGCTCAGTGTAGGCCTGTGACTTCAATACAGTTGTTGTTATGCCTAAACCCGGTTGAGCTTGTAAGGGTTAAGGGCAGCCCTGCTAATGTAAGTGTTAAGTGATCAGTGCTCAATATAATTTCATAATATAAGTACTACCCAGAGATTCAAAAGAAAGTATGCAAACAGCATCATAGAACAGCTTTTAGCATACCTTTACCTAAACCCATGTATAGATTCATGGACTGCTGCCCCCATCGAATCCAACTGTCTGATTCAGGTACTCCCTTATCACTCAGCAGCAGGCTGGCCTCAATATAGATCTGTATAGGTTTACCCCCTTCCCTCCACTTCCCAATGATCCCTCCTGCCTTAAGATGGCAGAAGGCAGGCTCATGGAGTCCTAAGGTAGTGTGAAATCATGACCAGACACATGTTCATGTGGCCTTGGTGACCTGATTAAGAACAGTCCGGTGGTAGGCACACAAGTGCTGGTATCTTAATTATGAGGAGTTGTGAGAATAACCCCTTGGGACTTTGACATAGTGTGTTACAGACTCCCTCAACCGGTACCTTTTCCCCCCACAAGGGCTGCAAATGGGACTGGTGGGACTGCTGTCAGGCTGTGCACAGGAATTGGTGTACAGGATTTGATTAGGCAACTACTGAGGGCAAGTTAGTGAAACAAGGTTTTTTATATGAGTTTGCCCAGACCCTACTATTATAGCGTCAGGCCCGAGACAAAGTGTGTTAGGACCCTGCAGATGTAGGAGTTGTGATAGCAGTCACTTAGTGACAGAGTTGGTATTTAAATATTGCCAGTGGCGTAGGAAACCCCTGAAAATTCATATATAGTATGTGCATCTCACTCATAATTGAGAATCTATTGTTAGCTTTTACAGAAAGTCCTCGATTGACAGGCACAAGGACAAGAGGGAGTAAAGTGGGTTCAAATGGCGGCAGGTTCATGGATTGCTTACAGTGAAAATCTGCATTGCACTCAGACTATCACCCATTGCCTACAATGTATAATATGTGTGGTGTGTTTTAAAGGCCCAACAAAGGCATGCTGCTATTGCTGTTCATATGCTGGACCAAAACTTGTAACTAGCTAACTTAATAAAATGTTAGCAGAAAGGTAGGAGTCAATGCTATTTAATTTCTGATGTTAGCATGAAAAATGGAATGATTTCCAGGAAATGATTGCATTCTACATTTTAAAAAATGTTCTAGAACTATTTATCATGTAATCAACACATTTTGGCGATAAAGGTGTCCCACAAAACCAAAAATAAAAATCCCAGCTGAAGTTTACATCACATCACAAGTGGGTCACATCTGATATGACTAATGGCACTATCAATATTAACAGTCTCAAACAGTGGGTGTTAATGGAGCAGCTCAGAGTGAGTTCCCAAAGGCTTGGATATGTGAAATGATAGTAATAGTGAAGGGCAAATGATATCAGGAGAGTCCATCAAGTTCAAATATAGTCCACACTATACCTACAGATTAGTTTATATTATGGTTGAAATCGAGGATCCTCCTAGATAATCTACCAACATTAGCTACGAAGATGGCTCAGATAATCCTTTGGAAAAAGATAAACCATCATGTTGCGAGGCCAAATGTCTAGAGATTAGGTTGGGAGAGTTAATGGCAATAGCATCTTATCATAGCACCATCTAGGGACTACTTAGATGAGGATTTGCTGATCAGGAACGGGGTAGTGCTAGAGAAGGGGTGCTTTATCTGACATATTTCTCTATTTCCTTTTATTCCTTTTATTTCCATAACTGTATGCGATGGATAATGTGTTTCTACAATTTTCTACCCTAGACCGGGCAATTTTGATGATTGAGTTTAGGCATGGAAAGTTACTTAATGTAAGCAGAAATTAACTTGAATTACAGAATGTTTTTTCTCAATGATGAGGCATGTGCACGCTGGATAGGAGTTGCAAAGTCAAACTATTTAAAATGTAACAAAAACATAATCAGACATTGTAATCTGCAATATACCTGGCTCTTATCTATTATTAAAACGATGTTTTCTCCTCAATAGATAAATCAAGGTGCAGTGGCAAAATGTTGAGACTAACTTAATTGTAATTCTTTGCAGGTGAGTCATTATCATTCACACTTTATAAACTGTTCAGAAAGGTGAGATTTGATTGCTTCATCCTTGAGTGTCAGTATATCACAATGTACCATGCCTGCAGTATGATACATGTATAAAATACCACTGAATAACACAGTGGTGCTGCAGTCATGCATTAAATGTACTGAAGTCAGGGGAGTCCCTGAAGACATCGGTATTCTCCTGAATGGTTAAAGTTAGTGCATCCTATGTGTGGGGGGGAAAAACAAAGATTCCCCTAAAAATAAGTCAGAATGTTCACAAATAATATATTTGACTTACAATCTATTCCATGCCCCCTGATTCCCTCTGATTTTGCTCTAATTAGATTTTAATATGGTCATTTTGGAATAAAAGCGTGCACTCTTTTATTCACCCTATTGACAATACACTATAAAAGTCCATGGTCGGGGGGCATGGGATCCCTTTGTGACCTATTTACACCCATTGATGACATTTAATTGACCTCTATTCTCTAAATATCATACCTTTACAGTGTTTTGAATATATTTAAGGAAGATTTATAATTTGAAGAAAAATCTGATATACCAACTTTAACATGAGGCCTACAGTCTGGAGGAAGTACTTGCCAATGCTGCAATGTGAAGTACAGGAGGGCAACAAGCACATATAACAAAACAGGGAAGGCTGAGAGAGTGACAGACTGAGGTAGACATATGGGGAGAAGGACACATACAAACAGAAAAACACAGGAGTAAATAGACAAGCTTTCTAATAGATAAAGTCTGGATCTTCTTTAAAACACATTCTACATTAATGAGGGCCAATCTAAAAATATTTCTATATATTTTCCAATCAATTTTAATCCATAGTGACTGCAATCACAATTTCCTTATCTGTAATAATGAGCATGAGTAATTAGAAATAATCAGCCCTAACCATTTCTAAATTGCATCATAAACAGTGGAGTCTTCATGCCTGGACCCTTAGTAGATTAAGATTCCATTTCAGCTAATTTTGCATTCACTGCTAGTAAATTGAGATTGATGGCACTTGACTAATTGGCATAATTTGGGTATCATGGGTAAGGCAATTTAATTGGGGGCTTGCATTAATCATGATATTATGGCGACTTTAATGCTACCAAACCACCTGGAAATAATTTCCAAATTGGGGCCCTTTTGACCTGAATGGAAGACACTTTACACATTACTATGAGACAAGTGGTTCGGACTGTAACCATACATATAGTACAGACTTACTACATCTAGGCCTAGGAAAATTTGCACTACATTGGGGCCTGCAGGGTTCAATCACATTCGGTGCAAAACAGGCACTTGTTATTAATCTAATTTCATACTGATAAAGGATATAACCAATGTTGTGTTCTGAATCCAGAGACTTCTGGCTTTTAGTTTAAAGTTAAGTTAAAGGGGCATTCTCACCACTCGCACTTAACCACATAGTAGACTAGAACATTACTTGAATTGTGAGTGGGGGTAATGCCACTTTAAGGGACTAAACGTGATAACAAGACATATTGACTACTACACCCTGTTTAACTTGAGAATATTACTCACTGAGGAAAACTATTTAATTACAATATTGTATCAGACCAGGCTTTGTCTACCTTATTAATTTTGAGTTACAGAACAAAATTGAGACTACAATATGTAAGACAAAAGTGCTACATAAAGACCTCGTTTATGCCGAAGTGGTGGCGTAGCCACCTGGTGGTGCCGCCAGGCACCACCAGGACGAGGTATATGATGTTTGCACTTCCCCAGTAGCGGCCATCTTGGATTTGGCCTAAGGTGTCACAACACAAATTTATGCATATGAGTTAACAATAGTATTAAATAAACGTCTGATAGGTCCTGAGGTTGATTATAATCATACGTACCCCCCCTGATATGGACCCAAGGAATTCAATGGTTCTATTGGTTTGTTACTTATACTGGTGGTTGCCTAGCAACAGCTATTCTAATTGTTTCTCTGCCTAGCAACACCCATTTCCATGGTCCTGAGGTTGATTATAATCATACCTATCCCTCCTAACATGGACCCAACAAATTCAATGGTTCTATTGGTTTGTTGCTAATACTGCTGGTTGCCTAGCAACAGCTAACTGATTGTTTAACAGCCTAGCAACATGCATTTCCATGGTCCTGAGGTTGATTATGATCATACCTACCCCCCCCCCCCCTATATAGACCCAAGGAATTCAATGGTTCTATTGGTTTGTTGCTAATACTGCTGGTGGCCTAGCAACAGCTATTCTGATTGTAAATCTGCCTAGCAACTCACATTTCCATGGTTCTCAGGTTGATTATAATCATACCTATCTCCCCTTCAAATATACCAACCATGTAGAGATGTTCCTTTGAATGCAAGAAGTGCAGTTGTTGCCTGCTTAAAGAAATGCTTGAGGCATTTTTTTAAGCTGCAACAACGGCAATTCTTGTTTAACGTAGTATGCATCCCTAGTGTGCAGAAAAAAATCTAAGTAATGACATCCACTCAGTAAGTTGGAGACCAAACTGGTTTTCTTTTTTTCCTCATTTATCCTGGTTTGTAATGACTTAAGAAACATGAAAGTGACAACCGGGCTCAAAAGATATTATTTGAGTGTGAACAGTGTAGAGCTTTTGTTGGTGCCATTTTGGTACATTCTACTGATTGAAAAAAATCTTGAGGCATTATGTAACTCTGAAAGGACTGCATTTCTAACATGAGTGTTTCTTTTAATGTGATTTATTCAGGTTATTGATTACAAGTGTAATTAAAAGGATTCGGTGCGTTGCTGTTCTTCCACTAAGACCCCTTTACTTTTGTCAAGTCTTGATGGAAAAGGAAAACGTGTCATGCCGGTCATATGTATATGCAACATAATATCGAGATAGGATAAAAAATGATGGTCATAAGAGAACAATATATAGGTCGTTGATGAGATGAGATGAGATGAGATGAGATATTCTGTAATCCTGCTCAAAATGAGAACAATAAAAGCTACTTATTACATGAAACAATTGTCAATATTCAGTTTTATAGCCTTTTTAAATTGCAAAGTTATGGTTGCACTTATGTTCATGTTAGGAATTCAGAGTGCAGGCAGTACTGTGGTCAACCGAGTAAAAGTAGTTTCTTGAACACACATGGGGGCGCCACACTTGGCAAATAGGGCATGAGTTGGGTCAACATGTTCTAATGTATATTTTTTTGTTATTGATGTAAAAGGTCATTGTTTCCTTATTCAAAACATTATACTTAGGGTAATATTTCTACATTGTGGATATAAAGGAAATAATATTTCCTGGATAACAATGATAAGGCATTAAATATATCATTTTTAATCCTAAATACTGCCATTTTACTCAAAAATGTGTTGCATGGGAAATACTAATATTGATTAAGCAATTTCTCTAAAACTAGGGGGATGCATAGTAATTCCATACCTCATTGAAACATTTTAGACGCAAATTGAAAGCTTAAAACAAATGTTAAACCTGTTATATTGCTGGGTCAGAATTATTCATAATTAACATGGTTGGTAACAACAAATACCATGACAACAAAAGCAACAACGAACCAATTCTTGAATAGTGTCTTTGAAGCAGTAACAGAACTATCACAGTCCCTGGTATTTTCGGTTCGGTAAAGTTCAACCATTGGACATTAAGTTGAACTTTACCGAACAGAAAGTACAAATATTCATCCTTAACAAACATGTGTACATGTAGATACTGGGGCGAGTGATGGATACCTTGATCTGCATAATGCATGAAGGCATCATGCTGTCCTTAAAGGGTTAATAGGAGGGGGTTGTCTGAATGATACTCTCACACTGCTTGGAGGCTGGGGATGCTGTTGTGGTTGCTAATGGAACGGCTCAGGGTGAGTGGCGCTGGTTTGTGAGTGCTCAGGCAATAGATATGGCGGCAGACGCATAATTACATCTTGGTAGGGAGTGGAGATGTCAGCAGGCTGAATACTAGTCTTTCACCATAATCCTTCGTAGATAGCAAAGTGCTTCACTGTCTTATATCCTCAATTCATTTTGATTGATAAATGTCCCCTTCAAATAAACCAACCATGTAGACATTATGTTCCTTCAAATGCAAGAATTGTGGTTGTTGCCACGTATGAAAAATGCCTGAGGGCGTATTTTTTAGGTCATACATTTGGCACAACAGTCTCATTTGGATTCCACTGAAAATAGAGAGAGCTATTATCAGCCATGTATTCTGCAATATTGTGGTATACTACTATAAAATACCTATTGGGAGATATCTAAAAATACTAAATTGTTGGTATAAATGGTGCCCCTTCCATTTATGATACATGTAGTTTCAAAATGGAAAAATGAGGCTGCAATATACAATAATATAATAATGTTTTTATTTTATTTCAAAAAGTCATTTTTTTAAGTGGCTTCATAAGTCAGCCCTGTATGGAGGAGGAAGGGAGGGAGGCCTGAGTGAAAAATGACCAAGCATTTGAAAGTCACTGGCATGGTCATTTCAAGGAGTTGCCAGCACCTGCTTCAGTGACAATATGATGACTGCATTCCATGGTTATTTGATGAGTAACCATTTACAGCTGTATAGGCCTGTCAAGTAGCCTGCCTACTCACAGAGGGTTTGTGTTCATTCAAACTACTAGTGTATTAAAGCACAGTGTACGCAGTAAACAAAAAACATTGTACACATTTTGTAATGTTATATTATGTTATATAACGTTTCTCTAAGGCTCCTTACTATGGCAAAACGTATTTATAAAATGTTGTTTTCACATAAAATAACTGGCTTTCTTTTTAGCTGGGTAGGCCTTTAAATTGTTAACTAGTTCGTAAATGCTGCTTTAGTAACATTAGTTTTGTGTCAACGTAGTCCGACCAAGAACTTCAACTTAATCATTTGAAAGCACGCACAATGCATTGCCATCAAAAAGCAGTAACCTTTTTCAGTGATGACATTTCCTTTAAAGCTAATAACCTATGATTTGAAAAATAATTAACCATTCACTGAGATAATTGTGTAATTATCATTTCAGTATTTCTTCTTTCTTTTTCAACAAGAAGATATATAAATAGAATTGAACACTGAAAAGGCTGTTTTGGTGAAAATAAAATAGCAGGCTGCACTTTGCATAGATCTGCTGATATTTACCCTAAATTCCCACGTACAATCCACATCTTGCGTTTAACCCGCACCTCAACTTTGAAAGAATCCTATAAACTGCATTTGGGGTCTGAACATGTTGCATATAAAACTGTTCTATACTTTCAAA